>OU612043.1:145020871-146516143 GCA_914767935.1 Coremacera marginata
CAGTGGATGAATTTTGTTCAAATGGGTACCCCCCAGCAAGTTATCCCATATTGCAGTTTAGAGTGGAAAATCCTGTGGTAGATGGAAGTTAGCAATTTAGACGAGCAATTCGCACTCAAATGGTAGGTTTTTCTAGTTACACCCAAGAGATATCGTTTAAGAGCAACGGTATGATCTAGCCATGAAAATTTCCAGTCCCAAATATTTAAACGATTTAACGCATTCGATTGTAAAACATTGCGGGGAGCACTGATTAGAGTTGTTAAATGTTTTTGACGTTAAATTAGAACAAGTATTGTTACCAATCGAAAACCTCTTCCAATCGAAACAGCTAGAACAATAAGAATTAAACCAATGTCTCAGAAGCTCTAAGTCATTATTTAATTAACATGTTAAGTTATGCATAGAATCACTTCCATAAGTACACGCCTTGTCATCAGAAAATGCTATGACTTTACTAGACAATGGTAGACAAAAAACAGAATTAAAAAAAAAAACTAGAAATAAGATTGGCCCCTGGTCAATAAGTACTGACCCCTGGGGGACACCTATATCCACATCAATAATGTTACTAAAACTGTAATTTATTTTAACTTTTTGTACCCTATTAGCTAAATAAGACTGAAACCAGTCATAAATAGAACCTCTAAACCCACATTTATACAATTTCATGAGTAAAATTTTATGATCTAGTAGTATCGAATGCTTATGATAAGTCAACAAAAAGAGCTGCACATACTTTCTTTTTGTTCAACCCGCTGTAAATATTATTAAAAAAGTTTAGTAATACATCTTCTGTGGACAACCCCTCTCTGAAGCCATACTAACAATTGCTAAAAAAGTTTATTTTTAACAAAAATTTGACCATTAATCGATTTAACGGCCTTTTCAAACACTTTCGCAAAAACTGGTAGCAATGAAATGAGCTATAGTTATTTAACTCGGTTTTAACTCCTTTTTTTAATAATGGTATACCTACAGCTTTTTTAAGATCAGAACATGAATATGAATTTTTTAGAGACATTATTAATTTGAAAATTTCATACGAAGAAATGGGCTCAAAATACATGCTTTTAGGGTAGAATGGTTCCTTATCTACACAATTGCAAGAAGCACCCAGGGGACCTACATCAGTAACAACAGCTTTTCCAATTTTTGCAAAAAACTTATTAAAAACATCAGCTTTTACATTAGAATCCCGTACAACAGCGCCTTCAACATTGATACAGTCGATTTGTTCGTTATTTTCGGGTACATTAAGGATATCATTTACTAACTGCCATTCTTTTTTGATATTACCTTAAATTTTTCTAAACTCATTTCCATAATATTCAGTTTTTGACAATGAAATTTGTACAGATATTTCTTTGCATAGTTTTTTTATACCATTCTTTTAAACCTAAATTGGATGGTTGCTTCGACAATTTCTTAAATATCTTATTTTTATAATGAATTTTCCTCAATAACGCAAAAGCCATCCATGGTTTAAGTTTTTTAAGTTTAGAAGTACATTTATCAAATTTTACAGTACACAAATTTACATGTTGCACCAAAGTTTCATAAAAGATCGTATATGCTTTCGATGTATCAGGTTCACAATAAACTTTACCCCAAGATTCAAATAGGAGACAATAGTTTTATTTTGAAAAATCAATTTTGTCAACGAAAAACTCCCATTGCGGTGCCATTTTAAATGGTCTTTTAACATTTTCAAGATATAAACACGTCATACAATGATCAGAAAAATTCATATCGGCCACAGAACTATACATAGATATGGGACTACACGTACTTAATTTCACAAAAACATGATCGATACAAGTTGAAAAATTATCCGATATTCGAGTAAGTTCATTGACACAGGACTCAAGACCATACGAAGACAGAAATAATAAATATTTATCCACCAAGGGCGAGTTTTCCAAAATATTTACATTAATGTCACCTAGAAAAATAACATTACTACAACTTTTACACGACAAAAAAGTGTCAACATCACTTTAAAACATGTCAATATTCGAATTACCATAAAATCTATAAATGTAAAAAAATTAAAACTTGATTACCAATTACACAACAAATTTTAGCTACATCAGAACTTTGAAATTTAAAACAACAAAAATCGCAATCGAACTCTTTCACAAAAACAGCTAACCCTCCAGCAGCATACTCATTATTGCAATTTGCAAGGCATTTGTAGCCAGGAATATTAAACAAACATAATTCACAATCATAAAGTCAAATCTCTATAAAGAAGATAAAATCTGGCTTGTTTATAAAGGACTCTAAATGCAGAGTAAAGTTATCAACATTTTTTCGAAGACTTCTAATATTTTGATGAATGATCAAGAGGCTGTTTGGGTTTTTTGGGTTAGATGAAATAATATCGAAGTTCAGTTTTTACATAGCGCAAGAGGAATATTAAATGAATTATCATGAGAATTTACATTTAGCATATTTTATTAAAAAAAAAATCAGAAACTCACAAAATAAAAGTATTTTGCATTATTGAGAACTCCTCAAGTAATTTTTGATAAATCCTCATTTGATTTAATAATCACCGCATTTTTGCCCTCTTTTTTTGCGCAGCAAAATATTACCGTTGGAAACCCATAGAAACATAGTTTTATTCTCTTTTAATTTTTTGAGCCTCGTTGAAAAGAATTTTTGTTTTAAATGAAGGTTATTTTATAGCTTCTTAATTTTTTTATTAATTGTGTATTTTATACTTCTAATACTGGTTTAATATTATTTAATTTAAAGAATCCTTGGTGGTGTTACTCTGAGTCCACGTCCCGACATTCATTGCAAACAAAATATATCTGATCTGTCTGTTTGTGACACAGATCAAAAGGAAATGGCTGTTGATGAAAATTACTGTCTATCCGTTGATCATTTGGGACGTCCTGTCGATATTTACAGTAAATAATAACTTAATTTAAAAATGTTTAACATTATTAGAAAAATATTTTCTGTTGACTAGGTGATCCCGATTATAGAATGAAGTGCATTGGTTTCTGGAAGGAGAATCTTAAATCATATCTCATTACTTACGATGACTTGGATCCTTTATCTAAATATCGCTGTTGGGTTTATCAGCGAGCTGATTTAAATCGCGTCTTAATGTCACAAGGTAAAAATAAAAATTTTAATCGTGAATACATAAATGTATATGAATAGTGTAAACTTTAAGCCGTTGGCGCTTTTTGCAAGCTGAACCAGGATGTAACATCTTGGAATCATACCGAAGGCGCTGCAGTTGCTATTGATGCAATCGAATATGAACGTGAGCGTGATCAATGTCCAATGTATTTCGATGATGGTGAAAATCCTTGGAAACATTCTGAATCCTGGAACATAATATTTGACTGGGATTTCTCCAGAAATGGCGCCAGTCGTTTAATATCATATCATTCTTTTGAATGTGCCTTATTTATTTCGATGCTATGTGCATTAAGAAAATTTATCTAATTTAAAGTTTTAAAACAAGCCTTATTCGTTTATATCGACGGTTAAGCTCGCATGCCTTATCAACAAGTGCACTTTACGCATTTGTGAGCTTACTCATCCATATAATTTGTATCTTATTTTGTTACGAAATTTCAAACCACATTTGGCTATATTGTATATCGCTACCTTAATGTAGAAAGGCCCTAACTCAATTTTTTTTAACATTATAGGGGGGGAAAAAAAACTTGTTAAAAAACAAAGTTCTGCAATTTCTGCAGTAAAAAGAATTGTTCATTGCTACATCACTTATAGGTTTTAATAAAAAAATTTGTTTGTAAAAAATTCGAAACTACAGAACTTTATTTTTTATAAAGTTTTTTCCTTCTCCTATTGAGTTAGGGCCTTTTAAGTTAGGGCCTTTCTACATTAAGGTAACGATATAATATATATACTAATATTGAACTTTTTTTAAATTGTATATATATATATATATATATATATATATACAGTCCAAATCTCTAATAACATTCCAATTAGATGATTCCGTCCATTGTAATGCCAATATTTACAAACAAATTAGTTCTAAGAAGAAAAATATTTTAATTTTGTCATAAAATAGCACTCGAATATAGAAAATATAAAAATTATACAAATAAAATGGAATATTTTACGAATGTTTGACAGTCTTTCATTTTGAAACCCCAGTATTTTGGTAAAAGTCTCAAAACAATTTTGTTTTGATATTCATACTGAGTGCCCTAACTGAAACAGTTGTCAGGACAAACTTCAAGTTTATCCTGACAGATTCAGAAGTGGGATACCAATGTTTTATCAAGTGACCATTTGAAACCATGGTGCAGCCTGAGTCCTGATCTTGACGGGTACGTTGATGCCAATGATTCATCCAGTGAGGATGAAGAATTAGGAGAGGCCGAGCTGTCAACGCAAGTCAGTGGTTAACGCGCGGTTGTTAAGAGCGGACGTGCTCTGATCTCATTACTTACTTTTATCATCATTTCTTTGTATTCTTTAATGTTTTACTTATTTATGTATTTTGCTCAATAAACTTGAAGTTTGTCCTGACACAGTTTATTTTTTTGCTGCAAATGCCGTTTTTATTCATTCGTAAAATTGAATTTCAAAAAAGTTCACTCTATGTGTTTTGATTCCACAAAGACAAAAAAAAATTGCTGGATTCATCCCATTTGGAGGAATAGAATTACTTTAACGAAACAACTACAATACTTTTTATAATTTGCAAATGTTCCCACATAAGTTTTTTAATAATTTTCGAATGAGGGTAAAAAGCTAGAACAGGTCAAGGTTGATTTATAAGGTTGTCGCAGGGCTGATCGCACTCTGTTCTCAGTACCCATAATTGTCAAAACCAGCCAATTTTGCGAATGACTACGAAAGAAAAACGGACGATAAAAGAGAGCACTTGCAGATATTCTATGAGCTGTCAACTTCGATTTGACAATTATGGGTACTCGCTCTCTCCCTTGCGACAACCTTATAAATCAACCTTGGAACAGGTAAAAAGTTTTTTTTAAAATTAATTTTAATATGCGTAGCAATAGTACTATAAAAAAAAACTCATGATGTGGCAACATTATATCCGTGATCAACAAATGCTTATTTATTGTTATCCCTTTCTAGCGAGTTTAACTAACAGGCCGGTTACACAGGCCAGTGACAGTGAAAGTGCGAAAGAATACGTGTACTGTTCAAATGATGTCGAACTTTCATGCAAGAGGGGCTACACATGCTAGTGAAAGTTTATTAAAAAAATGTCATCGTATGCGAAGGTTCTCGCTGCTATTGAATCAATTTAATTTAACGATTTGTTTTTGAGTTAATTTTCTTTCATTGTATATTTTTTTGTATATTTAATGTATATAAAATCGATATTTTTCACTTTTATCCACTTTTATTTGCAACTTTTCACATTTGTTTTATTTGCTTTGTAAATTTAAACAAGTTATCAGTGTTGCTTCCTGTACGAAATCGAGGAAAACCCGAAATGAATCCACCAAAAGTAATTAAAAACATACACTAGCCGCTGCTGTCAAAATCCACTGGCTCTGTTTTTCGTTGCTACCCACCCGGCACATATCTCGTTTACAGCGAAAGTTCGTTTTCAACGGTCTTTTATCGAAAAAACACAGGTGCGTCGTTGGACACACGAGAGAAGCGAAGCTTTTTTGCAGTTACATCGATTTGATAGCTTAATAATTTTTTCTTTTTAATAAATTAACTTTTAAATTCAAAAATTTAAAATAACATAACATATATATACAGAAAACATATTTACTGTTTTTTTTTTTTTGTTGAATGTCAAATTTCCACGCCAATTACATATACGGGCATATAATGCCAGCGACTCTCCATTTTGACTCTTCACAAAATGGTTGTGAACTTGGCTGCACTGACTCATGCATGCGTTTGTTAATTCCATATTTATTGATATCTATTTTTTTGACACTTAAAAAAGCACTTGTCAACGCACTTGTCATAGAGTGTAAATTATTATCTGGCATGTGTTAACAGAGTTATTTCACTTAAAAACATGAAGAGAAAAAACTCTGTTATCCTCTGTTAACACATGCCAGAGATTTAGCAGAGTTGATGCAATCTTTAGATAATAATTTATAGTCTATGCCAACAGCACCACAAACGCATTCACAATACAAACAAACCGATGCTGGAGACACCTTGTGGCAAATAAAAGCAAATTTTTAAGTTGTAGCAAATACACAATCCTCTATCTATTGATAGATGGTGACGATCTACTGCAGCAAAGCTTCTGTTATAATTAGGATTGAATTAACAACTATTTCTAACAAGTCTTTGTGGCCTAGTGGATTGTGCGTTGGACTCTCGTATAAGAGGACGTGGGTTCGATCCTACGTGCCGGCCGAAAATATTTTTAGTATTTAATATTGAAGTATTAAATTTTCTTGTTGTAATAAGCACTAGCAACAAAGAAACCATCAAATTTCCAAGAAAAAATCTGTCGAAAATTTTTCAGATTTCACTCCAAGCAAACCACAGAACGAGGAGTAAAAAGCTTCGCTTCAAAAAATTTTGAATTTTTTGCTAAACGGTGATCAAAAATATAAAGTTATTTCATACCAGTGTTGTCGCTTCAGTTATAATAAAAGTAAGTCCGGAAGTGCCAAAACTTGTATTCGAAAGTATCCACCTTACAGTAAAAAAGTAAAAAATATACTTTTCTTCACGTTTGTGTTGAAGTATTAATTGCTTTGGAATCGTAAACCAATAATATTTCGGAACATAAGCGAACCTTCGCTTACGAAATAACCGTTACGTCTACCAAACGTATCTTTTTCGAATCATTATCGATATGGAAATTGATAGTTATCATCGCGGACTATTCGTAAATTGTTAAATTTTCGATATCGAAATCGGATTTTGTGCCGGGTGGGTAGTAGCGATGAAAGTGGCGTGAAAGTGAATCCAGTATGAGTGTATTTATAAAAAAGTGTGAATGTATTGAGTTTTTCGAACTACAGGTCCAGTATACTAGCCTGTGTAGTATGCCTGTAAATTCGAATTGTTTTAGATTTGTGTAAAATAAGTTCTTGGATAAAAAGAATAATTTTTAACTTTCATATTTTTATAAAATTGGTAAGTAAAATTTTTTAACACATAAAAATTATTTTAATAATAAAAGAATAATTATTTCAGTTAAAATGGGCCGCGGAAAACACTGCACTTCTGTATACTAGCCTGTGTAGTATGCCTGTAAATTCGAATTGTTTTAGATTTGTGTAAAATAAGTTCTTGGATAAAAAGAATAATTTTTAACTTTCATATTTTTATAAAATTGGTAAGTAAAATTTTTTAACACATAAAAATTATTTTAATAATAAAAGAATAATTATTTCAGTTAAAATGGGCCGCGGAAAACACTGCACTTCTGAGAAAAGAAAACTTATAAAAAAATTATAGTCTGAAGGTAAAACGTACAAATTTATACAAGATGTTTTCGGGTGTTCCCCAACAATGATTGCCAATTGCAAAAAATGGACAAATAAGCCAGAAACACGCGGTCGGAAGGCAAAAATTCAGCATATTGAGGTTATGCGCATGAAGCGGATGGTATGAAATGATCCACTTCTGACATCTTCCAAACTTAAGCAGGATTTGTAATTGGAAGTTCATACTTCAACTATATGCAGAAGTCTCCAAAAGCAAAATATGTTTGGCAGATGCCCCAGAAAGGTCCCTTTGTTGACTGTTAAAAATAGATTAAAATTTGCACGTTCATTTGGATTGGCCCGTGTCTAAATGACGTAATATTTTGTATACAAATGAGTCCAAAGTAGTACTTTTTGGCACGCCTGGACCAAGGCAATATGTACGAAGGCCGAGAAATACGGAATATAATCCACAGTTCGTGCTAAAGACTGTTAAGCACGGTGGTGAAAAAAGAAATGTTTGGGGATGTTTCTATTACAACGACACTGGTCCCATATTTTGGATTAAAGGCAACATGGATGCTAAAATGTACGTTGACATTTTAGAATCTATCATGCTGCCTTTTGCTGAGTGGAATATGCCGCTCAAATGGACATTCCAACAGCACAATGATCCAAAACATACGAGCAGATTGGCAAAACAAGGGTTTTCAAATAACGGGATTGATGTTTTAGAGTGGCATGCTCAATCTCCAAGCCTGAACCCGATTGAAAATCTATGGGGTGATGTGAAGAATGCAAAAGAATATTTATTTGAGAAGCTCATACATATGTTAAATCAACAATCAGTACTTCTCTTTCTTTTATGATTGAATTGAGTTCTTCGTTCAATACTCTGAAAGTAAAGTACGGTCTAAAAATTTAAATCTGAACTTAGCTTTTTTCAGAACATTAGCATACTTTTAGGCATTTCTCAAATTGAGTTTTGCTAAATTCAGATTGATTGCATTGATTGATTTGGAAACATCACATGCTGCAATATTAACGAATGCAACTTTGAACTAAAGTTTGTTTTATTCTTAGATCTGTGAATTTCCATATAAATATCGTACTTTCATATTATTCAAATGTAGCTTTTAACTCACATTTATATCGAAATAAAAAAATATTCGTATGCTGCGGTATCTTAACACAAAATACTGGTTACAAGTTTTTCCATTACCGACAGTTTAATTGCGTCGGTGAGACACATTATTCGGCTCTTAACAACATCGGACGCTTCTATCGTGTGCTCCTAGATTATTTAATAAAAATCCGTTTTAAACAAATAAAAAAAAGGCAAAACACTTATTAATTTGCCCCTTAATTGCACAACTTTAAAATAAATAAACTTTAAACTAAATAAACCTGAACTTCTGCAAAAAAATTAAAAATCATTTAAATTTTGTGCTAATGAAATTTACCATATAAAAATATATAAACAAAAGAACAAAAGCCACGAAGCAATTAAAACGAAAAAACGAAAAAAACCGCCCGAAGTGCCGCTTGAGTAATGTCGCGCTGTCGAACTTTCAACTCAAACTAATCGAACCGTTTAAGCTACCTATCGTGTGTGCGTTGTCACCCCGCATTCTTCTGATCGTGCGATCATTTGCTGTTGCATTTCTGCTCTGTTTTGATCATTTGTTTTTTCTGTTGTGAGCGCTGCTGCTCGTTCTCGTTTCTTCAGCTGTTCTGCACTACAACATAATAGGTGCATTAATCTCTACCTGCTTCGTTGCTACACACAATCGGCTGCTGTCTTTGCTGTTACCTCTTCTCTTCTGTGCTGTTCTTGTTTCGTCTCAGCGCTGCTGCTGTGGCTCTTTTCTTTGGCGCGCCAATTAATAATTCTCTAAATCGTAAAAATGCCGTGTGTCTGTCTATCAAGGGTCGAACGTCACTTGGATGAAGAGAAAAAAGTAAAGTGCGGCACATGATACAATGATAAGGTAGGCCCATGATACTAAAGGCTCTCACGCGTCAACGAAGAGCGGATAATGAGAAGGAAGATGCTTGTCAGTTGATGGCTTGGCCATGCGATGTAGCACCAATTTAATTTCCTCCCATGAAGTTGCAAACATAAACATCCATAAAGTGCGGTCGCGTGTGTTAAATTTGTGATAATTTGAGTGAAAATATAACAGTGTAATAAAAACTATAAAATGTGAAACTCTTAAAATTGCAAACAAATCTGTAACAAATTCTAACCTACAAACTGCGAACGTGAGTATAAAGAAATTTGCGATGAACAGCTGATTTTGACATCAATCTAGCTTTATTCTGCTTTCTACTCCATTCCTCTCCGTGATGAGCTTACCTTATAATTCTGCCATGGTGCGGCACTTGCAACGAAATTTTCCATAGCCAATGCGTACAATTAAAAAAGGCAGATTTGGAGTATATGCAAAAACACAATCAATTATACAAATGTGCTAAATGTCTCTCTGCTCGACGAGCATCGATTCGCTCACCACTGAAACCATCTAATGTTACGGTCGGCAAACCTACTCCCTCAATGATAAATACCGAGAGTGCAGTGGGAGAGAATGATGGTGGCGACACAAATACACCTGTAGCACCGTCGCTTCTTAAGCTTATAGCGCAAAAGTTTGAGAGGCAAAACGAAATGCTGGGGGCGCGCTTTGAAAAGCATAGTGAGATGATGAAAGAGAGTGAGAGAAGAATTCTCGACGAGCTCCGAAATAATGTTGCTGAAATACGCAGTGATTTGAATAATGTGATGCAGAGAGTCACCTTGCTGGAAAATGTTGCTAATCACGTAGATATTCTCAAGACTGAGATTGGCACGCTCAAGCACGTTGCTGGTGATGCCAACATCTGCAAGGCCGAGGTTGGCGCTCTTAAGGGTGAGATGGAATATTTAAAAGCACAGCTGGCTAAGCAAGATAATGCCGCTGTTGCCTGCGACCTTCGGCTGAATGGAATTCCACATTCTGAAGGGGAGAGTCTACATGGCATTCTTAATAAAATTTGTACTACCGTCAACATTCAACTACCCAATATTAAAAACATTTACCGTGTTAAACCGGCTAAAAATTCACAAAGTAGCCCTAATGACACAACTATCATCACGAAATTTGACACACCTCATGATCGAAACTTTGTTCTTAGCGGAATTGCAAGATTTAGACGCGAGAACAAAGATTTTTTGCGCTTACAACATGCCGGGTTTCAGTCAACTAAACCCATATATGTCAATGAGGGCTTAACGAAAGCGAACTCTGCTATACTGCAATCTGCTCTACGATTTAAAAAACAGCACATACTTGCTGCTGCATTCACTCGCCGCGGTATAGTACACGTGAAGCCGAAAACAAATGACCAGCCAATATTTGTCGAAACGATACAGAAATTGGAGCTCATTGTTGGTTCTCTGAACATCGACCAGGACAACAACAATTTACGCACCAACTCAACTGAAGCTTTGTTTCAAAGCGACAATAACATGCGGGAGGTCAATGCTGATAACATTTTTCGTGATTCAACAACTTAAACATACCACCAAAGCTCCTCTTTGCTGCTTCTCAGTTTCATACAATATGATTATTTTTATTAATTTTATCCTCTTTATTGAGTTAAGTATCTTAAAAACGTTCTCATCAAATCTTTCATTGTTTATTTTATCTTCTTGTATTGCAACGAAACAGTGTTGTCGCTACGAATTAAAAAGATCTCATTGGTTTAAAAAAGTTAATTTAGATAAAATTTTCATCGTTCTTTACGTATTAAATAATCGTTATTTAATATATCGCTTTTACTTTTCAAAAAATACTTATTACAACAAGAAATTGCGCACGTCATTAAAATCAATAATTCAATCTTTAATTTATTGCCATGGTGTCTTTGAATGATGATAGATTGCGTTCCAGAGACACCGCATATAACCTTATACGCATATTAAGCAAACAAAAGATTGGTTTAAAGGTATGCCACCTAAATGCTCAAAGTTTGGTCAATAAAATTGATGAGTTTAGGTACATTTTCGAAGGATCGAGTGTGGATGTGATTTGTGTGAGTGAAACGTGGTTAAAAGAGTGTTTGCAGAATAGTTTGTTTAAAGTAAATGGATTTCAAATCTTCCGTGTAGACAGGCAAAGTCACGCAGGTGGAGCAGCCATATTTGTACGGGATGGTATTAGATGTAAATTTGTTTGTAGATCTGCTCCTGATGACATAATTGAATATGTTATGGTTGTGATTGAAAATGGTTGTGAAAAAATACTTGTTAGTAGCGTATATAGACCAAACCGTACTGTCGACATCGCACCATTTCTTGACACGATTGAAAGCATGTCCATTGACTATTCTAATATTGTGATAGCTGGAGATTTTAATAGTAATGTTTTAGAAGACAATCGTTTAATATCAAATATGGAAGCACTTGGTTTACACTCGGCGAACACAATCACCCCTACTCTTTACTCAAACTGTGAATACACTACTTGACTTATTCTTTGTAGACAATAAATTCAAAATTTTGCTATATGATCAGATATCACTCCCATCTTTTTCAAAACACGACGTTATATTCCTAACTTTTGACTTCCAGCTGGATAACACATCTCAAGCTTTTATCTACCGCGATTTTAAAAATATTAACTATTCAGAACTAGAAAATGCTGTTGTAAATATTGACTGGAGTTTCGTATTCAGAACTGCTAACGTTGATGAGCAAGTAAGCTTCATCGAAAGAAATATTATTTATTTGTTTGACGAGTATGTTCCATTAAAACGAAAGCAGATAACGCGACTACAGCGACCTTGGTTTAATGAAAGCATAAAACAGCTTATAGCTCTGCGTGATAAGGCATACAAGAGATGGAAGCAATTCAAAACATCGGAAATCTACAACGAATTTAGAAGCATGCGAAAAAGTGTTGTAAAGGAAATACGTTCAGCAAAATGTTCCTACTATAGTCAAAAGTTTGGTAGCGCTGCAGGAAGTAAGCAAAAGTGGAGGGAAATTCGAAACATTGGCATAGGTAAAAGTAAGTTAAAGGGCTTGTAAATCTCAGAAGTTGATAATTTGAATAAAAAATTCGTTAATTTTCCGATGCCAGTAGTCACAACCAACTCATACCTTCATGTGTCCAGTACTACCACACAAGATGGACCATTTAGTTTTCATTGTGTTGATCAAGCCGATGTACTTGAAAGCATCCTAAAGATCAAATCCAATGCTATTGGTTTGGATGAATTACACCCACTTTTTTTAAAAATTCTTCTTCCGAAAATTCTTCCATACATTACGCACATATTCAACACAGCACTAACCTCCTCAACTTTCCCAGCAAGCTGGAAAAAAACCAAAATTATACCGATACCCAAATCCGGCAATGAGTATAGACTGATTGCGATCTTACCGTTTCTCTCTAAAGCCTTTGAGCGAATTTTACATGAGCAGATCAACAAGTTTATTCTTCAAAACAGCTTGCTTACAAGTCGACAGTCAGGTTTTAGACCAAAACGCAGCTGCATTACTGCGTTGGTCGACGTTGTCGAAGATATACGTTTTGCTCTGGATGACAACCTAGTCACTTTCTTAATACTTTTGGATCACTCAAAAGCCTTTGACACCGTCGATCACTCAATATTGCAAACAAAATTAGACAAATTATTTAATTTTTCAAATACTGCTGTTAATCTTCTGGGTTCATACCTTTCTTCTAGGTCTCAATCTGTATGCTCAGGTAATTCTGCATCGGATTTTCTCTCCATCCGTAGAGGTGTGCCACAAGGCTCAATCCTGGGACCACTTTTATTTTCTTTATATATAAATGATCTTCCCGATGCTTTGAATAATTGCTCGATGCACATGTATGCTGACGATGTGCAGTTATATGGAAGCTGCAGCCGCAATGAACTAAGAAGCTGTATCAGCACATTAAATAACACTCTTAATAAAATATATCATTGGGCCATGCAAAATGGGTTGTGTTTAAATCCGAAAAAGTCCAAATGTATTGTGATATCCAAGCGGTTAATAAATATGACAGATCCCAAAATTAGCTATTGGCAATTGCAACATCGATTACGTTGACACAGAAAAAAACTTGGGCATTACATTTAATAGCTCACTGTCTTGGAATAACCACATTAACTCGGTCATTGGAAGGCTTTATAATATGCTACGCGAATTGTGGGCAACGCAATACTTCACGCCGATAAATATCAGAATCCTTATTGCTAAAACATATCTTGTTCCTACATTACTTTATGGTTGTGAAATCTTCGCGAATTGCGACTATTCCAGCAAAAAAAGACTTAATGTCGTATTTAATAACATTACAAGATATGTGTTCGGATTACAACGTAGAGATCATGTTTCGCATTACGCCAAAAAACTGTATGGTATGACCTTTGACAATCTGCTTAAATTTCCCACGATGGTTTACTTACACAAGATCATAACTACAAAAGAACCTACTTATCTGTTTGAAAAAATTACTTTCACGCGCTCAAATCGGGTTAAAACAGTAATACCAAAGCGCTTTTCATGCCTAACTTCAGAGCGGCAATTTTTTATTTTTTCTACGCGTCTCTGGAACGCAATTCCTATTCAATTAAGATTGATTAATGACGTAGTGCAATTTAGAAATCAGCTTGCGATATACCTTTCCTCGTTGCAATAAAAGGATTAAAGTCATGTATCTTATTCAAAGATCTTTTGTTTTTAAGAGTTTTCGTAATTGCTTATGAAACCATTTCAGGTGATTCATTTATATGTAAAAAATAAGTATACATGCTTTCATAGATATATTTTTTGTTTCTTTTTAAGGTTTGACTGTACTTTTTGCTGTTACTTTTGAAACTTTTTGAAACTTTCTTATTTCATGTTTTAATATCAGTGTTTAACGGCTAGTGTTTTACTATAATTTATTATTACTGTATAATTATAATATTATTACTACTTAAGAACTATTAAACATTTTCATACTTTGAAGCTAGTGCTGTTATATAAGATCTTGGTCTTGTTGTGCTAGCTGGTCTAAATTAAATAATTAAATAAATAAATAAATAAATAAAACTGAGCTGCCAGATTACCTACGATATGTTGGTGGAAACCAAAACATAAGGATATGTTGCTAAAATATTGTGCCGCAAATTAACACTTGTCAATGCATAACTAACCCACCCGGCGAAAGTTCGTTTGCAATGAACTTTTATCGAAGAAAAATTTCGTATTTTTCCTTAATTGGCGATCAAAAATCCAAAGTTATTTCATACCAGTGTTATCGCGTCAGTAATAATAAAAGTAAGTCTGAAAGTGCCAAAAAAGGTATCCGAAAGTATCCACCTTACAGTAAAAAAGTAGAAAATATAATTGTCTTCGGATTTGTGTTAGAGAACTAATCGCTTTGGAATTGTAAACGAATAATTTTTCGAAACATAAGCGAACCTTTGTTTACGAAGTAACCGTTACGTCCTCAAAACGTATCTTTTTCGAATCGTAATCGATATCGAATTCGATTGTTTTCATCGCGAACTATTCGTAAATTTTTAAATTTTCGATATCGATGTCGGATTTTGTGCCGTGTGGGAAATTGCAGAATTTTTGGGATAATGTTAAAGTTTCTTCGATATATATACATGTACGCATCATTTAGCGTTAAATATCGTCGCAAATGCAACATAAAATATGATGCATATCTTGTAACGAAAAACGCATCAACATTTTTGACTGTGTAGGCACGATAAAATAAACCCAAACAAGTAGGCGCGGTAGCATAAGGTTATAACTTCTGATAACGAAGCAAAGGTTTAGAGGTACTAACTGCAGTTGAAATTTTGTGCATTTTTTAAATTGAAAATATTTACAATTATACAGGCAGTTTTTGTTTTTTTTTTTTAAGAAAATTTTAAAATAAATTATATAAATAAAGCCCAAGTTATATAATCGATTGATTGTTTTGGATAGACATTAAATTCTTTTTGGCATCAATCATATGGAATAAATTGGAAGATCTATAATATGCTTGCTTTCAGGTTTGTTCGTATTTTGTTCGCTTTGATGCAAGGGAGGCAATGGTGAGATGGTAGCACGTTCAGCTTGCAGTCGAATTCTACGCGGTTCGATGCGAGTACGGAAAGTGAAATTATTCCCGACACAGGTTTTTAAAATTTTTTTCTTTTTAATATTAATAAATAAAAATATAATTAACAAAAAAATAAAACAGCAAGATCTGTCGTCTGTGCTATGAGGATCGAGCCTGGGATGACTTCAATCATAAAATTAAAATAAAAAAAATCCTTATGATAACCAACTGTGTCACGAAAGTAACAAAAAACTGCGATCTAATTGTGTACGTAAATATTGAACTTTTCAGTATCTGCCCATAATCAAAAGGGACATAATATCGCCATCTTGAAAATACTAGTTGGTTTTATGAAAAAAAGACAGTTCTTGAACTACTAATGGCATGAGGGCAGACTGCTTCTTAACCATTTGATTGCTCTGAAAGAGGGAATGTTAATAAAATAAATTAGCAATCATCCCAGAATTTTAATTTTTTGGTAAAAGTTTCACTTCTACCGTGCGTGGCTGCCACACACACATACAACGGAAAGGCTATATCCATCGAACCGTTTTGGATTGCTTTTTGCTTATGCTATTTTCAGCGCCCTCTATATAAAAGCCTGGAAATTATTTCCAAAAAAAATTATTTTTATTAAGTACTTTTTAAGCACAATGAGCTGTACAAATAAAAAAAAATAATAACTCCGTGTATAAAACAAAATTTTTTTAAAAAAGCTGCTTTATTTTGGTTGTTACACGTATTTTATACCTTAAGTGACGGCATAACTTAACAGAATAATCAATTTCGAGTATTAATTTCACCCTTACAACGATTTTTTTCACTATAAGGTATATAATAAAAAAAACCTTTTTGTTATAAAAAAAAAACTAAATGGCCATTTTCAGCCGTTGAATGGACTTTGACCGAGCTTCTTATGATCAATTGTGTTGTGAAATGTTTGAACACAAATGACCCAGAACTAGACCTACATATTTTATGCCGACTCCGAACGGCTTATGTTCTCAAGAAGCTTTTCATGACAGTTTTTATTCTCTGAGGTTTGACGAGCGCTAAATTGGCAACGTTGCTGGAACTGTCAAAAATTTTGACAACCCTCGAAAGGGGAAATTCAAAGGCTGAACTGATGTATTAAAAATTATAAATTATGGTACATAATGATCATTACAAGTGGAAATCAACAAGATTCCAACGTTGCTTGGCCAAACCCATAATAGTGTGTCAAATCAAAGTATGCCATCTTATGGCAATTATTTTTCCCGACATTTTGGTGCGACTGTCACTTCAGGAAATTATTTAGTACTAGCTTAAACCCGCCGCTTCGCCGGTTTTCATTTTCAAGTTTTCATTCAGTTTTCATTCAAAAATTGATAGTGGGTAGGCTTGATTTTTCGCTACCAAAACGATTTTTTATTGTTTAAGTAATACTACAAATTATTAACCTTAAGATTGTTATATCATCTGATAGGAAATCGAAAACCTAAATTTTGGATTTAATTTTTTTTACAACAAAAACAACTTTTATCCAATTTTTTGGCTTAAACTAAAAATTTTTGAACATTTTTTAAAAAAAAATTTTTAAAAATATTAATACTTTGGTTTAGTAAAAATTTCAACTTATATTTGAAGGATATTTTAACAAACAACATTTTTCAAAAAAAATTATTGAAATCCATTGCAAACTAACTGAAATATTTGCCTTCAAAGCTAAAAGTGTGAATTTCAAGTCGTTTTTCTCTCATTCTCAGCTTATAATTAATACTAAAAAGATTTGGTACTAAAATTTTTCACAGTTTTCAAACTACATACATGATTTTGGTATCAAATTGAAGGAAATTTAAAAGCGTTTGATTTTGTTCTCGTTTAACCGAAGTGCAATTTAATCCATTAGGGCCGAAAGAAAACCATAAAAAACAGACATTTTTAGACTTGAAGCAACATTTTGGTGAAAACTATGTATGCCATTGAGCAGAAATAAGTTATTATTGCATGCTAATTTTACTTTTTTTAAAAAACTGGCACTAAAACTTTTGAAATATTATGAAGTATTTAATGAAAATTCGAGACGCATATGTTTCCATATAGTAACATTGGTTGTTAATGGGTTAAAATAAAGTATCCTATTGCACTCTCTGCTGACCAGAGATCTGCAACGAGTCACGTTTTTGCGACTTATAGTGATTCATGCAAAACCGAGTTGTAGTGCGTGCACTTCAAACAAAAACCACCACTACTACTCGAAGCACTCTTGCTACAGAAAGAAAATCATAGTTCAATGTTTGATTCGTCAATCGAACGTCAAAGTCTACCAAATACTCTGCAACATCAAAGAACTTGTTGTAAATCATACCGAAAACCCATAGCTCAAACAAAGTACTCATAGCTCAAGCTAAAGTCCCATAGTTCATTAGGAATGCGTGCGAATTTTTCCAGTCAAACGCAGTGGCTGTTTTTGAACTTACGCTCGCTGTTAGAAGAGAAGCAGGGTTACCATAGAATTTTTTATAACGAAATACATTTAATTGGATTTTAAGATGCAGTAAACACTTTTTTATAGAATTTCGCTGTGCGTTTCACGAAATGGTGTAAAAGTAAAATAACACACCTTGTATATAAAGGGAACTTCTCCAAAAGAAATAATAAAAATAAATTTCAATTTAATAAAGTTTGTTTATTTAAATTCAGCAAAATAATTATATAAGTAACTTCACGTATATTCACATAAAAAAAAGAAAATACATTATTTAAATATGATACTTTTGAAAATTATATATCATTTCTGTTCATAATATTTATATAATAATTTATTAACTTACTTATTTAGCTTTGTTCCGTTTAAAAAATGAGACACACTTCACTTCAACAAATTATAATAAAACAGAAGCGTTGACCTTCATTTCGTACCGTTATAGGAAGTGTTACCATATAGTCAATAGCATTAGAACAATTCAATAATAGCATTTATCAAACTAAAATTCTTAATTTATACCAGAGCTGGTAACCCTGAAAAACACATCATTCCTTTGAAGTGCTTGTGCATGTTGTTCACAACATGTTGTACTTATTGAAATGAAGTTAAAATCATACCGACTACGTTCGACTGTGAGTCAGAGTATGACTCTTGAAGCATTGGATTTAAGTTGCGTGTTATGAATGCTTCAACATTTTTGATAAGTCTGAATATGAAGTAGAAGCCAAATTAATGCGTATATACTCGAGTCAACTATGTTTATAATGACTTGCTGCAGATCTCTGCTGCTGACCTATAAATTTGTGTACAAAATTTTATAAAAATCTGAGTTGTCGTTTAAACGTGATGAGTGAACATAAAAAGTGGCTACAGATTTATTAATAGTAGTATATAGATAGAAGCTATAAAGGATATTTGATTTCATCCAGTGATTTCTGGAAAGGATTTCAGCGTTGCCTGGTGAAACCATAAATAGTGTGCAAGATCAAAGTATGCCAAACGAAAGGTAATATTTTTTCCGATTTTTTGGTATATGTGCTCCTTCCGGGAATAATTTTGTATAGAAACTATGACCTGAACAAATTATTTCATCTAATTTGTCCTGGACAAGGTTTCAGCGTTGCTCGGCCGAACCCATAATAGTGTGTAAAATCAAAGTATGCCATCTTATGGCAAATATTTTTCCCGACATTTTGGTGCGACTGTCATTTCTGGGAATTATTTAGTATAGAAGCTCTAAAGGATCTTTGATTTCATTCAGTGATTTCTGGAAAGGATTTCAGCGTTGCCTGGTGAAACCATAAATAGTGTGCAAGATCAAAGTATGCCAAGCAAAAGGTAATATTTTTGCCGATTGTTTGGTATATGTGCTCTTTCCGGGAATTATTTAGTATAGAAATTATGAGCTGAACAAATTATTTCATCTAATTTTCCTGGACAAGGTTTCAGCATTGCTCGGCAGAACCCATAATAGTGTGTAAAATCAAAGTATGCCATCTTATGGCAAATATTTTTCCCGACATTTTGGTGCGACTGTCATTTCTGGGAATTGTTTAGTATAGAAGCTATAAAGGATCTTTGATTTCATCCAGTGATTTCTGGAAAGGATTTCAGCATTGCCTGCTGAAACCATAAATAGTGTGCAAAATCATGGTATGCCAAGGTAAAGGTAATATTTTTTCCAATTTTGTGGTATGTGTGTTCTTTCCGGGAATTATTTAGTATAGTAGTTATAAAAGAAACATATAATTCATCATTGATTCTTTAGAGCATTATACATCATATTAGTCAAAACATTGATGTTTCCGCATACTCGAAGTTTACGAAACAAATTCTACATTTTTGTTCGATTTGTTTATATAACTGCTATCTGTTGGAAAATAATTTTTAAAAATTTCTTGTTGGATTAGAGCTTGATCGAAACCGTACGCGTCGAGCGCACCATTTGCAATTAAAAAATACTGTATTAAACGAATTTTCCATATGCTTGATATGATAAAGATTTATTGCTCAAACATTAAAAACTAGCATTTTTATTAAAAAAAAAATCTTCATAAAAACATTTAATTACTCCTAGGTACCGAACCCGGAACCCGGAACCCGCGGGTTGCGAGTATTTACCTTGTACTCTACTCCACGCAGACCTCTAAATCCCATCCTTCGAAGCTTACATATATATTGTTAAGTTTAATTTATTTAAATATATTTTATTAACCTAGCTATATTATGAAAAAGAAACATAAGAAAACTCTACCTAAAATAAATATATAATTAATAAAATTAATTACAGAAATTAATTACAATTAAATAATTTAATTGTATTTACAGGTCATAAGATGTTGACCTTCAAACTTGCATTCCAATAAGTCATAACTTTTCGTGCTTTGTAGCTGTGTACAGTACGTGTAACCTTGAAAAAGTTTCGTCAATTTTTAAGAAGACAGGGTTGCAAAACAAGTAATAAGGAACATTCAATCTTAATGAAAGTATCTAATAGGAGTTATACAAGTCATTTTGGAGCAACGCATGTACATATTTTAAATATTTGTCGCTAAAATCATGCAGTTAAAAATAAAAACTTAATTCTTTTCGCTATTAGTTTTTTTATTATTTTAAGTTGATATATTAATATTTTAATTATAAAGACGTTAAAATTTGTATGTTTTCGTGTACTTTAAAAAAAAAATAAATCAACAAATTAATTATCCAGAGGATATATATATAAAGAATATTCATATAAATTAGCATGCATTACCATACTAATTTGTTGTTACAGAAATAATAACCAACTTAAAATTATTATTTTTTATAGTTGTTATAATTTCATTCTTCTTTGGCTTACCAGGAAAACATCTGATAATGGCATAATATAACATAAGACCTTTTTCAAATCAGTATTTTATTAGATTTTTAAAAAAAAGGGAAATAGGGCAACGAAATCTGCCCACTCGTCACGGCCGCCACTATTACATTTATGTCTGATTGTAATACACGTAAAAAATTAGTTTTTAAACTAAAAACATTTTACGGTCGTCATTTGCAGTAATTGAAATTCAATTTTACCGACTAAGAAAATAAATTAAGTTTGCCTTTTTTAAGCTAAGTATATTGTAGGAACGAAAATTTTTGGGCATATAATTCTACGCGAGAACATTTTGGTGTAGAAACAAAATTTTTGTGTGGATAAAAAGCAAAAGCTCTTCTGGTTGATAGATTCATATTTGCATTGCTGCATTTTATGTTCTATAAAAGACAAGACTACACATTAATAAACTAAAAATATTTGTTTAATAACAAATTCAACACCAATACATACTTACTGCTTATTTTTTATATGTTGAATGTCAACTTTCCGTGCTAATTCAATGTACGGGCATATAATTGCCAACTGAGACAGTGAATTTCGACAACCACAGCCAGTGCGAAATCGAAGTAAGAAAACAGTGTTGTATTTTCTCCCTAAAATATTCGAACTTTAAATATGCACTTTTCTTTCATGTCTTGTAGTGAAATATAGGCAATTATTTTAATTGCCCTCATTTGACACATAAAATATCATATGAATAAGTTGCATTTAATTTTGAAAAATATTGTTAAGCACATTTTACATAATTAGTTCCCCATTTTTATCCCGTTTAAGTTTGGTGCTGTGTTGGCATATAAAGCATCACTGAATAAAAGCAAACGGAATAAAAAAGTGGTCGAACCTTTGGCTTTGACGACATTTTTCAAATGAAAATTTACTATCACGTGAAAGACTCAAAGACTGAAAGTTAAAGTTCAATAGCATATTTATTGTAATATTATTTAATAATAGAAAGATATAAAAAACAGTAAATGGAAGGATGTTGTTTGTAGACGATGCGCACGCAGCAAAGCTTGGTAACGAACTCCTCATCAAGCGCGTCGGTGACCAGCGTTGCAAAACGTATTTGCTCCTTGTTAACTTCGGCACTTTTAGGGTTACCTTACAGTCGGCTATCCTGCTATATCAAATCGACCCCGATTTGTTCGTCATCGTCGTCGTCACTAGATTGACTATCGTCAACTTGGTTGTTAAATTCGAAGTCTGGAGGAAGTTGGCACCATGGCTTGAGTTTATCGGAGGCGTACACAGAAGTATAATGACGAGTTGTACGCTTGGATTTAGGCAAGTCCTCGATCAAGTAACGATCTCGCCCAAGTATTTTCTTGATTATGAATGGACCTTTGAAACGTGGCTCTAATTTTCGTGAAGTGCCCGTGCTCGGAGGCTCGTTTTCGGCTAGAACGAGGTCTTCTTCGTGATATTCATTCGGTGTCGCATGTCGTTTGTCGTATTTTGTTTAGCTTGATTTCGTTGCTGAACAATTTTGTTAGTCGCATCTGTACGAATGCGTTGCATCTCGTCGTCGGAAATTACGATGTTTTCGTGTAAAGTCAAAAGGACTTTGTTGTGTAAAATGTCTCTTGGTGAAAAACTGAACAGAAGTTCGTGTGGTGTTTTTTTCGTAGTTTTGTTCCGCATTGTGTTCATTGACCATTGTATTTAACTAAATGTTCGTCCCACTTTTTGTCTGTTGTTGTAGTCGGTAACAACATTGACAAAAGTGTACGATTTGCGCGCTCTGCATGGCCGTTAGCTCTGGGTGTTCGTACCGCATTCAAAATATGCTTAATGTCGTTATCTGTGCAATAACCCTTGAACTCCCTCGACGTAAACGCTGTACCCCTATCGGTAACTATACGCTCAGGTACCCCAAAATAGCTTGAAATTTCACGAAGAACCGCCAAAACGTATTTAGTGGCAGTACTTTTGACCGCCTTCACAATTGTATATTTCGTAAAAGCGTCTACGATGACTAAAATGTGTTCGTTTCGTTTCGAACTTTTTGTAAAGGGCCCTAAATGGTCCAAATGTATAGTCTTGAACGGAATAGGATCAATTTCGTCAAAATGGTACCGACCCTCGGTTTTCCCACCTCGGTGTTTGCTATACGCACACTCTACACAAGACTTCAGGTATGATTTAACGAAGTTACGCATTCTGGGAAACCACAGGAATGTTTTCATCTTGTCCAACGTTTTTTCGGCACTTAAATGTCCGTTTTTGTCATGACAACCTTGCACCATCTTATGTCGTAACGATTTTAGAACTACCCATAACCTTTTCCCATCTACGGTTTTAAACAGTCGTCCGTGTTCCACGCAAAAGTCTTTAAGAACATCTTTGTCTTTAGCGTTTACCTTTTTAATAATAAGCTTCAAATTATCGTCTTGCATTTGCATGCTGTGCAGCCAGTCGTCGTCGGTTATCGTCACCTTATACACGCGTAGCGTTGCACGTCGATGTCTCCAGCATCTTCATTAGGGCTTCTACTTAGCGCATCGACGTGTTCCATCCGCTGCCCTTGTCGATGCTCAATTTTGATATCAAAATCTTGCACTCGTAACCACCATCCCGCTATTCTCGGAATGAGTTCGCGCTTCTCCATTGCAGTTTTCACCGCACTACAATCCGTCACAACCTTCAGCGTCTTACCGTCAATATAATAACGATATCTTTCAAGCGTTTCTACAACAGCCAGTGTTTCGAGCTCGTAGCTATGAAAATGCTTCTCCGCTTCACTCGTCGATCTACTGTAGTATGCTATAGGTTTTAAATCGCCCCCTTCATCCTGCAGCAAAACTCCCGCTAACCCAATTGAACTTGCATCAGTATGGATTTCGTGATTAGCATCAACTCGATATGCGACCAAGACAGGTTGTGATGTTAATTTTGATTTAAGGTCGTTGAACGCTGTCTCTTGTTTGTCAGCCAGTGAAAATTCTGATCTTTCCGCAATTATTTTCGAAGCGGTTCTGAAATGATTGCGTACCCCGGTATAAATTTACGAAAATATCCGCTGAGACCAAGAAATCTACGAATTCCTGTCACGTTATTTGGACGTTCAAAATTATGTATAGCGGCCGTCTTTACTAATCCAGGCGTCAAACCTTCTGGAGTAAGCTGGTGGCCTAGAAAATCAATCGTGGTCTTAAGAAATTCGCATTTTGAAATATTTAGCGTCAAATTCGCGTCTTGTAACACCTGCAGTACTATTTTAAGCTTTGTAAACATTTCATCGTACGAATTACTCCCGATCAGGATATCATCCATATAATGCAACATATTTTCTTTGCCAGCTCGTTCTTGAACTTTTGCCATTAGCCTTTGAAAAACAATAGGTGCATTCTTCAACCCGAACGGCATGCGCTTAAATTCAAATAACCCATCTGTAGTAATAAAAGATGTGTACTTACGACTATCTGGATCAATTTCTATCTGATAATAACCGCTGTTTAAATCGAGTGTTGTGAAATATTTGTAGTGCGCAGCATCTTGCAGACATTCTTCAATATTCGGTGAAGGAAACACCTCTTTTTTCATCATCTGGTTAAGACGTCGATAATCGACACAGAGTCTGTCACTACCGTTTTTTTTCCGCACAAGTACGACCGGACTTGCAAATTCTGATTCTGAACGCACCACAATATCATTCTCAATTAAATCATTAATCATTTCCGCGACTATCTTTTTTTTTGGTTCCGGCACACGATATGGGCTTTGTGACACAACCTCGTTTGACTTTAGTTCTATTTTCATTGTTACCAAATCCGTTTTTCCGATTTCACTTAGTCCATTCGCGAACACGTTAGCATTTTCTTCGATAATTTTCATTAATTCAGTTTTAACATTTTCGTCATTTATTTCACAATTAATATTATTTTGATTTATGATTCGATTTTCTTTTTTAATTTCGTTTTTATTTAGGTTTTCTACTTTGACATTTCCGTTCTCAACCGTTAAGCGTAAATACCCGTTTAGAAAATTGTCTTGTCCGAGTAAAATATCGCTAAGTAATAACTCGCCATCTACCGAGTACAACGTAACCGGTAGTATTGTATCGTTCATCACTATATTTGTTTTTAATAATTCATGAGCATACCGAATGCCACCACAAATGCCTGTTATTTTCATTTGACACGGCGAGTGTTCTCCTTCGAGTTTCGCGCACACAGATTTTCGAACCATACTACACTGTGCACCAGTATCTATAAAAGCCATCATTATATGATCATTTTGCTTTACCAACACTTTAAACTGGTCATCGTTTTCACAAAACGCATTTCGCACAGTCGCAACATTTTTGCACTCTTCACCTCTGACATGCACTTTGTTACAATTAGCACAACGCTGTCGTCGCTGAGGTTTTTGACAGTTTACAGCAATATGACCGAATTCGCTGCAGTTATAGCACTTCACTGCTCTATTTGTTTTTGTCTCGTTTTGCTTAGAAGCATATGTGTTATTATTTGTATTTTCCACACTAAATTTTAATTTTGTTTCGTAACCTTCGTTCTTTTTCTCTTTTTGTTCGTTAGATTTTGACATAAAGCGCGACACTAGTACGGACGACGGCATATTTTTTCCATACTCTTCGAGTGTTTCGCGCAGCTGCTTCATTGTATTTACTCTTTGCGCTGCAATTGCCACTTGTAACTCGCGATTCCGAAGTCCCTCTCTCGTATATTTTACAATAGCAGTTTCACTTAATTTGTAACGTCTTCCGAGCGCACACATACGAAAGCAATACTCCGTCACTTTTTCATTTTGCTTACGCACCGCACTACTCATGTGAAAGTATATGTCCGCTTCATCGGGAGAACTACCGAATTCTCTTATTAAGTCACTCGCGAATTATTCCAATTTGGATGCAGCTTCTCTGCCGCGTCGAGCCATAAGCGAGCGACACCTTTTAGCCGGCTGTACACTGCCAACAATAAACATTTTTCTTCCCATTTGTATGCACAAATTACACTGTTTACGCGCTCTACAAATTGTTCAGCCGTCATAGAAAATTCGCTGGTCGGATCGAAGTCTGGTATTGTTTCTGCAATTTCGCGCACGGAGCAGTTATTACGGCCAGTTAAAAAACTTGCGTTTTCGTATGGAGAGAAACAATCTGAATTTCTGTTGTCAACAGTATTTGCTAAATTTTGGTTACACACACGCGCACGATTTACTCCGTTGTCGCTTGCTACGCACTCATTTTCTACACGTGAATTTTGGGGGTTGTTTTTAATAACACTTAAAACGTTCTGCATCATTCCCCGTAACTCGTTCATTTGATTTTGCATTGACTGAGCAAGTGCAGCGTTAGAAAGAGTTGCTTGCTCGTTACATTCACTTTGTTCGTTGCCCGATCGGAAACTTCCATCGCTTTCTTCGTCATCGTCATTTGCTGCTGCGTCGGCGACCACTTCAATTTCGTCAGAGTTTACAGCTTCGTTTAAGCGTTTCGCCATCGCTGCCTTCGTTCCGGACGTCGGCAAGTTGCGTTCAGGTAGCAACTTTTGCAATTCAACGACTTTCAAGCTCTCAATCTTTCTCATTTTAATCGTTGCCGCTCACTCACTGAGACAGTAAATTTTATATTCAATTTCTGGCGTCTCGTTGGCACTGTCCGTTAAAATATGAATTTTACTCGCTAGTTTTTTATACACGTATTTATTTTTACTTTTTTTTTTAAGCCTTTTTCCATAGAATTATATTCTTAACTTTTGCTATTAAGCACACAAGTTATCGTCAAACGTTTTTAACTAACTTTTTAGCCTTTTCAAAAGCACAATTTAACGTTTAGCACTTTTGACCGTTTTTCCGATTCTGTGATCAATTATTACGTTTAATCACATTCGCGTGAACCGATCCCACTTCTGACTTGAAAGACTCAAAGATTGAAAGTTAAAGTTCAATAGCATATTTATTGTTATATTATTTAATAATAGAAAGATATAAAAAACAGTAAATGGAAGGATGTTGTTTGTAGACGATGCGCACGCAGCAAAGCTTGGTAACGAACTCCTCATCAAGCGCGTCGGTGACCAGCGTTGCAAAACGTATTTGCTCCTTGTTAACTTCGGCACTTTTAGGGTTACCTTACACACGTGTGGCCGCAGCGAAATTTGTTGATTATTTCGGAATATTTTCGAAGTAAATACATATTCTTTATTAGCATGCCAGTACTATCACGTGTGGCTGCAGCGTAAAAGTTGTTGCCAGTGGACTGCCAGTGATGTCAAGGTGTGAGTGTATTTGTGAAAAGTGATTGAGTATTGAGTTTTTCGAACTGTTACTGTCTTCGGACTGGCACGTGTGGCTAGGGGGTAAAATAAAAAAATTGTAGTTGGTTACAGTGGTGCAACAAGGGCTAATTTTCTCAATACTGTTTTATCGTTACAAGGAAAAAAGGAAGATATATGATAACGTACAGTAAGTAATTAAAAATTTTTTAATAAATGTCTTGCATGCTAAGGCTCAGTATGCTGTAAAAACGAAAACAAAACATTCATAAGAAGTACATTGAGTTTTTGACAGCGAACAGGCAAAGGAATTTTTTAGCTAGGTAGTACGCTGTTGAAGGAACAAATTTCAGTTCAGTTCTGCCATGTTCACAATCATGTTTGGAGAGTTAAAATGTGAAAATTTTGCTGGCAATTATATGCCCGTACATTGAACTAGCACGGAAAGTTGACATTCAACATATAAAAAATAAGCAGTAAGTATGTATTGGTGTTGAATTTGTTATTAAACAAATATTTTTAGTTTATTAATGTGTAGTCTTGTCTTTTATAGAACATAAAATGCAGCAATGCAAATATGAATCTATCAACCAGAAGAGCTTTTGCTTTTTATCCACACAAAAATTTTGTTTCTACACCAAAATGTTCTCGCGTAGAATTATATGCCCAAAAATTTTCGTTCCTACAATATACTTAGCTTAAAAAAGGCAAACTTAATTTATTTTCTTAGTCGGTAAAATTGAATTTCAATTACTGCAAATGACGACCGTAAAATGTTTTTAGTTTAAAAACTAATTTTTTACGTGTATTACAATCAGACATAAATGTAATAGTGGCGGCCGTGACGAGTGGGCAGATTTCGTTGCCCTATTTCCCTTTTTTTTAAAAATCTAATAAAATACTGATTTGAAAAAGGTCTTATGTTATATTATGCCATTATCAGATGTTTTCCTGGTAAGCCAAAGAAGAATGAAATTATAACAACTATAAAAAATAATAATTTTAAGTTGGTTATTATTTCTGTAACAACAAATTAGTATGGTAATGCATGCTAATTTATATGAATATTCTTTATATATATATCCTCTGGATAATTAATTTGTTGATTTATTTTTTTTTTAAAGTACACGAAAACATACAAATTTTAACGTCTTTATAATTAAAATATTAATATATCAACTTAAAATAATAAAAAAACTAATAGCGAAAAGAATTAAGTTTTTATTTTTAACTGCATGATTTTAGCGACAAATATTTAAAATATGTACATGCGTTGCTCCAAAATGACTTGTATAACTCCTATTAGATACTTTCATTAAGATTGAATGTTCCTTATTACTTGTTTTGCAACCCTGTCTTCTTAAAAATTGACGAAACTTTTTCAAGGTTACACGTACTGTACACAGCTACAAAGCACGAAAAGTTATGACTTATTGGAATGCAAGTTTGAAGGTCAACATCTTATGACCTGTAAATACAATTAAATTATTTAATTGTAATTAATTTCTGTAATTAATTTTATTAATTATATATTTATTTTAGGTAGAGTTTTCTTATGTTTCTTTTTCATAATATAGCTAGGTTAATAAAATATATTTAAATAAATTAAACTTAACAATATATATGTAAGCTTCGAAGGATGGGATTTAGAGGTCTGCGTGGAGTAGAGTACAAGGTAAATACTCGCAACCCGCGGGTTCCGGGTTCCGGGTTCGGTACCTAGGAGTAATTAAATGTTTTTATGAAGATTTTTTTTTTAATAAAAATGCTAGTTTTTAATGTTTGAGCAATAAATCTTTATCATATCAAGCATATGGAAAATTCGTTTAATACAGTATTTTTTAATTGCAAATGGTGCGCTCGACGCGTACGGTTTCGATCAAGCTCTAATCCAACAAGAAATTTTTAAAAATTATTTTCCAACAGATAGCAGTTATATAAACAAATCGAACAAAAATGTAGAATTTGTTTCGTAAACTTCGAGTATGCGGAAACATCAATGTTTTGACTAATATGATGTATAATGCTCTAAAGAATCAATGATGAATTATATGTTTCTTTTATAACTACTATACTAAATAATTCCCGGAAAGAACACACATACCACAAAATTGGAAAAAATATTACCTTTACCTTGGCATACCATGATTTTGCACACTATTTATGGTTTCAGCAGGCAACGCTGAAATCCTTTCCAGAAATCACTGGATGAAATCAAAGATCCTTTATAGCTTCTATACTAAACAATTCCCAGAAATGACAGTCGCACCAAAATGTTGGGGAAAATATTTGCCATAAGATGGCATACTTTGATTTTACACACTATTATGGGTTCGGCCGAGCAACGCTGAAACCTTGTCCAGGACAAATTAGATGAAATAATTTGTTCAGCTCATAGTTTCTATACTAAATAATTCCCGGAAAGAGCACATATACCAAACAATCGGCAAAAATATTACCTTTTGCTTGGCATACTTTGATCTTGCACACTATTTATGGTTTCACCAGGCAACGCTGAAATCCTTTCCAGAAATCACTGGATGAAATCAAAGCTCCTTTATAGCTTCTATACTAAATAATTCCCAGAAATGACAGTCGCACCAAAATGTCGGGAAATAAATTTGCCATAAGATGGCATTCTGTGATTTGACACACTATTATGGGTTCGGCCGAGCAACGCTGAAACCTTGTCCAGGACAAATTAGATGAAATAATTTGTTCAGCTCATAGTTTCTATACAAAATTATTCCCGGATAGAGCACACATACCAAACAATCGGCAAAAATATTACCTTTTGCTTGGCATACTTTGATCTTGCACACTATTTATGGTTTCACCAGGCAACGCTGAAATCCTTTCCAGAAATCACTGAATGAAATCAAAGATCCTTTAGAGCTTCTATACTAAATAATTCCCAGAAATGACAGTCGCACCAAAATGTCGGGAAAAATATTTGCCATAAGATGGCATACTTTGATCTTACACACTATAATGGGTTCGGCCGAGCAACGCTGAAACCTTGTCCAGGACAAATTAGATGAAATAATTTGTTCAGGTCATAGTTTCTATACAAAATTATTCCCGAAAGGAGCACATATACCAAAAAATTGGAAAAAATATTACCTTTCGTTTGGCATACTTTGATCTTGCACACTATTTATGGTTTCACCAGGCAACGCTGAAATCCTTTCCAGAAATCACTGGATGAAATCAAAGATCCTTTATAGCTTCTATACTAAACAATTCCCAGAAATGACAGTTGCACCAAAATGTCGGGAAAAATATTTGCCATAAGATGGCATACTTTGATTTTACACACTATTATGGGTTCGGCCGAGCAACGCTGAAACCTTGTCCAGGACAAATTAGATGAAATGATTTGTTCAGCTCATAGTTTCTATACTAAATAATTCCCGGAAAGAGCACATATACCAAACAATCGGCAACAATATTACCTTTTGCTTGGCATACTTCGATCTTGCACACTATTTATGGTTTCACCAGGCAACGCTGAAATCCTTTCCAGAAATCACTGGATGAAATCAAAGCTCCTTTATAGCTTCTATACTAAATAATTCCCAGAAATGACAGTCGCACCAAAATGTCGGGAAAAATATTTGCCATAAGATGGCATTCTGTGATTTGACACACTATTATGGGTTTGGCCGAGCAACGCTGAAACCTTGTCCAGGACAAATTAGATGAAATAATTTGTTCAGCTCATAGTTTCTATACTAAATAATTCCCGGATAGAGCACATATACCAAACAATCGGCAAAAATATTACCTTTTCTTTGGCATACTTTGATCTTGCACACTATTTATGGTTTCACCAGGCAACGCTAAATCCTTTCCAGAAATCACTGAATGAAATCAAAGATCCTTTAGAGCTTCTATACTAAATAATTCCCAGAAATGACAGTCTCACCAAAATGTCGGGAAAAATATTTGCCATAAGATGGCATACTTTGATTTTACACACTATTATGGCTATGGCCGAGAAGCGCTTAAATCCTCTCTAAATCCATTCGTAATGATCATTATCTACATTAATAGATTGTTTTTAATACATAATTTCACCCTGTGAATTTCCCCTCCGAATTTGTTGACAGTTTCAGCAACATTGCAAATTTAGCGCTGGTGAGGTTTGCCATTGTCTGTAGAGAGGTGACGGCCGAACAGATAAATTAAATCAATTGAAAAAACTTTCTGTGTCAGATGGGGGATTCGAACCTGGGTTCTCTGGCGTATGAGCCACACGCTCTACCCACTACGCCACGGCTGCCACTTTTGTTATAATTTCCATTTAATTTTATAATCTAAAAAGAATACATTTTAGAACAAACATAAGAAGAAAAAGATAATTCAAATTCATATAGTTTTATTTTGTAAAACGCATGCAATCATCTCACTTGCAGTTTTTTGTTTGGCAATGAATTTCATTGGAAAATTTCAGTGAAAGGCTGTGTGCTATTCGGAAACTTTTCACTCGGATGATGAAATTTTGATTGTCTGAATGAGAATATTTGGCACTTGCGAGGTGAATATGACTGTCAAAAATTCATGTAGCCTCAAGGGCTAGTATACATTTTGACCATCGGCAAGAGAATTTTTGACACAAGCATAATTAGAAAAAAAAAAAAACACTTAGAAATTAATGAAAGCTAAACTTTTTAGTTAATTATAAATTAAAAAAGCACAAAGAATTGAAAAATAATGGAAATCCCAACAAAACAGCAAAGGAAGTTCTACGTAATATGTAGAACGATATTGCATACTGTCCGCAATCATACTCTATGGATGGTTAATCCATGATGCTTCGCTGGAATAAACTCCACAATTTTGCGAAAAGAGGTAGCAGACACTCTTAAATACATTTATGTTTGTGCATTGTCTCCATTCAAAATGGCATTTAATGATTCGGAATAACCTCTTGGCCGAATATAGGTAATATCTTTAAAGAAATAATGTTTTCTGTAGTTGTCCGGAGCAGAAAAGCAAAAGCAGGACTTACTCTTCCCCCTTCCTTTAAAAAAAGTCATAAAGAAGTTCAAAACTTTTTGCTTCCGGCAGCAAAGTAACCAGAAGTGGAAAAAATTTGCGTAAAATTCTGTTCATTTTCAGTTGTATCAACAATTTTGCAAAATAAATTCTCGCGCTAATACACTAATACACGAAATCTAAAACGCCAAAATTTCTAGTTGTCAAAATTTCATTGTTCTTTTGGCACCGCAAAATGCCAAATTTATTTCAACAGACAGAAATTGTATTCAACTCAGTAACTTCTTTCCTACCACGAGTGAAAAGTTTCCGAATAGCACACAGCCAAAGGAGAGTTTGTTTTACTTCAAATGAAAACAGAATTGCCAGACAAAAAACCCCAAGTGAGATGATTCCGTGCGTTTTAATAAATAAGGTCATTAAGTTAAAGGGTACATAATTCTTATGAATGAAAGCTTATAAATGTCTACTTAAAGCAATTATAGTGTAATTAATTGAAAATTGGGCTTTGGCCGTGCATTGAAAGATTTTTATCTCTTTAACAAATTTATTTCGCTATATTTCGACTCTCGCTGAGAGTCATCATCAGGCTAGAAAAAATAAATGCTTAATGTATATTACACAATTTTAACAAATAAAATTCACATAAATATACCATTAATATTAACACCGAACTTCACATAAAAACATCAAGAAATTTCAAACATTAAATATTAAAATAATTTAATTTGTAAAATTAATATCGATTTGAAGCTTGTGCGTCTGTCATCTTTCACTGTTTTTATGTTTTATTAAATATTTGTAAATTTGAGCGCAGTTGTCCGTGTCAGTTTTGTAGTTCAGACGTATATTTGTTGGTGTATTAATAATGTGCAGCATCTCTATCGTGTACCGTCTCGCGTAATTTTTCTCCTGCTGCAGTATTTTTGTATTTTCTAAATCGGGAGAGTGACCGCTCTGAAGACAGTGGGCCGCAAGTGCTGTTTTGTGTTCATGAAAAGATTTAAGGTCCGATTTGTGTCCTGAAAGTCTTGTTTTAAGTTTTGATTTTGTTGTACCAACATATACTTTTTTGCATATGTTGGACTCGTCACCCTTGCATTGTATTTCGTAGATTAAATCGCATTTGTCCATATCATCTGTTTTGCTTTTAATTCTGCTGTGGAGAATTTTTAATGTGTTATTTGTTTTTGGTGCAAGAACGTAGTTGTTATTGTTGTAAATATCTGATTTTTACAACAATAAATCAGCAATTATATTTACATTTTTTTTTCCATTGTCTACAGAAAGATGACGTGCTCCGGCAAACTTATTTTCTATTGAACTCGCGTTCTGCGAATTTCCCCACATTTAAAACCTTTCAATTAAATTTAAATTAAATTAATGGTTTCCACATTTAAAAGCTTTCAGCCACGGCCACTAATTTTCTACAACACAATTATGATCACTGATGGATAGTTATGCGAAGACTCTAAACCAGTGTCGGGCAAAATTGAAAAACCTATTCACATGTGATTGAGCTAGATTTGCTGCCGACGTCAATGTTTTCACATGTACACAATAAAAATTTCGTGTGGCGTACGAACAGTAGCCGAGTTATGACTTTGGTTCGTGCTTATGAGAAGCTGTGAGCTTAATTTTGCTATTCAAATCATGTCAGTTGACGTTAAGCATTCAAGAAGGCAAGAACTCGCTTCTGCTCGCTTCGCAACTACAGAGAGAAAAATGTTTAATGATAAATGGATGCTAGATTTCTTTTTTATAGAAAATACAAACGCTGTAGTGCAATGTCTTATATGCGAACGCACTGTTTCTCGTTCCGTATTGATGTTTGTGCAAAGGCATTACTCGGTTTGTCACACACAATTCAATTTAATTTTAGGAGAAGAACGAAAACTAAAGCTTTTCGAATTAAAAGCTAAATATTTTTTAAGGTTTATTGCTGATGATTTTAATCAAAATATAAATAATTCTTATATTCATCATAATATTTCTTCATTACAATTTAAAAAGGCATCCTATGCTGTGTCATTGGCCTTGGCAAAAAAATGCCGACCGTATGAAGATGGTATGTTTTTTAAAGAATTAAGTCAGGTTGTTTTCAGTTTTTTTGGGGAGCAAGGAAATGAAATGCAACAAATTGTAGAACAAATACGTTTATCCAGACGAACAATAACTCGCCGAACGGAAGTTATTTGTAAATATTTATATTTTACCACTAAGCAAAGGTTATTAAACTGCAAATTTTTTTCTATATGTCTTGACGAGAGCACGGACATAAATAACTTAAGCGTATTAATCATATGTGTTAAGTCAGTTGATGAAAACTTACAAACAACAGAGGAAATACTCTCCGTTGTTTCAATGCATGGGCATGTTACAGGCGAAAACCTCTTTAAAATACTACAACAAAATGTTTTTTCACTTTTTAACAAAAAAAAGTTGACTGCGATTTGTACTGATGGAGCCAGAGTGATGACTGGAAAAAATCAAGGGCTGATAGGTTGGTTAATGAAAAATAATATAAAAATTCCAGCTTTTCATTGCATTATCCATCAGCAGTCGCTTTTTTCGAAAGAGTTAAACCTTTCCTATGTAATGGAAATAGCCATCAAAATTATTAATGCAATTTGAGGGGGGCATAATGCACTACGGCACAGAAAATTTAAAGATTTTCTCGATTTTCGATTTTCTCGACTTGATGCCGAGTTTGGTGATTTAATTTTGTTCACAGAGGTTCGTTGGCTTAGCCGTGGTAGGAGCTTGCAACGCCTTTTTGATTTGAGGAATGAAGTTTTACTGTTTTTGGAACAAAATTTCTTTTCAAAATCGGATGATTTAATATCAAATCTTAAGAATAAAGATTTTTTATTAGACTTAGCCTTTTTATGCGACCTTACTCTTTTATTAAATCAATTAAATCTGTCACTGCAGGGTAAAAACAGACATATTTTTGAGCTAGTGCCTATTGTAGAACACTTTGAGCGCAAACTAAATATTTTAATAATTCAATTAAAAAATAATGATCTGTCCAATTTGGATAAAACCAGGATAATATGGTCAGATAATTTAAATTTTAATAAATTAATAGACTATACAAGGATTGTTGAAGAGTTATTAATAAATTATAACAAAAGATTTCAAGATTTTCAGATAATTAAAACCGCAATTGAATTGCATAATAATCCTTTAATTTGCAAAATTAACGACCAACCAACAGAAATACACGCAGAGCTAACAATGCTGCGCAATGATATAAGCCTTCCCTTGGAAATGGGTCAACATTTTTGGAAACAGGTAAGAGAGGAAACATATCCAAATATTAAACATGAAATCTTCAAAATATATTCTATGTTCAGTTCCTCATACGATTACGAGGTTGGATTTTCAACCCTCAAAATTATCCAACATAAATTTAGAAACCGTTTATCAGATGAACATATCTCAGATTTACTGCGCATTAAAAGTTATGAAGGCAACATAAATATAGACGATATAATAGAATTTGAAAAGTTACTATAAAAATAATAATAAAAATAATAATAATAATAATAATAATAATAATGATAATGATAACGATAATAATAATTATAATAATAATAATAATAATGATAATGATGATGATGATGATGATGATGATGATGATGATGATGATGATGATGATAATAAAATAATAAATAATAATAATAATGATAAATAATAATAATAATAATAATAATGATAATAATAATAATAATGATAATGATAACAATAATAATGATAATGATAATAATAATGATAATAATAATTATAATAATGATAATAATAATAATTAAAATAATAAAAAATGATAATAATATTTATAATTATAAATCATAATAATTACAATTATATAAATAAAACATAAAAAAATGCATTTTATTTACAGTGTAAATAAAACCAGCGCTGTCGCTCTCTCATGGACACAGACACAAGCTTGCATGTTTATGTATTGTTTTGCCCGACACTGCTCTAAACTCCTCTGCGGTTATAACAAGGCTGCTTTTTATTTCAATTGGGCTATTCACAGTTTAAGTACGCAGGCCTGTTTAATTTACGATTTGTTATTTTTACGCCAACTTACGAGAGCGTATTTTTCTTTGTTGTTGTTTTAAATAAAAGTAGCCCTTGACGTGTTTTTTGTGTCTCGTATTTTATGCCCTATCTACAGCATATATAACAGCGTTGCAAAATCATTGAATACGGCAAACACATACTGAGGTGCTCACAGTTTCAAAAATAACAAATGCTATAAATACGCTTTGTTGATATACGTTCAAACTGTGAATAGCCTAAATGTATTTATTCGTTGTTATTGTTATAGAATACTTCATTGAATGTTTGAATGAATGCTCTGCTGATATGGAAATTATTTTGTCCACTTCATTTTTACAGTACACTTCAATGGTCACAATTGTTGCAGCACAAAATATGAAATGCAGAATTTTTATTATAAGTAAGAAATAATAGAATCTTATTTGAATGCGGTATTTTCTCTCAATAGTCTTCCTAAGCTTGATGCAATTTACACAAATCCCAACGAAGAATATGGAACAATAATAAGGACCATTTAAAATAAAGCTTTTAAATATATTAAAATAAAATATATTAAATTAAAATATTAAATTAAAAATATATTAAAATAAACAAAAATTTTTACTTATTAAAACATTTTTTATTATAATTAAACTGTCATTACCATGACAAAAAATATATCAATAAGAGACAGAGAGTCAAAGAAGTATTGAGAAAAGATATGTCACAAAGAGAAAAATAGTGCAAAAAGTACGTGAACATCTCAAAAAATGCGTTTACAAGTTAATGTTTTTTTCCAAAGCACGCCTTAAATAGCGTGAGCGTAAGAGAATGAATGATCAAACAATGAGAGAAATATCTTTAACTTTTTTTAGGATGATCCCATAGACCAAGCGCATCAGTTAAGGGTTGAAATTTTTTAAACTATTATAATAAATAAAATGTAGATATATAAAATAAATTTAAATTGTTCGCCAAAGGCTTCTAAGCTCAAATGTTTCTTTTTCCATCAATTTTAATAGAAAATCCACAAGCAATAGCTCTTAACAGCTTGTTTTTTTTTTGACAAACAATTTTTTTCGGTAGCTGCAAGTTCTTGCTAGTAGAAATTTTACTAGCAGAAACTTGTAGCTATTTTTTTCTTCTCACTTTTTTACGCTGTCGTTGTCTTATCTCGTTGCAAGTTTTTCGAGTACGTGAACGCTTTACTAGTAAAAACTTGTAACAATTTGTAACAATTTTTCGTTAGAGAAAAAACCTATTTTTATTCAAAATGAAAGGAAAAATTATTCGTTCATTATTATATAACATATTATCAGTTATACTACGTTTACATTGCAGCTTAAACTCGAGATTTGGCTGAAAAAGTTTTCGTAACCTCTAAACTGTTAACACTGTCTGTTGGGAGGTTAAGTCTGACTTTTCCGAAGTCAACTTGTGACATTTTCTGATTTCGAAATTTTTTTAATTGAAGATTCCCTTTTGGTGTTTACGAAAAAAACATAAACACAGTGTTGCATTACAAAATTTGAAGATTTCGATGGTGATTTCGATGAAACCTCTAAACTTACAAGGATTGAATTTATATGCGGAACCCTAGAGGTTAGTAAGCGGTTTCAGTACCTAATCTCATTTTTGGACTTAACTTCCAGATCTGGCTGCAATGAAAATTTTATTATTAGGTTATATCAGAATTGATATATTTCTGTGGACATTTGACAAAACGACTTCTTTTTAAATCATCCACTTTTCAGGAAAGGCAAAAGAGTGTTAAAATGCCTAACAAAATTTTTTATAAATAAATTCAAAGAAATTTTATACTAGACATTATACACAAATACGAAGTAAGCGTTTTGCAATATTTTTTCTTTCTAAGAGCAATAGTTTTCTTAAAAATTGATAATAAAAAAGATAATGGATTCCTAACAAAAAAAAAAAAAAGAAAGAAGGTACGATTACGATAACTGGGGCGCCGCGATTTGAAAATGTGTTTTTGTTCAGAACAAAAAGAAAATATATTTTTGGCCGAACAACAAATCGGTATCACAACTAGTTATCGAGTTATCGATTTCTTGAATTTGTTTTTTGTTACAAAGTGAATTTTTTGTTACAAATCTTAGGGTCTAAATAGTCCAGATAGAATAAATCTGGATTAGATATAATATAGATAAATCTAAATAGTCTATTAAAAAAATTACAAATGAAATATATTTTAGCGATAAATTGAATTTGATGAGTTTTTATTTATACAATTTTATATTTTTTTTTGCTCAAAAATGTTATTTTCTCAAAAATGTGCAGTATTAAGGTAATAAAAATATATTATATATATAAAGGCTAAAGCTTCGCCTTTCATTTGGTATGTAAAATTTTATATTGATTTTGTAAAAATTCTTTCATATAAGCCTAATATGTGCGCATGCTCCGACAGAGGACAAGGACGGTGAGATTAAAGATACTTTCTACGAGCGCCTTGAAGACGCTTACAAGCGCTGCCCCTGTCACGACACAAAAATTGTGCTTGGTGACTTCAACGCTAAGGTGGGCAAGGAAAACATCTTTGGTCCAACAGTCGGAAAGTTCAGCCTACACGACAACACATCCGATAACGGAATGAGACTGATTGACTTCATCGCAGCACGAAACATGGTCGTAAGTAGCACTAGATTCAAGCATATCAATATTCATAAGGCCACCTGTTGCGGGATTCCCAAACGCCTTAACGACAATTGTCGCTGTAGTTAACCTCAACCTCGAAAACTCATTTACTATGAAACTGTGCATGCACAATGACCGATAACAACAACTATGATTATCGTGCTCTGTTTGGGAATCCTGCTACTGGTTGTCCCATGACTAAAAAACGCGCCCAAATTGATCACGTTTTGATTGACGGTAGGCACTCTTCCAGTGTACTAGATGTACGTATGATCCGTGGTACTAACATAGACTCGGATAACTATCTTGTCGCAGCTAAGATCCGTACACGTCTGTGCGCTGCACTGTGTGAGAATTTCATAATCTAGGAGGACAAAAGTAAAAAAAAAGTTATCGGATTCAAATAATTTTTTAAAATGTCATATAAAATTCTTCCATTCCATTATGAACATGAACATAAAAATAAACAAAAACCAACAGGTTCAGTATAAACGGCAAGCAAACTTGATAAATTTTACAAGCTATAAAATTATTTTATTAGTAGAAATTTCAACCGTGATTAAAGTAGCGGGCGTGATTGAAATATGTTTCTCAAAATTTTGAAAGTGTGGACTTTAAATATGATTACAAGTCTTAATTTAATTATATAATTTCTCGTGTTTTAGTTGTTTTTTCGGAAATTCAGACTTAAAAATGTTAATATATTCCTTTTTTAATACTTATTGCTTGGGGTTAAGCTCTAAGTGATGCACCTAAGCTTTTTTGAAGATGGCAACTGGCGCGTGACATCAGGTACCGTATGAGGGATCTTATGATCAACTCACCTTTTATTATTATTAACTGCTGCTTTCATAACTAAAAACAAAGTCTTAACTTAAGTCTTAACAAAAATTACAATTTACAAGAAGTGTAAGTTAACGAATAAGTGCAAATTCTATTTTTTGTATGTGTAATTCCTTTAATTAAACTTTATTTGAACAGAAAATCGTTAGATCAAACTGAATTACTAATGTTAACATTGAGCATTGTTGATGATTACGCCACTAGTTGAGGGTCAATAGTGAATCTTGGTGCTGGGATGGGTGTGGGTTTAGACTGAACTGCTTCTGTGTGCTTCATCTGTCTGATTTTCCATACACAACACAGGATAATGCCAGCAATTAACAGTAGTGAGGAGTAACTAGTTAAGGAATGATGAATATTTGCGAATTGAAATCGTTGAGGCAACTTAATGAGTTTATTCGTCTTCGTGAAGTTGCTTCAATTGTTGTAATTCGCTGCTCAGATCCAAAGGCGAGTCGTTGTAAATTATTTGGGCCTTGGAAATATTGCTAGTCAATAATCCGTTAAACACACCGTGTGATACATAAAGATTGTCTGCAAATGATTGATGAGATTAAATGGTTGCAGTGTGGTGTTTAAGTACACAATCGTCATGTAGAGTAAGCAAATTCAAACCGTTTACTTCTAACAATTCCTTCACGCCATTACAAACTGCAGTAATTTGTGTCGTAGCCTTTGATCCAACAACCCATTGATTTGTATGTTGTAATGGTTTCCAAATAATATCGTTTTTGATTTCTTCTTTTATGCTAATTTCGCTAATTTATTATGTTAATTTCGCAGGAATACGCATGTGCTCCTTGATGATATTTTACTTGCTTATCTGAACACAGTTAATAGTGGTATTCAATTAACACCGTATTTGTGGTGTAAATAGCGTACGTGCCGTAACTTCATACAACTTACCACACATACGCAGTTTGCATCACAAATACGTCGTTGATTGAATACCACTAATGATTCATAGTTTGTTTGATAGATACACAAGCCTTTAGTACGGTATCCGTTAGTGCAAAATATTGTTCTCTATGAGATGTGACAGCTAGCATGGTTGTTTTCGGTCGTATTTCGAGCATTGTGTTATTGTTTATAACAGGAATCGGTATAAGATTGAAGGTCAAAGTGTCAATGGTGATTTTATTATAGATATAATGTGATTCTGTGTGATGCCACTGTGCGACGATAATAGTCCATATAAGTCAATTACATCATATTGATCAAAGGGAAGCCTAAGGTTCAGCGGCAAATGCCCTTTCATCTTCATTATTTGTTCTTAAAATTGCTGTGGTGTGATTAACAGGGGACTGATTCTATCATGTCGAGTATCAGCTACCACATCAAAAATTTCAGCTTCAATTTTTAATATGTTCGAGGCCATTAATTACAGTTGGGTTACCGTTGATGAGCAAATCTCCAAGAGGTTAACACGTTTTTCGATGTCACTGAAATTTTTCGATATTTTAGTTGCGTCTTCCTGCATTTTATTTATTTTGAGTCCGATGGCTTCTGTCTCTCTACTGACTTCATTTAACGTTGAATCGATGACTGATGTCTGGTTCTCAATCATATTTGATACTATCTCTTCGTTGCTGTTTAAAAGCTGTTTAAAACTCCGAAAAGTTTGTTGGCCAGATTTCCAACGATGTTGATTATACCTCCGGGTCTTAGCCTTCGCATCATAATCTCTCGTCAGTTTCTACCTCAAGATTTATGTCCTTGAACTGTCTTTCAACTTCTAGACACATTCAGGCTATTCACAGTTTAAACCTATATTAACAAAGCGTATTTATAGCATTTGTTATTTTTGAAAATGTGAGCGCTGTTATATATGCTGTAGATAGGGCAAAAAAATACGAGACACAAAAAACACGTCCAAGGGCTATTTTTATTTACGCGTGTTTTCGTATTTGAGTTTGCATGCAAAACAGGAATAAAGAAAAATAAGCTTACGTAAGTTGGCGTTATAATAAAAAATCGTAAATTGAACAGGCCTGCGTAATTCAACTGTGAATAGCCTAATAGTTTTTTCCAAAAAATTTAAGCATATCGGAACCATGGTAGGATTCGAATAGTGTCCTCACGCGTCAACGAATAGTGCAAAATGAAAATGCCGGCTAGTTGTCAAAACGACGAATTTCGTAGAAATTGCAAACGAAGTAAATATATGTTTCCAAGTTGTAAACTGTGCTGTTGCGTGTGTTAAATTTGTGATAATTTGAGTGAAAATATAAAAACGATGGAGTAAAAACTATAAAATGTGGAAGAAATTTTAAATTTGCAAGAAAACTTGTAGCAATTTTAACCTGAAATTAACTGCGAAACGTGAACACAAAGAAACAGCTGATTTTGACAACTAGCCGGCATTTTCTCTGCTGTCTACTATATTCTTCTCCGATTCGGCCCTATCTCATGATCCCTTGCCATGATCGGAACAAAGTTTTCTTCAGCAATTTTATTGAATATTTGCTCAAAATTCACTGCAGTCGGTACTATGCATCGGAATTTAAAACAAAAGTGTAGCCAATATTAAAAGAAAAAATTTTGAATTGTTTCTGTTCATTTCTCAGCTGAAAAGAGGTCAACATTCTGTAAATTCAGGTCAAAATGTAAAAAATTCTACATTTTGTGAGGCAAAATTTTTTCCAGAAAGAATGCGTTATTAGATTAAGCGGATACTGAAAACTTCATCTAGTTCAGAATACGGTTTGATGGGTTAGTAAGAAATCGATAAGAAATGTGTCGATATTTCATTCTCCGTCAATCTGCCAACTTTGTGAAATTAATCAAAAATCTGACAGATATAAATTTCTGTTCTCGTCGATCTTGCTGTTATATGCGAATTATTAAATATACTGTCTAATATTGCGTGAGATCTTAAAAATATAAAAGCACGAATACATTTCTAAGCTATGGCACTTACGTCTGTATTGCGTAATGCATGCAAAATTAATGGTAAATGAAAGAAAAAATTTAAAGCATAAAAAAAAAAATTATATAACTGAAAGGCGCTTTGATTTATTCAACTTCTTTCAGGTGCTCGTTTTCTGAGACAAGCAAGTTATTCTCCCTTGAAGACTTACAGCACATCAATTCTACCCCAAGCTAGTTGTACGCCGTTGGCACTTCTTAAAATTGAAGCGGTGAGTGTACGGACAAAATTATTTATGTCTCGGTCCAATATTATTGTTTTATATCTGGTAGCCTCAGCCTGTGTATCGGAGTATATCTCTTAGTCCACCTAGACTATCTGGCGGACACAATCATGCTGCTATTTGGAATGTCGACCGAATGATTATCGCGGCGATGGTAGGAATACTGCCAGCGGCATTTATATTTCCATCACAAGCCATGGATACTCTGTTAGCTGCTTCTCTTGTGATCCATCAACATTGGTATATTTTATGGTTGTTCACGTGTCAACAATTTTGAAATACACTTTTTATACAGGGGAATGGAAGCTATGATAGTTGACTATGTTCGTCCCAGTGTAGTGGGCACGACATTACCAAAAATTGCAATGGGCGCTTTGTATTTGTTCTCTGTTGCTGTCCTTGGTGGCTTGTTCTTCTTGATATACAATGATATTGGAATTGCCGAATCTGTGAAGAAATTGTGGGCTGTCCAGGGCTACGTAAAGGAAGAAGAAGTCCCGGAGCCAGTAGTCGAGGAGGGAAAGAATAAGAAAAAATAAATAAGAAATTCTAAATTAAAAAACTTCTAAAAAACATGTGTTTAGAAAAAAAAAAAACACATAATTTGATTTTCAAATAAATTGTTTATTTCCTAACTTATTTTAATACAAAAGCAATAGTCAGAAATATTCTAACATGATTTACAGATAATAATTTATTCATTTATTCTATCTGAAGCAAGATTAGGTCACGACTTTTTAATGTTGTTTTTGTAGAACATCCTCAATGCTTCCCATTGTTTGGTGTGTAGCAATATGTGCGGACGACAATAGCGCATATGATTTACAGCTTCTTCCGGTGTCCATTTGTTCTTCTGAAATTTTTTTTATTCATCGTTATTTATTTAAATAAAGTATAATTAAATAAATACTCAAAACATAAAAACTTTAAACTCTGCTTGCAATAATTAATGTAAATGTACACAAATTTTTGAGAAAAAGTCATACTTTTTGTAAAAATCAATATTAGCAATCAGTCCTATCATGACTAATTTTTTCACCAGGAAACGAAATTTCCGTTTTTAAGATAGCAGGTAAGACTTCATCTTTGAATTTTTTACACTCATGAATGTTGACGGTTCATGAACAAATTTGCATTGAAAATTTCAAAAAGTTCTTGAGCTTTATCTTAAAAAACGGAAATTCCCTTTTGTGATTTCAGGCGAAAAAATCACTCATGGTAGGCCTGAATATAAAGTTTTAGTTTGATACAGTATAGTTACCAATATATAGGAATAGATATTTTTCGACTTTTAATGGAAACATAAATTCCTTGTATAAATATTAAATATTTAGGCAATTCACAATGTGTTGTAAAGTTGTATGTTGTAAGTGAACGGTTTTCTCATTTTCTCCCTTATTAGTAGTGATTTTTTTGAAATTTTGGTTGTGTTTTTATTTTTGTTTTGTGTATAGTGGTTGTATGATGTGTATAAAATTGGCGTAAAGTTATTTTTATACCCCATAGCGTACTGCGTAAGGGGCATATTCCGTTTGTAACGCCAATAAGTAGGCGTGGCAGGTATAGAAAAATATATATATTTTTGATCAGCATCATCTCCTGAGTCGATTTCCGTGTGTCCATCTGTCTGTCCGTCTGTCGACACGATTACAGCCGCAATTTTAAAGCTATCGCGATGAAATTCAAAATATAAGTTTATTTTTAAAAGAGGAAGATCAAGTTCGAAAATGGGCTAAGTCGGATGAAAACCACGCCTACCTCCAATGCAAAGTGACTTTATAGTAACAGTAAAATGTCTTTAAAATCCAAAAAAATTAAATAAAAGAAATGCCTTGAAACTTGGCGGATGACCTTTGCTCTTCAGTCTTAATACTGACTATAAAATTTGGAAAAATCGGAGGAAAACCACGCCTACCTCCCATACAAAGTGGCTTTATTTTTAAAGTAAAACCTCTTAAAAATCTGCTCAAATTAAAGAAGTCTTGAAGTTTTGCATATAGGCTTTGATATATAATATAGACCACCACTATGATATTTCGCAAAATCGAATGAAAACCACGTCTACCTCCCATACAAATTGGCTTTATTTTAAACGTTAAATCTCTTAAAAATCCACAAAAATTAATGAAATGTCTTGAAATTTTGCACTTTAGCTTTGATATATAATATGAACCATCTCTATAATATGTTGCAAAATCGGATCAAAACCACGCCTACTTCCCATACAAAGTGACGTCATCAAAATAGGAAAACTTCCGTTAATATATAAAGCTGAATGTCATCGTGTATGTCGTGGCTAAAGACTTCGAATATACTTCAATATGGCCGCGGGGGTGTATTTTAGCTTCGGTACCTTGCCGAAGCTCCACCCTTACTAGTTTGTACCTCACTTTGTATCGGAGGTAGGTGTACTTCCGGTCCGATCACACCAATTTTATACACATCATACAACCACGATAAATAAAAAATACAACCAAACTTAAAAAAAAAAATCGCTTTACTAATAAGAGAGAAAATAATAAAATCCTTCACATACAACTGAACATTGAAACTTAGAATGGAGCTACCTTGGTGATGTCTTTCTAATAGAACATTTGATCATGATAGATGATCAATTTTGAATAAAATCTTACATTGGATTTTTATTTTCTGAAATCGTTACATTTTGACAAATTTTGGCGAAGCATCGGATCATTAGATTCAAGTCAGAAAATCGAAACAAGTCCGCTCCCATATAAAAAGTTTAAATCAAATAGTTTTAATCTGTTAAAAAGACACTGATTTGCATTTTCATTTACTGACTTGATATTTTGCATATGAGCTCTTATCTTTAAAACGTTTAAAAAATTGCTACGGAAAGTCTAGTCATAAAATTGGTTGGTTTTCGTTTTGAAATTTAGTAAAATTTTAACCAAATATGAAATAGTAATGAAAATATTGAGAACAAGAAAATACTTTAAAAAAATTAAATAAAATTCGGTATGTGGGCATTTTCACAGAAAAGCCTACCGTGACCCAAAAATCAAAAGTTTTTAAAAACTTATTATTTAATGATATTATCTTAAAGAAACATTTAAATTTTATTGATTTAAGCAGCTTGAATATAAATTCATTTACCATGATGATCAACTTGTCTGCATTGTTTCACAAATATAATTTTTCTTTTTAGTAACTGTTTAGTAAATGTTTCGTAAACGTTCTTGTTTTTAAAAAAATGGAAGGCATTAAAAATATTTTTAAATGTGATTACTTGGAAAATAAACTGATATTATTTCAAATCCTTCTAAAAAGGTCTTGCCCAATTCGCAGTTTTGCAAATTTTGTAATCCAAGTCGAAAACTACTTGGTTTTTGTAACGTCACGCCCGAGCATAGTGTTGCTTATATCTTTAAATCTTTAGGGTCGATTGTTGTAATTTTTTACTTAATATAGTTCTACTTAATTACTATGCAAATCAAAAACCCTTTTTAAAAGTTTGCCTTTTTCATTCTTTTTTTTTTTTAATATTCTTTTTACAAATCATATTAAATAATAAAAATCATATCAAATAATATTCTTTCGTACAAATCGTACGTAACGCCAGTTTGGAAATGCCCATATCAGAGCTGTGCAAGATTTTGTTGCCTTGTAGGCCTTTTGATTTTGCTTAAATTGATTGCAATACATAATTCTTTGTCGGTACTTCTGACTTGAACATTTAAAATTCGCAATCATTTGTCGTAATTTTATTGCAGTCTCGCATTCATTTATGTGGCAATTGATTGCATTCAAGTCACTTCAAGTCAGCAGGGACTGCAAGTCCTTTGATTGAAATTTTTTTTTAATTTAATATTTCAATTATTGAGAAAAATTCAAAAAATTACAGCCATGTATTTGCGAGGCCTCGTGAAACGCAGAGTGGAATATCGAAATTATTTTTATTGATAATTCCCATCCAAAAAAACGAAAAATAAAAAAAAAAAAACACAAGCTTCGTCGGCAACACGAGAGAAGCAAAGCTATTTTACTTCTATATTTTAGTTAATATCTGAAAAACTGGTCGTGGTGGAAGGAAACGGAAAACGGTTTCAGAATCAGCACAAAATTTTGCTTAAGTGTATTGTGTAAAAACTTTTAAATTTGTGTTACTTGAATGCATTCACAGGTCAAATCCCAATTGATTGGGAATGGTGATAATGAAATCAAGTCATGATTGCACGAAATGATTAATAAATCAAAATCATCCAAAATGATTTGTGGCTTAATTTTTTTCAAAACTTATTCACGAAATTTAATAAATACTGCAATCAGAAATTTTACTGATTGATTACGACTTCAAAGAATGCAGCTCCAAATGATTGCAATCTTACACAGCTCTGGCCCATATGTATAAAAGATTAAAGTTGATAAAAGTTGGAATATTAGCAAGGTTCTTTTTAAAGACCCGACTTCTGGAAAAAGTGCAAGGGTTACATTAAATGGGAAAAATAAATAATTTATATAAAAATTTAAATTTTTTAGTCCTGATGTCCTCAGGTCTAATGACGTGATAAGTTAATAAGTTAATGTACAAAATTTCATAGATATTGAACAACTTCTTGACATTGACAAGCCCCACCCTTGGTTTGGATGGAGACCTATCTAAAATCTCTGACAAATCATAAGGTTTGTTTTTCGGTTTGAAGTCAAAAATCCGCATTGAATGCTGAAAGTCTGTTTGGAACGTTGAGCTGCTTTGCAGTGAAGAAAGAAGTGAAGGCTTTAGGTGAGCCTTACGTTTACTGAGGAGAGGAAGCAACCGTTACATTAAACTTTCTCCGGGCTCAGAACCAGTATGTCCAACAAAAGATTTAGTTTTAGATGGGATATAAGAACACTAATTTGATGAAAGTTGGCGAATAGGCTAATTTACAAATGTACTTGAAGCTTATTTTAAAATAACCGATACAATTCATTATAAAAAGGTTACTGTTGAGATCTGTTTATTATAAATTGGAAGCCAGTACATCGAATGTTTTGCCAAATCTTTTTAGTTCCTAACTAAAACTAAAAAAAAATATTTATGCATTGTTGAATAATTTACCATCATTAAGTAGCATCCGACCAATGTTGCGCTTCGTGTTCTTCCAGCTTTACAGTGCACATACACGGTTCCAATATTTTCTTGGTATGATGTTGAGCTTAGTCCTTGAATTCGATTTTCTTTTGGTAAAAATTTATTCATAAATTCCACACCTTGATAAAGCTTTTCCTGACACGGCGATTCAAATATATCAGTTGTAGCAAGTTGAAGAAAATGCACACCAAGCAATTTCCACTTGGTAGCATTGTTAGAGAACATAGAAAGTTCATAATCTTCGTTCATAGAGACAACGGCCTTCATATTTTCATTCTTGATAAGCTTTACATGCAAAATAAAAACAAAAACCAATTACATTTTTAACCATATATCTCACCAATCGTACTTACGTCATTAGCCATAGAGCGGAAAGGCAAAGCACCTAATATAACGTTATCATCGATGCGATCGTACCAATTCCTAGTTGTGGCTTTTTCCATTAGAACATTGTAAAATAACGTTGGATAAAAGGAGACTCGAGCAAGCATGGCAGTCTGAAATAAATAGAATAAACTTCCGTAAATATTAAGACACCAAACGGTGTGGATGCTCCTATAAACAGAAAGTGAAAACTTTCACCTGCGAAGTATATATAATCATTAAGTAAATTTCTGTACGCACGCGCAGCCGATGCTCAACAAAAACTTGTTACTCGCTGGTGAACAGTTGTCTGCTGTTTAAATTTAAACAACCCTAGACTTACACTCATTTCCATTTCTTGATTCTTTTTGTTCACTTCACAGTATAACAGAATGCGTCACACGTTTTTAAAAATACTTTATATTGTTGATATTTACTTCATTTACATAACCACCAGAAATAAACGCGATAAGAATTTCAAAAGATGATTCCAAAACAGAACTAAATAAAAAAAATATCAACTTGCTGACTGCGATAGTTTTCATGAATAGACGTCTAAGATCGATTCTTTTCATGAGTGTCTGTTATTAAGGTGGTGCTTACACGAGCAATCATTCGCGAGCCGTCTCTTTGCCGCATATCTTACTTTGGATACTTGTCTGTCACATTTTGGAAGTTGCGCCATATTTTTTCTCTCTCTAATTGCTTTGCCCTTTATGTGCTACACATACTCATGGCAGAATTATAAGGAAAGGTCATCACGGAGAGGAATGGAGTAGAAAGCAGAATAAAGCTACATTGATGTCAAAATCAGCTGTTCATCGCGAATTTCTTTATGCTCACGTCTCGCAGCTGTTTTTAGGTTAAAACTGTTACAGGTTTTTTTGCAATTTTAAGACTTCTTTCACATTTTATAGTTTTTATTACACTTTTTATATAATATTTTCACTCAAATTAGCACAAATTTAACACCCGCGACCGCACTGTTTGCAACTTGGAAACATAAAATATTTTCTTCATTTGCAATTTCTACGAAATTCGTCGTTTTGACATTAATGTTGCTTCTCATTATCCACTCTTCGTTGACGCGTGAGAGCACTCAGCGCAGCGGCCCTACCTTATCATTATATCATGCACATACTTTTCTGTTCTGTTGTCTGTTCGAAAACCTGTTTTTTGTCAGTTGTCCAAATTGTATTCAGTTTCGGACAGTGAATACGATTTGCCGGTTGCTTGGATTTTTTGGATGAAAGAGAAGCTCTCTCAAATTGCATTTTTTTCTTGTATATATTATTTATTTATTCCAATGTAATTCAAAAGCCACCAGGGCCAAATATACAAATTACGAAGTATAAAATGCAAGTAAATAGCTTATGCTAAGATGGTATAACATTACTAAAAATATAAAGGAAAATATTTTACAGAATAAATTGCTTTATACATATCAGAGACCTGGAGCGAATCGTTTTTTTTTACGATTCTAAATCACTCGTCAAAAACAGAGTGCGAGTGCGTACGGTTGCGCACAACAACAACCACTTCCACGCGAAGCATTCTCATAATAGCGATGAGCGACGAGTGCCGCTGTTTTCACTCATCGCTCATTAGAAAGACTGCTGAATTCTAAGCACCCTCTAAGCTCTAGAGCAGTGCCGGCTAAAAAAATAATTGCACTGTTCTTTCAGTTGCGTGCTAGTGTGCGCACATGTGAGAGCGACAGAGACAGATAGAGCTTACGATGCACGCGTGCATAGGCGCTGGCCCACACTGCTCTAGAGTCATTGAATGAATTGCGTGCACTTCAGTACTGGCGAGCGCTTTCCTTGTTTTACTTTTGTTATGTGTTTTACATGTTGATTAAGATAAAAAGGCAGCTTCTAAGTTCGGGATCGCTAGTTCAAAGAATTAAATTGTAGCAAACTTACTTTATACTTGTTTGTTGTCTATTATTTGTTCCTTGTTGTTATTGTATTGTTTTTAATAAATTTTTTAAATCACTTTCACACTTGCAATGATGAATTGCTGACAACCTTCATGTTTAGGGATGTCATAAAAAAAGCGGCAATCTAAAATAAACAGGATTATTAATGATTTATATATTACTAGCTGGATACCCGGCTTTACTCGGTAGTTGATATAAATATTTAGTAATTCTTTCGTCGATTTGAAAAAACTTTCCACAAACTATTGAATGAATTTTGTGTGCATCTTTCAAACCGTTAACTTCGGCGAAATAAGCAAAATGTAGATCCAACACCTAAAAATTATGAGAAAAGTTAGGAAAATCGTGATGTGTGTGATCGTAATTGCTTGCAAAAGTATATTTTCAAATTCTACATTTTATTCGATAGATTGGACATTTTTGAAAACATCAGAGCAAAAACGAATTTTTGGCAATCATTTATGTAAATTTTCTCATACATAAATGCTCTCTTTTTACCTCGTGTCGTAATGTTACTGTAGCGTTTAATGTGACAATGAAAATGAGCCAAAAATGCAATTTTGAATTTAAATTATTTTTGCAACATGAACTTTTGCGCCATTTTTTAAGAAAACATTAAATATTATGGACCTCTCTTGAACAAAAATTGGAAAAATATATGTTCCTAACTAACTGCTATTATTATTTTTTTAAAGTACTCTTATTGACGCTTCAGACAAAAAAATATTGAGTTAAATGTATTCAAAAACAGCAGAACAACTTGCATTGAAAGTCAAAACTTTAAATTTCTGATAATTTTTTTTTTTTGCTGCAGGTAACATTAATAAGTTCAAATATTCATTTTACTAAGAATTGCTATTGTTTTGAAGTTAATGCTATTAGTCATTAACGGTAAATTTTTTAAATTAATTATCCTTAAAAAATTTTAAAAATAAATATGTACTAAAGTATTTACACGCATTAAATAGCAAAATGCAAGTTGTAGCCTGTTCGTTATGCCGTGGTTATGCTAGCCAAACATGATTGCAGAACATTTGGTGTTCACTTTCGTTTATTTATTCTCTTCGCTGAAATGTTTGTTTGGTGGTTATACTTCTGTTTGCTGCACAGTTGCATCAATGTTATAATATTCCAAAACACAATTTAAACAACAACCCTAATTTTTATGTATACACTTTATACCTTTCGTTAATACCATTCCCACATAAAATATATTAAATTAAATACATCACAACAATAAGAATTGGTGGAAATTAATCTGCAATTTGATTTAAGACTATTTTTTTGTAGTAAACTTGTGAAGGCACAAAATTGTTAGTGTTTATTTGGAGCGACAATAAATACTGAAAATTTTTGCTCAACACATGTTGTTCGACTTTTTCTTAATGTCTGTTCTTTGTTTTTAAGGTTGCTTGTTATTTAAAATGAGTTGCTTTATAACTTATTTAAATTTTTTGTACTTTTTGCTACTTTTTTGATGCTTTTATGGAAAATGACTGCAGGCAACACCGGAATGTTCGGCATGTTTGCTGTTTCAATCAGCAATCAAAAATGTTCGGTCTGAGAGCGAAAGAATTAATTTAAGAAAAAGTTAATTTCTCACTTTACATGAGAAACAATAACAACAAAAAATGTTCGCCAATCTTGCTTGGCTAGCATAACCACGGCATTAGAGATTAGCTTAACCAATGTTGGCTTAGGTCATATTTGCAGATATTTTTACGGTCAAGAATTCTTTCACACGTTATTTTTATATACCTTCAATTTTTACCACGTTTTTGATAATTTGCTTTCTTAATTTTTTGCGAAAAAGCCATTATATTGTAAGTCTTTTTTTAATGGATAACAATTAAATATGCCCTGGAAATTTAAATTGAAAAGTCAAAACAACGCCAATGTACGACGCAACGGAATTGCGCATGGGTTGATACGAACTCAAATACAACAGAATTTGCCATCAGCTGTCCTGATATGCGAAAATAAGGATGTTGAATTTAAATTCACATAAAGAATAAAAGAAGATATATATCACCCCTCGCGCCTTGCTACGCCTTACTGTATTTTGTAGTACAGCGCCCTCTGGTGTTCAATATATAAATATATATATATACACCGCACCCGAAAACCTCTTATAAAAATCATGCTTATCGGATAAGTGGCTTGGAACTTTTTTGCAGTATTTGTACAATAGCGCCCTCTGGTTTTCGAACCAAAAAAAAAAGCGAAAATCCCTTTCCATACTCGAAAATCCCTACACACAAAATTTTCATCGTAATCAGATGAGTGGTTTTGAAGTGTTTTACAATTTCTCAAGAGATTTGCACTATAGCGCACTCTAATGCTCAAGGAAGCACATAAAAGAAATAAGAGAGGGCTTTAGACCACACGACTGAAGTAAAACTTCTTTAGCTCCATCTATATGTATATACAATATACAGGGTGTCCCGCAATTAAGTGCAACTATTTACGGAGCTGAAAGGTTATGCCGAGCTGAGCAAAAAATCGTATGGGATGGGGGGGTCTATTTTCACATTTTTAGGAGCTACAGCGTTAATTAATATTTCACGACTTTGGTTTACGTTATTGTTTCTAGCAGAAAAACTAATTTACATAAAACTTATTTTGAAAGCTCATTATAAAGGCAATAAAATCACATTTCTAACGGCATATCAACAAACCCCACCAACTTAACCGTTACCGAGCTGTGGCTCGTGTGAAGATGAAATCAATCGATTGAAACTACCAAATTTCAATTTTGAGTGAAAATTTCTCAGAATGTCGCGTAATAAATTAAATTTTTTTTAGGATAAATTTTTTATTGTAATTTATTAAATTTTCTTTTCAATGACACCAAAAACATAAACATATCTGAAAAAATAAAAAAGTTGACTGTACTAAAAAAAATATACTTATTAGAAAGCCATGATAAAAAATGACATTACAATTAGTTATGGAGTAGATAATATCATTGTTTTCTAAAAGGAATAATTATTTTTGAACAGGCAACTTTTTTGTTTTTAAGGGTATGTTTATATTTTTGGTGTCATTGAAAAGAAAATTAGATAAATTACAAAATTGATCTAAAAAAAAAAATTCATTTATTCCGCAAAATTCTGAAATATGGTAGTTTCAACAGATTCATTTCATAATCACACGATCACAGCTCGGTAACGGTTAAGTAGATGGTGTTTGTTGATATAGCGTTGGAAAGGTGATTTCATTGCCTTTAAAATGAGTTATCAAAATAAGTTTTATATAAGTAACTTTTTCTGTAAGAAACAATAACGTGAATCAAAGTCGTGAAATGTTAATAAACCATGCAGCCCCTAAGAATGTGAAAATAGACCCCCCCTTTCCCCCTTCCATTCGATTTTTTGCTCAGCTCGACATTACCTTTCAGCTCAGTAAATAGTTCAATTGCGGGACACCCTGTATATATATATGTGTATAATATATACATGTATAAAATATTTATGTATAATATATTTATGTATACTATACCTTTGTTGCCTGGGCGATTTTCGGATCGGACATGAAAAGTTATTAAAAAAAAACAAAAAGACGGGATGATAGGGGTGCACTTTACCCTATCCCATCTTTAATTTTCTGAATTCTTTCTTCAAGAACTTTTTAAAAAAATTTTTGAAGCGAAGCTTTTTACTCCTCTTTCTGTGATTTGCTTGGAGTGAAATCGGAAAAATTTTCGACAGATTTTTTCTTGGAAATTTGATGGTTTCTTTGTTGCTAGTGCTTATTACAACAAGAAAATTTAATACTTTAAAATTAAATACTAAAAATATTTTGCGGCCTGCCCGTGGGGATCGAACCCAAGTACTCTTACACGAGAGTCCAATGCACATTCCACTAGGCCACAAAAACTTGTTAGAAACAGTTGTTAATTCAATCCTAATTATAACAGCAGCTATGCTGCAGTAGATCGTTACCATCTATCCATAGATAGAGGATTGTGTATTTGCTATGCTACAACTATCAAAAATTTGCTTTTATTTGCTACAAGGTGTCTCCAGCATCGGTTTGTTTGTATTGTGAATGCGTTTGTGGTGCTGTTGGCATAGAGAATAAATTATTATCTAGAGATTGCATCAACTCTGCTAAATTTCTGGCATGTGTTTACAGAGGTTAACAGAGTTTTTTTTCTTCATGTTTTTAAGTGAAATAACTTTGTTAACACATGCCAGAGATTTAGCAGAGTTGATGCAATCTCTAGATAATAATTTACACTCTATGACAAGTGCGTTGACAAGTGCATTTTTAAGTGTCAAAAAATAGATATCAATAAATATGGAATTAATAAACGCGTGCATGAGTCAGTGCAGCCAAGTTCACAACCATGTGTGGAGAGTTAAAATGGAGAGTCGCTGGCATTATATGCCCGTATATGTAATTGGTGTGGAAATTTGACATTCAACAATAAAAAATAAGCAGCAAATATGTTTTCTGTATATATGGAACTTATTTTATGTTATTTTAAATTTTTGAATTTAAAAGTTAATTTATTAAAAAGAAAAAATTATTAAGCCATCAAATCTATGTAACTGCGAAAAAGCTTCGCTTCTCTCGTGTGTCCAACGACGCACCTGTGTTTTTTGTATGTAAACGTGCACAGGTAAAGCAAAACTGATGCCAAAATTTAAGTCCTCGTACCCGATTCAACCTAAAGCTGGTCTCACATTTATACATTTTTATACAAAAATTTATCGTAGAAAATTCCTAAAAAAAAAAATTCATCATATTCAAGGTATATATTTTTTATATTTTTTAGAAGTCGTGATATTAATTGATATTTTTGATATTGATAATCCGAATTAAATCTTTTTTTTTTGGGTTTAAATTTTGCCAGAAATTATTTTTTTCAAATATTATATATATTGGGCCAAATCGGCTTACAAATATATTTTTTTTTAAAAATTGACCACAGTGCCACCTCTCTGTGGGATCTTAAAACACAAAAAAATTTTGGAGGACCACACGAACACATGTTGTGAATATAAGGTGAATAGCTTCAGTGGTTCAGCCGTGATGGTCAAAAATACATACGCACCAACGTGAAGATTATACCTTGAATTTTGTGAATTTTTTTATGAAAATTTTTACGATTAATTTTTGTATAAAAACGTATAAATGTGAGACTGGTTTTAGGTTGAATTGCGTTCGAGAATTTCATTTCTGACATCAGTTTTGTTTTAGCTGTACGCGTTTATATACAAACATTTTTTAAAAAAAAAATCCTAAGGAAAAAATTCACAAAATTGAAGATGTGATAGGGTAAAGTGAACCCCTGTCTTCCGCCTTTTTTTTTGTTTTTTTAATAACTTTTCATGTCCAATCCGACAATTGCCCAGGCAACATAATGTATACACATAAACCTATCAGGGGAAACTGCCCTCTCCTGCCCTACCGTTGCTACGCCCATGTGTATGTATATATGTTTATATATGTATAATATATACATGTATACACATAAACATATCAGGGTACATCTGCCCTACCCTTGCTACGCCCACAAATATGTATAAATGTTTATGTATGTTTATATGTATAACATATACATGTATATACATATCAGGCGGGAAACTGCTCTCCCCTACCATACCCTCACTACGCCAATGTTTATGTATATATGTTTGTATATGTATAATATATACATGTATATACAAATTTATATCAGGAGAAACTGCCATCCCCTGCCCTACCTTCGCTACGCCCATGTATATGTATATATGTTTATATATGTATAAGGGGTGCAACTTCCCTCCTGTGTCTACCCTCACTACGCCTATGTATATATGTATAATATATGCATTTGGTGGAAACAAACAAATATATTTTACTTTATATTTTTTTTATTTATTTTAACATTTATTTTTGGATATATTTTCACAACTCATTTTATATAAAATATTTTTTAAAATTAAAATTATATGAACTTAATTTTGAATAATATTTTATAACTCAGTGTTTTTATGTTAAGTGTTTTTAATGTTAAAAATGTGTGTGTATCAAGATGTGGTATTCAGTTACCACATTATTCCCCCTCATAATAAAAAGTTTTGTTATTTAATGTGTTAAAGTGTACTTGCTTAATTTGTTTGTGTTTTCCTGTAAGTGAGTGTGTAGTTTCTGTGTTTATAAAGGCTGGTTTAATTCTATCTATGCTAACTGTAACTATTGAATTGTTTTTAAGAATCTTAAAGTATTTTTGTGTTCGTTCAATTACTTCGAATGAACCATCATATGGTTCCTGAAGTTTTTTATGAATGGTGTCATTTCTGACGAAAATAAATTTGCAACTGTTTAACTCTTTAGGAATAAATTGTTGGAATCTTGTGTTGTGATGTGAAATATGTGACTGTGTGTTTTCGATTGCTTCTTTTACTTTAGGTAATACTTCTGAAGGATTAAATGTTTGATCTTTATGGACGACTTATTCTTGTGGTAATCTGAGAGGTTGACCAAAAACCATCTCAGCTGGTGACGCCTGTATATCTTCTTTGACCGAAGATCTGAGGCCTAATACTACGTTCACACTGAGAGCTTAATGCGCATTTACAAAATGCAAAATATATATTTGGCTCTTTTACTCCTTCAAAGAGCATACGGCCATACATTCTAAATTGCTAATGCGCATTTCGTTAAATGCGCATTTAGCTGTCAGTGTGAACATAGTGTAACAGAACCAGTGGTAATTCTTTATACCAATTTGTTTGATTATTGCTCGCGATGAGGGAAGCTTTAAGCTGACGGTGAAAACGTTCGCCCATACCATTAGCTTGTGGATGGTAAGCTGAAGTTGTGATATGTCGACAACCAAGATCTTTAATAAAGTTTTAAATGTATACGAAGTAAACTGTGCTCCTCGATCGAAAGTAATTTCCATCGGAACCCCAAAACGTGAAATAAATTCCCTTCGGAATGTGTCAATAATCGTATCGGTATCTGTATCTTTTAATGGGTATACTTCAGGCCAATGAGTATTTCGGTCAACTACAGTGAGAAGGTATCTATAACCTTTCGAAATTGGTAACGGACCGACCAGATCAATGTGTAAATGTTCGAATCGACCGTGTGGAATGTTAGTTTTGTGTGGTGATGTCCTAGTGTGTTTGTGTACTTTTGAACGTTGACATCTAACACATTCTTGAGACCACTTATAAATTTCTGCTCGTGTTCCTGGATGGGAAATATTATGTGGTTTTACAAAAAAATTGTTTTCGTAGTGTTTGTGGAATGTATGGACGTGTTACTGAATTTGTTTATTCGCACTAAATATTAATGCTAAAAAATGGGATGTGTATCTGTTCCAAATTGTATGTGTGTTTGTCCAGTATTTCCTGTAGTTCTGTATCAGTAGTCTGTTCTTTGTGCAATATTTTAAAGTTAATGTCTGTAGAAGAGAAAGCGTCAATTTTGTCAAGCGTTAAGTTTGTCATACCTATAAACTTTTGCATTTGTTTTACAGTAACTGGTTGTGGATATTCACGTATACATTGCTTTCGATCTTCTGAAAGTCGAAAATCTTGTCCAGAAATGTTATAACTGAGGAAATTTATGTCTGTTGCTCCGAAAATACATTTGTTAGGTTTAACGTTTAAACCGTAGTCTGAACGTCTCTGAGAAACTTGTTCGAAATGTTCCGTCTCAGTCTCGCTAGCAATAAAAATGTCGTCTAAGTAAACAAATATGAAGTCCAGTCCATGTAGTACTTCGTGTATAAACCGTTGAAATGTTTGAGCTGAGTTCCTAAAACCAAATGGCATACGGAGGAACTCAAACATTCCAAACGGTGTCGTGATTGCTGTTTTGTGTATGTCCTTAGGAGCCATTGGTATTTGATGGTAGGCTCTGACTAATAGCCTTATTCTGTTGATTGACAACTGTAAATTCATTGACAAGCTAGTCTTTTATGTGCTATTTTTTGGTTCAAGGGGTTGAAAACATTCAAAATGTTTCGCTTATTTATTTGTTCTGAATATTTTTTTTATGTTGCTAACAGTTTTGTAATGTTATGAGCTTTTGTTTATATTTAAGAATAAGACATTTTTACAGTTGTCAATAAATTTACAATTGTCAATTAACAGAATACGGCTATAAGTCTAACTTCGAGTAAATGTTAGTGTTGTGTAAGTTCATAGAAAAATCGTGTATATGTAACGTGTATATTGGGTAACGTTCAGGTATGGTGATAGCGTTCAGTCGTCTGTAGTCACCGCATGGTCTCCAGTTATTTGCTTCACGTTTGGCAATGAGGTGCAATGGAGCAGAAGATTTCGAATCTGATGGTCTACAAATACCCGACTTTACTAAGAAATCGAATTCTTGTTTTGCTATTTTCATTTTTGAAACATCCAAACGTCTCGGTCTCGTGACAGGTAACTGTCCTTCAGTTGTAATGTAGTGTTCAGTCTTGTGTTTGACGGGTGTAATGTAATCTGCTTTAATGAGGAGAGAGGGGAACTGTTTAAGTAATTGTGTGTATTTATTGTCGAGTGTGAATAACTTCTGTAATGATGTTCCGGATAACGCAGAGATTGTATTGACTGATAACTTAGTCAAAGGATCAATCAATTTTTTGTGTTTTAAGTCTTTTAATAATCCGTATTTAGTGGGAAAGTCTGCATCAATTATAGGTCAATTATAGGAAAAAGGAAGTACTGAAACTTCTGCACCACTGTCAATCAAAAAGTTCATACGATTGTCCTTGTTGTAGATGAATAAACGGCGTGTAAGTGTGTTGGAACTCGCATCATTTGCCGTTGCAATAATGGAGTTTTTTAGTTTTTTGAATTTTGTGTGTTTTGTTGGTCGTTTTGTCTGTATGTACATGGTTGTTCACATTTTCTGGCCGCGCTACCGAATTTGAAATGGTATTTGCATACCCAATTGGCCGGTCGTTGACTTGACCCATTCCGAGAGAATGATCTACGTCTTGAGGAACTTCGGAAGTTCGAATTCCTAGACTGTGATCTATTTCGATGTTCATTTCTGAGTTCCTGAACTTCGATGGATAGTTTATTAAAACTTTCCATGATTTTGTTGGTTGTTTGAGCAAAATGTTGCGTCATCGCCATTAGGTCTTCAGCTTTCATTTCTTGTTTGGGTTTATTGTTTACGACGGAGTGTTCACCTCCAGCAATAACTTCCCACAAATTGTCAGCGAGACCAAGAAGTATATTTAGTTCTGTGTGACCTGAACCGGTCAAAGCGATGTTTAGACTTTTCGGTAATTTTCGAAACCAGAGTTTGTAGATTAACTCACAACTGACTATTGTACCAGCTAATAAAAGGAGTGACCGATAAAACTGAGATGGTTTCTGGTCACCCATCTCAGATTCCGAAAGGAATTTGTCCAAGCGTTTGCTTTCGCTCATTGACAGTCTATCCATTAAGGTCTTTTTTAATCTTACTTACTACTTAGGTGGTCGTAACAACCCGTGTCCGGGTTTCGGCTGACCTCATCAACTCTCGCCAGGTGCCTCTGCTTTGCGCGCGCCTTCTCCAATCGGATACACCAAGTGCGCTTAGGGCTTCCTCAGCCTGGTCCATCCATCGGAGGCATGGTCTCCCTCGTCGTCGTTGACCAACAGCCAGCATAGTCGCTGCACAATTATACGCCGAACTACGTCAATGTCATCGTTGAGCTCATACAGCTCGTGGTTCATTCGGATGCGATAGTCATCGCCGACTCGAACAGGACCGAAGATTTTGCGAAGAACTTTTACCATGCCTCAGAGCCATAAAGCAGCACAGGTAGAACGAGCGTCTTTTAGAGTGTTAGTTTTGTCGATCAAGAGAGGGCTCTGGAACTTAGTTGCTTACTGAGCCCGTAGTAGCACCTATTAGCAATTATTGTTCTTCGCCTTATCTCCAGGCTGATTTCGTTTTTGGTATTAATGACGGTGCCAAGGTAAACGAACTCCTTGACTACTTCAAATTTATAGCTGCCGGGTAAAACGTGGGAGTCTAAACGCCATGCTCCCTTGTTTGTAGACAGCATATACTTTGTTTTACCCTCATTTATCGTCAAACCTACTTTGGCTGATTCCTTTTCGATAGCGGCGAAAGCAGCGGTAACATCTCTCTTTGTTCTGCCGACAATATCAATATCATCAGCGTACGCAAGGAGCTGGACGCCTTTGTAGAAAATGGTGCCATGATGATGTTAAAGAGATTGCAAGACAGTGGATCATCGCCTTGCCTGAAACCTCTTTCGGTATTGAAGGTTTCGAAGAGGTCATTTCCTACCTTGGCGGAGCTGCGTGTGTTGCTCAACGTCATTCTGCAAAGTGTAATCAACTTTGCAGGTATACCGAACTCAGACATTGTTGCGTATAGACAATCCCTTCTCGGGCTATCGAACGCAGCTTTAAAATCGACAAAGAGATGGTGTGTGTCAATTTGATTTTCTAGGGTTTTCTCCAGGATTTGTCGTAGCGTGAAAATCTGGTCTATGGTGGATTTACCAGGTCGAAAGCCACACTGATAAGGTCCAATCAGTGTTTTTGTAATCGGCTTTAATCTTTCACACAGTACGCTTGAGAGAACCTTATATGCGATGGAAATAAGACTGATACCTCTATAACTTGCGCAGATTGTTGGGTCTCCTTTCTTAAGTATAGGGCAGAGTACGCAGAGGTTCCAATCGTCGGGCATGCTTTCTTCTAGCCATATTTTGCTGATGAGCTGATGCATGCGCCTTATCAATTCATCGCCGCCGGTTTTACGCAATTCAGCTGACAGGCACTCGCTGCTTTATTGTTTTTGAGTCGTTGGATAGCAACTCGAACCTCTTCATGGCTAGGTGGTGGTACTTCCACTCCGTCATCGGTGATTGGTGGCTCTGAACTGCGCTCTCGGTGCATTGGGCGGCATTGGTGGAATCGTCGCCAGTAAGTAAATTGGAGAAGTGCCGTCTCCACAATCTCAGCACACACTGCGTATCCGTTTTCAGATCTACATTTTCGTCTCTACAAGTGGATGCTCCGGGCTTGAAACCTTGGGTTAGACGCTTAACCTGTTGATAGAACTTTCGTACATCCTTCTTGCCCTAGTATACCTCTAGTTCCTCACGCTCACGCTTTTCCTGCTCTCTTTTCTTGCGCCTCTCTTCCTTCCTCTTTTCGAGGTAGTTTTCTCGCACGGCTCGCGTTGCAGCTGACTGGAGCGTTTTTCTATATGCAGCGTTTTTTACTGCAGTCGCGATGCGACACACCTGATCATACCATTGGTTCCGAGGTAGCGGGTGCCGGAAACCAATGACTTCTTCAGCGGCAGCGCGCATGGAGTGGGATATATGTGCCCAAAGTCCGCCGGCGTCGTCGGGTCCAGAGGTTGGTTGGTTGAGCTTAACCGAGAGTTGAGCGGAGTAGGCTTCGGCAATCCATTGTAGTTGCAGCTTAGCGACATCTAGCTTTCGTTGCATTCCGATCGTATGTTCTTCGCATTGTATAATCGCATGCGGATCTTGGCTGCAACAAGATAATGGCCGGAGTCAATGTTGAACCCCTGAAATGTACGCACATCTAGAACACTAGAGGCATGCCTTCCGTCGATTACAACATGATCAATTTGGTTTCGCGTTTTTTGATCCGGGGACAGCCAGGTGGCCTTGTGGATGTCGAGGTGCTTAAATCTGGTGGTACTAACTACCATGTTTCGCGCCGCGGCGAAGTCGATCAGTCTTGGACCGTTGTTCGTAGAGGTCTCATGAAGACTGAACTGACCGACAGTGGGGCCAAAGATGCCTTCCCTTCCGACTTTCGCATTAAAATAGCCTAGGACTATTTTCACGTCATGGACCGGAAGGTGGTCGTATACGTCCTCAAGACTAGCGTAGAAAGCGTCTTTGACGGCTTCGTCCTTTTCCTCCGTCGGGGCGTACGCGCAATTAAGGCTGATGGAGAAAAATTTTGCCTTGATGCGGATCGTGGCCAATCTTTCATTCACAGGTGTGAACCGGGAAACAAGGTGGCGTAGTTTCCGGCTAACAACGAATCCACATTCAAATTCGCGCCTCTCCGCATGGCAGCTGTAGTAGATATCACAGTGTGTTTGTTTAGAGCAGCCTTGCCCTTTCCATCGCATTTGGAGGGCTTCCGCCAGTTGGATAATGGCACCTTCCCTATAAAGGATTCGGACATTCCAGGTGCATATCCGTAAATCATTGTCCGTTTTTCGTTTGCGGTGGTCGTCAACGTAATTGGGGTTCTTATCCGAGGCTGGTTTAGTTTTCATTGGGCAGTAGTAATGTGGCGGGACCCAAACCCTGCGCACATTCCTTGTTTAAGGTCTATGGAGCGACCCGCCGCTCAAACGTCAAGCTGACGGATGCCAGTTTGCCGTTGCCCAGGGAACACCACCTGGAGGTTTGAGTCGACTTGAGACGATTTCGACATGGATAATGCTGGCCTCGCCAGGTTGAGGCGGTCAGACACGTTGCCATGTGAAGGTTCGCCCCCTGTTCCCTTTTTTAATCCGTCATATAAATTTGTTGACGGAGGATCCTGAATGAAGTCAAGTACCGTTACTATGACTTCTTGTGGAAGAGCAGTAACTAGATATTCGAATTTAGTTCTGTCCACAGTAATAGATTGAGATTGGAACTGAATCTCGGTATGCGCGAACCATGCATCTGGACAATTTGTCCAGAATGTAGGTAGTTTGATAGCTGTCGCATGTATTTCTGGATGAGAATCGAAAGGACTTACATCGAAACCTATTAAGGGTGTGTCATCCCCTGCACCCATAAGTGAAGCACGTGGAGGTGTATGTTGCATTTTAAAAACAAGTATAATTAAAATATGTGTACCTAACTGAATTACCTAGTGCAGTGTTGTGCCTGAAGATTATAACGATTGACACTTTCTGTCCCAATGTGTTAAGTTATTACAATTTAAAATTGACAATAAATTTTATAATTTTTTAAATTTTAATTTAATTTATCAAAAAAAAAATTTTTGTTGATGTTGACTGCAACGCTGACTTTGACTGCGACGTTGGCTGTGTCGCTGGCTGCGCTGTTGACGTTGACTGTTGTGGTGGTGTTAGTGGTTGGGGGCGCCGACTGAGGAAAAACTTGTGGTGGCTTTTGAGTTGTTGATAATGATTATTGTTGCTGATGGTGGTGGCGCTTTATTATCCGATGTGGTGGTGCTTCTTATCAGTGTTTTTCGGGAATTTAAACGGTGGCGTTGCTTTTGGCTCCGCGTGCGATGGTACTCAGTCATCGTTGAAGTCACCGAATCTCAAATCTTTCCCTACACTTTCCTCTTGCTGTTGGTGCAATTGTAGACGAGCATTTAAATCTTCTTTACCCTCACAGGCTGAAGCTGATCTTTTGGAATTTGCAGTTTTAGCTCTTTAGGAGTCTTCGTACTTGGGGTGGTTGCAAAAATTGGACAACTACTTCTGTAGTGATGGCTTTGATGTTCCGTTGGGGTTCGCTGGTAGGATCGCCAGTTTTGGTGGAAAAAAACAATATATTTTTGAAGAATTTTATTTTATTTTTTTTAACATTTATTTTTGGATGTATTTTCACAACTCATTTTATATAAAATATTTTTAAATATTAAAATGAACCTAATTTTGAATAATATTTTATAACTCAGTGTTTTTATGTAAAGTGTTTTTAATGTTAAAAATGAGTGTGTATCAAGATGTGGTATACAGTTACCATATGCATGTGTATACATATATATATACATACCAGGGTGGGGAATCTTCCCTACGCCTATGTAAATATATATGTTTATATATGTATATTTGTATGATATATGCATGTATTCGTATAAACGGCTTAGGAGTTTTACTACGTTTTTTGAAATATTTGTACTACATCGTCCTCTGGTGTTCAAGATAGAACCACGTAGATAAGTCATAAAAACTCACCGTAGCCGAAAACCCCTAAATTCAAATTTTCATGCAAATCGGATGCACGATTTAGGAGTTTTTCGAGGTTTTTCAAAATATTTGTACTACAACGCCCTCTGGTGTTCGAGATAGAGCAGAGTAGATAAGTCAAAAAAATTCAGCGTATCCGAGAACCTCTACACACAACATTTCATGCAAATCGGATTAACGGTTTCGGAGATAAGCTAAAAAAAAGAATGCCTGGAACCCGATCCTGCCGGGTCCACCCTTTTTCACAGGATAAAAAGTAGCCTATATGTTGACCGGGGATATAAGGTACCTAGGTGTCAAGTTTCATTTAAATCCATCCAGTGGTTTTCGCGTGATGCTTTAACAGACAGACAGACACACAAAAATTTTAAAAATGCGATTTTCGGACTCCTCGTCATTCAAAATTCTAACGCAAAAAGAATTTTAAAAAAATATATCATGTGCAGATTTTTTTTTACAATTTTATTTATATATAGATAAATAAAATGATGTTATTTTATATTTTAATTATAATAATTCTTAATTCTTTAATTATAATAATTTATATAATTATTAAAAAATGTTTCCAAAAATTTTTCAAATTTTTTTCATTAATATTTTCACAATTTTTCACTAATTTGTATCAATAATATTTAAAATTTTTTTTATTAAGTTATCCATTTAAATATTTTTTTAATACTATTTTAAGGTTTATTTTCATACATTTGCCGAGTCCGCTAGTAATATATGTATACTAGCTGAATACCCGGCTTAACTCGGGAGTTGATATAAATAATTTTCAATTTCATTAGTCAATTGGAAAAAACTTTTCACAAACTTTTGAATGAATTTTGTGTGCATCTTTCAAACCGGTAACTTCGGCGAAGTGAACAAAATGTAGCTTCAACATCTGAAAATTATGAGAAAAAATTGGGGAAATTGTGATTTGTGTGTGCATGCCGCCGATCGCTTGCAAAAATATATTTTCAAGTTTTATATTGTATTCGATATATTGCACAATTTTGAAAAAAATCAAAGCAAAAACGAATTCTTGGCAATTCGCGAGGAAACTGGACAAAAATTAAATAAGCATTGAAAATTGTAATTGAAATGTCTGAACAACGCCAACTTACAACGCAACTGACTTGTGCTGATGTGTTGATGCGTATTCAAATGCCACAGGATTCGACATCAGCGGTCCTGATTTGCAAAAAAAGAAAGTGGAATATAAATACACATAAAGAAGTAAAGAAGATATTTATCACTCTTCGCGCTTTGCTACGCCTTACTGTATTTTGTAGTACAGCGCCCTCTGGGATTCAAGATATAGCAAAATACATAGCACCAAAAGACTTACCGCACCCGAAATCCACTTATAAAAACCATACTTATCGGATGAGTTGTTTTGAGTTTTTTTTTTTGGTATTTGTACAAAAGTGCCCACTGGTTTTCTGGAGAGAATAAAAAAATAAGGCCAAAACCCTTTCCATACTCTATAATCAAAGCCTATATATCCGATATACAAATTTTTATCTAAATCATAAGAGCGGTTTTTGAGTATTTCACGATTTCTTAAGTGATTTGCACTACAGTACCATCTGATGTTTAAGATAGCGCAAAAATAAAAGTCCAAGATACCCACCGTATCCGAAAACTCCTATGTAAAAATTTTCACGCAATTGGATGTGCAGCTAGGAGTTTTTCTCGATTTTTTTAAAAATTTGTACTGCAGTACCCTCTGGTGTTCAATATAGAAAAAAATAGATAAGTCATAAGAACTACCGTACCCGAAAACCCCTAAATACAAATTTTCATTTAAATCTGATGAATGGTTTCGGAGACAAACTATAATAACAAAATTCGTGGAACCCGATCGCAGCGCCACCTACCGGGTCCAATTGCGAATCTGAACTATCCAGGAATCCACTAAAGCACATACAAAAATGTTCATCAAACTCGGTGCAGCCGTTTAGGAACAGTTCAATAACACACACACGTACAAATTGTACAACAGCGCCCACTACTTTTCGAGACAGAACAAAAGAGATAACGACAAAACAGTTGCCGTACACGAAAATCCTTTAGTAAAATTTTTTCATCCAAATCGGATGAGCGGCTTTCTACTTTTCCACTATTTCTAAAGCGATTTGTACTACAGCGCCCGATATAGTACAAAAAAGATAAATCCAAAACAGTCACCATATTAGAAAACCCCTATAAACCAATTTTCATGAAAATCGGATAAACAGCTTAGAAGTTGTTTTAGATATTTGTACACAGCGCCTTCTGGTGTTCAAGAAAGAACAGAGTAGATAAGTCATAAAATCTGACCATATCCGAAAACCTCTTTTTACAAATTTTTATGCAAATGGGATGAACGGTTTCGAAGATAAACTATAAAAACAAAACGCCTTAAACACGATCGCAGCTCCACCAACCGAGTCCAATTGTGAATCTGAACCATCCAGGGATCCACTCAAACACACACAAAAAATTTCATCAAAATCAGTGCAGCCGTTAAGGAACAGTTTAATAACGTACACACGTACAAATTGGACAACAGCGCCCTCTAGTTTCGAGAAAGAGCAAAAAAGATAGCACCAGAACCCTTGCCGTTCTCGAAAATCGCTATTTACAAATTTTCATCCAAATCGGGTGAGCAGTTTTTGAAGTTTTACATGATTTCCTAATATTCGTACTAAAGCGCCCTCTGATTTTTAAGATAGCACAAAAGAGACAAGTCCAAAACACTCACCGTACCAGAAAACCCCTATTTTCCAATTTTCATGCAATTCGGGTTCATGGCTTAGGAGTTTTTCGAGGTTTTTCAAAATATTTGTACTACAGCGCCCTCTGGTGTTCGAGAGAGAAAAGAATATATAAGTAAAAAAAAACTCAGCGTGTCCGAGAACTTCTACATACAAAGTTTCATGCAAATCGGATGAACGGTTTTGGACTTTATCGACTTTTTTAAAATATTTGTACTACAGCGCCCTCTGGTGTTCAAGATAGAACAGAGTTTATAAGTCATAAAAACTTACCATATCCGAAAACCTCTATATACCAACTTTCATGCAAATCGGATAAGCCGCTTAGGAGTTTTTTGACGTTTCTTAAAATATTTCTACTACAGCGCCATCTAGTGTTCAAAATAGAACATAGCAGATAAGTCATAAAAACTCACCGTGTCCGAAACTTCTACATACAAATTTTCATGCAAATCGGATGAACGGTTTCGGAGATAAGCTAAAAAAATAATGCCTGGTACCCGATCGCAGCGCCCCCTACCGGGTCCAACTTTTTTACTGGATAAAAAGTAGCCTATATGTTGACCGGGGATATAAGGAACCTAGATGTCAAGTTTTATTGAAATCCATCCAGTGGTTTTCGCGTAATGCTTTAACAGACAGACAGACAAAAATTTTAAAAATGCGATTTTCTGACTCCTCGTCACTCAAAATGTCCAACGCAAAAAGAATTTCGAAAAAATATTTCATGTACAGATTTTTTTTTTTACAATTTTATAATATATGTATAGTATATAAAATAAATTTATATATTATATGTATAATAAACTATCTCAGCGGTAACACTGCACACGATTTCCCTTAATGACTCTAGAATCAGAAAGAAATCAAATGCCGCAAATCATTGAGCGGCATTCTTATGAGCGATGAGTGAAAGCGGCGGCACTCGTCGCTCACCGCACGCACTCGTATTCGGTTTTTGATGGATGATTTATAGTCATTCGTTCGAATCATAGACTCGTTGCAGTTCTATGGAATATATCTAATTTGGCTTGATAATTGAACACACTTTCGACACCCACTTCTTCTCTCAACAAATATATAATATAGTATATGTTTGAGTAGGTACAAAATAAGTACTTACGATGGCAAGACCCGTAATGTCGAAGCAATAATAGCAACAAAATTGAAACTAAAAACTTATAAATTGTGAAATAGGAGGTTATGTATGATGATCTTGGATATGTGCCAATAGATTTCTTTTAAAAGTCTTTAGAGGCAGGGAAAACGTTTTCAGGTGTAACGGCAGACAATTCCAACCTCAGGCTATTCGTATTCGTGAAACGACCGCTAATACAGAGATATCGTAATTTTTGGAAACAGAATTTGCGGATTTCTAGTCTAGCGAGTAAAATTAAAATTTTTGACAATATAAATTGGAAATTGATTTTTCATTATTTTAAAGAAGTAAACCATGCATCTGTAATGAATAAAAGTAGGAAAATATCAGTTAAGAAACTGTAATGTATAGGCAGACACATGATCACAAGGGCGTAGATTATAAAGGAAACGAATAATTTTATTAAACAGGAGCGCAATTCTTTTGAGGTTGTAGGCTAAAGTTCCAGAAAAGACTTCAATGCAGTAGGTTAGGTTGGAGAGAAAGAGTACATGAACAAATCTGAGTTTTACATGAAGAGGCAAGTAAAGGTTGAGGCCATAAAGCTTCATGAGAGTGTAATTAATTTTTGAACTCAGACTGTTTATGTGCACATCAAAAGACAGGCGTTTATCTAGGTGTACACCAAGGCATTTCAGATTGTCAACAAAGCTTATGGTAGTGTTTTCAATTTTAATGTTAAGGTTCAAATTTAAGTTTATTCTGGTAGCGAAGAGCATTGCTTTGGTTTTGTTAGGATTAATAGTTAAATAATTCACAATCCATCCAGTTACAAACATTGGATGGATTAAAATTGATGACGGCTTCGAAGACATCTAAAAATTGCATTTCACCATCAAATAAAAACTTAAATATCATCAGTAAAAATGAAGGCAGTACACACATTTAAGTCAATGCATTCAACCAGATCATTTACATACAGCATAAATAGAATGGTACCCAATACAGAGCCTTGTGGAACACCACTCAAGACGTTTAGCAAATTTGAATTTAATTTATTGAGGGAAACAAATTGTTTGCGGTTACATAGATATGATGTAATCAGCTCACAGGCATGTCTAGAGAAGATGAACTTCGTATGGAGTTTACTGAGCAAGTTTTGCGTGATCAATGCAGTCGAAGGCCTTGGATAGGTCGAGTGAAGGAAGGCATCTGTCAGTCCCAACAGCAAGGAAGTGGTACTATCTTCATTTCTAAAACCTGACAGGCAACTGTTAACGAAGTTATATCGGTTTAAGTGGTCGATAATTTGTTCTTTAATGAGATTTTCGACTACATTGGATAGCACAGGTAAGATGCTGATGGAAATTCGAATTTTTATTTTTTTGATGAGGACTATACGGGATATTTTCCATGGCGAGGCAAAATTAGATGTCATAAGAATGCAATTTACAAAGTGCAGTAAGTAGCTATGGACGTGTAGGAAAATGATTTTTATAAATTTTAGTGGGATATTAGTTTTACTGCATAAGACTTGATTTTTATCAAAGATCGATATAATTCGTCTGAGCTGACACTTCTAAAAGAGAGCAAATAATAGAGTAGCTGATCAAAGTTCGGTGTGTTAGTTGAGGACATTGATTGATTCGAAAAGAAATTAAGATTTAATTCGTTAACATCATCTTCATCAATTGGAGAATCCAAGTTTATGCACCCATTATGTCGCAATGTGTTCCACATTTGTTTACTGCCCACACCATGAAAGATCATTGCTTCTCCACTATTTAGATTTGAGTTAATAATATTAAGCTGATCGTCGGTATTACTCGTCAAGAAAATGCCATTGAAATCACAATTGGCCAGTTCAGAAAACAGATTCTAAAAATTTATATCATTGAAGTTACGAAATTGAATGAATTCATTCGTTCTCAAAACGGAAGTTTTTAATGAGATAAAAATAAAGGCATGATGTGATATGCCTGGACATGACATCTGATTGGAAGACACAGCTGGCTTGGGTCACTCAATAGAAAGTAGTCAATCAACAAAGTGGATTTATGACTTACATCGTAGTGGGTGGGAAGCTGATTATGCAAGCAAGTTATATTAAGGCAATGGCACAGGTCTCGGACAGTTCTTCATTTATTTGTTTTAAATAAGTTCATATTAAAATCACCCACAATTATAGAATTAGGATACCTAACTAGGAGGTCGCCAAGAGATTCTTCCATGGAGGTATTATCGACATTGGGGAGATATACCACACCTAGTAAAATTTTATCAGAATTATGTCTAATTTGTGTTAACACAGGATTGTGCTAACAACAAATTCTGTGAGAACAACTAATACTGCCGTTCCTTCCTTCCCTTCCCCCTAATTCCCTTCCCCTTGGGTTGGATCAAGGTATCATACGAACCGTGCCGAGGATCAACCAGGCTGGGGACTTAGGTTAAAACAATTGCTCAGTCGCGAACGGTGTGCTCAGGATACCTTGCGACCTCCGGTTCTACTCAGCCTTGCCCAGGTACTGCGGACCTTCCTTTCTCCGCCACTCGTGGGAATCAAAGATTGATGAACAAAAACAAAAAAAAAACAAGGAAAGAAACAAGGTAGCGAATCAACACCCAAACGGGGGTCCAGACCCTTACAAAAAACTCGGTAGGAACCTTTGGTTTCACTTTAAGAGCTGTGGCACGACCTAGCTCCACACCTACAAAGGGTCAACCATCGTATCATAGCGATACCATCAAATCATCGCCATCTATTAACAACAGCAAGCACATCAAAAGCCTGTGCATATGGCAGTGGACCCTTTGGCTCCCTAAACACTGGTGGTAATCGACGCGGAGACGCGGGTTCAACTAGTGTGGCAAGAACCAAGGTGAATCTACTGGTCAGTGCTAGGGTGGCCGATATGGTAAGAAGGGATCCCCTTAAGGCAGGGTACTCAGTCCGCAAGAAGGCATCCCGAATTCTTCTACGACTGGCCATTGATCCTATTAAGGAAGATCAGATCTCGAAGGAAGACCTTATTAAAGTAAGGGAGGATGTCGAATGGGCGAAGGTGTTACCGGACTTCACCATTGAGCCTCCCCGTTCAAAGCTTCCAGCCACAAAGAGGAACCACTCGGTGGAGGAACTAAACGCCCGCAATCCGGTAGCCAAGGTGGCCAAAACCCAATCCTGGGGTTATAGACCAGAACAATAAAGATGGGAAGATTCCCAAGCACCTATGGAGCTGGATAGAGGCTTCTCTGGCGAAAGTCGCCATACAGGTCCTGAAAGACAACCCTGGATCACCTTCTTCCTGTGCGGATGCAGGTTGGTTTCAGGGTAATGTTAAGCTGATGGCCTGTGAGGACACAAGATCTGCCGAGCTGTTCAAAGCGGCTATCGAAAAAGTCGTTGAGGTCTACCCAGGTGCCCAACTTAAAGCCGTCGATTTGGACGAGAATCCGTCCAGACCCAGAGCCAGAATCAGGGTTCCAGTCACCCCATCTGAGCCTGAGGACATTCTAGAAATGCTAAAGACTTTCAACCCAGCTATCACTACGCAAAACTGGAAGGTATTGAAGTTGGAACCCAGAGCCGAAGAAGAAAAAACCGTCACCAAGAGATCCAAGATGGAGGTGTTACTAATTCTCACCAATGAGTGTCTAAACCAGTTGCAAAAAGAAAACTGCACCTTGAACTATGGGCTTAGTAGAATCTATCCCAGTAAAATCTATCCGAGGATCTACAAAACAGACACGGTGTCTTTGGTAAATCGTGCGGTCTGCAGGGCCACAACTGAGAACCCTAGTGACATCGAAGAGTTGGTGTCTGGCAGCGAGGATGAGCTATCATCGGCGTCAGAGATAACAGCGATGGCAAATCTTCTGAAGAAACAAGACCTTTCAGAGGGCCCCCTCAGCGACGAAGAGACTGACGTCACTGTGGTTGGAGTACCTTAGGATGTTTCAGGTACTCCAAATTAACTTACATCACTGCAAAGCAGCATCCGCTGCTCTCCAGCATCTCCTGGCGAAAGGAGATGTCGACTTGGTGCTGACTCAGGAGCCGTGGATGATCAACAATAAGATCCTCGGCCTGAACACACCAAACTATAACATATATTATGTTTCCAACAAAGGTAGAACTCGTACATGTATTTTGGCTAAAAATAACTTAAACTGCTTTATTCTCCCTCAGTTTAGTCACGGGGGCCTCACGGTAGCTAGTCTGGAGCTGGGTCCCAAGAAACTCAGGATAGCATCCTTTATTTCCCGTATGACGAGCCCGTACCCACGCAGTCATTTAAGGAACTTCTAGAGGGAAACAATCCAGCCACACAAATCATTCTGGATGAAGATACTAACGCGCACCACTCGCAATGGGGCAGTAGTAACAGCAATGTTAGAGGTGAGTCACTCTTTAACTACCTACTTAATACTAGCTTAAATATTTTAAACAAGAATAATGAGCCTACCTTTATAATTAAAAACCGGGAGGAAGTTCTGGACATCACTCTGGCATCCGAGAACCTCTCGGAAGATATTTATTCATGGAAGTTTTTAAAGGAACATTCGTTCTCAGATCATAGGTATATAGCTTTCGGTTGGGAAGAAACCAGTCGATCCCGCAAGACAAATTGGAGATGGTATAACAAACTCATCAGGATATCGCAAAATCCGGTTACTCCCTCCCCCGTGACAAGTAAAGAAGACTTAGACCGTCTGACAATAGACTTTACCAAGAAATGCTCGGATGCGCTCAACAAAGCATGCCCGAAAAAAGTTTTCAAAATATCCCGTAAGCCAGTGTGGTGGTAACGGAAGATTGAAACTCTCAGAAAGGACTGTAGTAAAGACTTCAACTACGCAAGGCGTAGCAATAGTGAGGACTTATAGAAAATCTACAAAAACAACAAACTAAAATCTACAGGCATCTACAAAACTGCAGTCAGGAAGGCAAAGCCTCTTGGTCTTTCTGTACAGATAGTAGTCTCGAAAGTACTTCCGAGGCCTCAAGGCTTAGGAAACTACTATCAAAATTCCCAAATATACCAAGCTTTCTCAAAAGGAAGATGGTACCTGGACAGACCCATGCATCGAAGCATTAGACACACTCATCGACGCACATTTTCCTGGTAGTGTTCACATTGATAACTCCAGCTTCTAATCGTCCCTCTCTGACCTTACACCTCAACAGATTGAGCAGTTGACCAGCAAAGAGAAGTTAAGATGGGCGATTTATTCGTTCCAACCATATAAATATCCGGGTTTCGATGGCATTATACCAGCTCAACTCCACTATAGCTTCAATGCAATAGTACCCTGGCTTCAGGCAATCTACAATGGCTGCCTACTCCTTAACTATGTCCCATCAGCTTGGAGAGAGACTAACGTCATCTTTATACCGGAAGCGGGTAAATCCGTTCACACCAAACCGAATGACTTTAGACCTATAAGCCTCTCCTCCTTTTTGTTTAAAATACTGGAGAGACTTATTGGACTTCTCCTTAAGTCAAAACTTGATAGGCTTCTAAAATCCAAACATGCCTATATTAAAGGCAGATCTACAGTGACAGCGCTTCACTCTCTTGTATCTACAATCGAAAAATCACTTCTAAACAAAGAATACGCGCTTGCTGCTTTTCTAGACATAGCAGGAGCATTCAATAACATCCTTCCATGTGCGATTACCTCTGCCTTGTCGGAACAGGGTGGTGAACTCAGAGCTGGGGGGATCCTGCACTCGTAGGATCGTGAGAAGAGGTACTCCGCAGGGGGGAGTCTTGTCTCCGCTTCTTTGGTCCGTGACGTTTAACCAGCTGTTGTGCATCTTGCAGGGAGGCGGCTACATGGTTATTGGTTATTCTGACGATATCGCAATCGTATTCAACGGGGAGTTTCTTCAGACTCTCTGTCAACTTATGGGAGAGCACTCTCAATCCTTTCGAGAGGGTAACCTCTTGTGATTTAAGTGTTAATCCAGAGAAAACGGATCTCATTCTTTTCACTAGGAAATATAAACTACCCAACTTAATACCTCCGCGTCTAAACGGCACGAGGTTGATCTTGAGTGACAGCACGAAATACCTAGGACTTATTCTGGATAAGAAGCTTATCTGGAGCTTATAATATAAACGAACGTGTTAGGAAGGCAAACATAGCTCCTTTTGCCTGTAAAAAATCGATAGGTAAAAAATGGGGCTTCTCACCCAAAATAGTACGCTGGATCTATACAGCAATTGTTCGCCCCATACTTACTTATGGCTGGTGTGGTGGAGGGGCCTTGATAAAACAACTGCACTTCAGAAATTTGCGAGGGTGCAAAGAAGTGCAAGTCTATGTATTACTGGGGCACTGTCCACAACACCAACTGACGCTTTAAATGTCATGCATCACCCTCCTCCTCTTTATATCTTAGCCAGGGAATGAGCTAACACAGTAGCCCTCAGACTAAGAGAATCAGGAAATTGGATAGGTAATGGATGCGGTCACACAATTATTCTGAACTCCTCTGTCCCCGACAAAACAGACTACAGTGTGCCTTGCTTAAATCTTGAAAAGAACTACGAAGTTCTCATACCTTCACGGCTAGACTAGGCTAACAAAACCGCCCTTAAAACAAACGGCATAAAAATCTTTACAGATGGATCAAAACTTCGAGAACAAGTTGGGGGAGGCATTGACTCCCAGAACCTTGAAATCAAAGTATCCTTTAGACTCCCAAATTATTGTAGTGTCTACCAAGCGGAGATGGTTGCAATTCACGAAACCGCTAAGATTCTGGGTCAAAAAGACCTTGAAGGAAAAAGTATTTTCATCTTCTCAGATAGCCAGGCAGCGCTCAAGGCACTGAACTCACATACTGATAACTCTAAAACTCTCACTGAATGCCGCAGATCTCTTAACGAGATGGCAAGACTATTCAGGATCCACCTCATATGGGTACCTGGACACAGGGATATCGAGAGCAATAACTTGGCAGACAAATTGGCAAGGAAGGGTACGACCTCTAACACCCTCTAAAATGAGGACCTTATTAGTATACCCATATCCACGGGTCCTCACGGGTCACTGCCTAATCGGAACGCATTCTCTTCGGTTGGGACTTATAGGAAATGATTTTTGCAGAAGCTGCAAATGTGAGGAGGAAGTAGAAAATGTTCAGCACCTCCTCTGCGAATATCCGGCCCTTGCTAAAAGGAGGATGGCAACTCTGGGTCATCCCTTTCTAAACGGACTTGCCGAAGTCTCATGCCTGGAAATTAGGCATATCCTAAAATTCATTACCCGCACGAACTGGTTTGAGGAGGGAAATCTCTAGGATTCAAAGGAGATTATGTGGTATCACAACGGGCATGCACTGGCCTAGGTGTCGAGTCGGCTATAGACTTAACCACTTTAGCCTAGCCTAACCTATGTCTAACCTCAATGAAAATAGCCTCACACACACCAAAGTTGCAGCTTTCAAAAACAACTTTGAATTTAATACGTTTGGAAATATAGAATCCTACTCCACCTCCTCTATTGCTGGGACAATCAATGCCGCAAAAATTGTAGCCTGGACACCTTTAACCAGGTTTCTGAGATACCGACAACATCTAGAAAACAGCCCTTCAAGATGCACTTTATTTCATCTAGTTTACAAGAACGAGGGGAAAGGCTTAAGGCTTTGACAATTTATATGTCCTATGTTAAGATTTTGTTGAAGATGTTCTAAATTAGAGCGAAGGTAGGAATTATTGCTTACTACGGGCCCTAGGTTAAAGTTATGTGACATCATGAGTTGTGACAAGCAGTGAGAAAGGGTCAAAAAGTGGTATGATATGATAATTAATAAAATATAGCAAGATTGAATTTGAACATTTTATCAAAATTCTACACATGTTAAATATATAATATGTAAGTTATCGAAAAGAGTTACTAAAATTTGTGCGTAAAAGTGGTCTATATGAATAATATAATTTGAAGAAAGTTAAACATACTATTGTGCAAAAAAGCATTCTGAATAATGGAAAGTAAATAAGCGGTGTTATTGTAGTGTATATATAACAAGTGAGTATAAAAAAAAAGCATAACATACGATGCCAACATCAATGATGTCTTAAGCTGCAGGCTTATATTTTTCTAAAAACTCATTGCATTGGTGTATATTCCACTCCTGTTCCCCACCATCAAGAGTAACGATTCGAGCTTTTGGCACATCAGCATTAATAATTTTGAATTTGTTTATTTTGACAGCAAACACATCAAATTTGCTTTTACAATATATAATACAAGAATTAACGAATGTTGTATTGACTTGAATTAATTGAAATATCTTTTCAACTCAATTGTTATCAACCTAACCTGCCTTATTCATTGAAATATGCCATAAATTGTTGCATAACACTTTCTGCTTTACCATTTCTTGGATAATATGGAGCTTCTGGTGTAGTAGTAGTGCTGCTTAAATCATATTTTTTCATTATTTGAACTATAACTGCCTATCAAAAGTAACAACTTTTTTTTTTGGCCCAATGGCAACGTTGTAAGAACAAAAGCATTTTTTCAGTAGAAAGAACGCAACGGATTGAAAACAGCACCTTTTTGAGAACAGTAAAATAAAATCTGAAAAGGGAACAGGGGGCGAACCTTCACATGGCAACTTGTCTGACTGCCTCAACCTGGCGAGGCCAGCATTATCCATGTCGAAATCGTCCCAGGTCGACTCAAACCTCCTCGCGGTGTTCCATGTACAACGTCAAACTGCCATCAGTTAGTTTGACGGCTAATTTGAGCGTCGGGTCGCTCCGTGGACCTTAAACATGGAATGTGCGCAGGGTTTGGGTCCCGCCACATTACTACTGCCCAATGAAAACTAAACCAGCCTCGGATAAGAACCCCAATTACGTTGACGACCACCGTAAATAAAAAACGGACAATGATTTACGGATATGCACCTAGAATGTCCGGACCTTTTATAGGGAAGGTGCAATAATCCAACTGGCGGAAGCCCTCAAACTACGTCACCTTGTATACCGGTTCACATCTGTGAACGAAAGATTGGCCACGATCCGCATCAAGGCAAAATTTTTTTCATCAGCCTTATTTGCGCGCACACCCCAACGGAGGAAAAGGACGAAGCCGTCAAGGATGCTTTCTACGCTACTCTTAAGGAAGTATACGACCACCTTCCGGTCCATGACGTGAAAATAGTCCTAGGCGATTTTAATGTGAAAGTCCGAAGGGAAGGCATCTTTGGCCCCACTGTCGGTCAGTTCATGGTTCATGAGACCTCCACGAACAACGGTCTAAGATTGATCGACTGCGCCGCGAATGTGAATGTGTGTATTTAAAATGAACATGTAAAAGCATATCAGCTGCTTTCGTTTTTGTTGATTGTTATTGTTTGCTATCGTGCATGACGCTACAAATTTAATATTAGGTGTGTTTCCGTAGTGGCGGCCGTGGCGTAGTGGGTAGAGTGTGTGCCTCTTACGCCAGAAAACCCAGGTTCGAATCCTCCATCCAACACAGAAAGTTTTTTCAATTGAATTAAATGTTCTGTTCGGCCGTCACCTCTCTGCAGACAATGGCAAACCTCAGAGAATAAAAACTGCCATGAAAAGCTTCTTGAGAACATAAGCCATTCGGAGTCGGCGTAAAACATGTAGGTCCATTTGTCGATCATTTGTGTGCAAACATTTCACATCACACACAACACAATTGATCATAAGAAGCTCGGTCAAAGTCCTTTCAAGGGCTGAAATGGCCATTTCGTTTTTTTTTTTTTTTTTGTGTTTCCGTACTCACACTGTGTACTGTGCTTAAAATGGGAGAAGAATAACAAGCATAAAACCGCTCTAACGAGCACACATAGTGCACAGAGAGTGCTAGAACTCAAGACTCCGAGTAAAGTAAGAACAAGCATCAAGAAGAACAAGCATCAACTTCACAAAGAAATTGACGATAATTTTAATTAGCGCAATTTACGTTTGACATGTCTGCAGTCAAAATCATTTGTGCTTGAAACTTACTAGAAGCTGTTTCCGTACTTTTGCAACTATTCTCACATTTCATTGTTACTCTCTCAGTTTGAACTTACACAAATCTTACACAGTGTAGAGTACGGAAACACACCTGATTTCATAGTGAAGAAATATAAACAAATACTAAACAAGTGCATAATGTCTAAAAGAAAAAACACACAGATTCGAAATTATTGTAAGTGCAGACGTAGAGTTTTACACAATATTAGAGAAATATGCTGTTTTTTTTGTTTTTTTTTTACGTAGAATTACGTCTTACATTGCGGCTTGGCATTGAGGTCTTGTCGTTTTTAATTTATCTTATCTTGTCATTTGTTTTTAAAATATCATAATAAATTGAAAAAAATGTTTTATCTTATTATTGGGCTGTTCATAAATAACGTAACATTTCTTCGGTCAATTTTAGACTCCTCCCCACTCCCTATGTCACACTTTCGTAATAAAATTTAAAATTTTTAAAACGAAATTCGAAAATTTTGTTGCGATGCAACGCACGACCGACAACCTCCCCCCCCCCCCCCCCCTTCCCTTTAAACGTAATGTTACGTAATTTATGAACAGCCCCTTTTTATATTGATTCCATATTAAAAATACATTTTGTTTACTATAATTTAAATTTCCAATTGAATTTAGAATATGTATGATTTTTACTGCAGGAAAAGTAATAAATTCTTATTTTTCCGAAATATTTATTATTTTTAACCAACATAAAAATGAAAAATGTGTCTTTTTTTTATGTCCTTGGTATTAACTGTATTAATTTTTAATAGAGGAGGGATTTTTTTGTGGTTAATTTATATACGAATGGGATTTTTCGTGTTTTTTTATTTGAGTGTGATTTTAGTGTTTATTTTAAAAGTGCGTGGGATTTTTTTTTGGTTTCTTTTTTAATTGCGATGGGATTTTTTTGTCAACTTTGTACCGTGGGAATTTTCGTGGTTATTAATTTTGCTATTGTGGGAAAAAGGTTTTTTTATGGGAATTTGAGGTGGCAACTCAATTCAAATCTCATCCTTAACCATGATTCAATCATTATAAGGTTATCCAGATATTTGACATACCCTTATTTTATCTACACAAAAATGTTTTACTCTCTTGAAAAAATGGCAGCCAGGGTTGTGTGGTCGTCCCAAAAAAAAGTATGTTTCAGTGTTCTGCTGTGTTTTTTTAAAAGTACTTCTTCCACATGCTTGTGGTTATGTTAAAAAAATCAAGTGTGCAATATTTTAGTAAAATTTATTGACATGAAAATAATTTGTGGAAATTTGTTTAAATTTTTATAGCGTAATTTATTTCAAATTACTTTGTGTCTTAGTATGTGATATTTTTAATTTCGAACTAGTGTTAAATAATTTACATTAAAAAATGTTCTCAACATGTAGGATATTTAAAAGCGTATATTTCAGAATAAAAAAAAATTCATGTTCAAATTAAAAACACCATTTTTGATTCAAAAATTTCAAACTTAACCCTACTTTCGTCACTGTTGAATTTTGATCTAACGATGTTATTTTTAATTTAATATTAAGGGCATTCACTTTAACGCTGAATTTTCAGAAATGCTGAAATTTACGAAAACTTCAGTGCAATTGATGTTGTTTTGGTTTTCCGAAGTTTACTTAAATTTAATCATCTATTGAGTTGATAAAAATAAATTGTCGGAAATTTGCGAAGAAAAGATGTGTTCAGTAATCATAAGCGAATCTGTTTAATGAGTGTGAGTCATTGTGAATATGATAATTTCTAAAAGAAGATGAGCATTAGGCCGGGTCGATTTGTGGGGAGGCAAAAAAATCGCCCATTGCTCTGTGAAAATCGTATTCTAGGGATCAAAATAAGAAACTTTGCCGAAGGAACCATACATCTAAAACAAATTCTGATGTCCCCCAATTTGGGTCGAACTTTTGGGTAGGGGCAAATTTTGAAAAATCCCACTTTGACCCATTTAGAGTGCTCCAATCGAGTCCAAATGTATGATCGACCCCCACTAACTTTGGAGGCCCGACCCACCCATGCCAGTAGCACACCCCCTGGAACCCCCTGTGGGGTTCCCCATACAAACATTTCAAAAAATCGCCAGTTTTGGCACTTTATCATGAAAAAATCAGCGAAATGCCTATGTTTTTTTCTTTTTGGAGTTTTTTTTCTCTTTAGAAATTTATTCAACCCTTTTAAAAAATGAAGGTATCAATGTGACACAATTGCAAATCGGAAAATTACTTGTGTGCGTTTTTTAAGGCACCACAAGACACAGCTGCATGTCGTAAACTTACTTGTGTAGTTTTTTTATAGCACCTACTTAAGAAATTAAGGTTGTTTTACAACCCTTTTTGTGGGTATTTTATGGCACCTTCTTAAGAAATGCGCGTTTTATGCAACCATTTTAACAATTAAGGTATCACTGGAATGCACCGCAACCCTTGTAAAAAATTAAGGTATTACTGTGACACAATTGCAGATCCTAAAATTGCTTGTGTGCGTTTTTCAGCCACCACAAGACACAGCAGGTTGAATTGAAATTACCATTTCATTCTTATTACCTCGTCTCGTAGACCATATATAACGCAACAGTTTTTGTGAATGCATTAAGTCGTTGTGAAGAACTCAAAGTGTGAAGTGCTAATTTCAGATAAAAAAATATTTAAAAAATAAAATAATAAGTGAAGTTGACCATTCCAAATCAAAAAGTTTACAATGAGTCCATCATCCTCTACACCGCAAGATGAAGCAACAACAACATCAATAACTATCGAAAACCCAATGAGTCATATACCCAAGCACGATGTTACTGTTTTTGGTGTGTCTACTGATTTGACTGATCTTAATTTACCAACCCATCTGGATATCTTGAGATATTATTTTTACTTAAGCGAACGTGCTAAAACAGAACAAAAAAAGTTTTCCCATAAATCATTCACTATTCAAGTACAAGATAAGTTGAATGGAATTTGGGAAAAACTTGGTATGGAAATAATGCTGAAAAAAAGTGTATTTAATAAATTTAATAAATTGCTTGACAAGTATCTAGAGCAAATCAAGAGAAGAAACAAACCCAATAATTTACAGAGTATGTAAAATCTCTGGAAACAATTTTTTACATTGGCACATGTAAATGCGATTTGAAGGCAGCTCCATGTGCATGCGGCTGGGTTCCCGAACGCCTCAAAGAGTTCATGCACGATCAACATAATCAGAGAAGACTAACAATGGATGCAGTTGTGATGGAAACTGAAGAGCAAGGAGCAACGTCTATGTCATCAATGCCAACATACCAAGATCCCGATGATTCAACATACGCACCGCCACCGGTTCAAGAAGATATGGATAGAAGCACAAGTTCACAATACACAGAGAGATACGATTGTTTCAACTTTGCCTTGGTATGTGACAGATTTGGTGTGCCTGATAGAGTAGCATCGGCATTGGGAACCGCTCTTTTCCAAGATTTTAAAATGAAAGATAAGCATGGCAAACCTCTCATCATGGATAAATCGAAAGTTCGCAGAGAAAAAGAGAAATGCAGACAAGAAGTGGTTCGCAAACGGTTAGATCATACCAATTTGTTAGCGTTTTCATTCGATGGCAGAAAAGATGATACTTTAACGACAGCTAAAGTTGATGAGTAGTATCATACTAGGTTGGTAAAAGAACCTCATCTTGTTATTTTGAGAGAACCAAATTCTGAATTGATTGGTTACGTAAGACTGGAACATGAAACCGCTGAATACAAAACAACCAAATTAAATGATTTTTTCAACGATAAAAATATATCACTGGATGCATTAATTGGAATATGCACTGACGGTGAGCCAACAAACACTGGCCCACACGGTGGAATTATACGACGATTCGAATTGCTGTTAAAAAGACCATTGCATTGGTTCGTTTGCCTTCTACACTTCAACGAACTTCCGTTTCGGCATTTGTTTGAAGCTTTGGATAAATCAACCAGCACTGGACCAAGATCGGCAACCGGAAAACTGAGCCGTCAAATCGAAACTTGTGAAACTCTTCCGGTAAGTTATTGCTATCACTCATTTATTATAATTGTCAACCATTTTTAATTATTTTATTATTATATATTTTCAGGTGGTGGACGGCTTCCAGAAAATTGAGTTGCAAAATATGCCCCCGCTCCAGAAAAAAATTGAATTTTCCACCGATTCGAAGTACTTATACGACATGGCCCATGCAAATTTCTAGCGGCGTGGTTTCGGTGGATCTGGCTAACATCAAACCAGGGAAAATTGTACATTCTCGGTGGCTCACCAAGGCCGCTAGATTATTACGATTATGTGACAACGGAAAATCCAGATGCAAATTTAAGAATTCTGGTTGAATTTATAATTTAATGTTATGTGCCAATGTACTTCAATATTGCATTATTTTTCAACTTCATTAGTTGGTCACGATTTCTAGAACCTCGTTTACGCAAAATTGTCAATCAAGTAATTACAGATAATTCATATTATGCGCATTCGGAAAATATCTTGTTATCAATGTTGTTTGATGATAGCAAAGAAAAGCGCGACTGTGCTATCAACATAATTCTACGCTATCGAACAGATGTTGACGACCCAACGCAACTTAGAGCTTATAAAAAAACCAGATATAAAGTTTAATTGCACAAGTTACACGGAAATGATCAATATGAATGACATAAATAACGTATTTGAACCACCATTCACGCGAAGCATTCCGTACGATACATTGAAAGAATATTTAAATCAAGATGATCTACCGCTTAATGATCCAAAAATTGCATCACACATACAAGGAACGGAACGACATGTTCAATTGCTAGCTAGCTTTTCCAAACGGGTTATACCGGAAAATGTAGAGGCTGTTATGGCGACGACATTAGAGAGCCGTGCGAAATTGCCTAGACTTGAAAGTAAAAAAGACTTCAGACAATAATTTTTTTAGTTTCTTTTTTATAACTAACTTAAATTAATTTTTTCATTTACATATGTTCTGACTAAATAAATTTCAAAAGAGAAAAATTAGATATAATTATAAATAAATAATAAATATTATTATAAATAGATAAATAAAAAAAAATAAAAAAAAAACAGCCATTTCGCTGATTTTTTCATGTAAAGTGCCAAAACTGGTGATTTTTTGAAATATTTGTATGGGGAACCCCACAGGGGGTTCCAGGGGGTGTGACACTTGCATGGGTGGGTCAAGCCCCCAAAGTTAGTGGGGGTCGGTCATACATTTGGACTCTCTAAATGGGTCAAAGTGGGATTTTTCAAAATTTGGCCCTACTCAAAGGTTCGACCCAAATTGGGGGAAATCAGAATTCGTTTTAGAGGTATGGTTCCTTCGGCAAAGTTTCTTATTTTGATCCCTAGAATACGATTTTCACAGAGCATTGAGCGATTTTTAAATCGACCCGCCTAATGAGCATTCTGTCAAATCTCTCCTACAAGCTTATAAAATGTATGCAATTTAGAACGAAATTGCAATTCAATTAGGTTCTTTTAATTGATTTATAGTTTTGCTGGCCGTTTCTTAAAATTATTAAATTATAACTATATATATAGTATATGTACATGCGACAAGAAGATTCTTTGTCTGCTGATATGCATCGCATGACCAACGAAATGAACGATGGCGATTTTAAGGTTGACAGATGCATGTGAAAAAAAAGGAAACATTAAAAACGGTCGCTCACTTCAACTCGCCGGAAATTTCTGAAGTTTCAGCAGTGAAGTGAATACCCTTATTGTTTTTTTCGGTACTATTCTCTGCGTTGTATGAACAAAACTAGCTATCTTTTGTCAAAATAGGGGAAAAGTATGTTTGATTTTCCCTAATATAAATGTAGAAATAATTGTTTATTACTTATTTTAGCTCAAAGCTCGAAAACATAATAAAAATATTCATACAAATTCTTTGCAAAATGTGTTTTGCATGCTCAAATCAAATTTTTTCAGTATTGTTTTACATCAAAAAGGCATCCATTACATTTTAAAAGCCCATAATATAAGTTTTGTTCAAAACAAACAGGTAGTAGAAAACGTAGTAGTCAAATGTATCTTTGATTTTTTGTACTACGGAAAAGTATGATATTCATGCAATTGCGGGATTTTTATGTCATTAAAAAATTGCTCTTTTGCTCTCCTCTTTAAATAAGGGTATACATTCTTATTCTTGTGAGAAGACGTCATATATCTGGATAACCTTATAATAATTGAATCATGATCCTTAACAGCATTTAATGATAAACAACATAGAGCGCAAGAACAAATGAGCACGGTTGTCATTTTGGTACAATTGTACCAAAATTGGTACATTTAATTTCAATTGGTACATTGGTACATTATTTTATGATTTGGTGCAATTTGTAAAAATTTGTTTAAAAATTCACAACATATCACAAAAATCAACACTTGGTAACACTGTTTGAGAAATTTTTTTCTTTATAGAATTGTACTCATGTTGCTACATTTTGCAAAAAGTAGTTTTGCAAAAGAATGGATTAGGGAATTTTTTGATTTAAGTCTGATCAAGACTAAACTAAGAAATATATCACACGTAGAATTGAAAACACTTATCGACATAATGCTCTCTAAAGAGTTGTGCGTCGTACGCAATGACTCTCACTACATCTGGTCAGCAAATTAACTATTTTAACTTTTTTTATTTTGTTAATATGTTTTATAAATAAAAAATAACTAAATCCCTTCATGCCCGCATTAAAATGGGAGGAGCTAAACATTTTTTGAGGATAGATATGTGTTAGTATTGACTCTAATATGAACTGACAAAAATTTCGAAATCCTTGGTGTCCTAGGTCGTTAGTTACAAGATGCTGCCACAGCACTTTAAAAAAATTATTATAAACGAGCTAAACACTTTTCACTTGCTTTTGATTTTTTAAATAACTCTCTTACCTTCATTTTATTATATGGTTCACTTGGTTTTACAATAAAACAATTATTTTGATGTTAATTAAATTTATTTTTTAAATTTAAATTTAATGATTAAATTTATGCGACCTCTTCTTTATAAGTTTTTGTGTTATGTTTATACCTCTAATAATTTTTCAATTATTAATTAAGAGGTATATTTTCGAGCTCAAGGTCTGTGTTGCTTCTGAAGAAAACAACCAACAACAACAACATTACGCTTTGTATAGAGTGGCAATCATACAGCAGACTAGACAGGTGTTTCGTTGGCCGCTACACCAACTCATCAATAGCCTTTACATGATAGCGATAAAGGTAAAATGATAAAGGCAACAACAACATTAAGAAAACTAAAATTCGACCAGCCGATTTTGACATCCTTTTTTGCTCTAACTTGAACCTACCTTATAATTCTACCATGGTTTGTATCAAACATGCGTATACTATGTTTGTATTTGTAATTTATTACAGCTTTCGTATAAAAGTAACACATTGCTAATGCAAAAACTAATATGTTTAAAAATTAATTTCTTAGAACTGGAAACATTCATCACAAAGTAAATTTAACTTAATTTTTTTATAAATTGCAATGACCGGAAATCAATATGAAATCGCTGGGTAAAAAGTAATTCCACGATATAAAACTCACGGTTGCCACTTTGGTACAATTGTACCAAAATTGGAACATTTAATTTCACTAGGTATATCGGTACGTTATTTTCTGATTGATTGTAAAAAGTATTAAAAAAATTCACATTTTACAAATATCAACACTTGGTAGCACTCTTTGCGAAATTTTTTATTTTTTATAAAATTGTACTGATGTTGTTACATTTTGGGAAAAAGTAAGGTGTATGAAGAATGGATTACGCCGAATTTGTTAATAGTCTGATGTGCTTTCCACATGCTTTCAGAGTTGTGAAATCTGCCGCTGATTAGCACATGGTCAATTTGATTTCGCGTTCGACCATCTGGTGACTGCCACGTATATTAATGTGTGTCCATATGTGGGTATCGCATGCCGCCAATAAAGAATTTGTGCGCAGCGCAGAGGCACTCTCAATTATTGCTTCTGCTTGTGCCAAGACCGTGGCGGGCCATTATGATTTGCAGACCGTTGTTGCCATTGCCAACGTTCGCGTTGAAGTCACCAAGAATAATGGCAATATCGCCCTTTGGTATGTTGTTGAGGGCGCCTTCAAGCTGGCAGTAAAAAGTGTATTTAGCGGCGTCATCGGAAGGGTCTGTGGGAGCGTAGCATTGGACAACTGTGATGTTGCGAAACCGTGCATTAAAGCGTGCGGTGATGAGTTGTTCTGAGATGGGATTGAAGTTTTTGAGGCATTTTTTGCATTCCTTGAATATTAGTCCTATTTAGTTTTATTTCTGTTTTAGGAATAAAATGGCACAAAATTACGTTATTTTTACCAAAATTGTTACTATATTGGCACAATTCCAATATTATTACCGTGCTTTCAATGTGACATTCCTTTTTAATACTACTTTACCTTTAGGTCACACAATGTTGTAACGATTTATAAAATGTTACCTTTAACAAATGCATCACTCAATTTTGAAATAAAAACTTAAGATGTAACCATTTTGTAACAATTAGCTAATTGCGACACATGAAACTTTATAAAATGGTTGACTCAAATTATTATTATATTTTCCCAACAATAAATATGAAACTGCTTTTATATTGTATTGTTAAGATTTTTAACTATGTTTTAATGATTGCTTACATTAAAAACCATTACTGAAATTTGTATACAATATTTTTTTCGCAACATTTTTTAAAAAATTTTTTATTAATATATGAAATTATTATAAGATTTTCTGAATTTAGCTGGCGCTTCAATTTTTAAGAAGTTTTGGCTTTTATTTACCGAAAATCTTCTTTCCCATCTACATTTAGCTCCAAATAATATCCAAAACACTTAAGATTATGTTGCACTCCTATATATTGATATTAATATTGTTAAAAATAAATAAAAAAAAACGAAATGGCCATTTCAGCCCTTGAAAGGACTTTGACCGAGTTTCTTATGATCAATTGTGTTGCGCGTGTTTTGAAATGTTTGAACACAAATGATCGAGAACTGAGCCTACAAAGTTTTGTGCCGACTCCGAACTTTTCATTGCAGTTTTTACTCTCTGAAGTTTGCCATTGTCTGTGGAGTGGTGACAGCCGAAAAGAAAAATGAATTCAGTTGAAAAAACTTTCTGTGTCAGGTGGGAATTCAACCAGGGTTTTCTGACGTATAAGCTACACACTCTACCCACTACGCCACGGCCGCCACTATATATAATAGTAATATAAATAATTAATTTTACACCACTTTCGAATGGTCTCTGTATCGTTGCCAATACGCAACAGCATAACAATTTTGACACAAAAATAAACGCTGCGGCGCACGGTGTAACGAGTGTGACAAAATTAAATATGGAAAAAATGTTGCAAATTTGTAAAAGTAAGTATGGAAATTTATAGTTTAGAGCCTTAATTATACGAAACTAAAAGAACTTTGCGATATCTTTTCATTTGTGGATTTTATGCTCTTTATATATTGCCATAAAAATATAAGTTTGTATAGTTTTGTTCTAAATACTGTCATGGGCACTTTGTCACAGATTTATTTTTGACACTATTGAGAAATCAAATGTCAAACGCCAAAGATTTTTTGTGTACAAACGACATTTCAATTGATGGTCCGTGTAGACCGACCTTCATATCCATTTTGACGTTTTCCTGCAATTTTTTTTCTCATTCCAAGTTTCTAACACCATGATATTCTTGACATTTTACTTCATACTTCTCAGTGTCATATGCAGATTGACAGTTCTGTCGCATGATATACAAGTTGATTTGATTTCAAAATTTTCGTAACTATTTCCGTTCACGCGCAGTAAAAATACATTTTCATTCTCCTAGTTTTAATTTACACCATACGGTAGCCAAGTAAATTTCGAGTAGCGACATCTGGCGGTCAGATGAGATTGCATGTCATCAAAAAAAAAAAAAAAAATACTTCGGCGAATATTTTTCACCGTTTGCCTTTTAGCCTATCTCGGCTTACCTTCGAAAATTAAATGCTCGTTTATGTATTTCTCAGCCAATCACGGCCAAGCTTCTAAACTATCATAAGTTTATGTTCGTGGTGTGATTCGAGCGGGACTCGAAGCTTTGTCGGAGACGGTAGGATTTTATGGACGAAAACACGGCGTCCGACAATTTGCCGTGTAAAAGCTCCCTATCGGGTACAAATTTGGCATCATTGGTAGAACTTATGTGGTTATAAATACAACCGGGGGAAGACGTTGCGCAAGCACAATGTTCATTAAGTATTAATAAACCTTGCGCAAGCAGCGAAAAAAATTTTAGAAGATTCGTAGAAAAATGGCGTAAAGTGTTGGTTGTCGTTGTCTCGGTCGTAGTTGGTATTTTAATATTCTTCGTAATGAAAAGCGTTTGACTCGTAATCAGCTAGAAATTAATCTAAACATTCGCGCATAGCAGCAGTTGCTGTTGAAGTTTCCTGTCGCTGAATCTGTGAAAATATTTTGTATGTTGCTTTGCCGTAGTACATTTAGAGCGCGGTAATTGGTGGCCCAGCCAGTGCCTAGAGCTGCACGCTGTGCGCTAAGTCAATATTGTTCTGCGCAGGATAAACTTATCTTCAAAAAGTTGGAATCGTTAGGCAAACACATGAAAAACGCATGTAGGAAGGAAGCCGAAGATTGTCGAACCAAAAAGGACACGCTCCTGGGTGGTTCGCTTGGGAAAAGTTCGAGCACCGCTAATCAAAGCGCGCGTAACCAAAAAACCCATCAATCCCTCAAAGTACAGCCTCCACCTCCAGCATGAACAGCCACAGTGAAAGGAGCAGAAAGGTAAGGGTTGGGTGATGAGAGATCCCAGCTGGGCTAAAGGTTTTTCCCACCTCCCACCTAAGACCAACGGCACGCATCTTATATTAAAAGTGCTAGGACCTAACTGTTAAGGATATAAAAAGAAAAAAAAATCAACACCTATGCCAACAACTTCAAGAAGAAACAAAAAATTACATAAAAAAAAAAAAAAAAATTATCACCGACCACCAATTAATTGTCGCCTCCTAAACCACAGCAACATTTACAACAGCAGCAGCAACAACAGAAACAACAACAGCCATAGGAAAAGGAGCAGCCAGGTAAGTGTTTGGTTACACTAGTTCCCAGCTGGACTCAAAGTTTTTTTTATTATTAAGAAGTTAATATAATTAAGAAGTTTAAATCGGCTATCTACTAAAAACAGAATAAATATAACACTACAAAAACAAAAAGAGAATATACGAAATCTAAATTTTAAAATCAAACACTACAGTACAAATAAATAAAATTCAAAATTTCGAAATCAAACACTACACTACAAATAAATAAAATTCAAAATTTTGAAATCAAACACTACACTACAAATAAATAAATTTTAAAGTTTTGAAAAGCAAACACTACACTACCAATAAATAAAATTTGGAAAAAATTCAAAACTTTGAAATCAAATACTACACAACAAATAAATAAAATTTAAAGTTTTGGAAATCAAACATAAAATAGTTTTGGAAACACTACAAATAAATAAAATTCAAAATTTTGAAATCAAACACTACACTACCAATAAAAAAAATTGGACAAAAACTACACAAAAAAAAATATAATTTAAATGGTAAAGCAAAATCACACAAAACTAAGTTAGATTCAATATCACCCTACGCTACACTACGAAAAATAATATCTGAAGGAGAACAAAATTACAATACGCAAAAAGGCGGACTACATTAAATGACATTTTACGATTTGAATCGGTCCAATATAACACTACGAAAATAACAAAGACAAACGAAATTTAAAATTTTGAATTAAACAATTATTACCCTACGAAATTTAAAATTTAGAATTAGACATATACTAGGTACACTACAAAAAATAAAATTTAAATTTGGAATTTAAACAAATAGTACACTACAAAAAATAAAATCTAAAATTTTGAATTAAACAATTACTACACTACGAAATTTAGAATTTAACATATACTACACTAAAAAAAAAATACCTAACATTTAAGATCATGAAAAAACTACAATACTAAAAAAAAAAAAAAAAAAAACATAATAGATTGGATCTTGAATAAATACAAAATAAAAGGAATTTGACTTATCTGCTGTATTTATAGTTTCGGTAATTATAATAGCTACTTTTACGATTTGTTCTTTTTTTATATCCTAAGAGAAAAAAAGGGGTAATCGATCGTATTATTTTACATTATATAGTCTTTGTTGATTTAGTCAATTTCATAATGTATTGTACTCGTACAATAGGCTAAGTCATACGTTATAAATATATATACCTTTGTTAACATACAAAATTAACCGCGGTTGTTCTTAGATTCAGAGATGCGGGATTAAGTAGCCCTTGAGTAGCGGCTGAGGTGAAGTTGTGGCGGAGTAAGTATTTTGAACTAGGGATGACCTAAACCATGGCACCGGGTCACCAAGGCTGGCGTCACGCCAGAAGGGAAGGTCGATAAAATCTCATCGCAACATCGACCTAAATAGAGATCAGCACATCAGCGATGACCTTTTGGTGTTGGTGCACGAGACAGAGTTTTGTTCGTTTTCTTTTTACTATAGGTGGACATACAGGTAAACGATAACGGTAAAAGGTAAGGGATTGTATCAAGACTGGTACGATATATTATTTTTTTGTACATTTCCGGTTGTCGGTTAGCCCTGGCAAGAACTCCACTCCACATCCAGCGAGCCATAGCCGAGCATACGCCAGCGTACCAGCGCTGCCAGAGCTAATTGACAGGGTGCCGGTTGTCGGCCTTTTTGACTGACGGTATGCACGGTAGAAACACCCGGAAACATGACAATATTTTCCAAAATCGCAAAAATGTTAGTATAATTCACATGCGAAACTTTAACAAAGATATATTTGACGAGTTCTTACTAAAATCAATATAGTTAAAAGTATAAACTAAAATATTTTCATATTCCACAAAAAGGTCCTACAAATCCAAAAAAAAATGAATTTCTATATACAATTAAAAAAAATAAATTTTTGTTGTTCTTTATTTTTAAATATGTTTTATAACAACTCTTTCTGAATACAGTCCCAAAGGTTCTGCTAGGACAACTCAAAATTAAAAATCTTATGACGTTTTTCGTAGAGCATGTTTTGGCGAAAATGGGCAAATTTTTATGGAAAAACAACAACTTTTTTATAAAGATTCAAACACAATTAAAGAAAAGGACATTTTGTTTTTCTTTAGTTTTCAATATGTTTTATAACAACTCTTTCTGAACACAGTTCCGAAGGATCGTCTGGGACAACTCAAAACTAAGAATTTTATGACGTTTTTCCTAGAGTATGTTTTGGGGAAAATGGACAAATTCATATGGGAACATACATTTTTATAAAGTTTCAAACGCAAAGAGTATGTTTTGGGGAAAATGGAAACCTAGCATAATAATTATAGTGAAGGCTGTATATTTCAATGTGTATGCATAAAAATTATGCTCTTATATATTTTTTTTTTAGGTTTGACTCATATTCATGGGCGTAGTCAGACTTTTCTGTAGGGTGGGGTGGGTTCCCAAAGTCCTGAAATATATATATATATAAGCAATGTGTGAATTAAGACATTAATAGTTGGTTATGTATTGCCGTCAATTATTGTAAAATTTAAAAAAAGTGTAAATGATGAATCTAAAAAGCTTACACTCGTTCTTCACAACAAGCTTAGAAAAAAACACAGCTATTATAAAAATCATGGTCAAAGTTGAATTCTCCAGCTTGTGGGCATCACGTGACTATACTGAAATGTATACTACAATAACATTTTATTGTAATATTTTCATTTAAAAATTTAAAAATGATTGTTTTGGGTCCCTCGTAAACAATGATGTAAATATGAACAAAATTATAAAAACTCTCACCGCTAAAAAACTTGCATTCGCCGGAGACGACAATATTTACGATGGTGAGATTTTTTCCACTCTCATAAGTACAGGTAGAGGCAAAGATGAACAATAAGATACTTCAAACACATTGAAATGACCTTTATAAAATTATGAAATGATACAGTTAATGGTTTACTAAAAAGTAAATCACTTAACGGAGACACCACAATAAAACAATATTGGATCAAAGAGGCTGGGCTGGGCTGGGTCCCCCGTGGTTACGCCTAAGTTCATATTGGTTATAAAATTACTTTTAAATGTGGACAAAACCCGAAAAATGCGCCAGAAAACAAAGAACATCTAAGTCAAACTTAAAATATTTGAAGAAAATAAGAAAATAATTCAAAGAGAATTCAAAGAAGAGATGGGCCAAATGGTCGATAGAGTCAAAACTGGGTACAGTACCTCAAATGATGGGAACACAGCCAGAAGGTTCTCTGATTACCATTTATCTGCAAGTATTTTAAAAGTTGATAGTGAAATAATAAAAAATTTCTGTTTGATTTTACGGACATTATCTATCGGTAAATTGATCAAAAAATAAACTTTGAAAGCTTTGTTAGATCGTTCATTGCAGTTGTATTTAAAAGATCATGGCTGGTCTAGGATACCGCCAACAGTACATGAAATTCTGGTTCACGGAACTGAATAATAGATAACTTTAATTTAACTATAGCAATTATTTCAGAAGACGCTTTAGAAGCTAGTCACAAGGAGTTTAGAAAAATGAGATTAAATCATACTCGTTAAAACTCTACAGAACTATCTAATAGAGATCTTTTCATTGGGTCATTGCTTTCGTCAGATCCTTGCGTGAAGGGTGATCCAATGCGAGGTCCTTTTTCCAACTGGGTTGTTTTGACAGCTGTTATGGGTCAAATGGCTTGTCCATATGAGGTTTGTGTTCAGTATTCAATACGAATCAATCATGAATACAATTATGGCCTAATTAGCCGAACATAGATCAACGCAACAACGCCGTTTCTTTTGTCACATACAAATCTACCAAATGCGTTTTTTGTGTATCTAATTAGCCGAAACGTAACGCGACGTAGAAGTCTTTTGGATTTTGATTTCTATGTTACGTCGGCTGACATTTCAGCATACAGTGTGCTTTTAGTAAGGTTCCTAGCATCACACTTTGATTTTTGAGTAATCTTTTCTTGTTTTCGTTTAATTATTGAAGCAAAATATAAATATTTTAATTTAAATTGATTTTTTATTAATAATTTAATATAATTATATGTTTTAGAATGGTAGACGAAGAAAAACTAATTGATCTAGTGAATTATTTGACTTTTGCCGTGGTTGCTACGTTGGTAGCATAATCAACAAAAAGCCATAGTACGTTGCGTCATGTTAACCTGTGTTACGTCAAATTTGCATAATCATACCATTACTCCTGAACAACGATTATTAATTGTGGAAACTTACTACAAAAATCAGTCACAATCGAGAAACATTCGATTTATTGAAGGAAACGTTCGATGAAAACATCATCTCAAGAAATGGCCATTTTATTTGGCCACCAAGATCATGTGATTTGACGCCAATGGATTACTTTCTTTGGGGATATGTTAAATCACATTTTTATGTGGACAAACCCGAAACTATTGACGCTTTGGAAACCAACATAGCTCGTGTTATTCAAGCAATACCGGCCAATATGCTCGCAAGAGTTGTCGAATATTGGACCCACAGAATGGAACATTTAAGGGCTAGTCATGGGCAAAATTTGAACGAAATAATTTATAAACATTGAGATGTAGGAACCGAACTATCATTTCAAATAAAGATTTGCATCAATACATTGATTTTTATGTATTTTATTTAGAAAACGAAGTAGGAAGCTCTTATTGGATCACCCTATATATCTTCTCATAGAAAAATATTAAAATAATATAATAAGGCATAATAATGAAATCGCTGAATTTATTTTAAATGAAGAACACGATACGAATGATGACACAAGTGATGTCTTTCCTGATCTCGATTTCTCTGACTATGTGACGAGTGACGGATAACACTGATAGCATTCTATAATTTTTTTTTTTTTGTAATTTTTGCGCTTCTTAAGATTTATGTTAAATTTGAACAAACCTACACATAAAAAATAAAAATTATTTATTATTGTATGGGAGGTAGGATAACGCGTGGCAGATCATCAGGAAATTTTTACATGATTTTAAATTGAATCAAGTCAATAATAAATAAGTTAATTAATATTGCTCTTTTAATATAAATTTTGTTCTTAATAAGGGCCTTAAAGGGCCCTATAGACGAACAACTAATAGCAAAACTGGTTGATAAACTGGTAGCTGGTTATTGAAGTCGTGTGTAGATGAGTCAGTTGGCAAAAACTAAAAAATTTTTATTTTTTGCGATTCATATCAACCAATTTTTCAACTGGTGATGTGTTTGTAGCAAAATCAACAGCTAAACGTAAGATTCATAATAAAAAAATTATTTGCATTCATTATCAATATAATATGCGCGATGTTTTCAAGAAGAAAAAGTTTTTGTTCTAGAATTGGAAAATTGGTCCATGCGTCTGTAGATAAAACCATCAATCAGTTTATCAATCAGTTTTGCGTTTAATTGCTCGTCTATAAGGGCCTTTACAGGATCGCTAATAGGGCCACTTACATTATCAAATTTTTCATCCAACAAGTCATCAAAAAATTTGACAAACAGAAATATATATGGAATTTGACGAAAAATTTAACATGTGAACACTCATCAAATTGTTTGTCAAATCGTTTGACGAAAATCAAAATATTTTGATTTTTCGGTTGTTTGACCATCGATTTGATGAAACATTTGAAGTGTGAACACAAGTCAAATTTTCTAGTGCGATTTCGTCACTTAAAAAACAAGAGTTCAACGTGAATACATCAATTCAAAATGCACGATGAAGATTTTTGTAATATTATTGAAATTTATAGGCACTGCTTACATGTCATTCATATTGAAGGTCATTCAAAATTTGTTGTTGTTTTTCCAGCGAAAAAAAAATGAACTCTCTGCGAGAGCGGAAATGAACTTTCAACACTCATCGCATCAATCAAAATTTTGATGGAGCTCCAGACCTGCATCAATCAATCACAGGGTTGCATAATCAACTTTTCTGGTACTTGCAACAACTTTTAGTCGGCATCGGCCATTCAATCCAAAAATCATGTCTGAGCAGATATTCAATTAAATACCTCGAAGAGAGTAAAAGAGAACTAAAAATGCGATATTCTTCATTCAATTTGAATGACGTATAAACTCTGCCATAGAATGCATCCATTACTGTTAGACAATAATGAAGTTTGACGAAAAATTTGATAATATGAACACTTGCGTGGTCTGTTTGACCAATGGTTTGGTTGAAGAATTTGATAATGTGAACGCCCCGAATTGCATGTTCTCACGGCAGTCTGAATGCAGTAATTTGGCCTAAGAAAAACGAATGTGAATTACCCTGTTCTCACGGAACAATCGTAATTCGGTTTGACAGCTGTTCTTTGTGTATTTTATTTTAATTTTATTTGATTTGTGGAGAACGAAAATGAGAAAAAAATGTGCAAAAAATATTTGTTTAGTATATTATTTATTTTTTTAAGCAATGAGAGTTGCTTTGTCTGCTGACTTTGAGAATTTGACTATTTGTTTTGTATTGTTTTTTTTCTTCTTGTGTCTTGCTTGTGGTTTTCGATTAATTTTCGACAAAAATTATAGATGAAACCGATTTCTACGTAATTCGGATATTAATTCAAACCAAAAACTATATATAGTGAAGAGAATGCATGAAGGTGGCGAAGTTACGATAGTGAATCGCTGCTTGTGTATAGTTTAGGATCGAAGCAGCGAGAATTGAAGGTACTACGGTGAATGGCAGCGGCCAGCTTTGGCGACATTTCCAAAACTACAAATTCCATGCATGCAAGCCAAAATCCGCTCTAAACATGTTTTAAGAGAATAAAAATATCTCTTTGATACAATTATTAGGTGTGCTTCCGTAGGGCTATGTTATGCTGGCGGTCATGGGCACGTCACGGTCACGCATTGTTGTTGTTTGCATGTAAATGGGAAATTTGAGAGAGTGAGTGAGGGAATAAATTTTGACCGCAATGGTCACCAAATGATTCGGCTGTCTTTGCCAAATCACGGGATCACAGCAGTGTTGCGTTGGTAAATTATTCACGACATTCCTTGATTTGTATGAAAATAGTACACTTTTTGTGAGAAATGTAGGAAATCATAAATAAAACGTGCGCAAAGCAACACTACGCTAGCCATGTTTATTTGTGCAATTTATGCAATTTTTGTTTTTTTTTTTGCATTTATTGAAAGTGGCGAAAACAAAAAGGATAGCGTAAGTAATGAATTTATTAATAACGCATCATTTTATCATAATAAATTAATTAACATGATCTGCTTTTGCGGTTGCGTTTTTTATTTTGCGTCAATAAATATATTTTCAAACATTTTTTAATGATGTTCCTGTACCTATCTTGCCAATATATAATGTTTTTGGAATAGGCGATGCCAAATTTTAACGCCTGCAGTCCTTAATCAATATTTTCCATTTCGACTTCTAAAAATTCGTTAAAACTTTTTGAATACGTACAATGCGCGCGTAAAAGTGGTAGATTAACAATTTTTTATTAACATAAATGATACTTTTTTGAATAAAGTACTAAAAGTAGCGAAAAGTGTAGTAGTGATCAGGGATCAAATGACCGCCACCATAACACACTTTGGTCATAGAGTGAATCAAATCAAAAAAGAGCGTAAAAACTGACGTGACCGAGGATCATATGACCGCCACCATAACATAGCCCGTACTCTACACTGTGTAAGATTTGTGTAAGTTCAAACTGAGAGAGTAAAAATTAAATGTGAGAATAGTTGAAAAAGTACGGAAACAGCTTCTAGTAAGTTTCAAGCACAATACAGCTGATTTTGACTGCAGACATGTCAAACGTAAATTGCGCCAATTAAAATTATCGTCAATTTGTTTGTGAAGATGATGCTTGTTCTTCTTGATGCTTGTTCTTACTTTACTCGGAGTCTTGAGTTCTAGCACTCTCAGTGCACTTTGTGTGCTCGAGAGAGCGGTTTTATGCTTGTTCTTGTTCTCCCATTTTAAGCACAGAAAGTACGGAAACAGAAAATAGTGTCCCACACGGTACACAGTGTGAGTACGGAAACACACCTATTAATTGTATGTGTTTTGTTTGCTATTATTATTTGCACATGTGTAGGTATGTGCATATTAAAAATTTATTGAAATTTATATTAAATACTTCGTTCAAACATTTCTCTTTGATTTTGAAGAAAAATGTTTTCTTTTGGAAATGACTTATTTTTTCAAAAGTTGTCTTCCGAAATTGAAGAAATATTTTTGGCTATAAATTTTTCACTGCTAAAAAATGATTTTGATGAAAAATGTTTGCTCCATAAATTTTAAGCTGCTAAAGAAATGATATTTTTTTTAAAAAGTCTTCTTCCGGTTTTGAAGAAATATTTTTAGCTTATAAGTTTTTAGCTGCTAAAGAAATGCAAAATTTTTTTCTTGTTAGACATTTTTCCTCTGATTTTGTAGAAAAATGTTTGCTTTATAAATTTTTAGCTGCTAAAGAAATGATTTATTTTTTTTTAAGTTTTCTTCCGAAATTGAAGAAATATTTTTGGCTTATAAATTTTTCACTGGTTAAAAAAATGATTTTGAAGAAAAATGTTTGCTCCATAAATTTTTAGCTGCTAAAGATATATTTTTTTTTCAAAAGTTTTCTTCCGAAATTGAAGAAATATTTTTGTTTATAAATTTTTCGCTGCTAAAAGTGACAGGTTTTTTCTTGTTAAAAAATGTTTCCTCTGATTTTGAAGAACGATTTTTGCTCCATAAATATTTAGCTGCTTAACAAATGATATGTTTTTTAAAAAGGTTTTCATCCGAAATTGAAGAAATATTTTTGGTTTATAAAATTTCAGCTGCTAATGGAATGAAATGATGATTTTTTTAAAAAAATGTTCCTCCGATTTTGAAGAAAATTTTTTATTTATAATTTTTTAGTTACTTATGAGATTCTTAATGTAAATTTGTTCCTCAATCGTCAATTAAAGCAGCAAGGATTAAAGGAAAATAACATATAACAGGTAAAAAAATTTCTTAATTTATTAACAACATTTCACAGCAGTTTTAGATTTTCATAACAATTTCATTAATTATTTTAATTAAATTTGTAATAACTATAATTGTACCCTTCAAACATAACTTTATAGCAGTTACATTTAGTTGAAGGTTTTTTATGTTTTGAATGATCATTGCCCTAGAAAATTCACACAAAATTGAAGCGAACACTCAACGAAAAATTCTTGGTAAAATTGATAAATAACTTTTGTTAATCCTTAACAAAACCAAATTGTGCGGTCGATTAAATTTTATCATAAATGCTTCATATTTTTATCAATTCGAAAGAAACTTTATCCATTTGATTAAAAATATAATAACGCGTTAACAAACTGAATGTGTTGATTTGAAAAAATGTGTTTTATTTGTTTGAGAAATGCATTCATCAACTTGATAAAAACTTATCCACAATAACAAAATCGCCAATCAGTCGGAATAAAATTTTATAGTTTTTGTAAATAGAGTTAACAAACTTACTTCGCTGGTTTGATAAATAAGTTTGTTGTGCTGAAAAAATTATTTATAAAATTGATAATCGCTTGAGTCACTCTGGTAAAATTTTAATTTCGTAATGATGAAATGAATTATCAATTTAAAAAACGTTCAATCATTACAACAAAAATAGATGTCTGGCATTTCGGTGACGTTATTTGTTGTTAGCAGAAATTATAAAAAGAAGTTTTGTGAGTTGTGTACGTTTTATTTAATTTGTGAAACAAAAAAATTATTTCAATAACAATTCAGTTAGAGTAAGGAGTTAAGGAGTGGACCTAATGTAAAAACTACATGCTTCTAGTGATACATTATTAAATTTCGTTTTGTTATTTTTTGTAAAATTGCTTGAAATAATAAAATATTTTATCAAAACAGCAAAACATTTTTGTATGATTGATAAATAAAATATATTTTTAACAGAAAACCATTTTTCTATTCAACAAACCATTTTTTCAGGTTGAAATATTCTTTATTCATATTGACAAATTCATTTATAAAATGTACAATGCAAACGCGGCATTCTTGATAAAGGCTTTTATCAAATCAAAAAATCCGTTTATCAAATAAACAAAATGAAATTTTGTTAATATGATTGTAACCTCTCACCTTCAATCAAATTGACAAACGCTTTTGTTGACTCTATAATAACAAAAAATGTATCAACTTAACCTAGGAATTTGACAATGTGAAAAAATACTTCTTTGAGTGTAAGTATGTATAACATTTAATACATTTATAATATTAATATATAGATAATAATAATAATGATATGAACATATTTGTATATTTATATGTTATATGTTCATATTTGTCCATGACGTGAAAATAGTCCTCGGCGATTTTAATGCGAAAGTCGGAAGGGAAGGCATCTTTGGCCCCACTGTCGGTCAGTTCAGTCTTCACGAGACCTCTACGAACAACGGTCTAAGACTGATCGACTTCGCCGCGGCACGAAACATGGTAGTTAGTAGCACCAGATTTAAGCACCTCGACATCCACAAGGCCACCTGGCTGTCCCCGGATCAAAAAACGCGAAACCAAATTGATCATGTTGTAATCGACGGAAGGCATGCCTCTAGTGTTTGTAACGGCACACTAAGTGGTGGGTTCTGGCGTTCATGTTTGAAGGTGGCATTGACTGTGAAGTTGACTCCACATTCGAACATGCAGGTCAGAGTTCGCCATGGCTGTGTCGTTTGCAAACATGAGTGACATACTGCGTATGCCAAGGCTGGCGCGCTCGAGGTGTGACATCTGACATGTGACTTTGACAGCATACACTTTGACTTTGACATGTGAATTTGACAGCTTACATATTGACTTTACTGTCAACACGTTAAATGACAGTTGACGTTTTACTTGACAGCTGACATTTTTATGTCCGATGAAATCCGACATTGGTATTTAATTTAACTTTGACGTTTTATCTTTTATTCAATTCTGACAGTTCATTTATTCACTCGACATTTTTTTTTACAGTTTTATTTCATTTAAATCTGACGTTTTAAATTTTGACAAGTTTGATTTTACCAACTATGACCTTTATTCTGACAAGTTACACTTTATCCCAGACAGCTGTCGCAGGTCCTGTCCAGCTGTCGCACTTCGAACGCGTGAGCCTTGTTATCCATACGCAAGTGTGTCACTCATGTAAAGTTCGAAGAGCACTCCTCAGTTAGTGTTATAAAGTTGAAGCACACCCTCAGCTATGGTTCGCAAGTTTCGGAACGCTCCCATGCGACATATTTGCTAAATGTCAAATAAACTTGACAAGTTGCGGCTAATGGATAAGCTTCCGCCCATGGAAAAATTCTTTTTCGTTCTTCTTATCAACGATAGCAGAAGCATCCACCACCGACGCCAAATAAACAGCAGCGGCGCCAACATCCACCACCGCAACAGCCACAGCAGCAGCATAGCCACCACGTACCGGTAAGTGCTTGTTTTATAAGTTTTAGCTTGCCAGCTATAAATTATATGTTTAAGCAGCAACAGCAGCGGCGCACACACCAACGCAACTGCAACCGCCGCCAACACCGTGGGTAGAGTAGGGCACTACCACATCGACTAGCGCTGAGGCTAACAACGACACAAAAAACAGACATAGCCATTTGCAACGGCAGCGGCGCACCCCAAATACAACCTCCGTGGGCGATAACAACGACAACTGCAACCGCAGTAGCGGCAAAGCGCCGACAACAACAACACCTGCAACAACAGCAGCTATAAACCCAGCAAACAACCCCAAAGAGGGCAAACACAGCCCAGGCGATAGCAGACCAGCACTTGGAGCGCCCAACATAGCAGCGGTCAAGTGCACACGCAGCAGCCACTTGCAACAGCAGCGGCGCACCCATCAACCGCCTCAACAGCAGCGGCGAACACCCCAACAACGACTCCACCCAGCAACCTCAAAAATATCAGGCGCCCATCTAAGCAGGCGCTACCCACAGCTAAGCACTACCAAAGGCGAGGCATCTATCGGCCAAGCAACAACAACCTGCGGCGCAAGCAGCTCTTGGCGTTCCAATGGGGCAGTAACCTCACAAGAACAGCAACGACAGCAGCTCAGGACATCAGGTTTTTTTTTATCTTTGTTATTTCTTTTGATGACCTCAATCACGGTTAAATATTCGATTATGACTTAAAACTTTATTTGAATTTAGATAAGAATTTAAGGTCCGTACTAGAATTTAACTTACCTAACATTTACACTTTACGTGCAAGCGTAATATAATTTCTAAATTGAAGTTTCATGTAAAATTAGCTGGAAGGAAAAACAAAAAAAAAAAAAAAAAAAAAAAAAAAGAAGAAACAAAAAGGGAGATGAAAAATTTAAATTTACATTTCTTTTAAAACTAGGCTTAAAGCAATTTGAAAACTTTACTAGATCCAACTACTCTAGGCTATCCTAATTGCAAACTTAAAAATAAAAATTTTTTGTTACAAAAAAAAAAAAAAAATATGAAATGAATATAAAAAAATAAAATTTTATTAAAAATTAAAGTTTATATATATAAATGAAAAATTTTTATTAACGACAAGAATAATAAGACAAAAAAAAAAAATTACATAAGAATCTTTAAAATAAAATAACACATAAATTAAATATTTAAGCTAAACTTAACATACAGAACTAAAATAGGTATTATACTAACAATAAACATAATAAATAAATAATAAATGTAAAAATGAAATAAAACGTTTTATTAAAATAAAATAAAATGAAATAAACGTTTTATTAAAATAAAATAAAAGGTTTTAATAAAATAAAATGAAATAAAAGGTTTTATTAAAATAAAATAAAATGAAATAAAAGGTTTTATTAAAATAAAATAAAACGTTTTATTAAAATAAAATAAAATGAAATAAAAGGTTTTATTAAAAATAAAATAAAATGAAATAAAACGTTTTATTAAAATAAAATAAAATGAAATAAACGTTTTATTAAAATAAAATAAAAGGTTTTAATAAAATAAAATGAAATAAAAGGTTTTATTAGAATAAAATAAAATGAAATAAAACGTTTTATTAAAAATAAAAAAAAAAAAAAAAATGAAATAAAAATTTTTATAAAAATAAAGGAAAATGAAATACAAATTTTATTAACATAAAATAAACTTAAATAAAATTTTTATTTACATAAAACATACATAAAATAATTTATTTACATATTTTATACACAGATAAAATAAAAATGTACATAAAATTTTTATCTAAACATAAGAAAAGAATGTAAATTTAGGTAGCAAGTGTATATACTCGTAGACACATTAAATTTGTAATTTTAAAATGAACCACTAAGGTCTTTTTTATTTGGTTGGAAGAGAGAATGGTTGCGTTAGGGGAGGACCAACTACTTCGCCCCGAGGTCCTCCATGGTAGGGAGGGATGTGTGGGCAGAGCCTAAACAACTGGCTCGAGTGTTGGTTGGTGGATGGATGAGCCAGAGGCTCCCAACCTTTTTCCATTTTTTTTAACACATTGATTTTATTTTCAGGTCCGGTACTTGAATATTGGTTGGTTCAAATCTCGACGCGATAAAATTTTTTTATGCACGTGATTCATTTGTACGGCGAAGGTACGCGGGGTTGGCCACCACGAACCCCCCCATCACTTCCGAACTGCTAGCACCTAGGCTAACCAGCACGTGCAGTTGTGGCCAACTTCGTGTCCGCGGGTCACCTGACCAGGAGCGGTGGCGTCGGCTGAGGTAAGCAGGCGCCCTGACTGACTTTCTGTGCGAAAGCCACAGGGGCACATTCACCGTGCGCCCTCAAAACAAATACAAAGTCAGGGCTGCTGCTTCCCTGGTCGGCCTCACCGCTCAGCGTTGCCAGACGCATTTAATTTTGTTTCCATTTTTTATTGATATTTGGCTGACCCTATTTCGCTCCGCTACAAATTGGCGCCCAACGTGGGGCCGAAATTAATTCGGTTCCCATCTCTATTTTTTTAAGTTCGGTATCGCGTCGTAGATTCGAACCAATTTAAAGTAAAATTTTTTTTTCTAACAGTTTTTATGGCATTCGTGTTGTTTTTTCTTCGAATAAAATCATCGGGTTTTATTCAATCGGAATATCCGGCATGAGGCTCACCTTATACCGGATCCGTTGGTAAATCGTCTGAACCGATTTATTCCTTTATGTGGCCATGAAAACTGTGATCGCGTTTAACTTTCATACTTGTGTTTTTGTATTAACTCCAATCATTTTTAAATTTTTTTTGTTTGTGAATTCTTGCTGAGAGTTTTCGTGTTGCGGGGGGTAGTGTCGAGTGTCGAATGGAATGCGAGGTAGTCGCGTTCAATCGCACTGGTCGACCGCGGCACTCGGCACCGTGGCATGGAACTCTCAGTAGGCCCATTTAAAGTAGTTTTTTTATTTTTTTTTTTAAAAAAAGGAACCCCTGACTCAGCCAGTCAGCAACCAACACTCAATTTTTTTTTTTTCTTTTTTAACATTCTCTCCAAAGACCAAATAATTTTCATTTTTTATACATTAATTTTTTTTTTTAACTGCGTGATCACTGCGTAAAACACTGGTTAAAAGTGACATAATTGCCCAATTTTTTTATAAATATTCTTTGACTTTATTTTTGATATAGCTGCCATGCCGTTGCACCATAGCACGGAGGATATACCTGCTCAAGTGGAGGGTGCGGAAAATTTGTGCAGCATTTGCAAGCAGGCTTTCACAAAGCCTGAAGACATGGTACTGACCCCATGCAAGCACGTTTTCCACCGAGCATGTATATCTCAGTGGATTCATACGAGCCACAGTTGTCCGTTGTGCCGTACGCTTTGCAGCGACAAGAAACTGAGGCCATATCAGCCAGCTCTAGTGGGTGCTTCTTCGTTACCTTCGCCAGGTAAAACGAATTCTAGCCAGGGCGCGGTAAAGAAGGGACGTCCGGCCACTAGAAGCCAAAGAAACTTAGGTTTCAGTCAGGAGCAAGATTCAAATACGAATCTTTCGGCGAGGCAAGCGTTTACAGATGAGTCGGTCGAACGGTTCTCCGATCAAGCTGCTAGTGCAAATTATCAAGAGCCATCTGATAATTTTCAGCCCATTTCGGCACAACAATCATATTCAGACAAAGATTTGCAGCTCTTGATTAATGAGGCAGTTCGAACCGAACTCGCAAAATTGAATTTAAACCAAGTAAGACATACTCCGCACGGAGCAACGCCACATTCTGTTCCGTCGCAGGGTCTCCAACAGGCGCGAGCATCAATGCCTGTTGTAAATAATCACCAATTTTTAAATTACCAACAACCTCATTTTCACCAGGCTCCACTTCTAGATGTCGGATACGGTCGAGGATATCCTCAGGGCTTTCCAGGTCCTCCGCCACCGAATCAGCAGGTGCCCAGTGGCAGTGGTGTTCCGGGGTGGTCCTCGCACTTTGTGTTGGCAGAGAGTGTTGCCAGCAAAATTTCCAACTGGAAAATCACCTTCAGTGGTAAAACTGATGCGCTGACCATCGATAAATTCATTTATCAAATACACTCTCTGACAATGCAAAGCTTGCGACAACTGCAAAGGCCTCTTGATTCTCAAGCTCTGTTGGAGATTTTGCGACGAAATTTAAGGCTAGATGTGCGACGTAGTTTGTTGTATGTCTCAGTGGGTAGTGTTAGTCAGCTTCGCGCGTTTGTTCGGAGGCGTGAATTACTGGACGAGGAACATGGAAGGAATTCCAGAAGCTTCCCGCCGCAGCGTCAGGTCTCCGAGCTGACATGCGAATCTGGTCACACTGACACCAACCCAACACCTAACGCATCTGATAATACTTTTTTAGATTTTCAACCAGCCCCTCATTAACTTCTGAGGTGGCATGCCAAACTGAGGCAAGACCAGATGTCACAAACGTTAAAATTCAAATTTTGAAACGCGAACAAACGGCTTCTAGTGCGCCTCAAAGGATGTTCAAGCCTTTGCACGTGCGATGGCAAGAATATAACGTTGCTCGCAGACGTATTTTTCAGAGCGAGGGCTCCAGCCAAACAAAAAATAAAAGAAAGCAACGATCAACTGCAAGATTGAGGCAATTTTGGAACAAGGTCAGAGCCTTGAGAAAGTTTGCGTGCTCGGCGGTTTTGTCGAGTGCTCCTGAGAATGATGTTCGTCCTTACGCACCGGTCTCATTAGCCGGCGAGACGTTAGTAGGGTTAATCGATACTGGCGCTACTGTTAGTTGCATTGCCAACAATTTGGCACAACGACTGTTGTCTGATAAGCAACTGAAGTGGCAAAGGTATGCGATTGATTTGAAAACGGCGGACGGGACGAGTCATTCTTCGGCGGGAGTACTCGACACCACCATCACCTTTCGAGGAGTCACCAAACCACTCAAGTTTTTGATCGTTCCAACTTTGTCTCAAGACTTGTATTTGGGAGTTGATTTCATTAAAGCTTTTGGCTTGGCTGGAGATCTCTTTCTGGAAAATTACAACTGCTCTTCAGTCAGTGGCGTATGCGAAGTTGATTCTACTAGACATGTTTTGACTGCTCGCCAGCAAGCTAGACTGAATGCAACAATTTTAAATTTTCCATCTTTTTCTGAAGAAGGCTTAGGCCGCACTCGTTTGATTAGTCACGTCATTGACGTAGGAAATGCAAAGCCAGTCAAACAAAGGCATTTTTCTGTTTCTCCTGGTGTCGAAAAACTTCTTTTCGCTGAAGTCGATCGCATGTTGGCACTTGGTGTTATTGAGGTGTCTCAAAGCGCTTGGTCATCTCCTGTGGCTTTGATCGTCAAACCAAATAAAGTGAGGTTATGCCTCGACGCGCGCAAGGTCAATGAGGTCACTGTGAAGGATGCCTATCCTTTGCCGCTCATTGACGGAATCCTCAGTCGGCTTCCAAAAGCTCAATTTATTTCGAGATTGGATCTCAAGGACGCCTTCTGGCAGATTCCGTTAGATGTAGCGTCAAGAGATAAGACAGCCTTCACAGTGCCTAATCGACCATTATACCAGTTCGTTACAATGCCTTTCGGCCTATGTAATGCGCCGCAAACGATGTCCCGTTTGATGGACAAGGTCATACCTGCTCACTTACGAACTAAGGTTTTTGTTTATTTAGACGATTTATTGCTAATCACCGAGACGTTTGACGACCACTTATCATTGCTTCAGGAGGTAGCCCTGTGCATGAGACATGCTGGTCTAACCATCAACATCGAAAAAAGCAAATTTTTGCTTAAGCAAATTCATTATCTTGGTCACGTGATTGGGCATGGAACCATAAGTACCGATCCAGAAAAAGTGAGGGCAATTCGAGATTTTCCCTTGCCTAAAACTGTTCGACAGCTTCGTCGTTTTCTTGGCGTTTGTGGATGGTACCGACGGTTCGTGCTCAATTACGCTTCTATTTCAACACCTTTGACCAACATGTTGCAAAAAGCGAAAAAATTTGTTTGGACTGATGAGTCGATAGCCGCATTTGAGGCCCTCAAAAATAGCCTGTGTAGTGCACCAGTGCTTCACAGTCCTGATTTTTCTCGTCCGTTTTCCATCCAGTGCGATGCATCTCAATATGGAGTCGGAGCCGTGTTGGCTCAGCGCGATGATGAGGGTTATGAAGTTCCAATTGCGTACATGTCGCATAAGTTTAACCAAGCGCAAAGAAACTATACTGTTTCGGAACAAGAATGTCTTGCAGCGGTCATGGCCATAAAGAAATTCCGAGCTTATGTCGAACGACATGAATTCGAAGTGATCACCGATCACGCATCCTTAAAATGGTTAATGGGCCAAACCGATTTGCATGGCAGACTTGCACGCTGGGCATTGAAACTGCAAGGTTTCAAATTTACCATTCTTCATCGCAAAGGTAGCCAAAACGTAGTTCCCGATTCTTTATCGAGAGTGCATTCGCCTGAAGCAGTGGAAATATCAGAACTAACAGAGAATTCGACTGCAATCTCGACAGTTTTAGATTTTTCTTCAGCACCTTTTAAAACTGAGAATTATCTAAAACTGGTCAATGAATTCCAAAAATGTGACAGTCAGCAGCCGGACATTCAGGTCGTAGACGGGTTAATTTACAAGCGATGTGAATTTGCCAGTGGTGATCCCACGCAAGAAGAACAGTCATGGAAACTTTGGGTGCCGGAGGAGTTGAGAATGTCTCTCATTGTTGAAGCTCACGATCATCCAATGAGTTCCCATGGTGGGATTCACAAAACATTGACTCGATTAAAAATATTGTATTTTTGGCCACGAATGGCGAAACAAGTACGTGATTACGTTCTGGCTTGTGAAGTCTGCAAAATGACCAAGGCTCCTAATTTCGTACTTCGTCCGCCTATGGGACAACAGCTTACTTCGGTACGAATCTTTCAGAGACTCTACGTAGACCTTTTAGGGCCTTACCCAAGGTCACGCTCAGGGAACGTGGGTCTCGTGATTGTGCTTGACCACCTTTCAAAATTTCACTTCTTAGAACCCATTCGTACGTTTACCACTAAGAAAATCGTTGAATTTCTGGAAAAGCGAATTTTCTCTATTTTTGGCGTTCCAGAAATTATTACGACGGACAATGGAGTTCAGTTTAAATCTAATAAATTTAAAGATTTATTGAAACTTTATGGAGTAACGCATAATTTTACGGCTAATTATTCTCCTCAGGCCAATGCTGTAGAACGCGTAAATCGCTCAATCGTAGCCGCGGTTCGTGCGTATATTCATCCTGACCAAAAGAATTGGGATGAATCATTGTTTGCGATTAGCGCAGCTCTCCGCAGCTCAGTTCACTCTTCATCTGGTTTTTCGCCGTATTTTGTTGTTTTTGGACAAAATATGATTTGTCATGCAAAAAATTATGAACTTCTACGGAAGTTAAAACTATTAGAAGATCCAACGGCTGAAACTACACCTGGGGAGAGAACTGAGCTGATTCGAGAGCAAGTACGAGAGAACTTGCGACAGGCATATGAGAAGAATGAGAGGCTGTACAATATGCGTTCACGACCAGTGAGTTTTGAGGTTGGTCAGGTCGTGTATCGAAGAAGCTTTGCCCAAAGCAAGGCCTCTGAGCATTTTAATGCTAAGCTTGCGAACGTTTTTGAAAAAGCTAGGGTCATAAAGAAAATGGGTTCGGCATACTATGAGCTGGCTGATATGGCTAATAAACGGCTGGGGGTGTTTCACGCTAAAGACATTAGGGGATAGTGCCTTCAGTCCTTGCAACAAGTGTTCAACTTGTTCCGAAGAACTGTTTTGTAACGGCACACTAAGTGGTGGGTTCTGGCGTTCATGTTTGAAGGTGGCATTGACTGTGAAGTTGAATCCACATTCGAACATGCAGGTCAGAATTCGCCATGGCTGTGTCGTTTGCAAACATGAGTGACATACTGCGTATGCCAAGGCTGGCGCGCTCGAGGTGTGACATCTGACATGTGACTTTGACAGCTTACACTTTGACTTTGACATGTGACTTTGACAGCTTACATATTGACTTTACTGTCAACACGTTAAATGACAGTTGACGTTTTACTTGACAGCTGACATTTTTATGTCCGATGAAATCCGACATTGGTATTTAATTTAACTTTGACGTTTTATCTTTTATTCAATTCTGACAGTTCATTTATTCACTCGACATTTTTTTTACAGTTTTATTTCATTTAAATCTGACGTTTTAAATTTTGATAAGTTTGATTTTACCAACTATGACCTTTATTCTGACAAGTTACACTTTATCCCAGACAGCTGTCGCAGGTCCTGTCCAGCTGTCGCACTTCGAACGCGTGAGCCTTGTTATCCATACGCAAGTGTGTCACTCATGTAAAGTTCGAAGAGCACTCCTCAGTTAGTGTTATAAAGTTGAAGCACACCCTCAGCTATGGTTCGCAAGTTTCGGAACGCTCCCATGCGACATATTTGCTAAATGTCAAATAAACTTGACAAGTTGCGGCTAATGGATAAGCTTCCGCCCATGGAAAAATTCTTTTTCGTTCATCTTATCAACGATAGCAGAAGCATCCACCACCGACGCCAAATAAACAGCAGCGTCGCCAACATCCACCACCGCAACAGCCACAGCAGCAGCATAGCCACCACGTACCGGTAAGTGCTTGTTTTATAAGTTTTAGCTTGCCAGCTATAAATTATATGTTTAAGCAGCAACAGCAGCGGCGCACACACCAACGCAACTGCAACCGCCACCAACACCGTGGGTAGAGTAGGGCACTACCACATCGACTAGCGCTGAGGCTAACAACGACACAAAAAACAGACATAGCCATTTGCAACGGCAGCGGCGCACCCCAAATACAACCTCCGTGGGCGATAACAACGACAACTGCAACCGCAGTAGCGGCAAAGCGCCGACAACAACAACACCTGCAACAACAGCAGCTATAAACCCAGCAAACAACCCCAAAGAGGGCAAACACAGCCCAGGCGATAGCAGACCAGCACTTGGAGCGCCCAACATAGCAGCGGTCAAGTGCACACGCAGCAGCCACTTGCAACAGCAGCGGCGCACCCATCAACCGCCTCAACAGCAGCGGCGAACACCCCAACAACGACTCCACCCAGCAACCTCAAAAATATCAGGCGCCCATCTAAGCAGGCGCTACCCACAGCTAAGCACTACCAAAGGCGAGGCATCTATCGGCCAAGCAACAACAACCTGCGACGCAAGCAGCTCTTGGCGTTCCAATGGGGCAGTAACCTCACAAGAACAGCAACGACAGCAGCTCAAGACATCAGGTTTTTTTTTATCTTTGTTATTTCTTTTGATGACCTCAATCACGGTTAAATATTCGATTATGACTTAAAACTTTATTTGAATTTAGATAAGAATTTAAGGTCCGTACTAGAATTTAACTTACCTAACATTTACACTTTACGTGCAAGCGTAATATAATTTCTAAATTGAAGTTTCATGTAAAATTAGCTGGAAGGAAAAACAAAAAAAAAAAAAAAAAAAAAAAAAAAAGAAGAAACAAAAAGGGAGATGAAAAATTTAAATTTACATTTCTTTTAAAACTAGGCTTAAAGCAATTTGAAAACTTTACTAGATCCAACTACTCTAGGCTATCCTAATTGCAAACCTAAAAATAAAAATTTTTTGTTACAAAAAAAAAAAAAAATATGAAATGAATATAAAAAAATAAAATTTTATTAAAAATTAAAGTTTATATATATAAATGAAAAATTTTTATTAACGACAAGAATAATAAGACGAAAAAAAAAAAATTACATAAGAATCTTTAAAATAAAATAACACATAAATTAAATATTTAAGCTAAACTTAACATACAGAACTAAAATAGGTATAATACTAACAATAAACATAATAAATAAATAATAAATGTAAAAATGAAATAAAACGTTTTATTAAAATAAAATAAAATGAAATAAACGTTTTATTAAAATAAAATAAAAGGTTTTAATAAAATAAAATGAAATAAAAGGTTTTATTAAAATAAAATAAAATGAAATAAAAGGTTTTATTAAAATAAAATAAAACGTTTTATTAAAATAAAATAAAACGAAATAAAAGGTTTTATTAAAAATAAAATAAAATGAAATAAAACGTTTTATTAAAATAAAATAAAATGAAATAAACGTTTTATTAAAATAAAATAAAAGGTTTTAATAAAATAAAATGAAATAAAAGGTTTTATTAAAATAAAATAAAATGAAATAAAAGGTTTTATTAAAATAAAATAAAACGTTTTATTAAAATAAAATAAAATGAAATAAAAGGTTTTATTAAAAATAAAATAAAATGAAATAAAACGTTTTATTAAAATAAAATAAAAGGTTTTATTAGAATAAAATAAAATGAAATAAAACGTTTTATTAAAAATAAAAAAAAAAAAAAAAATGAAATAAAAATTTTTATAAAAATAAAGGAAAATGAAATACAAATTTTATTAACATAAAATAAACTTAAATAAAATTTTTATTTACATAAAACATACATAAAATAATTTATTTACATATTTTATACACAGATAAAATAAAAATGTACATAAAATTTTTATCTAAACATAAGAAAAGAATGTAAATTTAGGTAGCAAGTGTATATACTCGTAGACACATTAAATTTGTAATTTTAAAATGAACCACTAAGGTCTTTTTTATTTGGTTGGAAGAGAGAATGGTTGCGTTAGGGGAGGACCAACTACTTCGCCCCGAGGTCCTCCATGGTAGGGAGGGATGTGTGGGCAGAGCCTAAACAACTGGCTCGAGTGTTGGTTGGTGGATGGATGAGCCAGAGGCTCCCAACCTTTTTCCATTTTTTTTAACACATTGATTTTATTTTCAGGTCCGGTACTTGAATATTGGTTGGTTCAAATCTCGACGCGATAAAATTTTTTTATGCACGTGATTCATTTGTACGGCGAAGGTACGCGGGGTTGGCCACCACGAACCCCCCCATCACTCCCGAACTGCTAGCACCTAGGCTAACCAGCACGTGCAGTTGTGGCCAACTTCGTGTCCGCGGGTCACCTGACCAGGAGCGGTGGCGTCGGCTGAGGTAAGCAGGCGCCCTGACTGACTTTCTGTGCGAAAGCCACAGGGGCACATTCACCGTGCGCCCTCAAAACAAATACAAAGTCAGGGCTGCTGCTTCCCTGGTCGGCCTCACCGCTCAGCGTTGCCAGACGCATTTAATTTTGTTTACATTTTTTATTGATATTTGGCTGACCCTATTTCGCTCCGCTACAAATTGGCGCCCAACGTGGGGCCGAAATTAATTCGGTTCCCATCTCTATTTTTTTAAGTTCGGTATCGCGTCGTAGATTCGAACCAATTTAAAGTAAAATTTTTTTTTCTAACAGTTTTTATGGCATTCGTGTTGTTTTTTCTTCGAATAAAATCATCGGGTTTTATTCAATCGGAATATCCGGCATGAGGCTCACCTTATACCGGATCCGTTGGTAAATCGTCTGAACCGATTTATTCCTTTATGTGGCCATGAAAACTGTGATCGCGTTTAACTTTCATACTTGTGTTTTTGTATTAACTCCAATCATTTTTAAATTTTTTTTGTTTGTGAATTCTTGCTGAGAGTTTTCGTGTTGCGGGGGGTAGTGTCGAGTGTCGAATGGAATGCGAGGTAGTCGCGTTCAATCGCACTGGTCGACCGCGGCACTCGGCACCGTGGCATGGAACTCTCAGTAGGCCCATTTAAAGTAGTTTTTTTATTTTTTTTTTTAAAAAAAGGAACCCCTGACTCAGCCAGTCAGCAACCAACACTCAATTTTTTTTTTTTTCTTTTTTAACATTCTCTCCAAAGACCAAATAATTTTCATTTTTTATACATTAATTTTTTTTTTTAACTGCGTGATCACTGCGTAAAACACTGGTTAAAAGTGACATAATTGCCCAATTTTTTTATAAATATTCTTTGACTTTATTTTTGATATAGCTGCCATGCCGTTGCACCATAGCACGGAGGATATACCTGCTCAAGTGGAGGGTGCGGAAAATTTGTGCAGCATTTGCAAGCAGGCTTTCACAAAGCCTGAAGACATGGTGCTGACCCCATGCAAGCACGTTTTCCACCGAGCATGTATATCTCAGTGGATTCATACGAGCCACAGTTGTCCGTTGTGCCGTACGCTTTGCAGCGACAAGAAACTGAGGCCATATCAGCCAGCTCTAGTGGGTGCTTCTTCGTTACCTTCGCCAGGTAAAACGAATTCTAGCCAGGGCGCGGTAAAGAAGGGACGTCCGGCCACTAGAAGCCAAAGAAACTTAGGTTTCAGTCAGGAGCAAGATTCAAATACGAATCTTTCGGCGAGGCAAGCGTTTACAGATGAGTCGGTCGAACGGTTCTCCGATCAAGCTGCTAGTGCAAATTATCAAGAGCCATCTGATAATTTTCAGCCCATTTCGGCACAACAATCATATTCAGACAAAGATTTGCAGCTCTTGATTAATGAGGCAGTTCGAACCGAACTCGCAAAATTGAATTTAAACCAAGTAAGACATACTCCGCACGGAGCAACGCCACATTCTGTTCCGTCGCAGGGTCTCCAACAGGCGCGAGCATCAATGCCTGTTGTAAATAATCACCAATTTTTAAATTACCAACAACCTCATTTTCACCAGGCTCCACTTCTAGATGTCGGATACGGTCGAGGATATCCTCAGGGCTTTCCAGGTCCTCCGCCACCGAATCAGCAGGTGCCCAGTGGCAGTGGTGTTCCGGGGTGGTCCTCGCACTTTGTGTTGGCAGAGAGTGTTGCCAGCAAAATTTCCAACTGGAAAATCACCTTCAGTGGTAAAACTGATGCGCTGACCATCGATAAATTCATTTATCAAATACACTCTCTGACAATGCAAAGCTTGCGACAACTGCAAAGGCCTCTTGATTCTCAAGCTCTGTTGGAGATTTTGCGACGAAATTTAAGGCTAGATGTGCGACGTAGTTTGTTGTATGTCTCAGTGGGTAGTGTTAGTCAGCTTCGCGCGTTTGTTCGGAGGCGTGAATTACTGGACGAGGAACATGGAAGGAATTCCAGAAGCTTCCCGCCGCAGCGTCAGGTCTCCGAGCTGACATGCGAATCTGGTCACACTGACACCAACCCAACACCTAACGCATCTGATAATACTTTTTTAGATTTTCAACCAGCCCCTCATTAACTTCTGAGGTGGCATGCCAAACTGAGGCAAGACCAGATGTCACAAACGTTAAAATTCAAATTTTGAAACGCGAACAAACGGCTTCTAGTGCGCCTCAAAGGATGTTCAAGCCTTTGCACGTGCGATGGCAAGAATATAACGTTGCTCGCAGACGTATTTTTCAGAGCGAGGGCTCCAGCCAAACAAAAAATAAAAGAAAGCAACGATCAACTGCAAGATTGAGGCAATTTTGGAACAAGGTCAGAGCCTTGAGAAAGTTTGCGTGCTCGGCGGTTTTGTCGAGTGCTCCTGAGAATGATGTTCGTCCTTACGCACCGGTCTCATTAGCCGGCGAGACGTTAGTAGGGTTAATCGATACTGGCGCTACTGTTAGTTGCATTGCCAACAATTTGGCACAACGACTGTTGTCTGATAAGCAACTGAAGTGGCAAAGGTATGCGATTGATTTGAAAACGGCGGACGGGACGAGTCATTCTTCGGCGGGAGTACTCGACACCACCATCACCTTTCGAGGAGTCACCAAACCACTCAAGTTTTTGATCGTTCCAACTTTGTCTCAAGACTTGTATTTGGGAGTTGATTTCATTAAAGCTTTTGGCTTGGCTGGAGATCTCTTTCTGGAAAATTACAACTGCTCTTCAGTCAGTGGCGTATGCGAAGTTGATTCTACTAGACATGTTTTGACTGCTCGCCAGCAAGCTAGACTGAATGCAACAATTTTAAATTTTCCATCTTTTTCTGAAGAAGGCTTAGGCCGCACTCGTTTGATTAGTCACGTCATTGACGTAGGAAATGCAAAGCCAGTCAAACAAAGGCATTTTTCTGTTTCTCCTGGTGTCGAAAAACTTCTTTTCGCTGAAGTCGATCGCATGTTGGCACTTGGTGTTATTGAGGTGTCTCAAAGCGCTTGGTCATCTCCTGTGGCTTTGATCGTCAAACCAAATAAAGTGAGGTTATGCCTCGACGCGCGCAAGGTCAATGAGGTCACTGTGAAGGATGCCTATCCTTTGCCGCTCATTGACGGAATCCTCAGTCGGCTTCCAAAAGCTCAATTTATTTCGAGATTGGATCTCAAGGACGCCTTCTGGCAGATTCCGTTAGATGTAGCGTCAAGAGATAAGACAGCCTTCACAGTGCCTAATCGACCATTATACCAGTTCGTTACAATGCCTTTCGGCCTATGTAATGCGCCGCAAACGATGTCCCGTTTGATGGACAAGGTCATACCTGCTCACTTACGAACTAAGGTTTTTGTTTATTTAGACGATTTATTGCTAATCACCGAGACGTTTGACGACCACTTATCATTGCTTCAGGAGGTAGCCCTGTGCATGAGACATGCTGGTCTAACCATCAACATCGAAAAAAGCAAATTTTTGCTTAAGCAAATTCATTATCTTGGTCACGTGATTGGGCATGGAACCATAAGTACCGATCCAGAAAAAGTGAGGGCAATTCGAGATTTTCCCTTGCCTAAAACTGTTCGACAGCTTCGTCGTTTCTTGGCGTTTGTGGATGGTACCGACGGTTCGTGCTCAATTACGCTTCTATTTCAACACCTTTGACCAACATGTTGCAAAAAGCGAAAAAATTTGTTTGGACTGATGAGTCGATAGCCGCATTTGAGGCCCTCAAAAATAGCCTGTGTAGTGCACCAGTGCTTCACAGTCCTGATTTTTCTCGTCCGTTTTCCATCCAGTGCGATGCATCTCAATATGGAGTCGGAGCCGTGTTGGCTCAGCGCGATGATGAGGGTTATGAAGTTCCAATTGCGTACATGTCGCATAAGTTTAACCAAGCGCAAAGAAACTATACTGTTTCGGAACAAGAATGTCTTGCAGCGGTCATGGCCATAAAGAAATTCCGAGCTTATGTCGAACGACATGAATTCGAAGTGATCACCGATCACGCATCCTTAAAATGGTTAATGGGCCAAACCGATTTGCATGGCAGACTTGCACGCTGGGCATTGAAACTGCAAGGTTTCAAATTTACCATTCTTCATCGCAAAGGTAGCCAAAACGTAGTTCCCGATTCTTTATCGAGAGTGCATTCGCCTGAAGCAGTGGAAATATCAGAACTAACAGAGAATTCGACTGCAATCTCGACAGTTTTAGATTTTTCTTCAGCACCTTTTAAAACTGAGAATTATCTAAAACTGGTCAATGAATTCCAAAAATGTGACAGTCAGCAGCCGGACATTCAGGTCGTAGACGGGTTAATTTACAAGCGATGTGAATTTGCCAGTGGTGATCCCACGCAAGAAGAACAGTCATGGAAACTTTGGGTGCCGGAGGAGTTGAGAATGTCTCTCATTGTTGAAGCTCACGATCATCCAATGAGTTCCCATGGTGGGATTCACAAAACATTGACTCGATTAAAAATATTGTATTTTTGGCCACGAATGGCGAAACAAGTACGTGATTACGTTCTGGCTTGTGAAGTCTGCAAAATGTCCAAGGCTCCTAATTTCGTACTTCGTCCGCCTATGGGACAACAGCTTACTTCGGTACGAATCTTTCAGAGACTCTACGTAGACCTTTTAGGGCCTTACCCAAGGTCACGCTCAGGGAACGTGGGTCTCGTGATTGTGCTTGACCACCTTTCAAAATTTCACTTCTTAGAACCCATTCGTACGTTTACCACTAAGAAAATCGTTGAATTTCTGGAAAAGCGAATTTTCTCTATTTTTGGCGTTCCAGAAATTATTACGACGGACAATGGAGTTCAGTTTAAATCTAATAAATTTAAAGATTTATTGAAACTTTATGGAGTAACGCATAATTTTACGGCTAATTATTCTCCTCAGGCCAATGCTGTAGAACGCGTAAATCGCTCAATCGTAGCCGCGGTTCGTGCGTATATTCATCCTGACCAAAAGAATTGGGATGAATCATTGTTTGCGATTAGCGCAGCTCTCCGCAGCTCAGTTCACTCTTCATCTGGTTTTTCGCCGTATTTTGTTGTTTTTGGACAAAATATGATTTGTCATGCAAAAAATTATGAACTTCTACGGAAGTTAAAACTATTAGAAGATCCAACGGCTGAAACTACACCTGGGGAGAGAACTGAGCTGATTCGAGAGCAAGTACGAGAGAACTTGCGACAGGCATATGAGAAGAATGAGAGGCTGTACAATATGCGTTCACGACCAGTGAGTTTTGAGGTTGGTCAGGTCGTGTATCGAAGAAGCTTTGCCCAAAGCAAGGCCTCTGAGCATTTTAATGCTAAGCTTGCGAACGTTTTTGAAAAAGCTAGGGTCATAAAGAAAATGGGTTCGGCATACTATGAGCTGGCTGATATGGCTAATAAACGGCTGGGGGTGTTTCACGCTAAAGACATTAGGGGATAGTGCCTTCAGTCCTTGCAACAAGTGTTCAACTTGTTCCGAAGAACTGTTTTGTAACGGCACACTAAGTGGTGGGTTCTGGCGTTCATGTTTGAAGGTGGCATTGACTGTGAAGTTGAATCCACATTCGAACATGCAGGTCAGAATTCGCCATGGCTGTGTCGTTTGCAAACATGAGTGACATACTGCGTATGCCAAGGCTGGCGCGCTCGAGGTGTGACATCTGACATGTGACTTTGACAGCTTACACTTTGACTTTGACATGTGACTTTGACAGCTTACATATTGACTTTACTGTCAACACGTTAAATGACAGTTGACGTTTTACTTGACAGCTGACATTTTTATGTCCGATGAAATCCGACATTGGTATTTAATTTAACTTTGACGTTTTATCTTTTATTCAATTCTGACAGTTCATTTATTCACTCGACATTTTTTTTACAGTTTTATTTCATTTAAATCTGACGTTTTAAATTTTGATAAGTTTGATTTTACCAACTATGACCTTTATTCTGACAAGTTACACTTTATCCCAGACAGCTGTCGCAGGTCCTGTCCAGCTGTCGCACTTCGAACGCGTGAGCCTTGTTATCCATACGCAAGTGTGTCACTCATGTAAAGTTCGAAGAGCACTCCTCAGTTAGTGTTATAAAGTTGAAGCACACCCTCAGCTATGGTTCGCAAGTTTCGGAACGCTCCCATGCGACATATTTGCTAAATGTCAAATAAACTTGACAAGTTGCGGCTAATGGATAAGCTTCCGCCCATGGAAAAATTCTTTTTCGTTCATCTTATCAACGATAGCAGAAGCATCCACCACCGACGCCAAATAAACAGCAGCGTCGCCAACATCCACCACCGCAACAGCCACAGCAGCAGCATAGCCACCACGTACCGGTAAGTGCTTGTTTTATAAGTTTTAGCTTGCCAGCTATAAATTATATGTTTAAGCAGCAACAGCAGCGGCGCACACACCAACGCAACTGCAACCGCCGCCAACACCGTGGGTAGAGTAGGGCACTACCACATCGACTAGCGCTGAGGCTAACAACGACACAAAAAACAGACATAGCCATTTGCAACGGCAGCGGCGCACCCCAAATACAACCTCCGTGGGCGATAACAACGACAACTGCAACCGCAGTAGCGGCAAAGCGCCGACAACAACAACACCTGCAACAACAGCAGCTATAAACCCAGCAAACAACCCCAAAGAGGGCAAACACAGCCCAGGCGATAGCAGACCAGCACTTGGAGCGCCCAACATAGCAGCGGTCAAGTGCACACGCAGCAGCCACTTGCAACAGCAGCGGCGCACCCATCAACCGCCTCAACAGCAGCGGCGAACACCCCAACAACGACTCCACCCAGCAACCTCAAAAATATCAGGCGCCCATCTAAGCAGGCGCTACCCACAGCTAAGCACTACCAAAGGCGAGGCATCTATCGGCCAAGCAACAACAACCTGCGACGCAAGCAGCTCTTGGCGTTCCAATGGGGCAGTAACCTCACAAGAACAGCAACGACAGCAGCTCAAGACATCAGGTTTTTTTTTATCTTTGTTATTTCTTTTGATGACCTCAATCACGGTTAAATATTCGATTATGACTTAAAACTTTATTTGAATTTAGATAAGAATTTAAGGTCCGTACTAGAATTTAACTTACCTAACATTTACACTTTACGTGCAAGCGTAATATAATTTCTAAATTGAAGTTTCATGTAAAATTAGCTGGAAGGAAAAAAAAAAAAAAAAAAAAAAAAAAAAAAAAAAGAAGAAACAAAAAGGGAGATGAAAAATTTAAATTTACATTTCTTTTAAAACTAGGCTTAAAGCAATTTGAAAACTTTACTAGATCCAACTACTCTAGGCTATCCTAATTGCAAACCTAAAAATAAAAATTTTTTGTTACAAAAAAAAAAAAAAATATGAAATGAATATAAAAAAATAAAATTTTATTAAAAATTAAAGTTTATATATATAAATGAAAAATTTTTATTAACGACAAGAATAATAACAAGACGAAAAAAAAAAAATTACATAAGAATCTTTAAAATAAAATAACACATAAATTAAATATTTAAGCTAAACTTAACATACAGAACTAAAATAGGTATTATACTAACAATAAACATAATAAATAAATAATAAATGTAAAAATGAAATAAAACGTTTTATTAAAATAAAATAAAATGAAATAAACGTTTTATTAAAATAAAATTAAAGGTTTTAATAAAATAAAATGAAATAAAAGGTTTTATTAAAATAAAATAAAATGAAATAAAAGGTTTTATTAAAATAAAATAAAACGTTTTATTAAAATAAAATAAAATGAAATAAAAGGTTTTATTAAAAATAAAATAAAATGAAATAAAACGTTTTATTAAAATAAAATAAAATGAAAAAAACGTTTTATTAAAATAAAATAAAAGGTTTTAATAAAATAAAATGAAATAAAAGGTTTTATTAGAATAAAATAAAATGAAATAAAACGTTTTATTAAAAATAAAAAAAAAAAAAAAAATGAAATAAAAATTTTTATAAAAATAAAGGAAAATGAAATACAAATTTTATTAACATAAAATAAACTTAAATAAAATTTTTATTTACATAAAACATACATAAAATAATTTATTTACATATTTTATACACAGATAAAATAAAAATGTACATAAAATTTTTATCTAAACATAAGAAAAGAATGTAAATTTAGGTAGCAAGTGTATATACTCGTAGACACATTAATTTGTAATTTTAAAATGAACCACTAAGGTCTTTTTTATTTGGTTGGAAGAGAGAATGGTTGCGTTAGGGGAGGACCAACTACTTCGCCCCGAGGTCCTCCATGGTAGGGAGGGATGTGTGGGCAGAGCCTAAACAACTGGCTCGAGTGTTGGTTGGTGGATGGATGAGCCAGAGGCTCCCAACCTTTTTCCATTTTTTTTAACACATTGATTTTATTTTCAGGTCCGGTACTTGAATATTGGTTGGTTCAAATCTCGACGCGATAAAATTTTTTTATGCACGTGATTCATTTGTACGGCGAAGGTACGCGGGGTTGGCCACCACGAACCCCCCCATCACTTCCGAACTGCTAGCACCTAGGCTAACCAGCACGTGCAGTTGTGGCCAACTTCGTGTCCGCGGGTCACCTGACCAGGAGCGGTGGCGTCGGCTGAGGTAAGCAGGCGCCCTGACTGACTTTCTGTGCGAAAGCCACAGGGGCACATTCACCGTGCGCCCTCAAAACAAATACAAAGTCAGGGCTGCTGCTTCCCTGGTCGGCCTCACCGCTCAGCGTTGCCAGACGCATTTAATTTTGTTTACATTTTTTATTGATATTTGGCTGACCCTATTTCGCTCCGCTACATGTTCTTGATGTGTGCACATTTCGGGGGGTCAACATTGACTCCGACCATTATCTTGTTGCAGCCAAGATCCGCATGCGATTATGCAATGTGAAGAACATACGCACGGAATGCAAGGAAAGCTAGATGTCGCTAAGCTGCAATTACAACGGACTGCCGAAGCCTACTCCTCTCAACTCTCGGTTAAGCTCAACCAACCAACCTCTGGACTCGACGACGCCGGCGGACTTTGGGCGCATATATCCCACTCCATGCGCGCTGCCGCTGAAGAAGTCATTGGTTTCCGGCGCCCGCAACCTCGGAACCAATGGTACGATCAGGAGTGTCGCATCGCGACAGCAGTAAAAAACGCCGCATATAGAAAAACGCTGCAGTCAGCTGCAACGCGAGCCGTGCGAGAAAACTACCTCGAAAAGAGGAAGGAAGAGAGGCGCAAGAAAAGAGAGCAGGAAAAGCGTGAGCGTGAGGAACTAGAAGTATACTAGGGCAAGAAGGATGTACGAAAGTTCTATCAACAGGTTAAGCGTCTAACCCAAGGTTTCAAGCCCGGAGCATCCACTTGTAGAGACGAAAATGTAGATCTGAAAACGGATACGCAGTGTGTGCTGAGATTGTGGAGACGGCACTTCTCCAATTTACTTACTGGCGACGATTCCACCAATGCCGCCCATCAAGAGCGCAGTCCAGTGCCACCAATCGACGATGACGGAGTGGAAGTATCACCACCTAGCCATGAAGAGGTTCGAGTTGCTATCCAACGACTCAAAAAAAATAAAGCAGCGGGTGCTGACGGCCTGTCAGCTGAATTGTTTAAAACCGGCGGCGATGAATTGATAATGCGCATGCATCAGCTCATCAGCAAAATATGGCTAGCAGAAAGCATGCCCGACGATTGGAACCTCAGTGTACCGTGCCCTATACTTAAGAAAGGAGACCCTACAATCTGCGCTAGTTATAGAGGTATCAGTCTTATTTCCATCGCATATAAGGTTCTCTCAAGCGTACTGTGTGAAAGATTAAAGCCGATTACAAAAACACTGATGGGACCTTATCAGTGTGGCTTTCGACCTGGAAAGTCCACCATAGACCAGATTTTCACGCTACGACAAATCCTGGAGAAAACCCACGAAAATGAAATTGACACACACCATCTCTTTGTCGATTTTAAAGCTGCGTTCGATAGCCCGAGAAGGGATTGCCTATACGCAACAATGGCTGAGTTCGGTATACCTGCAAAGTTGATTAGACTTTGCAGAATGACGTTGAGCAACACACGCAGCTCCGTCAAGGTAGGAAATGACCTCTCCGAAACCTTCAATACCGAAAGAGGTTTCAGGCAAGGCGATCCACTGTCTTGCGATCTCTTTAACATCATCATGGAGGGGATCGTACGAAAGGCCGGTGTGCATCGTTATGGCACCATTTTCTACAAAGGCGTCCCAGCTCCTTGCGTACGCTGATGATATTTATATTGTCGGCAGAACCAAGAGAGATGTTACCGCTGCTTTCGGCGCTATCGAAAAGGAATCAGTCAAAGTGGGTTTGACGATAAATGAGGGCAAAACAAAGTATATGCTGTCTACAAACAAGGGAGCGCGGCATTTAGACTCCCACGTTTCATCCGGCAGCTATAACTTTGAAGTAGTCAAGGAGTTCGTTTACCTTGGCACTGTCATTAATACCAAAAACGAAATCACCCTGGAGATAAAGCGAAGAACAATAATTGCTAATAGGTGCTACTACGGGCTCAGTAAGCAACTAAGTTCCAGAGCCCTCTCTCGATCGACAAAACTAACACTCTACAAGACGCTCGTTCTACCTGTGCTGCTTTATGGCGCTGAGGCATGGGTAGTTTCGCAAACTGATGCAGCCGCTCTGGGGGTGTTCGAGAGAAAAGTTCTTCGCAAAATCTTCGGTCCTGTTCGAGTCGGCGATGACTATCGCATCCGAATGAACCACGAGCTGTATGAGCTCTACGATGACATCTTAATTCTCTTAATTCCGAATTACCTCATATGGCAGTGTGCTATTCGGGAACTTTTCACTCGGATGATGAAATTTTGACAGTCTGATTGAGAATATTTGGCACTTGCGAGGTGAATATGATTGTCAAAAATTCATGTAGCCTCAGGGGCTAGCATAAATTTTGACAATCGGCAAGAGAATTTTTGACACAAGCATAATTAGAAAAAAACACTTGTCAGTTTGCGCTTAAAATAACTGAAGTCAAATTAATGAAAGCTTAACTTTTTAGTTAATTATAAATTAAAAAAGCACAAAGAATTAAAAATAATGGCAGTCCCAACAAAATAGCAAAGGAAGTTCTACGTAATATGTAGAACTATATTGCATACTGTCCGCAATCCCATAAAGCCACTTGCTACTCGATAGCAAACCACTTCATACTCTATAGACCATCCATGATGCTTCGCTGGAATAAACTCCACAATTTTGCGAAAAGAACTAGCAGACACTCTTAAATGCATTTAAGTTTGTGCATTGTCTCCATTCAAAATGGCATTTAATGTTTCGGAATAACCTTTTGGCCGAATATAGGTAAAATCCTTAAAGGAATAATGTTTCCGGTAGTTGTCCGGAGCAGAAAAGCAAAAGCAGTACTTACTCTTCGCCTTTGATTAAAAAAAAGCTCCAAGTCATAAAGAAGTTCAAAACTATTTGCTTCCGACTGCAAAGCAACCAGACGTGGAAAATATTCGCTTAAAATTGTGTTAATTTTCAGTTGTATCAACAATTTTGCAAAATAAATTAAATTCTCGCTCTAATACACTAACGAAATTTAAAACGCCAAAATTTCTAGTTGTCAAAATTTCATCGTTCTTTTGGCACAGCAAAAATTAAAACTTTATTTCAACAGACAGAAATTGTATTCAACTCAGTTACTTCTTTCCTACCACGAGTGAAAAGTTTCCGAATAGCACACAGCCTATGAAGGTAATTCAGTTTGAATTAACATCCGAAATACGTAGAAATTGGTTTTATCTTTAAGTTTTATCGAAAATTAATCGAAAACTACAAGCAAAACACAAGAGGAAATTAAAACAAGACAAAACAAATAGTCAAATTCTCAAAGGTAGCAGACAAAGTGAGTATCATTACTTAAAAATATAAATAATATAATAAACAAATGTTTATTTTGCACATTTTTACCCCATTTTCGTTCTCCACAACAAATCCAATAAAATTAAAATCAAAATACACAAAGAACAGGTGTCAAACCGAATTACGATCGCTTCGTGAGGACAGGGTAATTCACATTCGTAATTCATAGGCCGAATTAATTAATTCAGTCTGCCGTGAGAACATACTACTGGCCCAAAATATACTGTAGTGCTCAGTCTGCGTGAGCAGTCAGTTATTAAAAATACACTGTAGTGATCAGTCACTCGTCACTACAGTTTTTTCGCTGCGTTAAATTTCGCGCACCTCAGGTCACCTGCCTCACCTCAATTGCCTAAGAAAACCGGTTTCATGCAGACTGAGCACTTCAGTGCATTTTGGGCAATTAAAGCTGAAAGTTCATTAACTGCGTTTGCATATGCTTCCGTCAATTCGCTGAACTCAATGCAATAGATATGTGTGTAAGCTTATGAGAGAGGGTTTTATGGTTGCGTTTGTGACATTCATAAAACGCAATTTACGCAAGCAAAGTTGAAAATATTTCAACTTTCCTTGCGTAAATTGCGTTTATTGACAGCTCGTTACTTATAAGGATGGCAAGAAGAAAGAAAAGCAACTAGTTCGGGCATTGTGTCATTTTTATTTCCTGCTGCGTGCTATATTTTGCGTCTTACTGCTTGTTAGTGAAATATATTTTTGTATTTATTAAATTAAAAAGAAAAAATGGAATCGTTTTGCACAGAAAGTTGATTGATGCAGTAGAAAGCAAAAGAAAGAGAATTAAAAGTAAATAATAATTTTCAGGGATGGCACTTCAAGAAAAAATTTTAATGAATATAGATTTTGATAAGTATTTAGTTGATATTTGACTAAAATCACTTTATTATGCTAATTTTTAAAAGTTTTTGCTAATATACATCACACAATTTCAAATATTTCAGCGTTAATATATATAAAATTACATTTAAACAATATAGAAAATATTGTATAATTTTGTAGCCCTGCTTACTCTATACGTAAAACGCAATTATTGTACTCTGCAATAATTTTCTTGCGTAAATTGCGCCAGCGTGTAGACGGACGCAAATGCAAACGCAGTTAATTAACTTCCAGCTTAAAAATACTGCAGCTTACCGTGAATCCGCTCAATAGGTCAACTGGGAATGTAAATAGAGCCGGTCACATAATCAAATTTTTCATCCAACAAGTCATCAAGAAATTTGACCAACAAAAATAAGTACAGAATTTGACGAAAAACTTGACATGTGAACACTCATCAAATTGGTAGTCAAATCGTTTGACGAAAATCAAAATATTTTGATTTTTCGGTTGTTTGACCAACGATTTGATGAAATATTTGACGTGTGAACACTAGTCAAATTTTCTAGTGCTATTTCATCACTTAAAAAAAGATTTCAAGGAGAACACATCAATTCAAAATGCACGATGAAGAAGATTTTTGTAATTATTTAATTGAAGTTTATAGACTACATCCATAGCTGGCAGATTAAATCGGAAAATTACAAAAAGATATTATTAAAAAAAAAACATATGGAGTGCTGCTGATGTGTTCACTTCGGTGTGCAAGATAATAATGAAATTTGACGAAAAATTTGATAATTTGAACACTTGCGTGGTCAAACTGTTTGGCCAATAATTTGATGAAGAATTTGATAATGTGACCGCCCGTAATGTTCGCTATAGTTATCGATAATCTTTTTGCTTTTCGATACATGTTGTTGATTTTGATGACAAGCGGTAAACGTCAAATTCACGAAAAAACAAAATTCTACAAGTCATCGAAAGATAGTTGCAAACTTTGATACAATTTATTATTTGCTGTTTTCTAGAAAATTTCGAAAATAAAAAATTAAACCTGCTTTTAATGGCTGCAACACTTGAAGATAAATCCATTTGGGAGGATGGCGAAGAATCGCTTGGTGAAGAAGTTCTCAGAATGCCAACAGATGAAATTGTCAGCAGGACTCGGCTGATGGACAACGAAATAAAAATCATGAAAAGTGAGGTTATGCGCATCACTCACGAAATACAAACACAGAACGAGAAAATCAAGGATAATACTGAGAAAATAAAAGTACAGTACATTGTTTTAATTGTTAATCAATCGATGCTACAGCTCAAGCGCTCTTTTGCAACTTAAGGTTAATAAAACGCTCCCGTACTTGGTTTCGAATGTAATCGAACTACTGGATGTTGATCCCCAAGAAGAGGAAGATGACGGTGCTGTCTTAGTTTTGGATAATCAGAGAAAAGGGAAATGCGCCGTAATAAAGACCTCTACTCGACAAGCTTATTTCTTACCAGTTATTGGCCTTGTTGATCCTGAAAAGTTGAAACCAGGAGACTTAGTTGGAGTTAATAAAGATTCCTATTTGATACTGGAAACTCTACCCGCCGAGTATGATGCCCGTGTTAAAGCGATGGAAGTAGATGAACGTCCAACAGAACAATATTCTGATATTGGTGGATTGGATAAGCAAATTCAAGAGTTGATTGAGGCCGTTGTGCTGCCTATGACGCACAAAGAGAAATTTAAAAATTTGGGAATCCATCCACCCAAAGGTATATGGCTCTGTATTATTTAGAGCTTTTTTACTAATTTAAAGCACTTATTTTAGGTGTGCTGCTTTACGGCCCACCAGGCACTGGAAAAACACTACTGGCTCGTGCTTGTGCGGCACAAACTAAATCTACTTTCTTGAAATTGGCTGGTCCCCAGTTGGTACAGATGTTTATTGGTGATGGTGCAAAACTTGTACGCGATGCGTTTGCCTTGGCCAAAGAAAAGGCTCCAGCTATAATATTCATTGATGAACTCGATGCTATAGGTACAAAACGTTTTGATTCTGAAAAGGCTGGTGATAGAGAAGTGCAACGTACAATGTTGGAGTTGCTTAATCAATTAGATGGTTTTAGCTCTACAGCCGACATTAAAGTAATAGCCGCGACCAATCGAGTTGATATTTTGGATCCTGCACTTCTACGTTCTGGTCGTCTGGATCGTAAAATTGAGTTTCCACACCCAAACGAAGAGGCGCGCGCACGTATTATGCAAATTCATTCGCGTAAAATGAACGTTAGCAGTGATGTGAACTTTGAGGAGCTGTCGCGCTCTACAGATGACTTTAACGGAGCACAATGCAAGGCGGTTTGCGTCGAAGCTGGCATGATTGCGTTACGTCGCTCTGCTTCGAGTGTAACACACGAGGATTTCATGGACGCTATTATGGAGGTTCAAGCAAAGAAGAAGGCAAATTTGAATTACTATGCATAAATAGTTGATTTTTTATATATTTAGTCTGATTTGCTTATCGTAATTTACTACCATTAAAAAAAAAATGGAATATTCACAAAAATAAAAATAATTGATAGAAATGGATTTCCTGTCTGTGAAGTGGGGAAGATAAATCTTGTTCACAAAAAAGGTCAGTTAGTTTTTTTTTTTTGCAGCTATACTTGCTATGATAAAATATCTTTTTGGAAATTTGAGTTGAAAAACCAGTGGACAAATTCCGATGAAAGTTTCACTCTCGGGGATGTTAATCTTGGGGAAAGGACATAGGGTTTGAAAGTAAAAAGATGTATGTGAAAAAATTTTAGGAATATTTTTTTGTTCAAAAATCTATTCGAATTATAATGAAAATCGATACCATCATATCGTTCATAAAAAAGCAAATTTCTACGAAAGTTATTCCTTTTTCGAAAAAAAAATATATATTTGGGTAATCTTTTACTATTATATCTATATATATATATAACAGGTCATTCAATAAGTCCGTAGGATAAGTAAGGAAAAAAAAAACAAAATTTTGATAAAACTTATATTATTCAAGATAGTTGCCTTCGATACAACGAGTATAGCGGTTTTGCAACTTTTCGATTCCACTTTTACAGTACGATTTCTCTTTCTCGTCAAAATAGGCCTCAGTTTCAGCGATTACTTCATTGGACTTGAATTTCTTTCCAGCAAGCATTCTTTTGAGATCTAAAGACAGGAAAAACTCGCTGGGGGCTAAATCTGGAGAATACGATGGGTGGGGAAGTAATACGAAACCCAATTCATTCAATTTTGCCATCGTTTTCATAGATTTGTGACACGGTGCATTGTATTGTTGAAACAACACTTTTTTCTTTTGGAAATGTGGCCGTTTCTTGGTGATTTCAGCCTTCAATCGATCCAAAAGTATACAGTAATAGTCGCTGTTGATGGTTCCTTTTTGGAGATAGTCGATGAATATTATTCCTTTCGCATCCCAAAATACAGACGCCATCACCTTACAAGCCGACTCTTGGGTCTTTGCTCGCCTTGGATTCTGTTCGTCGACTGCTGTCCACTCAGCTGACTGTCTTTTGGATTCTGGTGTGTAGTAGTGAAGCAATGTTTCATCAATTGTCACATATCGACGGTAGAATTCAATTCTATTGCTGTTTAACAGCACCAAACATTCCTCTGAAGCATCAATTTGTTATTGTTTTTGGTCGACTGTGAGCTCACGCGGCCAAAATGCTCGTGTGAAATGGTAAAAATACTACCATCTGATATCTTTACAATGTTAGCTAGCTCGTGCACCTTCAATTTGCGATGTTTCATAACAAATTTGGGCGTCCGCTGCGCACTGCATCATTTGTGCTGCTACGACCACGTTTAAATTCAGCAATCCACTTTTCTACCATTTGTCTTGATGCAGCAGAGTCCGGATAAGGTTTATGAAGCCATTTTTCTACTGTATTTTTTGTCATCAAATAGCAATGCTTTATCAAAACTCGAAGTCACATTTTTTGTCATCCAATAGCAATGCTATATCAAAACTCGAAATTCACTTTTTTCCATTTTTTTTTAATAACAATAGTTGCACACAAAATGGTGTAACTCACGAATCAAAGATAACAAGATAGGAAACTTAAAAAACATAACCTCAAAGAAGGTTTGCATGTATTTGTGAACCGAAAAATGCAACCCTGAACGCCACTCTTGTTCTTCATCGGGCGCAAACTCTAAAAGAAATCACTTTGCATCCCCTTAAAATAATGCATATCATCTATTTTTTATTGCATAAATATTTAAGTTGGGCTGCAACTACCTGTTTGCAACCTAAACTGATTATTGCATCCCCTTATTTTGGTTAATATATGCTTTCAAAGTTTGCCAATTTCTTCAGTTGTATTTGTCAATAATTTTGAAAAATTTAATTTTTCACAAACCCCCGTTAGTTTACACAAACCACCGCTATTCGAGGTGAGATAAGAAAAAAGAACGCTCTTCTTCTTTTTCTGCATTTTTCTGTTGAAACTTCGTTTTCAAACAAGAAAAATAGTGCATGGATTGAGTACATTAATGTTTTAATCTTTAAGTTGTGTTACAGGAATCTGTTTAACACCCAAATAGTTACATGCATGCTCTTATTTTACTTTTTATCGCACAACAAAGCTTGCATATTTTCACATAATAAATTGATTTTTATTTTCACCACTACCGATTTGTGAAAGTTTCATGCCATCAGAGCTGCCAACTCTGATTGTTTTCTTAAGAATTCTCTTGGATGGCATAAATATTGCGCTGGTACAAAATGGCATATGTTTATCTCTAAGCTTTATAAAATTGCTTTGATCATGTATTTGCGTAAAATATTAAGTTGGATTTAATGGAACTACTTAAAACTGTAAATATTATTTCTACTTTAAAATGCATATTTAGAGGAAGTAGAAGCAGTGTTCGTATTTGCTCTCATGAAGTGTCCTGAATATGAGGCAATTTTTAGTTAAAAAAAAACCTGCTTATATTCATTTTCGTGAAGAGCTGACTACATTCTTTTGTTCATGAACTGTAGAAGTTACCGCATAATCACAATGCTTTGGTATTGTATTTTTATTGCCACGCTGCACATACATACAAAAAATTTAAGACATTTCGATGCCTTAAAGTGAGGGTTAGGAAAAACTCTCAAGTGAAGAGCATGATTACACTCCTCCTCATTAAATTATTCAATTCACGAACGGCTCACTTTGCTTTCTTCATTCTTGAAGAAAAAAAACATGAATGCTCTTTCATTATATGTTGATTCATTTCTCTTTAACAGTTATCGTTCATAAATTGCGCTCCTCAAAAAAACTGACTTGAAGAGCGCTCTCTGCATTTCATTCATTTAATGTTTCTCATTCGCAAGTTTTGGCAAATCCAAATTCAATTTATTGCAATTTTAGCACTAGCTCAAAAAAGGTCCTAAATAGGAAAAAAAATAACGAAAAACATTCATAGCTCCCCGGGGTGCACTATAGAGGGGTAAAATGTATGACCAGGTCTTATTATTTTTTCACCACCAATATTTCTTCTCAACGTCCCCACCTTTCTCTGTCACCTTCTTTGGGGTCCTCCTACAAAAACACAAAAGAGATAAATGTCGAAAATGGTTTATATCGTCCGTAACTGGACCCCTAGACTGGTCAAATGTATTAGCTGGTCCCATTATTTTTTGGTCCACAGTATTTCTTTCGAACATACCTACCCCCTATCTGCCGCCCTTCTCTGGGTCTTAATGCGAAAAACACAAAAAGTGTCGATTAGTACTCATATCTCTCCCGAATTGACCCCTAGAGTAGTGAAATGTATGAGCTGGTCCTATTATTTTTTGCCCCTAAACATTTCTTCTGAACACACCCACACCCCATCTGCCACCCATTATGTGCTTATAAATCAACTAAAATTTTGCATCAAATAAAAACAAGTGATTTCAAAATTCACGAGCGATAATAAATCCAGCACATCGCACATAGGGGCCGCTTGTATGGGAGGCTTCGTCAAATTGATTTTTTTCAAAAGAGAATATTAAAAAAAATTTTGGTGCTTTTGTAATATAGAGGATATTACTAAACGGATCAGATTTTCCGTTTAGTAAATACAGTGGTTGCAACTTACCCCTTTTTGGATATTTGAAGTCTATTTTTATGCAGTGCAAAAATTAAGCCACTTCAAAAGTATCTATTTTTAGTTTAGGAATGTGCTATTTTAAAAAGGGTATACTTTTCGTAAAAAATAGAGTTTTATCATTAATTTTAATTTTTTTATATAGATTTTACATTTCTGCTTGGTTTTTAGAAGTATAAAATCAAGAAGACGTTTAAATTTCCTAAAAAAAATTTTAAAGCAAATTTTTTTTTAATTTGTGCAAAGCGCAAGCTTTGTTTTTATATGATTAGTTAAATATGGTTTATTGTGTAGTGGTTTTGTGTATGCGATGTATGTGGTGTCAAGGTACCACTTGAAAAACAACATAAGAATTTTAAATTAATTTTTTTCACATAATGTTTCATAAAAACTGCTTCAAAATAAGAAATAGCAAAGCTCACCTGAAAAATACAAAATTTTTTAAATTATTATGTGGGAAAAAAATGTTAAAAAACTATTAAAAATAAAAATGGAAATATTAGTGACATAGTTTAAACTCCATTTTGGCAAAAAAGAAACACATCCATGATTGTTTAAGTCAACTTAACTTATACGAATGCTAAAATATCTAGTTAAACCGAGCTTAAACGTCCAATTTTGGTGAGATAAGCTCTGTTTAACTTGACTAAAGTTTAAACTTGAACTTAAAAACTGGCCCTAAGTATTTTATTGTATAATTTTCAGATGAAATATAATACGGCTTAGTCAGCAAACCCTTTAACTGCGATTTCCAACATTACGTGCTTCATTTCTGAAATTTACGGGAATAACTGTTACATATATAAATATATTTCGAACACTATTTTGTCTCATAGAGAATAAGAACATATGAGCAACAATGAATATATACTTGGGCAAGTAATAACAAAATATTTTTTTCTACGTGATTTTATAATTTTCAGCATGTTTTTTGACGTCCCGTAGACCCAATTGATCTTCTATGATCATCGTTGAGGATTAATAAAAGATATTCAATCCTTATAATTTAGTGGTTAAACAGACCGCTATAACACCTTATCGATATCTTAAGTTGTTTTTTTTCATATTAAAAGCTAGCCTGAAAAAAGTGAAATTGGCAACTCTACTACTGACAATGAAATGGAAAAAAAAATTTATTTCATTCATAAATTTGAACAGCGGATATTTTTAACCCGAATCTTCCATGTAAAAGTTGTTTACTTTTTGGAAAAAAATAATGTGTTTTTTATGTATAAAAGTACATTTTACATGAAGCTACAGTACAACAATAAATATGTTTAACCTATTTAAAAATAATTAATGCACTTTACAGATAACTTTTAAGTAGCATAATTAGCAACTGACATATTCACCTCACTATTTTTGCAAATTGACAGTTGAGCAAAAACAAAGTCTGATGAGCGCTAAGAAATTCGAGGTGAACGAATTTTTCTTGTACGTGTGTTCTACTTTAGGTCAACAAGGATTCCCCACAGAAGTTTCCTATCTTGTTATCTTTGTCACGAATCAATTGTCAGACTGTTGTCAAATTTGTATACATACCGTTTGAAGGTTGGTGCTAAATAAAAATCATATGGAAAAAAACTAGTAACGTCATCTATGTGTCATCCTATGGACTTTTTGAACGTTCTGTTAAAATTGTAAAAAAAATACATGAAATAATTTTTTTTTTTATTTCATTAGTAACTTTATTCAAAATTGCATTCTTTCCTTGTTTTGTTTCAATATAAATGTTTGACAACCTAGGTTTTGTATATTTTATGACCTAATTTTGTAAATTTGTTACTAAAATCCTCAGACGGAGTAACCGTGTTTAAGAGGATAGAAAATATTCTTAAAAACTAATAAATAAACAATTTTATATATACTTTTTTTTTTTTAAATATCACATTAGTGAGATCATATGTAAATTACACTATCTTAAATTCTTAATTAATGTATTTAGTTTCTGTTTAAAAATACTTCATGGCATTTTTTACTTCTTCCGGTAAGTTGTTATACTGTCTTATTGTGCTGTGTTTTAGATTATGTAGTTGTTTTGTGGTTCTGGCCTTCGTTACATCAAAGTTGTGCTTCTGTCGCTTGTTGTGTTGGTGTATTGTGTTTCTTGTAGTAAGGACCATATTTGTTTTCATAAGGTTGTTCTTGATTTTGTAAATGTATTTGCACTTTTCTGCGTATATTAGTTGGTTTACGTCCATCTGTTTAGTCTCTTTGTATAGGTCTTTTGTTGATATTGTTGCGTCTTTGTTGAATAGGACTCGTAGTGATTTATTCATCAACCTTCCGATCTGTCCGATTTGAAATTTGATACACTGGCTCCAGTGGCATATATTGTATCGTATTTTGGAAAGAATATGTCCTGTGTAAATTAGTTTAGCTGCTTTCTTCTGTATTGTTTCAATTCTTCTAACTGCTCGTATCAATAGTGTTATTGCATTTTTGATTTCTTTGATGTGGTTTTCATAATCGAGTCTTTCATCTATAATCATCCCGAGATATTTTGTGTGGTGAACCCTTTGTAAGTCTGTGTTGTTGATTTTTTTTGATGTTTACATCTATTTTGCTACGTGGTCGGAATATTATGTAGTTTGTTTTTTTATGTTGATGCTCATGCCATTTCCGCATGCCCACTTGTAGTAGATTTTCATGTCGTGGTTGATGTTTTCCAGTTTACACAAACCACCGCTATTCGAGGTGAGATAAGAAAAAAGAACGCTCTTCTTCTTTTTCTGCATTTTTCTGTTGAAACTTCGTTTTCAAACAAGAAAAATAGTGCATGGATGGAGTACATTAATGTTTTAATCTTTAAGTTGTGTTACAGGAATCTGTTTAACACCCAAATAGTTACATGCATGCTCTTATTTTACTTTTTATCGCCCAACAAAGCTTGCATATTTTCACATAATAAATTGATTTTTATTTTCACCACTACCGATTTGTGAAAGTTTCATGCCATCAGAGCTGCCAACTCTGATTGTTTTCTTAAGAATTCTCTTGGATGGCATAAATATTGCGCTGGTACAAAATGGCATATGTTTATCTCTAAGCTTTATAAAATTGCTTTGATCATGTATTTGCGTAAAATATTAAGTTGGATTTAATGGAACTACTTAAAACTGTAAATATTATTTCTACTTTAAAATGCATATTTAGAGGAAGTAGAAGCAGTGTTCGTATTTGCTCTCATGAAGTGTCCTGAATATGAGGCAATTTTTAGTTAAAAAAAAACCTGCTTATATTCATTTTCGTGAAGAGCTGACTACATTCTTTTGTTCATGAACTGTAGAAGTTACCGCATAATCACAATGCTTTGGTATTGTATTTTTATTGCCACGCTGCACATACATACAAAAAATTTAAGACATTTCGATGCCTTAAAGTGAGGGTTAGGAAAAACTCTCAAGTGAAGAGCATGATTACACTCCTCCTCATTAAATTATTCAATTCACGAACGGCTCACTTTGCTTTCTTCATTCTTGAAGAAAAAAAACATGAATGCTCTTTCATTATATGTTGATTCATTTCTCTTTAACAGTTATCGTTCATAAATTGCGCTCCTCAAAAAAACTGACTTGAAGAGCGCTCTCTGCATTTCATTCATTTAATGTTTCTCATTCGCAAGTTTTGGCAAATCCAAATTCAATTTATTGCAATTTTAGCACTAGCTCAAAAAAGGTCCTAAATAGGAAAAAAAATAACGAAAAACATTCATAGCTCCCCGGGGTGCACTATAGAGGGGTAAAATGTATGACCAGGTCTTATTATTTTTTCACCACCAATATTTCTTCTCAACGTCCCCACCTTTCTCTGTCACCTTCTTTGGGGTCCTCCTACAAAAACACAAAAGAGATAAATGTCGAAAATGGTTTATATCGTCCGTAACTGGACCCCTAGACTGGTCAAATGTATTAGCTGGTCCCATTATTTTTTGGTCCACAGTATTTCTTTCGAACATACCTACCCCCTATCTGCCGCCCTTCTCGGGGTCTTAATGCGAAAAACACAAAAAGTGTCGATTAGTACTCATATCTCTCCCGTATTGACCCCTAGAGTAGTGAAATGTATGAGCTGGTCCTATTATTTTTTGCCCCTAAACATTTCTTCTGAACACACCCACACCCCATCTGCCACCCATTATGTGCTTATAAATCAACTAAAATTTTGCATCAAATAAAAACAAGTGATTTCAAAATTCACGAGCGATAATAAATCCAGCACATCGCACATAGGGGCCGCTTGTATGGGAGGCTTCGTCAAATTGATTTTTTTCAAAAGAGAATATTAAAAAAAATTTTGGTGCTTTTGTAATATAGAGGATATTACTAAACGGATCAGATTTTCCGTTTAGTAAATACAGTGGTTGCAACTTACCCCTTTTTGGATATTTGAAGTCTATTTTTATGCAGTGCAAAAATTAAGCCACTTCAAAAGTATCTATTTTTAGTTTAGGAATGTGCTATTTTAAAAAGGGTATACTTTTCGTAAAAAATAGAGTTTTATCATTAATTTTAATTTTTTTATATAGATTTTACATTTCTGCTTGGTTTTTAGAAGTATAAAATCAAGAAGACGTTTAAATTTCCTAAAAAAAATTTTAAAGCAAATTTTTTTTTAATTTGTGCAAAGCGCAAGCTTTGTTTTTATATGATTAGTTAAATATGGTTTATTGTGTAGTGGTTTTGTGTATGCGATGTATGTGGTGTCAAGGTACCACTTGAAAAACAACATAAGAATTTTAAATTAATTTTTTTCACATAATGTTTCATAAAAACTGCTTCAAAATAAGAAATAGCAAAGCTCACCTGAAAAATACAAAATTTTTTAAATTATTATGTGGGAAAAAAATGTTAAAAAACTATTAAAAATAAAAATGGAAATATTAGTGACATAGTTTAAACTCCATTTTGGCAAAAAAGAAACACATCCATGATTGTTTAAGTCAACTTAACTTATACGAATGCTAAAATATCTAGTTAAACCGAGCTTAAACGTCCAATTTTGGTGAGATAAGCTCTGTTTAACTTGACTAAAGTTTAAACTTGAACTTAAAAACTGGCCCTAAGTATTTTATTGTATAATTTTCAGATGAAATATAATACGGCTTAGTCAGCAAACCCTTTAACTGCGATTTCCAACATTACGTGCTTCATTTCTGAAATTTACGGGAATAACTGTTACATATATAAATATATTTCGAACACTATTTTGTCTCATAGAGAATAAGAACATATGAGCAACAATGAATATATACTTGGGCAAGTAATAACAAAATATTTTTTTCTACGTGATTTTATAATTTTCAGCATGTTTTTTGACGTCCCGTAGACCCAATTGATCTTCTATGATCATCGTTGAGGATTAATAAAAGATATTCAATCCTTATAATTTAGTGGTTAAACAGACCGCTATAACACCTTATCGATATCTTAAGTTGTTTTTTTTCATATTAAAAGCTAGCCTGAAAAAAGTGAAATTGGCAACTCTACTACTGACAATGAAATGGAAAAAAAAAATTTATTTCATTCATAAATTTGAACAGCGGATATTTTTAACCCGAATCTTCCATGTAAAAGTTGTTTACTTTTTGGAAAAAAATAATGTGTTTTTTATGTATAAAAGTACATTTTACATGAAGCTACAGTACAACAATAAATATGTTTAACCTATTTAAAAATAATTAATGCACTTTACAGATAACTTTTAAGTAGCATAATTAGCAACTGACATATTCACCTCACTATTTTTGCAAATTGACAGTTGAGCAAAAACAAAGTCTGATGAGCGCTAAGAAATTCGAGGTGAACGAATTTTTCTTGTACGTGTGTTCTACTTTAGGTCAACAAGGATTCCCCACAGAAGTTTCCTATCTTGTTATCTTTGTCACGAATCAATTGTCAGACTGTTGTCAAATTTGTATACATACCGTTTGAAGGTTGGTGCTAAATAAAAATCATATGGAAAAAAACTAGTAACGTCATCTATGTGTCATCCTATGGACTTTTTGAACGTTCTGTTAAAATTGTAAAAAAAATACATGAAATAATTTTTTTTTTTATTTCATTAGTAACTTTATTCAAAATTGCATTCTTTCTTTGTTTTGTTTCAATATAAATGTTTGACAACCTAGGTTTTTTATATTTTATGACCTAATTTTGTAAATTTGTTACTAAAATCCTCAGACGGAGTAACCGTGTTTAAGAGGATAGAAAATATTCTTAAAAACTAATAAATAAACAATTTTATATATACTTTTTTTTTTTTTAAATATCACATTAGTGAGATCATATGTAAATTACACTATCTTAAATTCTTAATAAATGTATTTAGTTTCTGTTTAAAAATACTTCATGGCATTTTTTACTTCTTCCGGTAAGTTGTTATACTGTCTTATTGTGCTGTGTTTTAGATTATGTAGTTGTTTTGTGGTTCTGGCCTTCGTTACATCAAAGTTGTGCTTCTGTCGCTTGTTGTGTTGGTGTATTGTGTTTCTTGTAGTAAGGACCATATTTGTTTTCATAAGGTTGTTCTTGATTTTGTAAATGTATTTGCACTTTTCTGCGTATATTAGTTGGTTTACGTCCATCTGTTTAGTCTCTTTGTATAGGTCTTTTGTTGATATTGTTGCGTCTTTGTTGAATAGGACTCGTAGTGATTTATTCATCAACCTTCCGATCTGTCCGATTTGAAATTTGATACACTGGCTCCAGTGGCATATATTGTATCGTATTTTGGAAAGAATATGTCCTGTGTAAATTAGTTTAGCTGCTTTCTTCTGTATTGTTTCAATTCTTCTAACTGCTCGTATCAATGGTGTTATTGTATTTTTGATTTCTTTGATGTGGTTTTCATAATCGAGTCTTTCATCTATAATCATCCCGAGATATTTTGTGTGGTGAACCCTTTGTAAGTCTGTGTTGTTGATTTTTTTTGATGTTTACATCTATTTTGCTACGTGGTTGGAATATTATGTAGTTTGTTTTTTTATGTTGATGCTCAGGCCATTTCCGCATGCCCACTTGTAGTAGATTTTCATGTCGTGGTTGATGTTTTCCTCTAGTTCCTCTGCAGTATTTGCCATTGTTAGAAAATTTGTGTCATCAGCGTATATATTGTATACTGATTTGAATGAGAAGTTCTGTATGTTGTTTATGTATAGTAAGTACAGTCGTGGTCCAATCAATTTTTACAACATGGGGCCTGTTACTTAGATATGTTCGTATAAGCTCGTTTGCTACTCCTCGTATGCCCGTGTCATTCATCATGTTTAACAGTTTTACATGTTCAACAAGGTCGAAAGCTTTTGATAAGTCGATAAATGTTGCAGCAACTAATTTTTTTCATCCAGTGCATCGTTTATTTGTTCCATAGAGGCCGTGATTGCTGACTCCGTTCCACTTCTAGCTAGGAACCCGAATTGATTGCTATCGAACCAGATTGTAGAGCTTATGAAGTTTCTATTCGACTATCAATGACCTTCTCGAACACTTTGGTGACTGCACTTATTACAGAAATTGGCCTGTAGTTCTCACAATTGTCTTTTCTCTCTTTTTTGTGTATGGGCGTTACAATAACTTTTTTAAGGCAATTTGGGAAGTCTCCTGTTGTAAGGCACTTGTTTATTGTTTTGACCAGGGTTTCGGATATTATTGGTAGGAGCAATTTAAGGTCCTTGACCGATATATCGTCTGCGCCTTTCGCTGCATTGCTATTTAGACTGGTAATAATTTCTTGTATTTCTTGTCGTGTTATTGGCTTGAGATATATGGATTTTTGATTGTGTACATTTGGCGGTGTTCTAGTGTTTTTTATATTTTTTGCTATGTTTGTAGCTGCTTCGCTGAAGAATTTGTTAAAAGCGTTTGCTGTATTTACTTTGTTTGTGTCTTGTTCTTGGCTGTTTTTGGTGCTGGATACATTCTCCTCCTTGTTCTTATTGTTGTGTTTATAATGTTCAATAATTTTTTCGAGTTGTTTCCAGATTTTTCTATTTGTTCATTAACATGTTTTTCTTTGATGATTTTAATTAATTTTTCTACTTTTTTCTTAATTTTTTGGTATTCTGCTTGCTTGTTTTGATCATTGGGATTTGTTTTGCACGTTTTCTACAGTTTTTGCCTGAGTTTAAGATTTTTTTTTAGTTCCGCTGTGATCCAATTGTTTTCCCGTGTTCTAACTTTGACATATTTGGTATTTTTGGTTTTTGCTTTTTGTATTGCATGTATAAGTGTTTCTATGTCCATGTCTGGGTTTTCAATCACCTCGTTTCCTACCATTTCCGTGATTTTTTGATAATTTAATTTTGGTATGAGTTGTATTTTCATTGGTTTCTTACATCGTTTTATTTCATTTATTGTAGTAATTGTGTATTTGTGATGGGAGATGTAAGTATCTTCCAATTTGTAGCTTATTTCATGTGTTGTATCAATGTGATTGATGTGATCAATCAATGTATTCGTTCTTGGTGTTTGCCTTGTTGGTAATGTATTATTAACAAACGTGTATCCGTTGCCTTCACCCCTTTCACATTGGTCAAGAATTGAATTCAATTTTCAGAGTTTGTGGGCAATTCGCCGCAAATCGGAAGCGACGAAAGGGAGTAAAATTGACGGTACCAATGTCTCTGTACCGTCAATTTTTTCGTGTTCCCTTTAGTTCTCACTTTCATTGCTATCAATTCTTGACCAATGTGAAAGAGGTCCTTGTAATTAATCACCATATTTGTTTGTTCTAATAAATTAATATTAACATCTGCAAAGAAAAGACAGTTTTTTGAATTGACCATTCTTTGTTCAATGTAATCCATAAATGTGTTACAATTTTCGTTTGGAGTTTTGTAAAACTTTTGAAACTCGTTTTGCGGTGGACATTTTGTATGACGAGCAGTTCGAAAATCGCATTTTTAAAATTTTTGTCTGTCTGTCTGTCTGTTAAAGCATCGCGCGAAAACCACTGGATGGATTTAAATATAACTTGACATCTAGGTTCCTTATATCCCTGACCAACATATAGGCTACTTTTTATCCAGTAAAAAAGGTTGGACCCGGTAGGAGGCGCTGCGATCGGGTTCAAGGTATCCTTTTTTTAGCTTATCTCCGAAACCGTTCATCCGATTTGCATAAAAATTGATATGTAGAGGTTTTCGGATACGATGACTTTCTATGACTTATCTACTCTGTTTTATATTGAACACCATAGGGCGCTCTAGTACAAATATTTTAAGAAACCTCGAAAAACTCCTGAGCCATTCATCAGATATGAATGAAAATTTGACTTTTTATGACTTATCTTCTCTGTTCTATCTTGAACACCAGAGGGCGCTGTGTACAAATATTTAAAAAAGTCGAAAAACTTCAAAGCTGTTTATCCGATTTTCATGAAAATTGGTATATAGGGATTTCCTGATACGGTGAGTATTTTGGAAATAATAAATAGGGGTTTTCGGGTGCGGCAGTTTTTATGACTTGCCTTTAGTAAGTAATGTTTATAACGAACTTCAAGGGACCGGGAGCTTTGTTCGTTACGCTGCGTCTACACCAGGCAATTGTCATAAATATTTTATAATCTGTATTAGTTGCCAAATTATTGTCAGCTGCAAGGAAATTGTCTGATTATGACGTAGGTGGGCAAGACAATTGCAAGGCAATAAATGACATTTGTTTATTTATTTGACGTTTCCTTTGAAAGCTGAATAGAAAAGAATAAAAAAGCGTGGTTTTTTGTTCTGAAAGTTAAAAAAGAATAAAAAAATGAGTCGATGTGAAAGTTGTGAGATTAAAAAGTATAGTTTTACGCACAAAATTAAATTTTTTTTCGCCCTCCAACAATTTCCAAGTGCCACCACTAGCAACACATCAAGTGCAACGTTAATTTTTGTTAACATCCTCCCAGTGCCACCACCAGCAACACAGCAAGTGCAATGCACATTTCTTGGTCCTTTCGCTGGCCAACGTCGTTCAAGTGCCACCACTAGCAACACAGCAAGTGCAACGTTAATTTTTGTTAACATCCTCCAAGTGCCACCACCAGCAACAGAGCAAGTGCTCAAACATTTTAATCGAATGAGAAAATGCACCAAGTTGGATGGACACGCACACGAACGATACTACATGTCGGATGGACCGACAGAAAAGTCAAAAATTTTTGTCTTTAGGGTACTTCAAACGATACTACATGTCCATCCGACATGTACTAACTTACTAAGGTGGCCGTAACAACCCGTGTCCGGATTTCGGCCGACCTCATCAGCTCTCGCCAGGCGCCTCTGCTTTGCGCGCGCCTTCTTCAATCGGATACACCAAGTGCGGTTAGGGCTTCCTCAGCCTGTTCCATCCATCGGAGGCATGGTCTCCCTCGTCGTCGTTGACCAGCGACCCTCGCTTCGAGCACCTTTTTCGCTGGAGTTTCGTCATCCAAACGATGGACATGACCCAGCCAACGTAGTCGCTGCACAGTTATATGCCGAACTAGATCAATCTCTTCGTAGAGCTCATACAGCTCGTGGTTCATTCGGATGCGATAGTCATTGTCGACTCGAGCAGGACCGAAGATTTTGCGAAGAACTTTTCTCTCGAACACACCCAGAGCGGCTGCGTCAGTTTGCGAAACTACCCATGCCTCAGTGCCATAAAGCAGCACAGGTAGAACGAGGGTCTTGTAGAGTGTTAGTTTTGTCGATCGAGAGAGGGCTCTGGAACTTAGTTGCTTACTGAGCCCGTAGTAGCACCTATTAGCAATTATTGCTCTTCGCTTTATCTCCCTCCATGTGCGGCATTGGTGGAATCGTCGCCAGTAAGTAAATTGGTAAAAAGTTTCGTCTCCACAATCTCAGCACACACTGTGTATCCGTATTCAGATCTCCATTTCCGTCTCTACAAGTGCATGCTCCGGGCGTGAAACCTTGGGTTAGAGGCTTAACCTGTTGATAGGATTTTCGTGCATCCTTCTTGCCCTGGTATACCTCTAGTTCCTCATGCTCACGCTTTTCCTGCTCTCTTTTCTTGCGTCTGAAAAGGTGCCTCTCTTTCTTCCTCTTTTCGCGGTAGTTTTCTCGCACGGCTCACGTTGCAGCTGACCGCAGCGTTTTTCTATATGCTGCGTTTTTTACTGCTGTCGCGATGCGACACTCTTGATCGCACCATTGGTTTCGAGGTTGCGGGCGCCGGAAACCAATGACTTCCGCCGGCGTCGTCGGGTCCAGAGGTTGGTCGGTTGAGCTTAACCGAGAGTTGAGCGGAGTAGACTTCGGCAGTCCGTTGTAATTGCAGCTTAGTGACATCTTGCTTTCGTTGCATTCCTGTGCGTATGTTCTTCGCATTGCGTAATCGCATGCGGATCTTGGCTGCAACAAGATAATGGTCAGAGTCAATGTTGACCCCCCAATTTGGTTTCGCGTTTTTTGATCCGGGGACAGCCAGGTGGCCTTGTGGATGTCGAGGTGCTTAAATCCGGTGCTACTAACTACCATGTTCGCGCCACGGCGAAGTCGATCAGTCTTAGACCGTTGTTCGTGGAGGTCTCATGTAGACTGAACTGACTGACAGTGGGGCCAAAGATGCCTTCTCTTCCAACTACTATTTTTCCCAGGACTATTTTCACGTCATGGACCGGAAAGTGGTCGTATACGTCCTCAAGACTAGCGTAGAAAGCGTCCTACGTCGGGGCGTGCACGCAAATAAGGCTAATGAAAAAAAATTTTGCCTTGATGCGGATTGTGGCCAATATTTTGTTCACAGGTGTGAACCGTGAAACAAGGTGGCGTAGTTTCAGGCTAACGACGAATCCACATCCAAATTCGCGCCTCTCTGCATGACAGCTGTAGTAGATATCGCAGTGTGCTTGTTTAGAGCAGCCTTGCATAATGGCACCTTCCCTATAAAGGGTCCGGACATTCCAGGTGCATATCCGTAAATCATTGTCCGTTTTTCGTTTGTGGTGGTCGTTAACGTAATTGGGGTTCTTATCCGAGGCTGGTTTAGTTTTCATTGGGCAGTAGTAATGTGGCGGGACCCAAACCTTGCGTACATTCCATGTTTAAGGTCTATAGAGCGACCCGCCGCTCAAATTAGCAGTCAAACTGACGGATCCCAGTTTGCCGTTGCCCAGGGAAGACCACGTGGAGGTTTGAGTCGACTTGAGACGATTTCGACTTGGATAATGCTGGCCTCGCCAGGTTAAGGCGGTCGGACACGTTGTTATGTGAAGGTACGCCCCCTCTTTCCCCCATCCGTCATGTAGTTCGACAAAATAACGGCACTTTTTTTCGTCGGTCCCAAATGGCGCCATATAGAATTATAGAAGCCTTTTTCCATTTTCTTATGAAATCACCCGACATAAAGGATTTATTAAAAATAAGACAAAAAGGTTTGACAATGGATATTGCACATTTTTTTTTTACAAAAAGCAGACAAACTATCAATATCTGCTTTCATAGAAAATTTTAGACAAGGTATTCCATTCAAAACATCGCTTTCATTAAGAGAAAGTTGACCAAAACTAAGGTTAAATTCTATCTTATTTAGATCTTCTAAATCTTTCCAGCTGCAATCTGTTAAATAGTTAGATGTCTCTGAAAAGATTTACGGAATCTAAAATGTTATCAGAGACCTTATCATCCCAATATAAAGATGTTGGGCTCATTGTTGATGTACAATGAGCTCTTGTTCTTAGATTGAACAAAACGCCAAAAAACTTTTGGGTTAGTTTTGATGCTCTGTTCAATACTAAGAATATGCTGCTTACATAAAAATCTGTCTAAAAAATTTAATTTACGAGAGCAATGTAAATATTTCGCTTTGTTGAGATCATTGGCTGTGGCTTTAAATAATTTATAGAATTTGTTCCTCAAATTTTTTAATTTTTTCAAGCTTTTATGAACTGTTTTCTTGAAAATTGGAATATTATTATGCATTATTTCACATAACTTATTAATGAAAAGATCAAAACAAACTGATGTATATTTTTTGTCAAAAACATTAATCCAGTCGACATCAGCAATGAAGTTATTAAGTGTGCTTAAGTTACAAAAGTTAAAATTAAATTTTAAATCTGAATCAGTAGCTATATGCTCTAAGAATAAAATAAATTCAATGTTTAAAACTAGTGGTATACGATGCATATCCGAAGGTGCTATTGGAAAAGCACAAACACATATTTCAAATTTAATATTACTACTCACAAAAATAAGATCCAGTATCCTATTAAGTTTATTAGCGAAAAAGTTAACTTGAGATAATTCAGCACTCATAAACGAATCAATTAAGTCAATTTCATTAGAGTGATTTACATTACTAGGTGTTAGAAAAATATCATTTGACAAAAAAGAATCGCCTAAAATACATAAGTGATCATTATTATTAATATTTGATGCAAGATCAACAACATTATTAACATGCGCAGCATATATTTCCTCAATACTGTTTGGAGGAATATATGAGACGCAGATTAAAAGCACGCCAGATGATCCAGTTATCGATGCGCACAGCTGGTCAGGTAGAGTATCCATGTCTGCCAAATTGAACATTGGCTGCATTCCGCCAAGGCGAGCGCTAATGTAGAGATGGATCATTTTACGCTGGATTTCTCTGAATGCGTTGCTACGTCGAACGTCAGATCTGTTGACAACTGACGTTTGACGTAGTTTGTTCGATTGTTTTGCTTTGTTGAATTTAAAACCTAATTTCTGGCGTGCTAGAGTGCTAGAGATCCTAATGGATGATGGTCTTGATATGGCTATTAAGGAGCACATTTCGGACCTCATTCAACCAATGCAAGGAGCAAAGGATAGTTTAAAACATTAAAAATAGCACAAGCCACGAAAATTTGCATTTATTTTAAGGGTTTCATTTGAGTGTTTGCAAATTCATGCAAATTGGAGCGCAAACAGCTGTTAAATGATATAACTTGCAACTGTTGAGTAGAAGTAGCGTAATTTATTTCGCTACGTAAAATGCACATCGCTCGAGCATAAACAGCTGCCAGCGCTGTCAAAAGTGTAGCCATTCACCCGAATTTTCTTGAGCGCTCGCCTTGGCGGAATGCAGCCATTGATGAACACAGCACGCGTTTGATAGCAATAAGGACACCACCACCACGGCGCAAGCTAGTTTTATAAGCATCTCTATCCTTTCGATATACAGTATAAATATTTGGATCGAAAAATTCTTCAACTCTAAAATCATCGTTGAGCCAAGTTTCAACAAGAACAAACACATCATATTCATAAGCAGAGGTCGCAGTAAAAACAGCATCGCCTTTTGTTCTCATTACAGAAATATTTTGGAAATATATTTTAAGCGAACTAAAATTTGCATAATTTTTAACATCAGGAGCCATATCATTTGTAGCAATTACTTCTGAAGGTTTGGTGCTGCCGGCCTTGGAATAGACCGAATAGACCTTGTTGTTTTGCCACTCAGATTGCAGATTTTTTGCAGGCATTTTTGTAGACAGATTATCAGGTGCTGGTGTCAGAATATCAGCAAAAGAAAGCAGGCGACTATTGGAGAGCAGTGGATCAGCAGAGCAAACATTTGCATATGTAAGCGCAGAAATAGCAGAAGATGAAGAAGCATGATCAGCTAAGAGCGAACGACCAGAAGAGCACACATTAGCATAGGTCACACCATTAGATTTATCTCTTATCAACGAAAGATCATGTTTAGGCAAAGCAGCAGGTGTAAGAGCAACATCATCAGAGAGCAACGGAGTAACAAAAGCAGCATCAGAAACTTTAGCAGGAACTTCTGTACATACGGCAACAGATGAACACCCAGCAGAGGGAGCAAGAGCGCTAGCAGTTTTACGTGGACGCAAGCGCGCAAGAGCATCATTAGTTGATGGTGATGCTTTACGGGCGTAGGCGCGGTGCTTTAAGAGACTCAACCGTGCAAGAATTAACCACGACATTAGACGGTGGGTCAACGACCTCTTTTTGTAAGAAATCTAAAAACACCTTATTTAAGCTATTAACTTCACTCGTCAGAAGACTAATATCAGAAATAAGCCTACCTTGTAACTCAAGACACTTGCCACAAAGATACACAATGTTTGTATGAGAGTTTAAAAGTTTAAATTGTTCGTTATCAAAATTAGCGCATGCACGTAACAGGCAAATCACTCGCTAAAGACTTTACACATTTAATGCACAACATAATAGAAAAAACACGTCCGGTTGCTATCACGATCAGAACCGAATGCTCATAGTGAAATTTATTGATTACAAAAAACAAACTTTATTTCATTTGCATTTGTGTTTTCGGAGACATTTTGTAATTTAGTTAACAATTTTTGCTCCATTTCTTTAACTTTGTCACCATTAACAAACTTTTTACTTTCTGTAAACAAAAGCGGCTGATTTTAAGTTTTTTTAAATAAATGTACGTTTGCACAATCAGCACAAGATTTGCTACTTACAATCTGCCATTTGCTACGGCCACGCTACGTTGCGTTACGCGAACTTAATTGGACCATTAAACTCGACTTCAGCATTCAATCAATGATAGGCTAAAAGTTGAGTTTAACAGACCTATTCTGGCAAATTAACAATAGTAAACCAGTATTTTTCATATTTCTGTGTGTTTGTTGTAATTTTTTGATTTAAAAACAAAATTTGAAGCTCAAAAAACAAAATTTGCCAATGAAATTGTCAATATATGAAAAGCAGCTGACAATTTTTATCGAAATTTTTTATTTTTGAGCTTCAAATTTTGTTTTTAAATCAAACAATTACAACAAACACATAGAAATATGAAAAATACTATTTCAAATTTATCAGAATAAGTCTGTAAGATAGATTCGACTTATAATTTCTTTATTACTAAGGGCAATTGCTTCTACAATCAATTCACGACATAATCTGATTTAGCTTTTTCGACTTCAAAATTATGCAAAACAATTCGTTGATGCATGATACAATTTTTCTTTCGAAGCCAATAATTTACTCAAACAAATTTATAAGGAAAATGCCAGTTGCTTGTAGCTGAAAACAACACTTATTTGTTATAACCGATGATTCACTTAATTTTTTCGAAAAAATTAGTTCGCTATAGCCGATATTTCGTTATAATCGATGTTGTTATAAGCAGTGGATATTGCACTATTTTGTACGAACTTCAGCCGGGACTTCAATTTTTATTCGTTATAACTGTGTGTGACTCTTACGCCAGAGAACCCAGGTTTGAATCCTACATCTGACACAGAAAATGTTTTCAATTGAATTAATTTTTCTGTTCGGCCCCGTCACCTCTTTGCAGACAATGGCAAACCTCAGAGAGTAAAAACTGCCATGAAAAGCTTCTTGAGGACATAAACCGTTCGGAGTCGGCGTAAAACATGTAGGTCCAGTTCTCGATCATTTGTGTGCAAACATTTATCACATCACACACAACACAATTGATCATAAGAAGCTCGGTCAAAGTCCTTTCAAGGGCTGAAATGGCCATTCGTTTTTTTTTTTTTTTAACCGATAGTTCGCAATAAGCGATGTCGTTATAAACATTACTAACTGTATTTTGTTTTATGTTGAACACTAGAACTCCTAAGCCTTTTTTTTCTGTCTTGAACACCAGAGGGCGCTGTAGTACAAAATACAGTAAGGTGTAGCAAAATACAGTAAGGTTTTTTTCTTCTTTATTTGTATTTATATTCAACTTTCTTTTTTGCGTAGCAGGACAGCTGATGCCGAATTTTATGCGCAAGTCAGTCGCGTTGTACGTTGGTGTTGTTTTGACATTTCAATTTCTATTTCCAGTGCTTATTTAATTTTTATTCAGTAAAAACTGACTTACAAAATAATGTCTTATTCGCAAAAAAATTGAGAAGAAAAATTGTCAAAAACGTGGTAAAAATTAAAGATACATAAAAATAACGTATGAAAGAATTCTTGACCATAAAAATATCGTCAAATATGATCCAAGCTAGCATTGGCTATCTCTAACGAACAGCGTCAACTTACATTTTTCTATTTAATATATGTATGTATATATGCACTAACTTTTCAAAATTTCGTAAGGTTAATTAATTTAAAAATCTTACCGTTAATCACTCATAGCATTAGTTTAATAACAAAAGAAATTCTTAGTAAAATGACTTTTTGAACTATCAGTGTTACCTGCAGCAAGAAAAAATTATCAGAAATTTAAAGTTTTGACTTTCGATGCGAATTGCTCTGCTGTTTTTGAATATATTTAAGGCACAATATACGTGTAACTAAAAAAACGGGGCAATTTAAAAAAAAATGTTTAGATACGAGTACAATGAGTTATTACTTTTTTTCAAATTTATACAGCTCATTGTACATAAAAAGTACTTTTTAAAAATAATGTTTTTTTTTTAAATTATTTTCAGGCTTTTATATAGAGGGCACTGAAAATGAAATTTAAAAAAAGACATCTAAAACGGTTCGATGGATATCGCCTTTCTCATGTATTTGAAACAAAAATATCAAATGCCATTTTAAAGTAAGACCACTAATTTTGCATGCCCCGCACGAACACCGGAGGGCTTTTTTAAAACTATGGCGAAAGTTAAAGTAAAAAATTTATAATTTATAAATTTATATAAGTAAAATCGCGCGCTTTTTTGTTTATAAAAATAGTAGCTACTTGAATTTGAAGGAAGAATTAAAGGGGGGACAAAATTACAAACAAAATACAAAAAGATTCATTGAAATTGAAACAATAGATTTCGAGTTATCTATCGAACCGTTTTAAAAAAACTAGTTTCGAGGAAATCGTGTTTAAAGCTTTTGTTTTTCGAAATTTTGCATATATTTTTATAATTATCGGTTGATAAACTTTCTATTATTTAATCTGCAATGCTAGGTATCGTTTTAAAAACATGAATGTATATTCTAGAAACTATGAAGAACATATTAAGCAAACAAAAAAATTCTTTTTTGTTTGAAACGTCAATAAAAGTACTTTATACAAATAATAATAGGAGTTAGTAAGGCATTTATATTTTTTGATATTTTTTCAAAGTCCATAATATTTAATGTTTTCTTAAAAAATGGTGCAAAAGTTTTTGTTGCAAAAATAATTTAAATTCTAAATTGCATTTTTAACTGCTTTTCTTGATTGCCAAAAGTTGTTCCAGTTTAACAAAAACAAAAAAAAATTAATTGTTTCTGTACTACTTACATTACTAAAACACATTTTCCATTTAAAATTCCCTATTTCGAGCAGCCGCATATTCCCTCCTACCTATTGTGCAAATCTTTGTGTCCATACGTTCTTTTAACTATTTTGTTTTTTTAAACAAGTTTTGATTTATTATTTATTCTTTATTTATAATTTAGTGGCGGCCATGGCGTAGTGGGTAGAGTGTGTGGCTCATACGCCAGAGAACCCAGGTTCGAATCCCCCATCTGACACAGAAAGTTTTTTCTAGAGAGTAAAAAACTGCCATGAAAAAGCATCTTGAGAACAAGGCTGATTTATAAGGTTGTCGCAATGGAGAGAGCGAGTACATTCGCAAAATTGGCTGGTTTTGACAATTATGGGTACTGCAAAGAGAGTGCGATCAGCCCTGCTACAACCTTATAAATCAACCTTGCTTGAGAACATAAGCAGTTGTCATGGGCACCTTAACGCAGTTTTGATTTTTTTGACACTTGAGGGATCAAATGTCAAGCGCCACAGATTTTTTTGGTGTACCTACGACATTTTGATTGGTGGTCCGTGCAGACCGACCTTTATAGCCTTTTTACGCTTTCCTGTAATTTTTTTTTTTGATTAAATTTTCTACCACACCATGATATTCTTGACAGTTTACTGCATACTTCTCAGTGTCATAGGCAGTTTGACAGTTCGGTCGCATGAGATGTCAAGTTCAGTTGGTTTTAAATTTTCGTAACTATTTCCGTTCATGCGCGGTAAAAGTACATTTTCATTCTCCGAGGTTGAGATTACACCAAAGGGTAGCCAAATAAATTTCGAGCAGCGACATCTGGCTGTCAGTTGAGATCATGGCAGAATTATAAGGTAAGGTCATCACGGAGAGGAATGGAGTAGAAAGCAGAATAAAGCTACATTGATGTCAAATTCAGCTGTTCATCGCGAATTTCTTTTTGCTCACGTTTCGCAGTTGTTTTTAGGTTAAAACTGTTACAGGTTTTTTTTTGCAATTTTAAGACTTCTTTCACATTTTATAGTTTTTATTACACTTTTTATATAATATTTTCACTCAAATTAGCACAAATTTAATACCCGCGACCGCACTGTTTGCAACTTGGAAACATAAAATATTTTCTTCATTTGCAATTTCTACGAAATTCGTCGTTTTGACATTAATGTTGCTTCTCATTATCCACTCTTCGTTGACGCGTGAGAGCACTCAGCGCAGCGGTCCTACCTTATCATTGTATCATGGTTGAGATTATATAGCATCGAAAAGCTTCGGCGAATAATTTATACCGTTTGGCCTTTTAGCCTATCTCGGCTTACCTTCTAAAATGGAATGCTCGTTTATGTATTTCTCAGCCAATCACGGCCAAGCTTCTAAACGAGCATAAGTTTTGGGTCGTGGCGTGATTTGAGCGGGACCCGAAGCCTTGTCGGTGACTGTAGGTTTTTATGGACGAAAACACGGCTCCCGACAATTTCCTGTGTAAAAGCTCACTAATGGGTACAAATTTGGCACCATTGGCCAGAGTTTTTTTCGAGAAAAATACACCCCTGAGTACACGTTGAAAAATGTATATAAATTGAAAACAATTTTTTATATAAAAAAAAAAGAACGAAAAAATAAAATCTCCTACAACAACTGCTGGACGCTTAAGAACCGTATACACGCTAAAGTGGCTAGCTGTTATCAGCAGCCGGCTAGCAGATTGCGGCTAAGTGCCCATAAAAGGATTCCAGCTCTCATTGGCATATAGTCTATTCAATGCAGGTGAGGGATACTGTGCATTTGACATTTTTGTTCATCTTTAAATGGATTTGTTGTGTCAGATTTAATATTGAGGACGTGGAGTTCGAAAAACTTCGGCTAGTGGTTCTTAACGCACTTGGTTGTAGCGTGAAGACAAGCGTACCACCAGAGGTATAAAGGCGGCAAGCGCCAGGGGCAACGGAACAAGTGCTGTGTGGCAAATCATCTGTTCGTCAAAGACAATTGGCAAACATTTGCTAGAAAATGCAAGAATCAACAAGGAACAAAGAACTTCATTTGCATCAGAATTCGGAGTGAGATACTCAGTTTTTTTCTAAATTGCCGCATCGGTCTAGTGAGTGCAAGTGACTCTACTAAACTCATGTATACACACACACACGCAGGCATACCTTTTCATTTATTGCGTCAACCAGCAACAGCAACCCACCCGAACTGAAGCAACAGCACACACACAGTTTTCCAAACATTTATTTATACTCTCGAATACATTCTAAACCTACTATAAACACGCCAAACCTGTTCAATTTTCACAGGAATGTTCTAAAGTTGAAAACGGAAATTCTAGGTAAAAAACACACTTAAAAACACTAACGCCCACTGTCGAAAACCTAATTCGGAATAATAAATCGTTAACCAAATTTAATAATAATAATAAATAATAACCACCACCTTCAGCTACAACAACACGATCAAAATCAACAACGTCAACAGCAGCAAACGCATCATCATCATCAACAACAACCAACGCATTTGCAGCAATATCATACGCAGCAGCAACTAGTGGCGCAGGACAATCAAACTTCAAGAATTGTTTATCTTGCTAGCTCAACAACATTGGTTGCTATTGATGTCAAGCCACAACAATTTGGGCAAAAGGCGCCAAGTTTATTTGCAGTCGAGAGCAGAGATCAATACTACCAACAACATCAACAGCAAGTTGCCAAACTAGAACGAGTTCACATCAAGAGCAATTTGAGAGCAGTACAGTTATTGCTACAGCAAATTGTAGCAGCAACAACGACAACGAATTACAAAGAGGTGGAAACGCTGTTAAATATATTGACGATCCTACAAGTAGTGGCGATTGGAGTATTCCGATTGGAGAAGGCGCGCGCAAAGCAGAGGCGCCTGGCGAGAGCTGATGAGGTCGGTCGAAATCCAGACACGGGTTGTCACGGCCATCTAAGTAAGTAAGTACAAGTAGTGGCTATCAAAAGAAAAAAAAACACGTCAGCAATTGTCGCAAATTGTTGAAACATCAACTGAACGAGTTATCGTTGCAAGTAATACCAGCAATACTAGCAGAACGAGCAACAACAACTACGGCGAGAAGTCAAAACGTGTAAGTGCAGCATCAACGAACGAAACGAGCGTTTTTGTTGTTGTGCCGCCAAAACAAGCAAGCAACAACAACAGCAGCAGCAACAACAACAACAACAACAATCTGGAAGGAGCAGCCAGGTAAGCTTCTGTGTTAGCCAATATCCCAGTTGGGCTAAAAGTTTTTCACCTCAGCCAGCAAAACCTAAAGCCAGCGTCATCCTCAACGTCAGCTAAACAACCACAACAGCAACATCATCACATGCAAGCTCAGCAACAAATCCATCGCATTCATCCACAAACAATTCACACAACAACAACCACCGGCGACAGGGACAAGCCAAGGAGAAGGAAAATAAAACACCAGGAATAAAACAAAGAAAAAACAAACAAAAAAACAACTATGCTATATGCTTATATAGTTTATTGAGGGTAGATTGACATGCTAAACTTTCGGCACACCACGGTAGTTGCCTACCCTTATAAACCATCTTTAGACTTTCACATAAAGTCGACATGCCTGTTTATTACGCATAGTAAAAAAAAAACAACATTTTTTTATTTAACAATAATTTAAATAGAAACATCTCTTATGTGAATTGTATGTCAGCATGTAAGAATAAATTATAGACAAGCATGGATAAACAATCCGAGATATTGTTAGTGACCACAAACAAAAAAAAAAACAAAAAAACGTACGTTCGATCGGTATTTCTTGCACTCAATTTTTCGTACTGTCTTTATTTATTTCTTGAAAAGATAATCAAGCCTGATTGAATTAATTACTAAATATAGCTCGATGGTATTTAAATTTTTTTTATTCTATTTGCATTAAACAAAAATTTGATTTTTGTCCTGAAGCCTGATTGAATTAATTACTAAATATAGCTCGATGGTATTTAAATTTTTTTTATTCTATTTGCATTAAACAAAAATTTGATTTTTTTTTTATTTTTCTTAAAACATCATTTAATAATTTTTACTGTTAAACAAAGACTATTCTAAGAATGAAATTCAGTAGAACTGAAAATTTCCAATAGCTCCATATTATTTTAATCTACTGATTAGTTTTTGTGTAATAGTCCGGTGTTTATATATTATTAACAAATACATTTTTTGTAATGAATGCTTTTGATAGTCATTGTATGTATAAGATACATAAACACAAATTGTATTTTAATTAACCATTTGGCAATCGTTGATTAAAATAATTTTTAATGTGACTATATTATATATACAGCGACAAACAAGACCATTTTTTTATCCATATTTGAATATATATATTTATTTAACACAACACACAAATGTCTAAAAAGAATTATATTCAATAATAATAATAATTTCTTATTAAAAGAAATATGCTATATATATATATATACAGAAACATATAATAATAATAACAATAATTGATAAAAAAAAGGGTTTTCAACAAGGGTGCAAAATACATAAAAAAAATAAGCAGTTGGATGAAACAGAAAACCTTTAAATTAAGAAATAGTTATATACTAATCTACTACTTACATACATTCATAAAACATAACATTTCGAAATAACTTGAAATACACAAAAAAAAAAAACCTTGAACTTTCTAAGATAACACATATTGCACTACAAAAAAAAAAACTTGAATTTGAACAAAAAAAAAATCTTAAAATTTCGAAGATAACACATATTACACTACAAAAGAAACAAAAAAAAAAAAAGAACGCACATAAAAGCTAAACCTTAGTTATACTACCCTACACTACAAAATAAAACATAACATTTCGGAACAAATTGAAATACAAAAAAAACGTTCATGAAATCTAATAATCATATTACACTACAAAAAAAAATATAACTAAAATTTCTAATATAACCAACATTACACTACAAAAGAATAAAATATAAAACCTAAAATTTTTAATATAACAAACATTACACAAAAAAAAAAATCTTAAATTTTCAATACAATTTGATAAAATGTATTGAGATCATGATCATTACCTTTATTTAATATAAATATCTCTTTATGTAAGATTATTGTATTGATATATATATTTTTGTATACAGCTAGCATTAGGGTAGATCCCAGAAGGGGCAATAAATAATGATGTTTGTATGGGCACAAATTTCCTTCTTTTTGTTTAATAATACGACTATGTAGGGGTAAAGTTACCTCAGGTGATGGCAGGGACAGGGTAGTGGTGACGTAAGTATTTTCAGGTAAATGGGGTTACCTGAATCGAGGCAAGAGGGTCACCATGGCTGGTCTTTTGTGGCCAGAAGGGGAGGGTTAGCCTAGGTCGATGTCAAGTAATGAACACGACGATTGTTATTTAACGACTGACTTTATTCAAGTAGAAAGTAAGTGATGGCAAGGTATAGCTATACGTACAATGTACTATGTATACATAGCACATGCATACGTATGTGTGCCTTATGACATCTTCCTTCTTTTTTTTTTTTTTTTTTTTTTTTTTTGTTTTTGTTAATATTTCATGAAATTAATAAATTTAATAAAGACGAAAATCCGAGAAGAATATATAACAATGAATAAAGGAAAATATTTCATAAATGTAATAATAAAAAAAAATGATAGTGGAGATAAAGAATATGGCAAACGATGTCATCTCATGGTTCATAGCGTTGTGGTTGTTTCAGTGGTCGCCCGTAGCGAGAGACTGGTGCATCTGGTTGGATTCCTGTTGATTCGTTTGTGACAATCTGTGGCGTTGAAGCTAATGTACTTGTTACATTGTTGCTGCTAGCTGAAATTGGCAATGTTGTATTTTGGTTGTTATCATTTTCAGGGTTAACGGCTACTGTACGCGGTGCTGATATGGTTGCTTTTGTCGGTGCGATGTGTATTGTGTTGCGCCTTAGTAACTTCCCTTGGTCAGTTCTTATCACGTATGATCTTGGAGCGTTTTTGTAATGACTTTCTACCTTTCCGCTTATCCAGTCTCGATGCGCTCGTTGTATTCTAACTCTATCGCCTGGTTGGATGTTTTTTGCTTGTTTTGTTTTTTCGTTGTAATATGTTGTTGTAGAATGTCTTGTTTTTGTAAGATTTTTGTTAACGTTTGCAACCAGTTTTGGCTGTAGAATATTTTTTGAGGTTGGTAAGGTAGATCTGGTTAGCCTACTCATGAGACGTTGGTTTGGAGATAGAAGTTCTTCGTTTCTTGGTGAGTTTCGGTAGTTTAAGAGCGCTAAATAGATATCGCTTTTGTCTTTGGCGCACTTCTTTAACATAATTTTTGCCGTCTGGACATAGCGCTCTGCTAGGCCATTTGAACGTGGGTATTTGGGACTTGATGTTTGGTGCTGTATGTCCCAGGATGTAGCAAATTTAGCGAATTCCTTAGACGAGAATTGTGGTCCGTTATCTGATTCTAACACGGATGGTATTCCATGTGTAGCAAACCATTTTTTTAATTTGTTAATGACTTCTTCTGATGTGGTGTACTTAAGTTGAGCGAAATCAAAGTACCCGGAGTAACTGTCGACTATCAAAAGGTAGTTGTTGCCGTTAAAATAAAATAAGTCTACCGCTGTTATTTCCCACGGTAACGTTGGAATTGTTTTAATGACCAGTGGTTCTCTTGGTTTAGCTGCTTGAAGTGATTGACACACCGCGCATGATTCAATAAAGTTGTTTAAATCTTTGTGCATTCCAATCCAAAATACTGTTGATCTGGCTCTGCTTAGACAACGCTGAATTCCTAAGTGACCACTGTGTATGGTTTTCGTTATGTAATTTTGCATTGATTGTGGAATTAAAACTTTAGATGCTTTGTATACTAGCCCTTCATCTGTTGTGAGCTCGTCACGAAAATTCCAGTAGGGTCGTATTTGTTGTGGTAAGTCCGTAATACATGAAGGCCATCCGTTTAAAATTTGTTGTTTTAAAGTTTGTAGCTTTTGGTCTTTCGCTGTTTCCGCCATGAGCTTCTGCTTGGTTGATGATTTTAAGTACTCAATTGTGTTGACTTCTATTTCGTCGTCCGGCGAATTGTTATTAGGGTTATTGCAGTCTCTGCTAAGCGTGTCCGCGAGTTTTATTTCTGTCCCTTTCCGATATATTACCTGAGGGGCGTATGGTAGTATGTACATTAAAATTTTTTGAATTCGTGGTGATGTTGAGTGTAAAGGTTTTTTAAAAATGGCCTCAAGGGGCTTGTGATCCGATTCTATTATGAGTTTCTTGCCGTATACGTACTCATGGAATTTCTCACAAGCGAAGCGAATTGCCGTTGCTTCCTTTTCGATTTGAGCGTAGTTTTGTTGGGTTTTGGTCAAGGATTTGGAGGCGTAAGCGACGGGTTGCTCATTCTGTAGGAGTGCTGCTCCAACACTTGATTTGCTAGCATCAACTTGCAATTTTACATCCAGGTTGGTGTCATAGAACCGTAATAATGGGGCGGACGAAAATGAATCCTTTAATTTAAGAAACGCATTTTCTTGTTCTGGTGACCAGCACCAGCTGACCTCTTTTTTTAGCAACATTCGTAGCGAAGATGTTATTTCTGATAGGTTGGGAATAAATTTGGCGAGGTAAGTGGCCATTCCCAATAAACGTTGTAGTTGTTTCTTGTTTTCTGGTCTTTGTATCTGGTTTATGGCTGCTGTTTTGTCTGGGTCTGGCATGATTCCGTCTGCTGTTAGAATGTGTCCTAAGAATTTTACTTTATTAGATGAAAATATGCATTTTTCTTTATTTAATTTCAAACCAGCGTTACTGAGAATTTCTATTACAGCCTTCGTATAACGTTCCAGTTGATTTGGAGTTTCCGCATGTATAAGTATGTCGTCCATTGATACTTCTGTGTTCAGACATCCCTCGAGTAGTCGCGCCATCAACTTCTGGTAAACCTCTGGAGCTGATGCTAGACCAAATGGGAGTCTTTTATAGGAGTATCTACCCCATGGTGTTGCCATGGTTAGATATTTTTTGGTACGGTTTGACACCTCAATCTGCCAAAAACCCTTTTTGCAATCTAATAACGTGAAGTACTTAGATTTATTGATGTTTGCTGTTATCTCTTCCACGGTTTTAAGTGGGTGATATCGGCGTTGTATGTTTTTATTCACGTCTGTTGGGTCTAAGCATATTCGTATCTTACCTTTTTTTTTAACGATGACCATGGGCGAAACGGCTGGTGTAATTCCCTCTGTTTTTTCTAGAACGTCCAATTTGACCATCTTGTCGATTTCATTTTTTACCTGTTTTTTTATTGCGTGTGGTATTTTTCGGGGTGCGTACTGTTCAAAACTTGGGTTGCTAATTAGGTCTATATCATATATAAAATTTTTTACCTTTCCGAGTCCGTCAAAAATTTCGTTAGTTATGTTTATTTCCTGCACCCGAGAAATTAGTTTTAATTTTTCACAATCGTTTTTCCCCAGTATTGGTTCAAAATTTGGAAAGCTTTCGACGACAATGAATTTTAACTTGTAATTTTTGTTTCGCACAGTGCACGGCAGAAGTGTTTCGCCACGCGTATTTATTTTACCGCCGCCGAATGCGACCAATTTGTGGTATCTTGGACGAATATTTTTCATGGTGGTATCACTTAACAAGCTACATGGAATCACGTTGCACTGTGCTGCTGTGTCGAGTTTAAAGTTAATTCGTTTGTTCTCTATTGTGATTTCTTCGTACCAATTGTCGTTGTTGTCTTTATTTGTCGCTGCTTTTGATATTGAGAGAACGAATAGGTCGCTATCTTCTGTTGTGTCGCTTTGCTCTGACGTGCTGCTGTTGTTGTGTTTGCGGCTGATTGCACTCACTTCTTTGTTTCTGTTTTTTAGGCTAAAGCATAGTTTCGATAAATGCCCTTTACGTTTGCAAATATCACACTTGTTGTTATATGCTAAACATTTGCGAAACTGGTGTGTGTTCCCACATCGCACGCAATCGTATGTTTTTGCATTGTCGTTTTGTTTGTGTTTTTCCGTCTTTGTCGATCGCAACATTTTTGTGTGTTTGTATGGTTTGTATTTATCTAGTGCGTCGATTTTCTGTTCGTCTGTTTTGTGCAATTCTTGTAATTGTTGAGTTGCTGTCTCACTCGCTCTACAAATTTTAATAGCTTTTTCCAGGGCTACGTCGTCTTCTGCCAGCAGTTTTTCTCTTATTAAGTCGCTCTTTATACCAACTACGATTTTATCTCTTAGCAAAGAGTCTTCGAGCTCTTTAAATGAACAGTTTTTTGCTTGATTTCTTGCTTTTGTAAAAAACTCATCAAACGGTTCATTTTCATGTTGGATTAACGTGTTGAAGCGGTACCGTTCAAATGTTATACTCGTTTTTGGAGCAAAATATTCGTTGAACTTCTTTTGTATTTCGGTAACACTATTTTGTTGACTTTCTGTTAATGAAAATGAGTTAAATATATTTATTGCATCGGAGCCTATGCTTGACATGAAGGTTGCCACTTGAATTTGTGCTGGTTTTTTGTCCAATTGTGCAGCGGTCTGAAACCACTTGTATTGTTGCATCCAATCCTTCCAGGCTTGTGATGCATTGTTGCCTACAATTTGTAGTGGTTTCGGTGGTTTCACAAAATTAACGTTGCCAACGCTAGCGTCAGTGCTTCTTGAATCGTCTACCATGCTTTATTTTTTTTTTTTTTTTTTTTTCCGTTTTTTTAAAAAAAAACTTCTGTCACCATGTCAAGTAATGAACACGACGATTGTTATTTAACGACTGACTTTATTCAAGTAGAAAGTAAGTGATGGCAAGGTATAGCTATACGTACAATGTACTATGTATACATAGCACATGCATACGTATGTGTGCCTTATGACAGTCGATGAACTCACACCTACCATCCACCACAGGCGTAAGACAGCGGTGGGCAACTTCAGGGTGTTGTGCGTGCTAGTGCAACCCAGTAAGCTAACGGTGGCTTTCACAGCGATTTAAATCGTGCTGTGGGTTTTTTCCTTCTTTTCTTTTTGATTTTTCTTAGGTTTCCAGGCATTGGGTTCTCTTTTTTCACCGCGGTAAATAACAAAAAAAAACTGGTACAAATTATTCGTGTGTAGTTTCCGCCTGTCGACCAGGGCTGGAAAGAACACCACCCCTCCGGCGAGCCTTAGCCGCGCAGTAACCCCCTAGCCACACGTGCCAGCCCGAAGACAGTAACAGTTCGAAAAACTCAATACACTCTCACTTTTCACTAATACACTCACACCTTGACATCACTGGCAGTCCACTGGCAACAACTTTTACTGAGACAGTGAATTTCGACAACCACAGCCAGTGCGAAATCGAAGTAAGAAAACAGTGTTGTATTTTCTCCCTAAAATATTTGAACTTTAAATATGCACTTTTCTTTTATGTCTTGTAGTGAAATATATGCAATTATTTTAATTGCCCTCATTTGACACATAAAATATCATATGAATAAGTTGCATTTCATTTTGAAAAATATTGATAAACACATTTCACAACATAATTAGTTCCCCATTTTTATCCCGTTTAAGTTTGGTGCTGTGTTGGCATATAAAGCATCACTGAATAAAATCAAACGGAATAAAAAAGTGGTCGAACCTTTGGCTTTGACGACATTTTTCATATGAAAATTTACTATCACGTGTGGCCGCAGCGAAATTTGTTGATTATTTCGGAATATTTTCGAAGTAAATACATATTCTTTATTAGCATGCCAGTACTATCACGTGTGGCTGCAGCGTAAGCCAGCGTACCAGTGCTGCCAGCAGGACGACAGGGATGCAGAGCAAAGGCTACCTTGCCAAATGAATGCATTTCCACGATGGTGGACGGAAACATGACACAGTTCGGAGTCGGCATAAAGCTGGCAGGTCCAGTTCTCGATCAATTGTGTTCAAACATTTCACAACACATACAACACAATTGATCATAAGAAGCTCGGTCAAAGTCCTTTCAAGGGCTGAAATGGCCATTTCAAAATTTTAAAAACAACACACAAAGCTTACGTCAACAATAATAACACATGAACTGTCCAAAAGATTAGTACCTTCAACACACCGGACACTACAGTAACATTACGACACGAGGTCAAAAGAGAGCATTTATGCATGAGAAAATTTACATAAATGATTGCCAAAAATTCGTTTTTGCTCTGATGTTTTCAAAAATGTCCTATCTATGGAATAAAATATAAAATTCAAAAATATACTTTAGCAAGCGATGGACACGCACACACACATCACGATTTTCCTAATTTTTTCTCATAATTTGCAGATGTTGAAGCTACATTTTGCTCATTTCATCTAAGTTACCCGTTTGAAAGATGCACACAAAGTCCCTTCTAAAGTTTGTGAAAAGTTTTAAAATCGACGAATGAATTAAAAAATTATATATATCAACTCCCGAGTACAGCCGGGTATACAGCTAATAAGCAATATTTATATACTTTACGTCCTCGCTCAACGCAACTAATAGAAATTCAGTCAGTTTCAAAAACAGGTTGTTGCAAAAACCGAATAAAAAAATTATTTTGTCAAGCCGTGCTAGTAGTAATTCATAGTAAACGCTAATCAAACGCAATTAATATATGTACTTACATTGTTTTATAAACTGTTTTGACGTAGAATTACGTTTTACAGCGCGGTTTGTATGGGGGTATTTTCACAAATTTTTTCAAGGTCATCCTAACGTTTTTGGGGGACAATTTAGGGTATACATACACCCTTTAATATTAATCGTGCAAAGATAAAATTGATGCCAACCTATCAGCTATTCGTGCATAAAACGAATATCTAACTTTGGATTTTGTCACTTCTTAAATAAAGCCACAAGATAGCAAAAGAAAATAAGAAAAATTCACATTTTTGTATGAAAAAAATACATTGATGATTCAATTGCTGCGTTCTTATGCTTGTTGCTTTAGTTCGTTCCGAAATCTCTAAAGCAACATCGTGTTGTCTGTTGATTAGAATCGTTTTATGAATTTCTCAGAGCTTTACAAGTAATGCATACGTGTAAAAATGCTTGCGCCGCTAAGAAACTTTCAGTCGTCTGCATAGATACAAGATAGGAAACTTAAAAACATAACTTCAAAGAAGGTTTGCAAGAATGATAACTAGATTGCGTATTGCGCACGTCCGCCATCTTTGTTGTAAAGTTGACTGTGAAAAACCGTATCGTAGCTCGAGCTTGTCAAAGTGTTGGTCAAAGTGGGTAAATGAACACGTAGCTACAATTTATTTAAAGGGGATGATTTATATATAGAGATGAAGAAATGTCGATATTTTATTATTGAAAATTTGTTTATTGAAATGAAATTAATTAAATTACATATATATTTATAAATAAATTTAAGTAAATACATTTTTCAGTATTATTTTTTAAAAAAATGCATATAGAGAAAGCATAGGGGGTGCTTTCTCGCCTTTTTTTCCCCTAAACAAGGAGCAGCAACGTTGTTTGATGTGTTTGAGAGCAGGTTGATTGCTGCTTCTTTATTTTAATTTTGTTATATTCTTCTCGTCTGTTGTTTCGTTTGTTGAGTAATATTGTAAGGAATTCAATTTGTGGCCCAAATTTAAATCGTTGTTATTCTGATCAAAAGCATCTAAAAGTTGATTACTCATTCCAATTACATAAAATATATTTCAAATTATAATTTACACGTTTTGTAAGTGTACAATATTAGTGGTATTCGCTCTTTCGTGTATTAGATGTGAATACAAGGGAAAGAGTGAGTGACTTCTTCCACAGCAGTGTATCTACTATTGGCTACACTGGTGGCAATCGAACGTTTTTTTATTATTTTAACATTTTCCATTACAGATTCCATTACAGATGGATTTTAAACAGTTCTAATTAGAAAACGATATGATGTGACGAGCTAGCGCGAAAAATTATGGCGAACAAAGGACAAGAAATGGTACCAAGAATGCTGCCAAGCAATGTCAAAATGATACAATTAACACATACAACTACATTACAATCATCTTTTGATGTTGTAAAGAAACACATAAAGTGTAACTTCAAAAGCTATGGTATTTGTTGTTGCATGTGTATTTAGTGTAATTTTTTGACAGAAGTACACTAGTGTATTCATAAATACACAAAAGAGCGAATACCACTATTAGAAATTAAACTAAATGAATACAAGGTTGATTTATAAGGTTGTCGCAAGGGAGAGAGCGAGTACCCATAATTGTCAAATCGAAGTTGACAGCTCATAGAAAATCTACAAGTGCTCTCTTTTATCATTCGTTTTTCTTTCGAAGTCATTCGCAAAATTGGCTGGTTTTGACAATTATAGGTACTGAGAAGAGAGTGCGATCAACCCTGCGACAACCTTATAAATCAACCTTGAATGAATCTAATATTTTTCTTATAAACTTAAATCAGTGGTCGGCACGCATGAAGCACATTTTTTGGCAAGAGTCCCACGTATTCTTCTGCTCTTTCACTCATTCAACAAACAACTATTGGCGAAGCAGCATTGTTTCAGATGATATGCAATTGTTTTGTCTCACTTTCACTTATAGTCTCATTTTAATTTTTGCCGACCCCTGACTTAAATGCATACGCTTGTGCTGCTTGTTGTATTGTCAGGTGGTCGGGATTCGCCGGAATTGTCCAGTTATTGAAGCGCTTGTCCCGTGTCTCGTTATCGGACAATTTGTGCCGGAATGTTAAGAAAAAACTGACATTAAAAAAATTTACTTTACAAACGCAATTGTAAAGGCGAATTTACACATTTCACTCAAAACCATGACAGTGGACGTTGAATGATGACAGTGAATCAATTTTTAATTTGCATTATTCAAAGTGTAAATTGAAATAATTAATATTCCTTAGTGGATGTTAATTGGTGCGTGGCGATAGCTTCCAAAAGAATATTTTAAAATTTTATATTTTATTCGATAGATTGGACATTTTGAAGAAAAATTTCGTAAAAATCACACCAAAAAATTTTTAGCAAACATTAATGAAAATTAACTAATACTTTAATGCACTCTTTTGACCACTTGTAATGTGTTCATGCTACTAAACTTGTGCACAGGAGTTCATGTGTTATTATTGTTGACGTAAGTTTTATAAGTTATCAAAAATGTTAATTTCTTGATAACTGCCCACAAATCAATCCACAATCCCTTTCACCGCCCACAAATGATTAAAAATTATATATTTCAAATGGTTTAGGTCGTATTAGTCTTTTATTTGGTTAGAATGGTTATTATCGGCAACTTCTCCAAAAATTTGCCTGGTCAAACTATAGCTCCGCCGACTTTTTTATAGAAAGAGGTGTGGCAATTTTTTTCTAAACTATACCGTACTCGAATAAAATCAACGTCCAAAATTTCAGGTTGATGGGCCCAGCAGTCCATTTAGTGATTTCTGAAAAAGTGTACAGTTTATTTTTAGTTCAGTTGCCGACAACAACCATACGAATTAAATTACAAAATAAAAGTTTAATACGACAAAAATTGTTTGAAATATAGCATTTAAATTGATTTGTGGGCGGTAAAAGTAGGCGTGGGAACACATTTCTAGTACAGCTGCCGACAGTAATCGTACGAACTAAGCAATAAAATTTTAGTGTTATACGACCCAAATTGTCTGAAATATATATTTTTTTTTTGATTTGTGAGAAGTGAAAAGTTTCTTTTTAATTTATCTATTTAAAAATTTATCAAACGTATGTAGAAGGGGATAGCCAATAAGAATACACGAAAATCGCCAAGCAAATCAGATGCTTCGTTCTTGAGTTATGGAACTAGTAACTCATTTCACGACTTTGTTTTATATGGCCTTAAATCATCAAGGTGCAGAATTGGCTTTGTTAGCAATTTAATGTCTTAAATCTTGACTTAATTTAGAAAAGAAAATTAATAAAATACTACAACTAACCTTTTTTGTGTGTCCATCAAACAATATAATGTATCAATAAAGTAAATTTTAAATTAAATCAATATTCATGAATAAAAAGTCATTTCGGGAACGCGTCCTGTATACGATCTTCAATAACAAGTCCGAAATATATTTGAAAAATTCCAGGTATTACTAACATCTGTCTGTGTTAATAACATCTGTCATTACTTAATATACCGCTTTTTTTATACAAAATCTAGTTTTGAAAAGGATACTAAAAGATTATTAATTAATTAATTATAAAAATGCAAAAATAGTTCGCATTTTAGATGGCCTCCGTATAATCAAAGCGAGCGCTTAATTGAAATCGTCATTTCGTGGCCTGTCATTTCGGTAACGTTCCCGGGCATGATGGCATGTTCCCGAAATGACTGTTACGTTCTCGGAATGATAACACTGGTCAACAATTTCACAACTTTTTCGTGCCACACGAACTTTGATAGCTCATACTGTTTAAGCTTTCTTCCCTTGTTATGAAATTAAATTTTTTTTTTAGTTGGCCTCAGATTTTTTGTGATTTCGGACTTTGTGTTTTTAGAACTTTGATCCCGTTTTTATGCTCTCTGGAATCCAAACCGATTAACGCAGAGCAAAAAGAAAAACTTTATAAAAAATTAAACAGGCTTTTCAGCGGGGTATTTTTTATTTTTTTATTATATTTAGTCTGTGATATATTCAGGTTAAAAATAAAATTTTTGATGTTTTTGTTAAAAACTTTGACTTTTACAAGTATTTTTTATATTTAAAGCCATATTTAAAAAAAAATATGATTTTATTCTGTTTTTTATTTAATCCCCCTAATTTAGATACCAAAAACGTAAACATTCTCCGAGAGAAACAATTAAAATAAACGAACAAGCCATGTAGACATATGAAGCATTTAGCAATCTTTGTATTCCACTTGCACTAAAGCTTGAAGCTAAATCAATGAGTATATATATAGCAGAGAATTTTTTTCGCTCTTGAGTTTTAACTCATTGAAATCCTGGTTCACAAATAAAGGGTCACCAAAAATGTTCGAAAACAGCGCAGTCGGTATTTGTGCTTCGAAAGATTTTATCTTCGAAAACAGCGCTCTCGGTATGTGCGCAGGCGCCGCCATGATTGTTGTGCGCTCTCAGAATCTATGAAAGTTGTTTGACTGCTTCTTTCCTTTTATTGAAATAGATTCTGCACAATGTTTACATTTTTGGCTGGACGGACTTGCATGGACTTATTTCAATATGCCAATTGGATATTTGCAAGATTCAGGTATTTATATGAAACTATGAAATGATTTTTTTTCAATATTTTTATGTTAATTTGTTTTTTTTTAGATCAAATTGGAAATTTTTCATTCATTTCAAATTTAATTTAATCTAATTTAATTTGAATAAATTTTTCATTTAATCCAATTTTTATTTTCAAATAAATTGAATTAAATGGAGTTTAATGTTACATTTTTTAGCTTTAGATAAGTTCTTAATTATCTAAATTTAATCGAACTTATTGTAATTTTAACTTTTTTTTACCACATTTTTTGCCTGGGTTGATTGTTTGTTGCATGCATTTATTTGAATATGAAAATATTGAGTATGAAAATAATTTTTTTCCCAATATTACTATCTAATTTCATTTTTTTTAGGTCGTATAGGAATTTCTTTCATTTAATCCAATTTATATTTTCAAATAAATTGGTTTAAATGAATTTTAATGTTACATTTTTTAGCTGCTTTTGCTTGCAAAGATTTTATTTCAACTTGTCAATAAGATATTTGTAAGTTTTAAATGTTTTCAATCCACTTACAGGTATTTTAGATTAAATGTTCTTTTTTTAATATTTGTAATTACCTCTAAGTTAAACCAGCAAATTTATAACAAGTCACTTTTATTACAAGGCAAATACGTTAACCAGTCAGCCAAAATCTAATTTAAGGGTTGTTTTCTTAATAACAAATAACAGCAAGTTCGATGAAATGAAATCAATATTTTCTTTAACAAATTTATATACGCTGAAAAGAACGTGTTGTAAGGAAAATAAAATAAATAAATCTATAAATTTTCTAATTAGAAAGAGAAGCATTTTCTATTTGACTTGAAATAAATAACATATAGGTAAGAAACATTAAAAAAATAACATTTAATATTCCATACTTCAATTTGCCAATTAAACACCTGCAAGTTAATTGAAAACCTTTGAAAGTTGCAAATATCTAATTGGGAAGTTGAACAAAAAAGGAAATGTTTTCCTTACAACACGTTCTTTTCAGCGTATTTAAATTTGTTTAGGGAAATTTTGATTTAATTTCATCAAACTTGCTGTTATTTGTTAAGTTGTGGCGGACACTGGTTAACGTATTTGCCTTGTAATAAAAGTGCTCGGGTTCGAAGTGCGGTGGCGGCGCATTTTTTTCTTTTTTTTTTTATAAATTTGCTGGTTTAACTTAGAGGTAATTACAAATATTAAAAAAAGAACATTTAATAATTTCTAAAATACCTGTAAGTGGATTGAAAACATTTAAGACTTGCAAATATCTTATTGACAAGTTGAACTAAAATCTATGCAAGCAAAAGCAGCTAAAAAATGTAACATTAAAATTCATTTAATCCAATTTATTTGAAAATATAAATTGGATTAAATGAAAGAAATTCCTATTTGACCTAAAAAAAATGAAATTAGATAGAAATATTGGGGAAAAAATTATTTTCATACTCAATATTTTCATATAGAAATAAATGCATGCAAGCAATGTGGTAAAAAAAAGTTTATTTGTTGCAATTTTTTTAAAATTACAATAAGTTCGATTAAATTCAGATAATTAAGAACTTATCTAAAGCTAAAAAATGTAACATTAAACTCCATTTAATCCAATTTATTTGAAAATAAAAATTGGATTAAATGAAAAATTTATTCAAATTAAATTAGATTAAATTAAATTTGAAATGAATGAAAAATTTCCTATTTGATCTAAAAAAAACGAATTAACATAAAAATATTGCAAAAAAATCATTTCATAAGTTCATACAAATGCCAGAATCTTGCAAATATCCAATCGGCATATTGAAATAAATCCATGCAAGTCCGTCCAGCCAAAAATGTAAACATTGTGCAGAATCTGTTTCAATAAAAGGAAAAAAGCAGTCAAACCACTTTCATAGATTCTGAGAGCGCACAACAATCATGGCGGCGCCTGCGCACATACCGAGAGCGCTGTTTTCGAAGATAAAATCTTTCGAAGCACAAATACCGACTGCGCTGTTTTCGAACATTTTTGGTGACCCTTTATTTGTGAACCAGGATTTCAATGAGTTAAAACTCAAGAGCGAAAAAAATTCTCTGCTATATATATACTCATTGACCAAAGTGCAATGCCGAAAATAGTGTGCAAGATAAATCCGAACAAATTTTGCTACGTTTGTGGATTGTATATTCAAACCAAAACGATTCGAATTATAACAGATGCATTAAAATCAGCTTATTTAAGTTATTTTGGATTTGCCATTCGACATCAATACAAGGAGTGGGTACCGCATGTATGTTGCTCTAATTGTCGGATAACTCTGCAAGCATGGGCTTCGGGGGAAAACGAAAACTTAAATTCGGTGTACCAATGTCCTGGAGAGAGCCAACTAATCATGAAACTGATTGCTACTTCTGTTTGACTAAGTTGATTGGAACCAAAGGCTGTCGTGTATGCACTGTCAAGTACGCCGATATCTCGTCGGTGACGAAACCAGTTCCACACTCTGACAAGCTACCAGTGCCAAAATGTCTCGATTTAGAGAGCAGGAAGCGAAGGAGCCATTCAGAAGAATTGAGCAGCTTAAAAGATTCGACTGTAAGTCGAACGTACCAACGAATCAACCACGCCTTTTATCGCAAGCTCAACTAAGTGATTGGATACGTGACCTTAAATTGAGCAAACAAGATGCAGAGCTGCATGCATCTCGAATGAAGCAGTTCAACTTTTTAGCTCCAGGAGTCATGGTAACTATTTACCGTATTCGAGGCAATCGTTTCGCCAAATATTACGCCAAGGATGGCGGAATTTGTTACTGCACTGATGTACATGGCCTGTTTACAGAACTCGGTCAGAGTTACGATCCGACTGAATGGCACTTGTTCGTTGATGGATGCAAATACAGTCTCAAGGCTGTTTTGGTACATAATGGCAACCATAAACCTTCGATTCCAATCGGTCACGCCGTGGAGAAGAAAGAAACGTACACTTCAATGGCAGCACTTTTGAAAAAAATCAATTATAAAGCTCATAATTGGAGAGTATGCTTAGATTTAAAAGTGGTCGCTCTGCTCACAGGCTTACAGGGTGGATTTACAAAGAACTGCTGTTTTCTCTGCAAGTGGGACAGCCGTGCGCGTCAACACCATTATGAACGGAAAAACTGGCCGGCTAGAGATGACCATATTATTGGTGAAAACAATATTTCACATCCACCATTGATACCGAAGGAAAACATTATTCTCCCGCCACTGCACATAAGACTAGGTTTAATGAAAAACTTTAAAAAGGTCTTAAAAGACAATCCGAACGCAATGAGCTACCTGAAAAATGCATTTCCAAGACTATCAGAAGCAAAAATAAAAGAAGGCATCTTTGTAGGACCACAAACAAGGAAGCTCCTTCATCACGAGGAATTTCCAAAATGTTTGTCGGAAATGAAATTGCAGCATGGAAAGCATTCCAAGATGTTGTCAGCGGTTTCCTTGGAAATTGTAAAAGTCCTCAATACGAGCAACTTATCGAGAATTTGCTCAACAAATATGAAAAAATAAGTATGTACTTTGATATATTACAATTCCTTACAATATATTGAGTTAAGTTTGTAATGAAAAACTTTTGGTTTCAATCAACAGATGTCAATATGTCATTGAAAATACATTTCCTCCACTCGCATCTCAGTTTTTTCAGGAAACATGGGCGCGGAGAGCGACGAGCACGGTGAGCGGTTCCACCAGGATATGATGGCAGTCGAAAATCGCTATCAAGGATGGTGGGATATCGAGATGATGGGTGACTATTGCTGGTTTCTCAAACGAGAAGATGTTACTGACTCGCATCGAAGAAATAATACTTCTCTTAATTATTTCTAAATTTTAACATACATTGCAATCTTATCTGAACAGAAAAAATTGTATCGAATTGTATCGTATAGAGATAAGAACAATATAAGTGGGTGTTTAAAATATTTGTCCCACTATTAAAAAGATGCTATTGTTTTATTTAATAGCAAAAAGGTTCTTCGATTGATGAGCTAGGTAATGGTCCCAAGCTAATTTTCCCGAATAAATGTCAAAATATAAGACAAATAAGAGAAGTGACTTAAATAATTTCGATAAAATATATGTTCACACAACTCTGCAAACAATTTCTAAGTTGTATTTTATATTTTAGACTTGACTGAATAAATTCAAAACCGATTTTCAAAAATGTTTAAAAATTCAAAATTAAATGATATTGACAAAATTTACTAAAATAATTCTTAAAAATTCATTTTTTGTTGGATTCATACTAAATTTATCTTAAACTGTGCTTAGATACCTCATCTATCAATGAGAAAAGGAAAAACTTATAATATAGTTTTGGAACATATTGCAAATTACAGTTAAATAACGATTTATCTAACATTTTTCGGAAAAACTACAGGTGTGCAAGGTACAATTTTGCTTTTAACGCCCAAGGTACCGGTCCGATTAAATTCATATGTATGAAAGTACAAGTTTTTTCTAAACAATGAAAAAAGAAACATGATAATCGGGCCATTGTATCAAATGCTAGAGCTGCTAGGGCAAGATCACCTTTTTGAAAAAACTGCAAAAATTGAATTTACAAATTACTCGAAAACGGCTCCGTCGATTTGAAAATAGTTGCAATTTTTGGAATCAGCGGGCTAAAGTCCTTCCATTTGTAGAGTAGTGTTATCAAATACAACCATCGTTTTCAGCTTATTCACTAAAAAAGTCGAAAGAATGAAATATGTTTTTTAAGGTCTATAAAATTATAAATGGGTTAAACTATATGAGATCTAGGTCAGATAAAAATTAGAACAATAAAATAATACATTCTGTTTTGAAGAGTTAAAAGCTAGCAACTTCAGCTGAGCTTAAAGAATAATAATTGTGAAGGTAAAAGTTCAATACTTTTAATTGTAAAATAATATTTACTACCAAATTTTAATAATTTTTAGAAAGCAAAATAATTCATATTTATAAAGATTTAAACAATTATAAGTTAAACGAATTTCATGTTTTAATATTAAGTTTTTTATGATTACGCCGACGATTCTTCAATTTTTGGATGCGATGTCGTTGGCGATGATGGTATTGAAGTTGTCATAGAACTAGAATGAGTCTTTGATGATGAGGGTTTGTTTTGATCCAATGTGTCAGCAGAGGTTTCCGCAGTTGATGAACTTGTTTCATTTGCAGTGCCCACATTTTCGACAGAGGATGCAGAAGCTGTTAGTGTTTCAGTTGCAGTATTTTCAACGTTATGAGGTTGATTTGAGTCTGCAACATCAGCAGCATTTTGTTGAGGTTGCTGCATTTGAGTTGGACGACGTGTATACATAATGAATCCTAATAATAACGTCAGAGCGGCTATCATATACAGATCCCAATTTGCAGCGATATTCTCATCGAGATAGAAAATAAATTTGTAAGGAGACTGAATAAAAAATTAAAGGTTTTGTTTTAAAAATTTTTGACATTAAAAATAAAAAGGGCGGAAAATCTTTTAAAGAAACATTTCCATCTTTTTATTTTAATTAAAAGAGATTAGATACGAAGTTGACTTCTTCATATCGAATCGCATTAAACAATAAAAAAATACATTTTAGTCGAAAAAGTTGGAAAAGTCCAACCCCTATTTCAAAGCTGACTTTGAAAGAATCTGAAAACTTTGGTAAGATCGTTAAAAAGATAACAAAAAAGGAAATACAACGTTTTAACGATCTTAAAGTCTATAATTATATTCTTAGATGTCAATTTTCTCCGAGGTCACTTTCGAGTGTTTTTACTAATTTTTAGTTAGTTTTCGCACAAGACCCCCAGAACTTCGACATTATCATAATATTTTTACCTCTTTTATTGTTTCTATCTGAGCTAATATTTGCAGTTTTAGTAAGGCAATCGCAACAGGAACCTTAGCATCAGCATTAGTTTCTGCAGCCAAGTCGTAGAGACGTTTTGCTAAGTGCCAATCCTTCTTCATACCTAAACCTTGTTCATGCATGTAGCCTAAATTAAACATAGCTTGTGCATTGTACTGCTGTTCGGAAGCTTTTCTAAAAGTTCACAAGTAAGCTAGAATTTGATCAATTATTAAATTGATTATTGCCATTCAACCTGTATAGAGCCGCCGATGTTTCAAAATCCACACCCGTTCCCCAACCATAATAGTAATAGTCACCCAGTTTTACTTGTGCTGCAGAGTAGCCCTGGGCAGCAGATCGTTTCCAATAATAAAAAGCACGAATCAAATCCTCGTGACGATCGTGGAATATAGTCACATCTCCGCGATCAAGCAAAAATGCAGAGTTACTTTGTCCTACTTCGTAACCCATTTCAGCAAGAAGTGCATATTGCATATAAGCCTCGTCAATGCGATAGTTTTTGTAGTTTCTGTAGGCTTGCATAAGTTGTTGGCTCCAACGTCCGCGCTCAGCAACATTCTTAAAGAACTAGATTGAAAAAACAATGATTTTTTCTTTTAGCCTGTTTTTTGACAATAAGTTTCCATACCTCAACAGCAGCTGGACACGAACGTAAGGTACCTATGCCATTTGCGTGCATTAAGCCAAGATTATAATAAGCCAGGACATGACCAGACTGAGAGGCTAGATTAAGGTATTTTAAAGCTAACTTATAATCTGTCTTCACACCATTTCCAGCTTTTTGTAGCATAAAACAAAAAAATCTTAACTTCTTAATCTTACTTAACTAGGTAAGTGTAAGATACTCACAGAGGTACATATTGCCCAGTTGCAGCTGCCCGTCAACCCAACCTTGATCAGCAGCTTGCGTAAAATAGTTAAGTGCTTTCAGTGCGTCTTTCGGTACTCCAAGCCCATTTAAGTACATGAGACCTAAGCCGCTTTGACCAACTGGATCACCAAGCTCTGCTGCCTTTTTAAAATACTAAAAAAAACACAGTATAATATATAGACTATTTAAAATAAAATTATAATAGTATATTATAATATAAATATAATATAAAAATACAAGCTTATACCCGGTGTGTGTTGCTACACCCTGCGACTATATTGGAAAATAATAAATATATTCTTATCATTTATTTGACCCTTTGTTTGACACCACACTCATTGTCCATAGCCCGTCCCAGTTTCCCGGTAGCAAAGCATCACCAAATAGTGAGAAATTTCATTCGGAGTTTCAATGTTCTGTAATTTTTACTTCCAAAGCTGTTCGATATTAAAAATTTGGCTTATATGGGCGGAGCCACACCCCCTTGTCCAATGCCTCTCCAAATTTTTCATTTGAAAGACATTACCAAGTAGTAACATTCAGAGTTTCAATGTTCTGTGGCTTTTACTTCCTACTGATTTTTAGTGATTTTATATGAGAAATCGTATGGGCGAAAGGGGATCCAATATTTTTGCAATATCTCGAGAACCGCACATTCGATGTTGTACAAATAAGTACTAAAACCCGTGCCAAGACTGGCCAAATACACCCTCAAAATTTGCACAACACCATTGGTACGGTTCAGGTGTGATGGTGTAACATACGGACACCATTCGATTTTTATATATATAGATGATAAAAATTAGATAAAAATTCCCTTTAGTCTCCCCCGCCAAGCTTATCAAGAAATATATCTTTGGTAGCCTTTCGTTACTCGATCTGAATACTATTGTGCTCATTTGGGCTAAGAGATAACAGATTTCCATTGCCGTCTTGAGTTCAATTATAATTACTAGCGAATATATTGTGATAACAGTTCTTAGTTAATGGTTATATTTAAATGAATAAATTCGATGTCATTACCTAACAATGATATCAACCATTTATGTATATACTTTTCGCTCTGGGGGATCCAAATAAAAATTGTGCTTTGATTAGTTTTTTTAGCTTCACTATTTAATGAGCAATTTAACTAATTTAATATAGTCTTAGTGAAAAAATAACGGCACTTCCTTGTTATGCCTATCTCATTTAAGTCCTTTTGTCAAACCTCCTTTTACTAACTTTTTTACAATGGATTTCTTATGCCCTTAGAAGAAAATTCGTAATTTATTTCATAAAAAAACAACTTATATAAATTTATTCAGCCCTCTTAAGAATAAAATTTCCCCGGAATTGAAAAAGGGAATTTTCATTTTTTTTGACGGGATAATGTTTTTAGATTTTTTTTCTTCTGACGATTTAATAGTGAACTTCGATGTAAAAAAAAAACCCCCAAGAGCGGGTTGAATAACACAATAATGAAAAAGCTTTCAACACACCTTGAATGCTGTTTCCTTGTCAGCTTTAATGAACTCACTACCCTCCAAGTATAGCTTGCCTAAGAATGCAAAACCAATAGCATTGCCAGCATTGGCAGCCTGCGTAAAATACTCTAAAGCTTTTTGGTGATCCTGTTGTATTGCTTTGCCACCCTGATAGTACAGTTGGCCCAAGCCCACTTGCGATTGAACATCGCCTTTGTCAGCCAGCAACTGATAATAATCAACAATTTCCGTCTCTTGGCTTCCGGGATTCTCAGATTCATCCAGTAAGCGTACTCGGTGCACAATGGGTCCATTTGAAAAGGTTACTTTAGCAGCTACTTTTTTCGCGACGCGCTGATAGAAGGTTAACGATTTCTCACAGCTAATTGGCACATTTATCCCAAACGAGTAACGATAACCGAGCGCCATTTGAGCAAATGTGTTATCGCCTAGTGCAGCTAACGTGTAGTGTATGAGCGCCATCGGCTGGCTTACATTTTTGCCGCCAACGCCAACGGAATACAGAAACGCAAGTCCCTGTAAATTTAGTTATAAATTTGTGGTCGATAATGAATGTCTACCGTTTACCATATGTCCTTCAGCTATGCCCTCATTAGCTAATGTCTCGAATTCAGATGCCGCATACTCAAAGTCCATATTAACCCCGTTTCCGAAAAGGTACATCCAGACAAGTTGACTACGTGCCATTAAATTCCGCATTTTAGGTGATTTTTGAGCTATTGTAGTATCGTCAGACTCATCTTTGTTTAGGTTTGATTTTAAGTTGGTTTCTTCTGTAGTTATCAAAGTAGGTATAAAAGTTAATCGGGTTGCTGTAGAAACCAAGTGCTTTTGGAATCTGAATGAAAGCACTAAATTGGATAGTAATTAAGTGAATCACAATATCAGAGTTGTCTGATTAAAGGCTGATTTGTCAGAATTCCATAATATTGTGCATAATGTGCATAATATTAAATTTAATGCATTTCGATTCCAAGAGCACTTTTTCACTACAACTCCTAATAAATATTTTCGATTATTAACACAGACCTTCATTTTGAGCAACAGGAGGATCAGTTGGCTCTTGTGGTAACTTTTTGAGATAACTTGCTTCAATCAATTCAATCTGCTCCATTAAATTTTCTCTCAGTAATTTTTTATTCCAGAGCCGATCCAATAAAGCTTGATGCAACTTTTTCGTGTGCGCCGGCAATTCTAAGAGCTGTTGTTCCGCTTGCTCAGATAAATATTTCGAAGACTTGCGATCATTGCTGGATTCTGATCCTTTGGTCGAGTCGACTTTCACGTTTTCTTTTTCCTCACTACTCGCGGAAACATACAGATTTTTTGTAGTGGTTTCATCATTATCGTCAATTTCTTTTGAGTTTGTTTTAAGTGGCCCTTGGAGTTCTGCACTCAAAGTATTCAAGTGCATCAGAAGCATCAACGCAACAATCATTATTAATCTCAGTTTCATCATTATATTTTGTAATTCTAAAATAAATAAAATAAAAAACTTAAACGGTGTTTGGAGGATATTAAAAATTCGAATAGAGACGAAACAAATACTTTAATCTGTTATTAGCTATCAATAATTTTTTATATCATTTTGGGGTTTTTATAATCACTAAACCTACATATTTTTGCTAAAAATTTAACATAAAATTACAAAAATATTAGTTTTCACACGTAAGAAAATTTTTATTTTGTCGAAGAAATGTCATTCAGTCAGCCGTTCTCATTGTATCTTCAGGGATGATTAACCAATTTATACATGGTGAGTCAAATACTTAAAGTGGAACCAGAATGTTGTAGCTTGTAGCATGTAGTATGACCTGTCAAAAGTTAAAATATACTGTATGCACGGTATCGCACAGAATGTGTAGTCGTCTGTGGATCGTAGCTGTAGTTGTAGCGCAAGTTAAGATAACTTTAACTTTTGAGTACGCTGCTCTGAAAATTGAATTAATGATTCTTTTTTTAGGATTGCATGTATCAAATCGATACTGCAAATATTTGTGAAATTTTTTCAATATTTGTAAAATCAAAAAAATTGACAAATAGAGGTTCTCTGAAGCGCTCATGCCATTGTGGGCACATTTTTTGGCATAGCGTGTTACACACTGAACAGCTGATGAGGTTACTACCTGTAATCGCTACAACTGCATCGCATTCTGTTTCACGCTTTAATCTGTTATTAGCTATCAATTTTTTTTTAAACATTTGGGGTTTTTATAATTACTAAACGGGCATATTTTTACTAAAAATTTAACAAAAAATTACAAAAATATTAGTTTTCACACGTAAGAAAATTTTTATTTTGTCAAAGAAATGTCATTCAGTCAGCTGTTCTCATTGCAACTTCAGGATTGCTTAACCAATGCATACAAGGTGATTTTGATTGTAGTAACTTGCAATGTGCTAGAACGTGTTTCCGTACTTTTCTAGCTAAAGGAACAAGCATAAAATCGCTCTTTCAAGCTCGAAAGTTGCTCGAAATGTGCTAGAAGAAATTTGTTTCAGCTGTATAAGATCAAGCATACAGAAGAAAAAGCATCAAGAAGAACAAGCAAATGCTAATAAGCATTAAATAAATAAATATAAAATATCAAGTTAAAATTGGCGTCATTTGCGTTTGTAAAAAGTAAAAATTGGCGCTGTTTACATTTGATAGGCAATCAGCCGTTTTCTTGCTTGAAACGAGCTAGAAGTCGTTTCCGTACTTTTGACACTATTCTCAAATTTCATTTTACTCTCTCACATTGAACTTTGCTCGACTTTTACTCGAAAATGTGTACGGAAACACACCTAATTTGTTCTTTTTGTTTGCTTATGTTGTGCGATAAAAAATATGGCTACTATTGTGTATTACAACTCAACTAAGTGACTACATTCAACTAAATTTTTTTCGTATAACGTATTATATATATTTCAGTTGAACCATGTAGGTTGACAACTTTTAACTTTTAACTACGGGGTTTAACTGAAACCGCATGCGATTATGCAATGCCAAGAACATACGCACAGGAATGCAACGAAAGCTAGATGTCGCTAAGCTGCAATTACAACGGACTGCCGAAGCCTACTCCGCTCAACTCTCGGTTAAGCTCAACCAACCAACCTCTGGACTCGACGACGCCGGCGGACTTTGGGCGCATATATCCCACTCCATGCGCGCTGCCGCTGAAGAAGTCATTGGTTTCCGGCGCCCGCAACCTCGGAACCAATGGTATGATCAGGAGTGTCGCATTGCGACTGCAGTAAAAAACGCCGCTTATAGAAAAACGCTGCAGTCAGCTGCAACGCGAGCCGTGCGAGAAAACTACCGCGAAAAGAGGAAGGAAGAGAGGCGCCTTTTCAGACGCAAGAAAAGAGAGCAGGAAAAGCGTGAGCGTGAGGAACTAGAGGTATACCAGGGCAAGAAGGATGCACGAAAATTCTATCAACAGGTTAAGCGTCTAACCCAAGGTTTCAAGCCCGGAGCATCCACTTGTAGAGACGAAAATGGAGATCTGAATACGGATACACAGTGTGTGCTTAGATTGTGGAGACAGCACTTCTCCAATTTACTTAATGGCGACGATTCCACCAATGCCGCCCATCGAGAGCACAGTGCAGTGCCACCAATCGACGATGACGGAGTGGAAGTATCACCACCTAGCCATGAAGAGGTTCGAGTTGCTATCCAACGACTCAAAAACAATAAAGCAGCGGGTGCTGACGGCCTGTCAGCTGAATTGTTTAAAACCGGCGGCGATGAATTGATAAGGCGCATGCATCAGCTCATCAGCAAAATATGGCTAGCAGAAAGCATGCCCGACGATTGGAACCTCAGTGTACTGTGCCCTATACTTAAGAAAGGAGACCCTACAATCTGCGCAAGTTATAGAGGTATCAGTCTTATTTCCATCGCATATAAGGTTCTCTCAAGCGTACTGTGTGAAAGATTAAAGCCAATTACAAAAACACTGATTGGACCTTATCAGTGTGGCTTTCGACCTGGTAAGTCCACCATAGACCAGATTTTCACGCTACGACAAATCCTGGAGAAAACCCACGAAAATCAAATTGACACACACCATCTCTTTGTCGACTTTAAAGCTGCGTTCGATAGCCCGAGAAGGAATTGCCTATACGCAACAATGTCTGAGTTCGGTATACCTGCAAAGTTGATTAGACTTTGCAGAATGACGTTGAGCAACACACGCAGCTCCGTCAAGGTAGGAAATGACCTCTCCGAAACCTTCAATACCGAAAGAGGTTTCAGGCAAGGCGATCCACTGTCTTGCGATCTCTTCAACATCATCATGGAGGGGATCGTACGAAAGGCCGGTGTGCATCGTAATGGCACCATTTTCTATAAAGGTGTCCAGCTCCTTGCTTACGCTGATGATATTGATATTGTTGGCAGAACCAAGAGAGATGTTACCGCTGCTTTCGCCGCTATCGAAAAGGAATCAGCCAAAGTGGGTTTGACGATAAATGAGGGTAAAACAAAGTATATGCTGTCTACAAACAAGGGAGCTCGGCGTTTAGACTCCCACGTTTCATCCGGCAGCTATAACTTTGAAGTAGTCAAGGAGTTTGTATACCTTGGCACCGCCATTAATACTAACAACGAAATCAGCCTGGAGATAAAGCGAAGAACAATAATTGCTAATAGGTGCTACTACGGGCTCAGTAAGCAACTAAGTTCCAGAGCCCTCTCTCGATCGACAAAACTAACACTCTACAAGACGCTCGTTCTACCTGTGCTGCTTTATGGCGCTGAGGCATGGGTAGTTTCGCAAACTGACGCAGCCGCTCTGGGGGTGTTCGAGAGAAAAGTTCTTCGCAAAATCTTCGGTCCTGTTCGAGTCGGCGATGACTATCGCATCCGAATGAACCACGAGCTGTATGAGCTCTACGGAGACATTGACGTAGTTCGGCGTATAACTGTGCAGCGACTACGCTGGCTGGGTCATGTCCATCGTATGGACGACGAAGCTCCAGCGAAAAAGGTGCTCGAAGCGAGGGTCGCTGGTCAACGACGACGAGGGAGACCATGCCTCCGATGGATGGACCAGGCTGAGGAAGCCCTAACCGCACTTGGTGTATCCGATTGGAGAAGGCGCGCGCAAAGCAGAGGCGCCTGGCGAGAGCTGACGAGGTCGGTCGAAATCCGGACACGGGTTGTCACGGCCACCTAAGTAAGTAAGTAAGTTTAACTGAAATTAAAAAAATTTTGTTGGATCTAGTCAGCTTAGTTGAGTTGTAAAATATAATAGGGTCTTAAATTTACAAATTGTGAAATATCAATACATATAAAATATCATAAGTTAAAATTGGCTCCGTTTGCGTTTGTTAGAAGTTAATATTGGCGCTGTTTACGTTTGATAGTCAATCAGCTGTTTTTGTGCTTGAAACTAGCTAGAAGTCGTTTCCGTACTTTTGGCACTATTCTCAATTTTAATTTTACTCTCTCACATTGAGCTTTACTTGACCTAAGATCTAAGTGCCTTAATAAGGGCCGGTCACATTATCAAATTTTTCATCCAACATGTCATCAAAAAATTTGACCAACAGAAATATATATGGAATTTGACGAAAAATTTGACATGTGAACACTCATCAATTTGTTGTTCAAATCGTTTGATTTTTCGGTTGTTTGACCAACGATTTGATGAAAAATTTGACGTGTGAACACTAGTCAAATTTTCTAGTGCGTTTTCATCACTTAAAAAAGATTTCAACGCGGACACATCAATTCAAAATGCACGACGAAGAAAATTTTTGCAATGATTTTATTGAAATTTATAGACTACATCCATAACTGTGGCAGATTAAATCGGAAATTTACAAAAAAAGATTATTAAAAAATAAAGCATATGGAGTGCTGCTGATGTGTTCACTTCGGTGTGCAAGACAATAATGAAATTTGACGAAAAATTTGATAATATGAACACTTGCGTGGTCAAACTGTTTGACCAATACTATAAGTATTATTCCAATAAGATTAAATAGAAGAACGCTACGTGCACGATTGCCACCTCAAATTCCCACAAAAAACCTTTTTCCCACAATAGCAAAAAAGAATAACCACAAAAATTCCCACGGTACAAAATTGAAATCCCAAAAAAATCCCATCGCAACTAAAAAAACCACAAAAAAATCCCACGCACTTTTAAAATAACCATTAAAATCCCACGCAAATAAAAAAAAAACCCCGAAAAATCCCTTTCGTATACAAATTAACCACAAAAAACCCTCTATTAAAAATTAATACATTAAAAACCAAGGACATAAAATATTGCCAAAAATGTAGCAAAAATTATTTTTACGCATATAAAAGAACAATTAATAATTAAGACCCCTATTATGTCTGACAACTTTACTAAGTTGACTAGATACAACAAAATCTTTTTCGTATAACGTAGAGGCTCGGATTCCGAGGGAGAATTTTTAGGCATTGAAACCCCCAAAATTTTTGGAGAACCTGCATTTAAATGTGATATACTTGTGTTTATTATGGGGCTATGGATACCAAAAAGAAAAACATTGATTTTTGCATAATTTATTTTAAATATTCATACACCTATGCTGCAACTGTTTGTGGCTGTTTCCATTTCTAATGCACTGAGTTCTGGGGCTCTATTCCGTAACTGTGCACAAAATTTGTGTACACAAAATTAAAAATTTCATATTCACTCCAAATGCACACTTTTTAATTTCAAGTGATTCTGTAAACTGAAATCAGTTGCCATGCAAATATTTTTTAAAACTATACCTAAAACAGATACAAAAAATCGTGCGATTACGTTTAATAATTTGGTCATTACGAAATTTTTTGGTAGAAGTATGCATTTTTGGAAATATCGAGTTTGAGTATTTTTATGAAAAAACCCCAAAAAACAAAAATACAATTTTTTAAATATCAATACAAAAATTAACTAAAAATAGTTTTGAGATATTTTGTGCAAAAAAATTAAAAAAACCAAAAGTCGGATATAAAATAGCTGCTGAAACTTGACTTTTTTTCAAAAATCCTTAAAGTGCCCTTTTCTGGCATATCGAACACAGAAAAAAAAATCATAAACTCTGGTAATTTAATTTCGATTTTCATATTTGATAACTCATTTTAAAGCAGCTACGAACATAATTAGCTCGCGAGCTAAGAGCTTTTCCAAAAATGTATTTTCTTCCGCTGCAAAAAAGCTTTCAGTCTGCAGACAGACTCGAAGCAGTTAGGGTCACATCACTTTATTCGCTTGATTTCGATATAATTACGTAGTGTTTGAACACCGAAAAGAATAAGATAAAGAAGCGATGCGTAGTTCTGTTATATTTAATGTTATATTTTTGTTAGTCTACATTTGATATTCTAAAAATGCAGCGCTTTTTATTCAAATGAGCACTCATTGTTTGAAAGTTTAAAATAGTTTATTTTATATTTATTTTGTTTTTAGTCATACGCGGTCTCACGTATGCCATTCTGTTTTATATGTATACATAATATAGATAATAATATACATAATAACAAACGCAATAATAATATATGCTACAAAAATAATCTTTTCTAATGTGCTTTCATAATTTTTTGCTATTCGCGTCTATTTGTTATTGTTTTTGTACATAAAGCTTTTAGAAAGCCCCAAAAACCAAAACGATAAGTTTGTACGTGAACAACACTATCTACTGCTTGACTTGTTATATATAGAACTTGTTGGTTTGTCTGCACGAAATCAAAAATTTTTGATTTTGTCTGCACAAACTGACGATTCTTCAAATTGGTCCACCAACACCGCCACAAACAGGCAAACATTTCCGCAAGCCAACATGTCCGCCTGTATATAAACCTTCAAGAAACAACACGATTTTGCGTTTGTGATTTCGGCATGAACTTAACCAACAAACATGCCTAAGAACGTCAGCTTAATGCATAAGCTGATGCTAATGCATAATTACTGAAGCTTAAATGCATAATTTTTTTCATACATAAATGTGAATTTTATCTTTAATTTTCAAAACAAAACAAAAAAATCCCATAAAAAAATCCCGCATGAATTAAAAAAGAAAACTACACTCAATTAAAAAAGCCATGGGAATTCCCATTTCCCACGGCAATTAAAAATAACCTCAAATGGGATTTTTCCGTATTTTCAGCCGTAGCGACGTGCTATAAGGAATGTTTCCGTACACATTTTCGAGTAAAAGTCGAGTAAAGTTCAATGTGAGAGAGTAAAATGAAATTTGAGAATAGTGTCAAAAGTACGGAAATGGCTTCTAGCTAGTTTCAAGCAAGAAAACAGCTGATTGCCTATCAAATGTAAACAGAGCCAATTTTTACTTTTTACAAACGCAAACGACGCCAATTTTTACTTGATATTTTATATTCATTTAGATGTATTGATATTTATTGTTATTTAACAATTTGTAAATTTGTTTTTTATCGCACAACATAACCAAACAACGAACGACAATTTGACATTTGCTTGTTCTTCTTGATGCTTGTTCTTATGTAGCTGGAACAAATTCTAGCACACTTCGAGCCATGGTAGAATTATAGGGTAGGCTCAAGGTTGAGCAAAAAGCAAGCTGTATGTCAAAACCGGCTGGTCGAATTTTAGTGATCTTATTGTTGTTGTTGCCTTTATCATTTGACGTTTAGCGTTCTCACAGCTTTGTTGTTGCAAAACTTGTTGTTTGAGCAGCCATTTAAATGTGAGCCTACCTTATAATTGTATCATGACTTAGAGCAACTTTCGAGCTCGAGAGAGCGGTTTTATGCTTGTTCTTCTAGCTAGAAAAAGTACGGAAACACGTTCTAGCACATTGCAAGTAACTAAAATCGAGTACATCGGAGCTTCGGAGTCGGCTGGTAGGTCCAGTTCTCGATCATTTGTGTTTAAAAAAATTTACAACACACATACACAATTGATCATAAGAAGCTCGGTTCAAAGTCCTTTCAATGGCTGAAATTGAAAATGAAATTTTTTTTTTTTTTATGAAGCAACATGTATACAAAGAAAAAGAAAAGAAACATTTTGTATGAATAACAACAGTCTGTATTTAATTTGTCTTGAAAAAAAAGAAAATAACTTAAAAGCTAGCCTCTATGGTGGTCAGGAGAGTTCTTAAGTAGAACTCAGGCAAAAGTGGAGCCGAATAATCAATTTCCGTATTAATTTCAACATTTAAAACACCAATCGGGGATAGGTTATAAGAGTCAGAACAGCTTAAAAGCTTCTGATTATTAAAACAATCAGTAATGAGATAATTTTCGTGAGATTCAAGTTTGTCAACAAATCTTTTTAACAAGGGTAAAGCATATATGCAAAGAGACACGATAGCAAATTTACTATAGATAAATTCACTAGAGTATTTTTTGTGTAAGATTCAAAATGTCGATCAACACAAAGTCTTAAAATCTTCCTTTCAAAAATTTCTAGTTACTTGGCCACCAAAGGGGAGAAGGAAAACCAAATAGGGAAGTCATATACGATGACTGACCTAATGCAGACCTTATAAATTAAAAATTTTGTTTCCTGACTCAAATACTCCTTGTTTAAGAGATTAGAAAACATTGATTTTACTTTGTTGGCCTTACTTAAGGTTAACCTTGCATGCTCATTAAATTAACTAATCTATTAAATGTAACTCCAAGATATTTAAAGCTGTTTTTAAAAGGGATTTCAACTCCAGCTAAAAAAAGGGGCACCTTTTTACTTTCAGGGACCACGTTTGAGGCGCACTTGCCGGAAGCGTTTCTCAGACATATTGCTTCAGACTTGGCAGCGTTTATTTTGATACCACATTTTTTATAAAATTGATCTATTTCAGATTGGTGGAAGGAGACCAAGGACAATGTCGCAAGGGGAGATATTGCATGAGCATATACAAGAGAGTCATCTGCATAGAGAATACTTTTCGAAGAGTTCACCTCATGCGGAAAATCATTTTATATATTTATATATTTTATATATTTTTGATATTTATTGATAATAAGTACACTGTACTTAGTACAGTAAGAACTATGTTCTTTTCAAGCACAAAGGTTAAGTAATTAAAGAATTATATAACATCTTCAGATTTAAAATTTTAACTGAGAAATAAGTGGGAGATAGTATAACAAGTAAAATAGACATTAAAATAAGTTAAAATTAATTATTTTAATTAACTTAAGTGAAAACATTAGAGAATTGAAAGCCAAAGGTGTAACAATAAAAAATTCTGTAATTTAAAATTTAAACTGCAACTCAAAATTAAGTGTACAATAATATTAAATGTGAAAATGGCTAATATTACAGTTAAATTATTGCATGTTTAATTTATCATATATAAAATATAAGGAGAATTAGATTTGAAAGACTAAGTTAGTTGCAAAAATTAGAGGACGTGATTAAGAAAGAAGTAGAGAAAAAAGTTATTAGAGAGATACATATAGGAGCAAATAAACTGATTTTTTATATTATGTTCTGTGAGAAGTACTCAACTATGGCATTCTTGAAACGTTCATTTCCAACAATTGATTTTAAGTTAGTTAGTAACGAATTCCATAACCTGATAGCATTAATAAAAAATAATCTTGTTGAATTTAGGAAGTTGAAATTCGGCAAAGTAAGCATATGACTTCTATGCGAGTGAAGGGAGTAAACGGGTTAAAACCAATATTTATCAACTTATAGAGAATAACATCTTGATATGCATTGTCAAACAATTTCTCAATATCATGGGAAACTACTATGGTGCATTGCCTTTTACGTAGATTGCATATCACATCATCCTGAAATTTAAGAAGTGCATGTGACGTGTAGTGACCCTTAAAGCCATACTGATGACTAGGAATATAATCAATAATGATATTATCATCCATTTTTGATTTGTTGATACGTTCAAGCAGCTTCCCAAAGTTCGAGAGCACAGAAATCAGACGAAAATTATTAATATCCGAGTTACCCTGTCTCTTTTGCAAGGGAAAAATCTTTGCTATTTTCCAAGCGGTAGGGAAATAACCATGACTTATGCAATTGTTAAAGATGCAGGAAAGAATCAAAGGCATAAGATTCGAATTTTTTGATCAGGAAGTTGGGTATATGGTTCAATTTAGAAGATTTTTTGAATTTAAACCGCACGAAAGATTTTGAAGAGAAGCAGAAGTAATGAAATTAATATTGTCTGGGTTATTAAGAGAAGTGAAGTCAGGAGAGAAACGATAAATTGATTCTGGGTATGATGTTATGTTATTATCTACGAAAAGTTTAATGTTCTCAGAGTTAGCATAGTTAGGAATTTGTTCCTTATAAATTTCTACAAAGTGTTGCCTGAACGCCTCTGCCTTATCTAAATCATTAACAATAATCAGATTGTCCATAGTGACTTTATCACCTCCCTTTCGCTTTTTCCTACTGATCATTCCGTAGATCTCTTTAAAGGCATGAGGACCAGGGTGAATCTTTTTTGTCATTAAGTATCTGGCTAATGTTTATTTGCTCTTTAATTATAAAAAAAGCGGAATGGCCATTTCAGCCCTTGAAAGTACTTTGACCGAGCTTCTTATGATCAATTGTGTTGCGTGTGTTGCGAAATGTTTGAACACAAATGATCGAGAACTGGGCCTACTAGCTTTATGCCGACTCCGAACGCCTTATGTTCTCAATAAGCTTTTCATGGCAATTTTTATTCTCTGAGGTTTGCCATTATTCAATTGAAAAAACTTTCTGTGTCAGATGGGGGTTTCGAACCTGGGTTCTCTGGCGTATGAGCCACACACTCTTCCCACTACGCCACGGCCGCGCTCTTTAATTATAATCGTCAATAACTGTATTTGTTTCGAGAGGATCAGCTAATCTGAACTTTTCCTATTGAAATTCTGATGATAAATTCTTTTTAATTCTTTTTGCCAAGCATATTTGACTCTGAAAAGTTGTTTAACACGATCAGGAATAACATACTTCCTGTTTTTTAAGACTAGAGATTCAGAGTGTGAAGAAACAACCGAGGTAATAGTATTGAAGATAGTTGCAATGAAATTATCAATTTCCGAGATAAGATAGCCAGATAATTCAAAATTCAAATCCGATTGGAAGTAAGTCCAGTTGGTTTTGTTAAAAGATGTAACGTTTCTTAGGAAATTCACAAGAAATGTAAACTCATTTAAATCGGGAATGAGTTTTTAAGGGAAATGGTCAAAGAAGGAACTGAAGCTTGAAATTGTTAAGTTTGGATTAATTAGATCAATAATATCCGAGCTGATCAGGAAAAATTGTCTAAAAAAGACGATCCATTCGGATATATATATAAAAAGAGTCGCATACCCTACTAAAATCGAATGAGCTATTTAGTAGACAATTATACTGAATAATTGTTTACCTCTCCGTTTATCTTAGAGAGACTGTCAAACAAAATATTGCCAGAAATTTTACACGGAAAATAAACACTACCAAACAGAAAAGACCTACGTCGACCATTTAAGTTGAGAACAACTATGATAAAGACAGAGGGGAACAAAACGTCTGGAATGAAAGCAGCAGAATAAGAATGAGATTTTTTAATTGTAATACAAATGGCCTGAGGGGAGAAGTCTTGAATAAAGTTATTGTGATCCAAAATAAAGGTACTAATATGCTGTAGGTGAGTTTCTTGTATAAAAGCAATGTTTATATCATTCTCATAAAGGGTTTTTAGTAAATCTATTCTTCTGATTACATCAACTCGGGATCTCACATTAAATGTGAGTAAATTCAAAAATCTATGGACCATATTTTAATTTTACTTCATTTAACAGTCTTAAACATTCTGCTTTTGCTTGGACTTTGGGCATTGAGCGATAATTATCAATAAAAACCCGAAGTTTAAGTTCTAGCGAAACAGGTTCCGGCTCACAGAAAAATTCATTTACAATCGAAAGTTTATTGTTAATTAGGATTGACTCTGATACATTGTTTTTTGCGGAATTAAAAAGACTAGCAAATGTTTTGGTGGAACTGTTTTTACTCACTGCATTGCAACAATCACAAAGAATACAGTCGTAGCAAGTCGCAAACTTTTCATCGTTCCATAAGCTGGTTTTTAAATCGCGTATGAACAATGAATTTACAGTGTTTAAATCACTATAAACGCAGAAAAGCTGTTATTCTACATTTCTTTAATATATAACATCACAAAATAAGTGTTCAATAAAATCGTAAAAATTAAAACAAACTTTTTACCAATATATAAATTGATAAACAACAATACAATACTTGGCAAATAGAAAAGAACGCGAAAAAACATAAAACACGAAGTTTTTCGGTTTGTGCTTGCGACGAGCAAATCTAAACTTCTTGACACATACTGAGTAACTGATTGAGTGCTTTGACACCTACACCATCACTACCACTGCTTCTATTGCAACGTTTTCTTCACTTCGCTTATCGCTGAACTGTGTCTCTTACAAATCAATGTCGCGCTCTCCTCGATTAACGCGCCAACTTCTGCAGCAGCAGTCTCTCCGTTCGAGTTGCAAAAATTATGGCACGCCTAAGCATGGGAGTTCGGAATCTTTATCGCAGGCTCTGTTTGTGCAGCTCAGAGAAATGGAAGAGCGCCTAAGCACTAATTTGCACAATGACATAAGGCAGCTTGAAGAGCGCCTGCTCTCACAATCCAACACCTATTTCAAGTGCCTCTCTGCGTAAATTTCAGCTGTGGAAGTCAAGCTTTCGTCAAAAATTGAGTGTGAGGCGAGTAGTTTTGAAACCAAATTGCGGGAGTTTGAGGATAAAATTCTCTCACTTGAAAATCAACTCCATACTTTGACTCTTCGATGTAGTGAGCTTGAAAAATTAAGAACTGAACAGCAATGAGTATATATTAGGGCGGGTCGACCCCTATGGAAGAAAAAAAAATTTGATTTGTTACCGACTTTTTTGAAAGATCCTATTGAGAGGATTTCAGAACACAAAAAATTTTTTTTTTAAGTGGTCTACATTAACAACCAAAATGGTATTTTTGTTATAACTCGGTTATTTGATGTCCGATTTTGAAAAAACGTATATTTTTAGAAAGATCTTAAAAATCCTAACAATTCGTAGTCAAAAATTATTGACCTTTGAGGTCATCTTCAATAAAATAATTCAGTTTTTAACTTTTTTTGCACTACGACTCCCAAAACTTTGCCCATTTTATATTTTGTAATTAAAGTTCATAAAAAATCAATAGGTTCGTGTGAAGAAATTTTTTAATTCCACTCATAGGAAAAAAAGTTACACGCGCTTAAAATTTAATTAAATTAATATTTTTTTTTTTTTTTCGTGTGTATTTTACTGATGCTGCTGCAGTTGTAGCACGCGAATTAGATTACCTGTAACACCTGATGCTGTCTGCACAATAATAATTATATAAAACAATTTAGGGTACGCAAACAAGAAGTTATTTCAATAAGCACGTCTTGCAATCAGAAAACTTGCAGAAATTGATAAATTTATGATTTGTTTACATATTTTGCAAATGTCAAATTTTTATAGGTAAAAGTACATATATGCATCTCGCTCTTTATAGCATGTGTTTTGTGATATGGGATAAGATAAGATACTAAAAGATCACATGGAAACGCGGCATAAAGAGCAGAAGACACACACACACACAATAAAAATAACACAACAAAACAAGACCTCAGAACAAACACTACGAATTGGTAAGCATAAACAAAGTATTTATAAATGCAATCTGGATTTATAATTTAAGTTTCTATTAACTTCCAGATTGCAATGAGTGCGTGCAAGAAAAACGAACGAATTGTTTAGCACAATCTATTAATTGTAGGGCCAACGATTCCCAATCTATTTCATTATTAATTCTTCACTTTTATTATATTATTCAACCAGATAAAAGAATTTAAAATACAGATGAACTATGACGAGCTAATGATGCAATTAACCATGATCCAATTAACAAGGTGGTAGTGACAGCTGGCTGCATTCACACAAACGACGACCATTGGTGGTCATTTGCTTGAATATTTAACTTTATCTTTTTGTTTACTTTTTTCAAGGTATATTTACCATGGTATTATTGTCTCGGAGCGGTAGGTACAGCAGCTGTCAATCACATAGAATAATATAATTTGCAAATTTTGTTATTTGTTTTATTTAAACCATAATTTTCTACGTTGAACCATTTTTGACAATCAATAATCACAAAAAAATACTGTCACTACCATGGTCACTACCACCAAATGGTACAAAGTAGAAAATAAAGAGAGTAAATAAATATAACAAGTTAAATATACAAGCAAATGACAACCTATGGGGAAAAGGGGGGCGAACCTTCACATGGCAACGTGTCTGACCGCCTCAACCTGGCGAGGCCAGCATTATCCATGTCGAAATCGTCTCAAGTCGACTCAAACCTCCACGTGGTGTTCCCTGGGCAACGGCAAACTGGCATCCGTCAGTTTGACGGCTAATTTGAGCGGCGGGTCACTACATAGACCTTAAACATGGAATGTGCGCAGGGTTTGGGTCCCGCCACATTACTACTGCCCAATGTAAACTAAACCAGCCTCGGATAAGAACCCCAATTACGTTGACGACCACCGCAAACGAAAAACGGACAATGATTTACGGATATGCACCTGGAATGTCCGAACCCTTTATAGGGAAGGTGCCATTATCCAACTACGCTACATTGTTTCCCGGTTCACACCTGTGAACGAAAGATTGGCCACGATCCGCATCAAAGCAAAATTTTTCTACATCAGCCTTATTTGCGCGCACGCCTCGACGGAGGAAAAGGACGAAGCCGTCAAAGACGCTTACTACGCTAGTCTTGAGGACGTATACGACCACCTTCCGGTCCATGACGTGAAAATAGTCCTCGGCGATTTTAATGTGAAAGTCGAAAGGGAAGGCATCTTTGGCCCCACTGTCGGTCAGTTCAGTCTTCATGAGACCTCCACGAACAACGGTCTAGGACTGATCGACTTCGCCGCGGCGCGAAACATGGTAGTTAGTAGCACCTCGACATCCACAAGGCCACCTGGCTGTCCCAGGATCAAAAAACGCGAAACCAAATTGATCATGTTGTAATCGACGGAAGGCATGCCTCTAGTGTTATAGATGTGCGTACATTTCGGGGGGTCAACATTGACTCCGACCATTATCTTGTTGCAGCCAAGATCCGCATGCAGTTATGCAATGCAAAGAACATACGCACAGGAATGCAACGAAAGCTAGATGTCGCTAAGCTGCAATTACAACGGACTGCCGAAGCCTACTCCACTCAACTCTCGGTTAAGCTCAACCAACCAACCTCTGGACCCGACGACGCCGGCGGACTTTGGGTGCATATATCCCACTCCATACGCGCTGCCGCTGAAGAAGTCATTGGTTTCCGGCGCCCGCAACCTCGGAACCAATGGTATGATCAGGAGTGTCGCATCGCGACTGCAGTAAAAAACGCCGCATATAGAAAAACGCTGCAGTCAGCTGCAACGCGAGCCGTGCGAGAAAACTACCGCGAAAAGAGGAAGGGAGAGAGGCGCCTTTTCAGACGCAAGAAAAGAGAGCAGGAAAAGCGTGAGCATGAGGAACTAGAGGTATACCAGGGCAAGAAGGATGCACAAAAATTCTATCAACAGGTTAAGCGTCTAACCCAAGGTTTTAAGCCCGGAGCATCCACTTGTTGAGACAAAAATGGAGATTTACTTACTGGCGACGATTCCACCAATGCCGCCCATGGAGAGCGCAGTTCAGAGCCACCAATCAACGATGACGGAGTGGAAGCACCACCCCCTAGCCATGAAGAGGTTCGAGTTGCTATTCAACGACTCAAAAACAATAAAGCAGTGGGTGCTGACGGCCTGTCAGCTGAATTGTTTAAAACCGGCGGCGATGAATTGATAAGGTGCATGCATCAGCTGATCAGCAAAATATGGCTAGAAGAAAGCATGCCCGACGATTGGAACCTCAGTGAACTGTGCCCTATACTTAAGAAAGGAGACCCAACAATCTGCACAAGTTATAGAGGTATCAGTCTTATTTCCATCGCATATAAGGTTCTCTCAAGCGTACTGTGTGAAAGATTAAAGCCGATTACAAAAACACTGATTGGACCTTATCAGTGTGGCTTTCGACCTGGTAAGTCCACCATAGACCAGATTTTCACGCTACGACAAATCCTGGAGAAAACCCACGAAAATGAAATTGACACACACCATCTCTTTGTCGATTTTAAAGCTGCGTTCGATAGCCCGAGAAGGGATTGTCTATACGCAACAATGTCTGAGTTCGGTATACCTGCAAAGTTGATTAGACTTTGCAGAATGACGTTGAGCAACACACGCAGCTCCGTCAAGGTAGGAAATGACCTCTCCGAAACCTTCAATACCGAAAGAGGTTTCAGGCAAGGCGATCCACTGTCTTGCGATCTCTTTACCATCATCATGGAGGGGATCGTACGAAAGGCCGGTGTGCATCGTAATGGCACCATTTTCTATGAAGGCGTCCAGCTCCTTGCGTACGTTGATGATATTGATATTGTCGGCAGAACCAAGAGAGATGTTACCGCTGCTTTCGCCGCTATCGAAAAGGAATCAGCCAAAGTGGGTTTGACGATACATGAGGGTTAAACAAAGTATATGCTGTCTACAATCAAGGGAACGCGGCGTTTAGACTCCCACGTTTCATCCAGCAGCTATAACTTTGAAGTAGTCAAGGAGTTCGTTTACCTTGGCACCGCCATTAATACCAAAAACGAAATCAGCCTGGAGATAAGGCGAAGAACAATGATTGCTAATAGGTGCTACTACGGGCTCAGTAAGCAACTAAGTTCCAGAGCCCTCTCCCGATCGACAAAACTAACTCTCTACAAGACGCTCGTTCTACCTGTGCTGCTTTATGGCGCTGAGGCATGGGTAGTTTCGCAAACTGACGCAGCCGCTCTGTGGGTGTTCGAGAGAAAAGTTCTTCGCAAAATCTTCGGTCCTGTTCGAGTCGGCGATGACTATCGCATCCGAATGAACCACGAGCTGTATGAGCTCTACGATGACATTGACGTAGTTCGGCGTATAACTGTGCAGCTATTACGCTGGTTGGGTCATGTCCATCGTATGGACGACGAAGCTCCAGCGAAAAGTTTCTCGGGGCGAGGGTCGCCGGTCAACGATGACGAGGGAGACCATGCTCCCGATGGATGGACCAGGCAAGGTTCGCCCCCTGTTCCTTCGTTCATCCTACCCATTATTATTTCCGTTATCATTAGTTATTTTGGCTATCATACGTTGTCAAAAATGGTACAAAGTAGAAAATGAAAAAAGCAAAAAAACAGAAAAAGTCCTATGATCGACCAATGAACCACCTATGATCGCCGTTTGTGTGAATATAGTCTGGTGTCACTACCACATTGTTGCCGACGCGAAAGGAAAAAATCCCTACTGACGCGTTCCGGAGCCGCAAGCAGTGATGTTTAAGTTTCAAAGTGGTTCGCATATAATGCAATGCAATTAATAACCGGCCACTTTGCAGTAAAACATACCAGAAGTACAATTGATGTAAGTAAACAACTTCTTTAATATAACATTATGAATTTTAGAATTAAAATCAAGATTCTGAAATTGTTATACTGTAATTAGGGGTATACTTTATAGTATGGTTATATTATTAAAAATAAGAACTATTTTCGGTACTTGGGTTCTTTATTTTTTTCGCTCATGAATAATGATTTAGAATAGTAGCAGCGATTTTATTTTAATAATAGTCTAAATATATGATTATATATGAATAATAAGTTTTTATTTCTTTGATTCCTTAACTTCATAGCTTTTTGGTGACGCAGCTGCTCCTTTCTTTCCTTTTCTTCTTTTGCAATAGACTTGCCACTTAAATAAATGCAGCTCTAGTAATTATGTCATCATCTTAATCCATTGCATTTATTTTAATTTAATGCAAATTATTTACTATTAATTATGAATTACTTTACCTATTTTAAATTTAAATTTTAAAATAAAATCGCAACTTTGAGCTACTCAATGCTTTCCAGGCGAATTTGTTGTTGAAAAAAGGAGTATAAGTTTGAATACTAAGGTAAAAAAATTGAGCTTTCAACCCTGCATTTATTGATATTCGGCCGAATGAACAATTTTCTGTTTATGCCGTGGTTATGCTAGCCAAACAAGATTGGCGAACATTTTTTGTTGTTATTGTTTCTCATGTAAAGTGAGAAATTAACTTTTTCTGAAATTCATTCTCTCGCTCTCAGACCGAACATTTTTGATTGCTGATTGAAATAGCAAACATGCCGAACTTTCCGGTGTTGCCTGCAGTCATTTTCCATAAAAGCATCGAAAAAGTAGCAAAAAGTACAAAAAATTTAAATAAGTTATAAAGCAACTTATTTTAAATAACAAGCAACCTTAAAAACAAAGAACAGACATTAAGAAAAAGTCGAACAACATGTGTTGAGCAAAAATTTTCAGTATTTATTGTCGCTCCAAATAAACACTAACAATTTTGTGCCTTTACAAGTTTACTATAAAAAAATAGTCTTAAATCAAATTGCAGATTCATTTCCATCAATTTTTATTATTGTGTTGTATGTAATTTAAAATATTTTATGTAGGAATGGTATTTACTTGGAGTCGCAGTTTGACCGAAGTGTAAAAACTGTATTAAAAAGTGTATACATAAAAATTAGGGTTGTTGTTTAATTTGTGTTTTGGAATATTATAACATTGATGCAACAGTGCAGCAAACAGAAGCATAACCACCAAACAAACATTTCAGCGAAGAGAATAAATAAACGAAAATGAACACCAAATGTTCGGCAATCATGTTTGGCTAGCATAACCACGGCATTACACCACATGAACATACAAGATGGCGGATAATGTTCGCGATTGATGTTCCTGCGGTGTAGACAGTTGGTCCGAACGAATTTTTTTCGCAATAAATTGTTTGCTATGAATTTTTCGTTTGTTCAGGCGGTTCAAACGCACGGTAAGACAGGTAAATATTTCCTATTTTATTTTATCATAAGTAGTGAGCATTGCAATAATAGTGACTGAATATTAGTATGAGAAAAGCAATTTGTTAATATAATAGTGCAAACTCAAAAAATAAATGTTCAAAACGTTTAACCTCAGCAGCTGCAGATGCATATGGTTGAAGTGAAATCCACCGCTGGCGACGACTTTTGTTTTTAGGCTTTTTAGACTTTTGTTAAAAATTTAACACTAACGGCTGAAAAACGTTTAGCACAATGTTTAACGCACTTTTTTATTGAATTTATTTTTTGACGTAAAATTACGTCTTACAGCGCGTTTTGTATGGTGGTATTTTCACAAATTTTTTCAAGGCCATGCAAAGTTTTTGGGGGAACCCTTTAGGGCCTTATACAGCCTTTAATAATCATCGTACAAAGATAAAATTTATGCCAAAATATCAGTTATTTTGTACATAAAAGGAGTAGTTAACTTTGGATTTTGTTACTTCTTTAATAAAGCTACAAAAGATAGCAAAAGAAAAGAAGAAAAATTCACATTTTTGTATAAGAAAAAATGCATTGATGATTCATTTGCTGCTGACGTTCGTATGCTTGTTGCTTTAGTTCGTGCCGAAATCTCGAACGCAATATCGTGTTGCTTGTTGAATAGAATCGTTTTATGAGCTATACAATACAAGCGTTATATTTCTCAGATCTATACAGACAATGCTTACGTATATAAATGCTTGCGCCGCTAAAAAACTTTCAGTCTGCTGGCAGACTCCAATCAGTTAGGGTGCGGTCGCTTTGTCCGCCTGATATATGGTATGCAGAAAATAAAGCGTTGCAATACGAAGAAGCGATGCATGTTCATTATACATATATTATACACATATAAACCATTTTAAGTCAAGAATTGTTTTACGAATATTTTTCAGTAACTGCTTGTGTTGTTGTTGTTATTAATACGTGTGTATGAAATATTTGCATATATATATTCTTTCGTTTTTTAGTTTGTTATTGTTTTTGCTAATCTTCAGCAAGATTCATATGCAATAAATAATACAAACATAATACAATACAAGAAATTAAATTACTACAATGCAGGTTTACATATACGCAGATTGGAGACTGTCACGGTAGTTATGCTATCATAAACTTTATTTATTTTTAAAATATAATAAACTCGAATTAGTTATTGAACGAATTTTATGTACACATACCATATTTAAAATATATTTGCTGGTTCAAATTTAAATATTCAATTATATTTAAAATATATTTAAGTTCTTTACTGCAGGAAAAATAATAGATGCATATTATTCCGAAATATTTATTTCAATTTATTAAACAAAAGATTGCATTATATTTATTTTAAACCAACATAAAAATGAATAAGATCAACAAAAAATTCTACGTCCACACTTACGATAATATCGAAACAGTCTTTTTTTTCTATTCGCTTCACTTTTAGTTTTATTTGACAAACAGTTGTTTTTGAAAGAAGCTGGTTTACTTATAAGTGAGAAAATCAACCCTTAGCAATGCTACCCATGGCAGAATTAGAAGGTGGACTCGGAGAGGAATGAAGTAGAAAGCAGAATAAAGCGGGCTAGATGTCAAAATCAGCTGTCCATCTCGAGATTCTTTATGCCCACGTTTCGCAGTTGTTTTTAGGTTAAAATTGTAACATGATTTTTGTTGCAATTTTAAGACTTCACATTTTACCGTTTTTATTACACTGTTTATATAATATTTTCACTCAAACTATCATTAACTTAACACACGCGACCGCACTTTTTGCAACTTGGAAACATAAAATATTTTCTTCATTTGCAATTTCTACGAAATTCGTCGTTTTGACAACTAACCAACCTTTTCATTATCCACTCTTCGTTGACGCGTGAGTACACTCAGCGAAGCGGCCCTACCTTATAATTCTGCCATGATGCTACCTGTATAGTTCTGCCATGCTCGGAACCAATAAAAAAGCAAGAAGATGCTTCTTGACAGTTCTGGCTCTGCTCTGAACAATTAAACGGAATCCCCTTTGTATCGCATGTACCTGATTTACATTGATCAAGAATTGACGCCACTTATTTGCTATTCCTTTTAAAATTTACCCTCTCTCCCGTTGATGTCCGCGTCTCTCATGCATAAATGCAAAACTTGATCAGTGTTGCCGTTTTGGCTATTTATAGCCAAAATGAGCTATTTTCTTTTCCATGGCCAATTTTTGGCTGTTTGGCGATTTTATTTTTCATTTGGGTTTTTTTTTTATTCGGGTATTTTTTTGTTAATTTGGCGAAAATTAATGTTTTGTCCTAACCTAAATGATATAAAATTTTTTCGCGATGGTGAATTTTCCCTTCATGTGAACACGACATACTAATAATGTCAATCGTGCAGTGCAACGCAATTAGGCTGTGTTCAAAATTGAAACTAAGTCCTGATTTCCACTCGTCAAGTTTTGACCAATGTTGATTAATATAGGTTGTCACTTGAGAGACAAGCACTCTTTTTTCGCCTTTGCTCAAACTGTCAAAGTAGCTGTTAGCTAAAATTGTACAGATTCAGGTTTTTTTCTTGATTTCCTCTCATCCATTCTGACAGTTCGACCGAGCTTCTCTCAAGTGACTTAACCTATTTTAATCAACCTTGGCCTTGACGGTCAAGTTTTTGACATTCCCTTATAAGCTTGACGATTCAGTTTACACTCATCAAGACTTGACGATCAAGTTTTGAGAAAGCAACAAGACACCGAAGGAATAAAGAAGAGAACATAATAGGACACCGAAATTGCAAATCATAATATCAAAAACTTGAAGGTACATCCAAGTCTGTTCCTTCCCCTTTCCTTATGTTCCGTTATCCCACAAACTCGACTTGCTTTCAAGAAAACTTGACGTGTGGAAAGGGGACTAATATGGAAACACTGCACAAAAAGAGCTGGTTATACTGACCTCACTAAGCCGACTGTCTTTGACATTTGTAGTGAAGCCAGTGTGGACAGCTCTCTTGCGAATTGTTGCTGTATTAGCTGTTATTTTGAACACAGCCACACATGTGGCAACTCAAATCACTTTACACTAAAGAGTAGGCAACAATGATGGCTTTTATCATGAAATGCAAATAATGAAAAATTAAAGAAGGTAAGATTGTTAAAAATATAATTAAAGCCTTTGTTATTTTAATGCGCAAAAGCCTTTATAAATTTATGCCTTAAGTTTTCGTAGTAATTAAGCATACCTGGGTGCGTTCAATCAAAACCGCGAAAGAATCATCGTGTTTCAACTTTTCAATTCGTGTAAACGTCATGTAAAGAGAAAAGAAAAAGGAAAGTTTGATTGAGCGCGCCACGAGGATAAATCCCAAAGATTTTTCAATTTCATCAGCCAATTGAGATTAATAATTGTATAGTTACGTTTTCAATAGAATCAGGCACCGTAAGTGCAAAATATCATTTAAATCAGTGTAATTTCTAACATCTTTTTATAACTCTAGAAATTTAAGTTCTTTACCTTCATTGTACCTAAAATATTCACTGGGTTAAACTGAATATTCAACAATAAAGGACCACTAAAAATTGGCTTGAGTTTTCTATTTGCAACAAGTTGCAACATTCTTAAATTTGTATTACTAAATTTGCGTTGGAACTCGTATTTGCAATGTCGTCACAAGGTCGTCAGCCACCGATGGATCCAGCAAAGAAGGCAGCTTCTCGCAAGACACGGAGTCAACTTGCAACAGGTAAAAAAGTATGTAATAATAACGATACATCAACCGTAGGCACATATCCACCATGCCCAATATGCAACGAAGGAGCACGGGATGAGGATATGGCAAAGTGTCCTAAGTGCAAGAAGTGGGGTCATTATGAGTGCGCGAACGTAGGCGATGAAGTTATTGATGATGAATCGTGGATTTGTAGCGTTTGCTTAGCAAAATTGAAGCAGCCAAAAAATACTGGCACAGTGCCAAAGTCTGCGGCTGCAAAGCGGCACATCGCGCAACATTCTTCAGCAAAGTCTGTAGCATGTAGTCAATCAAGCGTGTTGTCGAGTAGGCGTGAAAAGCTTTTGGAAGAAGCTTTAGGAAAGTCTAAGAAAGAGCAGGAGCTGCTTGATAGGGAGCGACAAGTAGTCGCAGAACAAGTGCAGCTGTTGCTAGAATTGTCAAAAATAAGTAAGGCTAGATCCAGTGCCAGTCAGGATTCTGAGTCTGTGAGCAGTAAGGCAGGTAGTCAACTTGCAGAGCTGAACGACGTTCCATACCCTGTTGCCATACAACCAAAATCAATTTCAGCTGGTAACAATAAAGCAGGCAGTGCTGCCCAGCCTCTGGCATCAGTGCCCCAACAAAATACAATTCCAGCGACCTTTCCCAGACCTTTTCATCCCCCTCCGATAGAGCAGTTTCACTTGGGGCCTTCTCATACACAAATAGCAGCTCGCCACGTAATGGGAAAGGAGTTGCCGAAGTTTAATGGTGACCCAAGTGATTGGCCTTTGTTTATAAGTGCATATAGGGAAACAACTTTGGCATGCGGTTTCACTGCGAGTGAAAACATGACCAGGCTGCGCAAATGCCTTGAGGGTCGAGCGCGTGATGTAGTTAAGGATAAATTGATTAGAGGCGAATTTGAGCAGGAAGTGCAAAACCGGTTACAATCACTTTTCGGGCGACCAGAGCTGATAATCGACAATTTACTCACTAAGGTGCGCGCGTGTCCCGAAATCAAAGATGGCAATTTCGAATCAATTGTAGGATTTTCGATTGAAGTGCAAAATTTATGCAGCGCCTTAGAATCACCAGGGTGTGAAGATCACCGCCGAAATCCCATGCTCTTAAAAGAATTTGTGGAGAAGCTGCCACCTAGCCTTAAATTGAAGTGGGCTAGTGAGAAAAGTCAAATAGCTGATTTTCATGATGTTCCTGCGTTTGGAAACTGGCTATATGGCATTGCTATGGACATTTGCCAAGCAATTCCTTCAGTAGCATGGAAAAAGCAGAGCAAGCCAACCAGAAAAGAAACGGTGCACTATCATAGTAGCAAATGCTCAATATGTCCTAAAGATTGTAGTTATGCCGCTACCTGTGAAGCATTTAGGGAATCACTCGTTGATAAAAGGTGGCAGTATGTTAAAGACTTGCACTTATGCAGAAAATGTCTCAAGCAGCACTTTTTTCGGAAACCGTGCTCTTTTCCTGTTAAATGCACAACTGACAGATGCGATAGAAAGCAAGAAGTGAACAAGCATCCACTAGTACCAACTTTACGCATTTAGGCCAAAAGCATGATACACGCTACCGTTATGTTCCTATTATTTTAAGTTTTAAAGATCGCTCAGTTAGCACATATGCGTTTTTAGATGAGGGATCCTCAACGACGCTTATCAGCCAAAAGTTAGCAGGTCAATTAGGAGCTAGCGGTGAGAAAAGACCATTGAGTCTCACCTGGACTGATAGTGCAGTGTGCAGAACAGAAGAGGATTCAGAGCAGCTAAAATTGAGCATAAAGTTTGTAGGCAATAGAAGCGCAAGCTTATGTGCTCGGACTATTTCTACCTTACATCTACCAGTCCAATCCTTAGATTACCCAGAGATGTCCAATAAATTTCCTCATTTGAAAAATTTACCAATAAAGTCATATAGTCAAATAAAACCAGAACTTTTAATAGGTCTTGACAACTGGAAGTTAGCTGTGCCCAGGCGCGTCAAAGAGGGCTTGAACAAAGAACCAATTGCGGCAAAATGTCTGCTTGGATGGACAATATTTGCAACATCAGGACGCACAGAGGCCGGGCCATTTTTTCATTCATATGATTGTTCAACTTCAGGCGACAACGAGTTGACAGCATTGGTAAAAAGTTTTTATGCGGTAGATCGAATGGGAGTTCGCGCTAATCCGAACGCGCTGGCAACAAAAGAAGAGCAAAGAGCGAGTAAATTGATGTCTGAAACGTTGCGGAAAGTGGGTGACCATTTCGAGATCGGCCTTTTATGGAAATACGATGCAATTGAGCTTCCAGACAGTAAACCGATGGCAGTCAAGCGTTTGAAGTGCCTTGAAGCTAGCTTGAAGCGAAAGCCACAGTTATTTGATGAAATCGATAAACAGCTAGTACAGTATGAAGAAAAAGGATACATTCGACGACTCACAGATGATGACAAAGATGTTCCACAAAAACGTGTGTGGTATCTACCTATTTTTCCGGTGCAGAATCCGAATAAGCCGGAAAAAGTTCGCATGGTATGGGACGCAGCTGCGGAGGTGAATGGAGTTTCTCTAAATTCTGTTCTACTATCTGGTCCCGACCTCACCGCTTCACTTCTAGGCGTGTTGCTGCGATTCAGGCAAAAGCGCATCGCAATTACTGGTGATATTAAGGAGATGTTTCACCAGGTAATGGTGAAACCGGAAGATCAACATGCACAAAGGTTTTTGTGGCGAGGAAAAAATATAAATAGTGAGCCTGTTGAGTATATAATGCGTGTCATGACGTTTGGATCCACGTGCAGCCCTAGCTGTGCCCAGTTTGTTAAAAACCAAAATGCTACCTCGAGTCGTTTCCAAAGGCATGCCATGCGATTGTTAAAAATCACTATGTTGATGACTGGCTACAAAGTTTCGATACTGAAGCAGATGCGATTGCTGTGGCAAGCCTGATCCGCAACTGGCGCTCCAATTCAAGCGCAGTACTTCAAGCTCTGGGCGAAGAAGTTATGAAAGAAAGCTGCATCAATCTAAATTTGGAGCAGAAAGATGAGAAGATCTTAGGAATGTGGTGGGACTGCAAGGGTGATGCATTCACCTACTCTCTCAAATACAACAAGGGCAATCAGAAAATTTTGCAAGGAGAGCAAAGACCCACCAAGCGAGAACTGCTACGCATTCTGATGTCGATATATGATCCCCTGGGCCTAATTACGCACTTTCTAGTATTTTTGAAAGTTCTGCTGCAGGATACATGGAGACGCAAAACCGATTGGGATGACGAAATTGAAAACGATCAGTAAGCTGTTTACTTCGTGGCTGCAACTTTTGGCACGAATCGAAAAATTGAAAATTCCAAGATGCTACATATATGAGTTTGACAACTACCTTGGTGCAGAAATCGAAATGCATACATTCGTGGATGCAAGCGCTGACGCGTGTGCTGCGGCGTCCTATTTGCGAGTTCAAAAACATGGAATAATCAAATGCATATTGGTGGCTGCTAAGAGTCACGTTGCGCCACTCAAACTTATGTCTATTCCTAATCTCGAAGCCGAAGCTGCCCTGCTAGGTGCACGCCTTGCGCATTCAGTTGATGCGCACATCGAAGTAAAGCCCTCACGATGCATCTTTTGGAGCGATTCTTCCACAGTGCTGAGCTGGATACAATCGTCAAACCTGCGCAGACTTGGTAAGTTTGCAGCCTTTCGTATCGCTGAAATACAAGAAATTACAAATTCATCAGAGTGGAGGTACGTGCCGTCGGCGCATAACGTTGCTGATGATGCAACTAAGTGGACGAAGCCTCCAAAGTTGGACAGCAGTGAAAGATGGTTTGTTGGACCTAGTTTTCTCAATCAGCCGGAATCAGATTGGCCGGCCCAAAAGTATACCTCTTCAAATGTGGAATGCGAAGAAGAGATAGTAGCTATTCATAAAACTACAGAAGCGATTCTAGATGTAAAAGATTTTTCTACATGGAGAAAACTGCGAAAAACTATCGCTTTGATGTTTAATTATAGAAGACGCATTCTAAAGAATACAATTCAAAAAATCGTTCTACCTTCAGACTATCTTAAGGCAGAAAAATGGCTCTACAGACTCGCCCAAGGCGATGTTTTTTCAAGGGAAATCAACGCTCTTCGCCACTCAGACGATTTGAAGAAGATTGCTGTAATACGGAAGAGCCCCCTACGAAAACTTTCTCCTTATTTGGACGAGGATGATGTCTTGAGAGTAAAAATGTAGAATTGACCTAACAAACTGTGTTTCTGTGAACACTAAGCGACCGGTTATATTACCGAAAAGTCATCACATCACAGATTTGATCGTCAATCATTATCATTGTAAATATGGACATTTACATCATGACATTGTGATAAATGAATTGAGACAATTTTTCATATACCACAAATACGAGTGGTTCTCAACCACATACGAAGAAAATGTTTCGTATGTAAAATAAAGTATCCCACCATAATACAGCCCGAAATGGGTGCACTGCCGTCTGCGAGGTTGACGCCTTATGACGCACCGTTTACATATACAGGCGTTGATTACTTGGGCCCCTTTTACGTTACGATCAAGAGGTCGACTGAAAAGCGATGGGCAGTCCTTTTTACGTGCTTGGTTACCAGAGCCATTCATATCGAAGTGGCAACCAGCTTGGATACCGATTCGTGTGTTTTGTGTTTGCGCACGTTCATGCTGACGCGAGGACAACCGGCTGAAATGTACAGCGATTGCGGAACGAACTTCGTCGCCACTGAAAAACTGCTTCGAGAAGAGCTACAGAACGTCAACATTTCTTAAATAGCGAACAAGTTTCATGAGGATGGTATTCGTTGGAATTTTAACCCGCCTGCCGCTCCTCATATGGGAGGAGCCTGGGAGCGGTTAGTTCGCGCACTCAAAAAAGCCTTGTATGCTGTAACACCCACCAGAAATTTCACGGACCCATTATTGAAAGCGTGCCTTGCTGAAGCAGCCTATATGGTCAACTACAGACCACTGACCTACTTGCCTCTTGGGGTCGAGCAACGGAGTGAAGTCGGTTGGAGAGGTTCCTGCTGGTGATATGTGTCTGAAAGCAAAGTATCTAACCGCTCAACAATTCCGGAACAATCTGTGGAAAAGATGGATACAAGAATATTTGCCAGATCTAGTATGCCGATCCAAGAATTTCTTTCAATCAGAACCGATTCAAGTTGGCGACCTTGTGATTCTTTGCGATTCAAATCAACCAGCAAATACGTGGCCGAAGGCGAGAGTTTTGGAAGTGCATCCAGGAAAGGATGGCCAAGTGAGGACAGCGACTATTCAAACATCGAAAGGGGTCTATCTCCGCCCAGTAGCGAAATTGGCACCGATAAAGATGACGAGTTGAGAGGGTGAAACACAAGGTTTCACGGGTGGGGGTGTTAAAAATATAATTAAAGCCTTTGTTATTTTAATGCGCAAAAGCCTTTATAAATTTATGCCTTAAGTTTTCGTAGTAATTAAGCATACCTGGGTGCGTTCAATCAAAACAGCGAAAGAATCATCGTGTTTCAACCTTTCAATTCGTGTAAACGTCATGTAAAGAGAAAAGAAAAAGAAAAGTTTGATTGAGCGCGCCACGAGGATAAATCCCAAAGATTTTTCAATTTCATCAGCCAATTGAGATTAATAATTGTATAGTTACGTTTTCAATAGAATCAGGCACCGTAAGTGCAAAATATCATTTAAATCAGTGTAATTTCTAACATCTTTTTATAACTCTAGAAATTTAAGTTCTTTACCTTCATTGTACCTAAAATATTCAGTGGGTTAAACTGAATATTCAACAATAAAGGACCACTAAAAATTGGCTTGAGTTTTCTAGTTGCAACAAGTTGCAACAAAGATACTTAAGCAAAGTTAAGAAAATCAGCATGGAATTTTTTGTTTTTTTTTTTAATACATGAATAAATATTTTGGCTATTTTTTATGTTTTGGCTATTTTTATTTTGTATTCTAGCTTAAAAAAAAAAGTTCACTTCGGCAATTCTGAACTTGATCATCAATTCTTGACTAGTGCATGGTAAATTTATATGGTAGGGCAGACTCGGTGAGGAATGAAGTAGAAAGCAGAATAAAGCGGGGTATTTATTTATGCTCACGTTTCTGTTACAGGTGTACAATGTATTTTCTTCATTTCAAATTCTACGAAATTCGTCGTTTTGACAATTAACCAACCTTTTCATTATCCACACTTCGTTGGCGAAGGCTCTAAGCGAAGCGGCCCTACCTTAGAATTCTGCCATGGGCTAGTGTAAGCCAAGGTATATTTAACAAGGTAGTGTCGTATCGGAGCGGTGGGTACCGCAGCTGCCAAACACATATAATATCTTAATTTGTAAATTATGTTAATTGTTTTGCTTTTAATCGTAAAAACCTGGTTTTGACAGATACGGTACCCAGCACAAGAGAGAATTTTAACTACTAGCACCATGGCATAATGATTTACAAGGTAGGAGTGACAGTTCTGTTAGCGATTTGGAGTTGTCAAAAACACATTGAAAAGAGAAAACGAAGAAGCAGCAAAACAGATGAAAAGTTCAACTTTGTATTGATTTGATAACTCCCGATCGCCGCTCGTGAGAAAAAAGGTAGTTGTCAAGGCTACCTTGTAAATTATTGTATCATGACTAACACTACCTTGTCTTATTCTACCATGGTGTAAGCCAGGAAATGCATACCAAAATTGTAAAAGATTTCTTACTATATACATGAACGCGCTTATCGGAATTTATTCTCAATTTCGTATTGAAGTGACATTCTGCATACGCTATCCTAACGTAGTTTTGACAGCTCTTTTTGTTTCAGCTGAAAAGTCGTTTTTTATTATTGGAAAAATCTATATTTAAGTGAGAAATTATTAAGGATGTCTGAAAACAATGGTAAATACAGCAAAATTGAACCAGAAATTGTTGTTTTCATACAGATCGAAGCAGATTAAAAGTCTTAAAAAATTGATAGAATTTTATTATGATCCAGCATAATTCAGTTGCGGACTTCTTTATAAAAGTGCAGACAACAAAAATGATCATAACTTTTTCATTGCAGATAACTCAAACGAGTCCAATAGTAGAAGCGGGGAATCTTCTATATTGCAAGCATCGCGCTTGGGTGGTGGTGGAACACCGCTGATACGCTCTGGCGTTCTACGACCTTCCGTGTTGGGGTCTTCATTAAATAATGCTATGGCTGGTGGTGCTTCTGGGGTAGTCAGCAATCCTTTCATGAAAGAGCAAAAGGATGATGATGCCGATCAACAAATGACTGATGGTGCAATAGGTGGAGCAGATGGAAAAAATGAAGACGACAAGGACGGAGCAGATAATAAAAGACATGATGACGACGAAGAGCCCGATGATGTATTCAATAAATATAATATCTTCATCTTAAACATATCTTACGGAATATCTCTTATAGCGTCCAGATCCATTGAGTTTGTTACGCAAAAATGGACTCGAACGTGCTAATCTATTTGCTGCTGCTAAAAGTTCAATTCCACGTGTTGAAAGGTCTGGCTTTGTGTTTGGACAAAATGTACACGAACGTGTGGTGGGCGTGAGTGTTAAAAAATTGTTACCTTATTGGAAGTGTTGTCGAAATGTATATAAATATCATATCCTTTTTAATTCCCGTAGGATAACATCTCAGGTGAATCGAATAATAGTGCTGCAAAAGTTGAGCCTGGATCATCGGGGGAACTTTTATTTTCGAGTGTTATACAAAATGCAGTTAAATCAATCGATTCAGATAACGCCTCTGCAAAAGAAACCGATACAAAAAGTTTAACAGATGTGGCGCGTGAATATGAAGAAAGTCGTGCTCAAAAGAGAAAATATGAAGAAGTGGAAACTTTTACTGGAGAGGAGAGTGAAGTTAATATAGTTGATGTAAGTACGATATGGCAAAATAAAATAGGTTTGTCGTTTATAACTTTAACATAATAGATAAGTTTCTTAATTGTGTATATTTTATTTTTAATAATAATATGTTCCAGTTCTGAAAAATACAATTTTAACCTTAATATAACATGCCCGAGTATGTTTTGTATTTTCAAATCTCTATCAGGCCTATCAGTAATTTTTTTCGCCCGAAATCGGAAAAGGGAATTTTCGTTCTTTAAGAAAATTTTAATGGCAAATTTGTTCACCGTCAATATTCATGAGTGTAAAAAATTAAAAGGTGAAGTCTTACCTGCTATCTTAAAAACTTAAATTGGTTTTTTCGATCCGGGCAAAAAAAAAATACACATGATAGGCCTGTATATCTAGCAGTGGCGGCCGTGTAATACGGGCTAATGTGCGTGGCTGGTATGCGATAGAACCCAGGTTCGAATCCCATCTGACAATGCTTTTTTAATTGAATACATTTTTCTGTTCCGCCGTCACCTCTATGCAAACCATGGCAAACCTCAGAGTAAAAACTGCCATGTAAAGCTTCTTGAAAACAACCCCTTTGGATTCGTCATAAAGCTTGTAGGTTCAGTTATCGATTATTTGTGTTCAAAGATTTTCACAACACGCACAACACAATTGATCATAAGAAGCTTGGCCAAAGTCCTTTCAATTCGTTTTTCGTTTATATCTAGCGATAAATTGTCAATGAAACTAGCAATCGGATCGCTCTGAAATTCCATGATATCCTCAACAAAAGTGTTTTAAACTATTTTTCCAAGTCTGGTGGGATTGGACAACCTGGGCCAGAGATATGGCCATTGTTGGATTTATACCATTTGCGTCAACAGCTGCATACCCGAGCATGTATATAAAAGCGCATGCAAATATTGCCGCCTGAGTAAAATAAGGTCGGTAAGGTAAAATTGGCGTGTTTTAAGTTAATGATGCCATCCTATATTTTCAAAGGAGATCTTTCGAATGGCGTCATCCTTTTTTATATCTCTTTTAGTTTTTGAGATATTCAGTAAAACATTGTTGTATGTTACACTTACTTGTCGTTTGAATAAAATATTGTATGTGCGAAGACCTATAACAAACGACAATTTTTTTTATTTTTTTATTTATTTATTATTTATTTATTTATTTATTTCATCAAACAGAAAACTCTTACTGACTACTTAACAATTTAAAAACAAATATAAATTAAAATTCATTAATTACAAACAAATAGTGACTTGAATTCATATTCAAGCAAAACAAATAGTGACTTGAGAAGAAACTAGAAGAAAAACATGAGATACCGATTTTTACAGGATATAATTATAAAGCTTTCAAAAAATAAAAATCATACCATCAAATAATATAAAATAAACTATAAAAAAAATTAATATATACTTACTTAGTTAGATGGCACCTACAACCGTAAGTCGGTTTCCGCCTGTTGTAAGAAATTGCGCCAGCCATTTCTGTTTTGCGCTTGCTGGAGTTGGAAGCTGCAAGTTTCGTCAGGTTGTCCTCTACTTGGTCCCTCCAACGGAGATGAGGTCGTCCTCTTCTGCATTGTCCGCCGCTGGGTACCGAATCGAATATTTTCTTCGCTGGAGCGTCGTCTTCCATCCGCTCAACATGACCTAGCCAGCGAAGCCGCTCGATTTTTATGCGCTTTACTATGTCAATGTCGGCGTATAGCTCATACAGCTCATCGTTCCATCGTATTCGGTACTCGCCATTGACGCAGATTGGTCCATAGATTTTACGAAGGATCTTTCTCTCGTACGCTCCTAAAATCTTTTCATCAGAACTGCTCAACGTCCAGGTTTGTGCTGCATATAACAGGACGGGCATGATTAGTGACTTATAGAGCGTGACTTATGTTCGCCGAGAGAGGGCTCTGCTTCTCAATTGCCTACTGAGCCCAAAGTAACACCTGTTGGCAAGAGTTATCCTTCGTTTTATCTCTCTACTGATATCGTTGGTGGAGTTAATGCTGGAACCGAGGTAGACGAAGTCCTTCACAACCTCGAAGGAGGTGTTGTCAACAGTTTGTTTGTTGGCACCAGATAATTAGATGTTTTAGATAGATCTTTTTCTAATTTGGAGAATGCTGCACTGACTTCGCGTGTGTTATGGCCAATGCTATCAATATCATCGGCATACGCTAGCAGCATAACACTCTTATAGAATATTGTGCCGCTTTGTCTCAGATCAGCAGCTCTAATGATATTCTCCATAATTAGGTTAAAAAAGTCGCGCGATAAAGAATCACCTTGTCTGAAACCTCGTTTGGTAACAAATGGGGGGGAGAGGTCCTTCCCGATTTTTACTGCACTACTGGTGTTGCTCAGAGTCATCCTGCATAGACGGATTAATTTTGCAGTTATACCAAACTCAGACATGGTGGAGTATAGGTGATTCCTTATTGGACTGTCGAAAGCGGCTTTATAGTAGACAAAAAGGTGGTGGGTGTCGATTTGTTTCTCGATGGTCTTTTCCAAGATTTGTCGTAGAGTGAATATCTGGTCGGTGGTAGATTTTCCAGGTCTGAAGCCACACTGATAAGGCCCAACCAGTTGGTTTACGATGGGCTTCAGTCTTTCACATAATACGCTAGACAGAACCTTATAGGCGATATTTAGGAGGCTTATCCCACGGTAGTTGGCGCAAATAGTGGGATCGCCTTTCTTGTGGATTAGGCAGAGTACACTGAGGTTCCAATCGTTTGGAATGCATTCTTCCAACCATATTCTGCATAGAAGCTCGTGAATGCATTTAAATAGAGCTTCGCCTCCGTTCTTAAACAGCTCAGCGGGTAGACCATCGGCTCCCGCGGTTTGTTGTTCTTAAGCCGTGTTATTGCTGTCAAGACTTCATTATAGTCGGGCAGAGGAACTTCAACGCTGTCATCCATAATTGGGGTTTCCGGGATATCATCTCTATTGGCGGGATTGTTGTCGTCATCGCCATTCAGAAGACTAGAGAAGTGTTCCCTCCATAACGTCAGTGTACTTTGGATATCTGTCACTAGATTCCCGTTTTCATCCTTGCAGAAAGAGGCCTTGGTTTTAGAGCCATCGGCCAAGCGTCTTATCTTTTCGAAAAATTTTCGGGCCTCGTTTCTGTCACCATACATCTCAATCTTCTCACACTCACGCTTTTCTGCCTCCCGTTTTTTCCGCCTGAAAAGACTTGTCTCGTCCCTCCTCTTCTCTCTGTATCGCTCCTTAGCAGCACGCGTTACAACCGACTGCAGGGTGGCTTTGTAGGCGGCGTTTCCCTTCAACTGCAGTGGCGTCGCGACACTCTTGGTCGTGCCACTGGTTTCGGCGGGGACGGTGGTAGCCAATAACCTCTTCGGCAGCCGTACGCAGAGAGTGGGAGATGTGTGCCCACTGCGCGCATATATCGTCGATCGGAGGAGTGCTTTCTTGAAGCAGGAGTGAGAGTCGAATGGCAAAGGCTTCCACAAAATTTTAAAGAAAATAACGGAAAAAGATAAAACTGCAAATGAGTAAACTTAACTAGAATAAAATATTGGAAGAAGCATGAGTTGAGATTTAAAACAAATTCTTGAGGTCAAGTTAAACATGTAGTGAATGGCAGACTTGATTCGTCTCAATAATGCACCGAGTGATCGGTTCGTTCCGGGCATAAACACATCTAAGGAAGGAAACCCGAAAATTGAAATGACTTCGAAGATGTCGAGATGGTGAAATAAAGTCCAGCATTGCGAGTAGCGTAGGGTCTTGAATATGATGGTGGACCAAGTCGCGAATAAAAATAACGGATTGGATTCGGCGCCTGGAATTCAATGAAGTGATATTAATCAGGGCACACCTTGGAGTATAGGGAAGAGGTTCAGGAAGATTTCAGTTTAATTGGAAAACCATGGTGTAAGGATCTTTAAATTCTTTAGCGTTTCTGATTAAAAAAATCTAACATAGAGTTAGACTTATTAATTACGAGATTAATATGTTCTTTAAAATTCATACAAGTGTCAAACAAAATGCCGAGGTCTTTCTTACAAGAAGCTCTGTCTAGTTGACAAGAGTTCATTAAATAAATTAAAGGCAGTAAAGCTCAAGAAAATAAAAGGCATTTTAATTTAGAGATATTGAGTGGCAGTTTATATTAGTGTTATATTAGTGGCAGAAGAATAAGAATAAGAATAATAACGTCTGCAAAAGAATTTATTGAACGGAAAAATTTGAGGTTATCAGCGAATTAAAGACAATGAGAATATTCAACTATTGATGGAAGGTCATTAATTAGCAGCAGAAACAGAAGAGGCCCAAGGTGACTATCTTGCGGAACTCCAGATGTAGCTACGAAGGGCCTAGATAGGCAGTCATTAATTTTAACCAACTGAATGTGATTTGACAGATAAGATTCTAGCCAATAAAGGAGATTGGAGTGGATACCAAGAGACGAAAGTTTGAGAATAAGTTGGTTATGGTCAACTTTGTCAAACGCTTTAGCAAAGTCGGCATAAATAACGCCAGTTTGGAGGCCGGCTTCAAAGTTACGCATCACATAATTGCAAAAAAGGGTTAAGTTGGAGGTAATAGATTTTCCTATTAAGAATCCATGCTGGACGGGTGACATTATCACCCTGATGTTGGAAAACGGCGGATCAGTTGCGGCGCACACTGGGGTATTGGACCCCCAAAACGGAGATCAATTAAACTACTTATCCGATTTGAAAAATTCTTTCACTATAAGAATGATACGTTATTCCTGAGTGACATATGATACAAATTTTTTGGAAAAGTGGGCGGTGCCACTCCCCCTTATTAAAAATCGCTCTGCAGGCCATAATAATAGACCGATTGTCATGAAACATTCCCAATGTGGTACTGTTGACCGTGTAATAGTACTTGGCTATACTTGGTTGTGACTGGATAAAGGGGCGTGACACCGCCCATATAACCTAAAAATTAGAACGGTTATATCTCATGAACTATCAGAGGTAGGAAGATGAGATTTGGTATATATGTTGATCGTACTGTATGAGTTACAGCCAAGGTGGAATAGGGTGGTGCCACGCCCCCTTTGTTACAAACAAATTCACCTAATGAAAACAATAAAAAAATTTAAATAAAACTTTGAAATTTTAATTCTTCATTTATATTTATAAACAATTTCATCAAAAGTAAATGGTTGTATCATCTGAAAAAATAGACATTGTTATATATATTTTTAAAACCCATATAAAATATTATGACCTGATTTTCTATTCAAGTGGTATTTAGTTTAGTCACTGTAATCGGAGCTACAATCCTCTAGTTCCTCAACATGTGCATCTCCAGTTTCATCATCACTATCATCAGATAGAACAGCACTTACTGAAATAGTTGGCGGAATAAGCAATTCTACTACTGATTTTGGTAGGGCTTGAAATTTTTTTTTTGGTAACTTAATTTTGCTGCTAATGATCGGATCGGAGCTCAGTAGCAACCTGTTTAAAATGTCTTCATTTGATTTCTCACGGTTACATTTACGTGAAAAGTGCTCCCTATAGCATTTGAAGTCCTTGTTTCTAGCTTCTTGGGCTTCCTCTGAAAGTTGTCCGATTGGAAGAAGTGCGTGCGATACAATTTCAGGGCCATGAATTAAATATTTGTGTAAAGTGGTAGGCATTTTATACCATGGATACATTTTAACAAAATGTCTGGCAGTGTTGTGACAAAAATGTTTGAATTTTTCAGAATGTATTTCATGACCCGAAGAAACAGTTATTAGTATCACGTGCATTTTCTTGATTAGTTCTAAATCGATTTTAGTAATATCTGCAGAAACTTCAGCGTTTTCAAAAAATCTTCTGGCTGTATTACCATCGTTAGAATTTCCGAAGCCAGGCTTTGGTTGGTCAATAATCAATCCAGTTTTGACTCTAAATTCATTTTGAAAGCGTGCTTTAGTAGAATCTATAATTTTTTTATCATCAGCCGATGCAGCTTTCCACTTTTTTATATGCAATTTGTAAGAGAGGTGTATGATACATTCGAAAAATTTAATCCATCCATGTAATATAGACAAACCAAATTCTAAGATTTCTGTCTTAACAGGTTTTGCTATCATTTCGTCAATAGAGTTAAACTCTTTTAGAAGTGGAATTGCAAATATAACACCTTTGGGATGATGTCGTTTCTGTGATTGCATTGCAAACTTTTCCGTCAATCATTACTAAGATTAGTTTATGGCTTACTTTTACGAGCCTTTCTCCTACTGGCACAACAGACATTTCCAGATCGTTTTCTCCTCATCAACTCGTTCTTTTTCTCTTACCAATATACTTGCAGTCTCTTTGGTGAATTCAATTTTTAATGGCCTGCAAAATCGGGTTGATGACGGCCTAGGGTTTTGCCAAACAATTTTATCATTACATACTAATTTGAGTGGAACAATGGACGTTATTAAAACATAAGAGTCGCTAGCGCCTGGGCCATGAAAAGCTTGCTTATATGAGCTATGCCCAGAGCTTCCATCGAACCCCCACTTAGTAATTAAAGTTAAATTTGATATTTCTTCATTATCCAGGGTGTCAATAAAATTTTTTTGAAGCAGCACAAGGCGTTCAATCGTATGGTCCAGAAGGCCCTGCAATGATACCTTAGCTGACGATTCGGAAATTTGCATAGTTTCAACCTTAGGATAACATTTCTTTTTCGCTCTTTGAACCAACGTGTACGCAGGGAATTTATCAGGAGCAGCTTTTCGTATAACATTATAATGTTCACGTGAAAGCTTTGCTTCAACCAAAACCACAAGCGCTTCTTCAGCAGTCAACTGTTTTTCTTTTACACAAGTTACATTTTTTCTAAATTTAGCTGCTCTGGAAGGTGATGCAGTTATTTCCTTGACAATTTTTGCTGCTTCTGTTTGACCACTTGCTCGCAGACTTATTTGGGTAGCATAATTCAAAACAGGCAAGGGAACATTTTGTCTTAAATTCTTACATTTTTTCATTTTTGTTTTTTCGGAACACTCCTCGAAATCAATTTCTTTGCGATCTCTTTTAGTTGTTGTAGTCACAAAGACTATTGAAGAATCTAACCAATTTTGATTTTTTCTCAAAAATCGCTCCTCTACACTACTTGATTTTGCCCATCGATCCTTAAAATCGCAGACAAAACGAGAAAAATTCAAATTGAAGTCTTGCATATCCTCTGGATTCATTTGCCTTATCAATTCTTGCTTTAATACATTCAGCTTCTCCATTAATAGCGAAGCCTCAGCATTCTTAATAATACTGTAAAGACTACGCCGAGAAATGAATCTTTTTGAGTTTATTCCTAAAATATAAAGACTGTATTCAGAAACTTCGCGTGATATTTCTTGTATCAATTACCAAAATAACGAGGACGAGCAACACGTTCTATATATTAACACTTAACAACAATATAACAGCACGTCATTGCCGTTGTTATTGTTGTAGTCCCAAATACACCACCACGACCACTCACATCGAATTGTATTCATATTAAATAGATATAATAGTTAATGTAAAGTAACACTACTCACTAATTTTACACATATTATCTGTTACTCAAATTAAGTTACACAAAAGTGTCTAAAAACACGAGCGCGAAGACAAAATAAACTTACCCTACACTTTAAATAATCCAAACAACACAATGAACAGAACACACATATTATTTTATTAGAGTGCATACTAATATTGCAATATACAAACATAAATAACAATAACAACAATATATGATGATGATAACGAAAGCGAAAACAAAACAAAAACTACAGCCACGGTTCTTCTATAACTTTGGACGACATGAGTTTTTTTTTTACAAAGTTTGTTAAAAATAAAGTTGGCGCAATAAAGCCACAAGATGTTTTTGTTTATTATATTAGTACAGTCCTAAGCTTTAAAAATATATAAATATCAGAACACGAAGTTGACCGGTACCACTTTAAAACTCTACATACTTCTCAAGAATGGCTAAAATTTAGACCTTTTTTCCATAAATGATTAAAATTAGTTCTAACAGGTAAATGTCGACCGGCAACTGCTTTTTTGTTCGAAATTACCTGAACTTGAAGGATCCATAATAATATTAGGCTTTATTTATGGCAAAAATAGAAAAACTGGCACTTGAAAATACAAAAAATTCACTTTTTGTAAAGACGCGAAAAAATCGAAAAAACTTACGAACTTTGAGACAAAGCAAAAATTGAATTAAGCAACATATGTTATCGATTCTTTTGCCTAGTGATGGAGAATTTTGTCTACAATAATCGGGTATAAAACATTAATCGGATATCCCAATTTTCATTTTTCAATTAATCTCCGCTTTGATGATCAAATACCCCAATGTGCGGCGGGAGTTGATCTGGGGCACTACTCTGTATTGCGATGCGCCAATAAATGCGATGCGAAAATGAAATTTGATGCATACGCAAATCCAACCAATCAAACCAAATTTGCGAAAAAAATTTGCGTTAGGAAAAACGCAGATAAAAGTAAAATTAGTTTTGACGTAGAATTACGTCTTAAAGCCTTAAACCAAATATACGAGTTTCTCCGTAACGAGTAGAGACGCAAATGTTCGCTTTAATGGAATTCAATGTTGTTGCCCAAAATGAACAAACGTAATTTAACGAAACTGAACGAAACAGCTTGTCCATACGTTTTGTTCCGTAAGAACCGAACTGCTAGCGTCTCAACTCGTCAGACGCTCGGCAAGTTGCAATCGTCTCGTTTCGTCTATTTTGGTTAGGCCTTTACAGAGCGGTTTGTATTGGAGTATTTTCACAAATTTTTTCAGGGCCATGAAACGTTTTTTGGGGGACACTTTAGAGCCTTATACAGCCTTTGTTAGGATAGCTTGATTGCTATCGAAGTCCAAAAAAAAAACACAATATTTAAATTTAGTTTTAATTTTATTTATTTCGGTTGGATCGCGAGTGACCAAATATTTTCAATACAGTTACACTCCTTGACTGATTTCTTATGCTAGACTTAATCTAAAAAGAAACTTACGAAGAAGGGTGTACATGACAAGAGTAGAAAGTCAAGTATCGATGCAATTCAACATTGATACTTGAGTTCAATGACTAAACGCGAAACTATGAGAATAAACGAGATATGACGCGGTCAATAACTTTAACAAGTTATTGTGGAATTTGGAGTTCAATAAATTCCGAAATATGACGCGGTCAATAACTTTAATAAGTTATTGTGGAATTTGGAGTTGAATAAATTCCGCGCTATTTGATACTGCACTTACACTTAGGGTGATAAGTGCAATATGAGTTTATATGTAGTATAAACGAAGTATGTATTGATTTGCATTGTCACGCTACACCTCCCCTCATTTGGAAAAAAAAAAAATTAGTTTGAAGATTTTTTCTTTTTTTTTTTTTTTTTTATATTAATTTTAAGTGACAAATTATGTTATTTATATTTTGAAAAATGTTGAATAAAGAAATTATGTACAAATATTAATATTTACGTAATAAAATTCTTATTTAATGTTTTTGAATACAGGATATACATTTTTTTTTTTTTGTGTTTTATTGTGTTTTATTGTAAAGTTGGGATTATTAAAAATACAGTAATGTTGGTAAATTTGAGATTATTAAAAATACAGTAATGTTGGTAAATTTGAGATTATTAAAAATACAGTAATGTTGGTAAATTTGAGATTATTAAAAATACAGTAATGTTGGTAAATTTGAGATTATTAAAAATACAGTAATGTTGGTAAATTTGAGCTCAAATGTTTATAATTATTATGTAGATAGAAATTTTCATGATTATCCTAATTTTAATCTATTTTTGTGTACATTTAATGTTTTTGAACCGTTTGTAATTTTGCAATTTCCTCTGTTATCCATTTCAATCACTTGATAAGGACCCTTGAAGACGTTGTCTAGTTTGTGACTAGCATCGTCGTACAAATAGACCTTATCATTTAGTTGAATTGATTGCCCTAAGCAATTTCTGTCATATAGTTCCTTTGATTTTAGCTTTGCATGATCTACAAGTTTAAAGTTCGCTTGTGAGCTTCTTGAAGTCTAAATTTCAGCTCTTTATCATATGCTTCAAAGTTATAAATTGGTGATGTTTTCTTATTCATAACGCTATAGGGCTGTGGTGTTTTTCCAAATACTAGCTCAAACGGAGCGTAGCCATGAACTGACGATGGTGTTGTATTGTAACAATATACAAAATACGTTAACCATTCGTCCCAATCGGCTTTATCAGGGGAAAGGTACGATCGTATGTACTCATTAAAGGTTCTATGACTCCTTTCGACCATTCCTAAAGTTTGATGGTGATAAGGGGTTGAAGTAATTTGGTTTATATTTAGAAGTTTACATATCTCTGCAAATATTTGATTTTTATACTCAGTTCCTAAATCGGTGAGTATTTCTTTAACTGAGCCGTATATCAAAATACAATTGTCGACAATTGCTTTTGCTATAGTTTTGGCTGACTTGTTTGTAACTGGAATTGCTATGAAATATTTTGTAAGTTCACACATGATTGTTACTGCGTATTCATTACCCAAGATCGATATTGGTAATGGACCTATTGTATCAATTTGTATTCTGTCAAAAGGCTTTTGAGGTGTTTGAGTAATTACCAATGGTTCTTTGGATTTTATGCCTGACTTGTTTAATTTGCATTTTTCGCAATTCTTCACAAATTTACGCACATCATAGGTTATATTTTTCCATGTGTAATATTTTCTAATTTTTGTTAATAGTCGGTTAATTCCGCTATGTCCACCTAGGCTTGGATCATTGTGGAATTTAATTAAAATTTCAGTTTTTTCATTTGGATCCGTTATTGTTTTAATTTTTGGCGTTAACGCAATTTTCATTTTCTTTAATAACTCGTTGCCTACTTCTTTAAAATTGTATACACTTGTATATTTAAAAAGGTCATCATTTAATGCAATTTTTATGTTGCTTAAACCTATTTTGTTGACTAATTTTTCAAGTCTAGGGACGAATTTCTCTAGTAAAATTTTCCCTTGAACAATTAGGTTTTTGACATATACTTCTAGAAGTTTTATTTTTCCTTTCATAATGAGTAGTTTCTGCATGCTTTCATTTAATTTAAGGCAAGGTATTTTTTTCATTTCTTTGTGAGTTATCGTTTCATATATTTGTTGTCTAATTTCATTTGTTTTCACAGGTGAAGGGTTTATATTTACGTTTTGATGGGATTTTGATCTTGTTTGCACTGCAAAAATCTGTGCGTTATCTACATTAAGGCGTTTGATAAGCCCAAAATCAATACGCGATAATGCATCAGCGCCACAGTTGTCTTTACCTTTTATATATTCAATATCGAAATCGAATTCTTCGAGACGCATACGGGTGAGTTTAGATGATGGGTTCTTTAAAGCAAAAAGATATGTCAAGGGTTTGTGATCACTTCTGATTAAAAATTTAGTACCATAGATGTATGGCTTGAAAAATTTTACTGCCCAATGAATGGCAGTGAGTTCCTGTTCAATTACTGATTTGTTACTTTCGCCTTTCGTGAAAGTTTTGGAGGCGAATGCAACTGGAAGTTGTAAGCCATCGTATCCCTGACTTAGGACAGCGCCACATGCTATTTTGCTGGTATCTGTGGTTATACAGAATTGTTTGTTGAAATCTGGATATTTTAAAATTTTGGGATTCATAAGGGAATTTTTCAAATAGTCAAATGATATTTCGCAATCTTCAGTCCAGTTGAATTGTGCTTTTTTCCGTGTAAGCCTAGTCAAATGTATAGAGTAAAGACAGACATTGGGAATGAATCTTCTGTAATAGTTGACGAAAGCTACGAATCTTTTAATTTCATCTGCGTTAGATGGTTTTGTGTAATTTAAAATTTTTTCAAATTTCGATTCGTCTGGCAGTATGCTCTTGTCGGTGCATTTATGCCCTAAGAAGGTCACTTCCGATGAAAATAAAGTACATTTATCTGGATGTAGTTTAAGATTAGTTTTTCTACATATTTCGAAAATTGATTTTAAGTTACTGATCATATGTTCTTCCGAACAACCTATTGCAATAAGATCATCCATGTATACGAACGCTTTGCTTGAACCTAGACCTGAAAATGCTATCTGCATCATGCGTTGGAAGGAGTTCGGAGCTATTTTGAGTCCAAATGGTAATCTTTTAAATCTAAATGATCCATTTATACTGGAAAATGAAGTTAAGTCTCTGGATGAAGCATCTAGTTCTATTTGATGAAAGCCTGAAATAAGATCTAAGCAGGAAAAATATTTAGCTCGACCTAACTGGTCTAGAATGTCATCAATACGAGGTAAAGGGTATTTATCTGATGTTAGTTTTTTGTTCAACTGACGAAAGTCAATTACTAATCTCCATTTTTTTTCTGCCGACCCCGGTAATGACTTTTTGGGAACAAGGAGTATAGGGCTATTGTATTCTGACGCTGAAGGTTCAATGATATCATCTTCAATATTTTTATTAATTTGTTTTTCTATTTCGGGTTTGTAAACTTGGGGTAATCGATAATTTTTTATATAGACGGGTGTATCGTCTTTCAGCTTTAATTTTTGTTTGTAAAAATTGTTGCATGTAACTTTGTCTGTTTCAACTGCAAAAATGTCTGTATAATTTCTGCACAAATTTAATAATTTTTCTCTAAATATCAAAGGACAATTACCTTCAAGTTTTTGTAAAATAATTTTGTCTCTTTCATCACATTTTTTGATTGGGTCTATCTGCAATATGGTATATGATTCTAAACTTTCACCTGCAATTTTGTAATCTCTAGCAAAATATTTTGATGTGTTGTGTTTAAAATTTTGACATATGTGCATTTTTTACATGCAATTGTATTTGATACAAATATTCCTGGGGCTATTTCTTGATTTGGGATTAAGAATTCTTCCTCATTGATATTAACAGTGATCTTTCTGATAACTTCTGCTCTTGCTGGTAAAGATATGGCATTTAATTTTGGAGCATCAAGGATTTGGAGAATTTCACACGAATTTGAAAAAACTGGTCTAATGACAAACAAACTTTTAGATGAATTATAATCTAAAACACAATTAAACTTTTTGATGAAATCCAATCCAATAATACCATCACAAGGTATAGGAAAATTGTCTTCAACCACCTGTAGGTTATGCTTTAGTTTAAAATTTTTGAAAAAGAATGTATTTTCAATGTATCCCAAAGTTGCTATTGTGCCTTCCCCAATACCTGTTAGCTTATAAGTAAAATCTGTATTCAATATTATATTGTTAATAAATTTTTGTTTTATTATGCTTATATCGGACCCAGTGTCTAACAAAAATGCGTTTGACGAGTCATTATTAGAACTCTCGACAATCACATAATTGCAGAACTTTAGGTTTACGTTAAGTAATGTGCATGTGTTATTTATTCCTGATAAGTCCCCAGTTGGGCTTGCTGGGGTCTGTAACCGTTTTCCGAATCAGCATCGATTGCTCTCACGTTTCTGTTACCGTTTCTGTCATTGTTTGGATTCTGATTGTTATTGCGATTTTGTGGATTATTCTGGTTAAAGGATCTTCGCTGCTGTTGATTATTGTTGTTATTATAACGACCACCTCTAACGCGGTAATTATACTTGCTACTACCCCTGTTTGAATTTTGGTTACGATTATTGCGGTAGTTTGGTTTATACCGTACCATATTTACTCTGAACACATCTTCTGATTCGTTGCCTCATTCAACAAGTTTAGTAACAACATCGCTAAGCTGATTGAAAGTCCCTGCCTGTAATAATAATTTAGCTTTGTCCGATTTGGCATTTTTGGTAAGTGATTTAATGGCCGTTTGTGTTGAATATTTTTTGGCTATTTTACTTGGCAGACCATCGGAAATGTATGCCATTTCGAGTTGTTTTGCCAAGGTTTCAATTTCTTGGACATACTCATTTGTTGGCTTGTTATTTTGCTTAGCATTTACTAGCTTAGCTATAACTGCTTGAGCATCTTCTGCTTTTATGGAAGATTTCAACTTTGCTATTATTTCAACTATGGTGTTTTCAGTTGTTATTAAATTTCTTGCAGTGCCTGTTAATTTACTTTTTATCAGGTTGACTGCAACGTCTCCATATGTGCTTTTTATTAAATTTACTAGATTTATTGCATCAATAAATCTTTGCAAATTTACGTATGTGCCATCAAAATCTGGCAACAATTTAGCCGCTGATGTTAAAAAGTTTGCCACAGTATCGGCCATGGTTTTTGGATCCTTTATTTCTTTAACTGTTTCTGCGGAACTGTCTGAAACGAAGGAGTTTTCACTAATATTAGCCTCGATTGAAGTCATTAAATCTTTTGGGATAATAATGTCCAACTCGAGCCTTTCAAAAAGTATCTCAAGTCTGTCTTTAATTGCTGTAAAGAACTCAGACACAGACACTTTATATTGTTCTGATAGAACATGAAATATATCTTTCAATATTACAGCTACTTCATTGTGTTTATTTATGAGTTCTGTAATCTGCTTTAATTGAGTCTGTGCTGATGGGAGTTTTGTTTTATTGACACATTTATAACTTTTATCAAAGTCAAGTTTTATCTTCTTAAATTCTTCATACAAGTCTGTCCATTCAACACTTTTATATTTCGTATGAGGCATTTATTTTATTTTATTTATTTTTATTTTATTTTGTTTTTTTTTTTTTTTTAATTTTTTTTTTTTCGATCTTCTTATATACGTGGCGCAACGTTCCTAGGTTTATTAAAATGCGCCTTAATATAATATCTTGCACATGTTAATATTATCATTAATATTAAGAAGTACATTGCCACTAATTGGCCAATTCTCATTCTCCTTTCCATTTTTTGCTACTTCATGTATTACTTGATCATATTTCACTATTTGTTTTTCTGTATTTAATTCTTTTCCAATTTCGTAACCCGAAATTGCAATCAATATGCCGTTCAACACCTTTTTCCACCACGTCATTTTACAGTGTTTTTTTTTTTAATATCTTTCGTTTTACATTATTTTAATAATAATTTGAGATTTATTTTGTTGTTGGAAAAAAAAAAATATTTATATAATTTAAACTATTTGTGTTTAGTCAGTTGGCTTTCTTCTAATTGTAACACTTAAATTTAAAATAAACTTGTATAATCTTAAAATGGAATTTGCTTACTTCATGATGTAGTAGTTAATATATTTTCTGCTAAGTCAAAGTTGAATGCTGTTGTAGTTCTGGTACAGGTGTTAATGATGATGATGACGTTTGAAGAAATTAAAGTTGGTGCTTGAATTTCCCTGTTGTAGTTACCAATATATTATTTTGCTGTGTTATTTGCGCTACAAATGAATTGTAAAGCTATCATCTGCAGCAGTTGTTGTTGTTGTCGTCATATGCATATTGTTGCTATTATTGCTGCCACTGTTATTGTTGATGTGCAGCTCATTGTTGTTGCGTGCTAATGCTGCTGCAGTTGTATAACATTCAACTGTTCATCGGTTAGAGTTGCAATCAACCGATCGTTTGATTTAATTTGCGTCGTTGTTACAAATTCATTGGCGTCAAATTGCCTCGCTTCGATTTTGCTGTTGGGAAATTTGTTTTATTGCTGATGTTGTTGTTGGTGGTTGTTGTTATATGGGTATTTGTAGTTGGTCTTGTTTTTATTTTTTTTTTCTTTGTAAAAATTTAACTTAAACAGTTTTAAATTAGTCTGTGTAATTGGTTTCGAGTTTGTTTTTGTGTGGAAGAAATACTCTTTATTTTCATATCACTTTTGAATTAATAATTCTTTATTAATGAAAGTGTTTTCTTTTTCATTATAATGTTTGAACCAATAATCTTTACACTTCTGATGATTATGTTCTTTTTTTTTCCACTGTACCCTTTTGGTAGTTTTATTGCAGGACATTTTTTTTATAATTTACTGACTGCGGATCATAAGGATTCGTCTCCTGGCAGGATCGCCATGTTAGGATAGCTTGGTTGCTATCGAAGTCCAAAAAAAAACACAATATTTAATTTTAGTTTTAATTTTATTTATTTCGGTTGGATCGCGAGTGACCAAACATTTTCAATACAGTTACACTCCTTGGCTGATTTCTTATGCTAGTCTTAATCTAAAAAGAAACTTACGAAGAAGGGTGTACATGACAAGAGTAGAAAGTCAAGTATCGATGCAATTCGACATTGATACTTGAGTTCAATGACTAAACGCGAAACTATGAGAATAAACGAGATATGACGCGGTCAATAACTTTAATAAGTTATTGTGGAATTTGGAGTTGAATAAATTCCGCGCTATTTGATACTGCACTTACACTTAGGGTGATAAGTGCAATATGAGTTTATATGTAGTATGATCGAAGTATGTATTGATTTGCATTGTCACGCTACACCTTTAATATTCATCGTACAAAGATAAAATTTATGCCAAAATATCAGTTATTTTGTGCATAAAAGGAATATCCAAATTTAAATTTTGTCACTTTACTAAAGCCATTCGATAGCAAAAGAAAAGAAGAAAAATTCACATTTTTGTATGAGAAAAATGCATTGATGATTCAGTTGCTGCTGACGTTCGTATGCTTGTTGCTTTAGTTCGTTCCGAAATCTCGAACGCAACATCGTGTTACTTGTTGAATAGCATGATACAATAATTTACAAGGTAGCCTTGACAACTACCTTTTTTCTCGCGAACGGCGATCGGGAGTTGACAAATCAATACAAAGTTTAACTTTGCATCTGTTTTGCTGCTTCTTCGTTTTCTCTTTTCCAATGTGTTTTTGACAACTCCAAATCGCCAACAGAACTGTCACTCCTACCTTGCATGGCAGAATTATAAGGTAGGGCCGACTCGGAGAGGAATGGAGTAGAAAGCAGAATAAAGCGGGCTAGATGCCAAAATCAGTTGTTCATCTCGAGTTTCTTTATGTTCATGTTTCGTAGTTGATTGTAGGTTAAAATTTGTACAGGTTTTTTTTTTTACTAATTTAAGACTTCTTTCACATTTTATAGTTGTTATTACACTGTTTTAATAATATTTTCACTCAAATTATCACAAATTTAACACACTGAAAATTGTATTGATGATGCTTTTTTAAGATTGAGCGCACCAAATCGATACTGCAATCGTTGTCGGTACCGAAATAAGTTTTCGAAATTAACAACAATATTTGTAAAATCAAAAAAATTTATAAATAAGTGTTCTCTGAAGCGCTCATGCCATTGTGGACACATTTTTTGGCATAGCGTGGTACACACTGAACAGCTGATGAGGTTACTACATGGAAGCGCTACAACTACATCGCATTCTGTTTCACGCTTTATTCACTATTCGTTGACGCGTAAGGACACTGAGCCAACTGGCCCTACCTTATAGTTCTGCCATGCTTCCTTGTAAATCATTATACCATGGTTGAATAGAATTGTTTTATGAATTTCTCAGAGCTTTACAAGCAATGCATACGTATATAAATGCTTGCGCCGCTAAAAAACTTTCAGTCTGCTGGCAGACTCCAATCAGTTAGGGTGGCGTCGCTTTGTTCGCCTGATATATACAGAAAATAAGACGTTGCAATACGGAGAAGCGATGCGTGTTCATTATACTAGTTTTTATTTAGTATTTAAAAACGCAGCACTACTACATATAAACCATTTTAAATCAAGAATTGTTTTTAGACATGGGTAACGCAGCAAAAATCGCTGCGTTGATACACCAACTCAAACGCAGTTTACTGTATCAGCAAAATGCGTTAACGCAAATGCGTCATAGCGTAGCTTGAAATGCCATGATTCCTGTATCACCAAGAATTTTATTAACGCAGTGAGGGTTTGAATTGACCAACGTGTTGCGTTATGTGGTTCATTTTTCGAATGCGATGACTTTTGTGGCGGAATACTAAGCGCAAATTTGGTTCACTTAGAAAAAACAAATTAAATCAAATAAAAATTTTCAATCAACATATAGATCAGAATCTAAAGAAATCTTAATTCTAACTGATTCATTAAAGATTTTTAAATCTAAAAGTAATTAATATAAAATATAACTAAATGAAGCGCAGATTACAGCACTCACCAAAACTGAAGATATATTCAACTTCAATCATGCATCCAAACTGTGTTTTGTTTAAGATTTGATGCTATCAAACAGATTAATACGCGTTCCTGGTATGCAAAACAAGTTCAAAGTTGGACTCTAATTTACTTCTGCTTCGAACACGAACACGTCCAACAGTTGGCAAAACCATTCTGTGAATGGAAAAACATTACACACTCCAAGCATTCATTGTTAACTGCATCTTCCCCGCAACCTTTTGTCAATATTTATAGAGAGAAATAATGTTCGCTTTCAACTTTCTGTTTCAATGTTCGATGCGCCGTACAAAATGTGCAATTTTTGTGCAAAAAACACAAACTCAGCGCTGCGTTACCCATGTCTACTTACGATACTATCGAAACTGTGTCTTTTTATATTAACGAACCAAGGATTGGATCGTTCTAATTAAGGATTTCATAGAAACTTTCTATGTTTCTGTTGAATTGTTAAGTAACCCAGTTATTACTTATCATAGCATTATTATAAATATCTATCACATACTTTTAGGCATCTTACAAAAATTTAGTTTGTTTCATAGAAAATTGTTTTAGCGTTTTGTAAAAAATACACAATATTTAAGAAAAAATAAGACCTTATTGCACATTTACAGAGCAAGATCTTTCAATTGCTACCCTATTTATGAAAATCGCGTCTACAGTATAGATTTGATAGTCATCACAAAAAATGCGCTTGCGTAATAATAATATAGATTTTAGCAAAGTTAAATTGACTTAAACTATCGTGTGAAGTGTTTCTTTTTTGCCTAAACTGAGTTTAATTGTTCATTTTTTGGTGAGTTAAACTCCGTTTAATTTACCGTTGACGATAAATGAGGGCAAAACAAAATATATGCTGTCTACAAACAAGGGAGCTCGGCGTTTAGACGCCCACGTTTCATCCGGCAGCTATAACTTTGAAGTAGTCAAGGAGTTCGTTTACCTTGGCACCGCCATTAATACCAAAAACGAAATCAGCCTGGAGATAAAGCGAAGAACAATAATTGCTAATAGGTGCTACTACGGGCTCAGTAAGCAACTAAGTTCCAGAGCCCTCTCTCGATCGACAAAACTAACACTCTACAAGACGCTCGTTCTACCTGTGCTGCTTTATGGCGCTGAGGCATGGGTAGTTTCGCAAACTGACGCAGCCGCTCTGGGGGTGTTCGAGAGAAAAGTTCTTCGCAAAATCTTCGGTCCTGTTCGAGTCGGCGATGACTATCGCATCCGAATGAACCACGAGCTGTATGAGCTCTACGATGACGTTGACGTAGTTCGGCGTATAACTGTGCAGCGACTACGCTGGCTGGGTCATGTCCATCGTATGAACGACGAAGCTCCAGCGAAAAAGGTGCTCGAGGCGAGGGTCGCTGGTCAACGACGACGAGGGAGACCATGCATCCGATGGATGGACCAGGCTGAGGAAGCCCTAACCGCACTTGGTGTATCCGATTGGAGAAGGCGCGCGCAAAGCAGAGGCGCCTGGCGAGAGCTGATGAGGTCGGTTGAAACCCGGACACGGGTGGTTACGACCACCTAAGTAAGTAAAGTAAACTCCGTTTAATTCGACTAGACTTTAAACTCGTACTGAAAAAGTGGCCCTAAGATAGTCTTCTTTATTCATAGTTTGTTTGATCCATACAATTTTGCAAATATTAATGCAATGAAATTATTCTGAATAAAATTTACAAAGCGTTTTTAATTGAATTGAAAATTACAAAAAAAATACAAAGTGCTTAGATTTTAATCTGTTAGATGAGAAATAACCAAGTGCTCTAAACTTTAACGATTTTGACGCCAAATTTCACTATTTTGTTGTGACCTGTATATGATTGTGCATATAATTTTAATGTCAATATTGCCAAAAAAATATATAAAAAAAAATTTTTAAAAAATAAGCTTTTATTTAAAACCGAAACTTGAACTAAAAAGAAAAAAATTAATTTCAGTGACTTTTGTCATATATGTATATAGTAGGTATATTCTAGATTCAGAAGAACCTCTCTCTTGGTTACCCATCATCATAATAAAAGCGTACGTAAATAGGTAAGCTATAGGGACGTAAATAAATTTAGAAATTTTCAAAATGTAAAATACATTTAAATTTTAAAAGCTTAAGGCAACAAGTTCTAGGGACGTATATAAATTTAGAAATTTTCAAAATGTAAAATATACAAGTTTACTACACAATATCAGTGGAATTGAATCTTTTAGTAGGCTTATCTGTATATAAACCGCAATCCATTATACAGGTTTACTACACAATATCAGTGCCTTAAGCTTTTAAAATTTAAATGTATTTTACATTTTGAAAATTTCTAAATTTATATACATACGTCCCTAGAACATACCTATTTACGTACGCTTTTATTATGATTATGGGTAACCAAGAGAGAGGTTCTTCTGAATCTAGAATATACCTACTATATACATATATGACAAATGTCACTGAAATTTATTTTTTTTTTAGTTCACGTTTTGGTTTTAAATAAAAGCTTATTTTAAAAAAGTTTTTTTTTATATATTTTTTACTTTTTAGTCTTACAGTTTTACTATGAACATATTTTATTTTGAAAGCCTTACATATAGCATTTTAAGTTTTTAGACCATTAACCTTAACAGTACATATTAACATGATTTATACCATTTACATTATTTATTGCATTATATACTTTATTATAATATAGCATTTTTATTGATTTGTGGGCGGGAATAGGAGGTGTGGCCAAACTTAAACCCCTATCTTCTACTTGATGTTAATGTGCTGCCAAATTTTCAGCTGAATCGGCCAAGTATTTTTGGAGATTTATAATTTTTTTGATTTCTGGGCGGTAAAAGAGGGTGTGGCAACATTTTTTCTAACCCATGCAATACTTGAAGGATATTTACTGCCAAAATTTTAGCTGAAACAGCCCGGTACTTTTTGAGATATATGAATTTGTGGGTGGCAAAAGGGGGTGTGGTGAAATATTTTTCTTAAACCCCATTTTCTACTTGAAGGAAATTTACTACCAAAATTTCATCAGAATCGGCCTAGTAGTTTTGGAGATAAAGCATTTTTATTCATTTGTGGGCGGTAAAAGGGGGTGTGGCAACATTTATTTTCTAACCCATGCAATACTGGAAGGACATTTACTGCCAAAATTTCAGCTGAAACAGGCCGGTAGTCTTAGAGATATATTAATTTGTGGGCGGTAAAAGGGGGTGTAATCCAATTTTTTTCTTAAACCCCATTTTCTACTTGAAGGAAATTTACTACCAAAATTTCATCTGAATCGGCCTAGTAGTTTTCGAGATACAGCATTGTTATTGATTTGTGGGCGGTAAAAGGGGGTGTGGTAAACAATTTTCATAATATTGCATTGTCACCGGGCTTACACATGTATGCTAAATTGTTTGCAAGATTTGCGGACATACATAATACATACATACACATGAAGCAAGTTAAATAAAAGCTTATAAAAATGCCGAACTGCAATTACCAAAATCGTAATAATAATTAATTGTTATAATTGCTGGTGCTGTCATATTTCCAGCAGATGGTAAATAATTTATTTTCAGAGGTTTTGGTGGTGAGAAGTGGCTTCCATAACAATTGCTTAAAATTTTCTCAACTTGTTGATCTATTTTATGCCACCAAACCTTTGCCCGTAGTCGTCGCGTCGAGTCGTTTCATTACAGTCATGCCTTTGAAGTTTCTTTTGCATTTCTCCAACAAAACATAACTCATTAACAAAATTGTAAATGGATTTTATTCCTCACTCCATTTATTTTTATACCCCAACGCGTACTGCGTAACGGGTATATTAACTTTGTCATTCCGTTTGTAACCGCAAGGAGAAGGCGTGGCAGGTATAGAAAATATATATATTTTTGATGAGCATCATCTCCTGAGCCGATTTCCGTGTGCCCGTCTGTCTGTCCGTCTGTTCATTTAAAGCTATCGCGATGAAATTCAAAATATAAGTTTATTTTTAAAAAGGAAGATCAAGTTCGAAAATGGTCTAAATCGGATGAAAACCACGCCTACCTCCCATACAAAGTAACTTTATACTAACCGTAAAATGTCTTTAAAATCCACAAAAATTAAAGAAATGCCTTGAAATTTCGCAGGTGAGCTTCGCTCTTGAGCTATGAAATTTGGAAAAATCAGATGAAACCACGCCTACCTCCCATACAAAGTGGCTTTATTTTAAAAGTAAAATCTCTTAAAAATCTGCTCAAATTAAAGAAATGTCGTGAAATTTTGCATATAAGCTTTGATATATAACACAGACCCCCACTATGATATTTGGCAAAATCGAATGAAAACCACGCCTACCTCCTATACAAATTGGCTTCATTTTAAAAGTAAAATCTCTTAAAAATCCACAAAAATTATTGAAATGTCTTGAAATTTTGTACGTTAGCTTTGATATATAATATCATCTCTATGATGTTTGGCAAAATCGGATCAAAAAAACCATACAACGTGACGTCATCAAAATAGGAAAACTTTCGTTAATATATAAAACTGAATGTCATCGTGTAGTGGCTAAAGACTTCGAATATACTTCAATATGGCCGCGGGGGTATTTTAGCTTCGGTACCCTGCCGAAGCTCCATCCTTACTAGTTTTTTATTAAATTCAACATAAAAAAAGCTTAAAAGTGTACAAATGTGTAGACGAAATTGATTAAATTTTCATAAAGTAAATTTCCATAAAGCTATAAAACTTTAATTGTACTGCCAGCTGAAACATCTTCGTCGATTTGGCACATTTTAGGTCCAACTGGTACTGATAACTAATTAAATTTACATTAGATTGTTTAGATAAGATTGTTCAGACTGTTTCTCAAATCTTATTCCTTGGTGTTTATTTTCACTATCATATTTTGGGAAAGCATCTCGTCTATTACTATGATAGTTTAGATTTAAATAAAATATGAATATGCAACTATGTATTATTTAGGGGGGAAAAAACAACGAATTGGCCCTTCCAGCGCTTGAAAGTACCGAGTTTGACCGAGTTTTATTGAGCAATTGTGTTGTGCGTGCTATTAAATGTTTATACACAAATGATCGAAAACTGAACCTACAATGCTTTATGTCGACTTCGAACGGCTTATGTCATCAAAAAGCTTTACATGGCAGTTTTTACTTTTTGATGTTTGCCATTGTCGAATTAATTTAAAAACATTCTGTGCCAGATGGGACTCGAACCTGGGTACTTTCGCATATCAGCCACGCACCATAACACATGAAATATAAATTGATGATGAGTTTCAATGAAAAAGTGAAATTGGTATCGTATTTCATTCAAATCATTTTAATCAAAATTATTTCATTAAGATCAAAAGTACCAAAATAGGAGAAAATAAAATGTTTGATTAAATTAAAAAAAAAGAGTTTTAAGCCAAAACTTACTATTTTATTTAATAATTTTTAAATCTATTCTTAAAACTAATTGAAATGGAAATCTTTTCTTTTAATGTTAATGTATTTTTTATACTTTCAGGTTAATTGTAAATTGTTTGCATTTGTTAATAGCAATTGGGAGGAACGTGGACGTGGAAGTCTACGCTTAAATGACTCAAAAAACGAACAGGAGTGCTCCCGTGTTGTATTTAGAACATCAGGGAACTTGCGCTTACTTCTTAATACAAAAGTATGTGTCTTCATGTCTGTGGTTATATTTTTAATTACTATTTGTATTCAATTCATATTCAGGTGTGGGCTGGTATGGTTGCTGAACGTTCATCACAAAAATCCCTACGTTTAACGGCAATGGATAATACAGGAAAAATAAAAATATTTCTCCTAATGGCACGTCCTGTGGACATTAATCAGTTATACAAAGCATTGGTGGAACGAATTGATAAACGTAAAGCTTCACATCCAGAGGAATGCCGCTCAGCTAATGAACACCATTGTGAAGACTCGAAAAATGGTGATTCAGTGGTTGTTGTACATCCCGACGACGAAGAAGATGATGATGAAACAATTGCACAAGTTATTTCGGCTGACTCAGAATCTAAGAAGGATGATTTAGCTGAGCCATGTCAAAAGAAACCAATTATTGCCGATAATATTAAATCTTAAAACTTTCATTATTAAGGGTATTATGAGAAAAATTTTGCATTAAAAACAATATGTTTATTATATATTATAATATCTATTGAAGAAAAAGTAAATTTTAATTGCAAGCAACATGTAGAATTATAATCAAAAATATGGAAACCTCTTTCGATCATATTACAAATCTAAATGAAATTTATTTTAATGACTAAATCAGGAACTAAGTTAAAGCTAACTTGTATGATCCATAAAGTACTTTTTTCTAAATAAGTCTAGTTATATATTCAATACAATTTTTCTTACTTTTAAAATGAAAAAAAAACTACAATGAAAATTTTTAATTCATTAAGAAATTTATTTTATTAAAAATAAAATTGCGGCACTCGAACATGCATAAAGCAAACTTTTGAGACTTTATTTAATATAATGTCCAAAATTATATGTAATTAAATTTATTTTAGTTATTCTTAATGTGTAAAAAAGTTTTTTGAAATAAAATTCTGTTCCTTATGTATGCTTTTTAATTCCATTCGGAAAGAATTTAATTCATGTGTGCAATTTCACATTGGCGTAGAGAGGGGGAAAGTGGGGAAAAAACGAATAACGGAAAATTAAAAAAACAAAATAGGAAAATTCTAAAGTGCTGCGATTTAATACAACATATTTGTCTGGTAACAAAATGTTTATTGAAAACTATATACATGTTTTTGACTTCCCGTACGGAAAATCAAAAATAGCCTAGTCGCTAACGGAGCCTCTCTGATACTTCGCCGCCAGAGGTCTCTAGAGGAGGCCCCTCAGCCGAACCCAAAGAAAATTTGTGGTAGCATAGCACCTCTAAAGCTTTTTAGCGAACTTACCATTACGGCAATCGACAGAAGCGATCCGGACAGCAACACTTTGCCTGAAGGATGGAGGAAGGTGTTGTCAAAATGGCTACTATCTTCATTTCACTTATGAACGAGTTTCCCGGCAAGGGCGTTTCTTGTCGCGATAGTGGATGGCATCAGGGCTACGTGAAGCTGATCGCATGCGCCGACCAAAGGTCTGTGGACCTTTATAAGATCGCGATTTCAAGGATAGGGGAGGTATGGTCGGGCGCGAAACTCGAAGTCATTGATAGGGATCAGATCCCTAACAGACCAAGAGCGCATTCCCGGATCTTTACCGAACCATCTGATCCGAAAATGATCCTGGAGGCAATTCGGTTGGGAAACCATGATCTGCCAACATCAAACTGGAAGGTGACACGGTTTGATGAGCCGAAGGGGGACTTTAGATCGGTAACTTTTGCTATCAATAAAGAGTCCCTGGCTCTCTTGTCATCCAAAGGTTTTGTGCTAGTCTATGGTTTCTCATCTATACATCTACGGATCTCAAAAAAGATGAGGCGTTATTAGAGAAAGAGGAGGCTTCCAACCCAATTAAGGACTACCCATCAATCCTGCGCCCCTGCACCAGAATCGGAGAATCGCTTGGAAGATGAGACAATCGCCGGCGAGCTCATTCGAGAGTGATCCGGGTATCGTCAACTGTAAGCAGCTGAGGCCATAAAAGCGATTCGCCTGGAAGATTTGTAAACAAATCGCCTGAAGGGTTCGTAAGCGATTCGCTGGGAAGATGCGCGAGCAAATCGCCGAGGGGGCCTTTAACGATTCACTGGGAAGAGTCGCAAATGGATCGCCAAGAGCCGCGAACAAATCGCCGATAGAGATTATAAGCGATTCGCTGGGAAGAGCTGCAAACGAATCACCAATAGAAGTCCTAAAAGGGGTCAAATGACTCAACAAAACGGGTCCTCAAAAAATTGTTTTATTTTAAAAAATTAAAAAAGAAATAATTAAAACGCGTCGTTGCTCCTGAACGATTACAAATATTTGACATTTTTTTCACAAGTTTCAAACGCGATCCAATGATTGTCGGATTGAGCGAAGGAAGATTTTGAAAATTTTTCTTGAATTGCGCATTAATCCCCTGGCGATCGAAAAGAAATCCATCTTCCAACGATCGTCGGAATAAGCGAAGGAAGATTCTGAAAATGTTTCTTTAATCGCGCATTAATCGCTTGGACGATCTAAAAGCGATCCAACGATATTTGGAATGAGCAAAGGAAGATTTTGAAAATTTTTCTTGAATCTCGCATTAATCGCTTGAGCGATCGAAATGAGCGAAGGAAGATTTTGAAAAATTTTCTTGAATCGCGCATTAATAGCTTGGGCGATCGAAAAGCGATTCAACTTCCAACAATCGCTAGAATGTGCCATGGAAGATTTTTAACATTTTTCTTGAATCGCGCATTAATCGCTTGGGCGATCAAAAAGCGATCAATCTTCTAAAAAAGCTCATACTTTAATTTCATACATACATATAAAGAATCTGCTCAAAGTAAGTATGAAATTTCTACTTTGCATTATTGAAACATAACTAGTCACATAGCGTGGAAACTATTCGTTTTACGTTAAGACTGTTAAGGACATTTTTGTAGAGAATTCTCTGATCTAGAATTTTGTCCTGAGCATATTTTGTGTCGTGATAAGAGGAGCGGAGATATAAGCGACAGACCGATTTCGGTGATCTTTGAACCTGAATATCTTCTAGCGCCCACATGGTATCATAGGGAACTCTTGACAAGTTGTTATTTATTCTTTAATGAAGAGGCTTGCGTAAAAAAAAATGAGCTCCTAATTTTTTAGGTTTTCCGAAAAAAAAATCGCAATGAAATATATATACCCTCGGGCGCAGTCAAAAGTTATGTCGCGAAAAAAATGTAAAGATACACACATTTTTTTTACACGTAGTTTTTCAAAATATTTGAAGCCCATGAGGTTAAAAATTCGTTCCACTCTTATATACATATTATCAAGCCAGTCAGAAAGCCCTAGAATCTGTTGAAAAACACCTAAAACAGTCCTTCGCTGCTGCAGATCTCTTAATGAGATAGCTCAAAATATTCCTATGCTGGATTCCCGGACACAGAGACTTTCTAGGAAACTGGAAAGTAGATGAACTCGCTTGCATCGGAAAAACCAAACACTTTTCGATAGAGAAAGAAAATATTGGTATATCCCTCGCCACACGTAAACTACTCACAAATGAGCTATCCCTAAAAAAAACTAAAAATAGGTGGTCACCAGGAAACACATGCTATATAGTGCGTCAGGTTTGGACAAAAATCACCCTTAAACACTCAAAAGAACTGATCTCCTTGAGAAAGGATCAAATCAGTACTATGATAGGTGTCTTAATAGGTAACCATGCACACATTTTGTCAGAACTTGCGCAGCGCTAGCTAAAAATCGCCACCTGCACTTGGGCAAATCGTTCTAAAAAATCTTGACGATCTCTCAGAATCTTCGGTCTACCGAATTCTTAGCTCAAACTGGTTTAAATAAAGAGGGAAATTCCATGGTTCATTGATACTCATGGTATCAATTTATTGACAAGAAATCCTAAGCTAATCTATAAAAATTTTGACAGATGGGTGTGATTTTCCATTCTTTTTTATGAGACTCAAAAAAACCTTTATTGTATATTTATATCATTGCCTAGCTTAAACGATATATGAACACAAAAGCTCCCTGATGTCCAATTTTTCTTGTTGACAGACTGCATTTTAGAGATTATTGCAATAAAAATTACTAACATAAATCGATTCTAATTACCTCATTATTCCCGCTCTCATAGACCAAACAGATTTTTTCAAATTATTTTTTCGTGAAAAACTATCTTTTGAAGACATTACACGCCAATATGTAATCTACAACGTGCATCGGCCTTTCATCCGTATAAAGAGTTTGGAAACATAGTCTCTGAAACGTATTTTAGTTGCTGTCCTGGGCGATGTAACCAAAACGGAACTAGCAATAATCCCCTATGAAAGCTAACTTCACCTTTCTTCGGTTCAGAAAATGAGTAACTGTGAAGCCACTAATCTAGTTATGGCTTGTGTGAGTTTTTAAGCCACCACAAGACACAGCACGTAGAATTGAAATTACCATTTCATTCTTATTACCTCGTCTCGTAGACCATATATAACGCAACAGTTTTTGTGAATGCATTAAGTCGTTGTAAAGAACTCAAAGTGTGAAGTGCTAATTTCAGATAAAAAAATATTTAAAAAAAAAATAAGTGAAGTTGACCATTCCAAATCAAAAAGTTTACAATGAGTCCATCATCCTCTACACCGCAAGATGAAGCAACAACAACATCAATAACTATCGAAAACCCAATGAGTCATATACCCAAGCACGATGTTACTGTTTTTGGTGTGTCTACTGATTTGACTGATCTTAATTTACCAACCCATCTGGATATCTTGAGATATTATTTTTACTTAAGCGAACGTGATAAAACAGAACAAAAAAAGTTTTCGCATTATTTCGCACTATTCAAGTACCAGATAAGTTGAATGGAATTTGGGAAAAACTTGGTATGGAAATAATGCTGAAAAAAAGTGTATTTAATAAATTGAATAAATTCCTTGACAAGTATTAAGAGCAAATCAAGAGAAGAAACAAAACCCAATAATTTACAGAGTATGTAAAATCTCTGGAAACATTTTTTCCATTGGAACATGTAAATGCGATTTGAAGGCAGCTCCATGTGCATGCGGCTGGGTTCCCGAACGCCTCAAAGAGTTCATGCACGATCAACATAATCAGAGAAGACTAACAATGGATGCAGTTGTGATGGAAACTGAAGAGCAAGGAGAAACGTCTATTTCATCAATGCCAACATACCAAGATCCCGATGATTCAACATACGCACCGCCACCGGTTCAAGAAGATATAGATAGAAGCACAAGTTCACAATACACAGAGAGATACGATTGTTTTAACTTTGCCTTGGTATGTGACAGATTTGGTGTGCCTGATAGAGTAGCATCGGCATTGGGAACCGCTCTTTTCCAAGATTTTAAAATGAAAGATAAGCATGGCAAACCTCTCATCATGGATAAATCGAAAGTTCGCAGAAAAAAAGAGAAATGCAGACAAGAAGTGGTTCGCAAACGGTTAGATCATACCAATTTGTTAGCGTTTTCATTCGATGGCAGAAAAGATGATACTTTAACGACAGCTAAAGTTGATGAGAAGTATCATACTAGGTTGGTAAAAGAACCTCATCTTGTTATTTTGAGAGAACCAAATTCTGAATTGATTGGTTACGTAAGACTGGAACATGAAACCGCTGAATACAAAACAACCAAATTTAATGATTTTTTCAACGATAAAAATATATCACTGGATGCATTAATTGGAATATGCACTGACGGTGAGCCAACAAACACTGGCCCACACGGTGGAATTATACGACGATTCGAATTGCTGTTAAAAAGACCATTGCATTGGTTCGTTTGCCTTCTACACTTCAACGAACTTCCGTTTCGGCATTTGTTTGAAGCTTTGGATAAATCAACCAGCACTGGACCAAGATCGGCAACCGGAAAACTGAGCCGTCAAATCGAAACTTGTGAAACTCTTCCGGTAAGTTATTGCTATCACTCATTTATTATAATTGTCAACCATTTTTAATTATTTTATTATTATATATTTTCAGGTGGTGGACGGCTTCCAGAAAATTGAGTTGCAAAATATGCCCCCGCTCCAGAAAAAAATTGAATTTTCCACCGATTCGAAGTACTTATACGACATGGCCCATGCAAATTTCTAGCGGCGTGGTTTCGGTGGATCTGCTTAACATCAAACCAGGGAAAATTGTACATTCTCGGTGGCTCACCAAGGCCACTAGATTATTACGATTATGTGACAACGGAAAATCCAGATGCAAATTTAAGAATTCTGGTTGAATTTATAATTAAATGTTATGTGCCAATGTACTTCAATATTGCATTATTTTTCAACTTCATTAGTTGGTCACGATTTCTAGAACCTCGTTTACGCAAATTGTCAATCAAGTAATTACAGATAATTCATATTATGCGCATTCGGAAAATATCTTGTTATCAATGTTGTTTGATGATAGCAAAGAAAAGCGCGACTGTGCTATCAACATAATTCTACGCTATCGAACAGATGTTGAAGACCCAACGCAACTTAGAGCTTATAAAAAACCAGATATAAAGTTTAATTGCACAAGTTACACGGAAATGATCAATATGAATGACATAAATAACGTATTTGAACCACCATTCACGCGAAGCATTCCGTACGATACATTGAAAGAATATTTAAATCAAGATGATCCACCGCTTAATGATCCAAAAATTGCATCACACATACAAGGAACGGAACGACATGTTCAATTGCTAGCTAGCTTTTCCAAACGGGTTATACCGGAAAATGTAGAGGCTGTTATGGCGACGACATTAGAGAGCCGTGCGAAATTGCCCAGACTTGAAAGTAAAAAAGACTTCAGACAATAATTTTTTTAGTTTCTTTTTTATAACTAACTTAAATTAATTTTTTCATTTACATATGTTCTGACTAAATAAATTTCAAAATAGCAAAAATAGATATTATTATAAATAAATAATAAATATTATTATAAATAAATAAATAAAAATAAAGAAAAAACATAGCCATTTCGCTGATTTTTTCATGTTAAGTGCCAAAACTGGTGATTTTTTGAAATGTTTGTATGGGGAACCCCAAAGGGGGGTTCCAGGGGGTGTGACACTGGCATGGGTGGGTCAAGACCCCAAAGTTAGTGGGGGTCGGTCATACATTTGGACTCGATTGGAGCACTCTAAATGGGTCAAAGTGGGATTTTTCAAAATTTGCCCCTACCCAAAAGTTCGACCCAAATTGGGGGACATCAGAATTCGTTTTAGAGGTATGGTTCTTCAGCAAAGTTTCTTATTTTGATCCCTAGAATACGATTTTCACAGAGCATTGAGCGATTTTTAAATCGACCCGCCCTAATGTATATAGTAGGTATATTATAGATTCAGAAGAACCTCTCGCTTGGTTACCCATCATCATAATAAAAGCGTACGTAAATAGGTATGTTCTAGGGACGTATGTACATATATAAATTTAGAAATTTTCAAAATGTAAAATACATTTAAATTTTAAAAGCTTAAGGCACTGATATTGTGTAGTAAACCTGTATAATGGATTGCGGTTTATATACAGATAAGCCTACTAAAAGATTCAATTCCATTGATATTGTGTAGTAAACTTGTATATTTTACATTTTGAAAATTTCTAAATTTATATACGTCCCTAGAACTTGTTGCCTTAAGCTTTTAAAATTTAAATGTAAAATTTAAAATTTAAATGTTTACATTTTGAAAATTTCTAAATTTATTTACGTCCCTAGAACTTACCTATTTACGTACGCTTTTATTATGATGATGGGTAACCAAGAGAGAGGTTCTTCTGAATCTAGAATATACCTACTATATACATATATGACAAATGACACTGAAATTTATTTTTTCTTTTTAGTTCAAGTTTCGGTTTTAAATAAAAGCTTATTTTTAAAATTTTTTTTTTTATATATTTTGTACTTTTTAGTCTTACAGTTTTACTATGAACATATTTTATTTTGAAAGCCTTACATATAGCATTTTAAGTTTTTAGACCATTAACCTTAACAGTACATATTAACATGATTTATACCATTTACATTATTTATTGCATTATACACTTTATTATAATATAGCATTTTTATTGATTTGTGGGCGGGAATAGGAGGAGTGGCCAAACTTAAACCCCTATCCTCTACTTGATGTAAGTGTGCTGCCAAATTTTCAGCTGAATCGGCCTAGTATTTTTGGAGAGATATAATTTTTTTGATTTCTGGGCGGTAAAAGAGGGTGTGGCAACATTTTTTCTAACCCATGCAATACTTGAAGGATATTTACTGCCAAAATTTTAGCTGAAACAGCCCGGTATTTTTTGAGATATATGAATTTGTGGGCGGCAAAAGGGGGTGTGGTGAAATATTTTTCTTAAACCCCATTTTCTACTTGAAGGAAATTTACTACCAAAATTTCATCAGAATCACCCTAGTAGTTTTGGAGATAAAGCATTTTTATTCATTTGTGGGCGGTAAAAGGGGGTATGGCAACATTTTTTTTCTAACCCATGCAATACTGGAAGGACATTTACTGCCAAACTTTCAGCTGAAACAGGCTGGTAGTCTTAGAGATATATTAATTTGTGGGCGGTAAAAAGGGGTGCAATCAAATTTTTTTCGTAAACCCCATTTTCTACTTGAAGGAAATTTACTACCAAAATTTCATCTGAATCGGCCTAGTAGTTTTCGAGATACAGCATTGTTATTGATTTGTGGGCGGTAAAAGGGGGTGTGGTAAACAATTTTCATAATATTGCATTGTCACCGGGCTTACACATGTATGCTAAATTTCAGCTTAATCGGAGACCCACAAGCTGTCGAAAAATTGTTTGCAAGATTTGCTGACATACATACATACATACATACATACATACATACATACATACATACGAACGAAGCTAAATAAAAGCTTATAAAAATGAAGATTGATTAAACTTCAAGCGTGCAGCCAAACTGTATTTCGCTTAAGATTTGATGCGAGCTATCAAACAGATACATACGCGTTCCTGTAATGCAAAACAAGTTCGAAGTTGGATTCAAAATTTTTTCTGCTCCGAACACGTTCAATATTTTATTAAATCGACAAAACCCATGGCAGAATTATAAGGTAAGGTCATCACGGAGAGGAATGGAGTAGAAAGCAGAATAAAGCTACGTTGATGTCAAAACCAGCTGTTCATCGCGAATTTCTTTATGCTCACGTTTCGCAGTTGTTTTTTAGGTTAAAACTGTTACAGGTTTTTTTGCAATTTTAAGACTTCTTTCACATTTTATAGTTTTTATTACACTTTTTTTATAATATTTTCACTCAAATTAGCACAAATTTAACACCCGCGACCGCACTGTTTGCAACTTGGAAACATAAAATATTTTTTTTTTCATTTGCAATTTCTACGAAATTCGTCGTTTTGACATATCCTTCTCATTATCCACTCTTCGTTGACGCGTGAGAGCACTCAGCGAAGCGGCCCTACCTTATCATTGTATCATGGACAAAACCATTCTGTGAATGGCTAAACATAATAATAACAACAGTCGAACACACTCCAAGCATTCATGCTGGACTGCATCTTCTCTGCAACCCCTTGTTCATATTTATACAGAGAAAAACTGTTCGCTTTCCATACAAGTTGTGCAACTTTTACTCGCTGTATAAAAATTTTTTACTTTTGCTTTAAGCGCTTCATTTGCGTTACAGTTAAGGTTTTAAAATAAATTCAGATTTGGATTGAAAAGACTACCTTAACTACTTGGTTGGTAAAATGTATATGGTGCTCAGGAAACTATGGTTTTCTGTTGAGTTTATTTCACAAGAGGTGAAGTTGAAACTCGCTAAAACCTTTTTAGTACCAGTGTTTTCATACAGTGAGCTGGTTTATGGAAACTTAGATGCAGCAGCGAGGCATAAACTACAGCTGGCTATAAATAGCGCTGCAGGATATATCTTCTCAAAAAAGAAATATGATCATATCTGCTATTACTCCGTTATGGATATATTATGGAGTCCGTTTTTTGCTTTGCGTTTCTTGATTTTTGAGGAACCGATTCCATCCTATGATGCCCGTTGTGGTCTTTTACATTTGAAGCCTCTACATAAAAGAAGGACGTTATTATCATTATTATTAATTTATGATCTTATAGTTGGTTCTACAGATTGTCCAGACTTATTAAGGCGCTAATACATTTTAATGTGCCATGTAGATTATTTAGACATACGGACATGTTTTATTTAGGCACTTGCCGAACAAATTATGCACTCAATTCGCCTGTTAATAGAGCATTAAGTGAATTTAATAATCTTTCAAAAATATGTAATATTGATTTTGACTCCTCAAAAGAGTCTCTTAAATGTTTATTACAAAATGTTATTTAGAGTTTATGTATCTTATGTACTTTAGGAATAATTGTACGCAGTCAGTAAGAATTGTTAATATTCATTGACTTAGTAAAATAAATAAATAAAAAATACTCTCGTCAGATTCTGAACTGTGATATAGTTACTTATTATTCCATCCGTAATTTAATTTTTTTCCACAAACTTCTACACTCCCGTTGTCCAAATTATTTATTAAACAAAGTATCTTTCTCGCAATCAAAGCGAACGTGCAATTTCGTAGTACCTGATTTTAACTTTGTGGTGTCATCAAGAATGTCTTTTGTCAGTGTTGTCAAACTTTGGAATATTTTACCAAATTCAATTAAAAAAATTCGAAATTATAAGCACTTTGAATTGGCAATCAAGGGTTTTTATAATTTATAGTTTTACATCTTATTATTCATTTATGAAATATGCTTTTATACTAGCTCTAAGTCTATATATTTATGATAACATATGTGTAAAATTTAGCATGAGTCGATGTACTAAATAAGACTTTCAGTCTAATTGTACTGCCATTAAATCTAATAATAAATAATAATAATAATAATATATAAAAAAAGCATTAATATCTTAACATTTAAATAGAGGAATAAGACAACTTTTGAAAAGAACGAATCAATTTTGCAAAAATATTGGAAATTTTTTTCGAAAAAATGGTTTTAGGGTAAAATATGTGTTCAAATTTGCACTTCAAAACAATTTACGACAAAGATTTTTTTCAATTTGGGAGTTCAAAGATTGCCAAAATACAATTTTCTTGTCTTAAAGTAAGAAAAAATGATATAAAAAAACTATATTAAGATCTTCTCCAAATGAATTTGTTAAGTTTTTAAGTTGAGTTATTATTTTTAAACCTTAAGACAAGAAAATGGTATCTTGGCAATGCTGGAATTCCGAAATAAAAAATATTCATTTGGGCTATTCACAGTTTAATCGTATATTAACAAAGCGTATTTATAGCATTTGTTATTTTTGAAACTGTGAACACCTCAGTATGTTTTTGCCATATTCAATGATTTTTCAATGCTGTTATATATGGTGTAGAAGGGCATAAAAATACGAGACACAAAAAAAACACGTCCAAGGGCTACTTTTATTTACGCGTGTTTGCGTATTTGCGTTTGCATCCAAAACAACAACAACAAAGAAAAAGAAGCTTACGTAAGTTGGCGTAAAAATAAGAAATCGTAAATTAACCATTCAACAATCGTAAATTGCGTACTTAAACTGTGAATAGCCTATTTGTTTTAACTTATTTTACAGTGTATGAACTTATTTTAAATTATTTTGCAAAGTTTCTTTAAAATATTCAAACTGTAAATTTTCAAATTGCATTTTATATTTAATGCACTTTATATTCAATTCGAAAGGTGCATTTTATATTCAATATACTAAAATCTTAATCTTCCCGATCGGTAACGGACAATCATCAGTGTATGTACCTGTTATATCGATGTAAGTAGCATACGTCTAAGAATTTTTGTTATAAATATTATTACATTGTAAAAATATATACACTAAGTTGCCTCAACCTTCATAGAAAAAAAAGGGTGTCAATGCCATCGACTAGAAATGAACTGTGGTCTATTTTATGACGATTTCTAAAATATTTTGGCTGTCACTATAACTGCCATTGAGCTAAACTATTTTTAAATAACTTCCAAAATTCATGTTTCTCATAAACATTTCGGCTGGTGTGGTTGTTAAGAAAAACAGACTGCCAGAAGTAATACGTATAGTTTAAAAAAAGTTTTTCTAAACTGCATCAAAGAATTTAAAATGTTTGTCGTTGAACCAAAGAAGTGTTGATTTTCATGAATTTTGTGATATTTTCATACCCCAACGCGTGCTGCGTAAGGGGCCTGAGTCGATTTCCGTGTGTCCGTCTGTCTTTAATTTTGTCCGTCTGTGGACACGATTACAGCCGTAATTTTAAAGCTATCACGATGAAATTCAAAATATAAGCTTCTATTTAAAAAATGGAGATCAAGTTCGAGAATGAGCCAAATCGGATGAAAACCACGCCTACCTCCCATACAAAGTGACTTTATTTTACAGTTAAATCTCCTAGAAAGCCACAAAAATTAAAGAAATGAGTTGAAATTTTGCACGTAAGCTTTGATCGTTAATATAAATCCTGACTATGAAATACAAAGTGACTTCATCCTACCTCCCATGACTTTATATTAACCGCTAAATCTCTTAAAAATCTGCTCAAATTACAGAAATGTCTTGGAATTTTTCACATAGGCCTTGGTATATAATATTAACCATCTCTATGATATTTGGAAAACCACGCCTACCTCCCATACAAAGTGACGTCATCTAAATAGAAAACCTTTCGTTTTCCAAATTCCACCCACATTGTTTACCCAATCTATACCAAATTTTACACATATATTCTATATATACATATGGTGTAATGGAAGGTCTTTAGACTTAAAAAGTGGGTGTGGCATTTTACTTTTAATCGAATTTCTTCAACACTGTGTGTCTGTCATCAACCAAATTTTGCACATATTGTCTTTGGTTATTTGAGCAGTCTTAAGTTTATAAAATTGGGTGGTGCTAGACAGGGGCGTGGCACTTTATTTTTAAACTAGCTTCATCTACACCGTTTATCCGATTTCAACCAAATTTCTTACATATATTCTTAGTATAATGAGAACTTTTAAGCCTACAAAAGTGGGAGGCATTGCACAAGGGGCGTGTCAATTTAATTCTAATCGAACTCCCTCTACGCGTTTGTCTGACTTAAACCAAATTTTGCACATATATTATTTGTCATAAGGAACAGTTTCTAGTTTATAAAAGTGGGCGGTAATAGACAGGGGGTGTGGCACTTAATTTTTAATTTATTTTCATCCACACCATTTCTCCGATTTCAACCAAATTTCACACATATATTCTTTACTGTAACGAGAAGTTTTAAACCTACAAAAGTGGGTGGGATTGGACAAGGGGCGTGCCAATTTTTATTCTAGTCAAACTCCTTCTACACCGTTTTTCTGATTTCAACCAAATTTAGCAAATATATTCTTTGGAAGAATGAGCAGTGATTAGTCTAAAATATTGGTCTGAATTAAACAGGGGCGTCGCACTTTAATTAAAATCGAACTTCTTCTTTACGGATTGTCAGACTTCTTCCATATTCTTTGGAATAATGAGCAGTCAGTAGTCTAGAAAATTGGGTGAAATTGAACGGGAGCGTGTCACTTTCATTTTTAACGAAATTGTTTTACACCGTTGGATTGAATTCCCAGATACCAATCAAATTTTGCACATATATTCTTTAGCATAATGAGCAGTGGCAGCTTAGGGTAAAATAAAATTAAGCGTATGACACAAATATTTTTGCAGATAGTACATAAACATTTTATAGACGTCTAAGCACTTCGAATATACCTCAATACGGCAGCGGGGGGTGGGGGGGGGTCTTTAGCTTCGGTACCCTGCCGATTTCTCAAAAATTTTCTCAAAAAATTCAAATAACTTCATTATTTTATATGATATCCTCGTTTTGAAGATAGCTTTGCAAAGATTTTGACTGCTTCTATTCATTCCTGGGCAGAGTTAATCAATTTAATTACCATTTAAGCTAAAATATTAAAAAATAACCATTGCAACAAACACCAGCGCAAAAATAATGCTTGGAATGATAAATGATAAATCATTTAGTTTAAATGGAAATTAAATTGATGATGATTAGAAGCAGTCAAAACCTTTCAAACGATATCTTTAAAACGAGGATAGTATAAAAAAAATGAAGTAATATAAAAAATTAAATTGAAATTTAGTTGAAAGTTATATAAAAAAATATCAAAAAAAAAAAATGCATTAAAATCAGCATTATCAAAATGGTTTAGCTCACTGGCGGTTATCGTGACAGCCAAAATATTATGGGAATCGTCATAAAATAGATCAATAGTATAGATCAATAGTAATAGATTAAAGTTAACTTTTAGTCCGTGACAATGGCAACTTTTTTTTTGAGGCATCCTAATTGACACCCATACATGACTACCCAGCAAAACATAGTTGACGACTTTGTCGAAATTCCGACTAATTCGTAACTATTTCGAGCTGTCTTAAAGAAATCCTTACAATTTCGTTACGCGAATATCAGAACAGTTTCACTTTTTATACGAATTTATATGAAATTGCTGGCTTAGCATAATCCATGTCGAAATCGTCTCAAGTCGACTCTAACCTCCACGTGGTGTTCCCTGAGCAACGGCAAACTGGCATCCGTCAATTTGACGGCTAATTTGAGCGGTGGGTCGCTCCTTTGACATTAAACATGGAATGTGCGCAGGGTTTGGGTCCCGCCACATTACGACTGCCCAATAAAAACTAAATCAGCCTCGGATAAGAAGCCCAATTACGTTGACGACCACCGCAAACGAAAAACGGACAATGATTTACAGATATGCACCTGGAATGTTCGGACCCTTTATAAGGAAGGTGCCATTATCCAACTGGCAGAAGCCCTCAAAACAATAAAAGCTGACATCACCGCCATCAAGGAAATGCGATGGAAAGGGCAAGGCTGCTCTAAACAAGCACACTGTGATGTCTACTACAGCTGCCATGTGGAGAAGCGCGAGCTCGGATGTGGATTCGTCGTTAGCTGGAAACTACGCCATCTTGCTTCCCGGTTCACACCTGTGAACGAAAGATTGGCCACGACCCGCATCAAGGCAAAATTTTTCTCCATCAGCCTTATTTGCGCGCACGCCCCGACGGAGGAAAAGGACGAAGCCATAAAAGACGCTTTCTACGCTAGTCTTGAGGACGTATACGACCACTTTATGGTCCATGACGTGAAAATAGTCCTCGGTTATTTTAATGCGAAATTTGAAAGGGAAGGCATCTTTGGCCCCACTGTCGGTCAGTTCAGTCTTCATGAGACCTCCACGAACAACGGTCTAAGACTGATCGACTTCGCCGCGGCACGAAACATGGGACCTCGACATCCACAAGGCCACCTGGCTGTCCCCGGATCAAAAAACGCGAAACCAAATTGATCATGCTGTAATCGACGGAAGGCATGCCTCTAGTGTTTTAGATGTGCGTAATTTCGGGTGGTCAACATTGACTCCGACCATTATCTTGTTGCAGCCAAGATCCGCATGCGATTATGCAATGCGAAGAACATACGTACAGGAATGCAACGAAAGCTAGTTGTCGCTAAGCTGCAATTACAACGGACTGCCGAAGCCTACTCCGCTCAACTCTCGGTTAAGCTCAACCAACCAACCTCTGGACCCGACGACGCCGGCGGACTTTGAGCGCATATATCCCACTCTATGCGCGCTGCCGCTGAAGAAGTCATTGGTTTCCGGCGCCCGCAACCTCGGAACCAATGGTACGATCAGGAGTGTCGCATCGCGACAGCAATAAAAAACGCAGCATACAGAAAAACGCTGCAACGCGAGCCGTGCGAGGTATACCAGAGCAAGAAGGATGCACGAAAATTCAATCAGCAGGTTAAGCGTCTAACCCAAGGTTTCAAGCCCGGAGCATCCACTTGTAGAGACGAAAATGGAGATCTGAATACGGATACACAGTGTGTGCTAAGATTGTGGAGACGGCACCGCCCATGGAGAGCGCAGTTCAGTGCCACCAATCAACGATGACGGAGTGGAAGTACCACCACCTAGCCATGAAGAGGTTCGAGTTGCTATACAACGACTCAAAAACAATAAAGCAGCGGGTGCTGACGGCCTGTCAGCTGAATTGTTTAAAACCGGCGGCGATGAATTGATAAGGCGCATGCATCAGCTCATCAGCAAAATATAGCTAGCAGAAAGCATTCCCGACGATTGGAACCTCAGCGTACCGTGCCCTATACTTAAGAAAGGAGACCTACAATCTGCGCAAGTTATAGAGGTATCAGTCTTATTTCCATCGCATATAAGGTTCTCTCAAGCGTGCTGTGTGAAAGATTAAAGCCGATTACAAAAACACTGATTGGACCTTATCAGTGTAGCTTTCGACCTGGAAAGTCCACCATAGACCAGATTTTCACGCTACGACAAATCCTGGAGAAAACCCACGAAAATGAAATTGACACACACCATCTCTTTGCCGATTTTAAAGCTGCGTTCGATAGCCCGAGAAGGGATTGCCTCTACGCAACAATGTCTGAGTTAAGTATACCTGCAAAGTTGATTAGACTTTGCAGAATGACGTTGAGCAACATACGCAGCTCCGTCAAGGTAGGAAATGACCTCTCCGAAACATTCAATACCGAAAGAGGTTTCAGGCAAGGCGATCCACTGTCTTGTGATCTCTTTAACATCATCATGGAGGGGATCGTACGAAAGGCCGGTGTGCATCGTAATGGCACCATTTGCTATAAAGGTGTCCAGCTTCTTGCGTATGCTGATGATATTGATATTGTCGGCAGAACTAAGAGAGATGTTACCGCTGCTTTCACCACTATCGAAAAGGAATCAGCCAAAGTGGGTTTATCGATAAATGAGGGTAAAACAAAGTATATGCTGTCTACAAACAAGGGAGCGCGGCGTTTAGACTCCCACTATAACTTTGAAGTTGTCAAGGAGTTCGTTTACCTTCGCACCGTCATTAATACCAACAACAAAATCAGCCTGAAGATAAAGCGAAGAAAAATAATTGCTAATAGGTGCTACTACGGGCTCATTAAGCAACTAAGTTCCAGAGCCCTCTCTCGATCGACAAAACTAACACTCTACAAGACGCTCGTTCTACCTGTGCTGCTTTATGGCGCTGAGGCATTGGTAGTTTCGCAAACTGACGCAGCCGCTCTGTGGGTGTTCGAGAAAAAAGTTCTTCGCAAAATCTTCGGTCCTGTTCGAGTCGGCGATGACTATCGCATCCGAATGAGCCACGAGCTGTATGAGTTCTACGAAGACATTGACGTAGTTCGGTGTATAACTGTGCAGCGACTACGCTGGCTGGGTCATGTCCATCGTATGGACGACGAAGCTCCAGCGGAAAAGTGCTCGAGGCGAGGGTCGAACGACGACGAGGGCGACCATGCCTCCGATGGTTGGACCAGGCCGAGGAAGCCTTAACTGCACTTGGTGTATCCGATTGGAGAAGGCGCGCGCAAAGCAGAGGCGCCTGACGAGAGCTGATGAGGTCGGCCGAAACCCGGACACGGGTTGTTACGACCACCTAAGTAAGTAAGTAATATGAAATTTCGTTAGGCGCTTGTTTGTACGACATATTGAAATGCAAACAGAGTAAAATTTCGTTTCTTTCGAACTATCTCAACGAAATCGCAACTTTTTCATTAAGACTCGTTACGAAGTCGTGCCAACCCCTTCATACGATATTCTTTACGATTTCGTAACGAAGTTGGATTCCGAGATCGGAAAGATTACGAAATGTTTGTTACGATTTCGTTAAGTTTGCTGGGTATTTTCATTTGTAGTTTATACAAAACACAATAATGATGATTGTTCTTACCAAAAAGATCTTTAGGATTACTGTATGTTTCAGAGTCTTGAACTTGAAGATCTTATTAAGAGGGCGGCAAAATTGGTCGCCGCCCCGGGCGACTGAAGCCCACGCTATGCCACTGCCGTATCCGTATTAGTCATCAGTATTGTTGAGACAAAATACCTATAGTCATTAGCCGCTTCACCCCTACTCTGATACAGAAAAAATTCTTTAGTCTATCTAAAGCACGTTTAGATTTAGATTTAGATTTAGATTTATTGTTCAAAATATGTTGGCATATAAGAATTATTTCTTTTGAATGCCGCAAAAAAAGATAAATAACAATTAGATTTAATAAAGATCAACTATCTTATTTTATAAATTATATAAATCAATAAAAATAAGTAAATAAAGTGAGTTTAAATTATAAAAAATCAGATAAAAATAATAAGAGGAAATAACAACAAATGATGTAGAATGAATTTGAAGGAGGACTTAACATATTTAAAATAAGTTATATAGAAGCGAAAATAGGAGAAAGAAGGGAGCGAAAAGATACAGAAAAGAGTTAGGAGAAATGTTCAAAAATTAAACGCTTGAAGGCACTATGGTTGGAAACAGCTTTAATGCTGTTCGGCAAAGAATTCCACAGTCTTATTGCACTGACGAAGAAAAGCCTGCTTGAGTTTGTGTAACAGTAATTTGGGATCAAGAGGTTCATACTGCGGCTTGACCTGCAGAACTGAATTTTTTCAAAAAGATAGTGTGGGCAGCGCGAGTATAAAATCTTATGCAAAAATAAACAATTTCTCGCTTCAAGGTAGCGAAATGGGCAACAACCAAGTAATTTTGTCCTGAAAAGAGACACATGGCTAAACTTCTTTAATCCATAGACATAACGGGCGGCATTATTAAGAGCAACTAGGAGCTTGTGAGATGATCGTGAATCAAGATTGCTATAAACAACTTCCGAGTAAGTTATAATGGGCAACAGTAACTGCAAGAATAGTTTGCGTCTCGTTTCGGTGGGAATAAATGCCGCAGTCTTTCTCAGGTTTCTTAAGACGAAATAGATCTTACTCACACAAGAATTAATGTGATCTTCACAAGAAAGAGAAGAATTTATCCGGAAACCAAGATTGGTTGCCTTTGTTACAACTTTTAAGTCACTGTCGCTGAGAAAAATTGGGGGAAGATCGAGATTTGATAAGGCAGTTTTAGAGATCGGTAAGACGTACGACTTAAGGGGGTTTAGTTTGAGTTGATTAGTACAAGCCCATTCCGTTACAATGTTCAAGTCTTCATTTAATCTAACACATAAGTCTTCTATTAACCCAACAGGTCTGGACAAATACAGCTGAAGATCGTCAGCATATGCATGCATTGTGACGTTGTTGCACTTGTCGAAAATGTCATTCAGGAACATAGTAAAAAGAAGAGGGCCAAGAACCGAGCCCTGAGGAACTCCATTAGATATATTCATATACGATGAAAAATTATTGCCTACTTTCACTCTCTGTCTTCTGCCGCTTAGATAACTATATAAAAGTCGAACTGAATTATTAGAAAATCCAAACTTATACTTGAGTTTAGTACAAAGTATATTATGGTTCACGGTATCGAAGGCTTTGGAGAAGTCTAGAAGGCAGAGCAGAGTGACATGTCCCTTATCGTATGATATTCTAACATCATCCAATATTTTTACGATAGCAGTAGAACAGCTGTGGCCAGGTCGAAAACCCGACTGATGATCTGACATAAGATCGAATGAATATATGTGGTTCGAAATCTGCTCCGCCATTATAGATTCACAAACCTTTGAGATTGATGACAGCATACTTATGGGTCTAAAGTCAGCTGGCTCGCTAGCATTGGGTTTTTTAGCAATTGGAATAATAGTTGCTACCTTCCAGATTGCAGGGTAACACGAGGTTGTAAAGCTGTGGTTTATTATGTGTGCAAGCGGGCTGAGCACATGTGGAAGTAAGAGTTTCAGAAACTTAATGGAGATTCCATCTTCACCTGTAGCATTTGACTTTATTTTAGCTATAGAGCGCTCCACATCTGGTTCACTTACCGCCATAAAATTGAACTCTGTCGGGAAGTCAGAAGCAGATCTAGCGTAATTGGCCGCGTTGAAGGATTCATTGGGCTCCGAGCTTGAGATAAAGAAATCGTTTAGAATATTGGGATCTATTTGGGTAGAATCAATCACTTTATTGGAAATACCGATGCTTTTTAGATTATTCCACAACTGTTTCGAAGGTAGTGAGGGACTTAGCTTGGACAGATAAAAAGTTTTTTTTGATAGTCTGACGGCTGAAGTGGCTTCATTTCTTGCTATTTTATATACCTCCCAGTTCAGTGCAGAAGGATTTCGCTTCCATCTGCTGTAGGTTTTGCTGCGCTTTTTTAATGCCATTCGAACAGAGGACGTGAACCAGGGGCAAGAAATGTTTTTGATACGGCAAGTGGAAAGAGGAACATGCTTTTCAAAGAGATCGGATATTTTATTTATAAAAAATTCTAACTTGTCGTCTACCGAGCTAAGATACCAACAATCACTCCAATTAATATGACACAAATCAATATAAAGGGATTCATAATCAATAGACTTGAAATTTCGATAGGAAAAAGTGGCATCAATAGCTTCTACTGAGAGATTAATGTCAAATGTACAGAAAATAAGATCATGGTCTGACACAAATGATAGTTGGTCGAAAAGCAATACTAATGATATATCTGAGACAACAAAAACATCAAGTAAACTTGGACATGCATTATTGGCAAATCTCGTAGGAGTAGTGTTGTTAACAACATGAAGACCTACTTGAGCCAAATTATCTATAAAATTCAAACAAAGATTATCATTTACAATACTCCCCAAAAGCCTTTAGAGTTCGATTCCGATCGGAGTTGGTGTAGAACTTCACAATCACCAAAGGGTTCGAGATATTTGCCTTAGCCTTCACCCGGAAAATATCTTTTATTTGCGGTGATTGAAAATCAATAGATCGGCAAATAAGATTAAAACTGCTCTTAAGATGTTCTCCCTGAGAAAACGGCAGTCCAAACAAAACAGCGTCTGAGCTGTAATCTATGGTATTGTTGATGTTGTTGTTGTTGTTGTTGTGGATAGTTTTATTTAAAAGGTCCGCAAGCTCGTCGCAGCGAATTGTAAGAGCACTAAGGTCGTTTTGGAGCGCTGATATTTTATTGTCACTCTCAAAGAATTTAGCGTTGGTGGCCGCAACCTCTCTTTCTAAGCTACTGAATTTGGTGGAAAAATCGGTCAAGAGTGATTTGAAGAGCTTATCGGTGTGCTGTTGTAGACGTTCCTCGGAGAGCCTCAGTTCATCTCTTGTGTTTGCCTTCAAACGTTCTTCCAAGGCTCTGAGTTGCACACCAAGCAGATCAACGCTGCCGCTAGCAGAATTTGGAGTGCCTTCAGATTTTGTTGTTCTTCGGGGAGCAAGCTGCTCTCGCTGTTGACGCGTTAACATAGGTGAGGGCGACATCAGCACAAAAGAAAAGAGAATCTGGAATATTGGTTTGCAACGAGATCTGTTTAAGATAACAACAATTAGCGCGCAAGTTCTTTTGTTTACTTTTTTAGTTTTTTGTCTTGCAACAAGTTCGTACACAGATTTAATAACAGTTGTTCTCAATTGTTTAACTGAGAAGGCACAAGTTTTAATTTGGTTTTTGATTTTTTGTGAGAGTACAATGATTTTATTATGCCGCTAATTGAGCCATGTTTAGTCTATATTTACGAGCACAGCCGGTAACAGTGTAAAACGTCGGGTCTTTTAATTTATTTTGAGTGATTATGATTTGTTATGTTATCAAGATGTACAAATCAAAATAAAAAACGAAGAAAAATAAAGTAAACTATTTAATTTAAATAACTGATAAAGGTGCAAAAAAATAAAGTTTTTTAGTGCAGTGACAAATGTGTATGTTGTTCTTTAACAATAAGAATCACTTTTAGAGTATAAATTAATGAAAATAATTTTAAATATGTTTGTTTTAGTGGAGCGCACGAAAAAGCGACCGGTTGACTTTACACTCGTAACGTAACGTTCCTACTAACTAACAAGGGAAAGCATATATTTTTAAAATAGTATTCAAAGGTATATACATGCATATTGCGTGTTCAAATATGTTTCCCTGCAGTTTCAATCTGTATAAATTTAAATCAAATCTTCACCGACACTACTCCATCTTTCCACTCTCCAACTATCACCCGTCTTTCGAATCAACACAATGCTTTCGCATTTATAGAGGGCATCCCCTGAGTGTTGGTTAAATCTTAAAAAAAAAAAATATCTAACAATACCTTTTATACATTTTTTACAATACATGTAAGCATATACATAATACTAATTATTTTTGGATACACAATTAAGGGTGTCGGGGCAATAAGGAACTAGCCCACACTTAGATCAAAATTGAATTTTGTATACAAAAAATATCTCAGTAACCTCTTTTATATGTATGTGTAGCAAAGATGAAATTGTTATCTATATTCGTTAGCGAGTTACAACCGCAATTCTTTTTGCTGCACATAATTGAGTTTTAACTTTTGGGCAATAAGGAGCTAACCCACATAGAAAACGTTTTTAGAAGTCTCTGTAGACCACAGCTTTTACATTCCATACCTTTATAATATTTTGATTTTAATAGGGTCCTTCAATAATATTTCTTGCATATTCAGAAACATGAAATCTTTTGTCAGCAAGTGGTGCCAAGCAAATTTGGATATTATTCCACTTTCTATGGATGTGACCAACAGGCGACATTGCAAGTTTAACATGTGAATATTTATATTACAGCGCTTTCTGGTGTTCAAGATAGAAAATAGGTAAGTCATAAAAACTCACCGTACCCGAAAACCCTTAGATACAAATCGAACGAGACAAACGGTTTCGGAGACACGATCGCAGCCCCACCTACCGGGTCCAATTGTAAATCTCAACAAACGACCCACTTAAACACACACACATAAAAATTTCATCAAAATCGGTCCAGCCGTTTAGGTTAAGTTCAAGATATATTTAAATCTATATAAAGATAAATTTTTCTTCTTAGGTTTTTTGCGAATAAGCCGTTATTTTGTAAGAGTCATTTTTACTGGATACAAATTATCCTATTTGTTGACCAGGGACATAAGGAACCTAGATGTCAAGTTTTATTTAAATCCATCCAATAGTTTTCGCGTGATGCCTTAACAGACAGATGCAAAAACGATTCAGCTTAACACAAAATTAATTTTACACTTTCTGTCAATAAAAAAATGATTTTTTTGGGAAATGTATTTTTTAAAAAGTTTTTATATTTTTTCAAAAATAGCCAAGCTTCAAAAATAAAATATTTTCCCAACCAAAATTTATAACTTAAAACATATTTTCATTCTATGTTCTATCTATATTATAAAATTAATTTTTGCCGGTTTGCTTGTTTGACCTCTATACAAATCTAAACGACTGAACGGGATTTCACTCAAATTTGGCACATATATTACTTGCATTCACAAAGAAGTCGTTACTTTTTCGACTACGCCACATCCGCCGCTTTTATTTACAGCTAATCCAAATGAAAACCAGAAAAATCATTTTGTTTTATTAAATAAAATCCTAGCGTAACAATTTTTGAGACACAAAAAAGAATTTACTCTCTTTTACTTTGCAGATACTCTCTGAGACACACGAAAATTTTGTACGGAAAAGTTCTTAACCCTGCGCAGTCTTCGAACCTTTGACTGCATTCGGCCGTCTTCGTTGGACGAAATCGTTTTTGGCTATTTTTGGACCCCTTTAAAAGTATTCGACCGCTCTAAAACTTTTTTGTTTATTTAGTTTTTAGTAATTCTTAAAAATATAAATTTTTTTTTTGAGAATAACATATGAGAGCTTTATGCCAAGTAATTCATGAAGCAACAGGTCGCCACAACAATGTTCTTTACAGAACAACCACCAGCAGACTAGACAGCTCGTTGGTTGCTACACCAGATCATCAGTAATCTTCTGTGGGTTATGCATTCCATTAACTTTGAAAATCTTATAAGCACACCTTCTGCTAAAACCAAAGCGGAATTGCAGTTGTGTGCTTTCCAATTTAAAAAGCAATGTTTTTCTACTTCTTAGCACAAAGCAAAGGTTAAAAAAATTGACTACATAAATTCTGCAAAGACTTGTTGTTGCGCTCTTTGTTTACTTCTTTTCACGATTCCATTTTTTGGCACCAACAATTCGTTGATATTAAACCATAGAAAGCGTGCAGAAGTTTTTTTGAAAAAAAGATGACTCATCTTATTTTCTGAGGTCGGGCTCTTACCAGTTTATACATGAAAATTAAAATATGGCAAAGTTAATGGACTGCATAACTCACAGAAGATTACTGATGAGTTGGTGTAGCGACCAACGAAACAGCTGTCTAGTCTGCTGGTGGTTGTTCTGTAAAGAACATTGTTGTTGTGGCGACCTGTTGCTTCATGAATTACTTGGCATAAAGCTCTCATATGTTATTCTTAAAAATTTATATTTTTAAGAATTACTTAAAACTAAATAGCAAATAAAAAGTGCCATATTTTAATTTTCATGTATTTTTTTGTTTAGCTTGATACTATTCAACAAAATATTCCTAAAGGTTTTGTTCAAATATATTTAAACAGAGACTCGCTAGCAATATTAGAACACCGAAAAACGAGCATTTTTTATAACAAAAAAAATATTTTTGTTAAATTTATATATTATATATTATACCATTACTATTTCTATAACTATATACTATTTTCCATATTTTCATCTTCAAGTTCTGTCTCAGTTTCTATGGCAAGAAAAGAATATATATCTTTATCGTTTTGCTGCTATCTACTGTACGTTTTGCGCTCTGCTGATATAAGCGGCTCAGACGTCAGTAATAAATAGGACAAAAGGTCACTCCTACTCGATTCTCTTGAGTTTATCCTTTTGTTTTCTAATCGAAATCTTCTTAATTCTTTATTAATTCTGGCCTCGAGTGCGTCTACAATAAGAAACCCAATAGAAATTCCGAAATGATTTGTAACATCACACCAGTATTTTATGAATAGGCATTGGCATATAACATCATGAGTAATGCTCAATGTAAATTGAATGAGTTCCTTTTAAAAGTTTACTAAAACTGTCTTTATTTATTTTTTTCCCCACTAGCTAATGTCCGTAAAATTAAACTAAAATTTTTTATAAAACTAATTTGTATACCTTTTTTTCTATTTTTATACCCCTACGCGTACTGCGTAAGGGGTATATTAACTTTGTCATTCCGTTTGTAACGCCAAGAAGGAGGCGTGGCAGGTATAGGAAAATGTATATATTTTTGATCAGCATCATCTCCTGAGTCGATTTCCGTGTGTCCGTCTGTCTGTCCGTCTGCCGACACGATTACAGCCGCAATTTGAAAGTTATCGCGATTAAACTCAAAATATAAGTTTATTTTTAAAAAAGGAAGATCAAGTTTCAAAATGGGCCAAATCGTAGGAAAACCACGCCTACCTCCCATACAAAGTGACTTTATATTAACCGTAAAATGTCTTTAAAACCCACAAAACATAAAGAAATGCCTTTAAACTTGGCAGGTGAGCTTTGCTCTTCAGTCTTAATACTTTATACTTTAATTTGGAAAAATCGGATGAAAACCACGCCTACCTCCCATACAAAGTGGCTTTATTTTAAAAGTAAAATATCTTAAAAATCTGCTCAAATTAAAGAAATGTCTCGAAATGTTGCATATAGGCTTTGATATATAACATAGACCACCACTATGATATTTCGCAAAATCGAATGAAAACCACGTCTACCTCCCATACAAATTGGCTTTATTTTAAACGTTGAATCTCTTAAAAATCCACAAAAATTAATGAAATGTCTTGAAATTTTGCACTTTAGCTTTGATATATAATATGAACCATCTCTATGATATATGGCAAAATCGGATCAAAACCACGCCTCCTTCCCATACAAAGTGACGTAATCAAAATAGGAAAACTTTCGTTAATATATGCAACTGAATGTCATCGTGTATGTCGTGGCTAAAGACTTCGAATATACTTCAATATAGCTTCGGTACCCTGCCGAAGCTCCATCCTTACTAGTTTTTTATTGCTTTTGAAACTTTATAAAAATTTTTATTTTTCCATATATTAACATATGCTAATTTTCTCCAAAACATGCTCTATGAAAAATGTCATCAATCATTAATTTTCACTTTTCCCAGCAAAAATCTTTAGAAATGTGTTCAAAAAGAGTTGTTATAGTACATTTTTTGTTTTTTTTTATTTCTTTGATAGTTAATATATTACACTATTTGACTTAACTACCGCACCTTTCGGAGCATAGGGCGGTAACGAAATCTCTTCAACGTGTTCTATTTTGTGCGACAAGTTTAATTTCGCGCCAGGTACCCAAACTTCTGCTCTCAGCGTGCACTGAACGGATCAACGGATCTATGTTGTAAGTGGTTTCCCTCTTCTTCGTGTACCCTGGGGATTAAATTCAAAGGCCATTCTAGCAATGTCATCCTCACTTTCCTTAGTGTGTGTCCTATCCAGTTCCATTTCCGTTGTTTTATTTCTACTGGTATGGGTTTGCATCCTGACAGGCGATATAAGTTTTCATTAGAGATGACACTTGGCCAAAATATTCGGCATATTCTACGCATGCATTTGTTGATGAATATTTGTAATTTGTTGGATAATGCTTGCGTTACTCGCCAGGTTTCGGAACCATACCACAGGACAGACTTGACGTTAGTATTGAAGATTTTAACCTTGGCCACTTGGTTAATATTTGACGAGTTTCAAATTCCTCGTAATTTATGATATGCGTGGCGTGCTTTGTTTATGTGGGAAGCAGCGTCTGCGTCTGCACCTCCATTTTTTGAGACAATGCGGCCTAAATAACAGAATTCATCAGAATTCATCGACGTCTTCAATAGGAACCTCGATCCTGCCAATATATACGCTGAGGGAGCTTTGATTAGATGAGTTCCTTCTCATCAGTTTTGCCTTTTTATAATTCACTTTCAATCCGACGACGGCTGCATTCTTTACCAGGACTTCGAGCTTGCGCTTCACTGCTGTTAGCGTATGCGTAGTAAAACAGATATCGTCAGCGGAATCGAGGTCACTCAGTTTTTCATGAGGCCTCCACTGGATACCATCAGTCCAAGACTGTTTGTTATAAACAAGAGCGGCGAGATAATGTGAATTTATCGCTGAGCTTACCTTTAAAACGTATGCTGTTTCTGACATCTTTGTATAGCTCCATTATTAGCTCAATAATTTTGTCAGGTACGCCGCACTCTCTAAGAGTTTTCCATATTTCTTGTTTGTGAAGGGTATCAAATTCTCGTTCAAAATCAATGATGAGTAAGTATAATGGAGATTGCCATACTACAGATTGTTCAATCATGATTCGCAACGTGTTGATATGGTCGACGCATAAGCGACTTGGCCTAAAACCATTTGTTTCCCGTCTCAATCTTGCATTTAAAAGTGGTGCGATTCTTGCCAGGATTATAAAGACGAGGATTTTTTCTATGCTATTTAAGAGCGTTATGTCCCTCCAAATCTTGCACTCACTCAAGTTGCGTTTTTTAGGAGCTTTCAACTCCCGCCTCAGTTGTATAAGTTCCCATGTTCGGTCTTGTATCCATGACTTTCGCTGTAATTTCTTAAAGCTAATAGTCTTCTCTGCTGCTGCTTTACAAGCTATTGTAACATTTTTCCATTGTGTCGCCTCATCTATGCAGCTTATGTTGTCCCGGAGCCGGCGTTCATATTCGTTAGATATTACTGGGTTTTTTAGTTTTTGGACGTCGGAACGCTTATTTTCGCTCTGTTTCTTTCGAATACCTGCTGGTCGAAGACAAATTCTTGCTATAACTAGATTGTGGTCGCTATATATGTCAGCACCTCCACATGCTCGTATGTCTAGAAGTGTGTTATGATATCGCCTGGTGATCAGAATGTGATCTATTTGGTTACGGGTTACACCGTCAGGTTATTTCCAGGTATATTTGTGTATGTTCGCGTGGGGAAATGCTATAATACATACATTTTATTATTACTTTTGAAACTTTGTACAAAGTTTGTTATTTTTCATGCTCTAGGAAAAATGTCAAAATCATTAATTTCACTTTTCCCAGTAAAAATCTTTAGAAATGTGTTCAGAGAGAGTTGTTATAATACATACTTAAAATTAAAGAAAAAACAAATATGCGGATTTTTTTTAATAGTATCTTAAACTAAAAATTTTTTATTTTTATTTAAGAAATATATCTCTTTAAAAGTTTTGCGTAAAAATTGTACTAAAGTTGCAACGATACTAGAAAATATTCAGTACTAAACTGTAAAAACTGAAATTTCGTTAAATTTTTATGGCATCATTTAAAGAGCATAACTTTCACAAATAGGAAGATATCGCAAAATCCTATTGGATTCATATAAGTAAGACTTTTTTCTATAAATTTGCATACTTTTATTTTCAAACTTACGACTTTTTTCTCATGAGCTATTTTTGGCCGCCTCGCTACACTGTGCGATGTCGTCGTTGGACGATTTCTTCCACGGGCCAACTTTGGCAGCACCTTTCTAACAGACAACGCGACGCTAAGTTTTTTTTAGTATGAGTACCTACCCGCTTCTCCCTGCCCTTTCCGAGAAACAGCGTTCTCAAATGTCACTGTGGACGATATCGACCAACAAAAACGGCGCAGGGTTAAACATTAGTCTTCAATATGCATTTTGCAATGCATTTAAGGGAGTATTCCTGGTTGGAAGGCTGTTTTTGGACCCTTTTTGAAAAACTTCTCATTTGAAAACGCAGAGTTATTAAAATTCTGTTTTTTTTTTATTGTATTAAGAACATATTAAATTAAATAAAAATTTTTTTTCCTTTGTACGAGGGCTGTTCAAAGAGTTGTCGGCCTTCAAAGTTGGGCGTCGAAAAAAATGTATGCTGCTTGCGGCCCAGATAACTCGACTTCGGATCATCTGAAATGGAAAAAGTAAACGGCGTTAGATTCGGTACAGATGTAATTCTGGTCCCTACCTCAATCATAATTTTGCGATTATTTTTTACAAAATGGCGGTCATTGAAAAATTAAAAACCGATTTTGGGTCTTTGTTTTTGTAGTTTAGTGTAAAAAAAATAGTAAAAAATTGTTTAAAACTGTGATTGAGGTAGGGACTAGAATGGTGACAATTTTGCGTCGATTGCACTTGGTTTCATCAAAATCGGTTCAGTAGAACCGGAGAAAAGTGACTTCGAAGTTCAAAAACGTGTTTTTGAAAAAACTCAAAGAAAAGGCAATAAAACATTTTTTTTTGTGAAATACTTACATATATCAATCTACAATGCCAGCCCCACAAAGAACTCCTTTCTCTTCTTTAAAAAATGAGGACTCAGCCGCTCTATGTGCTCTCCGGGCAGTTCTACCTTCTTTTGATGCGGCCAGAGCTCTGGCTTCGGACCTTTTCAAATGTTCTTTGAGAAAACTGTAGAAAACTCCAAAATGCAATTCTCCGTTTTGTTGTCAATGCTAATGCCTTCGTTTTCATTATTTTTAAATTGTTTTGCCGATGTACTTGTGAATTCGGTGTCCTCATCTCTTTCGTGTTGGTTACCACGAAACTGGCGTTTCAAGGGACGAGTTTTTCGATTGCTACCAGTGTTTCTTTTATTTATATTTCTATTACTTTTTCTTTCCATTGTCTTTAGCACAAACAAACATTTTTATCAAAACTGTATTCAAAGTGAACTAAACGCTGTCAACATTCGAATACCTAAGCTCTAAAATGTGTATTAATTTATTTTTAAAATTTTTAAAACCGTTGCATTCAAAAAGAAGCCAAATTAAGCAAATCGCATTTTGGCGAAAACATTGCTGGACAAAAAAGGCCATAACTCCTAAAGTATTTCGAATTTCAAAAAACCCTTTTAGGACGATATTCTCAAATATCCAAGCTATAATATGCAAAAATTTTTGTCAACCAGGAATACCTCCTTAATATAAATATTTGCTAACTATAAAATATTTCTTAATGATAGATAATTTTACAAAATTCCTACAATGCTGACATCAATAATAATAGTTTTTGATTGCTTAGAATTTAATAACACGATTTGAAATTTATAGCATTAACTTTGTAAAAAATTTCAACGATTTTATGGTTTAAGTTCTTTCTTGCTGCTCGCCAAAAATACAGTGTGCTATTATCTAGTAATTAGTAAAAAATCAAGTGCTTCATAAAATTTTACTGTATGAATTGTTAAACTTCGCAATAAAAGTATTTATTTTCTTGTTTTAAATGTATTTTTATCAACATTATTTGAGCTTAAACTACTTTTTACATTTGTTTTTATTTTTTAAAATTAACTAAGTTTACAACTTATATTTATTACGATTTTTTATTGTTTTGATTCAAACTCGTTTCTTTTAAAATCACAAAGCTTAAAATTGGCGAAAATAGAGTTTTGAAAATTTTCTGCAAGTAATAGAATAAATTTGAAATTTATTTATTATCAATCATTAGTTCACAAAGAGATTAGTTATTTTTTAATAAAATGCGATTAAATTATAAATTTGTATAGATACAGAAAATAACAGGTAGCGAATATCTACTACGTATTAATTATTTAAAGACTAAAAATGAAGTTTGTCTTAGAGACATTTTTGGACTCTAATTTAAAACAGTTTTAATTGAAAGAACTTTTCTGATCTTACAAATGAGTCTATGCTACAGTTACCAATTCATATAGTTTATTATAATAAATTTCTGAGGTATGTTTTTATTAAATAAAGAATATGAAAATAAAACACTCGAACTTTGCATGACATAACAATTCCTTGGAGTATGAAATGTTGTTATTGCAGCAAACATTTGATATTGACTTTGCTGTTTTTCGTTAGTTCTATCGTTAAAATTTAAGTATTTGCATTAAGATTGCGCGAAAAATAAATTTTTACGTTTTCTTTTTTAAATTAGAAATATATACTTTGGTATCTACACATTCTATTCAATAAATTTTTAAAATTATGTATTACAAACATTCTCACTTTTGTACCAGTGATACGTAGAAACTAACACCAATGATGATTTTTTTTTTTAAAAAGAAAAGTTTGACCAGCAGTTATATGTGCAACCTCCGTGTGGCATGGAGTTTTAAGTATAAGTCCAATGTTGCTATGTTATGCCAGTAACTTTTAGCTAATATTACTACAACTAGATACAGTTACGTTCAATGGATTCGCAGTTCCGCTCACTGCAATTGAGGATCTGAAAATGGAAGAAACATATGTTAGATCGTGGTGCGAGCTAATGGAAACTTAAATTCTAAGAAAATTTCGAAATTTTTAAAAAATTACTGGCTTCTATTTCCAGGTTCTCCGGCTCTGTGGAATAAAAGGGTATTATTAGGGGGCTTATCTGTACGCCACCGGATGGTTCACAGGTTACGGATAGTGAACGGCCTCCAGATATGAAGGTTAGCCGCGAATAAGTTTTACAAATAAGCGGGGCCCCGGATAATACCCCAGCGGGTGACCAGCGAGGGAGTAGAAAGGGTTACCAGCGAGGGATTGGAAAGATAACTTGGCACTATCAAGGCTAGTGGGGTTCGCCTAAAAAGCACTTTTGTCTAAAACTCCTTAGTCTTACTTTTTACGTTAATTTTGAGGGGTCTCTCCGTGGACCTTAAACATGGAATGTGCAATGGGTTTGGGTCCCGCCACATCATTACTACCTAACGAAAACTAAACCAGACTCGCATAAGAACCCAAATACGTTGACGACCATCGCAAACGAAAAACGGACAATGATTTACAGATATGCACTTGGAATTTGGAATTGGGGGAAGCTCTCAAAACAATAAGGGCTGACATCACCGCCATCCAGGAAAGTCGGGGAAGGTACCTTTGACCCCACTGTCGGTCAGTCCAGTCTTTATAAGACCTTAACGAACGGTCAAAGACTGGTCGACTTCGCCGTTTCGCGAAACATGGTAGTTAGAAGCACCAGATTTAAACACCTCGACATCCACAAGGTCACTTGGTTGTCTCCGGATCAAAAAATGAGAAACCTAATTGATCTTGTTATAATCGATGGTACGCCTCTAGTGTTCTAGATGTGCGTACGTGTAGGGGGGGGTCAACATTGACTCCGACCAATATCATGTTGCAGCCGAGATCCGCTTGCGATTATGCAGTGCGAAGAACATACGCACAGGAATGCAACGAAAGCTAGATGTTGCTAGGCTGGAATCATAATGGACTACCGAGGCCTACTCCGCTTAACTCTCGGTTAAGCTCAACCAACCAACCTCTGAACACGACGACGCTGGTGAACTTTGGGAGAATATATCCCACTCCATACGCGCTGCCGCTAAGTCAATAAAAAACGCTCCATACAGAAAAACACTGCAGTGTAGTTGCAACGCCAGCCGTGCGAGAAAGCTAGCGCGAAAAGAGGAAGTAAGAGAGACGCCTTTTCAGGCACTAAAAAAGAGAGCAGGAAAAGCGTGAGGAGCTCGAGGTGTACCAGAGCAAGAAGGATGAACGAAAGTTTTATCAATAGGTTGAGCATCTAACTTAAGGTTTCCAGCCCGAAGCATCTACTTGTAGAGATGAAAATGAAGATCTGGTTACAGATACCGCAGTGTGCGCTGAGATTGTGGAGACAGCACTTCTCCAATCTACTTACTGACGACGATTCCACCAATGCCGTCCATGGAGAAAGCAGTTCAGTACCACTAATCAACGATGACGGAGTGGAAGTACCACCACATCGAACGATGAAAAGGTTCGAGTTGCTATCCAACGGCTCAAAAACAATAAAGCAGCGGGTGCTGACGGCCTGTCAGCTGAATTGATAAGGCGCATGCATCAGCTCATCGGCAAAATATGGTTAGCGGAAAGCAAGCCCGACGATTGGAATCTCAGCATACTTTGCCCTACTATTGTGGGCAAAAAATATCGGCAATTTGTTTATATATCAAAAAATCTTTATATATCAAAAACGAACGACGAACGTGTGGCGGCCGTGGCGCAGTCGGTAGAGTGTGTGGCCCATACGCCAGAGAACCCTGGCTTGACTCCCACCTGACACAGAAAGTTTTTCTCAATTGAATTAATTTTTCTGTTCGGCCGTCACCTCTCTGCAGACAATGACAAACCTCAGAGAATAAAAGCTGCCATGAACAGCTTCTTGAGAAGGCATAAGACATGTAGGTCCAGTTCTCGATCATTTGTGTTCAAACACATTTTCGTTTCGTATCGTTCATCAAAAAATCTTTATTTATTTTCTAAATCCATTTCACCCCCCTCAAAGTAGTCCCCCCAGATGCAATACACTTTTTATGTATTTTCAACGATTTTTCCAATTTTCAAACCATGCTGCAAAGTCCTCTTTCGGTATAGCAAGGCTCGTATATTTTTTTCTAACAGTACATTTATCCTAAAACTTTTAAAAAAACAGTACAAGAATTAAAAAAAAAAACAGTACATTTCGCAGTACAAATTTTATTCAATGAAAAAAAAATAAGTGGAAATGATATTTTGTACAGAAAAAGCAAAGGAACTTTTGCCATTGCGTCTGGTGGTAACGCGGATATTGCTCGTCATATCAAAATTTAAAACATCAAATTGCTGAAAGTGGCGCTTCTTCCAGCAAATATTTTTAATCATATCTTAATTTATAATTTTTAATTTAACCGGCACTTCTTCTATTGCCTCTAAATGAATATTCAAATCCAATTCAAAATATGTTGCTAAAAATGTGCTGGTAGAAGCGCCATTTTAAGCAAATTGATGTTTTTTATTTTGATATGACGAGCAATATCTTTGCAATATCGAGCAATTGAGTATGTTTAATGTGTTGACTGATTAATTTTTTATTTTTTTAATTTACCAAAAGTAATGACAGGACAGTAATCAAGTGAGAAAGAAAGAGACAAATCTATATGTCATTGTTGCCATTAAGGTGAATTCAAATTCTAAATTCATCTTGGTTGCCATTGGCAGAGTTTATACGTCATTCAAATTGAATGAAGAATATCGCATTTTTTGTTCTCTTTTAGGCCTTTTCCACACTTGGTCAACGCAAATCCAAAGAAACTTCAACGCAACAGCGAAAAAGTTGAAAAGCAATGCAATTCATTGCAATTTCAGACTTTCAGCAATTTCAGACTTGCTTCAAAAGTCGTGTTTCTTACACTAATTTAATACTTTACCCTTGCTCATTTATACTGCAAACTATTTGTTCTTCTTCTAGATTCTATTAATAAAAAAAAAATAACTAAATAATTAACTTAGTCATGTTGATTAATATATAGCATACTGCACTACAAATAATTGAATTCACAAAACAAACAAACTGATCCAACAAGTCGCCGATGAAAATTGCGGAAAGCCGCGTTGCGTTGAACAAGTTGAGAACGTGTCGAGAACTTGTTGTGTGCAAGTTGCTTAATCTGAAGGTTCCGGTATAAATACACAGTCTAGCAACTTGCGTTGGAGTTGCGTTGAAGTTGCGTTGACCAAGTGTGGAAAGGCCTTACTCTCTTCGAGATATGTGATTGAATAGCTGCTCACACGTGATTTTTTGATTGAATGGCCGATGCCGACTAAAAGTGTTGTTGTAAGTATCAGAAAAGTTGATTATGCAACCCTGTGATTGATTGATGCAATTCTTGAGATCCATCAAAATTTTTATTGATGCGATGAAGTGTTGAAAGTTCATTTCCGCTCTCGCAGAGAGTTCATCTTTTTTTTCGCTGGGAAAACAACAACAAATTTTGAATGATACTTTAATTTGAATGACGTGTAAACAGTGACATTATAATTTCGCTGTTTGCCTTGAACATGGTATCAAACTCCTTACGGGTTGCCATTATTCTGTCTGACGCTTTGCCTTTTTTCCCAATAAAAGAACAAAATCAGTTTAAACAGTATTTTTGATAAAAAAGCAGTACGCAGTTTTTGAGTCTAAAAAATAGTACAATACTGCGAAAAACAGTACAAATACGAGCGTTAGGTATATCCTTCAATTTCTTTTCGGTTTCTATATCTTCTATCAATTCACAACGGTGTCCATGAAGCGGTCTCTTGAGTTTAATGAATAACCAGAAGTCACATGGTGATAAGTCAATCGAATACGGTGGCTGCGGAATGATATGGGACGAGTTTTTGGCGAAATGATTAAGTTTTTGGCGAATGAAATTTAGCGTTTATGGCATCAAACGACTTTCAGTTTTCTGAGGCCCAAATGATCACTCAAAATGGATTCTACTGATTCTTCCCATAAACCAACATGGTCAGTAAGGTCTCGGACTGTCAATCTCAACGATTTTGGAGCACCTTGATTAGTTGATGTTGATGGTCGTCTTGACCGTGCCTCGTTTCATCGCTTTCTCGACCCTCTTTTAACAGTTTGTACCACTCCTAAACTCTTGTTTTCGATAGAGTTTGCTCACCGTAGGCCTTCTTTTCCGCGTTTCGGCAGCAGAAACTTCATTCCGCACACAATTTTAATGGAACTGCGTTGTTGAATAGTTTCGAACGAAAAACGAAATGGCCATTTTAGCCCTTGAAAGGATTTTGACCGAGCTTCTTATGATCAATTGTATGATGTTTGAAAACAAATGATCGAGAACTGGACGTTTAAGTTGTACGCCGACTCCGAACGGCTTATGTTTTCACGAAGCTTTTCATGCCAGTTTTTACTCTCTAAGGTTTGCCATTGCCTGCAGAGAGGTGACAACCGAGCAGAAAAATTAATTCAATTGAAACAACTTTCTGTGTCGAACCTGGGTTTTATCACATACAAGCCAAGACCCTCAACGCCAATAGTTCCAGACATTATAAAATACGGAAAATTCACTCTTAGCTATTTACAAAAGCACGCGTAACTCACACACTTATTAATATTTTTACCTGTAATTTGGCACAGATGTCAGTGACAGTAGTGAATTGAAATTAAAAACATTTATCTCTATCGGAGTCCCCAAAAAATTTTAATTGAAATTTCCCGGTATTTTTTTGCCCACAGTAGTATACTTCAGAAAGGAGACCCAACAATCTGCGCCAACTATCGAGGTATCAGTCTTATTTCCAATGCATATAAAGTTATTTCAAGTGTACTGTGTGAAAGATTAAAGCCGATTATAAAAACACTGATTGGACCTTATCAGTGTGGCTTTTGACCTGGAAAATCCACCATAGACCAGATTTTTACACTACGACAAATCCTGGAAAAAACCAACGAAAACCAAATTGACACCCATCATCCCTTTGTCGATTAAAAAGAGGGTAGAATGACGTAGAGCAACACATGCAGTTCCGTTAAGGTAGGAAATGACCTCTCCGAAAACGTCAATACCGAAAGAGGTTTCAGACAAGGCGATCCACTATCTTGCAATCTCTTCAAAATCATCATGGAATGGATTATACGAAGGGCCGGTGTGTATCGTAATGAGATGTTACCGCTGCATTTCCCGCTATAGAAAAGGAATCAGCCAAAGTGTGTCTGACCATAAACGCAGGCAAAACAAAGTATATGCTGTCTACAAACAAGGGCGACTCCCACGTTTTATCCGGCAGCTATAACTTTGAAGTAGTCAACGAGTTTGTATACCTTGGCACCGCCATTAACATTAACAATGATGTCAGCCTGGAGATAAAGCAAAGAATAACAATTGCTAATAGGTGCTACTACGGGCTCAGTAAGCAACTCTTTTGATCGACAAAATTAGCAAACTACAAGATCTACCTGTGCTTCTGTATGGTACAAAGGCATGTGTAGTTTTGCAAATTGACGCAGCTGCTCTCAGGTTGTTCGAGAGAAAAGTTTTTCGCAAAACCTTCGGTCTTGTCGGCGATGACTATCGCATCGGAATGAACCATGAGCTCTACCAGCTCCACAAAGACATTGACATAGTTCAGTATATTCAGGTGCTCGAGGAGAGGGTCGTTGGTCGATGACGAAGAGGGAGACCATGCCTCCGAGGAAGCCCTACTCGCACTTAGTGTATCCGATTGGAGAAAGCGTGTGCAAAGCAGCTGATGAGGTCGGCGGAAACCCGAATACGGGTTGTTATGGCCACTTATAAGTAAGTACGTAATTTATAGGTTTTGGTTTAAAGGAAAAATCTATATCGCTCCTGTAATATAGCTGCCACTGAGGTAACTCGCTACCCCCACAACAAAATATAGCTGTCAAAACTAGAGATTAAGATATTTTGACTAGCCAAAATAGATGCACATTGTTTGATGTATCGCACACTAAATACAAAACAGTCACAACTCAAAATTTTTAAATTTCTAGGTGAAGCAAAAAACAATTTTATTTTTGAAATAACTTCATACAAAGCAATGAGACAAAACTTTTTTTTTAATCTATAGAGAAAGAAGATGTGCACAAAATGTATTTGATGTGTTACAGCCAAAGTATATGATCACTACGAATAGTTTTACATTGAAAAGTAAAAATTTGTAAATTTCGAGTTGTGACTGTTTTGTATTTAGTGTGCGATATGCTTTTGAAGTTCGGATACTCCATTAATTCTAACCCTTACCTCAAACATTTAAAAAAAAAACAAAATCAAAAATTTAAAAAGTTAAATTGACAAAAAAACCTCAGGTATCGAACTACCTCATGTGGCAGCTAAGGGTTAATTGCTTAAAATAAAATTAACTTAAAATCATGTCAAATCTTAGTCAGACTTTAACCTTTAAAACCCATATATACGATATATACCCACAGTGATGTGCGATGAAATAGAGCCACGCACTTGCTGATACCATTACCTTACTAAAATTTGTTGTAACAACTTAGCATGCTATGAACCAATTGTAGTTTAAAAACCAGTTCTCCCATAAATACTGTACAGTTGTTTTTCAGTACAATTGCGCGTTTATTTTTCGAAAATCTGTGAAACTGTGATATTGCTGCATCAAAAGTGTGCGTTAAAACAGAGCCAACCAATTAACAATTTTTATACCCCAACGCGTTCTGCGTAAGGGGTATATTAACTCTGTCATTCCGTTTGTAACACCAAGAAGGAGGCGTGGCAGGTATAGAAAAATGTATATATTTTTGATCAGCAGCATCTCCTGAGTCGATTTCCGTGTTTCCGTCTGTCTGTCCGTAATTACAGCCGTAATTTTAAAGCTATCGCGATGAAACTCAAAATATAAGTTTATTTTTAAAAAAGGAAGATCAAGTTTCAAAATGGGCCAAATCGGAGGAAAACCACGCCTACCTCCCATACAAAGTGACTTTATTTTAAACGTAAAGTCCCGTAAAAATCTTCAAAAATTAAAGAAATGTCTTCAAATTTTGCACATAAGCTTTGATATTTAATATAAACCATCTCTATGATATATATCAAAATCGAATGAAAACCACGCCTACTTCCCACACAAAGTATCTTTATTTTAAACGTAAAATCTCTTAAAAATGCACAAAAATCAAAGAAATGTCATTCATTTGATATATAATATGAACCATCTCTACGATATTCTCCCATACAAAGTGACGTCATCAAAATAGGAAAACTTTCGTTAATATATATATAACTGAATGTCATCGCGTATGTCGTGTCTAAAGACTTCGAATATACTTCAATATGGCCGCGGGGGGGTATTTTAGTTTCGGTACCCTGCCGAAGCTCCATCCTTACTAGTTTAATTTAAAAAGATCTTTTTTAAGAAAATTTTACTACAGAACGTGAGTAAGAGTTCTCAGTTTCATGATTTAAAAATAAATTTTAGTGTTTCAAACAATTAGGTCTAAAAATGGGAAGAGCCAAGCACTGCAGTCCTGAAAACCGAAAAATTATTAAAAATTTCTGAAAACAAGGTAAAAGCTAAAGGGAAATAGCCAGTATAGTTGGCTGCTCAAAGAAAATGTTTGAGAATACATAAGAGTTTACACAAACAATTAAACCAGAGGTAAACAACTCAAGATAAGTACCAGTTTGCAAAGACAAATCCTACGTCACGTAAAAAAGATCCCTTTGTGACTTCTTCCGCTCTCAAAAAAACAGTATTCTTTGGACGTAGACACTTCAACGATTCGAAAACTTTCAATTAAAAATGGGTTGACGGCTAAAGATGCTCGAAAGGTACCATTCCTGATTAAAGCTAATGCCCGCAAGCGATTACAATTCGCAAAGGATCATGCTGAAAGATGGATGCTTTACAATACACAAGGATTTTAAGTGAAACCATGTTGCCGTACGCAGAGATTAATATGCCGCTTCGATTCAGCAGGATAACGACCCGAAACACACATCGGAGCGGGCAAAAAAAAGGTTCAGACAAAAATCCATCGAAGTTTTAAGCTGGCCGTCACAGTCGACAGACCTTAAGAAAATTTATGGCGAGAGGTTAAAGTGGCTCTTAAAGATAAGCATCCAACCAAAAAAGATGATCTCTGGAGGTTAATCAAGGACGCATGGGAGAAAATTTATTTATTTATTTATTTTATTTATTTATTTATTTAAAAAATTTCCGTCTACTGATATAAAATCTTACAGACTATTACATAATTACAAGAATGTGTCCACCAGTAATACAAAATACATTCCATGACTCCATATCATTGAAATTATTTATAAATTAATAGACTTACATTACTTTTGAAAATATGATAATTAGAACTAAAATCAATATTATTAGCAATTAAGTTGCAATTTGTTAAGCAATTAGAAATCGGCTCATTCCTGCCATAATTAGTCCTATGAAATGGTACGCAAAATAATATACTCGCTCTCAAAGGCCTTCCTGGATCATTGAATGGAAGTAACTCAAGTAACTCAGGACAATTAATGTTGCCATCCAAAATGCGCTTAATAAATAGAACGCTCTGTACTTGTCTTCTTTGCGACAAGCTTTGCAAACCTAGTAATTTACAGCGTACATCATATGATGGCATATTCTCACATGAAAACATACGACGAAGAGCGAACCTAGTGAATCTTTTTTGAACACGCATTCATTCATAACAAGGGTCCCACACAATACTTGAGTATTCTAGTAGAGATCTTACTAAGCTAATGAAAATAGTTGAAGTTGTGAAGGGATCATGGAATTCTCCTGAGCTTCGTTTTAAAAAACCAAGTTGCGAACAGGCTTTTGAAATCAAAAACTCCCTATGGTAGTTAAAAGAAAGACTGGTATCAAAATATATACCTAAATCTTTAACAATTTTATCTCTTGAAAAGGCGCTATTGCTTTCATAAGAGTAATCATATAAATGAGGTAAATTCTTGCGGGAGTAGGTTAAAACCTTACACTTAGAAATATTTAAATTCATTCCGTTTTGTTACACCATAAGAGAAACGAATTTATGTCTTGTTGTAAATTGAAGCAATCAGAAAGTTGTTTAACTTTGATAAAAATTTTTAGGTCGTCCGCATATAACAAACACTTGCTAAATTGAAATGTTTGCGGTATATCATTTATAAATAAATTAAAAAGCAATGGACCTAAGTGACTGCCTTGGGGTACGCCAGAATTTATAGCAATAGGCTTAGAATAAAGGTTATCTACTTTAACAACTAGTTGACGATTTGATAAATAAGGGAAATCCATCTCAAGAGTACTGAATGAATCCCTAGCATTTTGAGTTTAAGTAATAAGATTGAGTGATCTAAACTATCAAACGCTTTTACGAAGTCTGTATACAGAACATCAACTTGCCAGCCATTTTCGATAGTATTGATGCAAAAATTTGTAAAAAATGTCAAATTAGTGCAGGTTGATCTACCTGCGAGGAACCCATGTTGTTGCGTTACAATATAATTCTTAAACTCAGCAAACAATCGCATATTGACAATCCTATCTAAAATTTTTGGTAAAATTGACAGTTTAACGATTGGTCTATAGTTTTCTATTATGGATTTATTACTAAGTAATTTCAGTTACTAAGTGCCAAAAACTAGTGGATCCGATGCCTAGGCGTTGCTCAGCAGTTATCCAAAATAATGGAATCAAAGAAAATGTTTGAGAATACATAAGAGTTTACAGAAAAAATGAAACCAACCTAGGCGTTGCTCAGCAGTTATCCAAAATAATGGATATTTCACCAAATATTGAGGTAGAAATAATTATATTTCAATCATTCCTATTGACTATATCATTAAATGAACTACTCTTTTTTACCTATTAAAAGAAAAAAAATAAAAATGCAGTTTCGTAAGATTTTTTGATTGAAATAATTTTTATAGTAATGACTCTATTTCATCGGACACCACTATATATACACGAGATATATATGTAGCAACTTATCCCATCATATCGCTTACCTGTTGTGCCTCATGTGACTTTTGACTAGATCGCTATTAACCAGCGCAGCCATTAAACTCAATTCTCCTGCCATTACTGTGGCGCAGACAATTTGCGCCAATTTCTTGGCATTTTCACCAGGTTGTTTGTGGTTAGCACCACGAACACCGAGCAAATCAAGACAAGCGCCTTGACCAGGTAACCCAGTGCCGCCCCCAACAGTACCTACTTCCAGCGAAGGCATTGTACATGTCATGTAGAGATCATCACTGTTCTCACCCCAGCATTCCATGCCCGTGGAACAATTGCTGGAGGTGACATTTTGTGCAGGGTCTTGACCGGTCGCTAGAAAGACTGCAGTCACCATGTTAGCTGCATGCGCGTTGTTACCTTAAATTGAATTTAAAAAGAAAAGAATTCATAACTGACTTTTTGCAAATAAGCATTTTCTCACCTCCTATACTGCCGGCCATTGCGCTGCCCGACATATTTTTTAATTTGTTGCAATCGACTAGCACCTTCGCATCAGTTTTGAGAACAGTGCGTAACGTGTGAGCCGAAATAATGCACTCTGTGACAACACGCTTGCCACGCCCCTTAATCCAGTTAATTGCCGCTGGTTTCTTGTCGCAACAGAAGTTGCCACTTAGCGAAATAATCTGCATATCCGGAAATACTCGCTTAAGACATTTCAGTGCCATTTCTGCGCCCTTGGAAACCATATTCATGCCCATCGCATCGCCAGTCAGAGCTACAAATCGAATGTATAACTGTGGTCCATCCATAGCCACCAATAACTCTTTTAATCGCCCGAAACGTGAAGTGGAATCGAACTCGGATTTAATTTTTTTGTAATTCTGTTCGTCATTGATCCAGCTCTTTGCCTCAGCAGCACGTGTAACACTAGAGAAGCGCACACAAGGCGCTCGTGTCATGCCAACATCCTCCACATACGATGTGACTCCACGCACGGAAAGTGCTTTGCAGCCACGATTAGTTGATGCTACTAAGGCGCCCTCTGTAGTGGCCATTGGCACAAAATACTTAGCGCCATCCAGCAGCAGTGGCCCGGCATAGCCCACTGGAATGGGTACAAAGCCGAGTATGTTTTCACAGCAAGCATTGATAACCTTGCGGTAGTCGAAATTCAGATACGGTAAATATTCCAGTCGTTCCATAGGAATGTTTGCACGCGCTCCTAGAATTTGACGGCGTATTCGCACACCGCGTACAGGATCGTCGATGACAGTTTCTATCTTGTGCAGCGGACAGTGTTGACCGCCAGCATTAACAATAGCTGTTATCTCATCGTCCGTCAAATTGGCAGCGCCTCCCCATTCTTCGGTGGAGTTAAAAATTTCCAAACATTCCTGCAGAGTACGTGTTGGACGCTTCTCGTTTGCTTTGAAGTTCAAGGATTGAAGGCCAGTATAAGGAAGCTCCAACTCTTCACACGATTTCTGAGGATCTGTTTGTGTGCCAACATTTATAAAGTTTTGCTCTTCAATAGTAAATAGTGGCACTTTGTGTGCTCTTCTTTTGAGAACATCTGTTGCATCTGAATCACGCTGATCTGAGTACTTGGTTTTGCTTGGCAGTATAGTTCTGTCCTCGGTGTCAGTAGTAATTATCTCGCTTAAAGGTTGCGTTTGTGAGGACTTTGCAGCTATGGCAACTGTCGATTGTCGTATCTGATCGTGCAGAGTTTCACGATTCTCAAAGAAAATGAATTTAACTACTAGAGCGATGAGTAAAATTAAAATAACGATTTGGTCAGCGCTCATCGTAAGCCATCTAAAAAGGATAACAAATAAAAATTAGTTTTCCAGTCAAACACTTATAAATTATCTTATACAAAACTAAGTAATTTCAATATATTCATACGAAGAAAATATGGAATACAGTACCTCAGCGGGTATTTTAAGCAAAAATAATGTAAAATTTCGGTGTATTCTTAATATTTTGGTGTATAGGTGTATAGAAAAAAAAATAGTTTATTTTATTTATTTGTCGATGACAAGTAGTGTATAAAGTGTTAAAATACACCAAAAAAAAGTACATCGCGACCAGAATAATGGGCCTAATCACGATAGCCGACGGGATCCCGTCGGAAGACTTTTTCCGATTTCCGCTGAAAAAGCAATCGAGGTATCCGTCGGAAATGAAAACTCTTCCGTCGAAAAAAGTGTAATCGAGTTATCCGACGCATAGAATTTATCTGTGCGAGCACAGAGCAGAAAAAGGCAATTCATTCCTAACAGGTTTTTTTCACAATTTCTTCTTTTAAATATTTTTAAATAAAAAATATAAATAACAAAACATAAAACAGCACTATCTGCCGTCTGTGCTGTGAGGATCGAAACTGCCCAGCAGAAAATGTCATGCCTGATCAGGCTGAAATTCAAGCCTGACCTTTTCTTGAAAACACCATTGACAAGCTACTATTTGATGTGCTATTTTTTTGTCCAAGACGTTCAAATCTTTCAAAATGCTTCGTAAATTTATTTTTTCTGAATATTTTTTTTTAAGGTGTTGACATTTTTACAGTTGTCAATAAATTTACAATTGTCAATCACCAGAATAGGGCTATTAGTATAACTTTTTTAAACTTTTATTTATGATTCTAGTCTGAATATCAATTTTTGTTTCAAATTCTGATATGAAATCCGACCTGAAATAAAAGAGGATTGATTTTTTGTTTAATTTCATTTTAGAAAACGGGTCTGTAAAAAGGAATCCTGAAATATATTTAAATTTCAGCCTTGAAATCTTTTAAATTTCAACTTACAAATTTGAACTGACTAATGGAGACATGGTTATGTTAAGAAATTCAGTCCAGAATTCCAGTCTGACTATAAGAGGCCTGAGCGAGTTTTCTGCTGGGTGGGTATGAGTCAAATCATCAAATAAAAAGAAGATTGAATCTTAATAACCAACTAACGCCGAAAGTAAATAAGTGTCGCGATCTAGTTCTGTATTGCCATGTTAATAATACTGTAGAAATTATGAAAAGTGGAGGTAAAGGAATGAAGAATCAGGAAATTTGAGTTTAGTATCTCAAAAACTGAGACAGCTCAAAGCAACAACTGTCATTTTGTTGGAGTTTTTTATAGTCTCATGTTTGATTATTTAAAGGAAACGAGTTTTAAATCAACTTGGTCAACCATTTTATATGTAAAATTTACCGGTGAATCAAAGGCTTTCATTAAAATTTGCGAAAACTCAACTCATTAGCTTTCAGCGCTATGCTGTCACAATTTTTTTTTTTTTGCAATTTTTGTTTTCCCCGCATACAACGAAGTAGACGCAGATGATATAGTAAAATAAGAATAAATGGGAATAAAAAAAATAATTTACAATCGGATGAGTTTTGGGTAAAAAATCCATTTTGAGTCAGCAAAAAATTTTAATTATTAGTAATAATTCATAAACTTTTTTATAGTATTATTTATCAAATCTTTATATTGTTTTTTGTTGTTGGATGATGGGGTAAATTTTTTGTTGCAAGGAAATGGTTGACCAAACTGATTTAAAACCATTTTTGCTTTGAGCTGTCTTAGTTTTTGAGACATTAAACTGAAATTTCGTCATTCTTCATTCTTTTTTATATCCATGAAGTATAAGGATATGAAGAATAACCAGCTTACATAATTTCTACCGCGTGCAAAATACAGATACACTTTTGGATTTTTTTTGGCTTGCACTTTTGACCAATTTAGAAGAATTAAACACTAAACTAAATCAAATTTTGAGAACTTTCTTAAGAAAAAGAAGAATTTTTTGCAATGTATATGTATGTGGATTCGTTCTTTGAGATATTTGGTAACGGTTTTCCAGGCTCTGGGGGGAGGGGGTTCGGACCCGAGGACTCTCCCATATCTACGCCACTAGCTGGTTATATTCTTCTTTGTCCCTCAAGATTTCTTCTGAACACACCTATCTCGTATCTGCCACACTAAAAGTTACCGTATGCCGTTTGTATTAAGTACTTACCACGCAAACATAACTAACAGTACCGTGTGATTTCCTGTCGAACGGTAAAGAATGATAATGTTTGTGTTAATCTTTTATGCCATCGTAGAGTAGTGTATGTGTTTACGTTCGTGTACACCAACATATACGCTACAGAATGATGAGCCGATATAAACGCTTGCGCTGCTAAAAAGCTACAGGCAGACCAGTGTTGCCAAGTGTTGCCAAGTGTAATAAATTCCCCTTTTTTGCATAAAAAAATGGTTTTCCCCGTTTTTAATTCCAAGTTCTCCCGTTTTCCAAGTTCTTACTCACTACCATCGCCTGAATTTTTACCGAAACACATTTTTAAATTCAAGCATCTCCCCCTCCCCCTTCCCCATCCCCCCCGACACCGTTTTGAATACCATTGTTTAATATCCACTTTTCACAGATGTCACTATTCCATAGCTTAATCCAACTTACTTTATAATAATATCGGTCAACTCTCCGGACTCCGTGCGATTACTGTTAATATTCATGTTTTGCATTTTTGGCGCTAAGGTTTTGTCCACCGATTCATATTCGCTGTTAGAGAAAACCATGCGACTGTAAATGTGCACCATCATCAGTCCAGTAGTCATAATTATTTTGACTCGTTGCACTACAGGATTTGCTTTTTGTTCTTCCTCATTTAATGCCTTCAACAGTATAGAATCCTTAGCTTTGGAACGTACCATAGACATGTCCATGCCACTGCGTGACAAATCCAATATTAGTGATAAGCACGCTGGGTAGAAGGTCATAAACACAATATAATTAACTAAAACCGACATGACGGCAAAAGTGCACAGCACCTCCAGACGCTGTACTCCCGATAATGTACCAACACCAATGACTAGCGTTTCCACAATGGTATCCAAGGAGATTGCAGGTCCAAGCAATTCCAATCCATGTGCGATATTATTAGTTACTTCAGCTTGATTCGAACCTGATAGCGCCAACTGGGCTAGTGTACCAGAATTTGAGAGATCGATGAGCAGTAGCAAGAAGAATAGTGCATCTCTATGACGTTGGAAAAATAAGTTATAAGTTTTTAAAAAAAAAACATATAAGAGTTTAGAGAACTTACTTCAAATCGCTGATATCACTTCCAAGAATCTTAATGATAGTTGTTGTAAAGATGAAACTCGAGAAAACGGTAAAAAGACCAGCGATTCCTGCAAAAAATAAGACGGAACAATTTAGAAATGGTTCGAGTAAGACAAAAATTAGGGATGGGATGAACGTTTGATTTGTGGTAGTTACTATGCCGAGTTTAACTGTTAATTAACCTCTAACCGCACATTTTTTTAAGATTTCAATAATAGTTTAGATTTCCCGCCTTAAGTGGGCAAAAGGTTCGCCGATGTGACGACAATATCCCCAAATGTACATTGATTCTTCATCAGCTCGACATGAAAATTTCGTTGGAATCAACATCGATCGTGGCTGCTTCGCTACCTGACTTATTGGATAAATACAGTAAATTTATACTCCAACGCGTACTGCGTAAGTTTAATATTACCATTGTCACTCTGTAATATCACGAGTAGGAGTGGCAGGTATAGAAAAGTGTATATATCATTGATTAGCTTTACCACCTCAGTCGATTTCGCCGTGTACATCTGTCTGTCTGCCTGTGATTACGATTACAGACGTAATAATGGAGCTATCGTTATGAAATTCAATATACATATAAGCTTCTATTTTTAAAAGAAACAACAAGTTTAAAAAAACTTAAAAAAAAAACAACCTACTACAGAATCACTACAAAGTAAAAAATAATTTTAAAATTTTCTTGGTCATATTTGACAATTTATTTAAGCATATTATTACATTGGAAAACTTATTATTTGAATTTTTTTCTAATTTGTTTTATTATCACAAATATATTAACTTCTTTATGAATACAAAAACTTTTAAGTTCGGTTCTAATATAATCAGACTTTTAATCAGAAGCGCCATCTTCAAAGCTTTTGTATTCATAAAGAAATTAATATTTTTATGATAGTAAAACAAATTAAAAAAAAAAATTCAAATAATAAGTTTCCAATGTAATAACATGTTTAAATAGATTGTCAAATATGACCAAGATATGAAAAGGAAAATTTTAAAATTATTTTTGACATTTAAGATTTTATTTCTTCCTTTTTAGAGAATATGATAAATTTTCGAAAAAAGTGTATAAACTACATAAATACAATTGTTCTTAAAAAAATGGTTCTATTACATTCTGAAAGTTTGTTGGTTATTTCAAATATATGTCCTTTAAATTTAAATCAGATGTCACGTGTTTTGAAATAATTATACCCATTCTTGTAACGAGTTCTATTACCCTAGTGTCAATATTATTCGAGATATAGTGTTTTTCTAATATTGCCACGCCCCATTGTTAAATAAGCTCCTAATTTTTTGAGCGTTATTTGTAATTATTGTGCCTACCCCTTTACTTCATTTCAGTACCCCAGCGTCAATATTAACTGAGATAGTGTTTATCTAGTATTGCCATGCCCATTTGTCGAATAACGCCTACTTTATTGACCGTAATTTTTAATAATTTTGCCTACCCATGTACTTAAAAAAATTTCAGTGCCCTAGTGTCAATATTATTCGAGATACACTGTTTTTCTAATATTACCACGCCCAGTAGTCGAATTCCGCCCACTTTATTGACCGTAATTTGTCCTAATAATGCCTACCCCTATACCAAATTGCAGTACCATAGTATCAATATTATTCGAGATACACTCTTTTTCTAATATTGCCACGCCCATTTGTCGAATAGCGCCAACTTACTTGACCATAATTTGTAATAATAATGCCTACCCCTATACTAAATTGCAGTACTCTAGTCTCAAAACTATTCAAGATACACTGTTTTTCTAATATTGCCACGCCTATTTGTCGAATAACGCCGATTTTCTTGGCCGTAATTTGTAATAATTGTGCCTACCCCTACACTAAATTGCAGTACCCTAGTGTCAATATTATTCGAGATACAGTAGTATCTAGTATTGCGAGATCTAGTATTGCCACGCCCAATTCTCGAATACCGCCCACTTTTTACCGGCACCTCCATGCTTATGATATCTATCTGTTCACCAAAAATTATGGCAATCAGGCATATGGTTTTGGAGTTATCGATGTACATACATTTAAAAAAAAAAAAATTAAAAAATAAAAGAAAAAAAAAACAGAGACACCGACGAACTTGAGAACCTCCTCCTTTTTGAAGTCGGTTAAAAATGAGCCAAATCGAAAGAAAACTACTAAGTTAAGTATTTCAACGTCCAACTTGCTTCGTCGTGTTTTTTATTCGTTTACATAAATTGCTTGTCGTTGTGCGAAAATAATAATTATTATTAATAAATAATGAAAAATAATATAAATAACAACAATAATCTGATAAATTAATCATCAGGGAAGGACGAATTCTGGAATAATCGGGTAAGTTTTCTGCTAGACCAACGGAAACAAAAGCTGCGCACTTGTTTCTTAAACGACATAAATGAGTTTTCCAGTGGATGAAACTGGGACAAATTAACTTTTCTATTTTATAAAATTAACTGTAATGTTTTTTGGCAGCGGCGGTGGCGCAGTGGCCCATACGCCAGAGAACCCTGGTTCAATTCCCACCTGACACAGAAAGTTTTTTCCAATTGTACTAATTTTTCTGTTCGGCCGTCATCTCTCTGCAGACAATCGCAAGCCCCAGAGAGTAAAAACTGACATGAAAAGCTTCTTGAGAACATACGCCGTTCGGAGTCGGCATAAAACTTGTAGGTCCAGTTCTCGATCATTTGCGTTCAAACTTTTCACAACACAATTGATTATAAAAAGCTCTGGGCTGAAATTGCCATTTCGTTTTTTTTGGATTATATTAAATATTTTGTGCTTATCTTCAGTTTTATATTGTGTAAATTTTTTTTAGAAAAATGTTTTTTGTGAACATATTGCCGATTGTTCGAAAACGAACAAAATTTTCTACAGTCAATATCCGTGTGTAGGCCGAAATGATCAATGGGTCCGTTCATTGAATCGAATTTAAGTCAAAATTATTGACAGGTCCAATCATACAACCGAGTGGAAGTCAAAACGGATAACAGGTTCATTCATACAATCGAATGTTGGTTTAAAATTACTAACTTCTCCGTTCACACAATAGAGCTTAGGTCAAAACGATTAACAAGCTCGTTTATTTAACTGAATGGAGGTTAAAAGGATTAAAAAGTTCGTTCATTAAACCGTAAGCGCAGTTAAAACAGATGTGATTGTGGTGATTACTTTTTGAAAAATTATCAGAAATCGACTAAGTTGGTAGGGCACCCACCAATTCGGTTACGACAGCGAATTTATTTCTGGAATACTTAAATATTCCTAAAAGGAACTAAGACGATTGGTGCTCAGTTTGGCATTTTATTAGTTCAGAGCTCTCTGGAAGTACTTAGAGCGCACCCTTCCTGGGACGTTCTCTATGTGCTCTAGCTCTGCGGTCCGTTTTTCTCTTAACAAATAAGCGAAATCGTTTATAGGCAAAAGTTGACATTGAGGTCTAGCATGTGAAGAAAAAATAAACCAAGGCGTTACCTCATTTTCAGTGTCATCTATTGGTTAATATTATGTAGAAAAAAATTATGCAAGCGATTTTTAAATAAAAGTTAAATCGGATCACAAATAAAAAAACAATTTTTGTTATTTCGCATCGTAGTAACACTGTTTATTAGAGTGCCGCTTCAAAATTGAAGTTGTTTTTTTGTGGCTTACCCACTTAATTTCTTTGTATGATGTTAAAAGAAATGTAAATAGTTTGGTGTACCTAGGACCACGGGAACCCGTGCCGACAGGTATCGGTACATGTCAGAAAATATGGGAATATGGGAAAAAATTATCATTTTAAAAAAAAAACCCAAATAACTTTTGTAAAAATGTAAATTTTGAAAAAGTTGATTCGCAGTTCGTTTTCTATTTAAATTTTTTTTAAAAGAAGCTATCAAACATGAAAATTGGACGAAAACCTCTAGAGTTGTGATTTCTTACTACTTACTTACTTAGGTGGCCGTAACAACCCGTGTCCGGATTTCGACCGACCTCATCAGCTCTCGCCAGGCGCCTCTGCTTTGCGCGCGCCTTCTCCAATCGGATACACCAAGTGCGGTTAGGGCTTCCTCAGCCTGGTCCATCCATCGGAGGCATGGTCTCCCTCGTTGTCGTTGACCAGCGACCCTCGCCTCGAGCACTTTTCGCTGGAGCTCCGTCGTCCATACGATGGACATGACCCAGCCAGCGTAGTCGTGTCGTGTCTTCGTAGAGCTCATACAGCTCGTGGTTCATTCGGATGCGATAGTCATCGCCGACTCGAACAGGACCGAAGATTTTGCGAAGAACTTTTCTCTCGAACACCCCCAGAGCGGCTGCGTCAGTTTGCGAAACTACCCATGCCTCAGCGCCATAAAGCAGCACAGGTAGAACGAGCGTCTTGTAGAGTGTTAGTTTTGTCGATCAAGAGAGGGCTCTGGAACTTGGTTGCTTACTGAGCCCGTAGTAGCACCTATTAGCAATAATTGTTCTTCGCTTTATCTCCAGGCTGATTTCGTTGTTAGTATTAATGGCGGTGCCAAGGTATACAAACTCCTTGACTACTTCAAAGTTATAGCTGCCGGATGAAACGTGGGAGTCTAAACGCCGCGCTCCCTTGTTTGTAGACAGCATATACTTTGTTTTACCCTCATTTATCGTCAAACCCACTTTGGCTGATTCGTTTTCGATAGCGGCGAAAGCAGCGGTAACATCTCTCTTGGTTCTGCCAACAATATCAATATCATCAGCGTACGCAAGGAGCTGGAGACCTTTATAGAAAATGGTGCCATTACGATGCACACCGGCCTTTCGTACGATCCCCTCCATGATGATGTTGAAGAGATCGCAAGACAGTGGATCGCCTTGCCTGAAACCTCTTTCGGTATTAAAGGTTTCCGAGAGGTCATTTCCTACCTTGACGGAGCTGCGTGTGTTACTCAACGTCATTCTGCAAAGTCTAATCAACTTTGCAGGTATACCGAACTCAGACATTGTTGCGTATAGGCACTCCCTTCTCGGGCTATCGAACGCAGCTTTAAAATCGACAAAGAGATGGTGTGTGTCAATTTGATTTTCGTGGGGTTTCCCCAGGATTGGTCGTAGCGTGAAAATCTGGTCTATGGTGGACTTACCAGGTCGAAAGCCACACTGATAAGGTCCAATCAGTGTTTTTGTAATCGGCTTTAATCTTTCACACAGTACGCTTGAGAGAACCTTATATGCGATGGAAATAAGACTGATATCTCTATAACTAGCGCAGATTGTAGGGTCTCCTTTCTTAAGTATAGGGCACAGTACACTGAGGTTCCAATCGTCGGGCATGCTTTCTGCTAGCCATATTTTGCTGATGATGCAATTCAGCTGACAGGCCGTCAGCACCCGCTGCTTTATTGTTTTTGAGTCGTTGGATAGCAACTCGAACCTCTTCATGGCTAGGTGGTGATACTTCCACTCCATCATCGTCGATTGGTGGCACTGAACTGCGCTCTCGATGGGCGGCATTGGTGGAATCGACGCCAGTAAGTAAATTGGAGAAGTGCTGTCTCCACAATCTCAGCACACACTGTGTATCCGTATTCAGATCTCCATTTTCGTCTCTGCAAGTGGATGCTCACAGTGGATCACAGCGGATGTTGTGATTTCTTACTTTTCGAAAAAAAACTCTTTTTTGTTCTTGTTGCATCAAAAAAATCTAAAAAATCCAAATTTGAAAAAATTTAAATAAAATCTGGTAAATATCTTTTATTAAACTATACCTAATTCAGACGCAAAAAAATGGTTTAATTATGTTGAATAACTTGGTTTTTATGAATTTTTTTAGAAAAGTACCTTCTAGAAAAGTACTAGAAGTGTACCTTTTTGAAATTTTGAGTTTGAGTATTTTTATAAAAAAAAATTTAAAAAAAAAATTTACTTTTCACTTGGAGCAGCTTCAATAATTCTAGGAAAATATTTCTAATTTTAATTCGGAAAAATTTTCAAATTCCAGGGTTGCTAACATACCGTTTTTTCCATTTTGTGTTTTTTTTTAAGTTGGACTTAGGTATTTTAACGAAAAAGTCCCCAAAAGTCGAAAAATGCTCTAATTTTTTAAGACTTATGCACTATTTAACTCATTTATCGCTAAAATATACAAAATAAAATTTCTACCTATTTTGGAACGTGGCTTCTACATAACTTGTATGAACATGTTTCGATGAATGTCGGCACGGGTTGTCGGCACTAGCTCCAAATGAGCAGAAATTTAGCTTTCGTGTGTTTTAAATATAAATGAATGAAATTAGAAATTATTCAACATAATTACACAATTTTTTGCATCTGCATTAGGTATAGTTTAAAAAAAGATGTTCACAGGATTTCATTTCAATTTTTTCCTCCCATAAAAAATGACATCATCAAAATAGCAAAACCTTCATAAATTTCAAAAGCGTTGGTTTAGTATAAAAAAAACGCATGTATTGACATAATATTTTAGACATAAGTAAGCTTTAATATTTAATAATAGTTCCTTGGTGCAATGGTGTATTATTAAGTCTTTTACATAAAATATTGGCAAAGTTATAGCTGAAAAAATTAAGAATTTTGCAAATATCAAAGCTGTTCAAATTATTAGATATTTTATTTTCAGTTTTTCCCAGTTCGCAAACGAGTCCGCGGTGGAGAATCTGAGCTTTCGTATTTATTTTAAACTACGAAGGATCCTCTACGAAGGATAGCCACCTTGTTGTGGTGTAGAGGCTTAGGTTGCAATGAAACAATGGGCTATGATGACGGGAGCGCAAGCTCCTAGTAGGGACAACCATGTCGTACACGCCATTGTGGAGCAATGAACAAAGAGCTAACCGCCCCTAACCCAGGGTGTTAAGTTGCACCGTGCCTATTGGGTGGTTTGCAGCCAGGGGGTAATGCCGGCTGTATTGGAACGGAGACCTCACTGATATCGGGCCGCCTCAGTGAGTAACTGTGGCCTTTCCATGGCATGCGGGGCTCTGGCATAGATGACGTACTTTCCCTAGCTACTCGTGGGACCAAAAAGGAACAAAGCTAAAAATAACAACAATAACAAAGACAATAATGCTTTGCACGAGGATGTGTCTATACAGAGGCTTTTGGCGGCGCAGAATAAAGACGCTAAAATTCAGGAGTAGAAGCTGGTCAGGTCGCAGAAAAGTCACGGAAGCTAAGGGAAAATTCTTCTCTTTTCTGTAGACGCTGCTTCTACAGGCTGGCTTAATGAGCAGTCGGACATGATCAAATTCGGCCTCAGATCCATTAAGGTAAAGAGGCTGAACCAACAATAGCTGAGAGGAGGAGGAAGCTGTAAGTGATGCAAATCAACCTGCATCAATGTAAGGCAGCGTGTGTAATAATACAGTGTAATAATACAACCGGTTTCACTCTACAAATGAAGGTAAGTTAAGGAGCTGTATACTTGCGAAAAAATCCATTAATATGTTTTTTCTCCCTAGATTCAGCAACGGAGACGTAGTGGCAACCAGCGTGGAAACAAGGTCAGCAAAACTGATCATTTGTTCTGCGTACATGCCCTATGAAGAGGCGAACCCACCAGTGCAAACAGTCCGCGAGTTGACAGAACAAGCAGGGCATTCCTGGTCATCGGTTGTGATGCTAACGCCCATCACTCGCAATGGGGCAGTAAAGACATCAACAAAAGGGGTGAGTCTATTTTCGAAATTATCCTTAGATTAGATAATTGGATTAGATAAATGGAATAAAACAGACCTTATTCCATGCAATAGGGGCAATAGGCCAACATTTCAGAATAGAATCAGGGAAGAGGTAATTGATCTTACTATAGCTAGTAACTCTGAACAGATTATAGTCGATAACTGGGAGGTGTCACAGAAGGAGTCGTTTTCCGACCACTTTAGGATTCTCTTTACTATTGACTACGATCCCCAATTAAAGAAACAGTTTAGGAACCCATTAAAAACTACTTGGGAAGGGCATTCAATCTCGATAAGCAGAAATATTGCTGACCTTGACACAGAATACCTCCCAACCGATGCATCCATTGACAATGCAGTCGAGTTTATAACGGAAAAAATGAACCAGGCTTTCAAGAAGTTCTGCCCAAAGTCTCGAAGTCGCAAGCCTGCAAATGCGAGTTGGTGGATCAGCGACCTTAGAAAGAAAACTTCACTGAAATTCCATCTTAAGCAAACTAGAGCAGGACTGGACAATCTACAGATCCACGTTAAATGCTTATACTAGGGAAGTAAGAATAGCAAAGCAAACATCTTTTACAAAATTCTGCGAGTCCATTGAGGATACCAGTGAAGCCGCCAGACTTCGAAAGACGCTATTCAAAGACCCAACGGTCCCGGGATACCTTAAGAGGTCCGACGGATCCTGGACAGAATCCAGCCAAGAAACGCTTTTGCTACTCTTGGAAACTCATTTTCCAGGTTGTACAGAACCGGATCAAAACGGAGCTAGCAGCAACTTGAAAATAACAATACCAGAACCGTTACAAGAACTCCCCAACATTATTACAAGGTCAACTGTAGAATGGTCGATCGGGTCCTTCAAGCCCTACAAATCTGCGGGGCCATATGGAATCCTACCAGCCATGATGCAACATGCCCTTCCTAGCACCATGCCCTGGCTTATAGCAATCTTCACCGGCTGCCTCAAGACAGGATATGTTCCAAAAATTTGGAGAGAAGTGCGAGTTGTTTTCATTCCTAAAGCTGGGAAACCGATACACTCAGCACCAAAGGATTATAGGCCTATTAGTCTCTCATCATTCTTGATGCAAACGCTAGAGAGAATAATAGATCTTCACATAAGAGAATCTGTGAATGATACTATTTTCTGTAGTTCACAACATGCCTACCTTAAAGGTAAATCGGTAGAAACAAATCGGTCATAGAAACAACCCTTCATCACAAGGAATATACTTTAGCAACGTTTTTAGATATCGAAGACACATTTAACAATGTAAATACAGATTCTATAAGAAGTGCTTTAGTAGACAAAGGAGTTAACAGTAAAATAACCCAGTGGATTTATAAAATGTTCAATAGCAGACGTATAAGCTCACAAATGGGAATGAGCGTTGTGAGGAAAGAAGCCACAAGAGGCACACCGCAAGGAAGGTTGAAAAAATTCTCACTACACTCACAACTGGAGGAACAAAAGTGGTAGCCTATGCCGATGACGTTGCCATCCTAATATGCGGGAAATACCTGCAAACAATTAGCGAACTTGTCTGCGCCATTGAACGAGCTATCGCGGTGGGCAGAATCGAATGGACTTGGTGTAAACCCAATAAAGACCGAACTCGTTCTGTTCACAAGAAGAAGAAAAATAGAAAGTTTCACATTACCGAAACTCAACGAAGTAACTCTGAAGCTTTCCACTAAAAACCAAATACCTTGGAATTATCCTTGATAACAAGCTGAGCTGGAAACGCAACACAGAGGAAAGAAGGAAAAAAGCACTGTGCGCTCTATACACATGCCAGAGAACATTTGGCAGGAAATGGGGACTGCGGCCACACATAATCCACTGGATATATACAGCGATCGTGGAGCCCATTCTTACCTACGGCTCTCTTGTATTGTAAAAGAGCTACCTTAGCTCCCTAACAGGGGTTCAAAGGTTAGCGTGCAAAGAAGTAACAGGAACCATGAGATCTACGCCACAGGCGGATCTGGATATGATGCTAAATCTTCTCTCCATAGAAGAGTTTCTTAAATGTTCGGCGACAAAGAGCGCGATTCGCCTTAACGAATCACGAGCCTGGAAAACCGACCGACTAGATCATATACTAGACTATATACTGATGGTTCCAAAATGGAAAACGGAACTAGATCGAGTGTATACTGTGAAACACTGCAAATCAAAGAGTGTTACAAACTCCCTGATTACTGCAGCGTTTTTCAGGCAGAAATATATGCTATTGAAGAGGCTGCACAGGCTATTTACAGGAAAAATCTTACCCCACAAGGGCAGCAATTTTTGTGGATAGCCAAGCGGCCATCAAAGCACTGAACAGTAAAACGACGAAGGCTCAAACGGTGCAAAAACTGTAAACTTGCACTGAACAGTATCTGCAATACCCACAATGTCACTCTCTGCTGGGTTCCCGGACATAGCAATATCGAAGGGAACGACGCAGCGGATGAGCTGGCGAGGCGTGGAGTAACCGCAAGTACAAACAGAGCTAATAAAGATGTGCACATTCCAATAGGCGTCGTCAAAAGGAGTATAGACCTAAAAGCCAGACATATTGCTAACACAAACTGGGCTTCCAGAGGTGACTGCAACATACCCGAAGGCTTTGGCCGGAGCTAAATGAGAAAAGAACTAAAAGCCTTCTGCTTTTCTTTAAATGGGAAATCCAGATTCTTGTTGGAGTTCTAACAGGTCATTGCCCCATTGGGGTTATGGCCAATAGAATGGGCATAACAGCGTCAGACTTCTTCCTTCAGACAGAAGGAAACAGAAAAATAACTCACTTACTATGCGAATGTCCAAGTCTACAGAATTGTCGAGTCCGACACATGAGGACCATATTTTTCAAAGAGTTGGAAGAGTTAGTGGGCACACAACTGCTAGATATCTGGAGGTTCATAAAAAGCACAGGATGGTTTGAGAAACAAATATAAAAAGGGATTCGCAATGGACCCATAGGCGCCCGCGGAAGCGCCGGTAATGGTGCACGACCCTACATACGTAACCTAACCTACTTTAAACTAGGTAAAATACCCGGCGTTACTTGGAGTTCACATAAAAATTATTTTGTTCTCATTCATCGATTTGGAAAAAGTTTAAAAGGAATGTTGTGGGAATCTTTTTTTCAATACATACCATTGAAATCAAACCTGTTACTTCGGCGAAATAAGCATCTAGCTTCAACTTCTAATGAATATCGAAAAATGTTAGGGTAATCGTGATATATATGTGTGCGCGTGCCCCAGTAGCTTCCAAAATAATATTTTCAAGTTTTTCATTTTATTTTATTTATCGATAAATTAGACATTTGCACTTATTTAAAATTTCTTAAATAAAAAAAAATCGCTAGCATTAAAATTGGATTATCAATGAAAATGCAAATTTTCTCATAAAGGCCAGTTAAAATAGGAATTTGCTTGAAAATAATTGGCGGAAAGCTGGAAACCGTTTAATCCCTTCATCAGGACTTACATGAATGGATTTTAAGTTTGTCCCATTCCATTAAGTTTGTCCCAGTTTGTTCATTTTAGAGAAAAGTGTTATCAAGACATAACTAAAGACTAAACAAAAACTCAAGATATAATTTTACGTCAGATAAAATTACAACCGCGATATAACACAAAACATTCCGCAAAAACTTAGAAATTTTCTGACTTTTTTTATATTTTTCGGAAAAAATTCAAAAACCGTTTATTTTACAGAAAAAATTGTTTGCATAAAAAATAAAGAACACAAAATTTCGTACCGATTCACTTTCAAAACAAAATAATATCTGAAATAATTGGTGAGAAATGCAAGAGTCAAAAACAAGGATTATTTTTTTTTAATTGATTATAGAAAATTATAAAATTAGTTCAGGGTTTTTCAAATTATCCTGAAAAAATTGTTTTAATCGCTTCATTAGGTCTTCAATTAAGGGATATGAGATCTGTTTCATTCTACCTAGTGAGCTTCGGTGCCACGCTCGCTTTTTAGTCATACAGTCATAGGATACTTCTAGTCACCACAAATTAAGCTTGTTTGCATTTATTACCATTTCATGACAATACTACCATTTTGTTTGTTATGACTACTTAAAGTGTAATACAAAAAACTAGTTCTTGAAGTGTTATTTAAAAAATTAAAAAAAACAGATGCAGTCGTCAGGACTGCCGACGAAAGCGTTAGCTTCTTAGCATTACATGTAAAACTAGTATAAAAGCCCGTCCTATGACGGGTTGGAAGCATTACCGCTCAAACTGTAATTATTTTTTGTCATCATTACAGTGCTTTTACAAGATGTGCTGTCCTGAAAAAAGTTTCAGCTTAAAAGTATGCACATACATAAAGGACAAACATGTCACTGATAAGTATCAAATGAATTTTCTGTGCATACTTTCAGGCTGAACATTTTTCAGGACAGTATATGTGCGGCGGCCGTGGCGCAGTGGGTGGAGTGTGTGGCCCATATGCCAGAGAACCCTGGTTCAAATCCCACCTGACACAGAAAGTTTTTTCAATTGAAGCAATTTTCTGTTCGGCCGTCACCTCTCTGTAGACAATGGCAAATCTCAGAGAGTAAAAATTGCCATGAAAAGCTTCTTTAGAACATAAGCCGTTCGGAGTCGGCATAAACCATGTAGGTCCAGTTCTCGATCATTTGTGTTCAAACATTTCAAAACACACACAACACAATTGATCATAAGAAGCTCGGTCAAAGTCCTTTCAAGGGCTGAAATGGCCATTTCGTTTCTTTTTTTTTATATGTTAGAAAATCACTGTCCACGTTTAATGACAAAAAATAATTACAGTTTGAGCGAAATTAGGTGCGGATCATTATGCTTGCCTTTTATATGTTAAGATTAAATATAATATTGATTGAATGAATAAACATGCACACACTTTAAAGTTTATAATTTAAAAAAAAAAATAAATAATAATACACGTATATCGTTGTTTTTCATGTACACGTCAGAATTTTTGTTTTTTACGTTTTAAGTTCTGTGGTGCCCCACGGTGAGATTACTCCACACGTTTCACAGTGTTGCGTTTCATTCAAAGTTAGACGGAGAAAATTATTTTGTTGATTTTGTTGATTTTGTTGATTTTGTTTCCGTTTTTCATGTTTAAGGTATAGGAAAGTGAAAAAAAACGTATTTCAGAAATTTTGGACAAGTGGGCGTGGCAGCCCCTATACAACTTAAACACATTTTGCGCTATATCTTCGAAATGAAAAAACTACAACACGAAATCAAAGGTAGACGCCAATATAACCTATATGAATTCTAAACAATTTCCAAAATTTAGACGAAATCGGACAAGTGGGCGTGGCAACCCCATATAACAAACACACAGCCAATAATTGATTTTTATATAAACCATTAAACAATGCAAACTAACCTATAAACAATGCAAAATATTTTTGTAAAGACAAAATTCATTAGTATAATTCATAGTAGCTCTTGCTGACTGTGGTAAATTGCATAACAGACGCTTGCCATACAGAACAAACCAGTTAATATGAGATTTCTATGGAGGTTGCAATTTAGTACCGTACGAAAAAAATAACAATAAATATGATATAAAGTCACGAGAAGCCTATACTTTTTTTATTATAAAAAGTAGACATCATACCCTTATGCATATAAAAATTTGAAGGCAGAGACAAAGCTAGTTTTTTTATGAATATTTAAAAATAGAACATTTTTAGCATATAAAAAAATATTTTTTTTATATATCAACAGAAAACATATAACTAATAGATTAAATATGTACAATAAAACTAAAACACATACTATCGCGTCTACAAAAAGTGGCCTACGTTTTCTGTCCAAATCTGAGTTCAGGTTCAGGTTCCGAGATCATTTAAAAAAAAAGTGGGGAAATCGTGATGTTTTGAAGCAAAAAAAATTAAAAATTAATATGATGTGAATGTCACGAGAAGCCTATATTGTGTTTTATTATAAAAATAGACATCATAACCAGGATAAAATTATTCCAGGTATTATTAATAGCGACTGCGCTGCCGCGCTGTAGGCATAAGGTGTCAAATACAAGTAGTGTGAACACATTAAGAAAATAAAGGGTATTTTTCTGTGTTTATTTCAGCGTTTGATGAGTACAATTGCAAACAAAAAAGTAAAATAAGGGAAAGGATAGGTTCTCAATGCTCTCAATTGTTTCGTGAGCATTTTTTCTACTACGCGACAAATTACACAAACAACAATGTGGATTTGCAGTAAATTTCTTTTTGTTTGAGACAATGAGAGTGTCGCGTCGTATAACCAGTGTTGCCACTTTGTGAGGAATTCCTCAAAACGTGAGGAATTTACAATGGCTGTAAGTAATTTTTGAGGAAGTTTTGAGGAATTTGACAATTGTAACCATTTCTTTTATTTTACTCGTTAATGCCCAGAATGTTTGAAACTTTGAACAGAAAAAAATAACGATAAGCTCGGAAATTATTTTAAAATATACCTATCCCTACTATTTTTTATGGTGCTTTACACGATGCAATAGTTGAAAAATCTCAACAGATAAAAAAAATTACATTTAAACAATTAATTGATTATAAATTAATTAATTGTAAAAGCTCTAACAATTCAAAAAAAAAAATTTTAGTATTTTTGGTGATTGTGTGTTTGAACAGTTTAAAACACTTTTTACCAACCTTCAAAGGATACGTATAAAAATTTGACAACAATCTGACAATTGATTCTTGAGTTATAGCATTTTGTGTGCAACTATTGTTATTGAAAAAAAAAAAAATGGAAAAAGTGAATTTCGAGTTTTGATAAAGCATTGCTTTTTGATGAAAAAAAACACAGTGGAAACCAAACAATGGCTTGATAAAATCATCTGGACTCTGTTCCATCGATACAAATGGTAGAAAAGTGGATTGCTGAATTTAAACGTGGTCGTACCGGCACAAATGATGCAGAGCGCAGTGAACGCCCAAATCAGACTGTTATTCCACAAAACATCAAAACAATGCACAAATTGGTTATGAACGATCGCAAATTTAAGGTGTACGAGCTAGCTAACATTGTAAAGATATCAGATGGTAGTGTTTTTACCATTTTACACGAACATTTGGGTATGAGAAAGCTCTGTGCAAAGTGCGTGCCGACGACGAACCGAATCCAAAGCGAGCAAAGACCCAACAGTCGGCTTGTAAGTTGATGGCGTCTGTATTTTGGGATGCGAAAGGAATAATATTCATCGACTATCTCCTTAAAGGAACCACCATCAACAGCGACTATTACTGTGCACTTTTGGATCGATTGAAGGCTGAAATCGCCCAGAAGCGGCCACATTTGCAAAAGAAAAAGTGTTGTTCACCAAGACAATGCACCGTGTCACAAATAGATGAAAACGATGACAAAATTTAATGATTTGGGCTTCGAATTGCTTACCCACCCACCGTATTCTCCAGATTTAGTCCCCAAGGACTTTATCCTGTTATCAGATCTCTAGTGAATGCTTGCTGGAAAGAAATTCAAGTCTAATGATGAAGTAATCGCTGAAACCGAGGCCTATTTTGACGAGAAAGAGAAATCATACTATAAAAATGGTATCGAAAAGTTGGAAAATCGCTATACTCGTTGTATCGCTCTCGAAGGCAACTATGTTGAATAATATAATCGAGTTTTATCAACATTTTGTTTTTTTCTTACCTATCCTACGGACTTATTGAATGACCTGTTAAAGGTGGTGAGAGTGTTTTAATTTTCCAAATCTGGCTAATACTTTGACTACGATTGTTTTTTCTCTCATAATGGCGGTCCAAAAAGGAAGACTTGCAATTTCTAATTTTTTCCGTTGCGACGAACAAAATATTAAACAATTAAATACCAGAAAGCAAAAATATATATATTACTTTTTTCTTACTTTAAAAAAAAAAATCATTTGGTAATTTAGTTTGTATGTTTACTGTCGGCAACTGTACTAAAAATGAATTGCCATACCCCCTTTTACCGCCCATAAATCAATGAAAATAGTATATTTCAGACGATTTTTGACGTTTAAGACTTTAAATTGGTAATTTAGTTTGTATAGTTAGTGTCAGAAACTATATAAGAAATGGGCATGGCCAAACTATAGCTACGCCCACTTTTTTAAAAATCATTAAAATTAACTGCTGCGCCGATTTTTTTTCGACATTTTTTTCGAGTATGGTGTAGTTTAGAAAAAAATTGCACTTGCGCGAAGGTAGTACAATTACAGTACGAGGGTGTGGCACCCTCCATGCAACCCAAATTTGCGATATCGAATATCTTTGAAATCCAATGTCGCACAGCCTCGGGATTCGGTATTCGACCTCAATTCACACGTGCCGTTTCACAGGTAACATTTTATGGGCGTTGGATGAGAAGCGTGGCACTTTTTTCCCCATGTTTGTTCAAATACTTAAAACTAGAAAACGACTGGACCAATTGAGCTAAAATTTTGGCAATGTTTCGAGTACGAGATGGTAATAAAAAGTAGTATGTATCTGATAATGGGGCATGGCACCTACCATACTAATCCAACACCTCAAACGTGATATCTTGGCCGATTTGCATACGATTTTATATATAGATTTTATATATTTTATATATATTTTACGATACGATAAGTGCTTAGGAGCTTCATACTTTGCTTTATCTTTAACACCAGGCGCTGTCATACAAACTGTGTTGAAATACGCTAAGGACTCCTTAATCGCTCATCCGATTTGCATAAAAATTAGTATATTGTGGCTTTAGGGTATGACGAGTATTATGACTCTATTTTTTTACTTTACCTTGAACATCAGAGGGCGCTGTAGAACAAATTTTTTAAAAATACGAAAAGAAATCCTTAGCGTATGTATGCAAAGATTTTCGGTAAGGCCGATTCCTTTGGAGCTGTTAAACTTTATTTCAAAGTGTTTGGCAATGCGTGCACTCCAAGAGCTGCCAATCGTTGGACCCGGTATGTGGTGCTGCGATCGGGTTTCGGAAAATTTCTGTTTAATTATAGTTTTCCTCCAAAACCGCTTATCACATTTGCATGAAAATTTGTCTGTGAGGGTTTTCGGATGCGTTGAGTGTTTTGAACTTATATATTCTTCTCTATCTTTAACACTAAAGAGTGCTGTAATACAAATCTCCTAAGAAATCGTAAAAAACTCCAAAACCGCTCAACCGATTTGAATGAAAATTTGTATATAGGATTTTTCGAGTACGGCAAGAGTTTTGGAGTTATATCTTTTGCTCTATCTCGAAAACCAGAGGTCACTACTCATCTGAAGTCTTAAACGGTTCATCTAAAATAAGAAAAATGTAAGTCTGTTCAACAAATTTAAAAAATCAATATACATGTCCACTTAAGGACAATACAGTCCGCAGTACACAAATGTGGGCGGTATTACACAGAAGACGTGGCACGCTAATTGTCTAACTTCAACCAAATTATCAAATTATTAAGTGGGCTGAATAAGACGAGGGGGCGTGCCACTTTAATTTTAATTGAACTCCTTTTACACCGTTTGTCCGACTTCAATCAAATTTTGCACATAGATTTTTGGTAATGTAAGCAGTTCGTTGTCTAGAAAAAAACAAGGGGCTTAGAACTTTAATTCTTTCAAATTCCTTATACACTGTTTGACTTCATCCAAATTTTGCACATATATTTTTCTTACAATGAGCAGTCAGCAGTATAAAAATGTATCGTAATTAATCGAACTCTTAACTTTTGGTCCGACTTCAACCAAATTTCACACATATCGCACACTATATACAAAACAGTCACAACTCAAAATTTTTAATGCAAGACTATTCGTAGCGATCATATGCTTTGACTGTAACACATCAAATACATTTTGTATACATCTTCTGTCTCTATGGCTTAAAAAAAAAGGTTTGGCTCATTGCTTTGTATGAAGTACCTTCAAAAATAAAATTGTTTTTTGCTTCACATGGATATTTAAAAATTTTGAAATGTGACTGTTTTGTTTGTGCTTTAATTCAGTAAATGTCTACACCATGTTATTGATATTTGGCATAGTGGGTAGGGTCTGTTCTTAGCATCATGCAGAAAGTAGGAGGGACTATAATATGCGCGTAACAATTCTTTTGAAAACTGTATATCAGATTTAAAATTCATATTTCGAGTATGACCGTACATCTTAAAAGCTTAAGAGGAAAAATTGTTTATTTTTAATTTTCCTGGTCAAGGATAAAGCTTTGCGTAAAAAGTAAAAAAATAACTGCAACAATAAGGAGATACAAACTATTAAAAACTTTTTAGCAAGTATCTTATGTTTGTGCTTTTAGTGATAAGCTGACGGTACATTTTTTAAATTAATTAACTTTATACATATACATTTTTTACTTTACATATATACGTATTATATAGAAAAATTCATGTTATAGGCTGATCGTTAGAGATTGGTACATGTGGTAAAGGTCATATTTGCAGATATTTTAATGGTTAAGAGTTCTACGTAAATAAATAAAAACGTTATTTTTGTGTATCTTCAATTTCTATCCCGTTTTTGAACATTTTTCTTCACAAGTTTAATAAGCAGTTCTTTTTTAAGTTTCCTTTTTTACTGGATAAAAAACAAGATGCACTGAAAATTTAAATGTCAAAAGAACTCAAACCTACCACGCAACTGACTTGCGCATGTGTTGATGCATACTGCCACAGAGCTCGACATCAGCTGTTCTGATATGCGAAAAAATAAAGTTTAATATAAATACATACAAAGAAGAAAATAAGATAGTTATCACAAGTCGCGCTTTGCTACGCCTTATTGTATCTTGTACTGCAGCAACCCGGCGAGGCTGCACAGTGCTCCGTTCCTTGGACAAAAATCAAAAACTTCATGGAAAAAACCCCAATATTATTGATATCATTTTAAAGAAAATTATTCAAATAAGAGAAAACAATAACATTTTTAACAATTAAACTATTTTTGTGGGTACTTCAAACTCGAAAAATTTTCATGCTTAAATGATCATATGCACAGTTTACGTTCGTCAGTAGTTACTAAAAAAATTAACAAAAAATACATTTTTAGCTGTATTATAATAAAATAACTTTTTTTCAAAAAGTAAAAGACAGAAAAAAATATGTTTTTCATTTGATCGGAAAAAATAAACAAAAATGTTATACCACCTTGTTCAAAAAGAAAGGTTTATTCACACTGTGAACCGGACCGATTCGAAAATTAGTAGGTTGCCACATGTGTCTATGACAAGGCTGCCAAATATCAGCGTCTCTCGTTGACATTTGGTAAAGTGACAGGTTTTTGTTTACAACAACTTTTTTCGTGTCTTCGATTTTTACGATGGATGAAAAAATTGAGCAACGAGTTTGTATCAAATTTTGTGTGAAATGTTGGTGAAATGTTACGGTGACTCTGCTCTATCGTATCAGAACGCAAACAAGTGGTTTAACCGATTTGTGAGTGGCTAAGACGAAGTAGAAGACGACCCTCGTACCGGGCGGCCATCGTGTTCGACTACCGAAGAAACGTTGAAAAAATCAAAGAAATGTTGGTCAAAAATGGCAAATTGGCGATTAGAGAGTAAGCAGAGGACGTCGGCATTTCAGTTGGATATGTTCAGAACATTTTGAAGAATGAATTGGGCTTGAGACGTGTCGCTGCGCAGTTGGTACCGAAAGAACTGAATTTCATGCAAAAAAGAGACAGAGTTGCTATCGTGAAAATCATGCTGGAAATGGTCGAAAACGACGAATCATTCATCGAATCCATCATTACTGGTGATGAGACATGGATATAAGAGTATGACACGCAAACCAGGCATCAGGCGAGTGAACCAGGCTCAATTTTTTCTCCCATCGTACAAATCGAAGAAATTTTCGAATCGGACAGTTAGGTCCGGTTCACAGTGTGAATGAACTTGTATTTTTGAATAAGGTGGTATATCGATAAACAGAGAAGTTTTTTTCTGCAAAATATATAAAATTTGCCCATTTTTAATCGTTAATAAAAAAAAAAATCGCCAAGATTTGCCCAAAAAGTAAATACAGGACCATTAAATATATACCTTTAACTCTTTGAGGCATGTAAAATATACTCCGCTTTTTTACACTTTTTTAAAATATTGACTTTGAAAATGCTATTTCAGGCCATTTCTTCTCCGCATCAGAATTAAATTAGGCCTTAAATCAAGCAATAATTTTTGAATAAGAGCATTTTCAGCATTTTATTATCTAATAGAAAAAGAAAAATCTTCTCTGATTTCGTCCGACTCTTGGAAATATTTTGTTTTTTCGAGCTATCTAAATCGCCGGTTTTACTTGCTTTGTCAAGATATTTGCTACTTTAGGCTCTAGCCGATTTCTACCATTTTCAGTACACATCTATAACTGTATTAGACCACCTTTATGACGAAGTTTTGTTAAGATCGGCCAACCTTTGTATGTACCTCCCAAACAAAATCAAGTAAAAAACTAGTATAGGTTCAAGGGAGGTAGCCCTAGGGTCTAACGGATTTCAACCATTTTCCGTACACATCTATAACTGTATTAGACCACTTTTCTGACAAAGTTTTGTAAAGATCGGCCAACTTTTGTATGTACCTCCCATACAAAATCACGTAAGAAATTAATATAGGTTCAAGAGAGGTACCCCAAGGGACTGACCGATTTCAATCATTTGTGAAATTTTTCTTAATTGGATTAAGCTTACCAAGCATACAAAATTGCATTATCATAAGAGCACTCCTTCTATTTTTGTCCCTTGCTTGTATGGGGTCGACGCACGGTGGGCCGGGTCGATTTGTATGGCTGTTCAAAAACCTGGATTGTCTGCACCGAGAAAAAAAACAATAGGTAAATCACCTAAGTCGGCTTGGGTAAAGAGAATTGTATGGGAATTATAAGCTTATGCTTATTCACCTAAGCAATTTATTATTTAATACATTGCTTTGAAAGCACATACTTCGATACCCTGCCAAAAAAAAATATTTGATTCACAGATGTTAACAGATGCTGTTTTAACAGATGCAGTATGTCGCAGTATTCTGTTGATAGCTGCAGCATAGCTTCAGTTGTAATTAGTATTGAATAAATCACTCAGCGTAACGAAGGAGTTTGGCTCAATGCGTAGTTTAGTTACTTCATACACAGTGGTATCGGTTGGTGTGTGTTCGAATCTCAACGGCATGCGAAGGTAACATTTTTGTATTTGATATTTAATTTAATGTTCTTGTTATAATATACGTCAAGCAGCAAGAAAAGCCGAGTAGTCATTAATTTCTAAGAAAAACGGTGTCGATAAAAGAAAAATTTTGTGTAGTTGCCGATTTCAGTCAAGCAAAACTAGACAGAACTAGAGGCGGCAGCTTAAAAAAAAGGAAAATAAAAAAAACCAAAACCCGAAAAAAAGTTATATTTCTGAAACTCAATTTTTTTTTAAAGTAGTGTATAAAAAATTACCAAATACTTGGTTAATTTATCACCCAATAAAAATTGGCAAGTCAACATGTAAAACTTAGGCGATTTGATAAAGTACTTGGGTGGCTGAAAACTGCCAAAGCCATCTTATAAATTATACTAGGTTTTTTTTCAATTTAACATATGCTTTTTCTCGGTGTGGGCGATTTTCGGTTCGGTCATGAAAAGTTATTAAGAATTAAGATAAAAAAATGGGGGTGATGGTGATGGTGATAGACTATAGCCTGGTTTTCACTATGTCAGTTGTATAGCGACATACAACTTAATCAAATAAAATATCACCTAAATAAAATTATTCTATATTTATTGTGTAGCTCAATTCGAAATTTCAGTGGTTTTTAATTTTTCTCCATTGTCAAACATAGAAAAAATGCCAACGTGTTGGCATTTTTCATTTGATTGACAGCAATTGACTATTGAAATTGACATAGTGAAAACCAAGCATATGTTATGCCTTCATTTTGAACATTTTATCTTTTTGCACAAAATTAATTTTAGGAACAAAAGGAATGTTAGACCATTTTAGTAGTACTATAAATGGCCGAAAAAGTTGGTTTTCCCATGGCGACACGGTCTAGAGCATAACGGATGCAAAAATAAAGTTTTCGCACCTTATTTACTGTAGATCCGGTTTATTATTAAGCCTTAAAGTTTTATTTATTTAGATCAAATAAGTTTATTAAATAACTTAAATAAATAATAAGATCACACGTGCAACTTAAGCCATCATAAGAATACCTTCTGAAGTTTGCTCAACTTTCGGTTTTGTATTTACTTTTTATGAAAAATTTTGTTAGAATTTTCAATTGGTTAGTTACGCGATTTTGAGCAAGATGCTTAAATGCTAATTGTACCAAGTCAACAATTTCAAGGAGTTTATTTAAAAACCAAAAAAAAAAAGAAAGAAACCTGCATGCTTCTAACTATGATGTAAATATACATAAATAAATGTGTGTGTATGCTAATTATTTCAATAAACATGCGTGCTTAATGTGAAAAAAAACATTTCAGAACAAATAAAGAATTGTATGAGCATTGAACATTGCGTAATCTGTGCACATTCTACAAGATGTACTCACCCAGTATATATTTAGAGCCAAGCTTCTGCAAGCTACAAAACTGATAATAGCAATAGAGAACTGCTGAACAACGCACAATAGTCATGAGAATCACATCGGCCGCATTGTACTCAGCCTCCAGTCCATCACATGACTGACTCCAGCCCTGACATGGACGTTGTCGACTACTAGACGGTGATAATGGCGGCGACGTGGACGGTGGTATAGTCGTCGCACCGTCTCCACTATTGCACACGCTCTGCTGTTTGTCAACTGTCAGCATACATGCTGTCACTGTCAGCAGAGCCACGATGACTTCCCAGGGATGTGATGCACAAAATTCGCCATGTGCGCGAAATAAACGTCCAATCATTATTTTTGTTTTTTGTTATTGTTTAACTTATTGTATAAGTAATTGAACTGGAAAATAATAATAATAAATACGACTGAGTCAGTCGTAACAGTCTTAATTATTGTCGTTGAATGTCGTATATTTGATCAAAATGCGACAGATTTGGAAGTATTATATTTAGTTATACGTATGCTAATTCTTCAATCAATTCATTACATTTGTATTATAGAATAACAACGATCGTAGTTTAAAAGTTCCTTATTTTGTATCGTTAAAATTGTTATTGTCACACGTAGATCTGCAAAGAAAAAGATATAGAAAATGCATTTTAATTGATTTTTATTTTGTAATTATTTTTAGTGAGTTAAGATTATGAATTTGCATATTCTTCCTCGTATACATTAGATTCAACGGATGAATATTGTCTTGTTGACCTCGTGGCCTAGTGACCTAATGAGTTGCAAACAACAATTTGTACATATTGTATAAAAGTTCACAGTTTTTAAAGGTGGCAGAGATATGCCTTACAATTTCCAGGACAAACTCACTGCGTATGTGATACATTCTAGGCAACACATAAACGGATCAAGGTTATCCCCTTTATATATTTTCTCTTTTGTTTAGGAACGAATCTGTTTGCCACTGAAGCTGTGTATGAATTATCTTTGCAGATATCGCGTAGTATTTAAGCTATGTTTCAATTAAATTTCGAAAGTAGAGAAATATTAATTAAAGAATTTGTATGAACATTTTTTTGTAAATTCTTATTAGAAGGAATAGATGAATACATTCAAGTTATTTTTTATAGTTTTGCTTTTTATTTAAGAAATGCCATCGTTACCCTTTCAAACTTTATTTGTCTTTTTTGAAAAAGAATGTAGGTCAATTTAATCCTCTACTTTGCTCCATTTGCTGTAAGCATCGAACACTATCGCTAAGCTGCTCGTTGAAATTGTTTTTTTTTTGTTTTGTTTGTGGATAGTTATTAGACATTAAAATATACATCGATAGTTCACTGGGAAGCTATTAAAATATTGTTGATAAATCGATTGAGTTATTGACACACTTTTATGGCATTTCAACGCAACAGGAAATCAAACGAATACGAGATAAAATAGAATTATCTTAACAATAAAAATATGAATTTAAGATGTGAGCTAAATGCATTACAAAAGGGTTTAATTGATGTTAAAAGGGTCAGTACAGCGGCCGTTTTACATAAGGCTTTTTCAAGTACCTTTTCTCTAAACCCTTCACCCGATTGACTTTAAATTTTGTATGGTTACTCAAATAGCTAATCCCAAGAGCTGGTGATAAGTTTTTTAAAAAAAAAATTATTAAAACTGATTAAAACCAAACCAAAACTTTATTTTAAGTATAGTTTGAAATTTTTGCTTATCACCAGATGATTTCAGGACTGTCACTAACAAATTAAAAAAGAAAAGTTAAAGTCTTTGGCAGACCCAGAGGAAAAGGAACCTTAATAAAAGAAATGTTACTATTCAGGAGAGCGAAAAAACTAAAAAGTAATAGGTTTTTGTACTTTATGTTTTGTAATTTCTTACAAATTTCAATTTATTATTGCTGTGTTGGCATTCGTGTATATCAGAGATTTGCAATTACTTTCGTTTTTGAGTCATTGATTGACTAACACAAGAACGAGTATTAGTGGATTTATTAATTTATTTATTTATTTAGCTTATTTAATTTCACTTATGCTAAAAGGTTTATTTATTTTATTTGTTATTTTTTGTTCTTTCCTTGTTTTTGGTGATTGAAGGTAGGTGATTATCCGTAGTGCAAAAACATCGCTCTAAAAACTATGTGAACCCTTTTAATAATATGTTGGCTGCATTTGAAGCAATTGGAGTTCATATGTCTTTAAAAATCCACTACTTGCATCTGCATTGCACTTGGACTACTTTAGTAGTCAGCTTCTAACGGAATCAGATGAGCAAGACGAACGATTCCATCAAACGGCGTTGCCATTTGAATTAATAAGGTAATAAGATCTGTTTGTACCTACATATTTATTTATTAGGACAATTTTATAATAACTGCCTTGCTTACATTCAGATATCAAGGGAAAGGATCCCCAAACGCTGTTATGTCTGAAATATGCTGGCGCACGTCAAATTTGTTTCACGATGCTGAAGTTGAGCGCATGCACGTAAACTGCGAAGGAGAAGACACATTTGTTGAAGCCCTTGATGAGACTCTGATGATGATTTTCAGAGCAGCGAAGATTTGTAAGACCTTGCTGGTTAAGGTGATTGATCCAAAAAAATAACATTATCATCATTTATCACTAAAGTATGTATTTAATAAAAAAACATGATCTTTTGAGCTTTTTAAGTGTGTACTTTTGACCCGTCAGATTTTATTGATATGTCCACAAGAGTTGTTAATTTTTCTCTTGCCTACAATTTGTAGAAGATATTTGGTTAAAAATTTGCTTAGTTTAGGAGTAATAGCCGAAAAACTGCGAAAACACCCCTAAAAATCGATATTTTTCACTTTAAAAAAGATTTTGAGCTTTTTAAGGAGTATATACACGTTCAGATCACATAAGTATGTTCACAAGAGATGTTAATTTTTCTTTTGTTTACAATTTGTCAGAAGACATTTGGTTAAAAATTCTCTCAGTTTGGGAGTTATCACCGAAAAACTGCGAAAACAGCTCTAAAAATCCATATTTTTCCCTTAAAAATTATCTTCTTGAGCTTTTTAAGTAGTGTAGATACGTTAAATCACATTAGTATGTTGACAAAAGTTGTTAAGTTGGCTACAATTTTGTAGATAATAGTACAGGAAAAATTTGGATTCCCTTCAAGTTATGCCCAAAAAAAGCAAAAAAAAAAATTTTTTTTGGATTTGATTAAAAAAAAATGTTGCAAAAAATGATTTTACGAGTATGTCTTGTTTTTGTTTTTTGTTTGTTATTTGACTCTTAGCTACAACTTTGCCAAAGACAGTAAGCCGTTATCTCTATTTCTGACGGAGCTGTTGAACAAAAACTGATGGTACCACTTTTTGTCAAAATCACTAAATCCCACAATATTACATGGGCCCTTAAAAAACAAACGGGCGCCAAACTTTCAAAATTCAGCTTGTGTTTTTTTTACTCTCCTTTGATCATAGTATCGAACCTATACCGTGGGATCCCGTTATTTTTCCAAAGTGTTTTCCAAGTGTTTTTTTTTGTGGCATTTTTTTTTGGCAACGTTTTTTTTTTTTCAACTAGTGCTTATTTCGTGAATGGTAACAGTTTGCACATGTCTGATTTGACAGATAATTAGTTTTATGCTTCCGCTGAACGAAAATAACGGGAAACATTGCCTGCGATCGACTTACAGAAGATGCCGATTTTGCCAAAAAAATGATCTTTTCAGATGAAGCTCATTTTGATCTTGGCGGGTATGTAAACAAGCAAAATTGTCGCATTTGGGGCACAGAAAACCCGCACGCATACATTGAAAAGCCGATGCACACAAAACGAGTCACTGTTTGGTGCGGATTTTGGTCCAGAGGCATAATTGGGCCATTTTTCTTCGAAAATGAGCACGGAGTGGGCGTTACAGTCAATGGCCATCGTTATCGGGCCATGTTGAACGAATTTTTGTTCACAAAAATTGAAGAGGAGGATATTGGCAACATTTGGTTTCAACAGGACGGCGCTACGTGCCACACAGCCGAAGCTACACTCGATGTGTGGAATTCAAAATACACTAATTCAGTTTCGTCATACTGGGTCACATGTAAATCGGAAGAAAAGCGGCAGAAAAAATCTTACCACTCGTAGAGAGAATCGATTTTTGATAAGAACGCGCATTTAAAATTGTCGAAAAACGTCAATTGAGCTGGCTGCTGAAGTAATGAAACAGTTTGAAAAAAATCTCATCTAGGAAAGTAAGGAGGCTAAAAGGCAAGAAAAAAAACCATGGTTCACGGTAAAAACAAAAATGTTTGGAATGGGCAAAAAAATACCAACATTTTACTGCGGAAGATTGAAATAACGTCTGATGGTCAGACGAATCAAACTTTGAAGTAAGTATTACAATGAAACCACGAACTTAAAAATGTTTAGAGTTGCCACCCAATTTCGAGCTCTAAAAAATTTATTTTTTTTAGTTCTTATAGTTGTTTGGTACTCCTGGTACAAGCTATGTGTGGCGAAGGGTAGGTGAGGAATACAACCCAGAATGCGTAGTACCTACCATTAAACACGGATGAGGAAGTGTTATGATCTGGGACTGCATGGCTGCGGAAGGAGTCGGGAAAATGTTTACTTGTGAGGGTGATATAGACTCAAAAAAGTATGTAAACGTGATGGAAAACACGCTAATACCATTTTTTTCGCATATTTTTGGTGAGACGAACATGCGAGCCATCATTCAAGCAATGCCTATACTTCTTTAAAAAAAAAAACGTCAAACGCAAGCTTTTGAATTTACACTCAGAATTGCGGAAGTCTTATTTTATTAAGACACTAGTACTTAAGTAATCTAGTAGAAATACTATTAGTTTCATATTATTTTACAAAAGCGATAATTTGTATAAGTTTTTTTAAACGATTATACTCGAAACAAAAGATCTTTATGGATAAAAAAATTTTTTTGGCAAAATTTCGGGACATTTGGTTCGATTTGGGGACACCTGGACAGTTGCCAAAATTTGGGGACATGTCCCGAGTAAATGGAACAGATGGTCACACAACCTATACATAATGCAGATTTAAAAATGGATGTGGGAGTGGGCATAAGAGTGGCAGTTAAAGATAAGAAGATATTTTGAAGGTATAGGGGCACTAAAAAAGGTTTGTTAAAACATGAATAGTAAGTAATAAGGGGAAAATTAGGGTGGGAAAAGGTATTTAATTCTGGAACAACTGAACACTGATTTTGACATTGATAGTGAGTAGTGTTCGGTTTTGTTATTGAATATTCTACAACAATTGAAGCGTAGACGCGAATAACGTTGTAAGCGAAAAAATGATAAGTTTTCAGGAATTGAAAAAAACGTTTTCAATGGCGCACTTAGAGCCATTCGATTTCGATTTCCAATTTTTTGGTGAAAGAGTTGTAAAGAAATTTGCATGTGTATAAAAAAACCAAAATATATCCTTTAAGAAGAAAAGGAAGAAGGATTTAGATACTTTCGTAATGGAAAAACGATTTATATCCAAAGCGCAATGGACTTAGCTGATGGCGCTTACAGCGTTTTTCGGCAAATTTACATAATGAATAAAACGATAATGTGTCTATTTCAATTTTTTTTTTTTTATTATAACAAAGACGAAAATAGCTTAACTTCTTTTTAGTAATAGCTCGAAAATAAAAATTAAAAAGTATATGAAAAACGGATACATAGTGCCCAAATGGCTTTGTAAAAGTCAGCATAATGATTGGGGAAATAGGATGCCATTGGTTCATTTCAAAGGACTGGTACTTATATGAAGTTAACCCATTTTTGTCCAGCGTTGGTATACGAAACGGTTTACTTTTCTTAACCTGGAGGTCATACCGTGATAGATATTCATGATCTCCAAAAGGAATATAAATTTTTAATGTAAAATATTATTCTTATACGATCGTCTTTCTTAGGCTTTATATTTAACTTTTGTGAATTTTTATGAAGTTTGACTGACATACGTGGCTCCCGCGGGTTGACACAACGCTGGTCTTTAACAAAATAAGTTTTTGTATATTTTTTGTTGTTTTGTGAAAATTCTTGTGATCAATATTGGCGCAAAGTGCTCGACTTTGTTTGTAGAATATCGTTAAATATTGTTCAATTTTAAAATTAAAAATCTCGATTTTTTTTTTTATTTTTTGATTTTTTTTTTAAGTTAGACTAAACTAAATATTTTTGGAAATTTTTATGATTCTAGCTCAACGGAAACATGAGTCAGTCTATAATGGGTTAATAAATTTAGTGAATTCTTCTTCGGACACTTTGATCTTTTTATTAAGGTCATATAATTAATCTTTTTATTAAAATTTCTCAAGAGTAAATTATTGAAGCGATTAATTTGAAAGTTTAGAGGTATATTGAGGCATGTTTTAGGAATACAAAAAAATGTTTATGACTAAAAAAAGTGTATATATATGTAAGTTATAGTGTAAAGTGTAAAGACAGATCTTAGAATTGGCGTGCATCCTAGCGTCGACGTTATTCATATGAAACATTTTTTTTTGCAAAGAAGTTTTTTAACGCGGCTTGCGGGTAGAGTGATTTGGTAGAAATCGTCACATAACAAAAGTATGCCAACAACGAAGAAATACCAACAAAATACACACAAACAGCAGCAATCGTAACTATTTTCTGAAATTGAAGTGTACATTTTTATAAAACTCCAAAAGTACTGGGACGATTTTTATGAAATAAGTTTTAAAATATCATATTTGCGCTACAGCACAGTAATGATAAATTTTCGTTTCGAAATTTGAATAATAAATATATTTAATTAAAAAGTAAAGTTTTTTACGAAATCATCCTCGATGCCACGCATTGCTTGATCGTTTCCATTTCATGCTTGCGTTTATGTTTGTATGGCGAGAGTTTCAATAAATGCCATGTTGGTCTCTTATCTTCTCTTCTCTTTTTATGTTCAGCACGAACAAATTTTGTTGTTTTTGTGTGCGTTTGAATATGCCCTGTAGGCATTGGCAGGCCTTCGAAGGGCTACTAGCAGGCCTTAAAATGGATGTCGGAGGCCTACCCTACTCATATCCAAGCCCATATATTTTTTTTATATGAAATGGCCAAATTTTTCAGGCCTTCCGCTCTCCCTGCTTTAAAGAGGCCTGCTATAAGCACTCCTTTAGAATGGCTTAAAGAAGAGGTTAACCAAAACAATTAAAAAATTTTTTATTTCTTTTTATGTATACTTAACTTTTTATTCTGTGATTTTATTTTATATTACATATTTTTGTCAGATAAGAATATTTCTAAGTCATGACGTTGATTGTTATTCAGTATTTTTAAACTAATATATATTTTAACTTTTAACGCAAAAGTAACCCTGAAATATAAGCAGAACCAGTTTTTGTAGAAAAAATATAATTGTTGTACTGCCCTGGGTAGCGAAAAATTAGGCCTTATAGAAGCGCTCGCAGAAGCAGCAAGGATGTCATGTGTCTTACCACCAAAAGTAGCAGTAAATGCACGCCTTCGTTAGAGGAGGCTTCGTCAGAGGTGTAAGGTTTGGAGTTAAAATTATTTGCTAGAAGTCAACGTAAATCGCAACAATATGGGTACTGCTTAAAGCTAGCTTTGTGTCATCTCTGAGCTTCGCATATGTTTTTTTTAGCATTTGCATGGTGTGCCTCTAATTTCTCTAGGCTGCTTAATTTATTTAGGTCTTCAGCAGCTATCCTTTCTGTAAAGTACAGTGGCACATATTCGTTTAAACGCAACATATTTTTTAACATATTTTACCATTTTTTCCATCAACTATAAACTTAACTGTTTTTCTTTCTCTTTTTGGAATAAAATACTGCGAATTACTTTTCATCGTATGTTTTTTTATTTAAATATAACCAAATTAACACTTTTTTACGCAAAAAATAAGAAAATAAAGAGAAACTTAGGTGCATATTCGTTTAAACGCATTAACAATTTTCTGACATTATCTAAATAATTAAAGAATTTTAATATTTTGTAGGTCCTCTATTTTTCAAGATAACCTCATACAAACGATTGGGCATAGATTGCACAAGTTTTGTTAGCTCATTATTCGATATATCCTTCCAGGCTTCTTTGATAGCTAGTTTTAACTCAAGCACGGTGTCAAACCTATGTCCTTGTGCTTTTTTGCCATAAATTTTACGAGAAATGCACCCCCAAAGGTTCTCCATGGGGTTCAGGTCAGGACTGCATGCCGGCCACTCCAAAAGTGGTATGTTGTGTTCCTGGAACCACTGCATCGAAAACTTCGAAACATGGATAGCGGCGTTATCTTGTTGGAAAATGCTGTCTTCATCCATTTTTTCATCCATAAATGAGATGAGAGCATCGTCCAACAATTCGGTGTATATCAACGAATTCATTTTCGGTGGAACAAAGCAAACATTTGCCTTGCCAGAAGCCGAAAATGCTGCCCATACCATAACGCTACCGCCACCGAAGTTTCGTTTTGACATGCGTACGTCGTTATTTCTTAAATCGTGCCAATAACAGGCGTATGAGTCTGGGCCGTCCAAATTGAATTTTTTCTCATCAGAGAACACAACATTGTCCCACTCCTTAGTCCAGTGAATGTGGTTACGTGCAAATTTTAAGCGAGCTTCTTTATGGTGTAACTTCAATACGGGCTTGCACTTTGGCTTCTTCCACTTTACGTTTTCTGTTGTGCGCAGTATGTGGGCAATGTGCTTAGCCGTAACTGGAAGATCTAATTTATTTTTAATTTGAGTGGAATTCAAATAATTTCGTGTATCATCCATTTTAATTTGATTTTTTTGGCGGGTTGAAAGCTTTTGATTCCCCTTCGTAGGTTTCTTAATGCCGTAGTTATTGCCTTTCTTTAAAAATAAACGAATAACTCCCTCCGATCTTCCAATTTTTCGTCCAATTTCCCGATTTGGGTAGCCTTCTTTGTTGTACAGCTTGATTTGAACCTTTTCTACATCGCTTAGGTAAGTGGCTTTCGGCATTATGGTTGCAACTGTGATCTGAATTGTAATTCAAAAATGAAAATTATAAATTTAATGTAATTTAAATTATAAAATAAATTGCTACAACTCACCAATTTTTAAATTTTAAGACAAATAATTGTAATAATTTCAAAATATTCGCTAATTACTCGGTGTTAAACCAAACACAAACCCACTGCGTTTAAACGAATATGTGCACATATTTTGTGTATTGTTTATATTTTTACGCGTGCCTCTGAATTTAAAACAAAAACAATATTGTGTATGTCATAAAAATTTTCCGTTACTCTCACGAACAGTTTCAGACAAAGCTTTATGGTTGAAAACATATTAAACATTGATTTATAAGAAAAGAATATTAAAACTGTGAGTGCGTTTAAACGAATATGTGTCACTGTATTTGTCGCAGTGAATTATCTGAATATTTTTCTCTAAATAAATTAAACATTTTTCTAATAGACATGTCGGGGTTAAGACATTTATTTTTTGGTTTAGAACGACCATAGGACTCCATGGCTTCTTTTTTTTCATTCACAATTTTATGTGGCCGATATCTTGTCGTCCACGCTGATCGCTTAAACTATTCCCCGCAATAAGTTTTTCAACTAAAATTTGAAGTTTTCTCTGTGTCACTTGAAAAGTATGACAAATCAGTTCTTTGCACACTCTTACTTTTTTCTCATTTTGCTGTTGTAGAAAATAGTTGACTGTTACACTCCGACGTGATGTACCCTCTGCTACTCTCCTTCTTTACGACTCTACCAATTCAATGAAAGAGCGTAAGAAATTTGACGATTTCATAAAAATACGAGAAATATTTTTGAAATGTTTCTAGTTTGAAGACTGAGCATTGAAAAAACAAGCACAGTGAAATTCTGATAAATAAAAAAAAAAAAAAAAAACGAAATGGCCATTTCAGCCCTTGAAAGAACTTTGACCGAGCTTCTTATGATCACTTGTGTTGTGAGTGATGTGAAATGTTTGCACACAAATGATCGGGAACTGGACCTACACGTTTTACGCCGACTCCGAACGGCTTATGTTCTCAAGAAGCTTTGCATGGCAGTTTTTACTCTCTAAGGTTTGCCATTGTATGCCATTGTATGCAGACGGCCGAACAGAAAAATTAATTCAATTGAAAAAACTTTCTGTGTCGAGTGGAGTATTCGAACCTGGGTTCTCTGGCGTAAGAGTCACACACTCTACCCACTACGCCACGGCCACCACAATTCTGATAAATACAAAAAAATAAAAAACTTTTATTGACACAGCTCTTGCAGTTACAACGTTTTTCCACATACTGTTTCTACAGCAATTTTCTTGGGTACAACTTTACCTTTTCTTCCAATATGTGCGGCGCACAGTGGTTTCATCTCATACAAAGTTTACAATAAAATGTAAGTGAAAGTTGGAATTAGCTCTATTAGAACAAATGCAAAAATATTTTATAATCCGCCAAAAACCACGCCTACCTCCCATATAACACAACAATTCAAAACGATATATTTTTTTTTTATTGAAGCTTTATCAAAAGAACTTAATCAAAAATATGAAATATGTTTGTAGAATTTAAAAAAAAAGCCACGCAAACCTTGCATAGAATCTAAAACGCAGGAACGACTCGACGTCATAGATCATTGAAATTTTGTATATAAGTTGCAATTAGCTCTATAGAGCACATGATAGAATATTTTGAAATCCGCCAACAGACACGCCTATTCCCCATATAACGCACAAATTTAAAACTCTCTTTTTTATTGAATCTATATTGTATTAAAGAACGCATCTCCAACAATGTTAAGTAAAAGCTTTTATTCAAACGTGAAGTACTGCAACTGTAGAAATTGTGTACTCTACATCCTACATAATTGAATCGCATAATAGCATATTTTCCACAATAAAAAACTTATAATTAGTCTAAGCCCACAGAGTGAATACATAAATTCTATTTCACTTAGTTAATAAATTTCACTAGTGGCAGCCATGGCGCAGTGGGTAGAGTCTGTGGCCCATAGCCAGAGAACCCTGATTCGAATCCCACCTGACACAGAAAGTTTTTTCAATTGAATTAATTTTTCTGTTCGGCCGTCACCTCTCTGCATACAATGGCAAACCTCAGAGAGTAAAAACTGCCATGAAAAATTTTCTTGAGAACATACGCCGTTCGGAGTCGGCATAAAACATGTAGGTCCAGTTCTCGATCATTTGTGTTCAAACATTCCACAACATGCACAAGACAATTGATCATAAGAAGCTCGGTCAAAGTTCTTTCAAGGACTGAATGGTCATTTCGTTTTTTTTTTTTTTTTAATAAATAAAATAAATTAAAAAAACTAAAATTATGTATGTTTTAAATATATTTCGTTAATAATTTACAAAAAAACTAAATATAAATAATTGCATTGCCAATGTCTCTAATATGCTTGAAAAAAAACGTTACGTTGCCAATTTCCTTCGTGCAGTTTATTTTTTTATGTTTTGAGATTAAATTTAAGCGTAATTTCTTTGATTACTTTTATTATTAAATATGCCACATAAATGACAACGAAATGCTAAAACAGAATGCGTCTTAACAATCAACTATGTGCCACAAGTTGCCGAGATAGCTTAGTTGGCAAAGAGGCCGGTTTCGTTTTTCACAATTTTTTTTTAATTTTAATAATTAAAGAAATACATATTTTTCTGATAATATTACACTACAGGCCACAGTGGTCCGCGGCTTCGCCACGGACGTTTTTTTATCAATAAAAAGGTTTTAACACATTTTTTTTTTCACTCCAACAAAAACTTTTGAACGCCATTCAAACGATCACCGTGTGACATAAACCCTTAAGATTGTCTTATGTCAAACGAAATAAAAAAATAATTTTTTCTTTTGTTTTGTTTTGCAATGCATTTATATCAGTGAAGGGCATTTTAGAAATTCCTGTGCATAGGGTGCTTTTCGCTGCCGACGCAATGCTATCACCAGTGTGGCTACGAGCTAGATAAAAAAAGCTAAATCAGCAAAAAAAAAAAAGTAAAAAAAGGCTAAAAGGCTTGAAAAACAAAGTTAAAAAAGGCCAGCTTTTTTCATACAATTTTCATTTTATTTTTAATAAAAATTCATTTTAAATATATGGGTACAAAATTGCGAAAAAGGGAAAAAATTCATATATTTTTATAAAAATAAAAGGTTGGAAAAAGTTATCATTCTTGCACTAGCAACTTATATTATTACACCATGGATTGATTATATTTCAGATACATTTAATTCCTCTCCATCAGATGAATCGGCTGAACTGCAGCTTACATAACGTGAATCTAACAAACTTATGAGACCATCAGTAACTTCGAAGTCATGACAAAATTTTTGTAATCTTTTTTGTGAAAAGGAATATTAAGCAACGAGCTAAGCATTAAATTGTTAAGCAATTTTCATTGCAATTCCGACATTATTAACGTACATGGCAGTTTTAACTATCTGAGGTTTGCCATTGTCTGTAGAGAGGTGACGGCCGAACAGAAAAATTAATTTAATTGAAAAAACTTTCTTTGTCAGGTGGGAATTGAACCAGGGTTCTCTGGTATATGGGCCACACACTCTACGCACTATGCTACGGCCGCCACGATAAATAATTCATTTTGCAACACCTTCGAAACTTAGTGGTCTCTGTAACGTAGCCAATACGCAACATCATGTCAATTTTGACACAAAAATAAACGCTACGACGCACAGTGTAACGAGTGGGACAAAAATAGGTATGGAAAAAAATTTTGCAAATTTGTAAAGTATGGAAATTTATAGTTTAGAGTCTTAATTATATGAATCTAAAAGAACTTTGCGATATTTTTTCATTTGTGGATTTTATGCTCTTTATATTTTGCCATCAAAATTTAACGAAATTTAAGTTTTTATAGTTTTGTACTGAATATTTTCCAAAATCGCAAAAATTTTAGTGACCTATTTCCTGGAGCATGTTTTGACGAAAATGAGCACCATTTGCGTACCAAAAAATTTGTCAAGGTTATATTCCCTCCCTGCGCAAACTTCTTTGAATATGTTGTAATTTTCAACCATTTCGATCACTGTAGATGAACAATTTGTAACCTAACTTAATAATTATAGTGAAGGTAGTAGTTTGCGTCAGAAAACGAAGAACATGTCAAAATATTGGAAGAGAATAAGAAAAGAATTCAAGGAGAATTCAAAGAAAAGATGGGCCTTATTGACGACAGATGGGAACACAGCCAGAAGGTTCTTCTCTGATTACCAGTTATCCGCAAGTATTTTAAAAGTTGATAGTGAAATAATACAAAATTTCAGTTAGATTTTACGGACATTATCTAGCGGTAAATTGATTAAAAAAGAAACTTTCAAGGCCTTGTTAGATCGTACTTTCGAGTTGTATTTAAAAGATTATGACTGCTATAAGATGCTGCCAACAGTACATAAAATTCTGGTTCACGAAGCTGAAATAATAGATAACTTTAATTTACCTATAGCAATTCTTTCAGAAGAAGCCTTAAAAGCTAGTCATAACGAGTTTAGAAAAATGAGGTTAAATCATACTCGTAAAAACTCTAAAGAACTGTACATTAGAGATATTTTCGTTGGGTTATTGCTTTCGTCAGATCCTTCTATATCTTCTCATAGAAAAATATTGGAAAAGTAAAATAAAGCATGATAATGAAATCGATGAATTTATTTTATATGAAGATGACGATACAAGTGATTTCTTTCCTGATCTCTGATTGCACTGATAATCGACGAGTAGTCTAATAATTTTTTGTAATTTTTTCGCATCTTAAGATTTATGTTAAATTTGAACAAACCTATATATTAAAAATAAAAATTATTTTTTTAATTAATAAACTGCATTGAATATTGAATGAGAGTTAGGAGAAGGCGTGGCAGATCATCATGCAATTTTTACATGATTTTAAATTGAATCAAGTCAATAGTCAACTTTCTAGATATTGGTCTCTTAATCTTCATTTTGTATGGGAGGTGGGTGATCTTAATAAAAATTAGTGTGGCGTTATATATTTTTGAAACCATGACACAAACTAAATTTCATGTACCTACGATTACATGCAATAATAATAGAGTTCAGCTACTGCAGCTATATCGCACTTCCTCAGCATTATCCCATCTAAAGCCACTACCCAGTAATCATTGAAAATATCAATGTTATGAATAACCGTGACCACAAACAAGTTAATGTGGGAAAAATTTACCCACCAATAAATGGGTTGGGCTCAGGGACAACACAAGACGTAACAACTAACCATGCGTATACATAGATCTATTTACACAAATAATTTTAATCTACTTTTGAGTTGACCTTTTGACAAATTAACATCAAAAACGCTACAATTGTTAACAAAGGAACTCATGCGACTTAAAGGAGCAGTAGCCATATAATTTGTTCTACTAAATGGCAAATAAATTAAGTTGTTAGCGTTTCTACTGCTTCTACGGTTAGTGTTAAAATTTATGTGAGAAAGAAGTTCTGGAGAATCGAATACACCTGTTATGAGCTGGTGTAAATATACGATATCTGCCGATTTCCTTCGATCACCTAAAGACTGAATTTTTAATAGTTTTAAACGATCCGCATAAGGAGGAAGGTCTAATATGTCAGTTCCACTTAAGCCCCTTAGAGCAAACTGAACAAAACGTTTTTGGATTCTTTCTATTCGATCAACATGCACATTGTAACTTGGGGACCACACTTGACTTGCATACTCTAAGTGAGGACGCACGATTGCATAATACAACGTTGTAGTTGTAATCATGCTTTTAAATTCTTTGGCCCAGCGTTTTACAAAACCAAGCATTGAAGATGCTTTTTTACAAATATTATCAATATGAATGTTAAACGACAGCTTAGAATCCATGCATATACCTAGGTCTTTGACGGTGTCTACACGACTCAAGGCAGTATCTTTAATCTTATAATCAAATATAAAATTATTCCTTTTTCGCGAAAAGGTCATAGTTTGGCATTTATCTGAATTTAAAAACATATTATTTTTAGAACACCAAACTTCAAAGGATTTTAGATCAGACTGGAGTAGATCTGAATTATCTCTAGAATTAATCGTTCTGTATATTTTCATATCATCGGCATAAATAAGCAGATGAGAGTGTTCAATGACGTGAGTTACATCATTGATAGCTAAAATAAACAGAAGAGGACCAAGGTGACTACCCTGAGGAACACCTGATCCAGCAATAAATTGAGAAGACAATGCGCCTCGGAAACGTATTTGATAAGATCGCTCTATCAAATACGATTTAATCCAGTTCACAAAATATTGTGGAAATCCCATTAACTCAAGTTTAAATAAGATTAGATTGGTTGGTAGCTTATCAAATGCCTTACTAAAGTCAGTGTAAGCACAATCGACCAGGTTACCAGAATCAATAGAATTTAAGCAGAATGTTGTAAAATCGAGAAGATTAGACACAGTGGATCTGCCATTCACAAAACCATGCTGACGAGTTGTTATGACTTCCCCACAGTGAATTTTCACCCGATCATACACCATCCGCTCAAAAAGTTTTGGAATCGATGAGAGCTTAGCGATAGGCCTATAGTTACTAACATCGTTCCTGCAACCCTTTTTAAAAATAGGACTTATAAATGATTTTTTCCAAAAAAGTGGAAAATAACTTTCGTTAATAGATTTATTGAATAATAAAGAAAGTGGTTGACTCAAAACGGAACCGCATTGTGTTAACACTGCGGCAGGAACACCGTCAGGTCCAGCACCAAACTCCTCATCGATCGATCTAATATACATTAAAATATCCTCTGGAGTGAAGGATATATGTTCCAAAGATACTCTGGGTTCGGAATTCATATATTCAAAGTACTCTCCATCAGGAGTAAAAGAATCTGAACAGAATGATTCTTTAAAAAGATTGACGAATATGCCACAAATTTTGACGGGATTGTCAGTAAATCCCTCAGGAGTTCTAAATGAAGAAGGAAATCCATCAGATTTCTTCTTTGTGTTTACGAATCCCCAAAATTTCTTTGGATCTGTCAATATTCTCAGCTTAACATTATCTAAATATTCGTGATATAATGTAGCTGAGCGATTTTCAAATTCCAGAAACAAACGTTTGTAAGTTCCTAGGTCGTTTGAGCCTAAGCTACAGATGTATTTCTTCCATGCCCTATTCCTGTTGTTGCGAAGAGTCTTTAAATCCTTTGTGTACCACGGGTACGCAGAATTCCTCGCAAATTTGAGACTATAAGGTACTGATAGAGAAAACACAGCAAAGAGTTCCATATAAAAAAAATGTATGGAGTCATCAAGGCAATTTACATTTATATATTCTAAAATTGCATTAAGTTTACCATGAAGCAACTGATTCAACTTCAAAAAGTCAGCATTTTTAAAATTGAATTCATAAAGCTTATCTGCTGAATTAGAATTTACTATATTTGCTCTGTCGGATTTGTACCAAATACTCAATGGTGGATGATATTCATCAACAGTAGTTAGAGCATGAAAGGCCCTCTTAACAACAACATTGTTACTGTCTGTAGTTAAGACCAGGTCAAGAAGTCTTTCAAAACTATTATAAATACAACTCACTTGTTGTAAGTCTGAACATATATTATCAACAAATATATGTTCTTGGCGGGTCTTCGAATTAGATGCACAATAGTACGTATCATCGTCAGAAGAATGCCATTTTAAATCAGGTAGATTAAAATTACGATGGTTCCTTATATTTTTGTCCCTCATCCCATAGAAGTCGTTACACTGTGCGTCACCTCTCTGCAGACAATGGCAAACCTCAGAGAATAAAAACTGCCATGAAAAGCTTCTTGAGAACATAAACCATTCGGAGTCGGTATAAAACATGTAGGTCCAGTTCTCGATCATTTGTGTTTAAACATTTCGCAACACTCACAACACAATTGATCATAAAAAGCTTGGTCAAAGTTCTTTCAAGGGCTGAAATGGCCATTTCGTTTTTTTTTTAGTTTCCTTACCCTTGCCAATATATATTTCGAGTATGAGCCAAATCGGAAAATAAATACAATTTTTATTTATAACTTGACTCTAGCGCCATCTAGTGTGCATTTTTTTCACACAAACCTTGTCCTTGCAACTACAAATACAATAAAAAAATTAATTTCTCTGGTATATGGGCCACACACTCTACGCACTATGCCACGAAATTAACCAAATCGGTTCAGCCGTTCTCAAGTGACTTTTATATATAAGAAGATTTGGTCATAAGCGTTTTTTGCAAAATTTTCCATTAGATCGTTAGTGTTTATTAATGTTTAAAGTTTATCTATCTCGAAGTTCTCATGGCTAAATTTATTTTTAGTTTTACTTAACAAAGTGATTGGCATCGTATTTAAATGTGAAACATACGGGAATTGCGTTATTCTTATTTTACGTATATAACTCGAAATTTTATTACAAGCATTCAAGTTATTTGTCTATAATACCTAAAGTAAAAATATTCATCCCCTAGGGATTTATAATATAACAAGTTCTAGTTTATACACTACAAAGTCTAAGTAGCTTAACTCATCGATATCAAGGCTTGGCTTTTAGTGTATTTAAAAACTACAAATATTCCAATATGCTGCATTACTAGCCAACATTGTCGATAACTTAACATTTTTTTATACGTCATTGTAGGTATTTTACAACCACATCACGTATGCGGGCTGTTAAGAAGTCTGAGTTCTGAAAATCCTCATACGTTCTTGTGTTAATAGATTAAGTCATATACAGGGTGTATGGGGAATAAAAATACTCTGAATACTAAGTAAAATATATAGTTCAGTTGAAAGTAGTTACTTTAATAACTTACTAAAAAGTAATTATTAAAAAAATTGCTCTATATTATTTGTGTTAATTATTGTGTTTGCTTAAAGCTCATATAAGTCTTGTATGTTCAATTTACTATTCTCATTTCACTTTTTCACTTTAAACTTGAACATCTTTGTAAAATAGTTGGTGAGCACATATCAGTACCTAACATTTTTTCTATTGTTTTAAATCTTAAATAAGCTGTGTTTTTTTCCAATAATAAAAATAAAAAACCAAATTAATAATTGGAATTGGATGGAAAACGTTAAAACAACTTGCAACATCATGTTTTATTTAAACGAATATGAAGCGACTTTTCATACAATAAACGGTTGTTCCTTACAACTCTTATTTACTTGCTTACTTAGGTAGCAACCGCGTTCTGGTTTCGGCCGACCTCATCAGCTCTCGCCAGGCGCCTCTGCTTTGCGCGCGCCTTCTCCAATCCGATACACCAAGTGCGGTTAGGGCTTCCTCGGCCTGGTCCAACCATCGGAGGCATGGTCTCCCTCGTCGTCGTTGACCAGCGACCCTCGCCTCGAGCACTTTTCCGCTGGAGCTTCGTCGTCCATACGATGGACATGACCCAGCCAGCGTAGTCGCTGCACAGTTATACGCCGAACTACGTCAATGTCTTCGTAGAGCTCATACAGCTCGTGGTTCATTCGGATGCGATAGTCATCGCCGACTCGAACAGGACCGAAGATTTTGCGAAGAACTTTTCTCTCGAACACCCCCAGAGCGGCTGCGTCAGTTTGCGAAACTACCCATGCCTCAGCGCCATAAAGCAGCACAGGTAGAACGAGCGTCTTGTAGAGTGTTAGTTTTGTCGATCGAGAGAGGGCTCTGGAACTTGGTTGCTTACTGAGCCCGTAGTAGCACCTATTAGCAATTATTGTTCTTCGCTTTATCTTCAGGCTGACTTCGTTGTTGTTATTAATGGCGGTGCCAAGGTATACAAACTCCTTGACTACTTCAAAGTTATAGCTGCCGGATGAAACGTGGGAGTCTAAACGCCGCGCTCCCTTGTTTGTAGACAGCATATACTTTGTTTTACCCTCATTTATCGTCAAACCCACTTTGGCTGATTTCTTTTCGATAGCGGCGAAAGCAGCGGTAACATCTCTTTTGGTTCTGCCGACAATATCAATATCATCAGCGTACGCAAGCAGCTGGACGCCTTTGTAGAAAATGGTGCCATTACGATGCACACCGGCCTTTCGTACGATCCCCTCCATGATGATGTTGAAGAGATCGCAAGACAGTAGATCGCCTTGCCTGAAACCTCTTTCGGTATTGAAGGTTTCGGAGAGGTCATTTCCTACCTTGACGGAGCTACGTGTGTTGCTCAACGTCATTCTGCAAAGTCTAATCAACTTTGCAGGTATACCGAACTCAGACATTGTTGCGTATAGGCAATCCCTTCTCGGGCTATCGAACGCAGCTTTAAAATCGACAAAGTGATGGTGTGTGTCAATTTGATTTTCGTGGGTTTTCTCCAGGACTTGTCGTAGAGTGAAAATCTGGTCTATGGTGGACTTACCAGGTCGAAAGCCACTCTGATAAGGTCCAACTAGTGTTTTTGTAATCGGCTTTAATCTTTCACACCGTACGCTTGAGGGAACCTTATATGCGATGGAAATAAGACTGATACCTCGATAGTTGGCGCAGATTGTTGGGTCTCCTTCTTATGTATAGGGCAAAGTACGCTGAGATTCCAATCGTTATCATCACCATCGGCTTATCAATTCATCGGCGCCGGTTTTAAACAATTCTGCTTTATTGTTTTTGAGTCGTTGTATAGCAACTCGAACCTCTTGATGGCTGGGTGGTGGACTCCGTCATCGTTGATTGGTGGCACTGAACTGCGCTCTTCATGGGCGGCATTGGTGGAATCGTCGCCTGTAAGTAAATTGGAGAAGTGCTGTCTCCACAATCTCAGCACACTGTGTATCCGTATTCAGATCTCCATTTTTGTCTCTACAAGTGGATTCTTGTACAACTCGCTTGAAAAAAAAAACACAGCTATAATAACGTCAATTTTAGCACAACTTTCATTTCAATAAGTCAAGCATATCAAAATGTAATCAAATCCGAGAATACTTACTTACTCACTTAGGTGGTGCTACAACCTTAAGTCGGTTTTGGCCTGGTTCAATAGTTTGCGCCAGCCATTTCTGTTTTGCGCTTGCCAAAGCATCAGGTCAGGTTGTCATCCACTAGGTCCTTTCAACGGAGATGCGGTTGGGTACCGAATCAACTATTTTTTTTCGCTGAAACGTTGCCTTCTATCCCCTCAACATGACCTAGCCAGCGAAGCCGCTCGATTTTTTTGCACTTAACTATGTCGATTTCGGCGTAGAGCTCATACAGCTCATCGTTCTATCGTATTTATTGGTATTTTATTTGGGTGATAAATTTACCAAGTATTTGGTCATTTTTTATACACAACTTTAAAAAAAAATTGAATTTTAAAAAAATTTCTTTGTTTAGGGTTTTGTTTTTTTTATTTTCCATTTTTTTAAGCTGCTGCCTCTTGTTCTGTGATTTGCTTGACTGAAATCGGCAACAACACACATTTTTTTTATTTTATCAACACCGTTTTTTTCTTAGAAATTAATGACTTCTCGGCTTTTCTTGCTGCTTGACGTCTGTTATAACAAGAACATTAAATTAAATTAAATATCAAATACAAAAATTTAACCTTTGCATGCCGTTGGAGATTCGAACCCACATCAACCGATACCACTGTGTATGAAGTCACTACACTACGCATTGAGCCAAACTCCTTCGTTGCGCAGAGTGATTTATTCAATATTAATTACAACTGAAGCTATGCTGCTGATAATCTATTAAAAGATTTTTGTTGTATGGCTATCAACAGAATACAGCGACATAGTGCATCTGTTAATACAGCATCTGTTAACATTGCTGCAGTTATGTCAGCAAGTAGTAGCAAGGTTGCTTGGATCAGTGGTTAGAGCGATGGACTCTTGCACCATAAGTTCCAGGTTCGATTCCGCACGGCGGACAAAGAAATTTTTTTTCTTTTCTGGTATAAATAAAATAAAATTTTAAAATGTAATAAAATTTACTGGTGTGAATATTAACGTGTGTTTTTTAATTTACTTTATGTTATTTTTGAATTTAAAAGTGGTTTTATTACAAAAAAAACCATTAAATTATCAAACCTATCCTTCTCTCGTGTGTCTAATCACGCAGCTGTGTTTTTTTTTTTTTTTTGCAGAAAATAGCTCAAAACAATACTTAAGCCATCCATGCTAGTTGTTTTTTAATTTTGTTTTTTTGGATTTTGGGCTTAGGTGAATCAAATATTTTTTTTTTTTTTTGGCAAGGTATCGAAGTATGTGCTTTCAAAGCAATGTATTAAACAATAAACTGTTTAGGTGAATAAGCATAAGTTTATAATTCCCATACAATTCTCTTTACCTAAGCTGACTTAGGTGGTTTACCTATTGCTTTTTTTCTCGGTGTAGACGAAGTCTTTCACAACCTCGAAGGAGGTGTTGTCAAAAGTGAAGTGGGTGCCAAGACGCCGGAACTGTTTGTTTGTTGACACCAGATATATCGTCTTATCTGCGTTAACTGCAAGACCCATGCGACTCAACTCTTTTTCTAATTTGGAGAATGCTGCACTGACTTCGCGTGTATTAAGGCCAATGATATCAATATCATCAGCATACGCTAGCAGTATAACACTCGTATAGAATATGGTGCCGCTTTGCCTCAGATCAGCAGCTGAATGTACTTCCCCATAATTAGCCAGAATTAACCAGAATCAGCAGCGAATGATCTTCTCCATAATTAAATTAAAGGAATCATAAAGGAATCACCTTGTCTGAAACCTCGCTTGGTAGCAATATGGGGGGGGGGGGCGGGGGAGCAAGGGGGAGAGATTTCAGGCAAAAGTACTGAAATCGCAATTAAAAAAATGGGTGTTAGGGGTAGGAGGGTCGAGCCGTTTCGGAGGAGTGCGACCACAAACACCGTGACACGAGGTTTTTATATGTTAGACCAGCAGAACCCCGCCCACTGCGCCAGTTACTTTTTTAACAGGCTCACATTTATATAGCTATGTATGTATAATTGGAAGTCTCTATGAACCCTATAGGAACAAACTAACTTGTTTTTAAAAACGACTAATTAAAAAACTAATTTAAAATAAACTAGTATATGAACTGCTTTGAATTATATTAAGGCGGCATCCACTTCAATTCTAAATAGTTTTTATTGCATTATATATGAAGTAATTGAAATACTACTTAAAAACAAGTGGTTGATAAACTACTTTGAATTATATTAAGGCGGCAACTACTCTTATTTTGACATATTTTAATTGCAAATTTTTATTAGATTACAAGTTTATCTATATATTTATTCCTGTAATGGTCCCCTTATTCCAGCAAATCTACAAATGCTACAACAACACTTGATATATCATTACAAAGGTCTTGAGGTGTAGGTTAGCAGAAAATTATTAGATTTTTGAAAAGTGAAGCGCTTAGCAGATATGAGCGTTTGAAGTTGAAAAAATGGTAAAAAGACTTAAGACACGAATTCGCTCTAAGGTAGTAGAATGTGTGATCTCCGAAGGGAATTTGCTAAGTACACCCGATTTTCGGGGCATTATCACTAGTATATATTTAACCATGTTATTTCATCAAATATTATTAAATAGAGGCTTCACTAACATTTTGTTTCAAAAAGACATATTTTTTTATTTACGACATTGAACTACAAGACAGACGTGGTAAACACACTTTAGAACTGATAAACTGCCTCAAAACCTTGTGAAACGATTAAAAATTCTTTATTATTTAAGATATTCAAATTACAAACTGGTAGTGTTTAGCAAACATTGCACAATTTGGACTCTGTACGGAAATTGATGCATTGCTTAACTATTCAGCAAACACCTCATCACTTCAGTAGTAAAGACGCACGCCTTTCCCTACGTAGCGTCGAGTCTGCTCCATAACTTCATTGCGATTGACACTTAAAATTTGCACTAAGCAAAATATCGGTGTGTCCAGCGACCGTGATTGATGGTTGCAAAGCGTGAAAAATCCCGCCGACACGCTTGTTTACCTCATATTTTGAAATTAAGTATCATAAAGCTGGCTCGTGTTAAATAACAGGCGCAGTATCTACACAATTCCGATCAATTGAATCGGCACCTTCGCTCATGTACCCAGGCGGTGGCGTGCCCGTTTTTGTAAACTGCTTCCGTGGTAGGCACACTCACATATAAGCGCAGAGTTCCTCCAGCTTCTGGAACTATCACCTGTTGGAAGCAGAAATAGTCCAATGAAGAAAGGAATAATTAAATTATATCTACCATCGCAGCGTACTTCTGTTGCACTACTTGAATGTAATTACTAGTCCATTTTTGAATTAACTGGAATGAAGCTTGGCATGAATCACTTTTGAATAATTTTAAAATAAATTAAAACACCACAAAGAACGACATTTCACAATTTCCCATTAAAAAACTCTGATCACTTTTAACTTTGTTTACATTTTGCTTTCAGATTTTATATTTCAGAATTTATTTGTGTCGACCAGAGAAATTTAAAATTTTTATGCTTTTAAATTCATCTTTAGTAAATGGAATATTAAATAGTTTTCAACTGGTTATTTTAAAGTAATTAAAAAAATTATTTAAATTTAACAAATTAACAAGTAGTTGAAAGTATATGCAGACGAAAGTCAATTGAATTATTTAGCGGACATCACCATACAAAATATGTTAGTTCGTTCTATGGAAAAAAGTCAGATTTTCAACTAGTTGTGGTTGAAAAAAAAAACTACTTTTTCAACTACTTTTAAATTACTTGATTTTCCTACAGGGAAGCTTGTGTATTGAGCCTGTTTATATGAACTGTAGCGGTAGTGCTTTTTTTAAAAATTGTAGGGAATTTTTGTGTTTTGTCTTTCACCAGCGAATTCGAAAATTAAAAATAAAAATTAGGAGGCATTCTAAGAAAAACAATTACAGAATTTTTAAGTTCTGACAACGGATCCGGTTTCAGTTACCCATTTTTACCTAGGGTTCGTCCCAGCACCGAATTCGTAAAAGTAATAAAATTTAGCTGGCTTCCATATGGTAAGGGAACTACACAATTTTTAAATTCAAACAACTGGCATCACCGCCCAGCACCGAATTTGTAAAAATTTTGGTAGCAATCCTATGATAAAAAATTACATAATTTTTGAAATTCTGACACCCGTTTTGGATTCAGTGACCCATTTTTACCTAGTGTTCGTCCACCGAATTCGTAAAAATAAAAAAATCTAGATGGCAAGCCTAATGTTTTTTTTTTTAGCTTGTAACTTTCGCAAAATAATTATCTACATTTAAAAAAAATCAACTAAATTGGTTGAAAATTACGGACAGCAGAGGGAAACAAACGCTTTTTTCTACTTTTTTTTATATATCACGAATTCCGTGTTGCGTACAGGGACATTTTTCAGTAATTTAACGTATATTTTGGTGCATTTTAATGATAAAACAAATTAAAATTTTTTTTTGAAGCGAAGCTTTTTACTCCTCGTTCTGTGATTTGCTTAGAGTGAAATCTGAAAAATTTTCGACAGATTTTTTCTTGGAATTTTGATGGTTTCTTTGTTGCTAGCGCTTATTACAAGAAAATTTAATATGTACTTTAATATTAAATACTAAAAATATGTTTTGTTTCCCGTGGGGATCGAACCCATGCCCTTTTTAACGATAGCCCAGCACACTACCCACTAGGCCACAAACACCTGTGGGGAAAGGTTGTTAATTTAATCTTAGTTATAACAGAAGCTATGCTGCAGTAGATCGTCACCTTCTATCAATTGATAGAGGATTGTGTATTTGCTATGCTACAAAAATTTGCTTTTATTTGCCACAAGGTGTCTCCAGCATCGGTGTGTTTGTATTGTAAATGCGTTTGTGGTGTTGTTGGCATAGAGTATAAATTATTATGTAGAGATTGCATCAACTCTGCTAAATCTCTGGCATGTGTTAACAGAGGTTAACAGAGTTTTTTTTCTTCATGTTTTTAAGTGAAATAACTCTGCTAACACTGTTAGCAGAGTTGATGCAATCTCTAGATAATAAATTACACTCTATGTTTTAAGCGTCAAAAAAATAGATGATATCAATAAATATGGAATTAACAAACGCATGCATGAAATCGGCAAGGTATCTAAAATGTTTGTTAAATTTTGTTTCGTGTGCGTTCTTTAATATATATTTTTGAAGCGAAGTTTTTAAATCCTCGTTCTGTGATTTGCTTGGAGTGAAATCTGAAAAATTTTCAACAGATTTTTCGCTACGCAGTAAGCTGTTTAAGGAAAAAATTTGTTCAGTGCAGCCAAGTTCACAACCATGTGGGGAGAGTTAAAATGGAGAGTCGCTGGCATTATATTCCCGTATATGTAATTGGCGTGGAAATTTGACATTCAACAATAAAAAATAAGCAGTAAATATGTTTTCTGTATATATGTAATAAATTTTATGTTATTTTAAATTATTGAATTTAAAAGTTAATTTATTAAAAAGAAAAAATTATTAAGCTATCAAATCTATGTAACTGCGAAAAAGCTTCGCTTCTCTCGTGTGTCCAAAGACGCACCTGTGTTTTTCTTAAATTCAGTTTTGTTCAGTGCATGCGTATCTTTAAATTAAAACGTAGTTTAATCGATTTGTTAAAACATTAAGCAAAATAAAAGTTATCTACTAGGTTGCGTACGGATTACACCAAAAAGACCGCAGTTTTAGTTCATTTAAAAAACTCAATAAATCAGCGAAATATGTTGAAATTTCAAGAAACATTTTATTTGTTTTATGTGAAGTTTAATAGTATAGAATTCAATATTTTATTTCAAATAAATTCAAAATAATATACAAAAATTATTGAAATTAAAATTTCGGTTGCGTACGTTGTCCCCCAATGGTTGCGTATTTGAACATGTTTGAAAAAAAGAAATTCAAAATTTTTCACAATGTATTTCACTGTAGTTTTCACTATATATTTATAACCTTTAGTAGGCGATGACAATATTTGCCATCACTCGATACGTCGAAGTGGTATTGATTTTGTAGATTAAAATATATTTTCATTGCGTATTTTGGACAAAAAAACAACGGCCCTTTTTTTAAGGTTAGAACCTGATAAAAAATTTTTATTTCACTGATCGGTTAATAATAAAACTGCAACTTACGTGGTTCTAATAAGCCAAAAAAAAAAAAAGAGAGTAGTTTTTCGAGCCTGCGGATTACTTTTTCACGAAATGTGTGATATATAGATTTTGAAGTAGAGTGTTTTCTTTCAAAACTTATAAAAGTTTGGATAAATTTAAAAAATTTGCATTCTCTAATAAAAAAATGTTAAGTATTTAAAAAATAAAAGACAAACATTTATAACGAACAAATTTAAGAATCCCTATTTTTATCCAAAATTTAAAAATTCAAGATTTTTATATTTTTGAGCTCGTAAATACAAGAATTAATTTTTGGGTTTTAGTTTCTAATAAGTAGAAAAATGTGAAGTAAATAAGAACGATTTTGGTGTTACTGCTCTTTTGGTAAAATTATGCGTTTTTTGTGCGTTAGTGACTTTTGTTTTGAATTTGTTGGCGAGACTAACGTGTACAACTGTTCAACTCACATAATGTTCACTCTTCGCCCTTCTGGCTAAAAAGCTTATGAGCTTTTACATTGTTTTATGGTGGTATTGTTGTTTGTGCAGTTTTTGTTTACCAGCAAGCATTTATTGAGATATGAAGCCTGCAAAACAATAATACATAGAATACACATAAGAAAAATAATTAAAATTTGTATCATATATTTTTATATATGCTGTTTTTATTTTTATTCGTTCATTTTGGAGGGGTCTTAACCCACAAAATCACCCCCTGTGTTCACCCCTGCAGTGTTGGATCAGTTGATTTGGACTGACTTTAAACACAAAAGTGTTTCTAAACATTGAAAAATAAAAAAAATTTTAAGATTTGCATGTCCTTGGCAAAATTTTGTGTTTTACATAAATAAAATTTATTAAATTTTACAAGAAATATAAATTTAGACTTATTAAATAAATTCTAGTAGGCAAAAAAACTGCACATAAGATGTTATTAAAAAATGAAAATCATATTCGGAACCACCCTGTCAAGTAACCATGGGAGTAGTCAGAATGTCAGCCAAGGGGTTGAAATATAATTTTAATATTGGGAAGTATATCGGTTAAATATAAGGTTTAAAAAACTTTTAAGTTTGATTTGTAAACAGTTTGTTTAACTGGAAAAAGTTTAATATGAAGTGGAAAAACTTTAATTCCAAGTTAAAAACCAGTATAGTTATAGTTTTTAATGACTTGTTTCTCGCCGGACGAATTTGTTGTTATAAAATTGCAGTATTTTGTGAGTTTTTTACAATGTTATTTTATTTTTTTAATTTTTCTGATGTTTAGGCGTAAGCTTCCCCTTTATTCCTCGCTAAGCCCATGCAAGCAATCCCAATACGCAATAAATTTTCTGCAAAATAAACAAAAAAAGGCTCGGAGTCAGCATAAAACATGTAGGTCCAGTTCTCGATCATTTGTGTTCAAGCATTTCACAACACACACAACACAATTGATCATAAGAAGCTCGGTCAAAGTCCTTTAAAGGGCTGAAATGACCATTTTCATTTTAGTTCGTACACCTTTTCCCATATAAGATTCAATTGGTTCATGAGTTAAAACCAAATGATGCACAAGAACGAACTCATAATGAGCGATAAGGCCCATTTTCACCTCAATGGTCACGTGAATGAGCAAAATTCCAAAATATGAGGCACCCAAAAACCAAGAATATTTGTTAAACATCAAATGGATCCACCTTTTCTGATTTTAACTGGCCACCACGTTTGCCCGATTTAACGGCTCCCGATTTTTTTTTTATTTGGGGCTACCTAAAGCGTAATGTGTATGCCAATAAGCTAAGAATCCTCCAACAGCTTAAGCCTAATATCCGAAAAGAAGTGAGGGCGCTGGGACCTGAATGCTAAAAAAAGTTATGGGAAATAGCACTTCAGGTCGAAGCAAACAATTGACACCATTTAAAAGATATTGACCCATAATTAACAAAATAAAAGCGGCGCTAAATTTAGTATTAGTATTTTTGACAGTTTTTCAATATAATTTGTTGTCAAATAGCTTGCACTAAATTTAAAAGAGCTGACTTTTATTTTGTTTATGATTATGGACCAATATCTTCAAAACATAATATGAACATATTTCCAAACAATAATCTAAATTTTAATTAATGCCAATGTTAAATAAAATCTAAAAAGTTATTCATTACATAAATCATAACGTTACTTGTGCGCCACCCTATATAATAGAATAATTCTCAAATAGATCTTATATTTGCTTCTTCATCCTGTTCTTGAGATGTTGCACCTGAGCTGATTGTTTATACCATATATTATTCAATCGAAATGTTTAAGTATAAAATAAATTGCAATATATTTATCTTAAAAAACTAGAAAAATGTTTGGATTCTGTTTACTCGGACAGACAATTTATATTCTTAGCTAAACATTCATATTTTCACATAAATGTATGTGTAGCTGTGGTAAAAAAAAAAAATACCATGAATAACCAACCAAAAAAGTAATGCGTCTTTAAAATAAATGAAAACAAAAAACTAAAATAAACTAATATATAGTTCAATGTGTTCTTTTAATGTAGAGCAACATTTGGTCCCATAGGCACGCTTGTATAAACTTTTCTTTGTTTACAATGGTTTGTGCGCATGTCTGGGTTAAAATTTCTTATTAAAAAGGAATGATTTTTTATTTAACTGATTGATGTGATACTTGTTTCAAAGTATTGTGAAATATTTTTTCAAAAACCTTGAGGTTAGTAATTTCTACACCGATTTATAAAATCCTATTTTACTTCCGTTCTTTGCTTAAAGGGGCAGTCGCTTTCGGAATTCGGAACAAAAAAAAAAAACTTGTTCAAAATTTTTTCTTAAATATTAATTATACTCTTGAAATAATTGTATATTGCCATTATATACAATATAAATGAAGAATATAAAATCATTTCATATTCTGGATCTTTTTGGCAGTAGAGGTCACTTTTAAGCTGGTACAGCACTTTATGCACATCCTATAAAAAATGAAGTCAAAATTTAAATAGGATTATATTATTAAGGCGTTTTGCTGGGTAGTAGACCTAAAAAATAGTTGTTTATTAAAAAAAAAAAAAATGATAATATTGAAAATCAAAGGAAATTATTAATAATTATAAGTATTTTTGAAAATTTTTTATCGCTTCATTTTTAAAGGCCCAATCATTTAATGAAGAAGTCGAAAAAAAGAGTTGTTGACTTTTTTAATAAATTAACCAGTTGAAGCTTGATTCACAACTTTTATGGGATATTTCAGATAAATGGGACAACTAAAAAGTTATAGTTTTAAATTTGGTTTATTTTTTACCTTAGACCTCTATTGGTCAATTGTGTACAAGTATTTGGACCTGTGTGAAGCCTAGTTCGAGTTATCGCAAAAAGTCAAAATATTGCTTTTCTCGAAGACGATTTCGACGGCTTAAATTATATTCAAAAATAAATGTTTTAAAATATTTAAAAATTAAATTTTTTAAAATTCGACATTTAGTAAATTTTTCGAGATAATAAAAAAATACTTCTCAGTGGGAGATTCGTGGCCATAAATAGAAAAAAGTAAAATTTTGATATTGTAAAAAAATTTTTTACTAATCGATAGTTCATACATAAGATAAGGAAAACCCAAAAAAAGTTTGGTTAGAAAATGGCTCGAAGTTTTAACTTTTTTTAATGAAAAAATTTGAGACTATCACTTGTTTTACTTGTTTTAAAACTTTTTTGTTTTTAAGAGAATGGCTTTGAAATGAAGAAATAATAAAAATATGACGTTTAATGTTTCTTAAACTGTAAAAGTTTTGTTGTTATGAAAAGAAATATATTTTTTGTGAATTTTTAAAAATAAACATTTTTTGTTTAGTGCATAAAAGCTAAAAACTTTGGAAACTTTAAGAGTTAAAAAAAAATACATCAAAAAAATCTTTCCAAATAGTATGCAGAAATATATACAGTTTGTCAAGAAAGTGTTTTTACATAGTGAAATAATTGTAATTTTTATTTTTGTCTTAAAAAAAAAACTAACATAATTTTTTATTTTGATTATTTTTGTTTATTGATTTAGTATTATTTATTCAATGAAATAAATATAGTGGTGAAAAAAAAGAAAAAAAAATAGCAACAACAAAAACTTAAATGACTTCGAAATTTTATTGTCAGCAAAGTGTTTTTACATTTCGTTCTCTTTCTATATTGAAACTGTTGAAAGGATTTACCGTTATTGGTTTTATTTTTTTCAGAAATGGACTCATTTTTTAAAGCAATTAGAGCAAATTATTAATTGTTTTGTCTTTTATAGCGCTTTAGAAATCGTGCTATACAGTGAATATTAATACAAATAAAACTAAATACAAACGGAAATAAAAATGCCCGGTAAAAGGACATCTTTTGACATAACTCAGTTGCTTTATTATAATCATTCCATTGAGAAAACTGTTAAAGAGGTTTTTGAAATGTTTTTTGGTACAAGACAAACAGTTTATAACATAATAAATCGTACTGAAAATGAGAAAAGACTGCATCACCAATCATCAATTGGTCGACCACGCGTTCTTTCGGAAAGAAAGGAACAGTTTTTGACGAGAGCAGTGAATGACAACCCTTAAATATCGACAAGAGCTTTTGCTATTATGTATAAGGAAGAATTCGGTGATGTTATTTCGCATGAGTATGTGAGACAAGCCCAGAAAGAAATGGATATCCTTCAAAAGTAGCACGTAAGAAACCGAAGCTTACGACATATTATCGTTCGCTAGAATCGGTATGCCAGAATCCTATTGGGATAATGTTATATTCTGTGAAGAGTCAAAAATGTTGTTATTTTATAATAACGGGCCCAATTAAGTATGGCGTCGACCTTTAAAAGCCGAAACGTAATGCTATTCCTAGATCGAATTCGGCCAACTATTTGTTATGATATGGGGGTATATATCAAGCAGAGGGTTTGGCGATATTGTGTGCATTGAAGGCACAACGACAGCGAAACAATATTTTAAGGTTTTGGAGAAAAACTTCACAAACAGCGCTCCAAAATTTGGATTTAATAAAAATTTTGGTTTTCAATTGTGGAAAAGTGCTCGTTACATCAGCCCAGAGGCCGGATCTTTACCCCATAGAAGGCAGCCAAAAACACGTGCGGAGCTAAAAACTGCTATTGAAAAGGAATGGAATAAAATTCCTACGGGATATCACGTAAACAAGTTAATATATTCTATTAGAAATAGGTTACCAGCTGTAAGTAGCTCCAGAGGGGATCATACCAAATATTAATTATTTTAATTAAAGTTTTGATAAAAATAGACTTTAATGTAAGAACACTTTCTTGACAGTAAAATTTCCAAGTATTTTAAGTTTTCGTTGTTGCTTTTGCTGCTGCTGTTGTTTTTTTTCACTTTTTTTACCACTTCATTTTTGTATTTAAATAAATAATACTAAATCAATAAATAAAATAATCAAAACAAAAATTAAGATCGTTTTTTTTTTTTAAGACAAAAGTAAAGATTACAATAATTTCACTATGTCAAAACACTTTCTTGACAAACTGTATATTTATAGAAAAATATGGTTCTTGCTACCGAGGCTTGCCCCGGTAGTTTAGTAAAGGGGTTTATGTGATAAAAAAATTATTTTATTATTTTCAGCGTATCTTCAAAATGAAAATTACATTAAAAGTACCAAAAAGTGATGTAAATTATCACAATTAAGTAAGACGGAAGAATACAAATTTTTTTAGAAAATAGTAGGTGCAATAAGTCTTTTTACACATTGTGTTTTTTTTTTATCTTAAGTCTTGCTTTTGTAATATGTAGCTCTCAGATTATAAGAATATGTATAAATTACATGTGTGCATGTATGAAATGCTCCAAATATTTGGTACTAGCTGAATACCCGGCGGCCGTGGCGCAGTGGGTAGAGTGTGTGGCCCATACGCCAGAGAACCCTGGTTCGAATCCCACCAGATACAGAAAGTTTTTTCAATTGAATTAATTTTATTGTTCGTCCGTCAGATAGAAGCAGCAGAAACTGCAGACAATGGCAAACCTCAGAAAGTAAAAACTGCCATGAAAAGCTTCTTGAGAATATAAGCCGTTCGGAGTCGGCATAAAACATGTAGATCCAGTTCTCGATCATTTGTGTTCAAACATTTCACAACACACACAGCACGACACAATTGATCATAAGACGCTCGGTCAAAGGCCTTTCAAGGGATAAAATAGCCATTTTCGTTCATTCGTTCGAATACCCGACGTTACTCGAAGGTTGATATAAATAATTTTTTAACTCATTCGTCAATTTGAAAAACTTTTCACAAAAACTAGAACGAATGCTGTGTGCATCTTTTAAACCGCAACTTCGGCGGCATGAGCAAAATTGTAGCTTTAATATCTGAAGAGTATGAGAAAAAGTCAAATTTTATATTTTATTGGATACAATGGACATTTTAGAAAAAATGTAAAAATCTGACCAAAAAATAAGAATTTTTGGCAAGCATTTATGTTACTGTAGCGTCCAATGTGTTGAGGATACAACAGTTGTGCTCAGGAGCTTATGTGTTATTATTGTTGACGTAAGCTTTGTGTGTGTGTGTGTTTTTATAAGGTTTCAAAATATTTATTATTCGCTTTTTTAAATAAATTAAAATATATAAAAAAAATAAACATTGTAGTTCTTAAGAATAAATCAAAGCTTGCATAAATCAACTAAATAATAAGAAGAACGTATGGACACACAAATTTTTATGATACAATGGGAGAGGGTAGAAGAGGGTAAGGGGAGGAGGGGGAAGTTATTCGAAGTAGACAATTTTAAATAGAAAATGAGTTTTATTGATGTAGATAGTACAGAAACAATTATTTTTTTTTTTTTAAAACTGAAAAAACTTTTGCTAATGAAGGTAATGTCATATGAAAGGGAGTCAAAAATGCAATTTTGAACATTATGGACATTAAACATTATGGACCTTTCTAGAGAAGCACAAGGGCATCCAATAAAATATATAAAAACGGAAGTCTACACAATAGCAGAATCTGTTCAAAGACTCCTAATAATGAAGATATTTTCCACCATCTTCCAATATCTTCCGATCCTCTTTTCGGACATTTGCAACTGAAGAAAGACAAAAAATACAAGGAGATGTCAGCAGAAGCTCAAGAGCTAATACAAAATGTGATTTATGAACATTAAAAACTATTTTAAAAATTATAAACTTTTTTTTTAATTGCATGCCGACTCCGAACGGTTTTTGCTTATGTTCTTAAGAAACATGTTTAAGTCCATAGAATTTAAACGTTTGTACCAAGAGCTTAATAAAAAAGATAAGTATGAGAGGTGGGCGTGCCTGACGGAAAATTTTGCTCAAGTTAGGAAATAAAAACTTTTTGCTGATATTGAGGCTCACTTCAAAAATGTAACTTTTCTTAAAAAAATTGTAATGGAAGGTGGGCGTGTCTGCGGCGTATTCAATCCAAACTTGTGTATAATTAATATTTAACTGTATAAATCTAGCATACCAAATTTCAAAGCTCTAGGCTTATTTTTACTATTTTTTACGTACAAAAAAATTCGTACGGATGGTGGGCGTGTCTGTGGGCGGATTTGATCCAAGCTTATATATATTTTATATTTAACTTTACAAAGCTCTTATACCAAATTTCAAACCTCTGAGTTTATTTTTAATTTTTTACAAAAAACTTCGTATGTAAGGTGGGCGTGTTTGTGGGCGGATTTGATCCAAGCTTATATTTAATTATTATTTAACTGTATAAAGCTCGCATACCAAATTTCAAAGATCTAGGCTTGTTTTTACTATTTTTTACCAAAAAATTCGTATGGAAGGTAGGCGAGTCTGTGGGCGGATCTCATCCAAACTTCTACATATTTCATATTTTGCTGTAAAAAGTATTCCTACTAAATTTCAAAGCTCTTTTTCAATTTTTACTATTTATGGCCAAAACTTGTATGCAGTCCTCCCATTGTGCGTTCGATTGATCTGAATAGAAATTTTCTCAAAAAAATTTGATATCATAACTGAAAAAATCATCCAATTCCCAATAACAATCACTGTACATTTTTTTTTTCCAATAAAAGTCATATTTAAATGTTAGATGATTTTACAAAACCCGTAATTCGAAAAATAGTCTTTGCACAGAACCAATATCTTAACACAAGACTGTGAGTTATCACATTAAAATATGACATTTTTTGCATAAATATAACTCTGCTGTATAAATTTATGTAAAAGGAATTAAACAGTAACTTTTTTTTCAGTTGTGGATTTAAATTTAAATTGTTTGAAAAAAAAAACATTAAAAAACAAATAAAAATTACGTTTTTTACACTTTAAAATTAAAGTTTAAAATTTTAAACTAAAATTTAGAAGTTTAAAAAAATTTAATTGTTAGATTTTTCATGAGGTAGATCCATCAATATCAAAGGCAAAACCGAATATTCATGGCAAGAGGCTAATGCTGTGCATATGGTGGGATTTGCTCAGAGTGGTCTACCTTGAGCTACTTCAGCCTAACGAAACCATCACTGGGGGACGTTACCAACAACAATTTATGCATTTATGCAATGAGTTGGGCATTGAAGCCTCAAACACCCCCAATATGCTAAAAGACATGATAAAGTGATCTTTCAGCATGATAATGCTCGGCCACATGTTGCAAAAGTCATCAAAGAATCTTTGGAGGCGCTTCAATGGGATGTCCTTCCACAGCCGTCGCATTTACCAGACATTGTTTCTTCCGACTACCGCTTGTTCCGGTTGGTGACTCTTGGCTTGGCCAAGCAGCATTTTATTTCTTATGAAGAAGCCAAAAATTTATTTGTACACCGAGAAAAAAGGCAATAGTTAAATCACCTAAGTGGGCTTGGGTGGAGAGAATTGTATGGGAATTATAAACTTATGCTTATTCACCCAAGCCATTTATTGTTTAATACATTACTTTAAAAGCATATACAGTCTAATCTCGATAATTCGGACACCTGCTAATTCGGACATCGCAGTAATCCGGACACAAAATTGTTTTCATAGTAAACTCTGTAATCCGGACAACACTCATATTTTTTACCTCTAAAATTCGGACACCTTTTTTATAGTTTGTTGATTTTGCTCTTTAGTTGATTTGTAGGCATTCACACAAAAAAAAAACAAAATGTATATATGTATGTATTCTCCTTGTTCTCTTTTACAGAGAATTACATACTTTTTTCCATACGCCTAAAAACGCTGCGTTCTTATGAATTAAATGTTTTTTTTTTGCGACCACTTCTTGTCAGAAAGCTCAGTTACTTGTTTAGTAGTGAAACTGAAACTCGCAAAAATTTCGTGGATATAGTGGATTGCTAATCGTTTAATAATTGTTTGTTAAAGTAAACCATATTGCAAATTAATAATGACACCAAGAGTTAAGAAAACGCATACTTTTTTAACGATTGATAAAAAGAAAAGAAATTTTAACTAAACTGTCGCAGGGAAAGTCTTTACGACAACTTGCAGTGGAGTACAATGTTGGAAAATCAACAATTTCAGACATAAAGTTAAATGGATTAAAGATTGATAAGTAAGTTCTCTAGGGTATATTGATTATTTTAATTCACAAAATTGGTTTTTATGCAGCTACATTGGAAAATCTCAAAATGGGCTTGGTAAACGGAAAACAATGAGACCTGCTGAATACCACCTAATGGAAGAGCGATTATATAATTGGTTTATAAATAAGAGACAACATAATGCACCAATATCGTCGGAGATCATTCAGGAAAAAGCAAAGCTTTTTTGTGCAGACATTTTTGGCCCAAGCGCTGATTTTAAGGCTAGTAACGGTTGGTTAAACAACTTCAGATCAAGATATAGAATAAAATATTTATTTGAGAAGTTACATGCAAAAGTTGCTGAAATGGGCATAACATATTCTCAAGTATACAATGCGGATGAGACGGTATTATTTTGGAGAAAGCTGCCAGAAAAAACACTTGCATTGCGTATTGAGAAATCTGCACCAGGCCATAAGATTGGTAAAGAAAGAGTTACTCTTCTGCTGCAATGCTACGGGGGAACATAAGCTTAAGCTGCTTATGATAGCCAAAAACCCAAGAGCGTTTAAGAAAGTGAATTTACCCTTAGAATATGACCACAGCAAGAATGCTTGGATGACTGAGCGTATGTTTAAGAATTGGTTTGAAACATCGTTTATAAAGCAAGTAAGACGATACCAAAAAGAAAATAATTTATCCAACAAAGCACTTTTAATATTAGACAATGCGACGTGTCACCCAAAATCACTAGGAGATATCGATAAGGACATATGTGTAATGTTTTTGCCACCAAACTGCACAGCTCTTATCCAACCAATGGACCAAAATGCCATTCGCATTTTAAAACTTAACTACCGTAAAAGTTTTTTTATCCATGCTTTTAACCGGTGGAACTAATTTAATGGATGCTTTAAAAAAATTTTCTTTGAAAGACGTTGCTTTTTTGGCGTCTAATGCTTGGAATATTGTTGAAGAAACTGTGCTAAAAAAATGTTTAAATCAAATTCTATATGACGAAGAATGGAGCTCAGATGATGATCTGCCTCTAGCGTCACTACTCTCTAACGATGCAAATGAAATTATTGATATACTTGTCGATATAGCTCCAGATGTGTATCGTTCTATCGAAATTAATGAATGGTTGATGGACGACATTGAAATAAGTGATGATGAGACTGAGCAAGACGATGTCGATTACTGCAGTCGGGATGAAAATGAAAATGATGTACCAAAAACATTACACTCTCAGGCTATAATTGCATTTGACACGTGCATTAAATATACTGAAGAGCAGGACTTTGCAGCCGGAGATATTTTAAAACTCATAAGCCTAAGAGACATTGTGTTCAAAAAGAAAAACGAAACAAAACTTCGACAAATAAAAACTACAAATTTTGTTCAAATCTCTTAAAGATGTCTTTAACCTTCTAAAAATAAAAAATGTTTAATAAAAACTATTGCTTTTCAATAAAAATATTTTTAATGTCTATAAAATAATATTTCGTTAATTTTTTTATTTGATCTCGGTAATCCGGACAATTCGATATTTCGGACAGTGCTTGGTTTTCCATTGTCCGGACTATCAAGATTAGACTGTACTTCGATACCCTGCCAAAAAAAAAATTATTTCATTCATCTAAGCAAAGTATACAATATATTAACTAATATTATAAGTAGGTAAACCACCGGAAATTCGACACTTTTTATCAAAATTGTATGGAAATAATTTATCATTTAAGCCTTTTGCGTTATTATACATAGATTCTTCATTATTTATGATATGAGGTTACTGTATGCATAATTATGAAAGACAAATCGAGAGAGAAGTTCTTCAAAAAAAATTAAAAACGGTGCAAAAAATTGAGTAATTATATTGAATAACCCCCGTTATAAACTGGAGTTTTAGTATTTTACCGAAAAAATCTCCAAAAACACAAAACTACAACAGTTAAAAAAAAAAACAATTGCATGGATGGCTGAGCCTAGTTTTGAGCTATGCAAAAAAAAAAAATAATATAAAAAAATAAAACTCGGAAAAAAGTTATAACTGTTGAAACTTTTTTTTTAATAATGTATAAATTTCCAAATATTTAGTTAATTTATAGCTCAAATAAAAATTGGTAAGTTAACATGTAAAACTTAGGCGTTTTAATGAAGAACTTGGGAGGCTGAAAAATGCCTATGCCAGCTTATAAATTATACTTGGTTTTTTGTTAATTTAACATAAGCTTCTTCTCGGTGTACACCCAATATATTTTAATTAATTTCATGATATTCAAAGAGAAATTTCTAAATAAACTTTTGCCCTGACTCGTCTAGTTTAAGAGCTATGCGATTTGATGATTTTAAACCAGAGACCGAAAATAACTTTTTTCTTCACCAGTTGATCTCAAAACTGCCAGACATGCCTTTTATATTTTTAGATTTTATAAAATAAAAAGCAGACTAGCAGAAATACTTTCTGCTGTTTGTTTTCTTGTACAAGAAATAACTATTATTTTTTGCTGTATATTTTTTGCAGTTATATTCCGCAGTTTGTTATAATTCGAAAACTATGAATGCTAGTACAATGAAATTTGGTATGTGTTTGCTTGGCATTAAGATACATATAAGTATTTAGAAAATGTGGGCCGACCTCGCCCCGTTTGGGGAAAATGGCGATATCTCATTACCACAGCACGCAATGATAATGCAATTTGGTATGTGGGAGCTTAGCTTAAAGATCTGTATATGGGCATTTCTTTGAAATGTTCAACCGCGGCTGAAAAATTAAATGTTACTAAAAATTTGTTCTAATCACCAATAATGAACCAAAAATATTTAAATTTTATCATATGAGAGTATTGAGAGTTGATTTTAATTTGCATACAAAAAAGAAGTGGTAACAAAAACAAGTTTCTTTTAAACTCACTTTTAACCAAATTTAATGAGTTCTTCTCTTTATGTAATTAACTGAAATGAAAAAAAATTAATATTGTATTGAAGCATGCACTTACCAACAACAACTAAATATATAAAAATTAAAAGAGAGCATTTAAAGGTCAAATAACGGTAATTTTTATATATGTTTTTGACTATGTTCCAATGTCGCGTACATGTACCGAAAACATAATTTATTAATTAATCTAATAACATCTAATTGAAACTTAAGGGGCTGCTCATAAATTACGTAACTTAATTTTGGCCAATTTTTGAGCCTCTTCCCCCCTATGTTACACTTCGTCACAAAGTCTTGAACCCCCTCCCCCACGACGTAAAGTCACACTTTTTCTTTTTCTAAATTTTAGGGTTTTTTTTTATAATTTAGCAGTTTGGTATGAAAAAGGCATAGAACACGTTATTTTTATTGTGAGTTTTATTATTATGGAGGTTCCATGGAAATTTCACGTTGTTCTATTGTTTGTTCATCAATTTCATAAAAATTTTGACCATGTGAACAGAGCTAAGCAAAAATAAAAGCTTTTCTGACGTTAACAAGAACACCAACCAGTGGCGATACGTTATATCATGGATGCTCGACAATTGTGAAACTTGTTTTTTGTTTTATATTTTTTTTCAAAAGTGAACACAAAGTGAAAAGTGAAAGTGAACACTTTCATGTTCACTTTGAAGATATATAAGAGTTTTTTTATTGATTTACCTTAAGGGGCTGTTCATAAATTACGTAACAATAAAATTAAATTTTAATACAATTTAAAATTTTGAAAACTGAATTCAAAAATTTTTTGTGACGTAAGGCACGTGGGCGTGGTCCACCCACATTCTCTAAATATATAGATCTTCATACTAAGCTCCCATATACAAAATTTCATTACCATAGCGTGGCATGTTCATGAGATTTGTAATTTTCCCTAAAACGGTTCCCCCCACATTTCTTAAATACATATATAGATATTAATGCCAAGCAAACACATACCAAATTTTATTGTCTATAGTTTTCGAAATATAACAAACTGCTGGATATTTTTTCCATCAAAAAATAATAGAAGAAAATAAGTTACTTCTTGTACAACAAAATAAACAGCAGAAAGTAATAGTTAAATTTTGTGTACAAAATTATAAGACAGTTGATAACTTTTACTTTCTGATTTTTTTGAAAAAAAGGAATAACAGTTACGGTCCCTGTTTTAAACAAGTCTCCCATCTTGTCCCAAGTCTACTTTTAAAAGCAAGTTTTAAAAAAAAAGGAAAACGTCAGTTATAAAATTTTAGAAATAAATTGCTAAAATAATTTTTACTTTTTGCAACATTATGGATATTTAACCCAAATAACATTCGACAATCGAACTTTCGAAGAATTCAACATAAACAGGCTTCAAAAGATGTAAGGCGATTCCAAAACACAAATAATTGCATCAGCTCGGCATTGTTGATAGTAATGTTTTGGCTTGTCCGGTTTAACTTTGCAAACAAAAACAGCAAAGTTTGTTACCTTGCTCATAACCTTAACAATGATTTACGTTGAGCATTTCAATTATATAGATCGAAAGTTTCATTTTTATAAATCCATTATGACTATGAGGTTGCCAGACATGGATGGCAGTAATTATGAGCTAATAACGCAATTTCTAGAGTTTATTTTTATCTAGTAAAATACCTTCTACTTCCCAATAAAAAACACACCCTAAATAGTTGGTCTTAAAGATTCCAAATCTTTAAATTAGATACAATTTTTGAATTTGTAGTGATTGCTAGCTGCTGTTTGTTTATTGTTATTGGAAACATGCAAATGAGAGGACAAATATTGTGCTTTACTTTTTGTAGTTACTCGTACTTTTCCTGCCCAAAATGTTATATTATAGTTTGTTTTGTTTACATTTATTTTACATTTGAAAGAAAACGGATGTTGTGGCTAACCTCAACCTTTTCAAAGGTTTTATGGACTCATCTCGAAGACACACAAAGAGACAAGCCGATATTCAATGTGAATTTGTATATTTATGGGAGCTGAACTTAGCTGTGCTGAGTGTGCGTAAAATGTTTTTTTTTTTTATTAATAGATTGCTTTTTCTTCTTCTTGGGTCTGTGTGAATCGACACTATATTTAGGTTAAATATGTAGTTGAAATCTAAGCAACATCTTCTGATTGTTTGTTCATAATATTTTTTCATTCATAAAGTCATAATGAGATATTTTAACACACAGCAACTAGTGGCGCGTGTTTCTTAAAGTTGTTTAACTGCAATCATTCAGAATTCGATTGCGTGCATTAAAAATGTGGTCCAATGTTTTCAAGATGACGAAGGCAATAATGTATGCATTTCAATTAAAATTTGTTGTAATTACTCTAATACAGTGGTTCCGTGGAACCACGAAAAAATGTTGGGGTTCCACGTGACAAATTTTATTTTATTAAAAAAAAAGGAATGGTGTTTAATATATTCACATTTTTTTTCGGAAAGTTTCAAGGAAAATACAATATTGGAATCCAGCTGTGAAGCAAATAACTTCGAGTGTTTTCAGACGCTTAGTGATGTTCTCGAAGAATCTTAAGTGGATTTAGATATGGAAATCCGTGATGGTATACAGTTTACAACAATCACTGCTTATTATGCTTCATGGCATATTTACAAATAACAGCATATTTTGGTCGGTTTTTTGCTAACATGCAACAGTGATTGCAGATCTATTACAGTTTCGTGTTGCTTACTTTCGAGATACAAAGAGAAGGCAATAGGTGATATCTGCTGTCAAAAGAATTTCATGTCCGTTACATGCCATTGATGCTATGGTGTCCAAAACAAATGAGAAATATGTGGGCATCTGTTGAAACCACAGATGTAAAGCAGCTCCTAATGATAAATTTTTACTTTCGATAGTTTAAAGCATCACCTGATCATTTAATATGAAAAAAACTTGATGGATTAATAAAACGCATTTATATGAGAATTGTCTAGGCTTTTTAAACCTCCGATGAGTGAGAAGGTCCCTAGGGACCTTTTTGCCTTGTCAAACTGAAATTACTCCTACTTCGGCCACTACAACCCCCCCCCCAAAGTTACTCTGTATTCCAAGAGTATTTTGTTGCGCATCTTTTGGAAAAAAAATCAAGCCGATCGGATCATTACTTTAGGAGTTATTGAGGTTTTAGTGAGAATAGTACGCGCACGTGTGAATAGGTCCGTATGGACCTTGTACTGAATTTCACTAATAAATGCATGTTTTTGGGCATCATTATAATTTTTTTATTGTTTCAACACATAATTTACTTGTTCTGAACACAAAGACCTAAACTCAAAGACATTAGGGATGATGGTAAAAACAAAAAGTTCTAAGAAAAATTCGAAGACATGAACTTTATTGCTTTCAAGGAAAGGCACAATATTCTAATTTTATACTACTAGCAATAAACCAGTTCTTTGAATTTTTTGTTCTTAGTATTTTGTCCTTAGTATTTTTTGTTCTTAGTATTTTTGTTCTTAGAATTTTTTGTTTTTATCATCATCCCTAATGTCTTTGAGTTTAGGTAGACGTACGAAAGAGTATAAGAGAAGTTGTAGTTTCGTAAACCAAATCAGTCAAAGTTTAGACAGCGAAGAGTAAAATCGTGTGTGATAGAAGCAAAAATATAAATATCACCATCAATAGTACATTATTTGGGTTCAACGAAGGGGATATAGCGTTATGCTCATACGTGCCGAAAAAAAATAAAGTGGTGAACGTGCTCTCCACAATGCACTACACCTGCCTCGTTGACGAGCAAACCGAGAAGCGGAAGCCCTATGCCATATTACATTACAACGCCAACAAATGCGGCGTTGATACCATGGATCAAATGCTAGGCACTTACAGCTGCAAAAGAGCAACACAACGATGGCCGTTGGCCATGTTTTATAATATGCTGGACGTCGCTGCATTTGCTGCTTTTACGATTTACAACGAAATGAAGCCTATAAAAAGGAGTGACAGACGGCGGTCGTTCTTGTTACTGCTAACGAAACAATTGGCCACACCAAATATCGAAGAACGTGCCCTGAACAACCATATAACCTCATATCCAAGGATACGCAATGCGATGGAAGCATTCGATGTCAGGGTAAGAAAAACATCTTCAAATTCAAGAATAGAATATATATTTATTTGTTTTTTATTTTTCTTTTCATTTCAGGTATTACCAAGACCGATGGAAGGCAATGCACCGTCGTTTGCGGCTAGGTCAAGTAGACCGTCATGTCGCCTTTGCCGTTCTGAGTACGGGCGGCAGCGGAAAACGCGGGCACACTGCTTCGGCTGCGGCAACGCTGTTTGCGGAGAACATAGCACACTTTTACATCGCTGCAACACTTGCGCACAGGGCGGGGGACAAGAAGTATACGCTCAACAACAATAATTTTTAAACTTTTTTATAATAGTCTTAAGAAAATTCAAGCAAAAAAAAAAAAAAAAAATTAAAAAAATTGAAAAAATTATTTTTGTATGTAGAATTTAGTTATAAACAATAAAAACAAAAAAAATTAAAAAAAAAAAAAAATTTTTTATATGAAAAAAACATGATTTACAAAAAAGGTCCGTAGGGACCTTTTAACACGGCCGTGAAGTTCAGAACTGACACTCATCGGAGGGTTAATGCGAATATGAAGGTTAGCAAGGTTAAGATTTTAGGTTAGAAAGATTTAATTTTTTTTTTGTTCTTCCATATTAAAGAGCATATATTGAGTTTTTTTATGGCTTATTCTAAGACCTAAGGATTTCATTCCATGGTTTATGAAAATTTGATTGAATTGAGTTCGGATACACAATTGGAAGCTAAATTAAGAACAGTTTCAATTATAATGTTCTGGTCAGAGGTATTCGATGAATATCATAATTAATCAAAACAGGATATTCGAATTCTATTGCCGTTTGCAACCACTTATTTGTGTGAAGCTGGGTTTTTAAAATATGTTGCGACAAAAACCAACTGAAAAAAAAGAAATGGCCATTTCAGCCCTTGAAAGGACTTTGACCGAGCTTCTTATGATCAATTGTGTTGTGTGTGTTGTGAAATATTTGAACACAAATGATCGAGAACCTACTAGCTTTATGCCGACTCCGAACGGCTTATGTTCTCAAGAAGCCTTACATGGCAGTTTTTTACTCTCTGAGGTTTGCCATTATCTGCAGAGAGGTGACGGCCGAACAGAAAAATTAATTCAATTGAAAAAACTTTCCGTGTCAGATGGGATTCGAGCTCAACTCTACCCAACACGCCACGGCCACCACAAAAACCAAATACCGTAACAAAATTGATGCTGCACTAGATATGCGAGTTCAGTTATAAAACATAACGCCCAATTTTAAGAGAATCATGGAGTTTTTGAATAATTCAATAAAATCTGGAATAGCAAAATAATACTTGTTTCATTTAATATCTTATTAAAGTTTGAAAAGTCGCTGTTTGGATAAAATATGCAGGGTTCCACGATCATTGGCAAAAAATTTCGGGGATTCCACGACCAAAATAGTTTGGGAACCACTGCTCTAATGGTTTGGTTGTAGATGTTGAAAAATAAGACATTTTTTTACGGTCTAACTTTAAGAGAATAGCTGCAATTGAACTATGTTAAACAAAATTGAAACAATAATTGAAAAACGGACGTTCATTAAATGGCTTCTATCATATGAACGCCATTCGTTATTCTTAAGAACCATTACTTTCTTCACAACACTTGAAGCTATAAGAGAACATATTCGAAAGTGTTTTGCCCGAAAACAGCTTAAGTATAAAATTACCAATACCACTTCAACTCTGGATTATAACATTAAATAATTAATATTTCACACATGTCGCTGCTCGCGGCGACAATGTGAACATTTTATTCTTTGGTCTTCTCAAAATGTCGTACTGCCTCAATTCTCACGAACTCTTTTATTTGAAAGCAATTTCTTTCGAACTGTTGATTGCTCATCGCAGAATACTTATTTAGTTTGAAAATCTTACAGACAACGTGCTGTTTTGGGATGAGAACAAATTCTTAGACGAACAATTTTATGGGATTTCCTCGAATTTCGAAATTGAATGAAACAATTGCATTCATTCGAATACTTATAAATAAATAAACACTTAAGTGTTGATATTCACTCAATAAATAACGTGTGTGTATATGAGCTGTTGTTTTGTTTTGCATAGTTTTCAAGAATTTTTTCTTTTCTCAAATTAGTTATAGACAAACACCATGACGTCAAACGGCATCCTCGAATAAGTTTAATTAGTTTATGTTTGTTCTTATTTTATGGGTATGTGCAGCGCATTTGTTTTAAAGATTTTTATTTACTTTGTAAATACTCTGTAAATAAGTGTAAAGATTAACTTAAAGTAACAAAATGAAGAACATTAGTTGGCATGACCTAAATAAAATAAGCCTAGATAACAATTCCACCTAAATATTTGAAGTTATTCCAGGTCAACTTAAAAAGGTCTTGTATAAAAATAATTTTTCAAGCTTTGTTTGAAAAATCTTGAAAATAAACTGGTAACTGAAAACAGTAAACTGGCCTCCGTTAGTTTGATGTCTAATTTGAACTGCAGGTCACCTAGCCTTAAATAGGTTGTGCGTTGGGTTTGAAGCCCACCACGTAAAAAAACCATTTCAATGAAAAGTTTACGAAATATGAGAAAAATTATCGCCAAATCTGGACACGCCTACCGCAAACGAAAAACTGCATGCACCTGGAATGTCCGAATCTTCTAATTCGGGCCATAAAAAGTTCGTTATCATCTCACGATAGCGAACACTATTCACAGTAACTGCCTGACCGGCCTCATTTTGGAAAAAATACGGCCCGATGATGCCGCCAGCCAATAAACCGCACCAAACAGTCAGTCTTTGTGGGTGCATTGGTTTTTCGACAATCACTCTTGGATTATCATTCGCCTAAATGCGGCAATTCTGCTTATTGACGAATCCACTGAGGTGAAAATTTGCCTCATCACTGGAGATGATTTTCTTCGAAAATGTATCCACTGTTGCCATTTCTTGCCACCATTCTGACCATTGACGACGCTTGAAATGGTCAAGAGGCTTTAGTTCTTTAGTCAATTGCACCTTGTAAGCGTGTAAATGCAAGTCTTTATGCATAATGTTCATCAACGACGAGCGTGAGAGGTGCAGTTGTTGGGCACGTCGACGAGTTGAGGTGGACGGCTCTTCAGCCACACTATCGCGAACAGCAGCAATATTTCTGCAGTACGGTCTGTACGAGCATGCACTGGTGTTTTCACATCTCCTACAGACCCGGTTTGCTCAAATTTTTGCACGATTTTTCCGATTGTACGCACATTTGGATGATTAAATTGACCGAAAAAATCACGAAGTGCACGCATTATGCATTTTGATTTGAATGCCTATTTTCATAATAAGCCTGAATATCTTTAACGCGTTGCTCGATTGTGTATCTTTCCATGGTTCAAATTGGGTTAGTCTGAAATAGAGAAATGTGAAATGAAATGCAGAAAAAAACTTGACGTTTAGGTGTGGTTCACATTCAACATCGGCCCTTAAAATTTATCCACCCTTTATTTACGCACGACCAGTGGTGCTTACTAAAGGTCTGCAGAGAACCATCCATTCTACTTCTACAAACAGATGGTAGAAGCATGGTAGAATTATAAGGTAAGGCCGACTCGGAGAGGAATGGAGTGGAAAGCAGAATAAAGCCAGATAGATGTCAAAATCAGCTATTCATCGCGAATTTCTTTATGTTTCTTTTTGTTTCGCAGTTGTTTTTAGGTTAAAACTGTTACAGGTTTTTTTTTGCAATTTTAAGACTTCTTTCACATTTTATAGTTTTTATTACAATTTTTTTATAATATTTTCACTCAAATTAGCACAAATTTGACACCTGCGACCGCACTGTTTGCAACTTGGAAACATAAAATATTTTCTTCATTTGCAATTCCTACGAAAGTCGTCGTTTTGACATATATCTTTCTTCTCATTATCCACTCTTCGTTGACGCGTGAGAGCAGTCAGCGAAGCGGCCCTACCTTATCATTGTATCATGGTTAGAAGAATACAGGCAGATGCAGCGTTGATTGTGCTCTCTTCTTCGTTACTGCCGGTATTGTCAATGGTGCTCCCTGCTTGCAGTTAATATTTAATTTTCCATGTTGTTTGCCTTGAAGCAATTTTTTAATGCTTAAATATCAATAAAAACACGAAAAAAACAATTTTTTAAAAATCTTTAATTAAATAAACAAGATAATTTCAAATATTTAACTACGTTTACATTTTGACAATTCTTGCTTTCTCACATCTTTCTCATAGCTTCGCGGCAGTACGCTCTCATCTAGCGAGTTTACCTGTATTAATTCTACCATGTCAAAACAGATAAAACAAGTAAGAAATTGATATTATTGGTACAAATACAACAACCAGTAGAGCTTAACTTATGCTTACATGTATTGGATTGAGCGGAGAGCGTATCATCTCTTTCTCTGGCTCTCAGTGTAGTGTAAGCTTTTTTTTCTCTTTATCGGATCCACTAAACAGAGTAACTGTTTTAACTCTTTTTTAAAAAAAGTAATGGTGTAATGGCTATGGATTCTGTGAATCGATAGCTTTATATAAGGAACTTGTGCCACATTTATTAATTTTTAATTAATTAATTTTTAGTTTCATTAAGTTGTCGACAAAATTCTCTTGCTATGTTTATTTTTTTTTTATGAAATAAATTTAAAACTTGAATGCATTGCACTTATATAAAGTGTACCTTTTATTGTATTTTTGAAATAATTCGCTCTTTATTCTGTATGCTTTTGACGTCATATATCCAGATGTTCCAAGTAGAGATAACAATATTACCGATATATCTGTATGTTGCGCATGTTGTCAAACTAGTATTCTTGATGATTGATAATTTCAATCTCTCATACATGCTCTATCGTTATGTAAAAGAGATGCTTAGAGAGCGAAACCGATACAAGTTGATATAAGAAAAAAAAACCACAGATGACTTGTATGCTTGGATGGTTCTTTGCAGAGCTTTTGTGCTAACATAGACTCGAATCATTATCTTGTTGCAGCTAAGATCCGTACACGTCTGTGCGCATCAAAGAATGCGCGCAACCGTACACAGAGAAAGCTAGACGTCGACAAGCTGCAATCAAAACGGACAGCCGAAGCCTTCTCCACTCGACTCTCACTCCTACTTCAAGAAAGCACTCCTCCGACCGACGATATATGCGCGCAGTGGGCACACATCTCCCACTATATGCGTGCCGCTGCTGAAGAGGTTATTGGCTACCACCGCCCTCGCCGAAACCATTGACAAGACCAAGGGTGTCGCGACGTCACTGCAGAGCAAGACACCGCCTACAAATCCACCCTGCAGTCGGTTGTAACGCGTGTAAGGAGCAATACAGAGAGAAGAGGAGGAACAAGAGCAGTGTTACTGTTTTCGCTATTAATAGCCAAAATTGGCTATTTTCTTTTCCGCGATCAGTTTTTTACTATTTGGCGATTTTATTTTCCATTTGGCTATTTTTTTATTCGGATATTTTTTTTTATTTTGGCGAAAATTAATTTTTTGTCCTAACCTTAATGATTTAAAATTTTATTGCGATGGTGAATTTTCCCTTCATGTGAACACGATATACCAATAATATCAATCGTGCAGCACAACGCAATGAGGCTGTGTTCAAAGTTGCCTATAATCGAAAAACACTGCACAAAAAGAACTGGCTACACTGACCTCACTAAGCCAACCTTCTTTGACATTTGTAGAGGCTAGTGTGGAGGGCTCTTTTCGCGAATTGGTGCTGAATAAGTTGTAATTTTGATAAGATGGTGTTTTTTTTTTTGCTCTGCGTTAAGTGGTTTGGATTCTAAAGCATAAAAACAGGACCAATGTCGTAAAAACACAAAGTCCGAAATCACAAAAAATCTGAGGCCTACTACAGTTTTCTAAAGATGGAAGAAAGCTTAAACAGTATTAGCTATCAAAGTTCGTGTGGCATAACCACTGTTGACCAGTGTTATTTGACATGTGGCAACTCAAATCACTTGTCACTAAAGAGTAGGCAACAATTATGGCTTTTATCATGAAATGCAAGTAGTGAAATATTAAAGAAGTTAAGAAACTTAAGCAAAGTGAAGAAAATCGGTATGGAAGTTTTTGGTTTTATTTTTTGGGCAGTTTTTAAAAAAAAAATTTACTTTGACAACACTGGACGAGAGACGTCTTTTCAGGCGGAAAAAAGAGGCAGAAAAGCGCGAGTGCGAGAAGATTGAGATGTATGGCGACAGAAATGAGGCCCGAAAATTTTTCGAAAAGATAAAACACTTGGCCGATAGTTTTAGAACCAGGGCCTCCTCCTGCAAGGATGAAAACGGAATTCTAGTGACAGATATCCAGAGTACACTGACGTTATGGAGGAAACACTTCTCTAGTCTTCTGAATGGCGATGATGACAACAATCCCGCCAATAGAGATGATATCCCGGAAACCTCAATTATGGATGACAGCGTTGAAGTTCCGCTGCCCGACTATAATGAAGTCTTGGCAGCCATATCACGGTTTAAGAACAACAAAGCCGCGGGAGTCGATGGCTTACCCGATGAGCTGTTTAAGAACGGAGGCGAAGCTCTGTTATTATGCATTCACGAGCTTCTATGCAGACTATGGTCGGAAGAAAGCATTCCAAACGATTGGGACCTCAGTGTGCTCTGCCCAATCTATAAGAGAAGCGATCCCACTATTTGGTCTAACTACCGTTGGTAAGCCTCCTAAATATCGCATTTAAGGCCCGATCGAGCGTGTTATGGGAAAGCACATCGTAAACCAAGTGATTGAACATTATCAGTGTTGTTTAACATTTGGAAAATCTATCACCGACCAGATATTAACGCTACGACAAATCTTAGAAAAGACCCTAGAGAAACAAATCCACATCCACTATCTTTTTGTCGATTACAAAGCCGCCTTCGACAGTCCAATAAAAAATTACGTATACTTCACCATGTCTGAATTTGGGATGCCTGCAAAATTAATCAGGGATCGTACCGATTAAGGTTTTTATCAAAAAAGTCAGATATTAACAGTAATCTTCTAACTTTTAATTTTCCCGACAAAAATACTAGTTACTTTGCGTCTTCTATTTTTTCGGGCAAAAATAACGGTTACTTTTGACTATTAATTTTAAAAAATAAAAGTCGCAAATTTAAAAGGCGTTTAATATTCGTGAGGCTGTGGCCATTAGGATCATTATGGTATATTTGAAAAAGTCCATCGTCAACTTTTTCGTTATGCCTTTTTCATATGAAAATTGTAAAATAACAGTTATTTTAGGCCCCTGAAATTAATCCGTCTATGCAGGATGACACTGAGCAACACCAGCAGCGCAGTTAAAATCGGGAAGGACCTTTCCCCCCATTTGCTACCAAACTAGGTTTCATACAAGGTCATTCCTTATCATGCGACTTTTTTAATCTAATTAGGGAGATAATTATAATTATAATTATAATTAGGAAGATAATTCGAGCTGCTAATTTAAGGCAAAGCGGCACCATATTCTACAACACTGTTATGCTGCTAGCGTATGCTGATGATATTGCCCACAATAAACGCTGAGTCGCATGGGTCTTGCAGTGAACGCAGATAAGACGATACATCTGGTGTCAACAAACAAACATTCCCAGCGTCTTGGCACCCACGACATTATTGACTACACCTCCTTCGAGGTTGTGAAGGACTTCGTCTACTTTGGATCCAGCATTAACTCCACCAACGATATCAGTAGAGAGATAAAACGAAGGATAACTCTTGCCAACAGGTGTTACTTTGGGCTCAGTAAGCAATTGAGAAGCAGCCACAAATAACTAATAATAAGTCACTAGTCATGCTCGTCCTGTTATATGCAGCACAAACCTGGACGTTGATCAGCTCTGATAAAAATACTTTGGGAGCTTTCGAGAGAAAGATCCTTCGTAAGATCTACGGACCAATCTGCGTCAATGGCGAGTACCGAATACGATGGAATAAAAAAGGAAAAAATGAAAAAAAACGAAATGGCCATTTCAGCGCTTGAAAGAACTTTGACCGAGCTTCTTATGATCAATTGTGATGTGCGTGTTGTGAAATGTTTGAGAACTGGACATGCAGTCTTTATAATATTTACAAGAATGGCACTACTCTCACCAAAACGCTGCAAATCCTTTAAATAATTTTTGGAGCAAAAAAAAAAAAAAAGTTTTTTAAAAATGGAATTTTTGATTTATCAACACGTTGGCAACGCACAATAGATGTAAACGGTTTTTTAATGTTGGTATGAATTATTTTCACATTCTTTTATTTAATCTAACTTATATACATGTACTTGGTATACGGGCACAAGTATGCGAAGAAATTTCATATCGAAAACACTTCGGTTTTGAGTACAGTACTTGAATGTTTTACTTTTGTTTTGTAGTGTACTCACTCGTAGTTGGTTGTTGACAATGATAGAGTGTAATAGCCTCGATACATTGACTTCGGCTGAGGCCGTGCATCATCTGACAAAATTTTTTACATGTATTTCTTTTGGAGAGAAACTGGTGAAATATTGCCCTTGCCGCTGCGGCTTTGTCGTCGATATAGAATAGTTCCTAATTTGACAGCTTCTCGTTGCAGCCGCAATCAATGTGTTTAGGTCGTAAGTATACGTGTTTCAAGCAAATGTTGTGAAGAGGCGTTCGGATGTATTCGTGCAGATGTCTATTAAAGACAATGTTTAAGAATTAAGGCTAAGTCCATTTTTTGTAAATTGAGCAATCACTAATAGCATTATAACGATTTTTACTACTTCAATCTACCATCTAACACAGAATGTTTTTTACAATTGTCACCTCTCTACAGACAATCCTCAAACCTCAGATAGTAGTAAAAACTGACATGTGAAGCTTTTTTAAAGCATAAGCCGTTCGGAGTTGACATAAAGCTTGTAGGTCCAGTTCTCAATCATTTGTTTTCAAACATTTCACAACACGCACAATACAATTGATCATAAGAAACTGGGTCAAAGTCCTTTCAAGGGCTAAAGTTCCCAATTCGTTTTTTTTTTTAATAACGTTTAAAGCTCGAAATTTAAAATGTGGAGACAAAGCTCATTTAAAAAGTCCTGAGCTTATAACGCGCCATTAAAATGATTTAAAATTTAATTTCGTTTGATAATATAGGAGTCAATACCTCAGACTAAGAACTTATTTCTAGAAAATAAATAAAAAGCAATTCTCTAAAGCTTTTCTAACGAAACTTGAGAAATCATCAAGTTAATTACAGAAATCAACAGAAAAACAATAGGATACCATATATGGTATTCAACGAAGCTTGAACTTATGAAGAGAACTCAATTTAAAACAGTCAGAGGAACTTTTGATAAGTATAAAAAAGTTTTTAAAACCTCAAAATTGTAAAAACGTTAAAAAAAAAAATAAGAAAAGTAGAAATGGTAGTTTGATTATTTAAATGTTTATAGTCTAACAAGTAATAAATATTTTCACAAATTTGTGCTAAAAACGAAAAGAGTTCTATAAAATTGCGTAGATATTTTGATTTGAGTAAATTTCAAAATATTTTTTTGTTTCTAAAGTTGCTGTTTTTGTTATACAACAATTAATCAGATTAACCGCACGTAGTTGTTAAAAAGCTTTCTTAACAATTATGCTCGAAAACGCAAGTCATGAATATTAAGACGGCTATTTTAAATATTATTGTTTCATTTGCTTACCATCTCAAAATTAATAACAATAAATTAACTTTTCCTTGAATTTAAGAAATTACAGGTGAATCTTTATTTATTTTAATATTGCGTAAACAAAAGCTTGCTGGCCAATTTTTGCTTATTTTTAGCTATCACGGTGTGTTTTTTTTTTTTCTCATTACCCCAATGAAAGACATACAACAAGTTTTCGGTTATTGTTTACATGAGAATTCGCTTTAAAATCAAACATTTCCAGTACGAAAATAAAACAATAATTCGGTTCTATAAACATTTTTCAATTTTGATGCAAGCAGCTATTAACGATTGAATAAATATGGAAATGAACATTTTATTACTAACTAGAAGTTCGAGTAATTTTGCATCTAGATGAATATCAAGGTTTGCTAAAAATACTTTCTAGATATTAAGTAGAATGCAAAAAGTCTGTTCGAAAAGTTGAATTTTTCGAATAGTGCAATATAAAGTGGTTCAATACAAGGTATTGAATAACAAATATTAACATTTTATCCAAAAAAAAAGAGGATTTTTATTTTGATCAGAACAGGAACGAGTCGCCCTGCGGTAAGAGATTACAAGCAACGCAATAGTTTGCTTTTGCTATACTCATATTATATTTATTATACTCATATTATACTCATATTATGTGTTCCGAGAAACTCATTGCTTTATAAGTTATCCAATGCTGGATTGTTATCTAAAAATGTGAAAATAGTACAATTGTTATATGAGGGTACAACAAGTCAAATTTGGGATGGCAATTTCTTATCAGATCACTTCTCTGTTACACAGGGTGTTAAGCAGGGATGCCTCAGCCCTATGCTATTCGCAATGTATTTAAATGATGTGCATGATAATTTACCCGGTAGTATATATGTGGCTGGCACGGTTATACTTTACGCTGACGACATCGTTCGCTTAGCAGATTGTCCAATTGTACTTAAAACTATGATTGACGCTTTGTGCAACTATTGCATTCAGTGGTGCCTAAAAATTAATCTCACGAAATCAAAAATCATGGTATTTAGAACTGGTGCTAGAGTTAGTCGTAATTTGAAATGGTCTTATGGTGATGCCGATATTGAAATAGCATCCTGGTTAGGTTATGTACATCATTCTAAAATATTTCTACTAAACAAACTTAAAATTTTTAACACTGCAGCAAAATCTATTATGTTTTATGGCGCCGAAGTTTGGGGTTTCAAACGAACGAAAACGAAAATGGAAATCTCAGCCCTTGAAAGGCACTTGAAAGGGGTTTCAAACAATATGACTTAATTGAGAAGCTATTGCGTTACTTCCTGAAGAAAATGTTATTTTACCTGCTAATACTACTTAATATGTTACACATAGAGACAGGTTTGTCTCCCCAATATGTAGAAACACTCAAATTACACTTTAGTTCCTGCTGAAGAAACAATTTTATAAAATACTTTTTGGGTACCCCAATGATTAAGTTTATGTAGTGAACTTGATTTGTCTTTACACCATGATGGTATACTACAAGCATTGAGATTAAAGGAGTTTTCATGAATTGTATCGACACATTCGATTCCTACTTTCTTCCTACTGCCTTCCTACTTTGTCGACTCAAAGGATGCGAAGTTTTCGCATTCTGTGATGCCACAATTAAACGGCAACTAAATGTTGCATATAACAATATCGCACGTTATGTCTTTGGGTTGAAATGAACAGATCATGTAACACAGCATGCAAAACAGATCTTCGACTTGACCTTTGACAGTCTCTTGAACTTCGGGGTGTTGATTGCTTTGCACAAAATAATTTTTGCAAAGGAACCACCACCATATTTGTATCAGAAACTACAATTTTTAAGATCTATACGTGGAAATAACTTAATTATACCCAAACATTTCTGCTAATCGTCCTAACGACAGTTTTTCGTTAATTCCATACGCCTTTGGAACCCCACATTCAGCGTACTTGCAATGCAACTTTGTTCAAATTTACCCTGTCAGATTATCTGTCTTCCATGTAATTCACCATACAATTTTTTTCTCGTTCTCTTTGTTTTCGTTATTTTTTTCATTTTTTATTTAAATTATTTTAATATTTTAATGTTTGAAATTTTACAATAGTGTTTATTAAATACTTGTGTAATCAGTGCTAAACTGAATGTTAATTCTTGTAAGCGCTTAAATTTATCTTAATAAATAAAATAAATCAATAAAACAAATTTCAGATCTGTGAAAAACCTTAAGCTTCCAACGCAAACGCTTGATATGAGCGAACTTGCGCTAAATATCGACACATAAAAAGGCTGCCAATTCAAATGTATACGTGTACAGTTCCAGAGCTACTTATTGGATTAGACAATGCGCATCTAGGAGTCGCGCGTAGAGTTGCTGCAGATGGCCAGAAGGGACCAGCCGTTATACAGACTACGCTAAGATGGGTCGTATACGGGTCCGGTAATAAGTACAATACACACAATATAAACCGTGAGTTCTTTGCCCAAGTTAACCAGGAAGATGAGTTGGAAGCATTGGTAAGAAATTATATCGCGGATGAAAGCCTAGGAGTTCGCACAGCTGTGGAGCCAGTAGATTCCGAAGACAGGACTAAAGCCAAAAGGATAATGGAGGAGACTACCTTCCGTAAGGGAAGTTGGTTCGAAACTGGGCATGACGACGTAGTTCTTCTTAGTTAGTAGTTCTCGGTCTGGAAAAGAAATTTCAACCTGACGAATATTTTCATAAGGAGTATACTCAAATAATGAAGGACTACGAAATTAAAGGTTTCACAAGGAGGTTAAACGATAGCGAAGCTTCAACGAAAGGACGACGGAACTGGCACCTGCCACATTTCGGAATTTATAACCCAAACACACCAGGGAAAATGCGTTTGGTGTTTGATGCAGCTGCAGAGGTTCAAGGCATTTCTCTGAATTCGGTGCTTCTATGTGTCCCGGACTTAGGTCAGCCTTTAAAAATGATATTGATGAAATTTAGAGAAAAACCAGTCGCAGTCTATGCAGACATTGTGCAAATGTTTCATCAAGTGTTAATTCGAGCTGAGGATCAGCACTCGAAACGTTTCTTGTGGAGAGACAACCTAGAGAATCCTATTCAGAAGTGTGTGATTACAGTAATGACGTTCGGAGCTACCTGCTCCCCATGTTCCGCATAGCATGTAAAGAATCAGAACGCATTGGACTTCCGAACCCAATTCTTAGAAGCTGCGAAAGCCATACTTAAAAATCACTATGTGGATGATTTTATTCATTGTTTCTCTGATGAACAAGAAGCAGTAAGGGTTTCGAGAGAGGTTGCTTGGATTCATGCACAGAGCTGTTTTGAGTTGAATCGATTTGGTTCAAACTCGTCGACGGTAAATCGATGCCTCAACAATTCCGAAGTGGAGCCTTCAACACTAATGCTAGACAGAGACGACGTCACGTGTTTCCAAAAGGTCCTAGGACTGCACTGGGATACAGAACACGACAACTTTAAGTTCTTGTTGTCATTTGGTAGAGTTGATCCCGCATTGTTGAAACGTTTTAAGTATAACCATGTCTGTATTTGACCCGCTCGGCAATGCTTCAGAATATTCGCTGATAGCGAAGCTGTTGTTACAGTTAATTTGGCGCACGAGAGTAGAATGGGATGAGTGTATTACAGAAGAAGCCAACGACATACGGAAGAAGTGGCTCCGCACGTTGAGAGATGTAGAGCAGCTGAGCATCCCACGCTGCTATAACAATTTATTCTTGTCGACACCGGTTGAACTACACGTGTTTGCTGATACCAGTGAGCTGGCGTATGCTGTTGTAGCATATTGGAGAGTTCCTGCAGAGCATGATAAGGTAGAACTGGCGTTTGTGATCGGAAAGACAAAGTGTGCACCGCTTAAACTAACTTCAATTCCTCAGCTAGAGCTTCAGTCCGCAGTGATGGCCACCCGACTACGTCATATGATTGTCCAGGGCCATGAGGTAAAACCAGTGAGAATGGTGATGTGGACTGACTCGGATCTGAAACGGATTTGTCTTGGATTAAATCAGACCACAGAAAATGCAGGCCCTATGTTGAGCATAGAATTATTGAGATTCTAGAAAGAAGTTCAGTTGAGGATTGGAGGTGGGTCCCCAGAGCTCAGAATCCAGCGCATTTTGGCACACGTAAGTTAGACGGAAAGTGCGATTTTCTTTTGGCTATGCGGGCCGAGATTTTTACGTGAGGACGAAAGCAAGTACCACCAAAGAGGAGCTGCGAACAAAACTGACTTGACTTCATATTAACATTAATAGCGATATCTTTAATAGATTTTTTGATTTTATTCGACTTAAAAAAGTCATTGCATGGATCTTACGCTTTAAGAATAATTGGCTTAAGAAAACAAAATCAGCGGTTAGAGCCTTAAGCGAGGCGGAGTTTGGAAATACAGAACTCGTAATTTGCCGAGTTTTCCAAATGGAAGTCTACGCGGATGAGCACCGCTTATGCTGTTAGTCCTCAACAAAAAAGTGAAACGCAGTAGTAGCTTGCAGAGGCTAACGCTTTTCATTGATGATGCAGGCGCGATTCGTGTGAATGGTCGAATTGATAATGCTATGGCGGTTCCTCTCTGTACACGAAGATCAGTGATCATTCCAAAAGAACACCGTGTGAGCAAACTAATTGTGGAATTCTATCACCGAACTTGGAAACACCAAAATGAACAAATTATAATAGCAGAAATTCGACGAAGATTTTGGATACCACACATCAGAGTCATCATTCGCCAAATAGTGCCAAACGTGCTTGATGTGCATTCGAAATTTCATAAACAGAAATTCCGATCTGATAACTGGACGAATTTTGTTGATGCCGATAGGGAATTAAAAAGCAGGCATGTGAATTTGAGCGTGGATGAATAGTAAATGCCCTTGCCAGAAAAAATATAGAGTGCATCTTTAATTATCTCCTAAACTCACATGCTGGTGGATGCTGGGAGCGGCTTGTACGTAGCGTTAAGACTGCCATGGGACACGTACTCAAGGGAAGCAGCCTTCAAGAACACTCTTTCTACAGCTTGATGTGCAAGGCTAGAAATATCGTGAATTCTCGATGAGCCCTTGACCTCTAATCATTTCCTCTTAGGTTTGGCTAGCTCTGACCAGACGCCTCATCCGCACGAAGAGAAGCTACAGGCAACCCGCAAAGAAGCGTGCGTGGTGCAACAGATGCAACATTTCTTTAGGAAAAAATGGTTGGCAGAGTACCTACCAGATCTGTATCGAAGAACGAAATGGTATAAACTAGACATCTGCATGAATACATTTGTTTTACACTTTGTTGTGTACACTGCAGCAAAGTGTACACTTTCGTACTGTACCACATTTTATAGTATCTTTCAAACTTGTGTGCAGTACTTTCAAATCAAACATAGGCTGAAGCGAGTACTGTACAACATCCGGTTGGATCTTAGCAGAGTGTGTACACAACATTTAATTAGTTGCATAGCTATTTTTCTGCAGACTACTTTATTGCCTTTTCAAAACGTAGCAAGTACACCAAGTAGATTTTGCTGTACCGCTCGAAATAGATATGAATATCGATCATGTTAAAAAGTCATGTCTAAAAAAGTATTGAAGTTTAAAAAATTTAAGTATATTTTTTTAATGTTTGTATGAATTACTTTCACATTCTTTTATTTAATCTACCTTATATACATGTACTTGGTATACGAGCACAAGTACGCGAGGAAATTTCATATCGAAAACACTTCGGTTTTGAGTACAGTACTTGAATGTTTTACTTTTGTTTTGTGGTGTACTCACTCGTAGTTGGATGTTGACAATGATAGAGTGTAAGTATACGTGTTTTAAGCAAATGTTTTGAAGAGGCGTTCGGATGTATTCGTGCAGATGTCTAGTATAAACCGGTGACACCGCTCGAAGTCGATGACATTGTGATGTTACAGTTACAGATTTGTTACAGTGGTTGATGGGCAGAATTGTGAAGGTGTTCCCTGGTTTCCAAGTCAGAACAGCGGAAGTTCAAACCGAAAGCGGTATTTTAAGGCGCCCGGCGTGTATGCTACAAGGCTTGATGTTGGTGAATCGAACATGAACTAGATTCACGGGGTCCGGGATGTTGACGAGCTTTTTTTAATGTTATCTTAAAGTATTGATGTTAATGTTAATGTTAATGTTATCTTAAAGCATTTTACTTTTAAGTTGTAGATTTGCAACTCTGTAACTTGGCTTCATTATAATAATTTGTTCTTTATATAAAAATTTCGCCATTGTAGAAAAAGCGAACGAGTGAGAGGTCGAAAGTGAATGTATTTTCTTTATATTTGAAGGGCTTATTGCAGAAACATGATAAGCCACATAATATCAAAAGCTGGTATTTTGCGTTATTTCTAGTACATTGTACCACAGTAACACTTACTGAAAAGGTTTGGACTTATTTTCAATAAATTGCGAACTTATAAGTATCTTTTTACAATTAAATATTTTATTAAATTTCTTAGTCAATATCTCGAATAGCCACATACAAAAGCTACCTTTCAAATAGAAACGCTGAATTTCACTGCGAGTTATATCAAAATTCAAGATTTTATTGGCTAAATTGACAGTATAATAGACGAAGATTTCCTATTAACTACTAATGGAAATACATCAAAAAAACATTGAACAATATATATTTTAATATATGTGGCTTATCATGTTTTTACGCAAATAATTTTTACTTTTAAATTTGTAGTAGCTTATAATGTTTTTCCATTTCCTTAGAGTCAGTTTTTACATTTACATTGTTTCTATGAAAGCCACATGCTATGAAAAATAATTACCACCAGTAGTGAAGACTGGTTTGAAAACATCAATGATAGTATATAAGGCGAAGATTTCATAGTTTTCACTTATCAAGAATTGACGATCAAGTCTTGCATTTGAGGATGAGAGACGCGGACATCAATGTGAGAGAGAGTAAATTTAAAAGGGAATAGCAAAGAATTGACGTCAATTCTTGATCAGCGTAAATCAGGTAATACCATCGGTTGATGAAGGAATTTCAGAAACCAGTAAGGTATATTTATTTTCATATAGTGGCTTATTACATTATTGCCAAAAAAGGCAGCCAAATTGAAATTGTTTCGATTTATGCATTTGAATTATAGAAAATGGTTTAGGAGAATGCAACAATGAATTGCGTAACGAAGATTCTGAAGTGCTACCAGGAACCAGTCAGGTATTTTTGATTGTTTATCTTATTTAAAAAGAAACAGGTCTTATCATGTAAAATCAACAAGCGTAGAAAACAAGTAAGAAAACGCAGAAATTGTTGGATGAGCTACAAAAATTAATACTTATTGTTCCGTTTTTGTTAACAAAAAATTTTGAAAATAAATTTTATGCAAAAACATAAGCCAGATTTTTTTAAAATGATTGGTTTCCCTTATCCTTGGCCATGTTTTGGGAGGCTTCTATAAGCAATAATTGCAAGTATTAAAAGTGCGATTACATGGAACATCTATTTTATACATTTTTTTTTTAAATTCAAATGGGATCATTTCAAAATTTTTATTTTGTGGCTTATCATGTTTCTGCTATAAGCCCTTCACTTCATTTATTCAAATTAACATTATATTTCATTATTTTATAAACAGGTAATAAAACGCCATCTGAAATAGAACAAAAGTGGTGTTCTTATTTATACCTCTCAGTTTTAACAGTGTGCTTAATATTATGGTTTCTAATTTATCATTGTATGCATAATAGGAGCTGAGAAATAAAAGTTAACACAAATGCATATATCGCTATAGGTAGCAAGGAAAATATTGCCGTCATTCTAAAAGAAACAATTTTTTGAAAGCAGTTCTGAGATTTAAATATACTGGGTAAACTGTTAAACATTTTTTAAAATTGGTCGAGCAACCAACTTTCGTTTTTTTGGATCAATTCATTTGGACTGACTCATACTTATTTCAATTTAATGCTACATTGTTATGAGGGACTATATTTTTCAATATGGAATTAAAATTATTCGGCGTTGTCTTTTTCCAGTTATAAATTGTTATAAAAATTGGAGACAAATTTTTATTTAGTGTATAAGTTACAACCCAGTTGTGCCAGAAAGCATTTCAAGATTCAATATTTCTACATTATTTTTTTACTGGCAAGCATTACATTTTCCATTGCTACTGAACATTACTTTCTTAAAGCAATTGCCTAGGCAGTAAGGCTTACTACTTCCCATCTAAAAAGAAGCAGAACTGTAATGCTCAGAACGGCTGAAATTGAGTTTTTTATTTATTTACATTAACTTTTGCCTTACTCTGAAATGTACAAATTTTGTGACAGAAATGAGATAATTATTTTTTTTTTTTGTTTTCGCATACATTATTTTTATTTATTAAATATGCAATTCATGTTAAATTACAAAACATGTCTTTGGTATATTTCATAATTTTCAGACAATATCAATATTTTTATGCACAAAAATAGCACACCATTTTTGCTTGATTTGCTTTTCGCAGCTTTTACAATCCTCACAGTTTTTTAACTGTATTCCAGGATCAAGAGGAGTCGTTTCTTCGTGTAAATCAATATCGTTTTCTTCGTGTAAATCAGAAATCATCCTCCTTTGCGATAATTTCAAAGGACCAGTGGATTATTTTCTTTCCACTTCTATCCCCAGAAAATAGTTTATTGGACCCTTGTCCACTATTTCCAATTTCGAAACTAATTCTTTTTTAATTCATTCATTGACTCCAAACTAGAGCAAACTAGTAAAATATCATCCACATAAACGATAATTATTATATACTCATCTGAAGAATTTTTCGTATAAGCGCAATGATTCGCATTGCTTCGAATGAAACCAATATCATTCAGAATTTCATCCAATTTCTCATTCCACTTACGCCCGGACTGTTTTAGACCATACAGCGACTTTTGTTACTTGCAAGCTTTGTTTGGATATCTCTGATTTTTAAACCCTTCAGGCTGCTCCATATAGATGTCTGCATCAATATCACCATTTAAATATGCTGTCGTAACATCAAGTTGATGAACTAACATTTTCAACTCAACAGTGCCAATGCCAATACTGTTCTTACAGTTGAATACCGAGTAACCGGGGAAAAAGTTTCTGTGTAGTTTATCCCATATTTTTGGCTGCATACTTTCGCAACCAACCTGGACTTGTATCTTTCAATTTTACCATTTTTGTCTTGCATTTCACTACTGGAACGTTTGGAGGTTTATCAACTAAGACCCAAGTCTTCTTTTCAATGAATTAAACTCTGTCTTCGTCGATTCAATCCGATTCGCTTGATTACTCTTTTTCATTATTTCCAAAAGAGACTCAGGATTGTCAGGCTCAGAATCCATAAAACTATTTAATATTCTTCTTCCAGATCTTAGGACTTTATAGTTGTCATCATCCCGTAAAGGCTCAGATGAACTGTCATATCCAGATGATGAAAGAACTGCTTCTTCTACATGGCCATTACTTCCCTCTAAATCGGTTCGGTCAAATACCTAACACTTTTGCTCAATTTTACACCCTTAAATTTCTATGTAAATATATTGTACTCATTCTCTGAGAGTTTTTGCATTGACTATTCTATAAACTTCACATCTCGACTCTTGTGCATAGTCTTGGTTTCTTTGTTAAACAGCCGATATGCTTTCAACTCATCGCAATATCCTGTAAATACGCATTCTACACCTCTAGATTGGAACTTTGACTTACCTGGACGTTTGTTCAGCATTATGGCTTTACACCAAAAAGCTCTAAAATGTGATACCATGGGCTTTACACCACTGAATTTTTCTACAGGAAATTTTTCGTCCAATGATTTAGAATAACATCGATTTCTTAGGTAGACTGCAGTGTCGACTGCTTCTGCTTAACGTCCTTCATTAAATCCGGATTCAATTAACAAACAACGTGCCATTTCAACTTCCGTTCTATTCACACGATCGGCTACACTATTTTGTTGTGGCGAATACTCAACCGAAAACTATCGCTTGATACCAAATTTGTCTAAGTTAAGGCGGTCTTCTCATTCAAAACCCGTTTTTTGGACACTTTTTAAAAAAATTCTTATTTGAAAACGCAAAGAATAATTGAAAACTTTTTTTATTTATTGTATTACAAAAGGTTCAAAGTAAATAAAAACAATTTTTTTTGCCTCGATACGTGGGCTGTTCAAAAAGTAATGAGACTTCAAAGTTGGTGGTGAAAAAAAAGGTGTCGTCACGGCGGCCACGATTCCGGGTCTCCGGAGCGTCTGAAATGAAAAAAAAAAACGGGGTTATAATCAGTATAGATGTAATTCTCGGGTGAACCTCAAGCTTAATTTTGTGATTTTTTTTGACAAAATGGCGGCCATTCAAAAAAAAAATTTCAATTTCGGGTTTTTTTTTTTTGTAGTTTAGTGTAAAAAAAAAATAGTAAAAAATTTTTTAAAATTATGGTCGAGGTTCACCCGAGAATGGTGACAATTCTGCGTCGATTCCACTTTGTTTCATGAAAATCGGTTTAGTTGAACTGGAGATATCATGGCCGCCAGTTCGAAAAACGTGGGTTCGAGATAAACGCGTTTAAAGTTTGAAGTAATTTTTTTGGGAAAAAAAAAATCAAAAATGTTTAAATGCAGTTTTAAAGAGCTGACAATTTTTACTTACAAATATTAGTCGGCGATGCCAGCTCCATACAGGCCACCTTCCTCTTTTTCGTAGAAACTGCTTTCTGCTGCCCTCTCTGCTCTGCGAGCCGTTCTGCCAGCTTTTGATGATGCCGCAGCTCGAGTCTCTGATCGGTTCAATCTGTCTTCGTTGCGAGATAGTGCGTATTCGTATGCGTTTTTGCCAATCGCAATACCCATCAAACCCATAATTTTAAGTATGGGTATAAAACCGTCGTTGAAGAGGCACGTTGCAATGAAATTGGCCACTTCGATGGTGCGTGCGCCTGAGTTGATGTGTTTGGGCGAAAGTGACCAAAGAACAGAATTGTAGGACTCATTGGAATTCTGAGTTTCAGATCCAAGGCATCTTTCAAGCAAATTATCTGCCGACAGCCCTTCGTAAGCTGGTTTTATTACCTCCATCACCTTCTTGTCGAGAGGTGCATACGTGTGGTGAAAGCTATCTAACGTACCTTCAGCAGTTGCTTTCTGCCATGCGCACCAGCTTGACGCACCGGTGGGGCAATTTTGGTGTTGCGGTTTATCATCGGTGGAGCACTTATGGTAAAAAGTGGCCCAAATTTCCTTTTTCATATCCTCCACGGAGTCAGGATGACGGCAGATCGCAAGGCCATAATATGTGGTCAACTCGGATATTAATTTGTCGGTGAGCTTGCCCGCACCTTTGCCTCCAATGCCCTTATTTTCTTTTTTTATTTTTCGAAGTCGCGTGCCCATTCGCTTCTGCACATGCCCAATGCATTCTTTCTTTTCCACTATAGGGTCACCGTCATAGGGGTCGACATCTAATACACCTTTGAAGGTCTGCGAATCACCATCGCCGATATACTTTACATATTTTATGCCGTGTGTTTCAAACGACCTGGAGAACATCTCTATTACAGCGTCCACCTCCATTTTCCCAGAGCTTCCTTCATGGTTTATGGTGCATTCTTCGTCATGAGTATCAAGCCAAATTTGGTAAGCCTCTGGCTCTTCTTCCTTCTTGGCTTCCCAATATTTGCAGCTGTTACACAGACGAGATTTTACGACAGTGTCAACAATTTTTTTGGTATGCTTGGCAATCAAAGTTGTGACACCATAAAGGGAAGCAAAGCCACGCTTCTTCCAAGTCCTATCCCCCGACACAGTAAATAAAGTGGGATCGCACTCTGGATTCGCTTCGATCATAGCCTCTTTTTCTTCTCCAATAGCTTTTGAAATGACATGTTCGTACATGGCTTTTCCAGCAACGTATAAATTTTGTAGGATAGTATAGTACAGATTGTTGGACAAACTTTGTCCGAGGTCCATGAGGCCACAAAACATGGTTATACCTTTTGGCCCAATCCCTAAAAGCCGCATGGCAACAACCAAGCGTCGATTAATTCCATATGATTTTCCGATCATAGGTGACGAAGGAATATATGTTGTGCGTGGGCAGGCGCAGTTCAAAGCGATTTTAAATCCAACTCCATTTGGTGAGGCTTCTGAGAACTTAATTTTTTGCTTGCATGAGGCACAAATTACCAACGCTGAAAACGTGGTAAACACAGAACAGAACTCGAGAATGCAATACTTCAAATTGTTTTTGATTGATACTTCGTCGTCTTCGTTATTCTTGAATTTCTTGGCCGATGTACTGGTATATTCAGAATCCTCTGGTCTAAGATGCTGATTTCCACTAAACCCGCGTTTTTTACCACGATTCTGACGCTCACTTGGTCGTTTTTTTATTTTTTTATTACTTTTCCGATCCATTTTACAAAAATCACAATAAATTTATGAAAAATTTACTTTTCCGTTCACTGAAGCGCACGCGTCTGTTGCTCAACTCGATACAAACTGAACTAAATGATGCTTTCAGTTGAACACCTGGACTCAAAAAATGCTTCAACCCCTAAAATAAGCAGAAATGTGTATTCGTATGTTTGTATGAATATGTGTGCAAACACGTTTTTACCTAACAATAAACATTTTCAACGGAATTCGGTGGTTACTTTATGCCGCTTCGTTCGAAAATGAGTCGAAAAAAAATAGCTCATTTTGACGAAGACCTTGCTTCACAAAAAAGGCTGTATCTTCTAAAGTATTTCGAATTTCTAAAAATCCTTTTAGGGGCATATTCACAACTACCCAAGCTATAAATAAATGCAAAAAAAAGTCGAAAAAAAAGTTGCTCAATGAGAAGACCCCCTTAATAGCAAATTCCGACGACAAATACTCATGACCATTGTCACTGCGAAGAATCTTCAACTTTTTCGACGTCAGTCTTTCAGCCATAGATACGAAACTTTGAAATGCATTGAATAATTTTCCTTTATTTTTGAGAAAAGAAACAGAGGTCATTCGTGAAAAATCGTCTATAAATAGAACGAAATATTTAGCGCCTTCATAGGACGGAACGCGCATCGGGCCACATACATCCGAATGTACTAATTCAAGAACGTCCTTTTATCGCGAACTTCCTGTTTTTGGAAACGGTTGCGCACATATTTTAACCTTAAGGCACGTATCGCAAGAAAAATTTGCTGGTACATTTTTTAAATTTACGCCGTTTAGCATCCCCTCCTTCGTTGATAGATACATGTTTTGAGGGTTCAGATGACCAAATCGTTTGTGCCAAAGTAAAAAATCATTTTTTTAATGCATATGAACACATGCCTTGAACTTCTACGTCTACCTTGCTTTGACACAAAAAATGTTGATCATCGTTATGCCAGTAAGTATTACTTTGTTGTCTTCATCCAAAATCTTTACAGACTTTTCCTTGAAAATTACCATCTGCATTTTATCAATAAACTTGCAAATTGAAATGAAGTTAAACTTCAACTTTGGTACAAAAAGTACATCTTCCAACAAGGCATCTTCGCCCCCTTTTGCTCCTCAGCATGACATTACCAATACCTACGGAATGAATCGAAAACTCCGCTGCTAAATCTATCATTTCTTCGTGCTGTTAAATGTCAATGTTAAAAAAACATTTTTCGTCACAACACATGTGACACGTTGATCCGCTGTCAAATACCAAAATATTTCACCGCAAGTTCTGAACCTGCATGCCGTGCAAAATTGCACTGTTGTACACTACACCCGTACGCTTCTTTAAACATTCACGAGCAAAATGGCCAGTTTTTCCACATTTAAAACACTTCATCTCTTGCCTCTTATTATTACCGCCGCACGTCTGGTCCTTTTTATATGATTCTGATGTTCAGACATTGATTGACCTGATATCATTTTAGCAGCTAAAGGTCTTCTAAATAGCATAAATTTTCTTGCCGGTCCTCGAGGCTGAAATTTCTTTTTCAGCTGAGTCCATGCAGCCCTCGATGTAGCGCAATTTTTAACCATGTTGAGCTGTGTTCTCTTCATACTTAATCAAATCGTTGACAATGCTTTCTGGTCCTTATTATTCCAGTCATCACCTCGAATTTCGTCGACTGGTTTTGCTATTCATCCACATACATAGCTCCAAAGATCCGCGTGTATAAGAATGTGCTACGTATGTGTACCTTCCATCCTTCGTATTTGGACTCCTCCAATTTTTCAATGGCGTAAATAGATGCCATTGCAAAGTTTTCCTTAAATTGTAGGCTGGATTTAATAAATTTTAAGAGCTCTACAAAAATTGGAGACAAATTTTTATTTAGTGTATGAGTTACAAAGTATTTGAATTTCAAAAATTTTCATAAAACAAAATAATCAAAATTCCAATGAAAGGCATATTTGGTTTTACAAAGTGTTTTCAGTAAAGTACAATACTTCAACAGGAATAAACGTCATTTGGTATGAATTCTTTTAGCATCCCACCCGTATTACGGATATAGAATAATGAATGTGGTACGGGTACCTGCGTGTGAAAAGTTATGATTAAGATATAGAACCTGTTTTGATATTTTAATCTTTTACTTTTAAAAGAGAATGTAATGCATTTAAATTTGAATTGTTGTAAAGAGTTTAAGAAGTTATTTTGTGTTTATAAAAACCATTGGAGATATTTTTAATTGTTATTAAAATGCCCAAAATTCTTCCCTCTAGAGTAGAATACTGCCTTAAAGCCTTAATTATTTAACCATTTTAAAATATTTCCATTTCTTTTTTAGGTATAAGTTTCACTTCAACTGTGCGTGACGACCACACACATTTTTTTTTTGCTATGACATAGTGACCTGTGTTAATCCAAAACGTACTTACGATTTTGGCAATTTTATTTTATTTTTAATTTAAAGTGATTTAAGGTAAAATTTATTGAGATTTTTCATTTAAAAATGTTAAATTAACTTAGGTTAAGTTAAAAATAATCCATTTAAATGATTCACCTAAAGAAAAAAAATAGCTTGAAATGATTTTCGTAACATCGGAGAAAAAGAAAAAGCTTTGAAATATTCGACGAAAAACTTTCTAAATGTATAAAATGTGCACTAATTTGTATTCAGTTAGCGGAAGTTACATATCTATATATTTGAAAGTGTGTTACAATTAGTTGTACGTTTTAAAGTATTGATAATAAAAATATAAAAAAAAACATGATTTAATACACAAGAAACTAATCGGTATGCCTTAAATTAAATGAAAAAAAAATAGTTTTAAGACTCACGTGTTGTGCTGATGCAAACAAGGTCTGCAAAACATACAGACTATGCCGACCACAGGTTGTTGGCGCTGTTGGCGCAAAAATAAAAATTTCATGATGTAAGCAAGGCATCGAAAAAAAAATAAGGGCCCAATGCCAATGATGCCAACGTATTGTATTGTTTATAAATTCATTCATCGAAGATGTTTTCAAGTCAAGCATCTCAAAAGAAGCTGCTGCATGTGCCGACACATTACCTTGCTGAGAGTCTGCATTTTAAATATAGTTAAATTTTAAAATTGATAACTGGCAACAGCATTATTTTAGAGCGAATCGCGAGTCAACTTAAACAAGTGATTCAAAAAGTAACTCAACGACATACACATAAAATTGTAATTAAAGAAATGATCAAAGGAAACAATATAAGATGGAACATAAAATTTCGTAACCTCATGTTAATTAAAACGCAGATATGTTTACGGCTGACCTTCACCTAAATGTGGCATATATAGATATATATACCTATGTATAATCAATAGTTTAAAATTCGTCGTTTAGGAGATTTTAATAACAACAACAAAATAACATTGACCACGCACGTGTGTCTTCAAATTTGTAAATACAAAATTGAAAAGTTGAGGTATTCTTTTTAAAAACATTGAACGACTTTTTACTTAAAAGATATTTTCTTTTGTTCGTACAAGAATGTGCGTGCGTGTGTGTGTGTGTGTGTGTTTTCTTTGACAATTGACCCGGAAGTGATTCTGTCAGTAATAACTGACGTTGTTAATTTAATTAAGAAACATTTGTTAATCTGCCATTCAGTCGATATAAAAGAGGTTCACTATTTGTATAAAATTTTGCACTAACTCGTAATTGAAACGGATATAACTATCAAATACCAAGTACTAAACATGTTAAATTATTCTACCTTCATGGCTAGTTGAGCACCAAGATAATTTAGTATGTTTTATTTTAGGTGTAGTTAGCATTATTTTTTTTTTTAACGACAATCAAGACACCATTTTCAGTTGATAAAACATGAAAAACATGAATTATTAATGCAGATATTTAACATAAATGCACTATTGTCTCTGCTATAATTCTTCAAGTTTTTGCTGGTACAACTGGTATATTTCAATGTCAGTTTAATTTTGTGTTAACTTCATTTTTGTTTTTTAAATCAACCCAAGACATTCAACCTTGGCAGCGTACTCGCATAAAAAGAGAAATAAAAAACTACATATATAAATATTTTAATAAGCCATTATGCATCTCAATGGCTTAATTAAATTTTCTAGGTTGAAGGGTATCGTCAATCGAAGACTGGGTTATTTACATTTACAATGAACCAAAAACAAAAAAAAAAAAATTGGATGCTCACTCATCTTTTCTTTGCACTTCAATATCTTTGAATCTATAGAAGTTAGCGAAATGAAACAAAAAACATATGAAAGGTTAAACTCTTATGTTTTCGTTTATAGTAAATGAAATAATTTTTTGGAACTATATTTAATCGTGCAAAAAATTTAAATTTACAAAGTAACTCCGTTTTTGAGAGTCTGAAAAAATTATATAGAAGAAGTTGTTACTAAGAACTAAATAGAATATAACTTAATAGAGGTTGAAAAATGAGCAAATATGGAGATCTAAAATCTGCAAAGAAATAAAGAGTAGTTTTTTGACATTTGGAGCCAATCAACAACCGTCCATCATTGAAATTTGGAAAAAGCCATATAACGACCACCCTAATGTACAGGGTGTCCCGCAATTGAGTGCAACTATTTACGGAGCTGAAAGGTTTTCTAATAAGTATAATTTTTTTAGTACAGCCAACTTTTGTATTTTTAAAGATATACTTACGTTTTTAGTGTCATTGAAAAGAAAATAAAATAAATTACAAAATTGGTCAAAAAAATTTTTAATTTATTACGCAAAATTCTGAGAAATTTGCACTCAAAGTTGAAATTTGGTAGTTTCAACCGATTGATTTCATCTTCACACGATCACAGCTAGGTAACGGTTAAGTTGGTGGGGTTTGTTGATTTTAAAATAAACTATCAAAATAAGCTTTATATACGTATAAGTTAGTTTTTCTGCTAGAAACAATAACGTAAACCAAAGTCGTGAAATATTAATTAACCCTGTAGCTCCTAAGAATGTGAAAATAGTCCTCCCCCTCCCATACGATTTTTTTCTCAGCTCGATATAACCTTTCAGCTCCGTTAATAGTTGCACTCAATTGCGGAACACCCTGTATATACTATGCGTTGAATTTTCATTACGTTTGAAGGGCTGTATCTTCCAAACGAAGCAAAAATCAAACTTTAATTTTTAACTGCAATATAATGCTATTATGTAATTTATTGTGAATAAATTTCAAATTTATTAACCCGTGCCCACCAGAGTTATTTGACCACAAAGTCGGCAAAATTCAGCAAAATTTCTCAAAATTCAAGTTTTTAAGAGGCTGTAAACAAAAAAGTTGATGAGTCGGAATGCTAAAGAAAATGTTATGTTAGAGAAATGAATGTTAAACAGTTAAAGTGTACTCTAGAAAAAAAAATGTATGACTGCAGCTTACTGCTTTTTATAACAAAAAAAAAAAAATCTTAAAGTTGCTAGATATTACGTATTGAACACAAAATTATGATATTTTTCTTTTTTATGAAGAAATTGTTTGATATGCATCTCTTATACGTCAGAAAATGTGCCTAATATTATAGTTTTTAATTCATGATTCTATGTATAATAGGAGCTAAGAAATATAAGTTGCTACAAATGAATATATCGCTATAGGTAGCATAGAAAATATGGCTGTCATTTTAAAATAAGAAGAGGAACACATTTTTTGAAAACAGGTCTGAAATTAAAATATACTGGGCAACTTTTAATAAAAGTATCAACTTTTTTAAAATTGGACTCGTTAGGATTAATGGACTATCAGAACTTTGTGGCATATATCAAACAAAATTCAGATATTTTAAAAAATTTGATATTCAATACCAAAGAAATATACGTGCAAAATTTGTTTGAAGTCGGAAAATCGGTGTAGGTGTTAAAGTGCCACGCCCTTCTGTCTAATACCGACTACTTCTTTAAACTCATGTCTGTTCATTATACCAAAGAATAATTGACCAACATTTGGTTGAAATCATACCTAAAAAGATTTTCTAAAAGATTTTCGTTTAAAATTAAGGTGACACGCCCCCTGTTTAATGCCGCCCAATTTTCTAGACTACTGACTGCTCATTATTCCAAAGAATACGTGTGGAAAATTTGGTTGAATTCGGACAAAGGCTATAGAAAAAGTTAGCTTCAAATTAAGGTGTCACGCCCCTGTCTAATTTCGCCAAAATTTCTGGGATATAGGCTACTCATTACACCAAACAATATATTTGCAATATTTGGTTGAAGTCAGAAAAACGGTGTAGGAGTTTGATTAGAATTAAATTGACACGCCACCTAGTCCAATCCCACCCACTTTAGTAGGCATAAACCTGTTCATTATTCTGAAGAATATATGTGCGACCATGGCGCAGTGGGTAGAGTGTGTGGCCCAAACGCCAGAGAACCCTAGTTCGAACCCCACCTGACACAGAAAGTTTTTTCAATTGAATTAATTCTCTGTTCGGCCGTCACCTCTATGCATACAATGGCAAACCTCAGAGAGTAAAAACTGGCATGAAAAGCTTCTTACAACTCCTGCCCAATCCAGTTCTCGATCATTTGTGTTCAAATATTTCACAAGACACACAACACAATTGATCATAAGAAGCTCGGTCAAAGTCCTTTCAGGTCTGAAATGGCCATTTATATTATTATTATTGCTTCTTTTAACGAAAAAATTCCTGCATAAAGTAATTTTTTCACGCTTAATTAGTTTTACTGCAAATAACTATCATATAATGTTCTTAAAACAATATCTACTGCATCCACTCCCTATATATAAGAAAAAAAATATAATTGTAATAAAATTTTAATATTCCAATTATTATGCAATCATTTTTATATAAAAATCGTTAAATTAAGTCTGAAATTAAAAAGTGGTAGATTTCGAAATAATGCAAGTAGTGGGTGGTAAAAGTGGTAGAAACCAAAAAAGTAAAAAAGTGGTAGACTTTGTGGTAACCACAAGTTGTGGTAAAGTGACAGCACTGATGATGACTCTTGTAGCTAATAGTATAGCAGCTACAACAAAAATCTATAAACAGATTATTGCTTCAGTTATACTTAATATTGAATCAATGATTCTGCATGACGAAGTTGTGTGGATCGGTGGGTAGTGCATAGAACTCTTAATCGGTGGGATACGAGTTCAATCCCCACCGCGAACCAAAAAATATTTTTAATATTTGATATTGAAGTATTAAATTTCTTTGTTGTTATAAACGCAAGCAACAAAGAAGCCATCAAGTTCTAAGTAAAAACGCTGTCGAAAAAAAGTGTCGTTTTTGAGATTTCACTCAAGCAAATCACTGAACGAGGCGTAAAAAGCTTCGCTTCAAAAAGAATTGACCATTTCATTGTATGACCAACCAAACAAATTTTTTTAATATGAATGTTTTCATTGCGCAAATAAAGTTGTGCAACGTGGATAAAACAGTGTATTACAGAAATATATCTAGTTATAAAAATATTTTTCACTTAAATAGTTTTTGAACCTAAGTCAAGGTGTTTGTATAAGAACATTAATGTGGTAGGGGGGTACTACTTTTTTTTGCTGGAATAGATAATCCGGAATCTTCGATCATTCGTATCGGAAATTCGTTTTTTGTTATCGACTCTTGTATACGAATGACGAATGGGAACCACAAAAAGATGGCAGATAGGAGTAAGAATGTTGTGGAGGCCAATCTTGGGGCCACTACGGGCGAGTTACAAATTATATTCAACATTTTTCTTCACTTTTGTAGGGGGATCAACAGAACAGTGGAAGATAGGTGTGTTTAGGAAAAATTTTGGGGAAGAAAAAGTAATAAGAACTGGTAAAACATTTGATCCATCTAATGGTCACACCGGGGCAGTTACGATTTTTCAAAATATTAATTTTGTAGAGGGACGTTCAGAAGGGTGGCAGATAAGGGTAACAAATATTTTAGTGTTCTTTTCCCTTTATTTCAGCCTTGCGGGGTAGAGGGCTAACGCAATTGTAGAGTAGAGTGGAATTAAAGGTATAGTGGGGGCAAAAATTTGATGAAAATAATTCATAGCACGTCTGGGTGACTTCAAGAGGGTTCAAATTTATGGCGCTATTATTTTTTCAACTCCAAAATTCTACTAAACATACGGAAATTCGTCAAGAAAGTGTTTCGTTCGTCAAGAAAGTGTTTTTACATATTAAAATAATTGTAATTTTTATTTTTGTCTTAAAAAAAACTATGATAATTTTTATTTTGATTATTTTTGTTTATTGATTTAGTATTATTTATTCAATGACAAATATGTAGTGGTGAAAAAAGAAAACAGCAGTAGGGAAAAAGCAACAACAAAATCGTAAATCACTTAGAAATTTTACAGTACACAGTTCTGTACTTAACAGCTATGACTAAAACTATTTCTAGTATTTAGAAAAGTATTAATTCTTATAAAAAATGGTTTAAAAAATACATTATGCCAACCAATGGTTTAAAAATTACTCCAAGATTTTTAGCCGTGTATGTGAGACAATACCCAGCACGAGTAGCACCTAAGAAACCGAAGCTTACGACACAGCATATTATCGTTCGCGATGAGGTACATTGACATGCTAGAATCCTATTGGGATAATGTCATATTGTGCGACGAGTCAAAAATGTTGTTATTTTATAATAACAGGCTCAATAAAGTATGGCGTCAGGCCTAAAAAGCATTGGCAAAACGAAATACTATTCGTACAGTGAAATTCGGTCAACTATTTGTTATGGTATGGGGGTATATATCAAGCAGAAGGTTTTTGCAATATTGTGTTCATTGAAGGCATAATGATAACGAAACTATATTTAAAGGTTTTGGAGAGGTTTTGGAAATTTGGATTTAATAAAAAACGTTAATTCTACCAGGACAATTATTCGAAACATAAGGAGCACACAATGAAGATGTGGCTCCTTTTCAATTGTGAAAAAGTGATATATACATCAGCCCAGAGGCCGGATTTTAACCCCATAGAAAATTTATGGGCGTATTTAAACAAAAAGGTTGCCTAAAGGCAGCCAAAGACGCATGCAGAGCTCTTCTGCTATTGAAGAAGAATAAAATAAAATTCCTAAGGGATATGACGAAAAAAGTTAATATATTCTGTTAGAAATAGGTTTCCAGCTGTACTTAACGCCAGAGGGGAGCATACCAAATATTAATTCTTTTAATTATAGTTTTAGAACAGTTTTATTAAAAATAGACTTCAATCTAAAAACACTTCCTTTCAGTAAAATTTCGAAGTGATTTAAGTTTTTGTTGTTGCTTTTGGCGATGCGGATTTTTTTTCTCACTTTTTCACCACTAGATCTTTGTAATTAAATAAATTATACTAAATCAATAAATAAAAATAATAATAACAAAAATTAAGAACGTTTTTTAAAACAAAAGTGAAAATTACAATAGTTTCACTAGGTAAATGCACTTTCCTGACAAACTGTATCTAGCTAGTCGCAGATAAAAATTAAGAAAAATGTCGAAAATAATTAATAGCTCCCAAGGTGACCGCTAGGCAGGTAAAATGCACCAGTTGGCCCTATTATATTTTCATCCCCAACATTTCTTCTAAACATGCCTATCCTCTATCCCCATCTTTCTGGGGAGGGGGATCCAAAAAGCAGAAAACATAAAGCAAAATGTCGAAAATAATTCACAATTCCCCTGGGATGACCCCAAGAGGGGTTAATTATTTATTATTTGTTCACCCCAACAATTGTTTCCAACATACTCACCTCCTATCTGGCACTCTTTTAGGGGTTCCCAAAAAAAAAAAAAAAACGAGCAAGTGCTGAAGTTTGGATTTTGTGGAGGATGGAATTTTATTTTTTAGAAGGTTCGAGACTATTGATTACAGCAAAAACTAAGTTGTATCCTACCTCATCTTATATAATTTTCTTATTTGAACACCGTGAAGTAATGCATTAAAAATAATTATCTATTTTGTCGCTTATAACGTTACTCGTGGCTTTGCTTCAATTACAGCACGGTTTTATATAAAGTTATATAAAAGTTTTATAACTATAGATTTGCACAACTAACTTATTTAGTTTCGAGATGTAAAGTATACATTTAAGTTTGTACTAGATGCTTCACATTAAATTTTAGATTAATTTTTATAAGCTTTTTCTTATGTGTAGACATGCACGGATTCATGTCACATTTTCAGCTTATCGCATTGTAACTGATCAATTTTTTTTAAGAAGATTTTAAATTAAAATTTAATTATCTAATTTTATCCGCACTCATGGACGTTCGTAAGATTTTCTGTAGGGGATGAGCAAAGGTCTCTATATTAAAAAATCACGTATTTGAGAATAGTGCAGTAACGTAAGTAAAATAAAAATTATCTCTTGAATTTAGTATTCTTAATTTGTTGTGTTAATTGAATTAATGCGATACGCGTGAAAAAATCAATATTAAGAATGTTTCTAATTAATCATGTTTTAAAATAATACTTAACTTATATTCCAACATGTTTCATAAGTACTATACTAAGCACATATTTAAAATTTTTTTAATAAATCAATTTCTTCCTATGACGAAACCAAGAGAGCAAAAAAAATTGATTTTCATATTTAATATTTTCTATCCACTTAAATCGAGTTTTACTTTCCTACGAAGTCATGCCACTTCTTTTGTTGATTTTAGATTTTCTTTAAAACATCAGAAATTTGTTTAAAACGACATAAAACTTGCGAGCAGATAAGCATACATATCGGTTTTTTATGTGTTAAAGGTTATAAGACGAAAAAATTTGATGATTCTAAGTTTTAGTTCAATTTCATAGGAAGTTCCATTTCGCTTTTCTGCAATACACACTGATTCGACAGTCTAACTTTTAACCCTTGAATGCCCAACTTTTTTGATTGGCAGGAAATAAATATATGTTATGTAACTTTGAATTCTGAACAACTTTTGTTCTGCGACTTTTTTAACAGGTGCTATTCCCTGTACATACAAATTACCTGGTCATACACTTTTTCTATAAACTTTTTTTTTTGATAATTTATTGCAGAAAATTTATTTAATTTATGTATTCAGTACATACGTTGCTTATAAATACACTATTGAAAAAAAAAAAAAATAGATTTTTCGATCACGATAGCGCCAAATTTTAAAAAAGAAACAACGTTCCGAAAATTTATAATTCACTAAAATTTCATTTTTTGTGGCCCAACTAAAACACTTGTCAAACAAGTTAAAAGCACATGACTTCAAATCAAAAATGGTGGCGCTTAGATCATAGAACAATAATATACAACAAAATTAACAAAAATTAAATGGAAAAGATGCGAAAAAAAGAGTAGAAGTGGTTGGTTCCTCGCGGTACCACCAGGCATTTAAGGGTTAAATAATAATCTTCGCCAAACTGACGGCGTGAATTTTAAAAACTTGTGTATAAATTTCATAATTTCATCCCTAAGTTACTACCAGGTTCTCCGATTTATAAAAAAATTTTGCGCCTTTTTATAAAAAAATTGCTTATTTATTGCTTATGCCGTGGTTATGCCAGCCAAACACTATTACCGAACATTTTTGTTGTTAGTGTTTTACGTGTAAAGTGAGAAATTAACTTTTTCTCAAATTCATTCTCTCGCTCTCGGACCGAACATTTCTGATTGCTGATTGAAACAGCAAACATGCCGAACTTTCCCGTGTTGCCTGCAGTCATTTTCCATAATAGCATCAAAAATGTTGCAAAAAGTATTAAAAATTGAAATAAATTGTATACTCAAGCAACCCTAAAAACAAATAGCACAGCATGTGACGAGCATAAATTTTCAGTATTTAGAGAGTATAGGTGTGCAAAGCCGCCCATAACTGGACTAAAGCGTCAGTATTTATAAAAAATAGGATTTTAATTAGATTCAAATTAATAAATAAACCTTTCTTATACCTTAGATCAATTTCACGGGTCAAATTGTCTGTGATTTGATTTTTATTAAATTTAAAAACGATTTTAAATTGTATAGTCGAACTTTAAATCAGCTTGGGAAAAGAACCTCCTCACCCCAATGCCAAATAATAATACTATGGTGTAGATATTTACTGAGATAAAGTATTAAGATTAAAGTGGCTCGCCCCCTTGTCTAATCCCGCCCACTCTAGACTACGAATTTCAGACTAAAAACTGCTCATTGTACAAAAGAATACATGAACAAAATTTTTTTGAAGTTACAAAAATGGCGTAGGTCTTTGATTCACTCTCAGTTTTCTAGATTACGGACTGCGTATTATTCCTAAGTATATACACTAGACCGTATCACCTTGTATGCAAGAAAAGTAAACCTATGAAAAAATAACACAATGTTGTATACAAAATTAACAGTTACTGCTATATTTTACTACTTTTTTATGGTATCGAGTGATCGATTCATCGGATGGTTAAAGCAAAGACTTGAAAAATATTACTGCAAGCCAAGCAGCGAACGCTTTTAACCGTTCCACTGTTAAAACAGCTGCCAAGCGATACCCTACAAGAGTCAGAGTGATTTTGAACAGAATCAGATAAAAAAAAATCGTTTTTCTCTTTCGAAAAGATTTCTCAAGTGTCCACGCCATTTAGAGTTGGAAAAAACCTGTACGTTTAACCATTACTGTGCCAAACAGAGCCTTGAAGTATACTCAACAAAGCAATTAGGAAAGCACAGTAGAAGCCGTGAATGGGCTGCCTTTATTTTGTTTTACTAAAAACAACAAAAGTCAGTGTTACGTTAATGTTTAAGCTTATAAAATGAAGTCCTTCAGTTTAAGGGTTTCTCTGTTAAAACTTCTAAGTTGAAAAACGTAACTTTAACTTGTATAAAAATCGTCAAGGTTAGGGTTAAAACAGAAATCAACACTGTGACCACAAAAACGATTTAAATATGTAAAACGTCACACAACGCAAACAGGTCTTCTGTATTAAAACTTGCTTAGACAGTCAGACGCTAGATGGAACTCTGCCTCTTGTCTTGGCCATAGAATTTTGTAGATGCTGACTAAATGAACCTCAAGTAAACCAAGAAATTTAATATGCAAATAGATACAAAGTTGAATGCTTGGATGAGTTAGCTAAATACTTGGTTAAGTTCGTACTTAAGCCAGGCCATTAAACTGCTAGCGGTCGCCAAATGTTGTAAGCCGAGCTAAGATGATCACATATCGTAATTAAATACAAAATAAGTATAGAAGTTTGTCGATGATCACCGGCAGCGTTTTAAATGATAGAGGTACATTTTATAGGGGGAAGGGGAAGGGGAGAGGTTGAGTTGGCTGGGTTATATTTGATTGCCATTTGTTTAATTGTTTTTTTTTTTATCTGCCACGAATATTTGGATTTTGTGGTAGCTAAGATGGGTGCATGCGCAAACGCACGCACGCCCTAACCAAAATAGGCTTTACTTTGGTTACCAACTCTATGTGCGTACGTGTGTGTGTTTGGCAGTATCATTAAATGTTGTACTACGTATATAAGCAGTAGGTTGGACTAGTTTAAAACATTTACTCTATACAGCAGTAAGCAGTGGTTATGTATGGGTGAATGTTGTAAATAAAAAGAAATAGCAGCGCAACGTTATACAACAACTATAAATTTAAGACAGTTTTGTAAAATATTGTAATATAAGATATACGTAGTTAAAGATGTGGGTTGCCGTCGTCTTGCTTTGTTGTTGTTGTATCATTTTGTTAACTCGTAGACATAGGTAACGCAATGCAATGTAATGAAAGGTAAGGCAGGAAGGTAGTTTAAATATTTGTCCAATGCAGAAGCTCAAGTTAAAAAAGATTTGAGCTAGAGATCAACACAGTTGATCAACATAGTTGACTACCGTGCACACAGATACACGTAAATTGATTCAGCTCTTAAAGGTGTAAATCTTTTTAAGTCTAGCTAGCACAAAATAATATCTTGTACTGCATGTGGTAATAGTAGTAAAGTACATAGAAGAAGAACAGAAAATAACAAACTATCAAAACCGGTTAAAATTTAATTTCAAGCATTAATGTAAAATATGTAGGCGTTACGAAATTATGTAGCATCTCGCGGATCATCGATTACATCATTAAGAAGCATTCTTTGAAAAAAAAAGATTTGACAACTAAACTTGGGTGAGAACTGACCTGGGTTATATATTTCGATCAATGAACTTGTACAGACCTAAGAATATTTGTGACCTACACAGAGCTTTAAAAAACCTGGGCTGGCTTTTTTTGGGTTTTTTTTGTTTGGTTTTATTGGGTTTTATTGAGTTTTTTTTTAAAATTCATTTCAAAAAACTTAAAAAATAGTGTAAAGTAATTCTAATCCATAATACGCAATAGGTATGAATTTGAGTGGAAATTCTAATGACAAAAATTTTATTTTCGATTTGATTTTTTACAAATCATCTATTAATTTTTTTTTTTTTTTGAAGAAAACATAAAACTTTAATAATAAATTGTGAGCTATTTTTTAATTAAAGAACTTAAATACTTAAAGTGCCTTTGAAATGTATTTCAATGTTATTGTATTTTTAACGATTTCAAAAAATCCAATGTTCCTTTAAATGAATAAAAGTTGTTTTATGTAAACGAACGAAAACGAAGTGGCAATTTCAGCCCTTGAAAGAACTTTGGCTAAGCTTCTTATAATCAGTTAATGCAAATTTTGAAAAAAAACAATATATAAAAACAATTTTTAAAAAACTATTGTAGACTTTAATTGAGTGGGTTTTATTAGCTGTATAAGCCTGTCAGGATTTTTACTCTTTTTGGGTTAGCATCACTGATATGAGTTTGGATCATGATACAATAATAAGGTAGGTTAAGGAGATTCACCACACCAACCTGGAATGTCAAAATCATAAAATACTGTGCTGCCGTATCTTATAAAATTTCCACGAAAAATCCGTGATTGTTCTTTGCATTTCTGATGAATGTCTTAGCTGTGGCGACATGTTATACCTTCGATAACTTCGATCTTCGGAAATTCGTGAAAAATTGGAATGTGTAGCACATTCGACGCGATAATTTTGATAAAATATCGCTTTGTTTCCTTTTTTCAGACAATTTATTTTTTCAAAAAGTTTTGAAGTTTTTTTGGGGTTTTTTCATTCGCTTTAAAGTCGTTCTGATACAGCAGTGCACTTCAGTTCTTGTAATTTGTGAATATATTAAGTAAATATATATTTATAGGTAATTTAAAAATTTTTAGTAATGTCAAAAAGAAGTTCTACCATCTTTCACACAACGTTATCTTCTTCATCATCTTTGACACAACAAGCAGATTAAATATAAAGATTAAAAAGATGAAATAAAAGCAATGTGACGATTTTCAAACTCAAATTTTTGATTTATGTTCAACAGTTTCTCCGTCAAACGGCAGTGAAAAATTATGTATTACATTGGCCCAAAATACACTGAAGTGCTCAGTCAAGTGCGTGAAGATAAATTCGTAAATCCGACGCTAACTTAGCAAAGACACAAACCCATATTTCCAAAAAGTACGAATTTTAAATTCGTACTATTAAAAAGTACGAATTTAACTTTAAGTACGAATTTAACTTTAAGTACGAATTTAACTTTAAGTACGAATTTAACTTTAAATACGAATTTAACTTTAAGTACGAATTTATATAAAAAACCACGAATTTAACTTCGTTTGAAAAGAAACCTTTTTAATATCAACCAGGAAACTTAAAATTCAAAACCTTCATAAAATATGATAAAACTAAGGGAAAAATACAAAATCACTTCAGAACTGAAAATTCGATGCAGAATTGATTAAACTTCCGATTCAGGTCATAAGATATTTTTAAATTTAAATTTTAAATAAAGGATCGTAATATCTACATTTACGATTTTTATTTTTTATATACCAATGGACAGGTAATTAAAGCACCTTTGAAGGATATAAAAGGGTATATGACTAATTGTGCCGCGTTTAGGGTTTTGGCCAAAGGAAACTTTTTTAAATGGAGTCATCGATCGATTCATAGTACTCACATTGAATTAAAAAATCTCAATACCTACTTGTACGATTTTAATATTTTGTATTTTAATAGAGAGGTAATTAAAGCACCTTTCTAAGGATATATTACTCATGGTTTCCCGCTAAGGATATTGGCCAAAGGAAATTTTTGAAAATTAGTGAAAAGTACTGCATAGTTCGATTCATAGTACTCACTTTGAATTAAAAAAGCTCAATAACTACTTTTACGATTTTAATATTTTGTATTTTAATAGAGAGGTAATTAAAGCATTTTTCTAAGGATATATTACTCATTGTGGCCCGCTAAGGATATTGGCCATAGGAAATTTTTGAAAATTAGTGAAAAGTACTGCAGAGTTCGATTCATATTACTCAATTTGAATTAAAAAATCTCAATAACTACTTGTACGATTTTAATATTTTCTATTTTAATAAAGAGGTAATTAAAACACCTTTCTAAGGATATATTACTCATGGTTTCCCGCTAAGGATATTGGCCAAAGGAAATTTTTGAAAATTAGTGAAAAGTACTGCATAGTTCGATTCATAGTACTCACTTTGAATTAAAAAAGCTCAATAACTACTTTTACGATTTTAATATTTTGTATTTTAATAGAGAGGTAATTAAAGCACCTTTCTAAGGGTATATTACTCATTGTGGCCCGCTAAGGATATTGGCCATAGGAAATTTTTGAAAATTAGTGAAAAGTACTGCATAGTTCGATTCATATTACTCAATTTGAATTAAAAAATCTCAATAACTACTTGTACGATTTTAATATTTTGTATTTTAATAGAGAGGTAATTAAAGCACCTTTCTAAGGATATATTACTCATTGTGGCCCGCTAAGGATATTGGCCAAAGGAAATTTTTGAAATTAGTGAAAAGTACTGCATAGTTCGATTCATAGTACTCACTTTGAATTAAAAAAGCTCAATAACTACTTTTACGATTTTAATATTTTGTATTTTAACAGAGAAGTAATTAAAGCACCTTTCTAAGGATATATTACTCATTGTGGCCCGCTAAGGATATTGGCCAAAGGAAATTTTCAAAAAGTAGGGAAAAGTACTGCAAAGTTCGATTCATAGTACTCACTTTGAATTAAAAAATCTCAATAACTACTTTTACGATTTTAATATTTTGTATTTTAATAGAGAGGTAATTAAAGCACCTTTCTAAGGATATATTACTCATTGTGGCCCGTTAAGGATATTGGCCAAAGGAAATTTTCAAAAAGTAGGGAAAAGTACTGCATAGTTCGATTCATAGTACTCACTTTGAATTAAAAAAGCTCAATAACTACTTTTACGATTTTAATATTTTGTATTTTAACAGAGAAGTAATTAAAGCACCTTTCTAAGGATATATTATCGTTATAATATGTATCCTTAGCGGGCCACAATGAGTAATATATCCTTAGAAAGGTGCTTTAATTACCTCTCTATTAAAATACAAAATATTAAAATCGTACAAGTAGGTATTGAGATTTTTTTAATTCAATGTGTGTACTATGATTCGATCGATGACTCCATTTAAAAAAGTTTCCTTTGGCCAAAATCCTCAACGCGGCACAATTAGTCATATACCCTTTTATATCCTTCAAAGGTGCTTTAATTACCTGTCCATTGGTATATAAAAAATAAAAATCGTAAATGTAGATATTACGATCCTTTATTTAAAATGTATATTTAAAAATATCTTATGACCTGAATCGGAAGTTTAATCAATTCTGCATCGAATTTTCAGTTCTAAGTAATTTTGTATTTTTCCCTTAGTTTTATCATATTTTATGAAGGTTTTGAATTTTAAGTTTCCTGGTTGATATTAAAAAGGTTTCTTTTCAAACGAAGTTAAATTCGTAGTTTTGTATATAAATTCGTACTTAAAGTTAAATTCGTACTTAAAGTTAACTTCGTACTTAAAGTTAAATTCGTACTTTTTAATAGTACGAATTTAAAATTCGTACTTTTTGGAAATATGGGTTTGTGTCTTTGCTAAGTTAGCGTCGGATTTACGAATTTATCTTCACGCTCTCGTGCTCAGTCTGTGTGAAACCGGTTTCCTTAGGCAAGGGAGGTGAGGCGGGCGACGTGAGGTGCCCGAAATTTAGCGCATCGAAAAAGCTGTAGTGACGACCCTGTAGGAAAATCAACTAATTTAAAAGTAGTTGATAAAGTAGTTTTTTGTCAACCACAACTAGTTGAAATTCTGACTTTTTTCCATAGAACGAACTAACTTATTTTGTATGGTGATGTCCGCTAAATAAGTCAATTGACTTTCGTCTGTATATATTTTCAACTACTTGTTAAATTAGTTACATTTAAATTATTTTTTTAATTGCTTTTAAATAACCAATTGAAAACTATTACTGATGGCCTAAAGTTAAAAATATTTGATGAAATAACATGGTTAAATATATATAAACTTGTAATCTAATAAAAATTTGCAATTAAAACATGTCAACATCAGAGTAGTTGCCGCCTTAATATAATTAAAAGTAGTTCATATACTGGTTTATTTTAAATTAGTTTTTTAATTAGTTGTTTTTAAAAACAAGTTAGTTTGTTCCTATAGGGGAGTGACTGACACGCACACATAAGTGAAGTCGTCATATTTTATTAGGGGGTTCGTAAAATGTACCACACTAATACAATCAAACACAGTTCATGAATACAACACCAAAACTGGTTTCACGCAGACTGACCACTACAGTGTATTTTTGAATAACTGACTGCTTACGCAGACTGATCGCTCCAGTGTATTTTGGGCCATTTATAGTGGACATAAGAAAAAAAATTTAAATAAGAAACAAAGATCACAAAAAACTAAACTTAAACTAATATGCAATAATTTACTGAAAACAAAGCTTTAAAATCACAAAACAGCGATTTATTTCATTGTAAATACATTTGTCCGAATTTATCCTACAAATAATTTCCCTTCCCTGTGGGGTTATATGCCCCACATTTATCAATAATATAGAAAAGTGGCAATGCTAAAACACATTTTGACATTCGAGGTTGGTGTGGTGAATCTCCTTACTCTACCTTATTATTGTATTATTATTTATTTATTTTTTTAATGCTAAGCACATATGGCTTTATAGCAATTAATATTCGACAAAATAAATATGATACAATTAATTTATGTACAATTAAATTTTATAAAAATGTAAAATTGTCAGGATTTCAGGTATATACAGATGCAATCCGGGTAGCTTCTTAGTAGTAAATAGAAGAATTGATTATAGCGGTGCTCCCATATGCCAGGCTAGACGGACGAGGTCGAGCTCATACATGTGCTAGGCAAGACAGACGAGGTCTTGCACTGAATAATCAAAATATATCTATAGCGTGTATATCTATATAAATATGGATTAGAGCACAGCTCACACATGCAAAGCTAGTCGTACGACGTCAAACCGGCATATGCCAGGCGAGATGGACGTGATCTCGCTCTGGATAATCATATTTAACTACACAGCTAGATTGTATAAGTTGTGCACAACATCACAGGAAATATTCAGTATCCATGGAAAGCATGATCCAGATTAATGGCGGTACTGTAGATAATCTAAAATATTTAATTTAATTGAGTAAACGGATTCATTTAAAGAAATTGCATCTGAAACAAAATAAAAGTCCCCACAAGCGCTTCTGAGTGGTTCGTTTTGAAAGTAATTAGTTCTACAAAAGTTCATGTAAAGTAACTCAAAAGATCTTCTAGGTCGGAGAGGAATATTAAAGTAAATTTTGCTCAGTAAGTATTGACTGTCTACGTATCCATGTAAAAGTTTGAAAATCCAAGTAGCATTTAGCATAATTCTCAGATTATTTAAAGTAGGAAGATTTAAAAGTTGCAGACGATATTCATAAGGTGGTAGGTTATAGTTAAAATTGCAGTAAAGATGGCTTAAGCAAAACAAAAGGAACTTTTCTGAATTGATTCTATGTCGTCAATGTAACAACTATATCGAGGGCATCAAACAATTGAAGCATACTCTAAAATAGGTCGCACTAGAGAGGTGAATAAGGTTTTTGTTATATAGGGATCATTAAACTCTTTTGCCCATTGTTTAATAAAACCTAAAGCACTATTTGCTCGATTTATAATTTTATTATTGGGGGTTGGAATTAATTTTAAAGGTTTTTTTTCGGTTTTTGAGCATTTATTTAGAAACAACGGTACAATGTATATTATTCAAAGTATTGTCCATCGTTAGCTACAACATTTTCCAATCTTTCTGGCAGCATATGGATTCCGCGACGGAAGAACGACTCGTCTTTTGAGGCAATCCACGAATCGACCCATTTTTTGGTATCCTCGTAAGAAGTGAAGCGCTGCTCAGCCAAGCCATGCGTCATCGATCTGAATAGGTGGTAGTCGGAAGGGGCTATGTCTGGGCTATAAGGCGGGTGGGGTAGCACGTCCCAATTCAGCGCCTCCAACGTTTCCTTGACGGTTCTTGCAACATGTGGCCGTGCGTTGTCATGTTGAAAAACCACTTTGTCGTGTCTTTTGCCATATTCCGGCCGTTTAACCTTTAATGCTCGGCTCAATTGCATCAATTGTTGTTGGTAGCGTTCCCCAGTGATGGTTTCGTTAGGTTTTAGCAGCTCATAGTACACGACACCCTTCTGATCCCACCAAATACACAGCCTAAGCTTGGCGCCATGAATATTCGGCTTGGCCGTCGATGTTGATGCATGGCCGGGTGGTCCCCACGATTTCTTTCGCTTAGGATTATCGTAATGGATCCACTTTTCATCGCCAGTGACAATACGATGCAAAAAACTCTTCCTTTTATGCCGTTGAAGCAGTTGTTCGCAAATGCAAAATCGCCGTTCAACGTCTCTCGGCTTCAACTCGTACGGCACCCAATTTCCTTGCTTTTGAATCATTCCCATGGCCTTCAGGCGTTTGCCGACCGTTGATAAGTCGACTCCCAATGATTCTGACAATTCTTGAAGGGTTTGACACGGGTCTTCATCGAGCAAAGCCTCCAATTCCTCATCTTCAAACTTTTTCGGCTGGCCCGGACGCTCTATGTCTTCCGTATCAAAATCACCGCTTTTAAACCGACGGAACCAGTACTCACAAGTAGAAAACGATGGAGCATAGTCCCCGTAAGCCTCAGTAAGCGTGCGTTGTGCTTCAACCGCTTTTTTCTTCAAATGGAAGCACAAAATTAAACCTTCCCGCAAATTGCGTTTTGTTGGAACGAAAGTCGACATGTTCACAGAGAAAAAAATATATGTTGTTTACACTTCAGTGGAATGACACATACTGAAAAATGAAGCTTAGACAATGTGCTTTGAAATGAATATAGTCACAGGTGTGCCCGATGCGATCTATTGATAGTTACGCCATCTCTTAGAAAACCTTTAAAACTAATTCCAACCGCCAATAATATGAATATGAAAGCGAAGTTTAGTATCCATAGTTACTCCAAGATCATGAAAGACATCTAAGGACTCTAATGTATGGTCACAAATTTTATAAATACATGTGACAGGAGATTTTCGAGTGAAAGTCATATGCTTGCATTTCTTCATGTTAAGATTCATACGATTCACGTTGCACCAGCTATAAAGATGGTCTATGTCAGCTTGCAAGAGAACGGCATCATTAGCAATTTTGAAAGGAAGAAATAGTTTCACGTCATCTGCGTACATTAAAATACTCGAATGCTTTATGACAGATGGCAAATCATTTATAAACAGTAAAAAAAGAAGAGGTCCGAGGTGGCTTCTTTGAGGTACACCAGAAGTAACAGGAAACACATGAGATTTTACAAGTTTAAAAAGAACACGTTGTGTTCTATTGCATAAATAAGATTCAATCCATCTTACAAGTGTTGTGGGAAATCCAGCAAGAGATAGCTTTAAGACTAAGAGCTTATGATTAACAACATCAAAAGCTTTACTAAAATCTGTGTATATAACATCAGTCTGTAAGCCTTTTCCAAAATTCTCAATGGTTTTGGAAGTAAATTCAAGTAGGTTTGTAACCGTAGATTTTCCTGAAACAAATCCATATTGGAGTGGAGACAATATAGATTTAACACTTTGTGATAATTGTGAAGTAATGATTGCCTCGAAAAGCTTCGGCAAAGCGCTTAATTTTGCAATTCCACGATAGTTTTCGATTAAAGACCTGTTACCAGACTTATGCAACGGAATAATAAAAGACGACTTCCAGGCAACTGGAAAATAGCAAGATTTTAATGAAGACGAAAAAAGCAAAGTGATTGGAGTTACTAATTCATCACAGCAATATTTAGTATTAACAATATTTAGTACGGATGTCCAGTTAATATTAGATATATTGTTTTTTAACAAAACATAATTGGTTCTTTTAAAATTTAACTCAGCAGGAGGTTGAGCAATAAGATTCTTTACAGATTGTTTAGGAAAATTAAGAGCAATTTCTAAAGTTGGATGGTACGGATCTTCAGGGAGCACGAGTGGATCTGTCCTTGAAACTGAAATAATATTGCTGTCGTCAAAATATAAAAGATCTAACAAACGGCTATTCTTGTTAAAGTGGCTGTTTAATTGAAAAAGCCCTTGACTTGAAAGCTCATTTAAAAATGAATTAGCAGATGAGCATTCAGACGAAGGCAATAATATTGCAGGGTTTTCGGTGCAGCAGTTCCAAGCGACACTTGGAAGATTAAAGTCACCTGTTATTAGAATGTGATCATGAGGCTGAAGTTTTGAACACACTTTATTTATCGAGACCAAATGTTTCAAATATACCTCTACGTTGGAAACAGGAGGAATATATGAACAAGTTACATAAAGATTGAACGCACCATGCTTTACAAGAACGCAACAAAATTCAATATCGGATCCCTCAGGAATTATTATTTCATGTGAGAAATAAGAAGATTTAACGGCAATTAAAACTCCTCCGCCATTAAAAGAATTACCAGCAATAGCGTTTCTATCTTTACGGCAAATATTGAAATTATTAGAAAGAATTTCAGTATTTAGGGTGTTAGGCTTAAGCCAAGTTTCACTGAAAACAATTATGTCAAAAAGTAGGTTGTGGCTTAAAATATGTAAATATTTTAACTTTGTATTCAAACCTCGAATATATTCGTGGATCAACGTATTTTCAGGCCAAAAACCTTGATCTACTACCGTATAAAAGAGATCCTAGGCAAATTTATTTTAAAAGAAGATACAGTGCGCTCATATGAAAACTTGAATTTGTAAACCGAAATGTTCTTGTTAACAAGATTTAATTTAGAGTTTATATGATGTAAAACGTCTTCTTCGGATGTATCAAGAGCAAAACGAGATACAAATATAGATCTAGAAGGCTGGACAACCACAAGTTCTTTGCAAGACGGCAGATTAATACTTTTTTTCAATATTTGTTTTGGTATAGAACCAGTTAAAACCAAGCTTATAACGGAAGTTGAAGGAATAGTATTAGTATCAGTACAGGCTTCAGCATAAGTTTTTTTTTTTACCAGAATTACCCGGAGAATCATCACTTACGACTATAGTTGGTACTACCTCAGAAGACTCAACCGGATGTAAATTCAGATCAGCTGATGCAGCCTCATTAGTAGGGGCAATATATGTATCATGGTTTGGATCATGAAGGTAGGGTAAGGAGATTCACCACACCGACCTCGAATGTCAAAATGTATTTAAGCATTGCCACTTTTCTGTCTTATTGATAAATGTGGGTCAAATAGTAAGAAAGGGAATTTTTTTGTAGGATAAATAGGATAATTAGGACATATATGTTTACAATGAAATAAGCCGCTGTTTAAAGCTTTGTTTTCAGTAAATTATTATTGCCCATTGGTTTCTGTTTAGCTTTTTGTGTTCTTAATTGTTTATATGCAATTTTTGTTCTAATGTCCACAATAAATGTACTACATAATTTTTTTATTTGAAAAAATTTGTTTTTGAAAATTGGCATATTGCTTTGATTTCATTTTTTTAGTCTTTTCTATGTTTCATGTTATATGACAGATGGCAGATATTAAAGTATGAAGTACACCAAAAAAATTAATAGAATTGTCTAAAAAAAGGAAACAAAGGGATATTTTCTTAAAATGATCGCCGGTTGAATGTATTACAACATAAAAATTTTCGACAAATTATCGAACATCGAAGTTTACGAAGTAAAAACATGTCGCTACAGCGAAGTAAATCATCAAATACACTAAGAACAAACATGGATTTTTCATGAATGTTTTTTTAAGATACGGCAGCACCGTATTTTATAATTTTGACATTCCAGGTCGGTGTGGTGAATCTCCTTACCCTACCTTATTATTGTATCATGGTTTGGATATCCCATGTTTGAGGGGAGTTTCTGTGGTTTATCAACTTTTTACACATTTATGGTGAGTTTGGGTATCTCATGTTTGAGGGGAGTTTCTGTAGTTTTTTTGCTTGTATTCATGGTGTAAGAAAACCAGGTGGAAGCGAATTCTTCACCACACTTTAAATTGCCCCTGGTCTGTCAAATTCTGACAGGGAGAGAGCAACTGTTGATTAGTGCCAAATTTTATTGGCTGCGTTCAGCAGGTACAACTTTTGTGCAACCGGTTAGTGTGTGTCTGCTGAACGAAAAAATATCAGTGTCTAATCACAACATGTGAAAATGTCTGTCTTTCGCCGCACTTTATATGTTTCATGCATATGCTCAACGTAGTGAGTATTTCCAGTTGAAAATTTCGTTTTTTTAGAATAAGTGTACTCTTATAAAAAATAAAATAAGTAACGCAAAATATAACGAGATAACACAATTTTTCCCCTATTTGATCACTTTTAAAACAATTGTGTTCACAGAAATAAAAAAGGAACGTAAACTGATACCTGATCATTGATTATTGATCATGAATTATTCATACTGATCATGAAATATTATTACGTTGTTCAGAAATTTGACGTCAACTCACAAGAATAATAGCTTAAACACATTAACGATGACAACAACATTGTCGCATGATTCAATTATTATAAGGTTGTCCAGATATTTGACGACTACTCACAAGAATGTATACTCTTATTTCAAGAGGAGAGCAAAAGAGCAATTTTGTAAGGACATAAAAATCTCGAGTTGCCGGAATATCATACTTTTTCATAGTACAAACCAATAAAAATACATTTGACTACTACTTTTTGAAATACTGGCTTGTGTTGAACGAAAATATCATGAGCTTTAAAAATGTTATGGTCACATTTTAGACGTAAAATAATATTGGAAAAATAAAACTTCTGAATGTTGTACGCATTTCATACAGAGTTTGTATGAATATTTTTATTACATGTATGTTTTTTTTATATTTGAGTAAAAATAAGTAAAAATTATATAGTCAGTTTATATGTAAAATTTATTGGAATAATGTTTTCAAAATAGTTTAAAATAGTTTATTTAACCAAAAGTATAAAAATAGTGATTTTTACATTTGTGTTTAGGAAAATCAAAAATTTTTACTTTTTTCCTCTTTTGACAAAAGATAGCTAGTTTTATATTATATATAAAACTATATTTTATAGTTAATGGTTGTGTTAATATGTCTTCGAAGTGTTTCGTGATATAACCATTGTCATTTTTTCAAGAACGTAAAAATATTTTTGACGTAGAATTACGTCTTACAGCACGTTTGTCATTTTTGGGGGTCTTTCCACACATTTTTTCAAGCACATCCTAACTTTTTTGGAGGACACTTTGGAATGTACTTACATATTCATCTTACAAAGATAAAATTTATGTCAAAAATCAGTTATATCTTATATCTATATAATAAGAAAAATCATGCTTTGATGCTTCAGTTGCTGCTAACGTTCTTATGGTTGTTGATGTTGTTCGTGCCGAAATCACGAACGCAACATCGTGTTGTTTCTTGGAATGAATTGTTGTACGAATATTTCTCAGTAACGGCTTGTATTGTTGTTGTTATTAATAAGTATGTAAAATTTATATTTATGTTATATATGCATATCAGCTGTTTTAATATTTATCGTTTGTTATTGTTTTTGTTTATCTTCAGCGAGATAAATACAATAAACAATTCAGATGAATTATAGAGATGTGCTGTAGAGCCAGAATGTAGATACAAAAATGTGTATTACTACTACGCAGGTTTACATATACAGAGAATGCGCAGGGTCATTGTGCTATGAAAACTCTATTGAATCTTTAAATATCATAGTAAATTCGAATTATTTATTGAACTAATTTTATACTTATTACACATTAAAAATATATTTTGTTTGTTAAAATTTTAAATTTCCAAATTACTTTAAGATATATATAAGCTCTTTACTTGGGAAAAATAATAAATTTATATTTTTCCGAAATATTTGTTTCCATTTATTAAACCTAAGATTGAAATAAATTTATCAAAAAATATAGCAAACAAAAATCTCTACGTCTACGATAATATTTGTGTCTTTTGTTTACATAAAATAAGGGTATGTCAAATATCTGGATAACCTTGTAATGGCTGCATTCTATCCGAAAGAGCGCTCAGGTAGCGAAGTAGCATAAAGTAATGGCAGAATTATAAGGTAGGGCCGACTCGGAGAGGAATGAAGTAGAAAGCAGAATAAAACGGGCTAGATGTCAAAATCAGCTGTTCATCTCACGTTTCTTTATGTTCATGTTTCGCAGTCGATTTTAGGTTAAAATTTTTACAGGTTTTTTTTTGCCAATTTAAGACTTCTTTCACATTTTAAAGTTGTTATTACACTGTTTTAATAATATTTTCACTCAAACTATCACAAATTTAACACACGCGACCACACTACTTGCAACTCGGAAACATAAAAATTTTTCATTTGCAATTCCTTGTAAATTCGTCGCTTTGGCAACTTACCAACCTTTTCATTATCCACTATTCGTTGACGCGTGAGGACACTGAGCCAACAGGCCCTACCATATAATTCTGCCATGCATAAAGTGATACTTTCTGCTGAACTATTTTTTTTTTCGAAACGTCAAACGGCAAACAGCTGTTCGACAATAAATGCTTGTTGTCTCAAATTTATTTTTTTTATGTTCTGTGTGCACACGTTTCAAACAAATAGTTTTAATTAAAAGCACTACTAAGCAATTTAATAATTTAGTAAGTAATTAATAAATTTAATATTTGGTATATTTATCTGTCAAAATGAAGTAAGCGTAAGCCGCTCAACTGAAGTAGCATAAAATATTTTCGCTACCTAAGATGGCCACCGCTCAGGGAACGTGTTGTGCGAGCACTTTATGCAACATACCATTCAGCCCGAAAGTTGTTCAATAGCTACCTAGCAAATTTTCCGCTGAATGCAGCCAATGATAGAAACATGGTTGTACCTGCTGATCGCAGCCATTTATTTCTGCTGTTTTTGACAGATTCGGGTACAATTTTTGTGAGAGAGGTGAAAAAAACGCTTTCACCTGGTTTTCTTACACCATGCTTGTATTGAACATTTTGTGTTAGTATTCGACACAATCAGGACATAGGGCTATCCCTTTCCTATCACAGTTCAAAATCGAAGTTTCCTATCTCTTTATCTCTGGTACAAACAAGAACTGATTCTCTGCTAGCGTTGCAGAACTTCGGTAGCTTCGCACACACGACTTGTATGTGAAACAGAGCTGCCAGATGGCGGAATTTCCCCCGATTTTCGGGATTTTTCGACTAAAACGGGAATGCGGGAAAATAATGATCAAAACGGGGAAGTGTTAAGCTAGTAATAAGCATTTTCAACATTTTTTTTTAAGTATCTTGTCGAACGAAATTAAATTTGTTTGACAATTTAGAAAATGGAAAAGTATAAAAAACTTTATACTTTTTGGAACTAATATGTTCTGAAAAAAATTATCATTATTTCCGTTGGGCATGTTTTTTACACTTTTTTTCCTGTCAAAATGGAATGATCTTGATATAGAATACAGATCTATAAGATAAATCTTTAGTTTTTCGAATCAACTTTTAGAATCAACGAATTGATTCTGACGTTTACTTTTAAAAAAAAAAATAGTTCCGATTTTTTTCTGTGCCTTCCAATAACGGTCTTATTCACTTGATTAAATACTTATTTGGTTAAAAGTGTAAAAAGAAAGTCACCTATAAACGAGGAAGTAAAAATAATTACATTTTTGATTTAATCTGTGTTGAATTTTTTTAGCTTTGATTTCAATTTTAATTAAATTATTTTGTAAAAAGTCAACTCAAAACTATATTCCACATGATATTGAGAGGAAAGTGTTACCCGTAGCAAAAGTTGTTTTCATTCTCAATCTTTTGGTAGTATTTCTTTAAGACCAATGAAAACTTTTGGGGAGCAATTGATTGTTACCGCATTTTCAAAACATAGCTGTTAGTGACAGAAAAAAAATATTTGATTTATAAAAATTGTTTCGAACTTGATGTAAAAACGGAATGCATATACATAGTTAAATTTAAGATATTGATAATATACAAAACAAATCTAAAAAAAAAAACAAAATGACCATCTCAGCCCTTGAAACGACTTTGACCGAGCTTCTTATGATCAATTGTGTTGTGTGTGTTGTGAAATGTTTGAACACAAATGATCGAGAACTGGACCTACATGTTTTATGCCGACTCCGAACGGATTATGGTCTCAAGAAACTTTTCATGGCAGTTTTTACTCTCTGAGGTTTGCCATTGTCTGCAGAGAGGTGACGGCCGAACAGAAAAAATAATTCAATTGAAAAAACTTTCTGTGCCAGATGGGGGATTCAAACCTGGGTTCTCTGGCGTAGGAGCCATACACTCTACCCATTACGCCACAAAACATATATATAAAAGAGAAAATCGTAAATTTTGTGGCAGAAAAATTTAAAAATTTAAAAGTGCAAATAACTGTAATAAAACTTTCGCTCACTGACGTTAACTTTAACATAAAGTAATCTTTAAATTATATTACAGGCATAAATGAGGAAATCATATCGAGGTTCAACATAATTTTTATAACAATTTCAAGCAGCCGAAACATAAATGTTGCAGAAGTTGAGCAGTACTTTGTGGATACAGCCGATTTGTACGTGACTTTATATGGATGATACCACATGCCACCCAGAACCCACAAAGTACTTATTCAATGTTTTTCTGTGGCAAAGAATAGTATGCTTTCATTGGGTCAGCTATCTGAAGAGGTCGACGCATTCCATAAATTTGCAAAAAAATTTAGAAATAATAAAAAGGATGTTTTTAATAGGTGCCTCTTATATTCAGAGCCGAACATTTTTGTCAGGAGACATACCCATAAAATAAAATTAAACATTTGCCTATAAAACTATAGAATTTTTTAACTATTGATATAAATATTAAAAATAAACAAAAAAAAAGAATTAATGCTTCCATAGTTTTGTTAATGTATCTCATTACCTCTCAGTACCTCAGATTTATTTTTTTTATAAGGAACATATACGTACAATAACATAGAGTTCGGTTATTACAGCTTTTTCGCACTTCCTCAGCATTAACCCCTTTAAAGCCACGATCCAGAAATCATTGAAAAATATCAATTTTATTTTATTTTATTTTATTTTATTTTATATTATTTATTATATTATTTATTTTTATTTTATTTTATTTTATTTAAAATTGAACACAATGTTATCATTTTTAAAATGTGTTTTTACACGAAATTTTTTTAAATTTTTTAAATATTCACATAAATTTATAACATTAACATTTGTTGTTATTTTGACGAAATTTGTTTTAAGCTATTTTTTGATCACAAAGTTTTCAATTTAAAAACAATTTGTGATTAAAAATTTATATGTGAAAATGATTAAATTTCGAAAATGATTACATTAAAAATGTAATCTACATGATACATGATTACCAAAAATTAAATGCATAATATAGTTATTATAAAAGTTAGCATGTTCGTGGCCGCCATTTTTTTCAATTTTTGATTTCAAATTTGTAATCAGGGACTCCGAAAACTTTCGGGGCACCGAACTTGAAATGCATAATATAGTTATTGTAAATTTAGCATGTTCATTAGCAGAGATCCCGAAAACCTAAAAATCAACATTTTTCGGTTTGGAACCATTGTGCGACGTCTCCTTAAGTGGTCAAAAAAATTGGTCACTTGTAATGTTAAAACTGTAATGTAAAAAATATAAAACTTTGGAGCAATATCCTTTCCATAAAATTGTTTTCTAATGGGAGGTTATTATAATAGAAATAAAGTAGAAATTTATTAACTACCCAATCAAGTGGATTGAGATAGTAGTGTGGGATGTATCCAAAATGAAAAGTGGAACATTTGTATCCGGGTGTACACACAAGGGATAAGCATGTCGATTGATTTAAAATATTTACATAAAGAGCAATAAATCTTAAAACATAACCTTAACTATTTAACACCATTATTTAAGGCAAAATAAAAATTGTTTTGTTTTTCGCTCAAACAATTTTTTGTTGTAATAAAAACCAAACAAGTGCGATTTATTTGGCACTTTTGCCATTTACGAATTCCACAATGAAATAATTTTAGTGTTTCAAGCGCAAGCAGTGCGGCGGCCATGACGATGTTCAATGCATGCGTAAAACAGGCTTCAGAGACCACATGCAAACAGCTATTTGTGATTAAGTTTTGAGCAGCAGGTGGAGAAAGTTACCGATTCTTGTTTTTGCTTTTAGCAACAATATTTTTTGAGTTTGTGTTTTTATCAATTACTCTTTTCTAGCAAAAAGCAATGAAGTGAATTGAAGTGAGGCATATAAAGCATCAACCAGGGTGAGTTATAGCGACTAAAATGCTGGTACTAGTTTTGATAAAAATGTGAAGTAAAGGTAAGGCAAACCTATCGGTGCAGAAGAGAAGAGAAGAGAGGTAAGACAAAGCAAAGAAGACTGAAACATAACAAGTGAAAAATTGCTCGAGATAAACGGATGCATGGTTAAAATATTTAATGAAAGAGTAAAAACAACAAAAACAACTAACTACATACAACAATAACAACAACATTTAAGTTAGTTATAAATAAATAATAAAATTAGTTGCTGGGCTGCTTGCTCTGGTGTTGCTGTTGTTGTCGTCACTGCTGCTACCGCTGCTGATGGTTAACCGCTAAAATGTTACGAAATCGCAATGGTTGGAATTTGAATTCGAGTATCTTTCGCAATAAACCATTTTGTTGCTGTTCGGGTTTTTGTTGTAGCCGCTGGTGTTGTTGTTGAATGAAGCCAGTTTAAATTCAAGTGGATTTTTGATTCATTGTTGTGTCTGCATTTATTTTTCCATTATTTTGTTTTAATTTTTGTTTTTTTTGTAAAGCTTAAAAATAAATAATAAAAAATGCACTTTACGAGCAAACGGGATAAGTAACTAAAAAGGAAAAGTGTTGCATGTGGAAGCCAGGAAGTGAAGCGTGTGTGTACAAGTGCGTTTGCACTTGAAAACGGAACAATAATCAGAAATGATATAGTACATTTTCACTTTTTGAATGGCACGAAATGTTCAAAATATCTACTTAGCACGTACTACAGGGTGTCCCACAATTGAGTGCAACTATTTACGGAGGTGAAAGGTTATGTCGAGCTGAGAAAAAAATCGTATGGGAGGGGGGGTCTATTTTCGCATACTTAGGATCTACAGCGTTAGTTAATATGTCACGACTTTGATTCACGTTATTGTTTCTAGCACAAAAACTAAGTTACGGAAATTTTTGATAACTCATTGCAAAGGCAATAAAATCATCTTTTCAACGGTATATCAACAAAAAGCACCAACGTAACCGTTACCAAGCTGTGCTCGTTCAAAGATGAAATCAATCGGTTGAAACTACCAAATTTTAACTTTGAATGCAAATTTCTCAGGATTGAAATTCTGAAATCCCCCCCTCCCATACGATTTTTTGCTCAGCTCGACATAACCTTTCACCTCCGTAAATAGTTGCACTCAATTGCGGGACACCCTGTATATATATGTGTGCAAATGTAATTTATGTTTGTATATTATTGAGCCAGACGTATGCGAAGAAAAAAGGAATTGGCCATTTCAGCCCTAGAAAGGACTTTGTCCGAGCTTCTTATGATCAATTGTTCAATCATAATTAGATCTATGAAGATTTTCACAAAAGTGAAATCGTCCACGAAGTGGACGCATTGGTGCATAAAAATAGATCATTTCAAGTATACTAGGACAGAGGATTTGATTATGAATTAAGTCTCTAGCGAAAATTGCTCTTACGACTCTTACTCTTAAAAAAACTTACGACGACATTCAAGTGAATCGATGTTTATTAAAGCACACCTAGTGGCGTAAGGAGGCATTTCAATTCTCTAATTTAATTGATAGATTATAAACCTGGTAAAGTTTCTTTGAATTCTTTCAATTCTGGAAAAGTGAACTCCAAAAGAAGGATACCAAATTACGCAGCCATATTCTCGCCTTACCAAAGAGCTCCTTACCAAAGAGATGTATAACGTTTTTAGAGTGTAGGGATCGGTAAAATCTTTGGAGTTTCTTTTTAGAAAACCAAGCATGGAAAAAGATTTGGAGACAATGAAGTCGATGTGATCATTAAAATTTAGGCGTCTATCAAGCACGATACCAAGATCTTTTTTGATGGTGACTCGTTCTAGCGGTGAGGATTTCATCGAGTATATTCCTGTAAGAGGTATACTCGTCCTAAACAGGAAAAAGCACTGGCATTTAGAAATGTTTAAAGGAAGGTTATTAAGATCACACCAGTCAGTCACAGTATTCACATCTTCTTGTAAGAGCGCGCAGTCATTGAAAGATTTTATGGATAAATATAATTTCAGATCATCAGCAAATAACAAGCATTGCGAATGTTTTATAACAAGCGGTAGATCATTTATGAATAGCAAGAATAAAATAGGCTCCAAGTGACTTCCCTGAGGTACTCCTGAGGTGACTCTAATGGGGTCAGAGTTGGAGGTATTGGTTTTAACTATTTGGTAGCGATTTGTTAAATAAGAATCGATCCAACTTAGAAGGTTTGAGTGAAAACCTAGGCCCTGTAATTTTTTTATTAATGCTGTGATTAACCTTATCAAATTACTTTGCAAATTTTTTTTCGAAATTTTCGAAATTGTTTATTACGAAATTGCAGAAGATTACTGGATTTGTAACAGTTGATCTTCCGGTTCTGACACCATGTTGCTGATCAGCTAACACATGTTTAAATTGAGCTGAAATATTATCATACACAATATTTTCAAACAATTTAGGTATCGCAGAAATTTTGCAAATAGGTCTATAATTACAGATGTTCTCCTTAGGGCTCGACTTAAAGATAGAAACAATATGGGACATTTTCCAATCATCAAGGAACACACAACAATCTAAAGATTTTCTAAAAATTTTAAAAAGGGGAATAGGTAAAGATCCAGCACAATTTTTCAGCACAATTGGTGCAATACTATCGGGACCTCCATTTTTTTTTTACACTTCAGATTAATAAGGGCTCTGGCTACGTCGAATTCGTCGAAAGAAAGATCACTAAAATCTAAAACCGGATTAAGTATCGATATATTAGCGGTATGTTAATCAACATCAGAGATACCGATTTAAAATATTCTGCAAAAAATTACAAATAGTACGAGTATCTTCAGAAGAGTTATCAAACAAAAACATTGTAGGCCAACTGGTAGGCCATCTTTTTACATTAATATACGACCAAAAATATTTACTATCCTTCTTAAGCTTAGTTTCCGTAGATAATAGTTAAGATTTATGAAGAAACTTATTGAGGTTGATAAAGAAGATAAATTGATTCGAGCTCTATATCGAACTTCGATTTCCTGAAACGCTTATACGCTTTGTTTTTCACATTTTTCAAGTTTGAAAGTCTCATATTAATCCAAGGCGGATTATTGTTGGAATTAATAATTTTTGTAGGAGTAAATGAACTAATCGATTCACTTAAAATGGTCAAGAATTTCTCGTACATTAACTTTAAATCAATTCCAGATAAGATGTCATGCCAATCTAGCATGTGTATTCATTGTATCATAATTGGCTTTACAATAATCATAATAATATATATCTTCAGACATAAAGTTTCTGGTAAAGAACAATCGAAAATTCAATTAAAAGTGGAACATAGTGAAACGTTTTATTAAAAATAGATATAGTAGGAACCTCAATAATAACAGTAAGGTCCTTATCAATAAAAATTAGATCTAGTTGTCTACCCAGATCATTTGCAATATTGTTAATTTGAACCAAGTCATAGTGACTAAAAAAGTCTACAAGGGAAGATTCAATATTATTGTTAACATTTAACGGAATAAGATTAATTTCATCGCAATCAAACTTCCATAAAAAATATTTCCTAAATTAAAGTCTACGGTGAATGCAACATGTTGGAAAATGGCTAAACTATCAAGCAGAGAGCGACAGTTCTTAGGAAACTTTACATGGTATCAGGCGCGTAGCGAGGGCAGGGCGAAGAGGGGCCGTTTCCCCACTGAACATAAGAAAAATAAAACTTTTAGTATTAAAATAAAAAATCAACAGTATTTTTAAAACCAACGACTCAAAAACAATAAAGCAGCGGGTGCTGACGGCCTGTCAGCTGAATTGTTTAAAACCGGCGGCGATGAATTGATAAGGCGCATGCATCAGCTCATCAGCAAAATATGGCTAGCAGAAAGCATGCCCGACGATTGGAACCTCAGTGTACTGTGCCCTATACTTAAGAAAGGAGACCCTACAATCTGCGCTAGTTATAGAGGTATCAGTCTTATTTCCATCGCATATAAGGATCTCTCAAGCGTACTGTGTGAAAGATTAAAGCCGATTACAAAAACACTGATTGGACCTTATCAGTGTGGCTTTCGACCTGGTAAGTCTACCATAGACCAGATTTTCACGCTACGATAAATCCTGGAGAAAACCCACGAAAATCAAATTGACACACACCATCTCTTTGTCGATTTTAAAGCTGCGTTCGATAGCCCGAGAAGGGATTGCTTATACGCAACAATGTCTGAGTTCGGTATACCTGCAAAGTTGATTAGACTTTGCAGAATGACGTTGAGCAACACACGCAGCTCCGTCAAGGTAGGAAATGACCTCTCCGAAACCTTCAATACCGAAAGAGGTTTCAGGCAAGGCGATCCACTGTCTTGCGATCTCTTCAACATCATCATGGAGGGGATCGTACGAAAGGCCGGTGTGCATCGTAATGGCACCATTTTCTATGAAGGTATCCAGCTCCTTGCGTACGCTGATGATATTGATATTGTTGGCAGAACCAAGAGAGATGTTACCGCTGCTTTCGCCGCTATCGAAAAGAAATCAGCCAAAGTGGGTTTGACGATAAATGAGGGTAAAACAAAGTATATGCTGTCTACAAACAAACGTTTCGTCCGGCAGCTATAACTTTGAAGTATTCAAGGAGTTTGTATACCTTGGCACCGCCATTAATACTAACAACGAAATCAGCCTGGAGATAAAGCGAAGAACAATTATTGCTAATAGGTGCTACTACGGGCTCAGTAAGCAACTAAGTTCCAGAGCCCTCTCTTGATCGACAAAACTAACACTCTACAAGACGTTCGTTCTACCTGTGCTGCTTTATGGCGCTGAGGCATGGGTAGTTTCGCAAACTAACGCAGCCGCTCTGGGGGTGTTCGAGAGAAAAGTTCTTCGCAAAATCTTCGGTCCTGTTCGAGTCGGCGATGACTATCGCATCCGAATGAACCACAAGCTGTATGAGCTCTACGAAGACATTGACGTAGTTCGGCGTATAACTGTGCAGCGACTACGCTGGCTGGGTCATGTCCATCGTATGGACGACGAAGCTCCAGCGAAAAAGGTGCTCGAGGCGAGGGTCGCTGGTCAACGACGACGAGGGAGACCATGCCTCCGATGGATGGATCAGGCTGAGGAAGCCCTAACCGCACTTGGTGTATCTGATTGGAGAAGGCGCGCGCAAAGCAGAGGCGCCTGGCGAGAGCTGATGACGTCGGTCGAAATCCGGACACGGGTTGTTACGGCCACGGAGTGTTACGGAGTCTAAACGCCGCGCTCCCTTGTTTGTAGACAGCATATACTTTGTTTCTTAATAAAACATTGGTTATTATTTTGACGCTTTGGTTTTATTTAAAAAATTATTTTATCAGCCACATGAAAAAAAATAATTGGTCCCTCTTGAATAAATTCTGTCTACGCCCATGCATGGTATTTTTAACTCTCTGAGGTTTGTTATTGTATGCACACAGGTGACTGCCGATCAGAAAAAAGTATCTATTGAAAAAATTGTCTGTGTCCGATGGTATTTGAACCCCGGTGAAAAGGCAGATGAACTTGCCAGGCTGGGTTCTTCCCTTGACGCTCTAGAGCGGACCAGTCGCAGTTGCATCAAATTCAATGAAGGGAAATATTCACTCTTGTTACCTTGCCACAGCTGATAATAATTGAAGAGAATTATTAACCTGTACTCCATCAAGAAAAATGTGACCCACTTACAACCTAGGCAGGACCCGAGATATGCTATCTAGATCCCGGATCGAAATATCACAGATATCATAAAGGACCACTGGTGCATTGGAGAACACGCTGAAAATATTAACGCCCACTGTAGCAGCTGTGACCGACCTTAATAAAAAGAAACTCTAACCCACTTCCTATGCACTTGCCCTGCACTAGTCAGATCTAGATTGAGCGTGCTAGCCAAGCCGTTTTCAGCAATCTTAAAGAACTTTCGGCAACGAAAATAAACGACCTGCTGACAACCACACTGGATGTTTATGAGGTAGAATATAAACTTCCTGGCGCACAACATACATAACATACAGAAACAAGAGGTTATGGTTTCAAAACGGCTCAACAGAGCCAATTGGTTACTAGTCGTGGTAGTGTCACCATTCAAACCAACGAACCAACCAAACAAAATAACAAAAATCAATATATAAATCTAAAATTGCAAGAATTAATATTAGTATTTTTTTTTTTTGGATTTACTTTATTGACTGTCGATTAAGAAATGAAGTTTAGAAAAGAACATAAGTATATAATAGGCTTGGTATGCACAAGTTATAGCTTTTAATACAGTACACAGAGAACACAAAACTAGCTGCATGGAGCATGCAGAAATCTAATCTTACGCGGCACGTGTAGAAAAAGTTTTTTCTTACCAAATTTTTACATGTGACATGTAGAAATATGAAAGCTAAACGTATTTGTAGAAAAACCACTCAATCGTGATGGAACTACAAAGTCGCATGCAGTGTTGAAATTCATACCTGACTCTCATATTGAAATTGTAGATTTTCAGCACGAAATTTTAGAAAATCATAAGCTACCTGCCCGTAAAGGAAAGTTGCACGAAACGTGTAGCTCTCAGTTGGTGTTAATAAAAGTACAATGTTTACTTCTTGCATAATGAAATCTCAAAGCTACACGAAATATATAAGTTTTCTGCACGAAATTCCAAAAACTACACGACCGTGTTGAAAAGTTGCACGAAAAATTAAGCTTTATGCATAAATTATAAATTAAGCTGATTGACTGTATATGTGCATGTGTTCCTGCAAAGTTCTATTGTTCATATTATTCCAATCCAAAATTATAATTCGCATATGGGTTTTCATCAATTCTACGTTTAATATTCTGTTCTGTCCTTCTCTTTCGATCCAAGACCAAACATTGGTTGTATAGGGCGCACGCCTTGGTTCATGGATGAATATATAAATACTAATGATTTACTTTTTTACAAGACAATGAATTTCCATTAATTTTTTATATTTTTTTGGTGCGGTAGAGTTCTACAACGTGCGTGTAGAAAAGCTAAAACTAGATATAGAAACCCTAAAGCTTCGTGTGTATATAAAAAGCCTGCATGCCGCGTCTAGATCTACCTTTTCTGCACGTACGTGCAGAAAAGCTACTCAAACGTGATGGGTGCAAAATCCCGGCCAAAACGTGTAGAAAAGCTGCATATACGTGTAGCTTTTACTGATTTTGTTTTCGTTGTGCACTGAAGACGCTGTGTCGGAGCTGATCAAATCATATCTATCTCTTTACGTCTTGTGCTGTCCCTAGTCTTGCCAGATTTCTTTTCCAATAAAACGGAACAAAAGCAACATTTTTTATGGAAAAAACGGGATTTTTAAAAATTTAACGGGATAAATGAAAAACAAATTGATTACTAATTAAAAAATGTTTGTCAAGGATGAATGAGTTTTAAATTCAAGTCAAATAAGTTAATTACCTTATATATTAAAAAAACACTTTTTTTATGAAGAAAAAATGTTTTTATCATGATTTAACGCATAGTAAAAAGGCTTCATGAGTATAAAATTCTAAACAAGCTAAAATTAAATATTCAAAATAATTGTGTTTTATGCATAAAACCAAACTATTTCTGCTATCAGTAAATTTCAGTACAAGTCAGTAGAAGTAATACAATACTGCATAATTGGAATTAAATAATTTTTTAGCGCACCCCTATTTTGATCTAATTTATAACCCGTGCATCTGGAAAGTTGTTATTTTGAAATTAAAGAACGTTGACATTTATGAAATAACTGAATTATGGAAAATTATCCCAGCGTAACGGACGTTTCATTCGTACGCTTCATACGAAAAAAATTTTCATACGACTAAAAGATATATTTGGTATAAGTGCATATTATCGAAAAGCTATCTATTGGTATAGTAAAAAAAAAAAATAAAACAAATTTTTATTCAACTCAAATTTATAACAAAATTTTTAATTTAAACATGCGTTCGGACGTTTCACTAAACGGAAGTCATTTTGGAACTAAGTTCATACTATGCCTAGATCTGCGAATTTATCAACCGTATAAAAAAAAGTCAGAAGACAATATTTTTTTCAAATTTAACAAGCTTTCCGAAAAGCCATACGTCATCTTTATTAAGGGCATGGTGAGGTCACAGTAAATTATTTTATTTGTTCGGACGTTTCGTGTCGGACGTTTCAGATTCTTCCATTGTGTATATACTGGGTAATTAAATAATTAAGTTATTGAGTAATTAAGTTATTAAGAAAGAAATTTAATATGTTGTTCTTTCCCATACCTTCCATTTTTAACAAAACAAAAACATTTCGAAACACCTACTAAACATTTGATAAAAAGAAAAACATTTGTAAAACACGTTGGGAAATTTTACCATTATGGTAAATGTATAAATTGCTTAGATAAATAAAATTTAAATGTTTCTTTAGGATAATATCCTCAAATTATAAGATTTTAAACCTTTTAATTTTTCGCCTGTGGCTGACCATTTTTGGGATTTGCCCATATGCAATTTTTGCTATTTTGAATAAAAAAATTTACAAAATTAAGGTTTAGCAAAACGATTGAATTCAATCAATGCAAAACTAGATGTGTCTTCGAAATCTTGGTGCATGTTGTTGGAAGATTATTCTTTGATTTGTGTTGATAACGTATTCTAAAAGCTGTAAGCCCAATAATCTATATAAATAAAAATCTGCAAATGCGATTTATCACCTTCAATCATTCATGTTCAAAATTTCGTTTTAAATTTGAATGTAATTTATTTCTTAAGATCGATCAGTCAAGTTTAAATTGAAATTTTTAGTGGATAAAATTCGCAACACTTTTTATATATTGTGTAACGTATACTAACTTTTAGTTGTTCGCCAATAGCTCACAAGATAAAAAATACTCTAAAACATAACAATATTTTTTCACTTTATCTTTTCTTTTTGCCAAATCGTATCTACGTCACTGCCACATATCCTTGTAAAATTACCATGTCGTTTCACATGGCAAGTGGAAGATATAAATCATTCTCGGTATATAATCTATACTGTTTTCAAATGGAACGTTATGCTCGATTTTACAGAAGTACATCTTAAATAAATTCAGCTTATTTTGGACCATACCCCTAGGAAGCAAAGAGCTTAACATGCTACCAAAAACACTGCTAGACAATCATTTAGACACTTTAATAGTAGTCAGTTCATCATCAATTAAATTGTAATACTAGACTCGTCTAGATTGTTTGCTGCAATAATATCCATAATCAGGACTCATTGTATATTTGAGTTAAAGATGTTATTTAAGTTTACTTTATTTCAGATCCACGTACCTTGCAATTCAGCTTTCCGTTTGGCTGGCTTTGTTCTCTCAAGAGCTCTTTTTCTTTTTTTATACAAAATACGTTTTGATTGTCTTCGTTTCCCAAACACTTAACATTTTTATCGAATTTTTCTCATAACAAAAACTTTTCCACATAATTATTTGTTTGATATTAATTATTATATAATTATTTAAAGCACATAAAATTCATTATATTTTCTTGAAGATTGAAGAAATTTTTTACTGCCAATCTGCATGAAGTGTTGCGAATTTAGTTGTTTTATTTTTCACTCTTAAATTGCTTGCTCCAGCAGGAATATTTATACATCAACAAATATTTTACACTTTACCAAACACATGCGCATATTTCTTTATTTCAAAATAATTATATTTTTATCCTGTTTTTCTCAAAATTTTTCTGAATTTCACCAGAAATTACATAGCCAATCACTTCCAGTCAGCACAGCTGTTACGTATAAACTGTCAGTTGCAGAAATATTTTTTTATTAATATAACTCACGGTTGAAAGAAACGAAAAACGTAGTAGTATTTTTGCTTTCATATAATAATAGGATTGTTTAGTCAAATGTACGTTTTTAGTACCTAACTGGGCATCAGATATAAAAAGATGGGAAACTTCGATTTTGAATTGTGGGAAAGGCATACGATCCAAGCACATTGATTGCGGCTGCAACAGCAAGCTCTCAAATTACAACCTAAGCACATCGATTGCGGCTGCAACGACAAGCTGTCAAATTAGGAACTATTCTGTATCGGCGACAAGGCCGCCGCGGGAAGGGTGGCAGTACACCAGTTTCTCTCCATAAGAAATACATGTAAAAAATGTTGACAGACGCCACACGACCACGACCACAGCCGCAGTCAATGTGTCTAGGCTATTAGCATGGTAGAATAAGAGAAGGTAGATGCATTTCGGAGAGGCAGACAGCCATAACTGTCAAAACGAATTGATAGCTCATAGAAAATATGATAGCGATTGAAAGCTTTAATTGGAAAAATGTAAACAAAAATTTGATTTGTATTGATTTTGACAATTTTGGCTATGAGAAAGAGAGCGCAATTCAAAATGCATATACCTTCTTTTATTCTATCATGGCTATTAGGAATGATTCTATATCGACGACAAAGCCGCTGCGGCAAGGGCGGCATTACACCCGTTTCTCTTCATAAGAAATACATGTAAAAAAATTTTGACAAATGTTGCACTGCTGCAGCCGCAGTCAATGTGTTAAGGCGCCCAACAAGCATTAAGATTGTTTATCAACTTACACTCAAGTGAAATTCAAACCTTTTTCTCATATCTTTAATGTTGGATATTGAAAGCATTTACAGTCGAAAATCATAGCCTCTCAACAAAAACGGAACCATTATTCTCCATTTAATCTCAACTCATAACTAAGAGTTATTTTTCAATGTGGAACATAAGTTCTCCAATGTTTTCTCATCTTGATATGAGGTGTGTTTTACAGTTTTATAGCAAGTGTTACTCTCAAATTTAAAACAAGTGACTTCTCAAGATGATATCTAGTATAATTTTCTGTTTCTATTATTTAAATTCTTCGCATAAGCTATAAATATAAATAAAAATCCTTTTATTTTAATTCAAATTTATATAAGAATTCATGTATTAAATAATAGGTATCAATAAAATAAAAAATATTAAACAATGCTTAACATAATATTTAAATTAATTTCAATTGAATTACACTTCCACCTGCATATTACCGTCTAACTCGATAGATCCTGCCTCAGAACCTACCTCCAGCTCAGAACCCACTTCCTGATAGGAATTTACGATTCTATTTGAGCCTTCATCCTGCACATGAACTTTTGAGTCTACAACTGCACTACAAATTAACTTTTAACATTTTCCCAATGCATTTCCAATTCTTTTTAATGTTTTTTCCTTTAATATTTTTTAATCTTCTGTGGATTTATATTGAAAAATATTGCTTAAAATTTTTGATTCAAAATGGTTAATAAATAGTACTGCCAGAAGTTTTTAAATGTGAAACAAAACCCAAGTACTGCCATATTAAAACTAGCATGTGAAAAAGACTGGAGATTTTGAGTTGATATTGAGTTTGATAACTAGGGTTTTCTCCACAACACTTGAGAATGAAAATTTCAGTAGTTATTGGGCTATAAGGAACGATTCTATATCGACGACAAAGCCGCAACTGGCATTACACCAGTTTCTCTCCATAAGAAATACATGTAAAAAATGTTGACAGATGCCGTACGGCCGCAGCCGCAGTCAATATGTATAGGCTATTAGGAATGATTCTATATCGACGACAAAGCCGCTGCGGCAAGGGCGACATTACACCAGTGTCTCTCGATAAGAAATACATTTTAAAAATTTTGGCAGATGCTGCAGCCGTCGTCAATGTGTTTAGGTTAAAAGCCATGCGACCTGCATATGTCAAATGGAAGTTAATATATCAGAATCCTTAGGAAAAGTCCTCCAATCTTATGGCGTTTTCTTTTCTCAAAAAAAGAACTGTGGAAAAAGCAGTGTACTCTTAATATTGTGTACACATTAAACCTGTGCACGGGTCTTACACCGACTTTCAACACATTCGATTGGAAACGAGTGATTGTTATGTTTGAGTCGTTCGGAACGAATCGCCGTTCGGACCTAGTCGTTAGCATTCGTCGGATAAGCGAATGTTAGCCAAAAATAACAGAATAAAGGATATGAAGGATTTGTAAGAGGCGAATGCAGCATAAATATATGAGTCGAATGTTATGTACACAACAACATAACATTCGGTGCATAAATTAAATTTAAGATTTTAAAAATTGGAAATTGGAATTGTACATGCGATGGCAGAATTAGACACACACAAATTTCGAATCTGTGGTGGTTTTTGACACAAGGGTGGACACTAAAAATGTTTTTTTTTTGTGCTTAATACATTTTGTGCACGGCAGAGAGGGTCGGCTCTCACGTTAGAGTTTTACAAATTTTATGCGACACTATGGTGGACCCTAAAAATATTCTCTAAAATAGTTTCACATAAATTTTTTTTTTTAATTTTAACATCAAATTTCAAATCAGGGGCTCTCTAATTCTGCCATCGCATACACAAAATGTGTAAAACGGTACAAATTTTCAGGGTCCACCCTAGTGTCACATTAAATTTTTCGAATTCTAACATCAGATTCTAAATCAGCGATCCTCTAATACACCCAACACATGTACAAAATGTGTTAATAAGAAAACATTTTTGGGGTCCACCCTAGTGTCATATAAATTTTTTTAAATTTTAACATCAAATTCGAAAGCAGTGACACTATAAAACAGGCTTGTAAAAAATGTATCAAACAAAACCATTTTCAGGGTCCACCCTTGTGTCAAAAAAGTTTATGAAATTTTAACATCAAATTCAAAATCAGCAATTCCGTAATCCTGCTAGTGCGAGTAAAAATGTGTTAAACAAAAAAGCATTTCCAGGGTCCACCATAGTGGAAAAAAATTTTAAAATTCAACATCAGCGACTCTCAAATTCTGTCAACGCATGTACAAAATGTGTAAAAAATAAAGCAATTTTGGGGTCCACCCTAGCGTAACATAAGAAAAAAAAAGAAATGGCCATTTCAGCCCTTGAAAAGGACTTTGACCGAGCTTCTAATGATCAATTGTGTTGTTTGTTGTGAGATATTTGAACACAATTGATCGAGAACCGGACCTACATGTTTTATGCCGACTCCGAACGGCTTACGTTCTCAAGAAGCTTTTCATGGCATTTTTTAATCTCTGGGGTTTGCCATTGCCTGCAGAGAGGTGACGGCCGAACAGAAAAATTAATTCAATTGAACAAACTTTCTGTGTCATGTGGGATTCGAACCAGGGCACTCTGGCCTATGGGCCACACACTCTAACCACTGCGCCACGGCCGCCACAGTATACAGTATATATTATTTTTAACAAGAAATCAGCAATTGCATATTGCTAATGCTTTTTTAACCAAGATTATAATTTTTTGTTAAAATTTACAATTTTTTTCTGAGAGGGTAGCATTTTAAAAATATAACAACCCATTATTAAACTAAAAAAACGAAATGGCCATTTCAGCCATTGAAAGGACTTTGACCGAGCTTCTTATGAACAATTGTGTTGTGTGTGTTGTGAAATGTTTGAACACAAATGATCGAGAACTGGACCTACATGTTTTATGCCGACTCCAAACGGCTTATGTTCTCAAGAAGATTTTCATGGCAGTTTTTACTCTGAGGTTTACTCTTTGAGGCCGAACAGAAAAATTGATTCAATTGAAAAAACTTTCTGTGTCAGGTGGGAATCGAACTTGGGTTCTCTGGCGTATGGGCCACACACTCTACGACACGGCCGCTACTTCGTACAGATTACGGTGCACATAATCGTCCATACGCAAAACGATAAATCAATTTATGTCAACGTTTACTCTTATGGACAATATTCATCCAATACTAGCTCATACTGTGCGTACCGAAGAAGCCGACATCGCTGTAGAGGTGTGTGTGTGAAATGAGTGAAAACTGAAGATGGAGTCAATATTATTGACAATGGTGAGCGCTACAAGCAAATTATTAGTGGCTTTTTGGTTCCGTGAATAACGATCGTCTAAATGGTAAATAGTTCCAGCAGGACGGTGCAACAAGCAATACAGCACTTGAAACCATCACTTTACTGGGACGTACCTACCTTTGGTGATCGAATCATATCAAGAAATTGGCCTGCCAGCTAGACACCTAGGTCATGTGATGGACTCCCTTGGACTACTTTTTGTGGAGGTACGTCAAGACACTAGCCTCTATGCTGATACACCAACTACGACTGACAAGTAACGACTGGAAACCAACATTTTTTCAGGTTGGGAACGATCAATCACAAAATCTCAATCACAAAATCTCAATCACAAAATCTCAATCACAAAATCTCAATCACAAAATCTCCAAATCAGAATCCCCAAATCAAAATCCCCAATCACAAAATGCCCAAACACAAAATCGCGAAGTACAGAAATCCTAAAAAAGCCCAAAGATCGAATCCTATGCTCAAAATTCCCAAATAATCTCTAATTTCGGGGGTTTTTATGTTCTTTTTTTTAATTTTTATTCTATTTGTTTTCGTCTTAGGAATAATTTTACTTTATAGCCCACCCACTCCCCTTTTGACGTAGAATTAAGTCTTACAGCGCGGTTTGTATGGGGGTATTTCCACAAATTTTTTCAAGGCCATGCACCCGTTTTTTGGGGGACATTTTAGGGCCTTATAAAAGCTTTAATATTCATCGTACAAAGATAAAATGTATGCCAAAATATCAGTTATTTTGTGCATAAAAGGAATATCTACTTTTGGATTTCGTCACTTCTTTAATAAAGCCGCACTATAACAAAAGAAAAGAAAAATTCACATTTTTGTATGAGAAAAATGCATTGATAATTCAGCTGCTGGTGACGTTTATATGCTTGTTGTTTTAGTTCGTGCCGAAACCTCGAACGCAACATCTTGTTGTTTGTTGTATAAAATCGTTTTATGAATTTCTCCGAGCTTTACAAGCTCATGCATACGTATATAAATGCTTGCGCCGATAAGAAGCTTTCAGTCTACTGGCAGACTCCAATCAGTTAGGGTAGCGTCGGTTTGTCCGCCTGAACAATGCATACATAGTTCATTATATTAGTTTATATTTGTGAATAAAACTGATTTTATTGTGAATATCCTTATGACAACATAAGTTTTATTGTGCTTGTCAGGGGTCGAAAGCATCGTAATCGGCAGCCTGTCAGTTCAAAACAGACCACGAAAAAGAAAGATCGAAAGAAATACATGTCGGATTTTTTGAGCTTCGGCTTTTTCCCGACAATAAACAAATAATTGTGTTTTTTTTAAATATCAATTTTGTTGCGAACAATTTGGTATTTAAAAAACGCAGCGCTACTACACATAAACCATTATAGAATCATAACTGCTTGTGTTATTGTTATTAATACGTAAGAATGATGTATTAAGTAGTTTGTTTGTTTTTCTTAATCTTGAGCAAGATTAATGCAATAAATAATACACAAAATTGTATTACTACTATGCTGGTTTACATATACGGAGACTGGAGGTTGGCATGGTAGTAATGCTAATAAAAACTTCATTTATTTTTTAAAAATAATATAAGTAATTCGAATTATATATTGAACTAATTTTATAAATATTACATATTAAAAATATATTTTGTTTGTTAAAATTTAAATTTTCAACTAAATTTAAAATATATATAAGTTTTTACTGCAGGAATAATAATAAACTCATATTATTGCGAAATATTTATTTAAATTTTTTAAACAAAAGATTGCATTATATTTATTTTTAACCAACATACAAATGGACAAGAACAACAAATTCATCAACATATATATCAAACAAAAATTCTACGTCCACACTTACCATATTATCGAAACTGTCTTTTTTTTTTTTTTTTTTTTTTAAATGGGTATTTGGAACCCCTAAAAATTTGACAAGTATTCAAACTGTCAAATTCTGCGTCCAATCGTTGGTCAAACAGCAGAAAAATCAAAATATTTTGATTTTCATCAAACGATTTGACGAACGATTTGATGACTGTTTACTTTCGTTAAATTGTCATCAAATTCAACATATTTCTGTTTTTAAACTTTTTGGATGACTTAATCGCATGAGCAATTTGATGAATGTGGACAGTGCTAATAGCGGCCATGACTTGCAGCTCCACTGGAATGTGATCACCTTTTTTGTAATCACTGAAGTCAGAGCGGACAATGTTTATTAATTTTTTCATGTTTGCTTTGAAAACAAAAATTTGTGCCGAAATTCATTTTCCCTCAATTATAGGATTCATTCTTTTTTTATAAATTTTTGTTCGTTGCACTGGATGACCATAAAGCCGGTTTATCATTTCCACATCGTTAACAAAAGCATCAAAACTTAAAGGCATTTTAAGGTATATAGATAAAAATATTTCAAACATGACTTTTGCAAAAAAGAAACTACATTAAAGAGTCTCAAGCGGCATTTACGCAGCCTTTACACGCCAAATTCTTAAGTAACGTTGCGTGACATAAATGTTTAAAGTTACGCAGCCTTTAAAATGGGATCCTTAATAACGCTGTTTATGCATTGCAATATTTCTTAACATTTATGCTAACCAATGAGTAAGATAGGATTCTTGTTTATTTTGATAATAACAAGATTTTTCAAATAATTTGCTATTTCGTGTAAGCGGAATGTACAAGTTAAGAAAATGCTTTTTTAATTTAATAATATTGTGACTAATTAGAGAAATTATTAAATTTCATAAAATTAATGCCCACGTAAAAATATTAATTTACATATTCATGCTAAGAAATTGAATTTAACAGATTGTAGTGTAGACTTGTGGAGACTTTGTGCAGAAAATGCATGAAAAAAAAAGTATTAATATATGTTCTTATATTGCTGTCACCTCCCATGCCTTCAGGTTATATATTTTATTAAAATCTATAACAGATACGTTCAACGCGTGTTAAGTAAAAAATATCAATTGAAGCCTTGTTCAGATGAGTCACTAAAACAAAAGTCGACTTTTTTTAATCAATTTTTTTTTTTTAATAAAATAAAATTTGCTTAACTTCAACGACTCAGAGTCGATACTTAGATTTAACATTAGGTCTGTTTACAAGATTTAGTCTGAAAAGCGTTCTCATACTCAAAAAACAAAAAAACAAAAAAAATAAAATGGCAAAAAGTCGTAAAAGAGCGTTAAAGCAAGGATAAGCTGTCAAATTAGGGAAAAAACATTAGTCCAAATTCTATCCATAAGAAATACATGCAAAAAAATTTAACAGATGTTATAAGTTTGCTGTTGTTGTCTGCTGCAACATAGCTTAATTTGTACTTTATTAAAACACCGATGCTGGAGACATCTGGTAGCAAGTAGAAGCACATTTTATGTGGAATGTATTTATATGTAGAAAAGCGAATACACAATCCTCTATCTTTTAAGAGATTATTGTGATACACTGCAATATAGCTTTAGTAGTACATACTTGATATTGAATCAAACACCGTGCTCAACAGAAGCTTTTGGATCAGTGGATAGTGTATTGAACTTTTTTTTTTTTTTTTTTTTTGATTGATTGATTTCATTTATTAGTATTTTAAATACTTTAGTCTACATAAATATAATATTATTATACATGCGCATACATAATTATTTATCTTGACATATTTATTACATTTATTTATTATTAACATTTTTATATTTAAAAGTCTCCTAACAAATTCTATGCACTTTTTTCTAAATCTTTTAAGATTTTGCTCTTCTTTAAAATCCTCTGGAAGCATGTTATATAATCTGAGCCCTTTAAAAAAGAAATTATTTTGAGCTGCTGATGTGTTGTGTTGCTGTAGTCTGAAGTCGTTTGCATTTCTTAGTTCGTATGGTTGCGCATCTCTCACAAAAGTTATATTGTCTGTTATGTAGCTTGGGACTCGTCCTTTAATAGCCTGATACACGGTTATAAGAGTGTTTAATTCGAGTCTCTGTTGCACATTTAACCATTTTAACGCCACCAGCATGTATTGTATCGGCGTGTATATGTTACATTGAAGAATACTTCTCATTGCTTTGTTTTGTAATTTTTGTAATCTATTAGTTAGTGTTTGGTTACAACATGAGTAAATAATACTCAAGCAGTATTCAAAATGCGGTTTAATAATAGTGTTATATATTTTCACAGCTTATTCTCTTAAAGAAACCAATTTTTTCCCCTATTTTTTTACACACGTAATCTATATGTTTGTCGAATTTAAGTTCTTTATCTATAATCACACCCAGGTATTTGATACTATCTACATTTTCTATTATTTCCCCGTTAATTTCAAAATTTCCTTCACTGTTCATATTTAGCTCCATCAACTTGGTCTTTTTTCATTTAACTTTAATTTATTCATGTTTAACCATATGTTAATCAGTTCAATATCTTCCAATAACTTCATTTTACACTCTTCTGCAGTATTTCCTTCGGTATAAATTAACGTATCATCCGCATAAAGACTAATTTTACTATTTCTTAGTACTTTTTTATATCATTTATGTATATAATAAAAAGAAAAGCACTAAGAATTGAACCCTGTGGAACTCCGATTTCCACCTCCAAAAATTCAGACACACTGTTCTTTAGTTTAGTTCGCTGTCTTCTTTGTGCTAGGTATGTTTTAAACCAATTAAGTTCCGTATTTTTTATTCCGCATTTATATAATTTTTGTATTAAGATGTCGCGATCTATTGTTTCGAAAGCACATTTAAAATCGAGAAATACTGCCAAAATTTTGTGTTTCTTTTCCATGCTCTTCCACTCACTCACAACATAATTAATTGCGGTTTCACATGAATATTTTTTTCTAAATCCGGATTGTCGGTTCACAAATAAGTTATTGTTCTCCATATACTCTTCTAACTGAATTTTTAAACTTTTTCTAAAACTTTTTCTAATGTTTTTTAGGAATTTATTGGTCGGAATTCTTCACATCTATTTGTCTTAAAAACTTTTTCAATTGGAGTTACCATCGTATTCTTAAAGCTACTTGGAAAAATTCCGCTTCTAAGTGATTCGTTTACAATTGAAACCATTGTCGAGGCGACTATCAGCCAATTGTCTATGATAATTTTTGGGCTTACTCTATCAAAATCGGATTTGTTCTTTAATGATTGATATATACTCTTTAACTCACTCGCATTTATCCCTCGGAATTTAAGTATGTGTGATACATTATCTAAATAGTTTATATATGGTACATTTTCTATTGAGTTTCTTATGTATTGAACACTATTTGTAAAGTATTCATTGAATTTGTTTGCTAATTGAGTGTCCTTTGAGTATTCCACTCCATTAAAAATTACGGCTTCAATTGCATTTTTACTTTGTTTTAGCACATACATTTTAATTTCTTTCCACATTTGCTTTTGTCCGTTTGCTCGATCTATTCTATTTATAATGTTTCTATTTTTAGCTTTGGTTATTTGAACTTTGTATTGGTTTCTAATATCCTTATATTTCTCCCAATTGTCCCTTATATTCGTTAATCTTGCAATTTGGTAGTACTCAATTTTTTTGCATTTAAGATATCGTAGCATACTGTTAAACCATGAATTTGTGTTGTTATTGACTTTTATTTTTATGTTTTTAGAGAATTTAGATATTGTTTTTTTCAAACTATTTTTGAGAATTTTTGCATTTTCATTAATATCTCTAACGGGCTTATACGTTATTTCTTCTTTGTTAAGTTCTCGAGTGAAAAGTTCTTTGTTATATTTAGTAATTTGTATTTCTTCGTCGTTGTCACTATGTGTTACGGTTTCTTTGTTAATACACATCTCTATTATTTCATGATCCGATATTTTATTGCCCCCGCTGATCTTAACTGATAGATTATGCATATTACTGATACAGTAATCTATTTAAGTCTTTGTATTTTCTGTTACTCTTGTATATTCAGTTACTTTTTCATTGAGATAGTTATCGTTAAGAATATTTTCAAGTTTACGTTTATACACTGCCGTTTTTTTCCAGTCTATTCTGTCTATTTCTGTAAAAATCTCTATATTTTCTTGGAAGAAATTGCAGAACTCTCTTTCAGGGCTACTTGGTGATCTGTATATTGCAACAATTATTATGTTTATTTCGTCGAATCTACACTCACATGCGAGAAACCACATCTTATAATCAACTGATTTTTCAGTCAATTTTTTAATATGCCATTTGTTTTTAACATAAATTGTTACCCCTCCGGTTCTTGTCGAATTTGAAATACAACTAACACTTTTATATTTTTTTAAGTTTGTCTCCCCTTCATGAATATTTTCTGTTATATGTGTCTCAGATAAAATCCACATTTTGGTTATCGACTAGGATTTCGAGATGTTCGAAATTATTCAAAAGGCCTTGTATATTAGTGTAGATGCCAGATAATTTCCTTGTTTGCTAGTAACCGATTTTCTTTTTCTTTATATCTAATTTATTTAGGTACACTGGACAGAGCTTGCTACTCGTTAGATGATTGTCATCCAGCTCTAATATTAATCTTTCGTTTGCTCGAACACAGTTTACACATTTGTTTGAATTTTCTTTTGTGCATTCATTTGACCTATGTTTTCCTAAACATTTAGCACAAATTTCATCGTTCTTACATTCACTTGCTTTATGGTTAAAACCCTTGCATTTATAGCACGAAATAATGTCTATTCCATCGAACACTCTGCATCTATCCCATCCTATATTTAATTTTTCCTCTGCTAGTACTTTGGGGAACGAATCTGCATCTATCTCAACTACAATGTTATAATATTCCACATTATTTCTCTTAACTTCATATTGTTTAATTAATTTCAATAAACTTTTCTCAATTATTGGATTTTGCTTTCTCAACTTTTCTAATACTTCATTTTCTTCATGTTTAAAATTTATTCTTGTTATGAGTATACGCGGGTTACTTCTGATCTCAACGGTGCGAGTTTGATTTCCCGTGGAGGATCGAAGGAATATTTTTAATATATTGAAATTATATTTGCTTATAGTTATGATATACGCAAGGAACAAAGAGACATCAATTTTTAAGAAAAACGCTGTCGAAAGAAAATGTAGTTTTTGAGATTTCACTCAAGCGAATCATAGAGCGAGGCGTAAGAAGCTTTGAAAACTATAAATATAAAGGAAAATTATATCTTCTTTCAAATAAATAAGGATTGCAATAGAAACCTGTACTATAGTAAAATGTGTTAAGTCAACTTAAGGTCGATTTGAGCATGCATGAATTTGAAACCTTTGCTACTTCATTAGAGCCACTATAAAGAAAATTTTTTTTGAAAAGTTAATAAAAAAGATTTCCTCTCATCTACAATTGAGTTCTAGATTTTCACATAAGCTATTTATTTGACAGTTCATACATTTTTAGTTCGAAAAGCGATCCCCTACTGTTTTGTGATTTCTTCTGCTTCTGTAATTTTTTTCTTACTCTCTCGCTTTTGACGGTTTTAATAGTTTTAGTCGGGCTAGTACAGCAGTAGGATCTAATGTGTGATTTATTTATTAGAAATACAATTAAAAATATCTATATTACTATATGTACGGCACGAGCAACTCTAAATTGAATAATTTTGTATGTAAATAGTACTTCCGGCTGTTTTATTTTTGCATTCCTGTTCTAACAGTTGAGGTTATTGAGCTGTTATACATTTTCTGAAATAAATACTTCAAAAACAGCTGATTAACATAGCCTATAATTCAGATATTCTGAAGTTTCGTTTAAGTTAGAATTATCTTAAAAAATACAAAAAAAAAACTACAAGTTATAAAAACAGCTATGTTAAAAGTCATATGCTTAACTCAATTAAACTTACTTAAAAGTACGGTTGCCTTGCAACAACAAGTGCGGGTAGGTGTTGTCGAACATTGCTATTTCATTTGTCGCAGCCCTGCTGCAACTTATGTGATCCACTTTTTCATTTGCAGAACACTTTCATACTTAAGCGAAAATATGACCCGCTTCTAACCAAAACAAATGCAAAACCAAAAAAATTACGTGCCAAACATTTCATTTACGAGTTGGTCGAGGACACTCTAAGTAAGAAACGTCCCGATATAGATGTAGTACTGACCGCCTTTGTTGAGGGTGTTGGCGACAAAGGTGATATAGTCAGCTTAAAGTCTAACTTCGTCTATAACAAATTATTACTACCGGGCTTGGCGGTATACAAAACCGATGAGAATATTGCTAAATACGCTAAATCGGCGGACGCGAAGACCGAAGAAGTACATAGTTCTCCATTTGCGCAAAGAGTAAGTAATACTTGGCTTTTTTTTATTTCAATTTTAATATCTCTATTAACAGACAGTCAACATACTGTCACGCTTGACGCTGGCAGTCATAATGAACAAAGATCAGCCTTGGGTAATTGAGCCATGGCACATTAAGGCATCAATGCGCAAAGCCGGGTATATTTGCAAAGAAGAGTGCATAACATTGCCTAAACAGAAGATTGAAGGTCCCGATCTAAAGAAAGAAAACAAAGATTTCTACTGTACCATAACAGTAAATAATTTAGAAAAGGTGGAATTGAAATGTCGCATACATCATTGGAGCACAGATCCAAGCGAAAGATTGCCATATGTAGTGGAACATTGGAAAATGCCAGGGGAGCCTTTATTTGGTATTGCCGATTTAACAGAAACTTCCCCAACTTCAAACTCAAATCAACAAAAATAATGATTGTCTGGAATTTTAATTAATAAAAAATTTTTAGAATTTAGGTCTATTTGGGGTGTTGTTCTTGATAAAAAAAATATTTAAAAAAAAGAGGTTCCTGATATGTAAAAAAATTTTTCGATGATACTTTAACGCACTTTAAACAATATTATTTCAAATACGCTTAGTATTATTATTAAAAATATACTTTCTAAAGGGTACTTTCTTTTAGGTCCAAAGCAGGATGTCTGCAATTATAGACCGATTAGTAAAATTTTATGCGTGCCCAAAGTCTTTGAAAAAATTGTTTATGAAAAATGATCGTTTTATGTAAAAAATTTGATTTCTATGAACCAACATGGCTTTATATCTGGTAGATCAACTGCGACCAATTTAAGCATATTTTGCTCCTCTATAATTAGAACTTTTTCAGATGGTTTTCAGACAGATGTTATCTTCACAGACTTCGATAAAGATAATCATGAAACTCTTCTACTAAAACTTTCTGCTTTTGGATTTCATTCAAGTCTTTATGCATGGCTAAAATCTTACCTCCATAATCGATGGCAAAACGTAAAAATCAATGACTGCTTGTCCTCTGCTATACATGTCTCGTCAGATATTCCTCAAGGAAGTCATCTTGGTCACTTTTATTTCTTCTTTATATTAATGATTTTCCTCTGGTTGTTGAGCACTCGAAATGCCGTCTTTTTACCGAAGACTTAAAACTTTTTCGGTTAGAACCTGCCAATGATTTTAGACTCCTTCAACTTGACCTTAACTCTGTCGCCAATTGGTGCGTGATTAATAATCTTCCCTTGAATATTTCGAAATGACAGTGTATCTCCTTCACTAGGTCTTAATCCCCTAACAACTGGAATTATTCCATTAATTCTACCTCTCTAGAAAGAGTGTCCTGTAAAATGGATTTGGGAGTTTTTTTGGATAAAAAGTTATCATTTAAAAATCATATCGAATTATTAATTGCGAAAGCTAACTCGATGTTAGGATTTTTTAAAAGAAATTCTTCTGATTTTTCAGATTCATGCTCTCTTAAGGCATTTATTCTTCTCTTGTAAGACCGCAACTCGAATACTGCTCAACGATTTTCAACCCGTATTACCATTTATACATGTGGTTCAAACTAAACTGGAATTTACCCTCAGTGCCTCAATACTCCACCCGCTGCGCCCTAGTTAGTCACACTCCACTTGCTTTTCGTAGAGAAACATCCTCCGTCATGATTATTTGGGATCTAATCCATAATAACATCCAATGTCCGGAATTGCTTTCCCAGCTTGACTTCTATACTCCATCACGGTTTCTCTGCAGTCAATTCGATTTCCGAGAGTTGTTCCATAGATCAAACTATATTAAAAAATGCCAATGGCTTGTAGTATTCATGAAACGAATGAGTTGCTGAGAACAGTGGACTTATTTAGAAATATCTCTAGAAACATTTTCCTAGTTCTAAGCATTATTTTTATTTATTTCATTCAGTCTACTGATTTAACAATCTTACAGACTATATATATATATATAATATTACAACTAATTAAAAAGAATAAATAAGTTTAATTTGAATTGATCCAAAGAAACATTAAAATTTTCAATTGTAGAAAAAATATTACATAGGTGTATACATCTAACTATAGGCTCATTATTAGCCTAGTAAGTCCTATGAAAACTTACTTCCAACATCCGATTTCTTCTCAAACTCCTTGGGGATGTGTATAATTGAAAAAGATCTGAAAGATGTTTGCAATTGATTTTACCAGATAGAATATTAAAGACAAATAAAAGAGAACTTTGCAATCTCCTATCTTTTAAAGATTATAACTCAAGTAATTTACGGCGGGCATCGTATGTTGGAAGGCCAGTAAAGTTTTTTAAGAGCATATTTACTCAATATCTTTTGGGCTCTTTCGATGCGGTTAGAATAATCAATATAATAGCGATTCCATACAATGGAGCAGTACTCAATAAAACTACGAATCAATGAAACATATAAAGATTTGATAGTTAAAGCATCTTTGAAATTTTCTGAGTTTCTTTTGATAAATCCAAGCATGGAATATGATTTGGATATAATGTAGTCATAGTGACTTAAAATTCAATTGAGAACAAATTCAATTGAGAGTCAAAAACTACCCCCAAATCTTTAACCTCGTGTACTCGAGTTAGAACGGAATCATTTAAAGTATAATCAACCAGAAAAGGGTTTAAACATGTTGTGTAAGAAATAATGCAAAATTTATTTATATTTAAACGCAAATTATTAGACTCACACCAGTCAAGTAAATTGGACAAGTCAAACTGTAGGTTTGTGAAATCCGAAAGGCTAGAAATTTTTAAAAAGAGTTTAACATCATCAGCATACATTAAACATTTAGAGAATATTGATTGCTGTGGCAAATCGTTTATAAAGATTAGAAATAATAGGGGTCCACAATGGGTTCCTTGAGGAATACCTGAAGTTGCATTATATAGTTTTCTATTATTCAAAAAGCTATTAAAAAACGAGATTAACATGTTGGACAGCCCAAATTGTTTTAACTTAGATAACAGGATAGTATGATCAACTATGTCAAACGCTTTGGAGAAGTCTGTATAGATGACATCTAATTGACTGGCATTTTCTATTGCGCCTACAATATTGTTAGAAATGAGTAGTAAATTTGTGCAAGTCGATCGACCTGGCAAAAATCCATGTTGGAAGTCTGAAATAACTTCTTTCACATGTTTATATAATTTATTCTTAAGTATATAATCAAATAATTTGGCCAATGTGCATAGTTTAACAATTGCCCTGTAATTATTGACATCACATCGATTTCCTGATTTGAAGATTGGAACGACAAAACATATTAAGCACAAGTTAAAGAGAATAGTTATTGGGATTAAAATATTATCAACACATAGCTTGAAAAATATAGGCGGAAAGTCTATGTTTACTAGAGATGTTTAGTAGAGATGAAAAAAGTCTTTCTACTGACGTTTTATATCTCTATCGCATAGCGAAAGCTGTGTCGGAAGGTTCGTGTCCAGAAGATCTAGCCAGCATGAAACCGGGACAAATTGTTCATTCTCGCTGGTTAACAAAAGCCAGCAGACTTTAGCGCCTTTACGTTGCAACTAGTTTGCCTTCAGAAAATTTAAAAATATTAGCCAATTTCATTATGAAAGTTTATGTACCGATGTATTTTAATGTAAAATTTTATAATTCTGTGGTATATGGCAGTGCACTTTTATATAAATTTATAAAGTCAACGCAAGTTTTACCGCAAAATCTTCAAGAAATTGTAAACAAAACAATCCAAAACAATGCTTTCTTCGCTCATCCAGAAAATATTTTGCTAACAATGCTTTTCGATGAAAGGAAACCTGTTCGCGAAAGAGCCATTAAAAAAATTTTGTACTATCGTGAGCAATTATATGACTCAACTAAGCTTAGAACCTATAAAAAGCATCCTATTAATTTTGATTGCACAGATTATATGGATTTAGTCGACTTAGATAATGATAAAATACTGTCTGAGCCTCCATTTACTGCAAGCATTCCACACGAGCACTTCTTGGAGTACATAAATTCGGATGAAATACCACTGCCAGATCCAAGAATTCCATCGCACATTCAGGGAACCGAGCGATGTGTGCAGTTGCTAACGCATGTCTCCCGACGCGTAATTGCAAAGAACCGAGATGATGTTATGGCAGTAACTGTAGAAAGTCGTACCCGAACACCTCGAATGGACTGTAAAAAAGACTTAAGACCTTTTTCAATGTTTTAAAAAATAAATCCCGTTTTTTTTTATTTAAGACGTTCTGTTGCCTGAATTTATAAAATAAAACGTGAATTTAAAAAAAGCTGTATTCTCACTGATTGTTCAATAACATTACAAACTTAAGTTTTGCGTAAATTTAACAAAAAAAAAATGTTCTAAAATTTGGCTTAAAAAGATGAAGCAGAAATAAGGCCAATATAAATTAAATATATGGCATTTCTTTCATATAAAAAAATTTTTCAATAAAACTACGATTGTTTTAAAATTTTTACAAATGCGAATTTTGATGTCTCTTGGCGGGAGCTAGGTTTTGATTTTAGACCCATAGTTTCTTGGGGAAGTTTTCTTAGAATTCTTCGTAGATTACGTTTTTGCTATACGCTTTTTGACAAAAACAATTGACCCACCCTAATATATATATATATATATATATATATATATATGTATAAATTTTTCGATAAAAAATATAGTATATAGTATAGTTTACTATGTTCAAACTTAAAACTTGATTTTAGCTGTCAAATAGCCATTGCCACATCCTGAACTGCAATGTTTATAGATTCTTAGGGCTCTAGAAGCAAATTACCGATGCTTGAGTGATTTGTGATTGAAGAAGTATTATATCTTTCATAAACGGTTTGGAAAAATTGAGCAAAGATATTACACGATTCAACAGTATTTATTAGATTTGACTCCTTCAAATTCCATGCTTGTTGGATAACCGTTAGTTTTTTGCTTAGTATTAAGATACTCTCAGAAATATTTTGGGTTTGATTTTACATTAGTTTCAACATTTAAAACATAGCTATTGTAAAGAAACTTGTGAAGAAAATCGAACTCATTTTGTAACCTATTAAAATATAAATAATCAATTTCATTTTCAATTTTTTTTTTATTTTTTAGCTGCCTTACTTTTAAGATTTTTTTAAATTAGATATTCTCAGATTAAACCAAGGCGGCTTATTTCTAGGAAATTTGGTTTTTTTAGGTACAAATAGAGAAATAGCTAGCGAAAATTTATCAAAAATAAAATCATGAGCTAAGGATGGGTTATCGAAGTTGAAAATTTCCGACCAGTTAACCAAATTTAAGAACTGATTTATTAAGTCAAAATTACCTTTCCTAAAATCCAATTCCGAAGGCAAATAATCAGCAGGTGAGTCGAATTTATAAAATTAGAAATTAATGATTAGTGCAATATGGTGAATGCTGTTACTGACCATAGGTGATAGACTTTTTTCACAAGTTGCTTTTACATCATTAGTGACGAATATCAAATCTAATATTCTATTTAGATTATTTTTGAAACTATTTAATTGACGGAAATTGTTTAACAAAAGAGAACTCATGACTAAAGTTTCGATATCTGATTTGATATTTACAGGTATAAGATTTTTATCATCGGAAATCCAAGAAATTTGTCCTAAATTAAAGTTGCCCATGGAAAACATAGCGTGACTAGAATTTAGGTTCTCGGTAATAGAGTTAATATTATCAATATATTTTTGGTAGGTATACATCTATAATACTGTTTGGTGGTATGTATGATACAAAAAAGTAATTTAAATTATCGAGTGAGAAAATAATTCCAATACATATTTGTTTAATAGTTTTGTCCATAGCAGGAAGATTTATTTGTTTACTGGGCAGAGACTTTCTTACTGCCAACAAAACGCCTCCGCCTCGCTCACGGCCTGTTGATAAATAGCATCGATCCAAACGATAAACACAATATGAGCTGTCGAAAATTTCTGAAGACAATATGTCCTTACGTAGCCAAGTTTCGGTGATTTTGTCTCGTGAATCGTGACCTTCTTCATCTTTTTATATTTCTTATTGTTTCCATTTTAATAAGATCTCATTGTTCTAATTTTAGTGTTCCTATAATTAATAAGTTTTTAAATTTTGTAACTATCTTGTAAATAGCTGTATATATTTCTTTATCTGTGAATTTTTTAAGTAGTCCATAAGAGTTACACTCTGATGAAAAAATTAAAAAAATAAAAGTTCAAAATGCCTAAAAATTAATTTTTGTACTCATTATGTGTGTACAATATTAAAAAATTATAAAACTTTACAAAATTTACATTGTACTTTTGGACTTTTGGTTGGCGAGTTAGTTGGCAACTTTTTCCTAAGTGCAACGGTTGATTGTGTTTGGACACTTAATTCAATTGTGTACTTTGCATTTTCTTAGGATCGTGGAGAGAGACTTCCACATATTAATGAAATATATTTACATTTCTGCGAAAGCTAATGATTTTGTTCGTTTTTTATTATTAAGTAACCGTTAATAACAATCATGTCCGTCCTGTTATATGCAGCACAAGCCTGGACGTTGAGCGGCTCTGATGAAAAGATTTTGGGAGCATTCGGGAGAAAGATCCTTCGAAAAATCTACGGACCAATCTGCGTCAATGGCGAGTACCAAATACGATGGAACGATGAGCTGTATGAGCTATACGCAGACATCGACATAGTAAAGTACATAATAATTGAGCGGTTTCACTGGCTAGGTCATGTTGAGCGGATGGAAGACGACGCTCCAGCGAAGAAAATATTCGTTTTGGTACCCAGCGGCGAAAGAGGACGACCGCATCTCCGTTCCCTCTCCGAGGGACCAAGTGGAGGACAACCTGACGAAACTTGGAGCTTCCAACTGGCGCCAGCAAGCGCAAAACAGAAATGGCTGACGCAATTTCTTACTACAGCCGGAAACCGACTTACGGTTGTAGGCTGCATCTAAGTAAGTAAGTTAGTTAATAACAATATTAATTATTGCTTATTTTCGTTCACAAAAGTAATTTTTTTTTAGAACTACATAAATTTTGATATTAAAGTACTAACACTACCCAGCAAACCATAGATGACGACTTTGTCGAAATTCCGCCTAATTCGTAACTATTTCGAGCTGTCTTAAACAAATCGTTACAATTTCGTTACTTTAATGTCGAAACAGTTTCACTTTTTAAACGGATTTATATTGAATTTTGTTATGCGATTGTTTGTACGACATATTGAAATGCGAGCAGAGTGAAATTTTCTTTCTTTCGAACTGTCTGAACGAAATCGTAACTTTTTCAAACATTTTCGTTAAAACTCGTTACGAAATCGTTACGACGATTTTCGTTACGATTTCGCAACTCGGATAAAACTTGTCTAAGGTACGAGTTCCATAGATTTATTAAAATGTTTTCGAGAAGAACACGTTAGAGTTTTTAATCTTTATTGAAAACATTTAAAAAAAAGGGAGTTTCCGTTTTTAAGATAGCAGATAAAAACATCTAATTTTTTTTTTGTATTTTACACTCATGAGTATTGACGGCTCATGAACAAATTTGCATTAAAAATTTACAAAAAGTTTTTTAACTTTATATTAAAGACGGAAACTCCATTTTAGAACTCCCGGGAGAAAATGGGAAAACGGAATGGGAAACGGAAACTCCCTTTTAGAACTCCCGGGAGAAAATGATTCACGATTGGGGTGAATTACTTTTTTATATAATTTTTGGGATATTTAGACAATATTTAGGTCAAACCCTTCAAGTCTTACCTTTAAATATTAATTTTTTGCTTGCATTCATCGCTGTATTAATTAATAAAAAATTTGTTGTACTAAACTTTTCAAGAAATTATTTGCTACCTTAAAATCACAAAAAATAGCGTTGATAGCGTTCCGTGAAACAACGGTAGAATCGTTTAAACGATATCTTAAAGGCGAACGTACACTTTGAGAGTTACGTGATGCTAATGCCGCGTTTCCATGTGATCTTTCAGTAACTTATCTTATCCCATATCACAAAACACATGCTATAAAGAGCGAGATGCATATATGTACTTTTTCCTATAAAAATTTGACATTTGCAAAATATGTAAACAAATCCATTTCTGCAAGTTTACTGATTGCAAGACGTGCTTATTGAAATAACTTCTTGTCTGCGTACCCTAAATTGTTTTATATAATTATTATTGTGCAGACAGCATCAGGTGTTACAGGTAATCCAATTCGTGTGCCACAACTGCAGCAGCATCAGTGAAATACACACGAAAAAAATATAAAAAAACAGTTTTAAAAAAAGTCTTGGTGAATCTACCAAGCACCAAATTAAAGAAAAAAATTACTGATGCTTTCCATAAATGCGCTTAGGAACTCTCTGGCCAACTCTACATTGCGATGGTTAAAAAAACCAAGAATGTTTATTTATTTTAAATCATACCCCTTGACCTGATTTGATTTTCTTTATTTTCCAATTTGTATTCGTAATTCTGTACTATTTCAAAACAATTAATATTGGCGCAAATAAAATTGACAGCACAAAAACTACAACTATAAAAATTAATGTCATATTTATAGCACGTGATCAACTTTTATAGCAAAAGTTCAAGAAGTTGAACTTTTTCGATCTCCTAGCATCACAGGGGATATCACATGCTATAAAAATGAAAAAGGTATACCTGTTTCACACTCACATTCACCAATGCCATAAAGTAGGGCTCACATGCTATTTCTTTCTTACAATAATGGGATACTAGAAGATAATAGAAGATCACATGGAAACGCGGCATTAGATTACCTGTAACACCTGATGCTGTCTACACAATAATAATTATATAAAACAATTTAGGGTACGCAAACAAGAAGTTATTTCAATAAGCACGTCTTGCAATCAGAAAACTTGCAGAAATTGATAAATTTATGATTTGTTTACATATTTTGTAAATGTCAAATTTTTATAGGAAAAAGTACATATATGCATCTCGCTCTTTATAGCATGTGTTTTGTGATATGGGATAAGATAAGATACTGAAAGATCACATGGAAACGCGGCATATAGCATCGTCACGACGATATTGTTCACACAGTTTTCAGCATACGATGAGACCCTAGGCTTGGTAAACAGTCAAGACATGTTGAAAATGATTAATTTTAATATTCCTGCTAAGGGTGCCTGAAATTTTGATCCTATTTGAAAATGTGCCGAACTAACTATGCTGCAAATCTGCCTATTTTTAGAGCCCTCAATAGGTTTAAAATTATAAATTTCAATCATAATTTAGTTTTGTCTATAACTAGAAATTATATGATAATTTTTAAAAACCTATTTTTCAATTGATCAGGTACTTGTCCACATTTCTCTGTTTCATAGACTGATGAAGTGAAATAAATAAAATCATCTTTTATGTTTTTTACATGAACTTAATACATCAGAAATGGATAATTTTGAGCTATGATTAACCTTTGGAACAGTCGTGTGACAGTTAACGACGCCATGGTCCAATTATACAAAAAAAAAAAATAGTTTTTGCATATCAATATGCAAAGAATATGAATCATATATACAGTCTGCGAAATAATTATATGTGCCTAAAAAACATACAACGTTTTAAGCGTACAACTTTGGTAACGGTAAAATGAATTTATGCAGAAAAATTGGTTGTTGTCTAATTAATAGGTGCACCATGGTGGAATAATTATAAGGTGCTCTCACCCCATGACATTTTTCAATATGTTTTTGACATGCTGCCTTATTTTGACAAGTTTCATACATGGCTGGATGTTTGATTCTATGAAAATGTCAAAATAAGACAGCCTATTTTTTTCTGATTTTCCGGATAAGAACACCTTATATTTATTTCACCATGAGGTGCACTAAGAATTTGCTAAGTCTTTGCTCTCAAAATTTACCGTTATCTACAAAACTTTATTCTTCTATAGGAAATAATTATATGTGCATTAGCAACAAAGGTCTGCAAATAATGGGGTTGCGATAGTATTGACCAGCTGAGGGTCATTTCCGAAGTAATTTTTTGCCTGAAATCGAAGAAATTACATCAAGTGAAATCAATATTCATACCTTACAAAAAGAAAAAAATTCTGAGCAAACACTTTTAAAATTAGTTACAACTCCAAGTTCAAAAATCAATCTAAAACTGATTTATATACCAAGTTTAAAAATATGGTGTGATCCTTCCTTCCACCATCTATGCGTCACATTATATTTCAGAAATTACATTAGGTGTGTTTCCGTACTCTACACTTCGTAAGAGTTGCTTAAGTTCAAACTGAGAGAGTAAAAATTAAATGTAAGAATAGTTGCAAAAGTACGGATACAGCAAGGTTCATTAATATAGGTTAAGTTACTTGAGAGAAGCTCGGTCGAACTGTCAGAATGGATAAAAGGAAATCAAGAAAAAAAAAACCTGAATCTGTACAATTTTTAGCTAACAACTTCTTTGACAGTTCGAGCAAAGGCGGAAAAAGAGTGCTTTTCTCCCAAGTGACCTAACCTATATTAATGAACCTTGGGATACAGCTTCTAGTAAGTTTCAAGCACAAAACATATGATGTTGACTGGAGACAATCTGTTTGTGAAGTTGATGCTTGTTCTTCTTGATGCTTGTTCTTACTTTACTCGGAATCTTGAGTTCTAGCACTCTGTGCACTATGTGTGCTCGAGGGAGCGGTTTTATGCTTGTTCTTCTTCTCCCATTTTAAGCACAGAAAGTACGGAAACAGAAAATAGTGTCCCACAAGTTACACAGTGTGAGTACGGAAACACACCTATTGCTTATCCCACCCTGGTGTCCGTCCAACGGGGAAATTAATTCAATCAAAATATTTCTTGCCTTATATGCGTACATATCTTAATCAATGGGACAAATAAGTGTGTCGAATGTCAAAAATCAAACGTAAACATATATACTAAATCACCAACTCAGAAGATTGATATTCCCTCGGGAAGATTCGAAGATATTTACATGGATCTAGTAGGACCAATTCCTATCTCGAATGGATATCGATATATGTTGACAATAATCGATAGAAATACAAGATGGCCAGAAGTTTATCCAATAAAAGACATTTCTGCTTCAACTATTTCAAAAGCGTTTATTAATAATACTATATTTTACTTTTTGGCGTACCATCAAAAATAACAGTTGATCAAGGTACTCAATCCAGTTCAAACTTATTTTCAGAAGTAACTGAACTCCTCGGTTCTCATAAAATAAATACAACTTCTTATCATCCACAAGCTAATGGAATGATTGAAAGATTCCATCGTCAATTAAAAACATCACTAACAGCATCAAATGATTCTGTTAATTGGTCAAAACAGCTACCCCTCTTACTCATTGGATTACGTTGCACTGTAAAAGAAGACTTAAAGTGCTGTCCAGCCGAACTAGTTTATAGACAACTTTAAGGCTTCCAGGGGAATTATTTATTTCAGACAATGGCACTTATAAGCTCTCTACAGACGACACTCTTCGCTCATTAAAAGAAAATTTTTGCATGGTTAGAAATAGTTATCCATCATTCAAACAAAAAAGACATTTATGTTCCAAAAGACTTAGCTGCATGTGAATTTATATTTGTCAAAAAGAATCGCACTTCTAGATTATCATTTCAGTTTGAAGGACCATTCAAAGTAATCTCAAGAAATGAAAAAAAAGTTTTATTATTGGAGAAATAAAAAAATATATCAAGATCAAATTTAATATAATTTAATTAATGTAATGTAATTTAATATAAAAACTACAATAACCAACCCTAATTCAGAAAAAAATTGCGACCAACTGATTTCATTACCTCCAGAGCTCGAAATGTAAGGTGTGTTTCATATATATAACGCCACTTCGAAATTTGAAATATTTTTGTAACGGCCAGTTTAAGCAAAAGAGAATGCTTTCCAAATTTGGCAATTATACCTTCTGCTGCGTTTGAAGTGCAGAGATTAACAAAATTGTGTATTAAGTTTTCAAGACCTTAACAATAGAAAACAATTTAGACCGGAATGCCTCGTGCAAGCCAACTTACTTAAAATAAATTCTTAAAGAAGACGGCTATGGAATTCGGGAAATCGGACGAATTAATCGCAGCAACAGTGTTTAAAAATTTGTTTTAACAATCCTCAAAATTATGGCAAAACAAAATGTTCGGGCCAATAAAAAAATCCTCTAACCGCGATCAGCGGAAAATGATCAGAGGTGCGAGCAACACTACACACAGTTTAAAAGAGTTGCGGAGTGTTGTTGCTGAAGAAGTTTCCCGAACACCGGTATAGAGAGTGCTACATCGGTGTAAACATATCCGCAGTGAACTTATGAAGAGTGTCCCTGCTCTTACTAGCAAACATAAGAGAACGAGCTTGGAATTTGCAAGAAGAAACATGGGAACAAATCGACTAGTCAGCTTTTCACTAATGTTTTAAAAAAGGCTCCCACGTTGAGTGTTAATTTTTACATGTAATTTTTCCGATGAGAAAAAATGGAATCCTGATGGCCAGGATGGATTTTGGCATTATTAGTACGAGATACGCCGCGAACCACTTCCGTTTTAAAAAATAAGTTTTGGTGGAGATAATGTGATGGTGTGGGGTGCTTTTTATGAAATTGAAAGTTCAAGCATGAAGAGCGCTGACTACACTCGTGCTGGAGAGCAGTTTGACTCCACTTTTGGAAAAAACGGACATACACTAGTTTTCCAACAAGATAATGAGGCAATCCACGTAAATCGAGATGGTTGCAGGCTAATAACATTGATTTATTGGAGTGGCCGGCGGACTCTTCAGATTGTAATCCCATCGAGAATTTGTGGAGAGTTCTTGTACGCCAGGTGTATAAAAATAACAGACAATTTGGCAACGTGGAAGAACGGAAATCAGTTATTCTCAAAGAATGGAGCAAAATTGATTCAAATACATTAAAAAAATTAATTGCAAGTATGCCAAATCGCATTAACTATATTATTGGAGCTATTGAAACAGTAATTTAATAATTTTTTTTTTAATATTCAATAAAAATCCTTTTTATTCAAAATTTTGAAACGGCGTTATAAATATGAAACAGCATCAAAAGTGTTATTAAGCAATAAACAATGTACAGTTATTAGAAAAGACCACTTTTGCTCACTATATATATGAAACATACCTTATTCTATCAGACATGTTCTGAAATCCGATCCATCTCGGAATCGGATTAAATTTCAATGAAATGCCACTGGAAATAAACCCGATTCCGCCATGAATCGGATTGCAGAACATGCATGCATGTATAAAAAAAATTCTTTTAACATTACAAGTTTTAATTTACGAATTTTTATTAGGAAAAACATAACCAAGATAAATCATATTTGAAGAAAAAAAAATTTTAGCAATGGATACATAACAGAAACGTGTTAACATTCCCCTTCAGAGACTATTTGCTCGTCCCATCATATTTGAAGAAAAAAAAATTTTAGCAATGGATACATAACAGAAACGTGTTAACATTCCCCTTCAGAGACTATTTGCTCGTCCCAACATAGTAGTTGAGACGAAATAAAAATTGAAAATACAACAATCTAAATGAAAATCTTAAATATCTAGGTGTTTTGGGTTAGTTCAGCGTATAAACTGTACTGCATAAAAAAAACTTGAAATGATTGAGTAAAAGTAATTACTTGGCTAATCTTAATGAACACCTTTCAACTCCACCTCAAAAACGAGTGTGCTATTTGGTGGAATAGTTGGTGGTGAGCCACGGGCACCATATGCCATGTGTGGGGGACAAGTAATGCGACGTTTGCCTCCAATCTTCATGCCAGCAACACCGATATCCCAACCCTTAATGACTTCACCGCGGCCCAAGCCAAATTTGAAACCAGCTCCCTGCTTTAGACTGTCGAAAACTTTGTTGTTGGACTTGAGGCGACCTTCGTAGTAGACAATTGCACGTTTGCCTGTCTTTGCCTCAGCTCCATTACCGATGCGAATATCTTCGATCTTTACGCCACCAGACAACATCTTTTCACCACCTTGTTTTTGCTGTTGCTGTTGTTGGCCCTCTTTTTTATCTTTTTTATCTTTCTTATCTTTTTTGCCTTTTTTTTCGGTTGTATCCTTTACAATACCATTTTGTTGCTTTTGTGGTTTATCCAATTTTGGCTGTTTGGCCTTGGGTTGCACTTCTTCCTCATCACTGTCATCTTCTTCATTATTAGAGTCCTCGTCATTATCATCGTCCTCTTCTTCGTCTTCAGCGTCCTCGGAATCATCACCTTCTGGTGCAGCTTCACTATTAAAATCGCTATCATCTTCATCATCATCTTCATCGGTAGCAGCAGGGGCGGCTCCAGTCTTCGCCTTCTTCTGCTTAGCCTTTGAATTCAGCGCAGCTCGCAGGTCACCCTGCATTTCTTCAACATCTGACTCTTCCTCTTCTTCACCGTCCATGAAACTCGTAGGATCAACTAAGATAAGATAACCAGATAATGTAACGTTTCCGCTTCCTGAATTTAGAAAAAAAATACTTAGGTGAAGGTAAACTTGTTTAAAAACACTATAAAAAATACCTTGACTCTGGAATGAAAGCTCATCACCTTCCGCGAAATTCAAATCCAACGTCGCTTGCTCACAGGTATCCTTCCGAAGTGTGCATAATAAAAATTTCTGATCTTCGTGAGTGAGGAAGATCTGTGTTGCGCCACCTTGCGAAGAGTTAGAGTCCAGAGCAGCTAGTGAGATATGGAACGACTTGCTGGTGGTTTGTGTATATTTGCGGTTTGCCTTTAAGTTCAATCCTAAAAGATTAATTAGAAATCAGACGTTTACAAACATGTGCAATATTGGCAGAGAAGCTCTAGCGCTTCCCCGTAGGACAAAACACGTGGTGTGGCAGCCAACCGTATTTTGACAAGCATACATCAGCAAAACTTACCCCAAAACATTTTGTGCAGTCTTTTGCAAATCAGAAGAAAAAAATAGACTTAAAAGAACTCAACTCTTTTAATTTATCAAATGCCGGCAACTCAAAATGTATTCAAGACGCAAAAATAATTTTCACCAAGTGCGCTGATGGTTGCTGCTGAAATGTGACAGCATAAAAGCAGGCGGCGAGTTATAAAAATGGCGGAATGGGGTAAGCACTGCCATATTACACTTTTTGGGTTTTTTTGTGTAAGCGTACCTTTATTAAGCAGAAAACTGTAGCGGAATTCTCAAATGCCCTATGCCATGTACAGCAATAAAAAAATTAACAAATTTAATTGCTGCAATCTGTGTTCATCCGCTCTAGCTCTTAAGTGAGAACCAGAATGGTGTAGCTTGTACTACGTAGTATGACCTGCTGAAAGTTAAACTGTACTAAATGCATGGAATCGCACAGAATGAGTAGTGTGTCTATGGCTCGTAGCTGTAGTTGAAGCACAAGTTGAGCTAACTTTAACTTTTGATAACTACACTGCTCTGAAAGTTGTGTTAATAATGCTTTTTTTAAGAATCGGGTATATCAAATCGATACTGGAAACGTTGTCGGTACCGAAATAAGTGTTTGAAATTAACAATATTTGTAAAATCGTAAAAATTTATAAGCAAGTGTTCTTTAAAGCGCTCACGCCTTTCTGGACATATTTTTCAGCGTAGCGTGCTACACACTGAACAGCTGATAAAGTTACTACGTGGAATCGCTACAACTACATCGCATTCTGTTCCACGCTTTAGTGCTTTTGAAAGATTACTATTGAAAAGAACAACAAAACAAGTATGTTGTTTGATTGGCAATGATCGTGTGAGTTGGGGATTATCGACGATTGTCTCTATCCATTAACAAATTATTACATAGAATGCCCATGCAAAATATTTTGCTTGCATTATCTATGGTAAGATATTATATGTGACAGATGGTATAAACAAATTTATTGCTAGTGTGGACTGCAGGTTAAGAAGCCTGCTGAGGGTGATTTTACTCGTGCTAACAGCTATGCAAATAGGGGCTTTCAGACGAATGTACATGTCAGCGGACTTGGGCATGTCCGAAGACTTGTACGATCGTTCGAAAGCAAAAGAGACGGTCGGACCGACATGTCAGGTGAAAATCAAAAAATTTTAATTTTTCTGCCGGTATGACTGACATGTTGTTCATGTGAAAGCATGTCGGTCCGACTCGGTGCATTTTTCATTTTATTAAAATCGTCAGCGAGTGAACAACAACGGAGCGGAAAAAAAATAATGAAGAATATCAATATGGCAAGCGTTCCAAACACTTAAGAAAAAAAAATTAAAATTAAATTTAAAGCATACAAAAATAGTTTTAAAATGTCAGTCAATTATAACAGCATCCAAAAATTCTTTAGCCATTACGCCGATGTGTTCTGTATGAGAATCTGCAAAGAATGAAGTCGTCGTACATATCCGATTGTTTGAAAGCTCAACAAAATATTCCCGTTATTTATTCGTCGTACAATGTACGTTGACATGGACGTTCATCTGAATGCCCCTATTTGCGCATGAGATGCTAACTGTTTGACGCAGAGGTAAAGAGATAGAAAACTTCGATTTTGAACTGTTTTTGGAAAGGGATAGCCTTATGTCCTGATTGTGTCAAATACTAACACAAAATGTTCAATACAAGCACAAAAACCACAGAAACTCCACCCAAACATGGGAAATCTAAACTCACTATAAAGCCTTTTCCACACGGAGAAATTGAAAAACAACGCAACATCAACAAATGTTGCTAACTAATGTAAGTATACCGAAACCTTCAGATGAAGCAAATTTTTAGCAACTAGTTAGCAGAACGTTTGCGATAAGTTTTATGCAACACAGCTTGCTGCAATTTATATCAGCGACTTGCGTTTTTCTATGATAATTTGAAAAAAATTGGTGTGGTACTTGAAAGCAAGAATATTATCAATTAAGCTCAGAAAAACTGTGTTTAATGTTTTTTATATTGTATACAGAAAGCAGCATTGAACGAGCAGTTAACAAATATAATGCTTGTACAAGAAGTAGAGAAATATCCCTGCTTATTTAATTAATTTAATAATGCTTCTTGAAGTCTTATACTATGTTCACACTGAGGGCTAAATGCGCATTTAACGAAATGCGCATTAGCAATTTAGAATGCGTGGCCGTATGCTCCTTGTAAGAGTAAAAGAGACAAATATATACATTCAATTTCGTAAATGCGCATTTAGCTCTCAATGTGAACGTAGTATTATACAAGCAACGCTCCGGCCTGGAAATCTCACATTTTAACGCAAGAAGTCTTAATGACTAAGATGGACTGCGTTAAATATGTTTTTGAATACTCTTCTCTTGATGTTATTTGTGTGTCGAAAATCTGGTTTCACGAAGATGTTGAAGATTCTGTTTTTAAATATTAAAAATTTTAACTTGTTTCGGTATAACAGATCAAACAAAAAGGCGGTGGTGTTGCAATATACTGCAAAAAATATCTGATAGTTAAAATGCTGAATAAATTTATTGGTTCGGATGTTGAATGCTTGAATGTTGAAATTTATAATATCAGAACTAAAGTCTTTCAATCATGTGTGTACAGCCCTAATCGCAATTGTAGCTTAGAACCTTTACTTAAAGACATCTCTTCCTGTGCCATAGACTTTCAACTTTATTCTATGTGGTGATTTCAATATAAATATTCTTCCAAATGACAGTCTCCGTAGAAATTTTGTCGATCATTTAGCTGAAGCCGGCCTTAGCATAGTTAATACAACCATTCCAACTAGGTTTGCCTTTATTGATAGTACTTTCTTTTACCGAAACTTTAAGAGTATTCAATATGGATCAAAATGGCAGAGCTTTTACGCCATTCAAATTGAATGAAGAATATCGCATTTTTTGTTCTCTTTCACTCTCTTCGAGATATTTGATTGAATAGCTGCCCACACGTGATTTTGAATGGCCGATGCCGACTAAAAGTGTTGTTGTAAGTACCAGAAAAGTTGATTATGCAACCCTGTGATTGATTGATGCAGGTCTGGAGCTCCATCAAAATTTTGATTGATGCGATGAAGGGTTGAAAGTTTATTTCCGCTCTCGCAGAGAGTTAATCTTCTTTTTCGCTGGAAAAACAACAACAAATTTTGAATGATCCTTCAATTTGAATGACGTGTAAGCAGTGCCTTTACTCTCTTCGAGATATTTGATTGAATAGCTGCTTAAGCGTGATTTTTTGATTGAATGGCCGATGCCGACTAAAAGTGTTGTTGTAAGTACCAGAAAAAATGATTATGTAACCCTGTGATGGATTAATGCAGGTCTGGAGCTCTATCAAAATTTTGATTGATGCGATGAAGTATTGAAAGGTCATTTCCGCTCTCGCAGAGAGTTCTACTTTTTTTCGCTGGGAAAACAGCAACAAATTTTGAATGATCCTTCAATTTGAATGACGTGTAAACAGTACCATAGGTTGTCTTGTTTTTGAGCTCAGTTGATGAAAAATAAATTTTTTTTTTTTGATAAAGATAATTGATAAAAAAAAAAATTGATAAAGAGAAGGACAAATTAAACTAAAAACCAAATATATACAAGAACATAAAATACAATAAAATTAAAAAAAAAAATTGGAAACTTAATTAAAAACTAAATTATATATAAGACAAAGAAAAATGAAAATAAGAATGTAAAATTAAAAATATTATTATAATTATAATAATATTATAAAATATTATAATTATTTTTTGATATATTTGTTGATGAATTTGTTCTTGTTCATTTTAATGTTGGTTAAAAATATATATAATGCAATCTTTTGTTTAATAAATTGAAATATTTCGGAATCATATGAATTTATTATTTTTCCTGCAGTAATGAACTTATATATATTTTAAATATAATTGAATATTTAAATTTGAACAAGCAAAATATATTCTTATTGTGTATATATAAAGTTAGTTCAATAAATAGTTCGAATTTATTATATTTTCAAAACAAATTAAGTTTAAAATAGCATAACTACCATGCCAGTCTCCAATCTGCGTATATGTAAACCTGCATTGTAGGAATATAATTTTTTGTTGTATGTATGTATTATTTATTGTATTAATCCCTATAGGAACAAACTAACTTGTTTTTAAAAACAACTAATTAAAAAGCTAGTTTAAAATAAACTAGTATATGAACTACTTTGAGTTATATTAAGGCGGCGTCCACTTCAATTCTAAAAAGATTTTATTGCATTATTTATGAAGTAATTAAAATACTAAAGGGTCCGCCAAATAACTTTTTTTTTTTGAAAATGCAAAAAAAAAAAAACTACTGAATATTTTCTCAAATTTCTTTTTTTATTTGAATGTGTAGCGGAGCGAATTAGGGTCACGCACAAATCTCAAAAAAAAAACGAAAACAAAAATAAACGCGTCTGGCAATGCTCAGCGGTGAGGCCGACCAGGGAAGCAGCAGCCCTGACTTTGCATTTGTTTTGAGGGCGCACGGTGAATGCGCCCCTGTGGCTTTCGCACAGAAATTTAGTCAGGGCGCCTGCTTACCTCAGCCGACGCCACCGCTCCTGGTCAGGTGACCCGCGGACACGAAGTTGGCCACGACTGCACGTGCTGGTGAGCCTAGGTGCTAGCAGTTCGGGAGTGATGGGGGGGTTCGTGGTGGCCAACCCCGCGTACCTTCGCCGTACAAATACATCACGTGCATAAAAAAACATATCGCGTCGAGATTCGAAACAACAACAAAATTAACCGGACCTGGAAATAAAAAAAATTTGTTAAAAATAAACAAAAAAATGGAAAATGTTGGGAGCCCCTGGCTCATCCATTCCCCAACCAACACTCGAGCCAGTTGTTCAGGCTCTGCCCACACATCCCTCCCTACCATGGAGGACCTCGGGGCGAAGTAGTTGGTCCTACCCTTTCGCAAACATTCTCCCAGTCAACCAAATGAAAACTTTAGCGGCTCATTTTAGGATACAATTTAATTCATCAAAATTTTGTTTTTCTTTCGGAAACTTATTACTAAAGTTACATATTAGTTTATTTAAGTTTAATTTTTACATTTTTCAATAAGTTTTTTTTTTTTTTTGTTCCCAACCCCGCCCCCCCACCTTACTTTTATTTGTAAAGTTTAAATAAAATTTCTAAATGCAATTCCATTTTTAATTTTGAAATAAACAAAAAATAAAAAATAATTAAAAATATAAATAAAATATTATTATTTTATTAAAAATTAGCTTATTAAAAATAAATTTTTATTTATTTATTTTCCTGTTTGGTTATTTATTATTATAGTTTTATTTAAACATATATTTTATAAAGTTTATTTAAGTATTTAATGAAGTCTATTTTAAGTATTGGTGTTAAGTTTATTTTAAGTATTTAAGTTAAGTTTATTTTAAGTATTTAAGTCAAGTTTATTTTAAATATTTAAGTTAAGTTTATTTTAAATATTTATATTACGTTTATCTTAATTGTGTGTAGTTGTAAATTATTATAATATTATGTTAGGTTTTAGCTCTTTAAATTATGTGAAGTTAATTTTATCATATTAGTTTAGTTTTAGTTTTTCATATTATGTTTAGTGTAGTAGTTCGTATTATATTATTTTAAGTTCTGTGTATTATGTGAAGTTAATTTAATCATATTATGTTTAGTTTTAATTTTTCATATTATGTTTAGTGTAGTATTTCGTATTATATTATTTTAAGTTCTTTATATTATGTTATAAGGATAAATTAATAAAAATGTTTTGTTCTCGTAGTTTTTACGAAACAACCAAAAGAAAAATTAAAATATTTACTTCATACAATATATGCTTTGTGAGGAAAAAAAGTAATCATAAGGAGGAACATACAACATTTTAAAAGTTTATATAATTTAAATGAAAAAAAATTTTTTTTTCCCAGCTTCTTTTTTGGTTAAAATGTTATATAGAAGCAAGAAACAAGCTTAATTTCTAAATTTTTAAATATAAATGAATAATAAAAATAGATCTATTTGACATAATAGGTATTTTGCATTATTACTACTATCATTATAATTATTATCATTAGGGTTTCATTTACAGCAACAGCATGTTTGAGCAGAATGCTCACAAATCTGAGTTGCAGCAAGAAACATTTAAAATTATTTGCATTAATTGAAGCCTTTCTGGGTAAAAATCAAAGAGTTGCAAATTTACTTTAACCCCTACATGTAATTTATGTTAGTTTGTAGTCATCCGTCGCCTTAACAAATAAATACAATTTTTTTTTTTTATGTACTTGCCCAGACTTGATTGTTGTTGCTGTTGTTGCCTAGTGTGCCGATAGTGAGGATGTTGGTGTGTACGCCGCTGCTGTTGAGGCGGTTGGTGGGTGCACTTTTGTTGCCGCCGTGTGGGTGCCACTGCTGAGGCTGTCCCTAGCCTGCGAGTACCACGTCGCTGATGTTGCAGGTGGCTGCTGGGGTGTGCGCCGCTGCTGTTATAAGTGGCTGCTGCTTGTGCGTCGCTGCTGTTGAGCTGTTGGTGTTGTCGGCGCTTTGCCGCGGTGCGTGGTGGCTATGCTGCTGTGGCTGTTGGGGTTCAGCCGCTGTTGAGGCTGTTGTGGTTGTCGGCGCTTTGCCGCGGTGCGTGGTGGCTATGCTGCTGTGGCTGTTGGGGTGTTGCGTTGAGCGCCGCTGCCGAGGCTGTTGCGGCTGGTACGTTTGCTGCTGTTGTTGAGGCGGTTGTCCAAACGAAAAAAGAATTTTCGTGGGCGGAAATTACGCCATTTGCCTATATTATTTGACATTTGTCAAATATGTCGACGGGGAGCGTTCTGAAATTTGAGAACCATAGCTGAGGGTGTGCTTCAACTTTATAACATTAACTGAGGAGTGCTCTTCGAACTTTACATGTGTGACACACTTGCGCATGGATAACAAGGCTCACGCGTTCGAAGTGAGACAGCTTGACAGGACCTGCGACAGCTGTCTGAGTTAAAGGGAAACTTGTCAGAATAAAGGCCATAGTTGGTAAAATCAAACTTGTCAAAATTAACACGTCAGATTTAATGAAATAAAACTGTATAAAAAAATGTCGAGTGAATAAATGAAACTGTCAGATTGGAATAAAGAAAAAAAATGTGAGGGGTATGTGACTGGATTGTCAGAATTAATTGAAGTAAAAAAAAAATGGTACGAGTTAAACAAAAAAAATAAAAATGTCAGAATTTAAATGACCGTAATTTGTCACATATGACATACGACGACCCGTCAAATTAAGATGTACAATACACGTCAAATTTAAATTAAAGGAACTGTCAGAATTGAATAAAAGATAAACGTCAAAGTTAAATTAAATACCAATGTCGGATTTCAATGTCAAAGAAATGTCAGACTTCATCGGACATAAAATGTCAGAAATAAAAATGGTATACCGTCCGTTTTGAAATACAAGAACTGTCAACGTAATCTGTCACGCGACGTGTTGATGGTAGAGGTAATATGTCAGCTGTCAAAGTCAAAGTGTAAGCGGTCAAAGTCATCGGTCAGCTGTCACATTCATCTGTCAGACAACGTGTTGCCGGTAAAGTCAATATGTTAGCTGTCAAAGTCATCTGTCAGCTGTCACAGTAAAACGTCAACTGTCACTTAATGTGTTGACTGTAAAAGTAATATGTCTGCTGTCAAAGTCAAAGTGTAAGCTGTCGAAGTCCTCTGTCAGCTGTCACAGTAAAACGTCAACTGTCACTTAATGTGTTGACTGTAAAAGTAATATGTCAGCTGTTAAAGTCAAAGTGTAAGCTGTCGAAGTCCTCTGCCAGCTGTCACACCTCGAACGCGCCAGCCGTGGCATACGCAGTATGTCACTCATGTTTGCAAACGACACAGCCATGGCGAATTCTGACCTGCATGTTCGAATGTGGATTCAACTTCACAGTCAACGCCACCTTCAAACATGAAAGCCAGAACCCATCACTTAGTGTGCCGTTACAAATGAACAATCCTTCCGAATAATAATGGATAATAATTTCATTCAAATGGCTGCCTCGGCTGGCCATGCAGTAGCCTACACGATCGGTCCAATTTTTAAGCACATTATCGATTGTGTGCAGCTGTATTTCACCAATGGCTTCACGAATATTGTCCTTTAAAGCTTCAATTGTCTTTGAGGGCACCCCATAAATAATAGTCCAACGGTGTCAAATCGCAGCTCTGAGGTGGCCAAACGACATCAGCTCTGCGGCTAATAATGCGATCTTCAAAAACAGGGCGCAAAACATCGAGTGTAGCTTCGGCTGTGTGGCACGTAGCGCCGTCCTGTTGAAACCAAATGTTGCCATCCTCCTCTTCAATTTTTGTGATCAAAAATTCGTTCAACATGGCCCGATAACGATGGCCATTGACTGTAACGCCCACTCCTTGCTCATTTTCGAAGAAAAATGGCCCAATTATGCATCTGGACCAAAATCCGCACCAAACAGTGACTCGTTTTGGGTGCATCGGCTTTTCAATGTGTGCGTGCGTGTTTTCTGTGCTCCAAATGCGACAATTTTGCTTGTTTACATACCCGCCAAGATCAAAATGAGCTTCATCTGAAAAGATAATTTTTTTGGCAAAATCGGCATCTTCTGTAAGTCGATCGCAGGCAATATTTCCCAGCGTTGTTCAAGCGTATACACAACCATATTCGTTCAGCGGAAGCATAAAACTAATTATCTGTCAAATCAGACATGTGCTAAGTGTTACCATTCACGAAATAAGCACTAGTTGAAAAAAAAAACTTTAAATGGCGGACCCTTTACTTAAAACCAAGTGGTTGATAAACTACTTTGAATTATATTAAGGCGGCAACTACTCTGATTTTGGCATGTTTTAATTGCAAATTTTTATTAGATTACAAGCTTATATGTATTTAACCATGTTATTTCATCAAATATTAACTTTAGGCTTCACTAACATTTTGTATCAAAAAGACATATATTTTTATTTACGACTTTGAGCTGCAAGACAGACGTGGTAAACACACTTTAAAACTGATAGACTGCCTCAAAACCCTGTGAAACGATTAAAAATTCTTTTTTATTTAAAATATTCAAATTACAAACTGGTAGTGTTTAGCAAAAATTGTTTAATTTGGACTCTGTACGGGAATTGATGCATTGCTTAACCATTCAGCAAACACCTTATCACTTCAGTAGTAAAGACGCACGCCTTTCCCTACGTAGCGCCGAGTCTGCTCCATCACTTCATTGCGATTGACACTAAGCAAAATATCGGTGTGTCCAGCGACCGTGATTGATGGTTGCAAAGCGTGGAAAATCCCGCTGACACGCTTGTTTACCTCATATTTTGAAATTAAGCATCATAAAGCTGGCTCGTGTTAAATAACAGGCGCAGTATACACACAATTCCGATCAATTGGATCGGCACCTTCGCTCATGTACCCAGGCGGTAGCGTGCCCGTTTTTGGAAACTGCTTCCGTAAACTGCATTCACGTAATGAATTTATGTATATACTTTTAATATATACTCAGCCAAATAAGTGATCTCTTTGATGCATAGAAATTTAAAATTTGTATGCTTTTATATTCATCTTCAGTAAGTGGAATATTAACTAGTTTTCAGTTGATTTATTTTAAAGTAGTTAAAAAATAATTAAAATTTAACTAGTTTAACAAGTAGTTGGAAATATATGCAGACGAAAGTCAATTGACTTATTTAGCGGACATCACCATACAAAATATGTTAGTTCGTTCTATGGAAAAAAGTCAGAATATCAACTAGGTGTGGTTGACAAAAAACTACATTTTCAACTACTTTTAAATTAGTTGATTTTCCTACAGGGAATCTTGCTGAAGATTAACAAAAACAATAACAAACTAAAAAACGAAAGAAATATATATTTCATACATACGTATTAATACATACATACGTTTACATGTAGTAGCGCTGCGTTTTTTAAATACCAAATATAAACTAATATAATGAACATGCATAGCTTCTTCGTATTGCAACGTCTATTTTCTGTGTACATCAGGCGGACAAAGCGACCCCACCCTAACTGATTGGTGTCATCGCCATCGAGGTATGTGTCCGGGAATGTCTCCGTAGGAAACCTATGGGGTTTACATATTCTCTGACAGCCAAGCGGCACTAAATGCCTTACAGTCATATAAGCTCAAATCGAGACTAGTCTCGGATTGCGTCGAAACCCTAAATGCACTGGGACAAATCAACAAAGTAGAATTGTGGTGGGTACCAGGGCACGAAGTTTTCGAAGGCAACGAAAGAGCTGACTGCCTTACCAAAAGAGGGGCATCTCGATCTCTTGTCGGCCCCGAACCATTTTGTAATGTTGCTAAATGCTACTTTGCGGAAAAGGTTAGGATCTGGGAAGATAACAAATTTCGGTGTCACTAGAGCAATATTAATGGACAGAGGCAAGCTAAGAAATTTCTAACTCTCAGTAGAGCGAAATCGAAAGATTTACTCAAGCTAACCAAAGCAGACATAAGAATTCTAACAAGCTATTTCACAGGTCACTGTCTACTTAGATTGCAGACTCGGCAAGGAGGAAACTCCAGAGCACATTATATGTGAATGTCCGGCAATCTGCAGCTTAAGACTTTCTCACATTGGAGGGGCAACAGTGCCTCCTTCAAAAATATGGGACACCAAACCAGAAACAGTGCTGAAATTCATAAAAAGCCTAAATCTGGAAAGCTAAACCAAGGGAATGCACAATAGATCCTATGGGTCGCTGTGCGCATGGGTCCACTTCAAACAACAACAACAACTGATTGGAGTCTGCCAGCAGAATGAAAGTTTTTTAGCGGTGCAAGCATTTATATACGTATGTATTGCTTGTAAAGCTCTGAGAAATTCATAGAACGATTCTATTTAACAAGCAACACGATGTTGCTTTCGAGATTTCGGCACGAACTAAAGCAACAAGCATAAGAACGTCAGCAGCATGGCAGAATTATAAGGTAAGCTCGTCACGGAGAGGAATGGAGTAGAAAGCAGAATAAAGCTAGATTGATGTCAAAATCACCTGTTCATCGCAAATTTCTTTATACTCACGTTCGCAGTTTGTAGGTTAGAATTTGTTACAGATTTGTTTGCAATTTTAAGAGTTTCACATTTTATAGTTTTTATTACACTGTTATAATATTTTCACTCAAATTATCACAAATTTAACACACGCGACCGCACTTTATGGATGTTTATGTTTGCAACTTTATGGGAGGAAATTAAATTGGTGCTACATCGCATGGCCAAGCCATCAACTGCTGCTGGCCACCATGCAGCTGGCGAAGGTACAAGAGGGCTATGCTGATGCCTTGAAGGTAACCTATGACACCTTGGTTTTGGTGTGCAAGGTTTTCTTCTCGCTTTACTTGCAAGATGTGCCAGAGCTTGTGCCAGAGTTTGTTTACGATTTGAAAACATAATATTTTTATTTCATTTGACGTTTCGACGTACTTCGTCGTTTTGACAAGCATCTTCCTTCTCATTATCCGCTCTTCGTTGACGCGTGAGAGCATTTAGTATCATGGGCCTACCTTATCATTGTATCATGGTCAGCAGCAACTGAATCATCAATGCATTTTTCTCATACAAAACTGTGAATTTTTCTTCTTTTCTTTTGCTATCGTGTGGCTTTATTAAAGAAGTGACAAAATCCAAAGTTAGATATTCATTTAGTGCACAAAGTTACTGATATTTTGGCATGAATTTTATCTTTGTACGATGAATATTCTAGGCTGTATTATAACCTAAAATGCCCCCCAAAAAACGTTAGCATGACCTTGAAGAAATTTGTAAAAATACCCCCATAAAAACCGCGCTGTAAGACGAAATTCTACGTCAACATAATAAAAAGAATAATAAATAAGACTAAGAAAAATAAAAATAAACTTAAATAAAAATTATTTTTATGAAAATAAAAAGAGTCAGGGTCACCTGAATGGGGCGGTGGCGTTGGTTGAGGGAAGCAAGCGCCTTTACTCATTGTCTGTGCCTTTGAGAACATAAGGTCAGGGCAGCTGCTTCACTGGCCGGCTTCACCGCTCAGCGTTATCACACACAAATAATTAAAAATATCGTTCTCTATTGTTTTAATTTCCGGTAATTCCAATTTCCGCTTCGCTACAGCAACCTAGAAATTTTCGGTTGCATTTGGCACTAAACAATAAAAATAAAATGCAATTCGGATGTGCGACTAGCAGTTTATAAAGGGGTGGGGGATAAGGGCTTGCACTTTTGAAAAATCCATATTTTTCTTTAGTCTTATCTTGTAGTCAAACATCTGATGAATATAGTCCCAAAATTTGAAAGTCAATCAAAGCAAAACTCTCGAAGTTATTGGCTAATTAAACCCCTCTCCTCTAACACTGCAGCACCGACAACTGCGGCCTTTTAAAATTTTAAACGCGCTTTTCTCAAAACCGCTTTTTAAAAGTCCTTGTTCATTTAAATACCAAAACATTAAAAAACTACATTTCTTATTCATTAAAAACTTGGTACACTCTTTCTACACATAAAATATCTCCCCCCAACGATAAGTTATCGAATTTTTTTTTAAGTTAACGGGGTTTTCCATTTACAAAAGAGCGGAATTTTTTGTGAAAAATAGCAATTTTCACTTCAAATTTAAAAATGATAGAAATAATAATCAGAGAACGTTGAAGGGTTTTTTGATTTCAGATAATTTCCAGCACACACTGCAAATCGTCTTTTTTCAAAGACGTTTTTAGAAAAGCTTTGTCACGGAGTTGTTTGTCAATATTTTTTGCATAAATTAATTTTAGGATGTTATTAATTTGATACTTTATAATGTAAAAAAGGTTTCAATGAATTTGCTCTATAAATATTTCTATAAAAAATTCGCAAAAAGTGTTTTCTTTAAGCTGGAACCCTTACTCCCTCCTTAACATATGGTTTATAACATAAATGCACGTATAACATGTTCTCGATTGTTCGACTTCAAAGATATGCAATGAGAAATTTTGTTTTTCATCCCTCAATTTAAAAAATGGGCGTAAGATTTTTTTTTTTTATTGTTTCTCAATTTTTCGAGTACGGATAAAAAATCCACTTAAATTATTTCTTAAGCTTTTTGTTAACGTTTTTTGATAATAATAAAAAAAAAATTTTAAAAAAAGTTAAATTAAAATGATTTCTAATTCCGTTCACCTCCTAGTGGTGGAAATCGAACAACTTTAAAGACTCAAAAATAAAGGCTTATAATAAAAGCTGTGAATAATTTTTTATAGCAACAAAGTTAAATTTTTGATAAATTTATATTTTTTCGAACAATATACGTAAGTGTTTATTTTTTATCATTACTCGAAAAATTGAGAAACAATGGAAAATAAAAAAAAAAAAAATTATAATTGCATATGTTTGAAGTCGAACCATCGTGAACACGTTTTACGTGCATTTCAATACAAACAAGATCCGGTATCATCGAAAAAATAACGACTAACAAAAAAAAAATTTTTGAATTTGCATTTTTTGGGGTATTTCTGCAAAAATGAGGGGTAAATTGCAATCTTTTTTAAATTTTATTCACCGCATTCGAAAGAGCGATGTTCAAATAACAAAGAATGTGGCTTTTCCAAATTGTATTAAAAAAGCATGTTACAAAAATGAAAAAAAAAATGTATTTTTCATCATGTTACACGAGGTTGAAATTCAAGCTAAAAAATTAGAACATTTGGGCGTTTAGGAATTAAATTTCATTTCGTTTCAATAGTCAATTAAGTCGACTTTTTTTTTGTATTTGTGGCTGTAACCTTTGAAAAATGCAGTCAAATTAATTGGTTTGAGGTAGTTTAAAACGTAAAGATAGTAAATACAGTCTGGTAGTTGGGTCACATAAATTCTTATAAATAGTTTAAGAATTAGCAATTATTAATTCTTTCAAACACAGTTAAGCACAAGATAGCCAACAATTAAGAATTCTTTTGAGGTCTATTTCTAAGAGCTTTATAGTTTTTTGAAAACGGTCTGTATGAAAGTATATGTAATTATATATGTCACGGGTTATCGGTTCAACATATGATGGAACTTTAAAGTCATTCATACGATGTACATATTGAAAGCGAATGACAAATAAATTTAAAATCAATTAAATATGGGCGGTCTTTTGATAGCAACGTGCCACCAAATTTAATTTATTTGTCAAATTTTTAGTCAATATTTCGTCTTTTCAAAACTTTAATAATAATGCTATATAAAAACCTGGCATTCTCAGCTTGAAATTTGAACATGGTCAGTAAAGAAACACAAATGTCGTAGTTTTTTGTAAATCACGCTACTAAGTTTTTGTAGTGGAAGCATCTGTGGATTCGTCCGCACAGTTTAAGGAGGGACATGACATTCGCGGCAGAGAAAATAGACTTTTTCAAAAATTCATAACTCAGTCAAAAACAAAAATTTTTCCAAAATTTTTTTTAATTAGAGAATTGAACAAATTACAAGAAAAAAAATTCAAAAAAATATATTTTTCACTCCAACATGGTTTTATAGAGCTCCAAACTGGCGGCAGAGAAAAAAACGGGGCCTCGTGGTTGCAGCGCTGGGAGTTGCAAAAATTGTCCGATCTGGAAAAAAAATGACTTTTTTAAATCTTTACAAAATTGGTGATCGTATGACACGAGCTTTTTTTTTTAATTTTTTTTTCAAATCCTGTCCTCTAGTGTCACTATTGTTTGGGTAGGTGAATCCTAAGTCTATTAGCTCGTGAAGAGAGAGGTGAGCGTAACGCTGAAAGGATTCGAATCGAAGAATTCGAAGATTTCGTGGGGAAAACTATAATTAAACTAGTGTAGACCAAGAGGTTTGTGGCGCTCAGAAAGGAGTATAAACTTCTGTCCTCTAGTGTCACAATCGGGGATATAAATGAAAGCTCTTAGGTGTGGTATGCTCGGTTGCTGCTGACTGACTGTTTTGTTTCAGGCTACGCACTGGCTATTTATACATTTATTCCGTATGGTTGGAGTTGCATGCCATTTCATAGAAATAGAAGCAATGTTACTCTAGTGTGTTTCGTCTTACGTGCATGCTTCACATGCGTCGTGCCTCGATAGAAAATACTTGGTGACCCGATAGTGGAGTATCAATTTCCTGTGACAAGATTTCCTGGTATGTCTGTTTCGCTGGGCCTCATAATCCTTTATCGGCACTTAACTCTCATAGGCACATCTGTTCTCGATGGCGATTAAAATACCAACTCCTGTAGGCACGTCTGTTCTGTTCACTGATTCAAATACAACTCTCCTAGGCACGTCTGTGCTGTTCAACGATTAAAATTCAACTCCCCGTTGTTAGAGTTTTCTAAAAATGTCTCAGCTTCATTTCGGTGCTTTATCAGTCGCTGTTATTTGGTTGCCGTAACCTGTCCTTGGGTTAGCGGTTGAACATTCGTGTCGTGTGCAAAATAATTATGTCCTCTATTCTTGTCGTTGCTAAGCTTAATGTTAGCTGAACTAAACGTCTGTATGCCGTATAGCGGTTGTATGTCGTTTAATATGTTTAGTTGTTGTATCTGCTTGGCTAATGTAAATTTTAATATAAGCGTATTTAGGCATGTTTTATGTTGGGTTGAGTCAATGCTGTATAGTGGCTGCTTCGCTGTGCCGTGTGCAATTGAGTGGTTCGTTCATGTTCGTCGCATGTTGCGTTTGAATAAGTTGCATGTTGTGTGGCGGTATGAACGACTTTGGTATTAAATAAAAGTTAACTAAACATATCCCTGCAGCGTCAAGAACTGGTACAAAAATAGTGAATTCAATAGTACTAAGAAGACAGCTACTAGTACCTCGCCTATCTCCAAGCAATGCTTTTGACTGTCGCATTTAACATGGGCTTGTCCTACGAAAAGGGTAAATTTTCACCCACTGCATCAACGCGTACTAGTGCAAGAACTGGTTCATTGGGAAATATATTGCACTAGTGCCTTGGGGCAGATATCGCACCAGTTCTAAATTTGGGTCTCTCGGGATAGATATTCGACATTGTTTTTCAAACACATTAAGAAAATTTAAATTTAATTTAATATATTAATATATTTAATATTTATTTTAATATAAATATACATATAAACACATTTACATATTTATAGTATAACAAACCACGCAACAAACTCTTAGGACTGCAGTAGGTTGTCTGCATGCATTTAGCAATTAAACACACACTCCATCTCCATTGAGTCATTTATCTCCATTGAGTCATCCACTTAATTTTTTATTTTCGTTTTTCTGGCCTAACTTTATTTTATTCAATTATATTTCGGTATATTTAACACTTTTTAACAAAATAAAAGAAATGCCGGCAAAAAGAAGAAAACAACGAAATTCAAGTTGAAGCCAAACCGGCATGGATATACGTTTATACGCGCAGCTCGCTAAATAGCTTTGTTTCACTTTCTCTAATCGAATTTACTAGTGCGTTTTTGTCTACTAGGGTACGATAGATAACTAGTTCGTATATAACCTTTAAGTACTAGCACAAAAATAGTGCACGGTGAATATTGTCTACCAGCTCGCTGCAGGGATATGACCTCGACGACCCAGTGGTAAAATAAACTGTTTAAGGTTAAGTAGTGGTTTTAACTACTAAATATGAATTAACTACAAAAGGTAGTTGTAAAGTATTTTCTGTGAATACTGTCTTGTTAAAGCGTAATATTAACATGTAGGTGAATGCATTATATACTTATACTAATAGGGTAATAGGTATTTTGGCGTCCCAAAATATGGTCCTTACAAGTTTTTTAATGAGAAATTTATTCGTATCTAAAAATTCTTCGTCCAAATTCGGCTCTTTCAAACACAAATGAAAGTAGTAGTTGCAAGTCAAACAAGTTAACGTCATTCATGATAAAATGGACAGCCATTGATATTTTTTAATAATAAGGGTATTAATGCAATTCCAAAAACGAATACGCCGAAAATCGGGAAAACCGTAAACGTTAAATTTGAAGTGTCAAAATTTGTATGGAATGTGATATTCAGCACAGTTTCCCGCACGATTTTGATGCGAAAATAGCGCCGAATACTTTCGGCAACCTATTATTGCCACCTTTCAAATATTTTACATGTATTTATTACAAATACTAAACCAAAGTTCCCACTTTTTCAATTCAATTTAAATAACAGCTGATTAATATACGGCACTCGCCGAGAACTACAAAAAAGGTACCTCATGCAAAAACAGCGAATACTTTCCGATATACGGCATCGGGAAGTATTCGACATTGCATGAATACCATTAATGCTCTAAAGCTGTCTCAAAATTTTTTTTTTCGCATATACATGAAGAAATATATGTGAAATCGGACGTCGGATTAATTTTTTCTGAAATCGCAACATTTTGAAGAATTTTGTAATAACTACGATATATCGGACCATTTGGCAATACTGATAACATATTTATTTTGCGTGGTGTGCTTGTTGTTTTTTGCCATGGTAGAATTATAAGGTAAGGCCGACTCGGAGAGGAATGGAGTAGAAAACAGAATAAAGTGTAGGCTCAAGTTGGAGCAAAACGGAAGCTGTGTGTCAAAATCGGCTGGTCGAATTTTAGTTTTCTTATTGTTGTTGTTGCCTTTATCATTTGACGTTTAGCGTTCTCACAGCTTTGTTGTTGCAAAACTTGTTGTTTGAGCAGCCATTTAAATGTGAGTCTACCTTATAATTGTATCATGGTCAAAATCAGCTGTTCATCGCGAATTTCTTTATGCTCACGTTTCGCAGTTGTTTTTAGGTAAAACTGTTACAGGTTTTTTTTGCAATTTTAAGACTTCTTTCACATTTTATAATTTTTATTACACTTTTTTTATAATATTTTCACTCAAATTAGCACAAATTTAACACCCGCACTTAACGACCGCACTGTTTGCAACTTGGAAACATAAACGAAACATCAACGAAATTCGTCGTTTCGACATATATCGTCCTTCTCATTATCCACTCTTCGTTAACGCGTGAGAGCACTCAGCGAAGCGGCCCTACCTTATCATTGTATCATGGTTTCTTGCATTAATTTGGTTGCCTCTATTTGATCGTATCCAAAGTATATTTAATAAGGTAGTGTCGTCTCGCAGCGGTGGGTACCGCAGCTGTCAAACACATAGAATATTATTTTTTACACAACAATAGAATATTTATTTATTTAATTTGATGGTGTATAATAAGACTATGTCTTTTCTAGTACATCATTGGAATTTGACAATTGCTTGTTTAAAAAAATTTAATAAAATTTAACTTAAAACTAACAATTTTTATTATTTTTTTTTCTTTTTTTTTGATTTTTTGTAACAGTTAGAAATAACAATATCTCGAAAAATGAACAATACAAAATGATAAATATTATGATATAAGTTATATAAGAAATAATTACAACTAGAAATTAAATGACTTAAATGAGTTTACAAAATATAAATAAAGTTATACAGAGAAGACTAGTAAATGTATACTTAACAGAGAACTAAGAAGAGAAAAACGCATTGATAGAGAAGAATGAATTAAACAGAGCACAGTTTCATTGATTTAAGGAATTGTAATGGTTAAAAATGGATTGTTTGAAGTTGGATCGTGAAGTTATTTGTTTTAAAAAATAGGTAACGCATTCCAAAGTTTTATGGTGCTATGAAAAAAAGATCTACTACTGTTAAGGTAATTACACCTAGGAACAACAAAGTTAGTTGACCGTTGAGATTGAAAAAACTGCAGTTTAGTATAAAGGTATGCAGGGCTCTAGGTGTGGATAAGTTTGTATAAAATGTTTCGGATGTTTAAATACTCAATTAGACCATAGCCAAGAATACCTTTACTTATTAGAGAAATATGATGGTAACGATTAACTCCATATACATATCTAGCAGCACTATTAAATGCCACAAGAAGTTTGTGCTGAGATTGTGAGTCAAGCTGACTATAAACGACATTAAAGTATGTGATATGTGGCATAATTAATTGTACAACAAGCCTGCGACGAGTTTCAATAGGCGTGAATTCAAAAGAAGTCCGTAGGTAACGTAGAGTCCCTTATATTTTTCCTATGGTGCTATTGATATGGTCGATACAAGTCAATTTAGAATTAATTATAAATCCCAAATTTTTCACTTTACGTACAAATTCTAGTTGTTCTGTAATAGAAAGATTGTAATAGCTTTTGTTAACTATATAGTTGCCTCGCTCATATATGAATAAGCTCTTGTAAGATATTTGTATTAAAAGAAAGAATAAATCAGTTCCTATGTAGCCATCTACAAGTTAAGTTTTTTTTACTTACGGCATATAATACATGGTGTCAGATGTTAAAAAATTAAATAATTGAAAATGGCGTTGTCAGAAAAAATCGCTCCAATGAATTTTGAAAACAATGTGGCTGAAAGCTGGAAAAGGTGGAAGCAGCGTTTCTTAATTAATTTAAAAGCAAATGGGAAAGATGATGAGGCAACGAAAGAAACTGTCAAGATTGCAATGTTACTTGACCGTATTGGCGATGATGGCATCGAAGTCTACAATTCGTTCGGATATGCAGCACAAGTTGAAAGCAGTCTTAAATTAAAAGATGTTTTGTGTAAGTTTGACGCTTATTGTACACCGCTTAAAAATGTGACCATGGAGACATTTAAGTTTCATAATATTCGCCAAGAGCTAGGGCAGTCGTTTGATGAGTTTATCACGAAACTTCGCAATCAGGCGCAGCTTTGCGAGTTTGCGTGCACGTGTGGATTGTCATATTCGGAAAGAATGATTAAAGATCATTTGGTTGTTGCTGTTGCTGATAGAGGGTGTCAGGAAAAGTTGCTGAGGGAGCCGCAACTGTCTTTGGATAGTGCATTGGAGTTCTGTAGAATTGTTGAATCAAGTAAAATGAATGCAAAGCTGTTGGATTCAATGTCGGACAAAGCAAACAAGTCGGTGGACGTTTTGCGCTACGGAGGTGCAGCAAAAAAGCCGTTAGAAGCAATCCAAAATTACAAATATTCTACGAACTCACAGTGTTCCATGGATAAGAGGGAGACAGCAGCATTCAAGTGCAAAAATTGTGGGAAAAAGCACGGTCCAAGGGCATGTGGTGCGTATGGTAGAAATTGCTTCAAGTGTGGTGGAAAAAATCATTTTGCACAGTGCTGCCAAGCCCAAAACATTAATGCTGTCGAACAACAGAGTGAATCAGACGTCAGTATTTTCACCTTAGCAAAAGTTGGAGCGGTAAAAGGCTGTGATGACAGATACGATTGCTGGAAGGAAACAATTTTAATTGATGATAAAGAAGTAGTTATTAAATTGGACACTGGAGCCGAAGTCAACGTGCTGCCAGTAGCGTATTTAAAAAATGGTATTAAAATATTGGAAACTAGAGTTCGGTTGAATTCATATGGCAACTATTTAATAACACCTTTAGGTGTATGTACACTGTCGGTAAAAAATAAGGATGTATGTAAGAATTTAAATTTTGTAGTTATAAAAGAAAATCTTGAGCCATTATTATCGGGAAAATCATGTATCGAATTAGGGTTCATAAAAAGATTGTACTCCGTGACATCTGTTTCCAACAAGGATGAATTTATTGCGGCATTCAGGAATCAATTTACCGGTCTTGGTCAGATTCCGGGTGAGTTCAATATAAAGTTGAAGGAAAATTACATAGGTGTTGTAAACCCGAATCGTAGAATCCCTATGCATTGCTTGATTCTGTAAAAAAGACTTTAGCTGATTTAGTAAATCGCAACATAATAAGCAAAGTAGATTATCCAACCGAATTTGTGAATTCCATGATTGTAGTCGAGAAAGGTAATGGTTCGTTGCGAATTTGTATTGACCCTTAAAGTTTAAACAGCCAAATTATGCGAGAACATTATAAAATTCCTACATATGATGATATTACATCTCGACTCAGCAACAAGCGAGTGTTTTCGGTCATAGACTTGAAAGAAGGGTTTTGGCAAGTTCAGTTAAATAAAAAAAGTTCAGATTTATGTTGTTTTAATACTCCTTTTGGAAGGTATAAGTTTAATAGGATGCCTTTTGGGTTATCCATCGCGCCAGAGGTATTTCAGAAAAAAAAGGTTCAGATATTTGGAGATTTAGACGGTGTAGAGTTGTACTTTGATGACATGATAATTAGCGGAGTAACGGAAGAAGAACATGATGTTGCGTTGGAAAAAGTAATGAAAAAAGCTAAAGAATTTAATGTCAAATTTAATGCAGAAAAATTACAATTTAAATCGGAAAGTGTTCGATTTATGGGTCAAATAATTTCAAAGGAGGGTATCGTGCCTGATGATAGACATGTCAGGGCAATAATGGAGTTAGATACTCCGAAGAATAAGGGTGAGTTGATGACAATATTAGGAATTTTTAAGTTTTTTGGGAGATTTCTAAACAATATGTCAAAAGCCACTGTATTGCTAAGGGAATTGACAAAAGACAATGTTGAGTTCAAATGGACGTCAGAACACGAAGCAGTGCTAAGTTCCCTCAAACAACAAATTTGTAGACAGCCTGTGTTAAAATTTTTTGATATTTTTAAAGAAATCATCATCCAAACTGATGCATCAAAGGATGGCATTGGGTGTTGTTTGCTTCAGGAAGGTCATCCAATTTCATATGCTTCGCGGGCTATGACATTGACTGAAAAGGTATGCACAAATTGAGAAGGAGCTTTTGGCTGTGGTTTTTGCTGTGGAAAAGTTTTATCAATTCGTTTATGGAAAGGAATTTACTGTGTTGTCAGACCACCTTCCATTGAAAAGCATATTCAAAAAAGATTTGAATAAAGTAAGCCCTCGCTTGCAAAGAATGTTGCTCAGATTGTTAAAATTCAAAATTAAAGTTGAATATCTTCCTGGTAGAGATATGCTTGTGGCTGATGCTCTGTCTCGCTTATATTTGAAAGACAATGTAGACGATGACCCTGAAATGCTGTATGTTATTCATGTACTCTCAAAAAACATGTCAATTTCCGGCAATAGAAGAGATGAATTTAAGTCGGAAATTCAAAAAGATTGCGTTTTATCCAAGGTTTATTATTTTGTTTCTACGAACTCATGGCCAGCTAAAAAGACCTTAAGTCCTGAGCTAAAACATTTTCATAATATAAAAGATAATATATTTATTTCCGACTCCGTGTTGTTTTTGGGAAATAAAATCATAGTTCCTAGGGTGCTGATTAATGATATGCTGAAATGCCTGCATTTAGATCACCAAGGTGTTGAGAAGACATGCATGAAAGCTCGCCAAAATTTTTACTGGTCAGGGATGGCTAATGACATAAAGGAGTATATAAGAAAATGCTACCAATGTCAGAAATTCCAAAAATCTAATTGTAAGGAGCCATTAAGACCACATCCCGTAGCAGATAGGCCGTGGGAACGAATATCTGCGGATATTTTTGAAATTTTTAATAAAAACTATGTGGTCATAATGGATTCTTATACTAACTGGGTTGAAATTGCAAAATTGAAAACAAAAACTGCTTCTGAGTTGATAGCTATTTTCAAAGCCATTTTTGAAGGATTGGGCATCCCTGAATTTCTTCTAACAGATAATAATCCATTTAATAGTTACTTGTTTAAAGATTTTGCAAAGAAGTATGGTTTTACCCATATAACTTCTAGTCCTAGATACCCAAAAAGTAATGGTCTAGCTGAAAAAGCAGTGTCAATATGCAAAAACATTATTAAAAAATCAGAGAGTGATCAAGATATTTCATTGGCTTTGATGAAATATAGAAATACACCACTTAAGTTTATTAACTATTCCCCTGCTCAACTCATGTTCTCAAGAAGTTTGAAAACGACACTACCTTGCTCGAACACAAACTTGGTTCCGAAATATATAGATCACGAACAAATTAAAAAGAAACTTGAATTTAGAAAATTGGAACAAAAATTTTACTATGATAAAAATGCTAAAGGTCTACCTAATGTGTCAGTAAACGAAACGGTTTTATTAAAAAAGGATGATATTTGGGTACCCGCATTGATTCGTGAATGTTTAAATGACAATTCATTTCTTGTTGAAGATGAAATGGGAAGATTATACAGAAGAAATAGAATATTTTTATCAAAGACAAATATTAAGTTTCATTCCCAGGCAAGACTTATTGATCATTATGATTTTATTAGTAAGATTAATAGAAATGTAACTGGACCGATGGTTGTTTCAGAAAGTAATATCGATATAAATGTTTCAGATGAAATAACTTGTAGTAGGAAAAATAATACAAATGTAACTAGACCGATGGTTGTTTCAGAAAGTAATATTGATGTAAATGCTTCAGATGGAATAACTGAACCTTGTCAACATTTAAGTAACAATGTTCCATCTACTTTAAACATTGATGTTAATGGTAATGATCAAAATATTATAAGGGTTACCAATGAAAATGATGTAACAAAGAATGTAGTAACAAGATCTGGAAGAGTTTCAAAAACTCCATCACATTTTAAAGATTTTCATGCTGACTTTGAATTTGATTAAGAATTTAAGATTATATATTAATTAAAGAAAAAGAGGAAGCATGTAATAGAAAGATTGTAATAGCTTTTGTTAACTATATAGTTGCCTCGCTCATATATGAATAAGCTCTTGTAAGATATTTGTATTAAAAGAAAGAATAAATCAGTTCCTATGTAGCCATCTACAAGTTAAGTTGTTTTTACTTACGGCATATAATACATGTTCACCTCCAATAAACAGGGGAGGAATATCAATAAAGCAGGAGTCATTTCTCGCAATAAGTTCAAATCATAGTTCAGTCTGTTAACGTTCATTCAGGAAACGAGGGGCATGAGCAAATATAATGAGATAGAGCGTAAGCAAGTGCTTGATATGGATCATCTTCTATATATATAAAAATGAATGTATGTATGTGGGTATGTGGATATGTGTGTATATCACGTATAGACTCCAAAACCACCGAACCAAACTTTATGAAATTTTTAGGGAAATTAGGGATACTGAAGCAACATTCTGGAAGTGTTCCTGTGAAGTTTGGTGTTGGTTGGACAAGGGAGCGTGGTACCTCCCATACAACCCAAATCGGCTCTATCGCCCACAAACCAAAAAAAATGCTATATATCAGACGGTTTTAAATATATAAAACTAAAATTTGGTAGTTTTGTTCAGATGGTTACTTCCGGTGACTGTACAAAAAATGGGCGTGGTCCCACTATATCTACGCCCACTTTTCAGCAACCGTTTTAATTCCTGAGATGTTCAAGTTTTTATAGTGAATCTTGGTATGCAGGTGCAATGGATACAAGTGGCAGTCACTATGTAAATATAAAAGTTGTCACGCCCACTTTTACCGCCCACAAATCAGTAAAAATGCTTTATATCAGACGGCTTTTGCCGTAGAAGGTTAAGATTTGATAATTTAGTTCGTATGGTAACTCTCGGCCAATGTACAAAAAATGGCCATGGCCGGACTATATCTACGCCCACTTTATCGAAATCATGCTTATTCCTGAGTTGTACACGTTTTGATAGTGAATCTTGGTATGCAGGTTCTATAGGTCCAAGTGGCAGTCACTATGTAATTATAAATGTTGTCACGCCCACTTTTACCGCCCACAAATCAGTAAAAATGCTTTATATCAGACGGCTTTTGCCGTAGAGACTAAGATTTGGTAATTTAGTTCGTATGGTAACTGTCTTCCAATGTACAAAAAATAGGCATGGCCGCACTACTTCTACGCCCACTTTATCGAAATCATGCTTATTCCTGAGTTGTGCACGTTTTGATAGTGAATCTTGGTATAAAGGTGCTATGGGTCCAAGCGGCAGTCACTATGTAAATATAAACGTTGTCACGCCCACTTTTCCGCCCTCAAATAAGTAAAATGCTTTATATCAGATGGCTTTTACCGTAGAAGACTAAGATTTGGTAATTTAGTTCATATGGTCACTGTCGGCAACTGTTAAAAAATGGGCGTGGTCGCAACATATCTACGCCCACTTTTTCGAAATCATGCTTATTCCTGAGTTGTACACGTTTTGAGTGGCAGTCAATATATATATATATATATATATAAAATTTGCAACGCCCACTGTACCACCCACGAAAAAAAAACAAAACGAAATGTTTTACATGTTTTATGCCGACTCCGAACGGCTTATGTTTTCAAGAAGTTTTTCATGGCAGTTTTTTCTCTGAGGTTTGCCATTGTCTGCAGAGAGGTGACTGCCAAACAGAAAAATTAATTCAATTGAAAAACTTTCCGTGTCATGTGGGATTCGAACCAGGGTTCTCTCGCGTATAGGCCACACACTCTACCCACTACGTCACGGCCGCCACTTGGTTTTTTACCCAGAAATTAATAGAACTTCTATAATTCAGACGATTCTCATCGTTATATACGAAAATTTGGTAATTAAGTCCATACGATTACTCTCGATAGCTTTGCAAAACATGTGCATGGCAGCACTATATCTGTGCCCACTCTTCAGAAATAATTTTATTTATTTACTCATTTATTAATGTACTATAGTTAATTACAATTTAAAAATTATAACTAAGTAAGCACTAGCTGCCAGAGCTATCGGTTAGAAATAATTTTAATTCCTGAGATGTACACGTTTTGATAGTTAAACTTGGTGTGTAGGTGCTATGGGTCAAAGTGGCGGTCACTTTATATATAAATGTTACCACTCCTACTTTTAACGCTCACAAATCCATATCAGACTGTTTTTACAGTAAAAGACTAAAATTTGGTAGATTAGTTCATATGGTTCATACTGCCAGAACCTTTAAAAAAATGGGCGTGTCGCACTTTATCTACGCCGACTTTTCAGAAATCATTGTAGTTTCTGAGCTGTACGCGTTTTGATAGTGAAACTTGGGATGTAGATGCAATGGGACCAAGTGGCGGTCACTATATATATAAATGTGCCTAATTTTTCTGCTCATCTATCTATCTGTAAAAAATGTATGTATGTATACTAAGGCTCCTCATAAAAAAAAGGTGTTCGGGTCGGTTCCTCAAAATAATGCTTTATGTTCTGATGATTCCCCAAATATTTCGACAGTAGCGATAGCCATACGTGTGCTGGAAGGGTTTGAAATAAAAAAAAAAAACAAAAACGAAATGGACATTTGAGCCCTTGAAAAGAATTTGACCGAGCTTCTTGCGTGTTCTTGCGTGTCGGTGCGTGTTGTGAAATGTTTGAACACATATGATCGAGAACTGGATCTACAAGTTTAATGCCGACTCCAAACGGCTTATGTTCTCAAGAAACTTTCCATACCAGTTTTTACTCTCTGAGGTTTGCCATTGTCTGCATAGAGATGACGGCCGAACAGAAAAATTAATTCAATTGAAAAAACTTTGTGTGCCAGGTGGATTTCGAACCTGGGTTCTATGGCATTCAAGCCGCGCACCTCAACCAGTATGCTACGGAACGGTTTTAAATATGCTGTAAAAATCGTGTTTTTTATAAAAATATTTACTGGTGCGGTAGTTAAAAATAACAACGGTGGTTCTTCCAATCTGCACCAATAAATTTTAAATTTTTACAGTCGGACTAGAGGTACTGCAGATTTTCATTAATTTTTTAACTTTTTTTTTTATTTTTTTCACTAAAATTCAAATTAAAATTTTTTTTGTCTTGCCATGTTACGTTTAGTCAAATAAATTATCTATTGATGATAAAATATAGTGTAAAGTGAATAACTAAATTGAATAAAATTACAAAAAAATTTACACATTTTTTACATTGTACAATTTATTTGACTAAAAGTAGTATAGGAAAAGATTCGTTTGAATTTTAGTGAAAATAATATGAAAAAAGTTAAAACAATCCATAAAAATCCGCATTATATTTGGTCCAACGGAAAAAATTTAAGATTTTTTGATGCAAACTTTTTTTCATTACTCCTATTTCTGACCGTTTCTTTTTTTCTAACTACCATACCAGCCAATATTTTTAGTCGAAATATTTTGGGGATCATCATAACATAAGCCATGGATTATTTTGAAGAACGAGACTGAACAATTTTTTTTCCTAAAGAGCGTGAGGCGACTTAATGTATATACGTATGTGATTATATGTGTATATCACGTAAATACTTCGAAACCGCTAAGCCAATTTTTATACCAAAGCGTTGAGAGGGTTCCTGTGAAGTCTGGTGTCGATCGTAAAAGGCACCTTAAATACACCTAAAATTTTCGATTTCGAACAGTTTTGGAATTATAGGTGGCACAGCCTCGGAATTCAGTATTCGACCTCAATTTACACATGCCGTTCCACAGGTAACATTTTATGGGTGTTGGACGAGGGGCGTGGTACTTTTTCCGCACCCAAAATTTTCGTTATAGCTTTCGAAATAAGTCACACATCAATGAAACTCGGTAAAAACTTACTATAAAAGCATGGCTTCACTAAAGCTACGCGTTCTTTTGGGGGATAAGCGCTGAGCGCAGCGAAGCGCGCCGGGGATAAGCTTGTAGTAGAATAAAAGAAGGTAGATGCATTTCGGACTGCGCTCTCTTTATCATAGCCAAAATTGTCAAAATCAATACAAATCACTTTTTTGCTTACATTTTTACAATTAAAGCTTTGTCATAGCTTTCAGATTTTCTATGAGCTCTCAAATCTGTTTTGACAGTTATGGCGGTCTGTCTCTCCGAAATGCATATACCTTCTCTTATTCTACCATAATATACATATGTAGATCGTAATATGTATAGAGTTGCCATTTATTAAATACTTATGTACTTATACATTTTTAGCAAAATTGTTTAGAATTGAAAAGTACTGTGTGAAATCAAATTGAATTTATTATTTTTGAGTTTTCAATATTTTTTAAACTACTGTCACTCTCTAAATATGCTCTTAAAATAACCTCTTACTTAAAATAAAAGCGGGATTTCACAATCAATGTGCTTGCAAAAAGAAAAAAAAGCTCACCATCAGATATTATTGACGGATGAGCTTATGCAGCTCTGACTCTGCGGCTTTTTAAGAGGCAGACCTTTAGGTCACAAAAGTAAATCGTTAAAATTTCAGAATATATATACATTTTTACATGTGCCAACTACCAAATTTTGCAAATTGACCTGGAAAGTAAGAAACATCTTAGAAGTAAAGATATCTTTCAAAATAAGTTTTCAGAAGATGTCTGGGCGAAGAGTCGTTTGCTTTTTTGTAAAAACAACAAATATACCAATTTTTAGCAAAAACAAAAACAAATTGTGCTTTTTTTGCAAGATGACAAGCTACCATTCGTCGAAATTGTAAAACGAAGCGAAAACTAAATGATTTCTTGTCAAGCGAAGAGTAAAACTTAAAAACCAAAAAATGTTACAAATTACTGAAATTGGCAGTAAGTTGTTATATAGGTAAATGTTTCCAACAATTCATATAATAATATGTAATCATATGAAATTATAATATTTAATTATAATTATAACAATAATGCTACTTACATTTTTACTTATAAAGGGTGGTTAAATTTTAAGGGCCGATGTTGACTTTGAATAAAACACAAATTATTTAGGAAATTATTGTCATTTCTTTCTATTATGATAATATTGGTATGGTTCAATTATGTATGGAACAAAGTATCGGCGAACTGGTCTCAGCGACCTCGGCGGCACACCTCCATTCGATGGTCCAAATTTTCGATGACGCTGAGGCATAAGTGGGGTTCTATGCCGTTAATGTGCCGAACTATCTCATCCTTTAACTCTTGAATTGATGCTGGCTTATCGCCGTACCCCTTTTCTTTCAAATAACCCCAAAGAAAGAAGTCCAAAGGTGTCAAATCACATGATCTTGGCGGCCAATTGACATCGCCACCACGAGAGATAACAATTGATCATCCACTGTTGCCATTTCTTGCCACCATTCTGGCCATTGACCACGCTTGAAATGGTCAAGAGGCTTTAGTTCTTGATTCAATTGCACCTTGTTAACGTGTAAATGCAAGTCTTTATGCATAATGATCATCAACGACGAGCGTTAGAGGTGCAATTGTTGGGCACGACGACGAGTTGAGATGGACGGCTCTTCAACCACACTATCGCGAACAGCAGCAATATTTTCTGCAGTACGAGCTGAACGAGCATGCACTGGTGTTTTCACATCTCCTACAGACCCTGTTTGCTCAAATTTTTGCACGATTTTTTCGATTGTACGCACATTTGGACGATTAAATTGACCAAAAAAATCACGAAGTGCACGATATGCATTTTGATTTGAACGCCCATTTCCATAATAAGCCTGAATAACTTTAACGCGTTGCTCGATTGTGTATCTTTCCATGGTTCAAATTGAGTTAGTCTAAAATGAATAAATGCCAAATGAAATGCACAAAAAACTTGACGTTTAAGTGTGGTTCAAATTCAACATCGGCCCTTAAAATTTAACCACCCTTTATATTAAAATATTTAATTAAAAGTATATTTGTTTTAAAAACTAAAAAATAGTGACTTGGCAGTCCTAGTATTTGAGTCTGCATCAGTGTTGCCGTCTTGGCTATTTATAGACAAAATTGGCTATTTTGTTTTCCGCGGAAAATTTTTTCTATTTCGCGATTTTATTTTTCATTTGGCTGATTTTTATTCTTTTATTTTTTTTTATTTTGGCGGAAATTAATTTTTGTCCTTAAATCCGTGAATTTTCCGTTCATGTGAATACGACTTGCCAATAAGGGCGGCCACATTATCACATTCTTCATCAAATTATTGGTCAAACAGTTTGACCACGCAAGTGTTCTTATTATCAAATTTTTCGTCAAATTACATTATTGTCCTGCACACCGAAGTGAACACATCAGCAGCACTCCATATGCTTTATTTTTTTAATAGTCTTTTTTTGTAAATTTCCGATTTAATCTGCCACAGTTATGGATGTAGTCTATAAATTTCAATAAAATCATAACAAAAATCTTCTTCATCGTGCATTTTGAATTGATGTGTTCGCGTTGAAATCTTTTTTTAAGTGATGAAATCGCACTACAAAATTTGACGAGTGTTCACACGTAAAATTTTTCATCAAATCGTTGGTCAAACAACCGAAAAATCAAAATATTTTGATTTTCGTCAAACGATTTGACCAACAATTTGATGAGTGTTGAAATGTCAAATTTTTCGTCGAATTCCATATATATTTCTGTTGGTCAAATTTTTTGATGACTTGTTGGATGAAAAATGTGATAATGTGACCGGCCCTAATAATGCCAATCGTGCAGTACAACACAATAAGGCTGTATTCAAAATTTGCAACTAATTCAGAAACACTGCACAAAAAGAGCTGGCTACACTGACCTCACTAAGCCGACTTTCTTTGATATTTGTACTGAGGCCAGTGTGGACAGCTCTTTTTGCGAATTGCTGCTGAATCAGTTGCAATTTTGAATTTAATTTTCGTGGATTTTTAAGAGATTTTAGTTTAAAATAAAGCCACTTTGTATGGGAAGTGGGCGTGGTTTTCATCCAATTTTGCCATATATCATACAGATGGTTATAATAAATATCAAAGCTTATGTGCAAAATTTTAAAACATTTCTTTAATTTTTGCCAATTTGTATGGGAGGTAGGCGTGGCTTAGATTCGATTTTGCTAAATATCATAGTGATGGTCTATATTGTATATCAAATCGTAAGTGCAAAATTTCAAGACATTTCTTTAATTTGAGCAGATTTTTAAGAGATTTTACCTTTAAATAAAGCCACTTTGTATGGGAGGATTTTTCCAAATTTCATAGCCAGGATTTAGATTGAAGAGCTAAGTTTATTTATTTATTTACTTTTGTTTTTATTTATTTATTTATATAACTATATTAGAGAACAGAGGCGTACAAATAAGAACATTGTTCTTTTACATTACAGTGGATACTTGATTATAAACAGGATTGGTTACAAAATGACAACAACCTAAATTAGCGCAAGGCTTTGTAATACTTATGAACTAATTAAAATATTTTATTAAAAATTTGGCTTATGTGCCAAATTTCAAAGCATTTCTTTAATTTTTCTGGATTTTAAAGACATTTTACGGTTAATATAAAATCACTTTGAATGGGAGGTAGGCGTGGTTTTCATCCGATTTGGCCCATTTTCGAACTTGATCTTCCCTTTTTAAAAATAACCTTATATATTGAATTTCATCGCGATAGCTGTAAAATTGCGGCTGTAATCGTGTCGACAGACGGATAGACAGACGGACACTCGGAAATCGACTATGGAGATGATGCTGATTAAAAATATATATATTTTTCTAGACCTGCCAAGCCTCCTTCTCGGCGTTACAAACGGAATGACAAAGTTAATATACCCCTTACGCAGTACGTGTTGGAGTATAAAAATCTAAAAATATAGTTAGTATCCATTTCTTTTTAAATTTTTTAATTTAACTTTTCACTTTTTAACTTTTTAAATAAAAAATATAATCCATTTTAAATCCTTTTTCATTTATGTGTTTTGTAAATATTTTAGCTAAAAGTTAAAAAAATTTCATAATGCGACAGCGATGAGAACATGGGAAAATGATAAATGCAAATAAAAAAAAAAAACGGCATAAATAATAGCGTTATTGAAATAATATAAATGTATTGATAATAAATAATAATCAAGTCACTGCGTCTGCGCTGCGTAACAGGGTGTCTCGTAAGTTTTTTCACAATGCCAATTTTTTTTTATGAACTTTACGAAACGATTTGCGTAAAACTTTATGCACCCAATTTGATGCCTATTGCGTATGATAAAACTGCATAAAAAGCAAAACTTATTTTCTTTTCAAAAAGTTTTTTGAACCAAAATGTTTTTCAACTTCGATTTTTCGATGCTATTTGGCATTTATTAATTGACAAATGAGATTTATTTTAAGACTGAGAACAATGAATTTAATAAAAGCGACACCTATTATGTTCAAGAATTTTTAAGCTACGCAGGTAATTTTACGCAAAATTTGATGGCGTGCTCATGTCAATTCAATATACGCAATATGCCAACCTACACAGTGACTGGAATTCCTTTAATGTTGGAGATTTGATTTTTTTTTTAACACACAAATTGTTATATATCTTCAAACAAAGAAGCAATGATGTTTACCAAAAAAATTAAAAACATTTTTTTAATTTTGACTCGGTCGCTTTTAAAATAGTGTCTCGTGTTCAAAAAATATTTTTAAAATAGTGTGTGTTAAAAAAATAAAAATTTAGTTATTATATTTCTATTTAAAATTCATAAGCAAATAAAATTTTATACTGTGTACAATCTCTTACACTTTTCGTACTCTTTTTAGTCATATATTCAAGGAACACGCAGACGCAGATCTCACCTGCTTGACGTTCGCTTGAAGACTGAAGTTGGGAACTTCTGTACGTGGGATTAATACATATTTTTCTTGGTTAACACCATCGCAGAATTATAAGGTAGGCTCAAGTTGGAGTAAAAAGGAAGCTGTATGCCAAAATCGGCTGGTCGAATTTTAGTTTTCTTATTGTCGTTGCTGCCTTTTTCATTTGACGTTTAGCGTTCTCACAGCTTTGTTGTTGCAAAACTTGTTGTTTGAGCAGCCATTTAAATAAGATTGAATTGTATCATGGACTAACACAATCTCAAGTGCGCTCTAACAATTTTGCGTCCCGCAATGCGATTCAACCCCGAATTTATCAAGCAATTGATTTCGCACGCTGCTTGCTTGCTGCTTACACGCAGTTGCAGCACGAGTAAGATTTGTGCCCACGCCTACTTTAAAGAATAAAGTTAATAGAAAACAAGACAAAAAAATGCTCGATGCTCTTTATTGTATCAAACACATTCATGCAGCCCTTTAATATATATCGTCGCTGAAGCGACATACTCTCGTAACCCTCAATTTTTTTCAAAATCGAGTTAACACCACCAAAGCACTTCTATGGCAAGGCCTCACCTGCTCTGAAAGTATTATGGTGATAATTGACACCATGGTATAATGATTTACAAGGTAGGAGTTACAGTTCTGTTGGCGATTTGGAGTTGTCAAAAACACATTGAAAAAGAAAAAAGGAAGAAGCAGCAAAACAGATGAAAAGTTAATCTTTGTATTGATTTGACAACTCCCGATCGCCGCTCGTGAGAAAAAAGGTAGTTGTCAAGGCTACCTTGTAAATGATTGTATCATGATTGGCACAGGTGAGCGGAAAACACACATTTCTTAATAACGTAAGCTACAGAGTGTAAGAAAAAAAATTCTACAAACAGTAGTAACCCATAAATTTTGAAATATTATTTTTTAGAGCAATATCACTTTGTTTTTTTAGACTTAACCAGCACTCAGGGGATGCCCCCTATAAATGCGAAAGCATTGTGTTGATTCGGAAGACGGGTGATAGTTAGTTGGAGGGTGGAAAGATGGAGTAGTGTCGGTGAAGATTTTATTTAAATCTACACAGATTGAAACTGCCGGGAAACACGATCGCAGGGAGATTGTTCCACAATTTTACTGAGCGACCGAAGAACGAACTATCTCGGTAATGCGATGTTCTATTGGGCAAAGTTGCAATGGTAAAGGGATGGGCTTGGAGAGCAGCCCGATTGGACCAAGGAAACACACGAGCTGGTAGCGTCAGGATATGTATCTCCCTTGAACAATTCCCATGGTAGTACCTGTACAGAAGACTTTGGCAACCAACATTGCGACGATGCCCAAGAGAGTTGAGAGAAGATGAAATATTTCCATCACCTATCAAATATATCGCACGTCTTTGAATCCGGTCCAGAAGCTCCAAATATGATCTTGAAGCCCCTGCCCAGATGCGCGAATTGTAGTCCATTTTCGGCTTAATATATGAGGTATAGATCAAACGAAGATCAGATGGAGTGAAGTATTTCTTACACCGTTTTAAAAAATCAAGGCACTTGACTGCTTCTTTGACAAAATGTGATCATTCCACCGAAGATCTGCTTGTATTTAAATGCCTAGAACGTCAAAAGCATCTGACTCCGTAAGATCTACACCGCTCATATTGAGGGGAGCTAAGGGGCAATTGATTCGCTTGTGGGTTAACAGACAACACTGGGTCTTGCTAGCATTAAACTCTACTCTATTAGCAAGACCCCACTCGGAGATTTTTCCCAAGTCATTATTAAGTGTGTCATTCATTTGTTGCCTCTTCCTCCCAATCTCCAAAGAGCTCGGGCGTTTTTTAAATGAATTTGAATGGCAAAAGCCGCTGTCATCCGCAAACGAATGAATTGGGCTGTGAGTCAACGACAGAAGGTTGTTGATAAAACCCAGGAACAAAGTTGGCGATAGAACTGAGCCCTGCGGTACACCTGCGTTGATGGCGTGCTCTCTGGACGATATGCCATCGACTACGACATTGTTCGGGCTGAACAAAGAAATAAACTTCAGGACGTGTGTGGTATACTCTGATACATTAATTGTTTATTTCACTGAAAAATTATTAAATTAATATTAAATTGACAATTTTATGGCAGCTTACATTTTGTTTTGCCCTGTCGTTAAATTTAAATCCAAGAATAAAGAACAAAAGAAAAGCGATTGCTTACATATTTCAGAGTTGCATAAAATCAAAAAATATTAAATAATGTTATCGATACTTTCGTAGTTCAGTGTTGCTGTGTATCCGCAACATTCCCCCCTCGTGAAGGTCCTGCGGAACTTCACCCTCCAAATCCAGTATTGCCAACTTCGATATCGGACGTCTCAGTATTCCACTGCTAGTCTTCACGTCGGCAATTCGAATATGCACATCCTTGGCTGCTATTGTGCTTATCACCCTTCCCCGCCTCCAGCTGCTTCTCGGCATATTTTCGTCGCAAATTAACACGAGATTGAATGAGACGCTCCCAGCATCCGCCACTGCTAGGATTTGCTGAACAATTGAACTCCCATGCTATGTTCCCCTTGGCCCTTGGCCGACAACTCTGTTTGTAAGTAGTTCATGTCTAAAAAATCATTTACTCTTCTTAGCTCACCATCCGTGCCCACAAAGTTTGAATGTCTGATCGTATTTTCACTGGGACGCCACGCCTATTAATGAAATACCTTATGCATAAAATGCACGCATCAGTTGATAGATCTGCCGCAATCTCGATATGTATGGCTCAGACAGTCAAACAAGTGAATAACGCTGCCAATCTTTTTTTACGCCTTCGTCCTATCGTAACGTATAGAGGCCCAAAATAGTCCAAGCCTGTAAAGGTGAACGGCCTCACAAACGGTGTGACACGATCACTCGGTAGCTGGCCCATGAGTGTTGGTTTAGGCTTCACTCGATTGTTTTTACAAAATTGATATGTCGACTTTATCCGTTTAACTAAGGCGCGCAAGTACGGAACCCAAAACTTTCTTCGAACTTCATTTATAACAATTTCATCATTTTGATGATAGAATCTGTCATGGTATTCTTTCACCATGAGCTCAGTCAAGACATGTCGGTTTGGAAGTATGGCTGGGTGTCGCGTCGAGTCAGGCAGCGCCAATGCATAATTTAGTCTTCCACAAACACATAAAACGCCATATTAATTTAGGCCTGGGTTAAGCGTGAATATTTCACTCACGCCACTTGATACCATCCCATTCTGTTGTATATCATCAATCTTTTTGCAATAGTTCTGCCTCTGCACACATCGACATAATGCTCTCTCTGCCTCGCACTGCTCAACCGCAGTTAGTACGCTTGCCAAGCGATACCCTTTATTTTTACATTTTATTTTTATAAACCTCAGCATCCAAGCAACTGTCCTTTTAAGGTGCAGAAAGCTGGAAAATCTCGAAAAGTCCATAAATATTTGGCCTGGTATTACTAAAAGGCATCTTCGTTTTTCTTGATTTGTTGATTGCTCGTGGGTTGTGTCGGACTTTGGCCAAAACTCTTCGGTTTTCATTAAAAATTCAGGGGCAATCACCCACTGATTCTCAGGAACAAACTCCACTGGATACACTGTTCGCGTCGCTGCATCAGCTGGGTTTAGCTTTGTTGGTACCCAGCACCAACATTTCGCTTGTCATCTCTAATATTTCACCAATACGATGCGCCACAAAATGGCTTGTACTGTCTATGATCGGATTTTATCCAGCTAAGAACAGTTCTTGAATCACTCCAGCATACTATTTTTGAAATTTCCAATCTATGACTTTCTATAATTGTGCTTTTTAACCGTGCGCCCAATACAGCCGCTTGTAATTCAAGCCGTGGCACCGATAAAAGTTTTAAAGGCGCACATTTTGTCTTTCCCACTATGAAACAGGTCTTGATCTTATTGGGCATAACTATGCGCCAGTAGGCTACTGCGGCGAATGCTGTCTCGCTAGCGTCAACGAATATATGGAGCTCGATAACAGACTCAGGGTGCAGTAATGATGGCGAATAACAGGGGCTCAATTTAAATCGTTCGATTAGTTGAAGCTTTATGACCCTTTGTGCAAACCGCTCAAATATTCTTTTAGGTATATCTTCGTCACAGTTAACACCCGATCTCCACACATCCTGTAACATAACCTTCCCATAAATCAACAAGTTGGCAATTATACCAAACGGATCAAAGACAGACATGATTAGACTTAGAAGCTCCCGTTTCGTCGGGCACCTTGATGCGGATACGATCATTGGGTCAACTTTGTCTAGATAGAGCTTGAATACGAAACTATCATTAATACTGTCCCAATACATGCCTAAAATCTTGTCTACTTTGTCATTAGTATCCATTTTAACCATCGACTGCTCACTCAAGGCACGTCCATTTAATTGATTTTGTACTAGGGAGGAATTCGAAATGAAACCACGAAGTTCGAATCCAGCCTTAATATGTGTATTTTTTACGGCTTCTCCAATTTCAAGCGCTTCTTCTTCGCTGCAAAAGCTGCTCACAAAATCATCTACGTAGTGGCTATTAACGATCTCCTCTATAACTTTCGGCTGTCCAGGTGCGTGTTCACGTGCATTTTTATTTTTAACAAATTGTGCGCTGCACGGCGAACAGGCAGCTCCGAAAATCATGGCTTCCATAACGTTAATATCTGTTGGCTTCTGTGTGTCGTTACCTCTCCATAGAAAGCGCTGCGAATCTTGATCCTGTTTGATTATTCGGACTTGCAAATACATTTCTTTTATATCAGCGCATTATTTATATTTTTTCGCGAAATCTAAATAAAATTTTATTTAACGGTGGATTTCCGTCTGGTCCTTTCATCAATTTTGAGTTTAATGATGTTCCATTTACCGTGGCAGCCGCATCGAAAACCAACCGCAATTTACCAGGTTTATTTGCATTATACACCGCAAAGTGTGGCAAATACCACTTCTATTATACCGCTTCTGTCGGTGACATCTTTCTTGCATAACCTTTTGTCATATAACTCTCCATCGTATCTGTGTAGTCTTTGGCAAATTCTGTATCTTTCGCCATCTTACCTTCTATAGAGTGTAAGGGACGCTCGGCCATTCGATAGCTGTCTGGCAAAATTATTACGTCATTCTTCCATAGCAGACCCGTCTCATTATCTTTCGATTCCAATTGTTTATTTAGAAAGGAAACTCCAACATTTTCAGTGGCAAAGTAATCCGCAATTATTTCTTTCATCTTTTTCTCTTTCACTGTAGCATGCAGCACCACGGATAATTGATTTGCTGATAGATAATTCTATTCCTGATGGTCTTCCATATATCAACCATCCGAGTGGTGTTTCAGCGGCTATAATAGTTGGGCCACATTTAAAACTTTTCAAGTTGGCAATAAAATGACAGCTATCCAATCCTATAAATAACTGTGATTTTGCGTCCATATAGTCCGCTATTGGGAAATTCTGTAGTTGATCGTATTTGTCTTGAATATCACCTAAGTTAAGTCTGCTTTGGTAGCTCTAAGCCGGGTACCGTACGTGCGTGAATATTGTACCATTTATCTTTTCCAATACCTCTGATGTCGATATTCACTGACATCGATGACAAGTCAGTTGACCTTCCGCCAAACCATTGAAGAGAGAGCGGTTGCTTTTTTCCTCTATAGCCTAACTCACGGGCGAATGACTCATTTAATAAGGTCGCAGATGAGCCCTCATCCAAAAAGGCGAAGGTGTTAATCACTCTGTTGTTTATACCTCGGAGCAGCACAGTATTTAGGTGGTGTTGCTTAGCTTTATCACGGTCTTCAGTTTTAGCATGAAGTGTTGAATGGTGAATCTTTTTGCACCCATCAACATTGCAGACCTTTTTGCGCTTACAATTAAATACTTTGTGACCCTAAGACAAGCAGCTGAAACAAAGTTTACTTTTTTTTACAGTTTCCCATTTTTTATTCACCTCATTTTTCAAAAATTTTTCGCATTGTGTGATGGGGTGACTTCCTTGGCATTCATAGCACGCAAGTCTTCTTTTGAGATTTCATCTATCATGGTAACATTAAGTCTTGTACCACCACGTTGCGCACTGATTTGTGTTCTTCCAGCGGTCGGTGTCGGGAGCTGCATACCAATCGTCGCCTTTGATATGACCCTGGCAACTTGATTTATCCACTCAGAAAAATGCACGAGGGTAGGATATGGTTTTATCTGCGTGGAATATGATGTCCACTCTATCCTTTTTGTCAAGGGCATTTTAGACGTGAGCTCCTCTAATAACGTTGGGTTTCCTAGATGTTGGACTGCGTTGGCATTTTTTAAGTAGACCGTCAAGTTCTAAACTTTAGTAGCGAACGGCACTAAACGCTCCAAATGGCTTTCAGGTATAATGGAAATTTCTTTTGTTTTAGTTCATTGACTTTTAAGAAGGAGTTCAGGCTGACCATACTTAAATTCAAGTAGCTCAATAATATTCAATACATTTTGTGGATTAATAAGTAGGCTTCCAACATTTTCGCGAGCTGCGCCTCGCAAACACTTTTGTAGCCTAAACGTGTTTTCGAGATTTGTGTACCCATATGCTAATGAAGATTCACGAAAAGTCGCAATGAAGACCGGCCAGTCTTCAGGACGTCCACTTAATTCCGGTAAATCATATAATTTTCGTGTAACACTGTGACGTTGAACTAGCTGCGAGTACAATAGACGAATTATGCGCCGAAGTATCGGCTGGGCTAAATATATTGATATTTAGCGTTGAATAAATTGGCTATGATGCAGTCGGCTGGTTGTGCACACTGCCAGGCGGTGTGTATAACTGTGTTGTCACATTTGCCACAGGCGGTAAACTATATATGGCATCAGTGTCTGTAGGCATAGAGATATATGTGGCTTCGGCTGCCATAGGCGAGTAATAATATGGTGTAGCAGTTGACACAAGCGGTATTCTATTTATGGCAACAGGTGCTAGTGGCTGGGATAAATGCGTGGTTTGAGCTACCACAGGCGATAAACAATGTGCAGAAGTTGACACAGGCGGCAATCTATGTGTGGCAACAGGTGCTAGTGGCTGAGATATATGTGTGGTTTGAGCTACCACAGGCGAAAAACAATGTGCAGAAGTTGACACAGGCGGCAATCTATGTGTGGCTACAGGTGCTGCAGGCAGAGGCAAAGGTGTGGCTTGAGCTGCCACAGTCGGCAGATAATGTGGTGCAGACGCTGACACATGCGGCAAACTATATGTGACAGCAGCTGTAGGTATTGGTGGTAGATAACATTGCGCAGAGATTGCAACATTCGGTGCCAAATGCGTATCGGCTACCCTCGACACCAATGGAGAAAACTATTGCGCAGCAGTTGCCACAGACGGTGAAAAATGTGTGGCAGCAGCTGCCGACCTGGATGACAAAAGAAATTGTGCAGCAGCTGACACAGGCAGTGAAAAATGTGTGGCAGATGCCGTCGACCCGGGTGGCGAGAGATATTGTGGTGCAGTGAGTGCTACGGGCGTTGAACTATGTGTAGCAATTGGCATTGGCTGGGTCGAGGTTGGTTCCATGCTCATAATTGTTACAGGTGGAATAGAATGAGTAACAAGACTTACCGATGATGTTATGAATTCTTGGAATGAACTGACACTCACAGGCGGAGAAGGGTGTGAAGTAATGGTTCTGTTCTTGAGTTGCTCCTGGAGCTGGGCACGCTTGCATTCACTTTCGATTAACTGTTGTGCTGTTTGCTGTTGAATTTGCTCCATTTTCTCAAGACGATTCATGAGTTCACCAATCAGATGGTTCGTTGTGTCCTCAGAATTCGATTGTACCAAAGTAGTGTCGGTGCTGGATTCTTTTCCATTTTCTTCCTCCGAATGGTGCTCTGGCGTTGATGTATGGAGTTTGAAGTTTTTCAAGTGTTCTGGAAGTTTTCCCTTATTAATGCACTCACTCTTGCACATGTCCTTGAACACTTAAACAAATGGCGTACGTGACTAAACACACCGCGGTGATAACGCTCCAATGCAGTCAGTAAAAATTGAAATAAAATTGTTCTGGCTGAACAAAGAAATAAACTTTAGGACGTGTGTGGTATACTCTGATACATTAATTGTTTATTTCACTGAAAAATTATTAAATTAATATTAAATTGACAATTTTATGGCAGCTTACATTTTGTTTCGCCCTGTCGTTAAATTTAAATCCAAGAATAAAGAACAAAAGAAAAGCGATTGCTTACATATTTCAGAGTTGCATAAAATCAAAAAATATTAAATAATGTTATCGATACTTTCGTAGTTCAGTGTTGCTGTGTATCCGCAACAAACATGGATCGTTCGATTTATCAGAAAGCACGTGATCCACCGAGCAAAGTTACCACCGACACCATATGAAATTAGTTTAGACACGAGCGCTTTATGACACACTCGGTCAAGCGGGCCCTACGAAAACCATATTGACGGTCACTAAGCAATTCATTGTGTTCCAGATAGTTCATAAGGTTGAAGTTAATTACGCTCTCTATAACTTTGGTGAGCTAAGATCATATCGATATGGGTCGCTATTTTGCAGGGTTCGTGGCATCGCCTTTTTTTGGTACCGGCTGTACCCTTGCGACTTTCCAACAAGATGGAAATCTCCTGTCCTGTAGGAGATGTTAAACAGGTTACGCAAAGGCCGAGCCAGACTAGAAGCACACGCTTTAAGCACAAGTGGTGGTATGCCATCCGGACCAGAGGCTTTATTTATGTTAAGGTGTGCAAGGACTTGTTTAACTGCTCTCGTACGAAAATATATCTTCTGCATTACAGAAGACGTTCTTTCAACAAAAGGTAGTGGCTGATTGCTTACTGGGATTGTGGAGTTATGTGCAAACAATCCGGCCAACAGGTTCGCTTTATCAGCCGAGTCCGTGAAGATTTGATCATCTTTTAAAAGAGTTGGAATAGTCGATGACGTCTGATCCTTTACTCTTTTAACAAATGACCAAAAGTTTTTGCTCCCTTTGGGGCAGATAAGAACCTGTTCTCTGATGCGAGTTTCGTGAAGAAACTTTTCGCGTTTTAAAATTGCATTACAGCGATTCCTAGCCTCAATGCGAAGTCTTTTCGTATCGGCATTCTTATCAGAGCGCCAATTCAGAAAGGCTTCCTCTTTGGACCTGACTGCAATCCTGCAAGTCTCATTAAGCCATGAGTGGTCTTTTGGTTTGATGCTTCTCAGCTTATTGAGGATGAAAGACCGCATACCCAATAAGATAATTTCTTGCACCATAACAGCCGCGGCATTCACATTTCTGTCAGCGAAACATAATTTTTTTAGTTTAGTTTAGTTTAGTTTATTGTCAATAAATTTTAAAAAAATTTTTTCAGACAAGCATAGCATACAAAATTTAATACTTATATATTAAATTATAACTAATATACAATTAGTTAACAATAATATGAATTAAGAGCATTAATAAATACATTCTTATTATTAGAGAAATCAATATCTATTATACAACAAAGTGAATTATATTCTTTAAGGGCTCTTTGTAAAGGTTCATGTATCAAATAGTTTGCTTTATAAAAGTTAATTTTGAAATAATCGAAATGACGCAAGTTTCTTGTTGGAATATTAAACTTAATTGAGCTTAACAAGTAAGGACAGTTAATATTACCACAAACAATGTCGTACAGAAATATTAGAGATTGAATAGTTCGCCGTGTTTCAAGCGATTTTAGATTAAGAAGCAAACAGCGATCTTCATAGGAAGGTATAGGTTCAACAAAATTAAATGATCTCAAAGTAAATTTTAGAAATGTTTTCTGTATTCGTTCAAGTCTCAGTTTATGGACAGCATAGTAGGGATTCCATATAAACGACGCATATTCCAAGCGAGATCTAACAAAAGATTGAAAAAGACACTTTATGTAGAGTATATGGATCCTTGAAGTTCGTACAATTCCTCCTTAGGAACGCGTACATAGGATAAGATTTAGAAAGCGTACAAGTTAAATGCCGAACAAATTAAAGATTTGAGTCAAAACAAACACCCAAATCCATAATCTCATTTACACACGTCGAACTTGAATTGTCAATATTAAATGACGACGCTACAATATATCTAATTCTGGCATAAGAAACATGAAAACATTTATTGATATTTAGGAGTAAACGGTTACGTTTACACCAAGCAGAGACAGCATTTAAATCTAATTGCAGCAAAGATACATCCAAACTGTTGCGTACAACTTTGAAAATTTTTAAATCATCGGCATATAGTAAATGATTTGAAAAAGAAGAACAACGACTTATATCATTAATAAATAAAGTAAAAAGAAGAGGTCCTAATATGCTGCCCTGTGGGACACCAGATTTTACAGTAAATGGTGTAGATTTAACATTATCCTCTTCGACAAAGCAACGTCTGTTAATTAAATAATTTCTAATCCAACTCAAAAAGTTAGAATGAAATCCCATTTTGGCAAGCTTTTCAACTAAAATAGTATGGGAAACTTTGTCGAACGCTTTGGAAAAATCCGTGTAGATAGTTTCTACTTGGCACCCTTCAGCAAAAGAAGATAAACAGAAGTGCGTAAATACAGCTAAGTTAGAAGTTGTAGACCGCCCCTGTACGAACCCATGCTGTGACGGTGTTATAACCATTTTCAATGCGAAATCAAGCTTATTTTTAATTATATGTTCAAACAGTTTAGAAGTGTTGGAAAGTTTAGAGATCGGGCGGTAATTAGAAACACAATTTTTTCTGCCAGATTTAAACACAGGGGTAATAGAAGCAATTTTCCATTTACTTATGAAATCTCCATAAATTAGAGATTTATTAAAAATCAGACACAAGGGCTTGACAACAGATCTTGCACATTTTTTTAAGCAAAAAGCAGACAAACCATCACTATCAGCTTTCATAGAATTTTTAAGGCGTGATATACCACTTAACACATCACTTTCATTAAGAGAAAGGTGTCCAAAATTTATGCAAGGTTCTACTTTCTCAAGAAATTCAAAATCATTACACATAGTATCAGTTAAATAATTAGATTGAAAGAACTCAGCGAAAAGATTAGCAGTATCCAAAATATTGTTCGAGACTTTACCTTCCCAGAATAACGATGATGGAATGAAAGAGCCTTTATTTTTCGACTGAACAAAGCGCCAGAAGATTTTAGGGTTAGTTTTGATGTTCTGTTCAATCGTAAGTAAATGCTGTTTATATAAAAATTTATCTAAAAAATTGAATTCACGAGAATAGTGCAAATATTTTTCCTGGTGGAGAGCATTGTTTGTGGTTTTAAATAGTTTATAAAATTTATTTCTTAAATTTTTTAACTTTTTTAAACCCTGGTATACCATGGAAGCTTATGAATTCTTTTCCTCAATTTTGGAACATTATAATACATAATTTCGTATACCTCGTTTAAAAAGAGATCAAAGCAATATGTAGCATCTTTTTTGTCAAAAGCATTTATCCAGTCTACACTAGCAATCATGCTATTACTTACTTACTTACTTAGTTGGTCGTAACAACCCGTGTCCGGGTTTCAACCGACCTCATCAGCTCTCGCCAGGCGCCTCTGCTTTGCGCGCGCCTTCTCCAATCGGATACACCAAGTGCGGTTAGGGCTTCCTCAGCCTGGTCCATCCATCGGAGGCATGGTCTCCCTCGTCGTCGTTGTCCAGCGACCCTCGCCTCGATCACCTTTTTCGCTGGAGCTTCGTCGTTCATACGATGGACATGACCCAGCCAGCGTAGTCGCTGCACAGTTATACGCCGGACTACGTCAATGTCATCGTAGAGCTCATACAGCTCTTGGTTCATTCGGATGCGATAGTCATCGCCGACTCGAACAGGACCGAAGATTTTGCGAAGAACTTTTCTCTCGAACACCCCCAGAGCGGCTGCGTCAGTTTGCGAAACTACCCATGCCTCAGCGCCATAAAGCAGCACAGGTAGAACGAGCGTCTTGTAGAGTGTTAGTTTTGTCGATCGAGAGAGGGCTCTGGAACTTAGTTGCTTACTGAGCCCGTAGTAGTATCTATTAGCAATTATTGTTCTTCGCTTTATCTCCAGACTGATTTCGTTTTTGGTATTAATGGCGAGGCCAAGGTAAACGAACTCCTTGACTACTTCAAAGTTATAGCTGCCGGATGAAACGTGGGAGTCTAAACGCCGAGCTCCCTTGTTTGTAGACAGCATATACTTTGTTTTGCCCTCATTTATCGTCAAACCCACTTTGGCTGATTCCTTTTCGATAGCGGCGAAAGCAGCGGTAACATCTCTCTTGGTTCTGCCGACAATATCAATATCATCAGCGTACGCAAGGAGGTGGACGCCTTTGTAGAAAATGGTGCCATTACGATGCACACCGGCCTTTCGTACGATCCCCTCCATGATGATGTTAAAGAGATCGCAAGACAGTGGATCGCCTTGTCTGAAACCTCTTTCGGTATTGAAGGTTTCGGAGAGGTCATTTCCTACCTTGACGGAGCTGCGTGTGTTGCTCAACGTCATTCTGCAAAGTCTGATCAACTTTGCAGGTATACCGAACTCAGACATTGTTGCGTATAGGCAATCCCTTCTCGGGCTATCGAACGCAGCTTTAAAATCGACAAAGAGATGGTGTGTGTCAATTTGATTTTCGTGGGTTTTCTCCAGGATTTGTCGTAGCGTCAAAATCTGGTCTATGGTGGACTTACCAGGTCGAAAGCCACACTGATAAGGTCCAATCAGTGTTTTTGTAATCGGCTTTAATCTTTCACACAGTACGCTTGAGAGAACCTTATATGCGATGGAAATAAGACTGATACCTCTATAACTTGCGCAGAAAAAAAAAAAACGCCGCAATCATGCTATTAAGGTTGTCAAAATCACACAAATTAAAATTAAATTTTAAATCCGTATCAAAGACTCTATTTACTTCGTATGTTATAAATTCAACATTCAAAGTTAATGGTAAATGATGCATATCCGACAGCAGTACAGGAAAAGGACAAATATCCAAATCAAATTTAATATTAGCACTCACAAAAATAAGATCAAGAATCCTATTAAGTTTATTGGCAAAAGAATTAATTTGCGATAAGTCTACGCTCATAAAAGAATCAACCAAGTAAATTTCATTAGAGTGGTTAATGTTACTTGGAGTAAGAAAAATATCATTTGACAAAAAAGACCATTTGACGTTATATAAGTTAAAATCACCAAAAATACATAAATTATCATTTTTTTTTACATTTGGAGCAAAATCAACAATATTATTTACATGCGCAGCGTAAATTTCATCAGTACTGTTTGGAGGAACATATGAGACAAAAATAAAAAGCGTGCCAGATGATCCAGCTATAGACACGCATAACTGGTCCAAAAAAGTATCCACGTTAATCAAATTGCATAATGATGATCTAAGTAGACGCTTGACAGCAATGAGTACGCCACCGCCTCGATAGTGACCAGTTTTTGAAGCATCTCTATCTTTCCGATATACAATATATATATTGGGATCGAAAAATTCATCATCTTTAAAATTTTTATTGAGCCAAGTTTCAATAGAACAAAAACATCATAATCATTTGCAGTAGTCGCAGCGAAAACAGCATCACTTTTCGTCCTCATTCCAGAAATATTTTGGAAATAAATTTTAAGGGAGCTAAAAAATTCGAATATTCTGCCAACAGCAAGATTTGAGCGACTGTTTAAATCTGCAGGTTTGGAGCAGCTGGCCTTAGAAAAGATCGAAAAGGGCGAACTTTTATGTTCGATTGCCAAAAGTTTGGTTTGAATAGCAAATCATAATGCTCAGCTACTATACCAAGCTTAAAATTAACAAATTTTAAACCATCCAAAGAAACATCATTTTTTATAAGCTTGAAGCATTCAATATGTTCTCTGTTTACTCCAGCATATTTTTGGACATAAGCAATTATATCATCTTCACTAACTGTTGGTTCAAATGAAGATATATGTACATATTTCATAGTCTCAAAGACATCTAAGTCAGTGTTATCATTGTTACCAACAACATAGCGGGAGCGCTTGTTTTTCCTTATATTTTGCCACTCAGATCGCTGGTTGTGTGTATACGCATTAGCCTGCGTCGGCAGATTCACTGGCGCAGGTGGCTGAGCAGCAGCAAAAGAAAGAGAGCGATTAACGGAGAGAGATTGATCAGCAGAGCAAATATTCGCATATGTTGGTGCAGAAATAGAAGCAGATGAAAGAGCATAATCAGCAGGAAGCAATTGATCCGAAGTGCACGCACTAGTATGAGTAAGAGCATTAGACAAAATCTGATGTGTAGGTAAAGCATTTGGTGCAATAGCAATAGAAGTAGATAAAATTGGAGCAGCAGCAACAACAGAAACTTCAGCAGACGAAATCGCATGTTTTGGTAAAGCATTTGGTGCCATATCAACAGAAGCAGAGAAAACTGGAGCAGCAGCAACAACACTTGTCACAAAGATAAACAATGTTATTATTGTCATTTAAAAGTTTAAATTTATTGTCATCAAGATTAGCACATTGCTTATAATAGATGCCACTGCAATAATTGCATGTAACAGGCAAATCACTTGCTAGAAGCTTTGAGCACTTTAAACACAGCATAGTAGAAAAACACGTCTGGTTGTAATCACGAATCAGAATCAACTCGATTTCACTTCAATTTCCAATTGAGTTGCGATAAAAATTATTTAGCGAAGTCCAATTTGCTCTTCCATAAAACCATGCAGTCCTTTTCGGGGCTTCAGGCGTAGAGGTGCGAAGGTTAGAATATGGAAAACAGTGGAGATGGTGCAATGGTCCGAATTACTAAGAGGTGCGTTGACACTCACATCATATTTTTCATGATGCGAAGTCAGAAAGAGGTCTAAGATGTTATGGCTATGCAGATCACTTCTTGGAAAAAAAGTTGGTTCCTTCACTAGTTGAATCAATTGGTTCGATTCAGCAAAAAGCTCAACATATTGAGTTATGTCAGTGTTGTTTGGCCTGAGTGACATAACCAAGCCGAGTTGTGGACATTGAAACCGCCAGCTACAACGATTTCACTATCAGGGAACAACCCCAAAATGTGCGATATCGAATCAGAGAGAGGGAGTCTAGTTTGTTAAAAGTAGGCTTCCTCCCTAAATTCGGACTTCTATAAACATAGCAGAAATGAAGCAAGTGCGAGCGGACCCTGAACCTAACCCACATAGAGCAAAATTCCGGATCGGTCAGGCCCAGACCCAGCTGGCACTGATACGCTACATCCGAACGTATAAAAAGAGCGATGCCCCTATGCGAAGAAAACAATGGCAGTAAGTGGTAAGTAAGATCTGCATCCTCGCTCACCTGGGTCTCACTTAATGCCATTATTTGAGGCCTATTAAGAGTACAATATGCATAGACCGAGAAGAAATTCGCCCTCAGTCCACGTATGTTGCAAAAATCTATGCACCGTATAGATCTCACACCGTGCAAATATTAAATAAATAGGGCAAAAAGGTAATTAGCTACAACTGATAATAGAGATTTAACTCTGTGGACATAAATAACTGCAAAGGCCAGTGTTATGCCTTCACCTTAGCACAACTCTGCCCACAGTGCAACCTCACTCACAGCCGTAACTAATCGGAGAGGATAGAGGAGTTGACGGACACGAAAAAAACAACAATTACTTACGCGGCGAAGAGCATATAAAAGCCCTTCGCGTGGTCAGCTAAAAAAAGGCATTAACTGCAGCTAAATGTTGTTGTTGCTGCTGGCCGCACTCACCAAAGCATATTTCAGATGATGATGTTGTTGTTGATGATGCTGTTTTTGTTGTTATTATTGTGTTGATGCTGTTGTTGTTAAAACTGTTTATAGTTGTTGCTCAGTTTTATGTTTTTTCCACTTCAAAGCTTTTATTTTTTTTCCACATGCATGTATTTTTTTTTTTTTTTTTTTTTGTAAGAACACTAAGCACTTGACACAAGACAACCGACGGACATTAGATTATACAATTAAGGACGCGAATTATTTTATTTTTTTTTGTTTTATTTAATACACAAGACAAAACAAGAACATGGAGACGAACGAGCGGAACGTCTTGTTTTAATTTTTTTTTATTTTATTTAATAAAATCCGACGAACAAAAAACAAGAACACGGGGACGGACGAGCGGCACGTTTGTACCCCGTCAATGCACGACAACTACTCCCTTAATTTTTAATTGCAGAAGTTAAGTCAAGTTTAAGTTAATTTTTAAATGCAGAAGTATAATTGAAAATGACAATCAAATGTTTCAAATGATTTGGTCTCATCAGACGATGAAATCCTAATCAATATTGCAAAAAGGAAGGTTAGTTTATTGACTACTGCTTAGGGTTGCGAAGTTGCCGACTGTAGTGCTAAGATGTTTAGCTCATGTTTTCGATGCGGCTGTCTATTTAATTTGTGTTGCTCATCAAAAAATTTTGAGATTTTTGGGCAATTGGTTCTCTCCAATTGCAAAGGGAGTGCATTCAATGAGAAGGCTTGCAACGTTGTAAACTTCTTTGCTGATGAATGTAGTGGCCGAAACAAAAACTCGATTTGTTGCATCAATGCAACAAAATCAATTCGCGAATAGCTGTACCTTGCCATGGACAAAACGAAGGAGACTCAGCACGTAGTGCTATTAAACATTCAATACACAAAGCCGACCCGTCTTCACACCAAGCCATCTGATTCCTATAATCAAATTGGCTAGAAAAAAAAACCATATCAAGTGCATGGCAGAATTATAAGGTATGGTCATCACGGAGAGGAATGGAGTAGAAAGCAGAATAAAGCTACATTGATGTCAAAATCAGCTGTTCATCGCGAATTTCTTTATGCTGACGTTTCGCAGTTGTTTTTAGGTTAAAACTGTTACAGGTTTTTTTGCAATTTTAAGACTTCTTTCACATTTTATAGTTTTTATTACACTTTTTTTATAATATTTTCACTCAAATTAGCACAAGTTTAACACCCGCGACCGCACTGTTTGCAACTTGGAAACATAAAATATTTTCTTCATTTGCAATTTCTACGAAATTCGTCGTTTTGACATATATGTTGCTTCTCATTATCCACTCTTCGTTGACGCGTGAGAGCACTCAGCGCTGCGGCCCTACCGTATCATTGTATCATTATCAAGTGGTTAAACTAGAATTCTCAAACTTTATCAATTTTAGACAGCTCGATTCTGGTCGAATTTTTTGCTAACAAAAACGAGTTAGCAACTTCTTTATAACAATTTGATCTCCTTAACAACTGGCAATTCACCTATTATTAAGCAATCGGAACATATTAATTTTTATAGTTCACTGCTTCAGGATACCCTGTATATCTCTGTGCTTGAATCTAGTTTCTTGCATTAAATCATTGCATTTTCATAATTACCTTTGTTTGTTGATTTGTTCAATGAAGCTTAAAATACATATTTGAACATGTTTAAACTAAATTTGTTCTGAGGTGTAGTTCGTTTACTACGTTTTAAGTGATATTTGTTGTGGGTTACGACACTTACAATATTGAAAAAGTAAACAAAAAAAATTCACAAACAATTGGCGAAAAAATTCAAGACAACAACGAAATTCAAGACAACATATCAAGGTAAGTAAAAACTTAAATAAGAATTACCTTTAAGTTGCCATATGTTTAACATAAGCGATGAAACAGTGACTGAAACAGAAAAAACGTTCTCCTGAAAAATTAAAAAAATATGGGATACGATATTTTGACGATATATGTATTCAAAAAAAATTAATAGTGATCGATATCATGACTGCTATTAAAAAAAAAAATGATAGGTTGAAAATATTCTTATCTTGAAAAGACATGTATTTATAATTAAATAAAATTAAAGATTCCTAATATATAAATGGCAAAAATGGTATACACGCTGATCTCCACCCGATATCGCTCAAACTGTAATTATTTTCTTGCGATCAACCTAAGAGTATGCGCAGAAAATTCATTTGATACTTATCATTGACATGCTTGCTTTTTATGTGTGTGCATAGTTTCAGGTTGAACATTTTTCAAAACAGTATGTTGTAATGCACTGTAATTATTTTTATTTCATTTTATTTTAATTAATTAATATTTGTACAATAAGACAAAAAAAATGGCAAAAAATAATTACAGCTTATCGTTAATGCTACCAAAACGTCGCAGGACGGGCTTTTATACTAGTCCATACATATAAAGAAACGCATAAACATTTTCTTTTCAATTTGTTTGGTTAACACCTTCTTTTAGCCATTCTAAAGGGTTTTTTAGAGCAGGGAGAGCGGAAGGAAGGCATGAAAAATTTTCCCATTTCATACAAAAAAGAATTAAGACTCGGAAGCGAACGTGGTAGTAGTCCGCTTGAACAAATATACTACGCGATCCGTGCGATTTATAAGAGTTAATTTCCGCATTATGTTGGAATGTTTTTCCGCTATCTCTTTTTTTTTGTCTTTTGTAGGGAAACAAAATATATATTTTGTTCGTTCGTAGAAAATAGATGTTCGTTCTTAGAAAATACCCGCCCCTACCCGGTAGCAATCTTGACGTGATGTAGGGGCTTAAGTTGCAGAGACACAATGGCTATGCTGGCGGGAGGTGTCCCCCCCTGTTGGGTCAGATAGACTTTGTGGAGCAGCGAACCAAAGGCTACCCCCCCTAACCCAGGGTGTCACGCGATACCGTGCCCATTGGGTGGTTTGCAGTCAGGGGGTATACCGACTGTACTCGAACGGTGCCTTCTTGATACCTGGCCGCCTCAAGAAGTAACTGTGGCCTTACCATGGTATGCGGGCTCTGGCATGGTCGACCACCCTTTCCCAGCCATAATTAGAGACTGCGACGCTTTTGTCCTCGGACACGAGCCACCGGTCAACCATAAACATGAGCACAAACAATAAAAAACACAACAACAAAATTGAAGACTTGCGGGGAATCACCGCAAGCAAAGCAGCAGACCTTATGGAGCAAAGAGCCCAAGATGAAGGTCATAGGCGGGGCACCAACCCGTGGAGATTACCTCCAGCTAGAGTGCAAACCAACTCACGCAGTAGGGATCAAGTGGAGCAAAGAATCCGCACTGACGATCACAGGCACTGCAGAACGCAGATCAGGAATAAGCCGTACGGCGGTAGTCAAGTGGAGCACAACATCCACAAGGATGACCACAGGCCAAGTACCAGCAACCGGAGGTCAAGCACGAGCCCCAGTAATACGCGCCCATCGCTAACGAGCGAGCACCAAAGTAAGGCGTCTGCTAAGAGAAGAATCCCCAGCACCGAAACCGCGTCCACATCGAGGAGACGACCAGGGCATAATAGGGAAGGTAGTCCGGCCGAGGGGCGTAGAAATAGGCCCTTCGCTAATAAACGCCGCACTATACACCTTCCAATGCGTGGGGAACCAGGAGGGCTAGACGACCCACTAAGAGTCGGCCTAAGTGGAGCAGGCACTAGATGGCACTAGTCGGCCTAAGTGGAGCAGCACCTGAGGTATCTGGAGCAGGGCATGGCACCCGAAGCAGCTCGTGAAAAAGCACTAGAGCATCGGGGCAACACCGGACAACCAGAGGCACAGAAGAGAGGCAGCAGCGAAATAACCCCTCCTCTTCGGCCAGAACTTAAAAAAGTCAGGATTGCACCTGAAAGCAAGAGCAGTTCAGAGCCTGGGGCAAAAAGACCCGCGAGTGAACTGCAGAAAGCTAAGACCAGCTATGCCAGCGCAGCCAAAGGCATAACAATTGCGGTCCTACCAAAGGAATATCCCCGGCAAATGTTAAGTTCGGGAGAGCTCTCGGAGCTAGAAGAAGCTATTCTTAGCGAAGTAGTGAAGGGCTGGGCCACCAAACTACAGTTTGAGGGAATCCACTTCCGGCCAGGCTTGCTACTGGTCGATTGTGCGAACACCTCGACAGCAGAATGGCTACAAGCAGTCGCACCAAAGCTTGAGCAGTGGAAAGGGCTCGAACTTAGGGCGTGTCCAGGGGAAGAGGTTCCCAAAGGACACACAATACGAATGTTCCTGCCAAGAAGTTCCAGTAAAGAACTCAGCCGATCTATGAGACTCATTGCCGCCCAAAATGAAGGCCTCAACACCGAGGCCTGGAAGATCCTAAGCTGTAAGGATGAGGGTAGCGGATCGATGCTCGCGCTATCAATAGATAGAGAGTCACTCGAGACTATAAAGTCTAGGGGCTCCTCTATTAGCTTCCGCTTTGGAACAATTCCGGTGTTGGGCACAAAACCCGCCCCAACGACCAGTTCAACCACAGCAGCAGCCTTAAGTGAGGCCACAGACACAGCGCCACCAGCACAGCAACCTGTGGAAGCTGCCACGGAGAACCCCGCCTCCGCCGTCTCTGTAATTGTGGCAACCCCTACAACTGTAGACCAGGCAGAGGGCATCGACCTCGCCGCTCTCTCGATTGGGACTTGCCACGAACCTCCGATAAAGGAAGTAGAAATGCTGCCTGAAGAAGAACGGGGCAGCAGCCCCGCACTATGATGAACATCACAGAAGGCAGCACGAAATTCGCCCAGGTTAACCTCCATCATGCGAAAGCTGCATCAGCAGTAATCGCCCGGAGGTTCGCCACAGAACAATTGGGCTTCGTGCTGATTCAAGAACCCTGGTGCTACAGGGGCCAGATTAGAGGCCTCTTTTGTAAAGAGAGTCAGGTAACTTGGGATCAAAGAACAAACGACCCCAGAGCATGTATCCTTATGCAGAAAAATACTAATTATACTTGTCTTTCAGAATTTATGACGCGGGATCTGGCTGTCATCGAAACAAAAATCGAGACCAACGGCATGCACCGCGCCATTGTAATTGCATCCGCATATTTCCCGGGAGATAACACCAGCATCCCCACAGCGGAGACAAAACGACTAGTGGAGCACTGTAAGAAAAACAACCTTCCACTCCTAGTCGGCTGCGACGCCAATGCACACCACACCATATGGGGAAGCACAGACGACAACACCAGAGGTGAGTACCTCCTAGAATATATATTAAGTAACAACCTAGAATTCTTTAATGTGGGGGTAAAGCCTACTTTTGTAACTAGGGCCAGAGAGGAGGTCTTAGATCTCACTATAGGAAGCCCATATGTTGGGAGTATGATTAGGGATTGGAAGGTATCACCGGAACCATCAATGTCTGACCATAGAATAATAGAGTTTAGACTTGGGGCAAAGTGCCAAGAGACAGTACCCAGAAGGAACCCTAAGAATACAAATTGGGATACATATACCAGTTTATTGAAAGAAAATCTACAAAATGTAAAATCTAGGAGCAAAATCAGTAACATCCTTGAACTTGAATGTTATGTAGAGCAGGTCAATAATGCAGTATGTAATGCCTACGAAACTAGTTGTCCTCTAGGAAATAAGGCAAGAACAAAACATACTCTGTGGTGGAGCGCCGAACTGACCAGGCTCCGGAAAAATGTGCGATGCAGCTTCAACACTGCAAAACGCACCGGAGAATGGCACAACTACACGGCGGCTCTAACTGAGTATAACAAAGAAATCAGGAAAGCTAAAAGACAAAGCTTTAGAACCTTCTGCGAAGACATATCCTCCACGCCAGCTGCAGCCAGGATCCATAAAGCAATGGCCAAAGGCAGGGTGGAGACAAATATGTCACTTCTTTTACCAGACGGAAGCTATACGCGTAAAGAAGAGCAACGGGTCAGCCACCTGCTAGAAACTCACTTCCCAGGTAGCACACAAATTAGTGAATGTGAGGCGGCAGGAAGGCTGACAGCCCCAAACCAAGAGGAATGGAAACTTGCCACAAGCATTTGCACGAAGGCTCGTTTGGAATGGGCCCTAAGAACCTTCCAACCATTCAAATCAGCAGGGGTAGACGGTATATTTCCAGCACTACTGCAAAAAGGTGCAGAGACAATACTACCCCATCTAGTTAAAATAACTAGAAGCAGCCTTGCGCTGGGCTATATCCCAAGAAAATGGAGAAGGTCTATAGTCACCTTCATACCAAAAGTAGGGAAAAAGGACTACACGCTACCTAAATCCTTCAGACCAATCAGCCTCACATCCTTTGTTCTTAAAACAATGGAAAAGGTGATAGACAACTATCTAAGAACTGAGATTCTGGAGAAAGCGCCAATGCACCCTTGTCAGCATGCATACAGGGCAGGTAGATCCACAGAATCCGCCCTATACCAGCTGACAAGCAACATCCAGTCAGCACTCGAGAACAAGGAAACTGTACTATGTGCCTTTCTAGACATAGAGGGAGCTTTCGACAACACATCCCACGAGGCCGTGAAAAGGTCGCTGTACAAGAAAGGGGTACACAGTATGCTTAGCGCATGGATTTGCCAAATGCTTAGCACCAGAACTGCAGAAACGAAAGTGGGAACCACCACAATAAGAATCAAAATAACCAAAGGCTGCCCCCAGGGTGGAGTTCTATCCCCATTGCTGTGGAGCCTAGTTGTGGACGAACTCTTATCGAAGCTAACCGATACTGGCATAAAATGCCAAGGCTACGCAGACGATATAGCCCTAATAGCAAGAGGCAAGTTCGAGAATACACTCTGTGACCTAATACAGAGAGGGCTGAAAGTAACAAAGGAATGGTGCACCACAGTGGGGCTTAACATCAACCCAGCAAAAACAACCATAGTACCTTTCACTAACAAGAGAAGCCTGCCAAACCTCAGAACGATGAGAATGGACGGCACTGAACTCCCTCTCAAAGCAGAAGTAAAGTACCTGGGACTTACACTAGACTCTAAACTTCTCTGGAGGAGACACGCTGAGGAAATTAAAAATAAAGCAACTCGCGCACTAATGGTATGTAAGAACCTGGCAGGGAAAAGCTGGGGCTGTAACCCTACAATTCTTCGCTGGATGTACACCATGATGGTGAGACCAATCCTCACCTACGGAGCAGTAGCATGGGCCAAAAGAACCAAGTTATCAGTAATGAGGAACATGCTTACAAAGGTACAAAGACTTGCCTGCGTATGCATCACAGGAGCTATGAGGACCTGCCCCACAGCAGCATTAGAAGTAATCCTCGACCTAACTCCTCTTCACCTCTTCATAGAGGGAGTAGCAAAGCGAACTTTGATAGGCATTGCAAAAGAGGGAACAGGATTAGGAAAAACTATCAGCAACAAAGAGAAAGAAGTTATCGCAAGGCAGATACCATACATCGATCAACCAAGAGACGATATAGTAAAAAGGTACAACTTCGAAAAACGCTTCGAAATTAAGCTTGGTACCAAGAAGGAGTGGGATAGTGAAATAATATCGCGAGTCACAAAACCACACAGTATAACATGGTACACGGACGGCTCCAAAACACTGGAAGGTATAGGTGCAGGGGTATATGGACCAAGAACCAGGCACTCGGCACCTATGGGGACAACACCCAGTATCTTCCAGGCGGAGGTCTTAGCAATACAGCTGTGCGCACAATTTAACCTGGACAGAAGTTACAAAGGTCAGGACATAATTGTGATGTCGGACAGCCAAGCAGCAATCAAAGCATTAGCTTCCTGTGAAATATCAACAGAAATGACTTGGGAATGCCTAACAAAACTGAATGAGCTAGGCAAGAATAACACCGTTACTATACTCTGGGTCCCAGGACATAAAGGAATTCATGGTAACGAAGAAGCTGATGAATTAGCGCGACGAGGCGCAGCCACACACTTTATAGGACCAGAACCATTCTGCGGATTGGGCACACACACTATCAAAGAAGAACTAAGAAGGGAGGAGAGGCACAAGAGATCAAACCTCTGGAAAAGCCTCCCAAAGCTAAAACAATCCAAAGTGCTCCTCAAAGACTTTAACTCTCGGAGAGCAAAATTGCACATAAGCTTAGGCAAACCGAATCTAAGAATTCTTACGGGGTTTCTTACAGGACACTGTAAACTGAAATACCACCTGAAGAAATTGGGCATCGAAACCGACAGCAACTGCCGTTTCTGCGAAGAAGCGGAGGAGACTCCAATACACCTACTTACCAACTGTGACGCAGTAGCTCGCAAGCGCAAGGCAACACTGGGGAACTACGAGCTGAGTCAAGAGGAAATCTCATCCATCGAACCGAAAAATATTCTCAAATTCATCAGAGAACTAGGTCTGGATGAGATTCTGTAATCCGTCAAAGAGCGGAGCATCAAGAAGGAGGTACAATAGATCTATATAGGTCGCAGTGCGCATCTCCAAACAAAACATTAACATTAACATTCTTAGAAAATAGTTGTTCGCTTGTAGAAAAAAGTTGTTGGTTCGTAGAAAATAGTTGTTTGTTCAAAGAAAATAGAAATTAAAATTTTGTTCGTTAGCTCGATCACAAAATTTTTTCTACGAACGACCAAATGAATATATTACGATCGTGCAATGCTCTGCTTTGAGATACTAAAAATATTTAAAAAAAAATTTTCAGATGTATAGCACTTAAAAAATTTGAATTTGAGTTCCTAATACTTAGAAACGAAAAGGGAGCGACATAGTTTTGCACTATTATTCTTAAGGCAGTAGTTTGGTCAAACATGCCCTGTAGGAAAATCAACTAATTTAAAAGTAGTTGATAAAGTAGTTTTTTGTCAACCACAACTAGTTGAAAATCTGACTTTTTCCCATAGAACGAACTAACTTACATATTTTGTATGGTGATGTCCGCTAAATAAGTCAATTGACTTTCGTCTGCATATATTTTCAACTACTTGTTAAATTAGTTATATTTAAATTATTTGTTAATGACTTTAAAACAACCAATTGAAAACTATTACTGATGGCCTAAAGTTAATAATATTTGATGAAATAACATGGTGCAATTAAAACATGTCAAAATCATAGTAGTTGTCGCCTTAATATAATTCAAAGTAGTTCATATACTGGTTTATTTTAAACTAGTTTTTTAATTAGTTGTTTTTAAAAACAAGTTAGTTCGTTCCTATAGGGTGGTGATAAAGTATAGTGGTATGCACTGTGCAGAAATGGAGTGGGAGGGGGAAATTGTGTAGTGAACAGGAAGCGAAAAGATTTGATTGTAGCAATATAAGAGGTGGAGGCCGTGACGCAGTGAGTAGAGCGTGTGGCCCATACGCCAGAGAACCCTGGTCCGAATACCACCTGACACAGAAAGTTTTTTCAGTTGAATTAATTTTTCTGTTCGGCCGTCACCTCTCTGCAGACAATGGCAAACCTCAGAGAGTAAAACTGTCATGAAAAGCTTCTTGAGAACATAATCCGCTCGGAGTCGGCATAAAACATGTAGGTCCAGTTCTCGATCATTTGTGTTCAAATATTTCACAACACACAAAACACAATTGATCATTAGAAGCTCGGTCGAAGTCCTTTTAAGTGCTGAAGTGGCCATTTAGTTTTTTTTTTTTTAATATTACCACAACCATTCTTATTTGACTCTTTTAGTATGAGTGTATAATTCCTGACAAAATTTATTTTTGTCGTAATCAAACCATTATATGCCAAAATATTGTAATAATGATAGCATTACTACTCAAATAATACTATTGTTGGCGTTAACAAGCAACTATGATTCCTACAACTATAATTTATTCTGGTTATGACAATCACATTATTATGGTTGCGATGACTTCACTTTATTGTTGAATATTTATACCAATCATAAGCATATTTGAGGCCATTTTTGTACAAAAATTATTTAAGCAAATTGAGAAAAATACATTCACAAACACGTAGTAACTTTAAATGCAACACTGATCCTGTCACATAACCCATGGCATAACTATAAGGTAGGGTCACGGTATAACAGGCAGGTTACACAGGCCAGTGACATTGAAAGTGCGAAAGAATACGTGTACTGTTCGCATGATTCGAAAAATTTCGAACTTTCATGCTTTCATGCAAGAGGTGCTACACATGCTAGTGAAAGTTTATTAAAAGAATTTATCGTATGCGAAGGTTCTCGCTGCTGTTGAATCAATTTGTTTTTGAGTTAATTTTCTTTCCATTATATACTTTTTTGTATATTTATTGTGTATAAAATTGTATATTTTTCACTTTTATTTACAACCTTTCACATTTGTTTCATTTGCTTTGCAAATATAAACAAGTTATCAGTGTTGCTTCCTGTATGGAATTGAGGAAAACCCGAAATAAAGTACGAAATCGAGGGAAAACCCGAAATGAATCTACCAAATGTAATTAAAAACAACACTAATATCCCCCTTTTTGACATACACTAGCCGCTGCTGTCAAAATCTGAAATTTCTCAACTTTCTTTTACTGAATCCCAACAACTGTCCTACACTGTTTGGTTTTGAAAAATCTATGTCTTCGGAGGAAGTAATTTCAGTTTTTAGGGTGTTATTGTTTCGCTCAATTTTTAAGTAAATTGAATCATCAATGGATTTTATACTTGACTCTAAGAAAGAAGCAATGTCTTTCAGTTCATATGAACCAACTGGAATTGTAATAGTATGTGGTCCGATATGGAATAAATTATTGTGATCATGTACAGTTGGTATAGAATTAATAGATACAAAGTCTATAAGTCCACAAACATATCTTGTAGGTAATTCAACCGGAGGAAAATATTTTGCAACAAGAGTTGAAGTGGTTCCGCTTAAAGAGATTGTTATTGACATTATGCGTATTCGTTTTAAACTGATAGTCTATACCTATAGAGTAGCCTATATACCTATGTAGATAAAGATATATACCTATATATATAAAGGGTGCCCCCCCTATACCTATGGCATTGGCTTAGGTTAGGTTGATTCTGAAGTATATTTGTATAGGATTGCGCTATTTGCTATCTCCCTTTCTCTCTCTTACTATCAAATTCTCTCTCTCCCTTTCTCTCTCACGCCATTCGCTTCGGCATACAATGACATAAGTCAGCTTCTAAATTGTTCTCGACGTTTCTGCATCTCGAAGCTTCTAGAAACTTCCTGACTCTTCTTGGTTGCGGTGTATTTCGTTTACTTAAAATAAAATACAGCGGCGGAGAAGTTGCTGGGTGTAAGTAACTTGGCCGGTGGTTATTAAGCGGGGGCTTGTTACCTCGATGTCCCCCAGCTGATGAATAGATATTTATATATACGCCTATGTTTCAAATGGTTGTCATCCAATCCTTAAACTACTTATGCAAATCTAATACTCGCACCTAATACTTAGCACCATTATGATAAATTTATAAACAATTCTTTAACCCTTCAACCTTCGCCGTACCTAAATTGCTTCAACCCATATTAATGCATATATTTTCATATAGCAAGTCATATCATTTCAGCTAAAGTCAGCCAGCAGAATTTGAGTCATTGCTATAACGAATTCGAGGGTTAAGAAAAAAAACATGCAAACACTGATAAGAACTCACTTGACTACCACTACCGATAATGTAGTGTATAAAATTACGACCAACGCTTAAAGCAAAGACATAGCCCCAAACTTGCCAATTTTAAAAAGTTTAAAGCAAAGACATACACCAAACTTGACGATTTTTAATACATTTTAGCAAAGACATACACCAAACTTGCTAATTTTTAAAAGCTTACAGCAAAGACATACACCCTAATAGCTTTTAGCAAAGACATACACCATAATAGCTTTTAGCAAAGACATATACCTTTGCACATTTTAGCAAAAAGCCCCCACAAGATGGCGCTGGGCCAGAGTGACGTCATCGGCTTGAGCCTCCAAGCCTCCTGGCCCAGAATCGCCATATCGTATCTACTAGTGTACATTATGTTTATACATATCGTGTGTTTGTTTTCGAAGACTGTTTTCAGAAATCCTACTTAGCTTCAGTAAAGACGGGGTTCTTTTTAAGATATATGACATTCTGCATTTTGACATTATATGGATAAGAATTTTTGCTGTCATTCTTATGAGTCTGGGTTCTTATGCCATGGGTAGGGCCGACTCGCTTGGTGTCCTCACTCGTCAACGAATACTGCATAGTGAAAATGCCGTCTAGTTGTCAAAACGACGTATTTCGTAGAAATTGCAAACGAAGATAATTTTTCTAAGTTGTAAACTGTGCTGTCGCGTGTGTTAAATTTGTGATAATTTGAGTGAAAATCTTATAAAATCAACTGCGAAAAGTGAGTATAAAGAAACTTGAGATGAACAGCTGATTTTACAAATAGTCGGTATTTTCTCTGCCTTCTAATTCATTCTTCCCCGAATCGGCCCTACCTTATAATTCTGCCACGACTGCTAATCTATCTGCTAATAGACTACTGTCAAAATTTCAGCTCGCTGCGACGCTTAGTTTGTGTTTGGCAGCCATTGACAGCAGACGAATTTGTGAATTTTGGCGAAAATGGAAAAAAGTGAATTTCGTGTTCTCATCAAGCATTATTTTTTGCGTATAAAACCCATCAGCCGAACCAAGGCAAGGCTTGATAAATACTATGAGGACTCTGCACCATCGATTGGAATGATTCACAAGTGGTTAACTGAATTCCAATGCGGGCGTAAAAAAGCCGAACGTTCTGGACGCCCAAATGAGGTCACCACACCAGAATTGTTCACTAAAATTGACGATATCGTGTTGGCCGATCGGAGAGTGCGCTAGATTGTTGAGCCCGTAGGCATCTCAGACGAACGGGTGTGGAACATTTTGCGAAACCATTTCGATATGAAAAAATTGTCCGCAAGATGGGTGCTGCGTTTGCTCACTTTGGACCATAAACGCGATCGTGTGACCGATCCAAATTCATGTGTGGCGATGTTGAATAAAGATAAGAAGGATTTTTTTCGTCGATTAGTACACACCAGAGACAAAGGAACAGTCGAAACAGTGGACTTCACCGACCGAACGTGCATCGAAGAAGGCGATGACGGTGCTATTGGGCGGAAAGGTTATGGCGACAGTATTTTGGGATGAACGCGGTATAATCTACATCGATTACCTTCCACCGAAAAGAACAATCAATGGCGAATATTATGCAGCCGAATTGGACCGTTTCAGCGACGCTTTGAAAGAGAAGCGTCCCTATTTGGCGAGGAAAAAAGGCCTCTTCCATCCCCATGGCAAATTTGCCCCATGGCAAAATTCCATGAATTGAAGTACTTATTACTTCCTCATCCAGCATGTTCTCCAGATTTGGCCCCAGTGACTATTTTCTGTTTCCAAACCTGAAGTAATGGCTCGGCGGAAGAAGATTCACCAACAGAGAGGAGCTCATGACCGAAACAGAGGACTTTTTTTGAGAACCTTCCGAAAAGGTATTTTTCGGATTGGATCAAAAAATTGGAGGAACGTTGACCGAAGTGTATCGAGCTATAAGGAGACTATACTGAGATATAAAACGTTTTTTGTCATAAAAATCATTCCTTTTCAATTCCTTTTCAATTTTTCACTGAATTATCAAACGGCCGTCGTATTGAAGATAAAGGAATTATATCAGAAAATGGGATGAAGTGCATATTTAATCAAATTGTGAACCGGTATATTCACTTCTGTGCAGTTTGGACTATATTTTTTCCATAAGCTTCAAAAAAAATGTAGTTGCTAAGGAGTTAAAAAGACTTGAAATTTTCAAGATTATTATACAAGTAGCTTATTTATTATTTTCCTTTGACGATTCAATGTATTTGATTTAATCGTTGCCACTTGGTATAAATTTCGAAATACTTTTTACCTACATTATTCCTTCCTTCATTACAAAATTCATCGAAGAATCAACAGTTGTGCAATATAAAGCATTTGCTGCGTCAAAAGTCCTGGAATATAAAGCTTTAGAAAAAGCTCTGACATACGCTATTCGGAAAAGGATACTTCTGTCAAGCTGAGTCACACGTAGATACCTTTTCCTTTCGTTCGGTTACGCATCCCAATTACTGAGGGAAAACCTGCATTAATATAATAATATTTAATAAAAGTCTTCTTTTGTTTTGATAATTATTTAATTAGTTGCTTAGTTAAGCAAATGTTTCGCAAAAAGCTAATCAGGAAAGCGCGTGAACCCGATTAGAATTTTAGTTCGAATTCTACTGTAATTTGCATTGTGTAATGAAAATGTCTTAAAATAAAAAGAAATTAGTTGCTAAAATTTATATAAAATCTTTTGGAAAATATAGTATTTAAACGTTTAAAATAAATTAGAGAAACAAATAAATACATCAAAGTTTCAGTGAAATATAATGTCCTAAATATCACATCTTCTATTCATTTAATGTTTGTGAAAAATCGATACTTGCTGTTTGGTATCCTTCTAGATGTACCATTTCAACAAAAGCTTTTATATGTGTAATTCATTCCAATATTTGACTGACTGGAAATATAAACATAAATATTGATGGATTTGCTTTTGTTTTGGTTCCTATTTTTGTATATTGAAATAAAATCAAAACAAAAACATTGAATATTGCCCCAAAAGTATACTATTGTAATTACAGATAATAACTACTATTTAATATCGATTTGGTCTGCATCGAGGCATATTTTAGTAGTATAAGAAGTTATTGTATCCGGTGATTAAAATGATAGTAATATCCGGCATAGATAGTTACTCTTTAAATGGTAAGTGAACTTTCTTGCTGTCAGTATTATACAGTTACTGATAAGTTTTGAGAAAATCATGTTTTAAAAAAATTTAAATGAAATGAATGAATGAAGACGTAAGGCCCCCAAAAAAATTGGTTTTATCAAATAATGAAACGAAATTTCATTTAAAGGGCATTTAATTTATGTTGCGGTCATTTAATCATAGAACTTTTTTATAGAGTCAGAAAGTTAAATTTAGTTTCACTGATTTTAACACGTTGCCGCACACTTTTAATTTGCCTATCGTGTTGAGAAACAAATTTTTGTTTTCAATTATTTATGACTGCCAGATGAAATCGAGTGTAAGCTATATGTTTGGAAGTGAAAATTATTACATTTGGCCACAGTTTTTCCAAAGAACTCTCGATGGCTATAACCGTCATTTGACTACAAAAAAAAAAAAAAAAAACAAACGAAATGGCCATCTCAGCCCTTGAAAGGACTTTGACCGAGCTTCTTATGATCAATTGTGTTGTGTGTGATGTGAAATGTTTGCACACAAATGATCGAGAACTGGACCTACATGTTTTACGCCGACTCCGAACGGCTATGTTCTCAAGAAGATTTTCATGGCAGTTTTTACTCTCTGAGGTTGGCCATTGTCTGTAGAGAGGTGACGGCCGAACAGAAAAATTAATTCAATTGAAAAAACTTTCTGTCTCAGATGGAGGATTCGAATCTGGGTTCTTTGGCGTAAGAGTCACACACTCTACCCACTACGCCACGGCCGCCACTGTCATTTAACTACATATCGCCAAAAATCGGACGACTGTAGCCGTCATTTGCGGCAATGTGTTAATTGAAACTAGAAAATAGAATTTAATGACTTCACACACCATATTATTGTCAGTCAGGCTCGTGACCAAGAGGTGTTTTCGGGGTTCAAACCCCCCTTAGGGTCCAGAAAGTATGAAAGTATGATACAATAAGACTTTTAAAATCAAAACGTGATATATTCTTTTTAAGAAAAATTGAGATAATGCAGTAAATCTACCTGAAGAAGTGAAAGTTATTTTTTTATAAAAATTTAAAAAAAATTGCTTATACAATGAAAACTTTGCTTAACTTTGCTTATACCTTGTTTGTATATTCAACTATTATTTTCAATGATGGTTTTCAATGCATCCGGTAATATGATCGGTAATATGAGCCCTATCATGAATAACTTTTCGCGCGGAATCGGAACAAGGAGTTTCTGCTTTAAAAATAGCAGATGAAGACATCACATTTTTTGTTTTTACACTAATGAATTAATTATTAATTATTATTATAATAAAAATTATATTTATTATTATAATAATAATAATCCAACGCCAACGCCCCGACGGAGAAAAAAGACGAAGCCGTCAAAGACGCTTTCTACGCTAGTCTTGAGGACGTATACGACCACCTTCCGGTCCATGACGTGTAAATAGTCCTCGGCGATTTTAATGCGCAAGTCGGAAGGGAAGGCATCTTTGGCCCCACTGTCGGTCAGTTCAGTCTTCATGAGACCTCCACGAACAACGGTCTAAGACTGATCGACTTCGCCGCGGCGCGAAATATGGTAGTTAGTAGCACCAGATTTAAGCACCTCGACATCCACAAGGCCACCTGGCTGTCCCCGGATCAAAAAACGCGAAACCAAATTGATCATGTTGTAATCGACGGAAGGCATGCCTCTAGTGTTCTAGATGTGCGTACATTTCGGGGGGCAACATTGACTCCGACCATTATCTTGTTGCAGCCAAGATCCGCATGCGATTATGCAATGCGAAGAACATACGCACAGGAATGCAACGAAAGCTAGATGTCGCTAAGCTGCAATTACAACGGACTAGGCTTCGGTAGTTTACGAAAGAACTAGTTCAATTGAACTATTCGCTCTCTTGAACTATGTGAACTAGTTCGGTGATTCTCGTTCTTTTAGTTCAATCGATTTTGCAGCGAGTCAGATCGAAATGAACGAGAAGAAAACTTATTCAACAATGGTTTGAGTCCGTGCTGATACAATTTGCGTCTTTGATTCTTTATTGAAATGGTGAATTTGAGGGCTGCAACTTTGATAGTTTTTATCATTATTTTACATTGTCTTCAGTACAAACATATGATTATCAGTAATTGTTATTTGTGATTTGTTAGTTTAAATTTAAAATGCAAAGGAAGTGTTTCTTCTGCAAAATTTGTTGATGACTTTTACGAGGTAGGTAGTAAGCTATTTAATGAGTTACAGCCCTGGTAATGGAAACTTTGTTTTTTCAATTGTACGACCCTTAAGATTTCGTTAAATAAATTCAATTCAACTGTTCAATAATATGAAGTAACACTCATTGTTATTGCGTCGCACCGGTTTTGGTTTTGAATGAAATTATGGTGAAATGTATTAGTGAAATTAAAAAAAGTATAATTTTTTTAGTACAGCCAACTTTTTTTGTTTTTAAAGATATGTTTATGTTTTTGGTGCCATTGAAAAGAAAATTGAATAAATTACAAAATTGATCTTAAAACAAATTTCATTTATTAAGCAAAATTCTGAGATATATGCACTCAAAGTTGAAATTTGGTAGTTTCAACCGATTGATTTCATTTTCACACCATCACAGCTCGGTAACGGTTAAGTTGTTGATATGCCGTTAGAAAGGTGATTTTATTGGCTTTATAATGAGCTATCAAACTAAGTTTTATGTAAGTTAGTTTTTCTGCTAGAAACAATAACGTAAACCAAAGTCATGAATTATTAATTAGCCCTGTAGCTCCTAAGAATGTGAAAATAGACCCCCCCCTCTCCCATACGATTTTTTGCTCAGCTTGACATAACCTTTCAGCTCCGTAAATAGTTACACTCAATTGCGGGACACCCTGTATAGTATAAGTCTGAATTCAAAAGAATTCATTTCGATTTTAAAAATTATTTAACACTGAATTTAATATATATACTTAATTTTAATTGCAGAACAACACGAAACATGAATTCAAAATTTTAATTTCACTTTTTTGTTTTATATATTTTTTTTATTTTTTTAATTATTAAGTACTGAATTTAATATATAAACTTAATTTAAATGACAAAACAGCAAACACATGAATTCAAAAGTTTAATTTTATTTGTTTTATTGATTGATTTTATCTTTTTTTATTTTGAAATAATTACAATAATCTTGTAATAAAATGTGTATATAGTTGTAAGAGTTGCTCTAAATATGACAATAGTCATAAAAATTAAAATAATAATATTGAAGTTAAAATTAGTATTTGATGTAAACAAAATACATTTACAATAATATATTTCTTTTAAAATATTACTAAATGTTTAGTAAATATTTAATTTCACTTCAATTTTATAAAAACTATATATATATATATATATATGTATATATATACACATTTATATACATTTATATATTTTTATTTTACCCTTTAAACAGAAAGACTATGAAATTAATTTAATTTCAGTTTTTAAATGAATAATAATTCCTTAGATATAATGTATAAAATTTATATTTTCATACAAAATAATTATAGTAAATTTAATATTAATAATATATTTTATTAACAAGTATTAAAAAGAAACTAAACAATATGAATTTAATTTTAGTTGAACTTTACCAGAAGTATGAAGTTGATTAAACTAATGTTTTAAAATTCATGCCAAAAATATTAATTAAATTAAATAAAAAGCCTAATTTTTTACTATCCGCAAAAATATTTTTGTTTTAATTTTGTCGATATAGAATTTCTTCTATGTCCACAGTTAATGATTGATTTGTTCATATAGTTCGTTTCATTTCATAGACCTGATACTAAGCGAGTTAACAAAACGAATGAAAAGACCTAAAGAACTAAAAGATATAACGAGTGAACACACCTAACGATCTAAAACAACCAACGAACTAAAAGACCTATTGAACTAAATGACCTAACGAACTAACAAAATGAACGAGTGCACGAAACGAATTAAAAGCGCCAACGAACTAAATGAACTAAAAGAACTATATGAACGAACTAGTTCAGTAAACTCAACTGAACTAAAAAGATCGTTCTTTTTAGTGAACTAAAATGCGCAAGCCTACAACGGACTGCCGAAGCCTACTCCGCTCAACTCTCGGTTAAGCTCAACCAATCAACCAATCAATGGTATGATCAGGAGTGTCGCATTGCGACTGCAGTAAAAAACGCCGCATATAGAAAAACGCTGCAGTCAGCTGCAACGCGAGCCGTGGGAGAAAACTACCGCGAGAAGAGGAAGGAAGAGAGGCGCCTTTTCAGACGCAAGAAAAGAGAGCAGGAAAAGCGTGAGCGTGAGGAACTAGAGGTATACCAGGGCAAGAAGGATGCACGAAAATTCTATCAACAGGTTAAGCGTCTAACCCAAGGTTTCAAGCCCGGAGCATCCACTTGTAGAGACGAAAATGGAGATCTGAATACGGATACGCAGTGTGTGCTGAGATTGTGGAGAAGGCACTTCTCCAATTTACTTACTGGCGACGATTCCACCAATGCCGCCCATGGAGAGCGCAGTTCAGAGCTACCAATCAACAATGACGGAGTGAAAGTACCACCACCTAGCCATGAAGAGGTTCGAGTTGCTATCCAACGACTCAAAAACAACAAAGCAGCGGGTGCTGACGGCCTGTCAGCTGAATTGTTTAAAACCGGCGGCGATGAATTGATAAGGCGCATGCATCAGCTCATCAGCAAAATATGGCTAGAAGAAAGCATGCCCGACGATTGGAACCTCAGCGTACTGTGCCCTATACTTAAGAAAGGAGACCCAACAATCTGCGCAAGTTATAGAGGTATCAGTCTTATTTCCATCGCATATAAGGTTCTCTCAAGCGTACTGTGTGAAAGATTAAAGCCGATTACAAAAACACTGATTGGACCTTACCAGTGTGGCTTTCGACCTGGTAAGTCCACCATAGACCAGATTTTCACGCTACGACAAGTCCTGGAGAAAACCCACGAAAATCAAATTGACACACACCTTTGTCGATTTTAAAGCTGCGTTCGATAGCCCGAGAAGGGATTGCCTATACGCAACAATGTCTGAGTTCGGTATACCTGCAAAGTTGATCAGACTTTGCAGAATGACGTTGCGCAACACACGCAGCTCCGTCAAGGTAGGAAATGACCTCTCCGAAACCTTCAATACCGAAAGAGGTTTCAGGCACGGCGATCCACTGTCTTGCGATCTCTTTAACATCATCATGGGGGGGATCGTACGAAAGGCCGGTGTGCATCGTAATGGCACCATTTTCTACAAAGGCGTCCAGCTCCTTGCGTACGCTGATGATATTGATATTGTCGGCAGAACCAAGAGAGATGTTACCGCTGCTTTCGCCGCTATCGAAAAGGAATCAGCCTTGAAATCAGGTTTGACGATAAATGAGGGCAAAACAAAATATATGCTGTCTACAAACAAGGGAGCTCGGCGTTTAGACTCCCACGTTTCATCCGGCAGCTATAACTTTGAAGTAGTCAAGGAGTTCGTTTACCTTGGCACCGCCATTAATACCAAAAACCAAATCAGCCTGGAGATAAAGCGAAGAACAATAATTGCTAATAGGTGCTACTACGGGCTCAGTAAGCAACTAAGTTCCAGAGCCCTCTCTCGATCGACAAAACTAACACTCTACAAGACGCTCGTTCTACCTGTGCTGCTTTATGGCGCTGAGGCATGGGTAGTTTCGCAAGCTGACGCAGCCGCTCTGGGGGTGTTCGAGAGAAAAGTTATTCGCAAAATCTTCGATCCTGTTCGAGTCGGCGATGACTATCGCATCCGAATGAACCACGAGCTGTATGAGCTCTACGATGACATTGACGTAGTTCGGTGTATAACTGTGCAGCGACTACGCTGGCTGGGTCATGTCCATCGTATGAACGACGAAGCTCCAGCGAAAAAGGTGCTCGAGGCGAGGGTCGCTGGTCAACGACGACGAGGGAGACCATGCCTCCGATGGATGGACCAGGCTGAGGAAGCCCTAACCGCACTTGGTGTATCCGATTGGAGAAGGCGCGCGCAAACCAGAGGCGCCTGACGAGAGCTGATGAGGTCGGTTGAAACCCGGACACGGGTTGTTACGACCACCTAAGTAAGTAAGTAAGTAATAATAATCCAGAAAGTTCTGGAGCTTTATCTAAAAAACGGAAACTCTCTCTTCCGATTCCGCATGATATGGCTGCATATCACTAACATATATAATTTTATAAATTGTAGAAAATTAGGTTGACATTTTTTTATGCAATTTCTAAGCTTATCCTTTTGTCCAAATCCTTTAAAAAAAGTATTCGTTTGAATGGATTTTTTTTTTTAAATTTTGCAAATTGTATAAAAAGAAAAAAAGTGGGGCATTTCACGTGAAGCGGACACTTGAAATTTTGTCCATTCGATTTTGGTAACTTTTTGGTATGTTTGGTCCTGTGCGAAGTATAGTTTCCGAATTACGAGCTTCGTGAAATACCCTTAAATCTAAATATGGCTTGTTTTAAAAAAAATTTAGCAGTGGAAAGAAAATATTTTTAAAAACATTTTATGAAGTGATTTCTGTGAGAAATTAGATGATATTTTTAAGGGTTGGGTATGAAATATCTATATGAAACACCAGTGGCACAGATAGAGAGAAAATTTAGGGGATAGATCCCCTCTCTTCAATAGGATTTTTTTGCACTGATGTACGTTGTTGCATAAAGATCATTAAAGGTTTAAAAAAGGTAAATAGTACAAAGTTTAAACTTGTGACTATTAATAGAAAATATAATGCCGGGAACAGGGGGCGAACCTTCACATGGCAACGTGTCTGACTGCCTTAACCTGGCGATGCCAGCATTATCCATGTCGAAATCGTCCCAAGTCGACTCAAACCTCCTCGTGGTGTTTCCTGGGCAACGGCAAACTGGCATCCGTTAGTTTGACGGCTAATTTGAGTGGCGGGTCGCTCCGTGGACCTTAAACATGGAATGTGCGCAGCGTTTGGGTCCCGCCACATTACTACTGCCGAATGAAAACCAAACCAGCCTCGGATAAGAACCCGAATTACGTTGACGACCACCGCCAACGAAAAACGGATAATGATTTACGGATATGCACCTGGAATGTCCGGACCCTTTATAGGGAATGTGCCATTATCCAACTGGCGGAAGCCCTCAAAACAATAAAGGCAGATATCACCGCCATGCGGAGAAGCGCGAATTCGTCGTTAGCTGGAAACTACGCCACCTTGTTTTCCGGTTCACACCTGTGAACGGAAGATTGGTCACGATCCGCATCAAGGCAACATTTTTTTTCATCAGCCTTATTTGCGCGCACGCCACTACGGAAGAAAAGGACGAAGCCGTGAAGGACGCTTTCTACGCTAGTCTTGAGGACGTATACGACCACATTCCGGTCCATGACGTGAAAATAGTCTTTGGCGATTTTAAGGCGAAAGTCGGAAGGGAAGGTATCTTTGGCCCTACTGTCGGTGAGTTCAGTCTTCATGAGACCCCCACGAACAACGGACTAAGACTGATCGACTTCGCCGCGGTGCGAAACATGGCAGTTAGTAGCACCAGATTTAATCACCTTGACATCTACAAGGCCACCTGGCTGTCCCTGGATCAAAAAACTCGAGACTAAATTGATCATGTTGTAATCGACGGAAGGCATGCCTCTAATGTTCTAGATGTGCGTACATTTCGGGGGGTCAGCATTGACTCCGACCACTATATTGTTGCAGCCAAGATCCGCATGCGATTATGCAATGCGATGAACATTCGAAAGCTAGATGTCGCTAAGCTTTTACAACGGACTGCCGTGGCCTACTCCACTTTACTCTTGGTTTAGCTCAACAAATCAACCTCTGGACCCGACGAAGTCGGTGGACTTTGGGCGCATGTATCCATGCGCGCTACCGCTGAAGAAGTCATTGGTTTACGGCGCCTCCAACCTCGAAACCAATGGTACGATCAGGAGTACCGCATCGCGTCAGCAGTAAAAAAACGCCGCTTATAGAAAAACGCTGCAGTCAGCTGCAACGCGAGCTGTGCGAGAAAGCTACCGCGAAGAGAGGAAAGAAGAGAAGCGCCTTTTCAGACGCAAGAAAAGACGCAAAAGCGTGAGCGTGAGGAACTAGAGGTATACCAGGGCAAGAAAAATGTACGAAAATTATTCCAACAGGTTAAGCATCTAACCCAAGATTTCAAGCCCGGAGCATCCACTTGTAAAGATCAAAATGGAGATGTGGTTACAGATACACAGTGTGCGCTGAGATTATGGAGACAGCACATCTCCAATTTACTTACTGGTGACGATTCCACCAATGCCGTCCATGGAGAGCGCAGTTCAGTGCCACCAATCAACGATGACGGAGTGGAAGTATCACCTCCTAGCCATGAAGAGGTTCGAGTTGCTATCCAACGACTCAAAACCAATAAAGCAGCGAGTGATGACGGCCTGCCAGCTGAATTGTTTAAAGCGGGAGGCGATGAATTGATAAGGCGCATACATCAGCTTAGGCGCATAGAAAGCATGTCCGACGATTGGAATCTTAGCGTACTTTGCCCTATACTTAAGAAAGGATACCCAACAATCTGCGCCAACTATCGAGGTATCAGTCTTATTTCCATCTTATATAAGGTTCTCTCAAGCGTAATGTGTGAAAGATTAAAGCCGATTACAAAAACACAGCATTCACAAGGCAACATTCAGACTGGAGTGCAAATTTGAGAAACTAAGAAAAGAACAAATCAAATAATTAAACATCAACAACAACCAGAATAAACAGCAAAAACAATACCTAACGAGGTGCAGTGGTTGTTAGCGCTAGAACCGAAATTTGCGCTGCCGGTGTCCAAAAAGAATTTCCCTCTTTTTAATATCATCGCAGAGGGGGAAGACTGCATACAAAACAATAATCGAGAAAGATGTGCAAGAAACGGCGAAAATTAAACTAACAAGACTGATCGAAAGACACTTAATGAATTACAACCAACGGTAAGAGACGTTTATGTAAGAAACACTGCAAAAAACGAGAGATATTTTTTAAAACAAAACAAAACAAAACAAAGACATCATTATCGTAGAGGCTGAAAAAATCAGTAAGACAGTAGCCATGAACAAAATAGTATATGAAGAGAAAATGCGAACAATCTTAATAGACGGTTGGACGTATAAAACAATGAGAAGAGATCCAACATCAACATTGCAGCATAAAAACAACAATTTTGTAGAAACGCTGTTCAAAAAGCGAATAATTACCAAACAGGAATAGTTTAAAATGTCAACACACGGCGACGGCCCCTCGAATGTATGGACTACCTAAAATCCACAAAAAAGATATGCCACTCAGACTCTAAGTATTTGTTCCTCAGTCAATTCACCATCGTGTGAACTGACTGTAGCAGTCAGTACAATGCAAGTACATGGTTAGCATTTTAAAAAACGTGACAGTAGATTCAATATACAACATAAAGGACTCAATAGCATTCAGAAACAAAATAAACAACTCATCAATATGTGATGATGAGGAAATGATTTCTTTTGACGTGATCTCGCTGTTTCCGAGTATACCGGTAGAATTTGCAATTAAAGCAATTGAAAAACAATAGAGCAAAATCGAAAAATTTACAAAAAATTCAAAACAACTTTTCATTGACATGCTTAGATTTTGTATAAAAGATAATAATTACTTCATGTTTTATAATAGAATTTACAGCCAATTAAAAGGGATGCCAATGGGGTCGCCGATTTCACCTATAATAGCGGATATAGTGATGAAAGAGATTTTGGACAAATTCATGGGTAATATCGAACAAAAGCCAAGACTGTTATGTAAATACGTAGACGACATTTTCGCGATTATTAAAACAGACTCAAAGGATAATACAATCAAAACATTAATGAAATGTAATGGTCGTATTAAGTTTACTAAAGATGAAGAATATGAGAGAAAATTACCTTACGTAGATGCTATTGTTGTAAGAGCCAATAACACGATGAACTCTGATTGGTACCAAAAACCAACTGCATCCGGAAGACTCATTAATTTCCACTCTAAACATCCAATGAAAACAGTTATAAACACAGCAAAAAACTTTATCAACGGAGTTCTCAATATCAGCGACGAGATTTTCCATGAAGACAACAAAATTCGAATAAAACAAATACTTAATATGAATGATTTTCCTAAAAACACCATTTCTCGCTTATTAAAATGATTTACAAACTACAACTCTACAAACAATAAACCAGTGCAAGATTCTTAAATATTTAAAAGCATCACCTACGTACAGGGTTTTACCAAAAAGTTAAAAAAACTGGACTTAAACAACAAAAGCAAGTACCAACTAGCACCAAAAATACACAACACTGTAAGAAAAATACATAGTAAGATTAAAAACAAGGTAGAAGACATGGATAATGATCATATTTCATTTATAGAAAAATATTTAACGACGAAAAAAACGAAAATGCCCATTTCAGCCCTTGAAAGGACTTTGACCGAGCTTCTTATGTTGTGTTCAATTGTGTTGTGCGTGTTGTGATATATTTGAACACAAATGATCGAGAACTGGACCTTCAAGTTTTATGCTGACTCCGAACGGCTTATGCTCTCAAGAAGCTTTTCATGACAGTTTTTACTCTCTGAGGTTAGCCATTGTCGGCAGAGAGGTGACGGTCGAACAGAAAAATTAATTTAACTGAAAAAACTTTTTGTCAGATGGGAATTGAACCTGGGCTCTGTGGCATATGGACCACACACTCTACCCACTACGCCACGGCCGCCACATAGCAAAATATTTATGATAACTTATTTTCTTTCCAATGTATTGCCAATCAAATGGTTTGACAGCACTAATCTAACTTCATCGAGACATAGAGCCTAATGAATAAAACGTAAGCAATTGCTTTTCCTTTAAGAAATTTCTAATGACCTGATTTACCTAGTTTCTAATTTACCTTTTCCTTATTATTTTAAGACATTGCTTTAAAGCTAATGAATAAAGCAAGGAATTGCTTTTTCCAGTTAAGGAATTGCTTGAGTTTTTTCAAGCTGCTCTAGCCTAGTTTGAATTTGTTGAAGTTAGTTTTAATTTAAGATTTAGTGCATTCAGAAGTTATAAGACGCATTTTTTAAATTTTCGAAATAAAAAATTTATAATCTACGTAAAGAATGTAAAAATGAAGACTTTCGGAAACTTTATCGTTTTTATCACGAAAACGTTGAGTAGTTGGAAAAATAATATTTTTTAGTGGATACAGGAGATAATCGAGGGAGGCGTTAACTGAATTCGCAAAAATGAAAGAGTTTCTACGATTAGTGTCTGATTCAGGTTTTCAAAATGGAATAGCAGAAGAGCTGGGTGGCCAAAACATTTAATTTTGTTATGGATCAAATTTGAAAGAAGGCGCATTTGTGGATATGATTTCCAAAAACAGTTGCTGATATGATTGAACCTAAAAATTAAATTCACAATCATAAAAAGCAACAACAGGCACAAGCAATTTAAGCAACAAGCAAATGTTCGTGTGTGTGTCATAATTTACATTTTTTTTAAGTCAATGGTTACCTTTTCCTTAAGCCGCCCAGCAAAAGCAGCATTAGCTTAAAATTTTATTCATGTTTTTTTTTTGTTAGGCTTAACGATAACGATTTGCTTATTTTTTATTCATTAGCCTCATAGTTATATCGACTGAAGGGGTCATAGATGATCTAGCAAACAAACCTCACAGGCTGGATTTATTGCTTTGAAAATACTGACAAAAAATGCAATAATAAAATATAGATAATATTGTAAACCTTTTTTTTACAAATTTTCCCTTTTTTTATTATGATTTTTATAAAAAAATTTTTTTATGTATTCTTGTCCCGAAAATAAATTTGATTCCCTCCCATAGCAAAAATCTATCTACGCCACTGTGAAATACGTATTGCATATTGATATTTAAACTAAACAGTGCAATCTGACTAAAGGAGTCTGGCAACTCGAGCTACAAACCTTAATGACACAGGAAATTCCTCAGCCTATTACCACCGGAATTCGCAAATAGTAGCACAGATAATGTAATTCCCAATCTTGACTTCACTGAAACATTTTCCAGCAAGTATCCTACTTGAGCGGAGTGGCGCAATGGTGGCCCAGATGCTGTTTATGATGTGACCTTCTACACCGATGGGTCCAAGAACGTTTGCGGAGCAGAAGCGGGTACACTGAGAATAAAGTTTCTCAAAATATGAGAAAGAAGGGGAGAATACTATTCTCTAGATGTGATCCCAAAAATGCCCTAAAAATGGTAAAAAGCTTCCATGAAAAAGAGAAAAATTTTCTCATTAATAAAGACAGGTCCTCTTTAACAGAAAAATATTTCTTTATAACAGGTTCAATCGTTTTCTTTATTGTGTCAATTTTTCCCAAAAACAGAGAAATATTTATTGAATTTTAATAAATATTTTCTTTAAATTGCCTTCATAGAGCTTACAAAAAAAAAAACGCATTCTTCAAAATAGAGATATATTTTTTAAAATATTGGTGCAACATATTTCTTTATTACGTTTCCATATTCCAGAAATTTCTTCCGAAAAACGGTTTAATAAATGCATCCAAAGAACCAGTAGCAATAAACAACATCGCTTTGTGTAGCTATGTTAAATAAAAAAATCACTTTGAATAAACAATCGTCATAATATACAGAATATGCAACACTTGTGTGGTGCCTTGTATTATCAACACATCCGTTAATTCCTACACTATATCTTAACATGTAACTTACTTACCATTTTGTTACTTTGATTTAACATCAATATCATTTACTGTTTTCTTGTATTCTAATTTGTATGACTTTATGTATTTACCTATTAATTACTTCATGTCTTTAATGTGTTATTATCTGTTACTTTGTTATTTTATGTGAAAACTACACTTGTATATAAAATATATCCAATATCATATTCATGGTTGAATTATAAGGTTGTCGCAGGGCTGATCGTACTCTCTTCTCAGTACCCATAATTGTCAAACGCACCAAATTTTGCGAATTTTGCAGATTTTTTATGAGCTGTCAACTTTGATTTGACAATTATGGGTACTCGCTCTCTCCCTTGCGACAACCTTATAATTCAACCATGATCATATATAAATTATGTTAATATTTTTTGTTATCAAAAATTTTCACTAGAAAATTTTAGTTTATGAAAAATATTAATCAGAAAATGTTGTGTACAAAATAAAAAATTTCAATTCCAAAATAAAAATCTATATATATCCATGGTAGAATTATAAGGTAGGGCCGAGTCGCTTAGTGCCCTCACGCGTCAACGAATAGTGCAAGCTGAGAATGCCGGCTAGTTGTCAAAACATCGAATTCCGTAGAAATTGCAAACGAAGTAAATATATAATGTTTCCAAGTTGCAAGCTGTGCTGTCGCGTGTGTTAAATTTGTGATAATTTGAGTAAAAATGTTATAAAAATAATGTAGTAAAAACTATAAAATGTGGAAGCAGTTTTAAATTTGCAAGAAAACTTGTAGCAAGTCTAACCTACAATTAACTGCGAAACGTGAACACAAAGAAACTCGAGATGAACAGCATTTTGACTACTATCAGGAATTTTCTCGGCCTATTTTATAATTCTGCCATGCATATATTTATAAAATTTTGCACGAACCAAACTTGCTACTCACTAGCATCATTCACTCGCTCTCACGCTTTCTACTTTTTCTTTTTTCGTACCTAAAATATATCTTGTTTTTATTGAAGAAAATATTTCTCATAGTAAATTGTTTATCTACAATAAACAGAAAAATTTTCATTTTCTATAAACATTTCTCTAATAATGAGGATTTTTAAGTGCGAGAAAATTACTTATTTTTTTTCATTTCTGATATTTTCATTTCCCATAAGTGAAGAAATATTTCTGCGAATATGGAAAAATTTATTCTAATTGCTTTTATTGAAAAACGAGAAATTTTTTATCACAAAAAGATAGGTGCTTTTTTCTGAGTGTAGTTCCTTAGTTCCCTTGAACACAGTAAATCGCAGTTTGAGAAATTTGACAACCTGCTCTACAACAAGACAAATGTGACCATCATACAACCTGGAAAAAATCCGCGAACTTATAACAAAACCCCGGACTGACATAGCGAGAATCACGGCAATCAGTACGGGACACACTGGTTAAAAAGTGATGTTTTTTGAGAAAACTATGTTACTTTTGATTCAGAAGGGAAGACCCAAACGGTTTATTTTTATTAAATAGCTTTATTTAAAACGACAACTTAAAGCGACAACTTTTAAGCGAAAACAAATTTTTTTTTTTTTAAAACTTTTTAATTTTCTTGCGTTAAAAGCACATGGATAGGTAAAGCAGGAATAATATAAGCAATATAAAAAATTATTTCAAAAATTGGCGCAATCCGAAATATCATATCAAAAATATCATATGAACTTCTATAACAGATATTATATGTATATAATCGATATAATTGTATATGTATGTATATAATATATAATTGTTTGTCCAGCCGTGGACCCTAAAAAAAAAAACGGAGACTTCATCGCAAAAACGCTGCACAGCCGCAAATTTGAAATTAATCGTTTCAAAAAAACTACTTTATACAGTCACTGATATGTATAAGAACAACTTTTTATACCACAACGCGTACTGCGTAAGGGAAATATTTATTTTGTCATTCCGTTTGTAACGCCAATAAGGAGGAGTGGCAGGTATAGAAAAGTATATATATTTTTGATATATTAGTCGATTTCCGTGTGTCCGTCTGTCTGTCTGTCTGAACTATGCCTACCTCCCATACAGAGTGGCTTTATTTTTACAGTAAAATCTCTAAAAAATCCAAGAAATTAAGGAAATGCCTTAAAATTTTGCACATTGATCTTCAATGTCAATCCTGACTATGAAATTTGAAAAAATCTGATGAAAACCACGCCTTCCTCCCATAAAAAGTGGCCTTCTTAATAACGTAAAATCTGTTAAAAATCCAAAAAAATTGAGGGTTATTTTTATAAACCATCTCTTTAATATTTGCCAAAATCTGATGAAAACCACGCCTACTTCTCATACAAAGCGGCTTTATTTTACACTAAAGTCTCTTAGAAATCCATAAAATCCATAAAAGAAATTTTGCTCATGAGCTTTGGTATATAGTTTGAACCAAAACCACGCCTACCTCCCATACAAAGTGACGTCATGTCATCGTGTCTAAAGGCTTCGAATATACTTGAATTTGGCCACGGGGGGAGGTCTTTTAGCTTCGATACCCTGCCGAAGCTCCATTCCTTACTAGTTTTTTTTTTTTAATCTCGATTTATTGTTTAGTATTTTTGATAAAAAAATTCCAAAGATAGCATATTTTTTCAGCGCTTAGAGTGGCCTAACCCCTTAATTATTATAATTACTTTTTCATAATTGATCATTTAACTCGTATCTCACAAGTGCTTGACCAAGCTTAATGAATTTTATTTGTATCTTCCTCAGGAACAGTTGAAATTACAACAGTTTTGGGTGCACTTTTTGGTGTCGTTGCATTGCTGTTGGTCATCTTTCTATATGTAAACCGCAAGTGGTGCTTTCATGCTCGACATGGCTTTGCTTGCTGTGACGAAAATAATCTCTCCTCAAAATATGTTGAAAAGATTTGTGAGTGCTTGAGTTCAGCTAGTGAGACGGACGCTTATATGAACATTTTTATTGTAGCACGTAAACGGCGCTATGATCATAACACCAGCTCTGATTCAGAGGAAGACATACTGCGACGATTGCGCTTACAACAGTCGCGCAGTATTCCTCCAAATGGCCAATTCCCCTGTTACGGCATCAATCAGCAGAATCCACTATCACAGCAAAATTTTCACTATAATCACAGTGAACTGCAGCGCGTGACGGTGACACCACGTGAGGCTTCACGAGATCCTTTGGCAATAGCAGAACGCGGTAAGGTTGGCATTCCATCGTCGCACAGTGAGTGCAGCTCAAACGACTCTATTGAGGCTTCGATAGACAGTCAGACGGGTATTTTGACGGGTGAGAAAAAAGGTAACTTTCATGGTGATTAGTTTTAAGAGGCATAGTTTTTAAAAAAACATTTATTTACTTATCCTGCAGAGCGTCATCATATTACACCAGCGAGCATTAGATCACCAGATGGCGGCAGCAGTGTTTCAGCATCACTGAAAGAGTCACGGATAGATAGTCGTATAGATTTGAGCAAAACTAATGCACACCAAAAAATAAACGTGGATGATGTGACTAGTGTGAATAGCATTCCAAATAATAATAACAACAACAATAACAATGAAGATGTTAGTTGAATTAAAAATATTTCATAGGATCTTCTACATAATTTTTGCCTATATATTCATGACCTATACTATTGAAACTATTTTCAAAAACATTGTTAAGATTTCAGTGTACTTTCATTTTAATACAGGAGCCATTATTTGATACCAGTGATTTGCGTTCCTTAAGGTCCGAGGATATTGCTTTGCAGAATCAATGTTATGGCAAGAGCGGCAGCATCGAGATATCCTTGTTGTATGATGCTCCGATGCGCAAGATGACAGTTCATGTCCTGCAAGCAAGAGGTTTACCATCACGCGAGAACAGTCAGCAGACGCACACTCAGGTAATGAAAAATCTTCAAAATTGTTTTAAAAGCAATTTCTCAATATAAAACAAAAGAATTTTCTCTTCTATAGTCTTATACCCCAGGGCAGCAGAGTTGTAGAGGTGAAAAAAACCCTCGATTATGAAAAAAAAAATTAGCACGAAGAATTTTGCAATAAAAAAAATACTTTTTTTAAAAAATAACGTATAACAATTCACAGCATAAAAAATTATATTAATTGAATTGCGTTTCTCCAGTTACCTATTTCAGAGTGGTTTACTTAAACTGATCGTCCATATAACCAGCAAAACAAAACTTGATTTGGAGTTAAAGCTCCTCTTTTTGTATTAAGAAGATGGTGCCGAATACAAATATTAACATTGTTTTTGATCTATGATCTATATCTGATCGCTGAGCTAATGAGTTTTCTTATTGTGCATTTAGTTTTCAAACTTTAAACCTAAACTGCACTCTCTGCACATTTGTGAAATCCTTTGTTAGAATTTTCCTCAAATTAAAAAAAAAACCTCAAGGTAGGGAAATTTGCTTCTTCTTAAACGGAGGAATTACACCATGGTGCAGATATTACCTGCATTCCAAAGCCTAATTTTTAGCATGGCAGCGGTTGAAAATTCTAGAATAGTAATAGTGGACCGATCTGTGGGACTTTGACGGAAGTCATTTCCCGAAAACTCGATTTAAAAAATTGAGAATAGTTTTATAGAGAAATGTTTCACTTAGAAGAATGTATTTTAGAATGAAAAATTCAGTAAAGGCATAGGCGGACACACGCGGAAAACTGATGAAGATTTTCATGCAACTTAGTACTGTATTTAAGTTAAATATTTTCTTGTTCTTCCAGTTTAATTTAACTTTTTACTAAACAAAATGATTTTTTTATTAACTTAACGAACCATGTTTTTTATTTGCATAAAAGATTTTATAGATATGCGTAAATCCAAAAGGCTGTATTAAATGAAGTTTTTGCAATTTTCAAACGGAAATTATTATGCAAAACGGAAAAGCGGCCGCCACGCACGGTAGAAGTTATATTCTACCCAAAAATGGAATTTTGGCGAGGGTTGCTTATCTATTTATAAACATTCCCTTTTATAGTGCAACCAAATAGTTTAAAAGCTGTCTGCCCAAATACTAGTACTTGTTCAAGATCTGTCTTATTTTAAGTTATTTGGTGGAGTGAAATGAAAACTTTAAAAGCGTCAGTTACGAGTGTTTTGAAGAGTTAGTGAAGTTATTTTTTTTATTCCTTGATAAAAACAACAAAAATAATGTTGATGATTAAATAATCAGAGCATAGGGCGAAGACAAACTCGGCACTGCGTGCACGATCTTGAGCCATTCTGCAAACTTCCTGCCAAGTGCTCGGGATTGGTGTTCCGCTAGTGTTGAGAGAATCCAAGTCATGCGTGGATGACTTCTTCGCCTGGAATTGATTTTTGGTTTCAAAAGCTGTTGGTTTGTACGTCGAGATGGTTAAGAGCTCTGCGATTCAGCTTGTTCTGGTGTAAAAGATCTGGTGTAAAATGCGCAGACACTTGTTCACAAAGACTTGAAGCTTGCTTTAGATGATATCAGTAACCTTCCACGTTTCGCAAGCGTAAAGTAATACAGGCTTAATGCTCAGTTTGGTTTTGATGTTTCTTAGAGCGGCGACCATCATTTGTCAAAATCAATACAAAGTTTTACTTGTCATCTGTTTTCTGCTAATTCATTCTCTCTCTTTTGTTGCGTTATTGAGAAATGATGGTCGGTAAAAGAACTGTCACTCCTACCTATAGGTTATTATATCATGATTTTGATCAATAAGTCTTCAAAGTTGTACATTACTTACTTACTTACTTATGTGGCGCCTACAACCGTAAGTCGGTTTTTGCCTGGTGTAAGAAATTGCGCCAGCCATTTCTGTTTTATGCTTGCTGGCGCCAGTTGAAAGCTCCAAGTTTCGTCAGGTTGTCCTCTACTTGGTCCTTCCAACGGAGATGTGGTCGTCCTCTTCTGCGTTGACCGCCGCTGGGTACCGAATCTAATATTTTCTTGGCTGGAGCGTCGTCTTCCATCCGCTCAACATGGCCTAGCCAGCGAAGCCGCTCGATTTTTATGCGCTTTACTATGTCCATGTCGGAGTATAGCTCATCGCTCCATCGTATTCGGTACTCGCCATTGACGCAGATTGGTCCGTAGATTTTACGAAGAATCTTTCTCTCGAACGCTCCCAAAGTCTTTTCATCAGAGCTGCTCAACGTCCAGGTTTGTGCTGCATATAACAGGACGGGCATGATAAGTGATTTATAGAGCGTGACTTTTGTTCGTTGAGAGAGGGCTCTGCTTCTCAATTGCCTACTGAGCCCAAAGTAACACCTGTTGGCAAGAGTTATCCTTCGTTTTATCTCTCTACTGATATCCTTGGTGGAGTTAATGCTGGATCCGAGCTAGACGAAGTCATTCACAACCTCGATGGAGGTATTGCCAAAAGTGACGTGGGTGCCAATACGCTGGAACTGTTTGTTTTTGACACCAGATATTTCGTTTTATCTGCGTTTACTGCAAGACCCAAGCGACTCGACTCTCTTTCTAATTTGGAGAATGCTGCACTGACATAGCGTGGGTTATGTTCCTCTCCATAATTAGGTTAAAAAAGTCGCACAATTTTCGAATTCGAGTCGAAACAACTTGATTTTTAGTGTTCTCACTTCATAGTACAAGTAGATGGATTTGGTTTCAAGACTACCGGAAGAATATTTATGTGTACTTGGTCATTAGATTTACAAAAAAATTTTTCTTGTGACATATTTTTTGGACTTGTGTCATCCTGAAATTTTTTGTTATCAAGGAAACTTACTTTGATCAAGGAGTTCTAGGTGTACCTAATTACTTAAAAATGTTGATGACAAAGTCACGGCCGTAGCCAGGAACGATTACTTGCGATTACTTGCGGAGCTGAGCAAGTTTTTGGGGGATCTGACTGTTATTGAAAAAATGAAAATATTTTTCTGAATTCTGTATGAACATTGAATAAATACTTGAAATGGAAGAGTTTAATTTTTTTGGTTTTTCTCAGAAAATTTTCGCAATCTTTTTTCAATGAATTCAATTATTTATTTTCAAAACCAAGGAACGAAAGATCACGCAATCGTTGATCGGTCATTGAGGATCGGCGTATCGAATCTATTCTCGAAAGTGCAGAAAATTATGACTCGTTAATAGATGTGCTACTGCCGAATGCTTCGATCGCCCCACAGAGTTTTGCGTTTTTAACGCAAAACAATAAATGAAGTAAATTTTTGTCATGTGAATCAGGTTTGCGTTTTTCGTTGGTTACGAAAGTCTTGTCTCAAAGCCTGCAATCCACCCAATCGACCACTCATTACAGCAGCATCATCATAACACTAGCTCAAAATCTTTTCGCACTCAATGCCAAGTTCAGTCAGTCGATCGATAACACTGCGTTACAAAAATTATCTTTTGTTCTGTCCTATGAGCCAAATATGCCTTTTCGGAGAGAGGGGAAAAAATAAAAATACACGTGTATCGTCGTTATTCATGTACATGTCAGAACTTTTTTGTTTTTATGTTTTAAGTTCTGTGGTGCCCCACAGTGAAATGGCTCCATATATTCGTTGGAAAAAAATAGGAGTTGTTGGAATTTGATTGGAGTTATTAGATTTAATTTCACGTTGGTGAAAAAAGAAATTATTTTTAACATGAATACTTGTACGTATTATGAATTTTGAGCATTGAGAAAAAAATTAATGGGAAAAATTAATAAATAAAAGGAAATTGGTTCAAAAAAATATTAGATAAATTTCTGAAATCGCCGCCTAAAAAATAACAATACCTAAATAATTTGGATACTACCATAATCCCTCAATAAAAAAAAAGATGTGTGTGGCCGCCACCCACGGTACAAGTGAAACTTTTACCAAAAAATGGAATTTCCCTCCTTCAGTGTAACCAAGTGGTATTAGTATTAGTATTAGTATTAGTATTAGTATTAGTATTAGTATTAGTATTAGTATTAGTATTAGTATTAGTATTAGTATTAGTATTAGTATTAGTATTAGTATTAGTATTAGTATTAGTTTTAGTATTAGTATTAGTATTAGTATTAGTATTAGTATTAGTATTAGTAACTAGTATTTTCAACATGGCGATATCATGGGAAATATCAATTGCCCCCTTTTGTTTATTAACAGTTACTGAAAACTTCAATATTTACGTGCAGAATTCGATCGCAGTTTTTTTTTACTTCGTGACAGAGTTGGTTATCAAGAGGATTTATTATTTTAATATGATGACTTTATTAGTACCCAGGCTCGATCCTCATAGCACATAGACAGATCTTGGTGCTTTATTTTTTTGTTAATTATATTTTCATTTATTTTTTTTTAAATATACGGCGTACAATTCGGCTGCAAGTTGAACATGCTACCATCGCATCATTGCCTCCCTTGTACGAACAAACTCGAAGGCAAGCATAGCTTTCATCTTTCAATTTATTTCATAGGATTGATGCCAAAAAAAAATTATTGTTTATCCAAAATAATTATTAATCGATTATAGCTCGGGCTTTATTTATATAATTTATTTTCAATTTTTCTTAAGAAACAAAACAAAAACTGCCAGTATAATTGTACATATTTTTAAATTAAAAAAAAGCACAAAATTTAAACTGCAAAAAGGACCACTAAACCTTTGCTTCGTGGTCAGAAGCACTGACCTTATGCTACTGCGCATACTTGTTTAGGTTTATTTTTCCGTGCCTACACAGTTAAACATGTTGATGCGTTTTCCGATACAAGACTTGTATCGTACTTTATGTTGCATTTGCGACGATATTTTCCATAGTTCAAGTCTTAAAGAATTGATAGACGAATCATGAACGATTTATCTTCATCTTTGAGAAAACATGCTAATTCGGCCATACATTTCATTGACGAAAATCCCATATAAAATTCCCACGAACGCAATACATGTTGAGATTTTTCGTGCATGAATATATTACTGAATTGTTGCGGAAGTTTCGCCAACAAACAAGACAGAAATATGAAAAAAAAATTTTTTTCATTTTTTGGATCAGCTTAGATCATTAACACATCATGTTTTTGAAATAATATATATTGTAAATTTTAACGAAAAAATTACCCCGAAATATAAGCCTACCCCGAAGAATGGAAAACATGAACGAACACAAAGCAGAAAGGTTGAAGAATTTTCGACAAATTTTTTAATCAAAAAACACAAGCCGGACGCGCTAAAGAATTTTCTACAAGAAATAAAAGAGATAGAGTTATCGGTTATCGCGTGTTCTACTGTTTACGTTGTTTTCTTGTTCTGTTTGTTGTTTTTAATGTTGACGAAACCAATGCAGATGAGTTAAAGAATATTCTGTAAGTCTGTTATACAAGCCAGACGCGTTAAAGAATATTCTGCAAGTCTGGCTTATGCAGCAAGTTTGTTTAATTTATTTAAAAGCAGAGTAAGTAGTCCGGTAACTCAGTTGATAATGGAAGAACTTGTAATCATTAGGTTGTATGTTCAAATACCACACCATGCGGTTTTTTTAATTTCGATATAAATGTATGTTAAAAACTGCATTCGAATTATATGAAAGATATGGTATTTATATGAAAATTCACAGATCTAAGAATAAAACAAATTTTAGATTCAAAGTTGCATTCGTTATTATTGCAGCATGTGCTGTTTCCAAATCAATCGATCTGAATTTGAAAATGCTAATGTTCTGAAAGAAAGCTACGTTCAGATTCAAATTTTTAGACCGTACTGTACATCCAGAGTATTGAACGAAAGACTCAATTCAATCATAAAAGAAAGAGAGAACTACTGATTGTTGTTTTAACATAAGTATGAGCTACTCAAATAGATATGTCTCCGTGGCCCAGTTGGTTGAACAGTCGACTATGGATCCAAGCGTAGTGTGTTCAATCCTCGGTGAAAGCAAAAATATGAAAAATTATTAAATAGCCATTTTTTCGTTTTTATACAACCAGTGCGGCTAATTGCTGGGTTGTTGTTTTCATAAAAACCATTTCGTTACATTGGTTTTACCCCCCATCTAGCTCGCCGTATTGTTGTATACGCGGCTATAAAAGTTTCATTTCAAAAAGAGAATTGGTCAAACACTATGAATTTATTCATAATACGATTGAACATTATTATAATAAATCAATTTTCGGCTTATATCTTACCATCAGGTGCGACTGCTGATGTTACCAAATAAGAAACAAAAGCATAAGACTAAAATTCGCTCTGGCGAAAATCCACAGTTTATGGAAAGCTTTTTGCTACATCGTGTAAACCCCGAGGAAGTGAATTCGATGGGTTTAAGAATACGTTTGTATGGATGCGAACGCATGCGGAAGGAGCGGCTTATAGGTGAAACATATGTTAGCTTTGCAACTATTGATCTGGAACTAGAAACGAATGTGTGGTTGCCATTGGAACCAAGAAATACGTCATCGGTGAGTGTGATGAAATATGAAAGAATTAAGTACTTTTGTAATTTTATTCGTTAATACGCTCTAGATTTTGGGATCATCAAGTGATCTGCTTAGTTTAGCTCGATCCGATAGTGCTGGCTCAACCACATCAATGCAACACGGAGGTGTGCCAGAGCTACTTTTAGGTTTAGGTTATAATGGAACAACGGGACGCCTGACCGTTGAAGTAGTCAAAGGCAGTCATTTTCGCAGTTTGTCGTTGAACAAAGCTCCCGACACATATGTTAAACTGTGCTTAGTGAGCAGTATTGGACAGGAAATCTCCCGCTCAAAAACCTCAACAAGACGTGGTCAACCAAATCCGTTATTTAAGGAAACATTTGTGTTCCAGGTGAGTGCTTTATTTAGAATTATTTCACTTAAATAATAATTGTATGGAAATAAAATGCAGATACTATTTTTTGTACGAGCATATTTTTTACATTTAAAATTTCGAAAATGTTTGCAGGTTCCCAGCTAAATTTTTCGCAAGACTGTGATTTACAATTGATTCTAGAATGTGCTTATGAAAGAATAGCTTAATTCTGTAATAAGTTTTTGACAATGATATTATCAACTATCTTTTAGTTATTATTACGGTATTTGGTGCCTGATAACACTAGTTTATACCGCAACGGAACTGGTTTCTCAGACTTTTTTCTGTGTATTTTGGGGCCTAGATTTCAAAACCATTGTTTTTTAAATCATTTTTGAGATATTTTTAATTCGCCCATATCTCCATCAATTTTCATCCGACCTGCAAAAATTGTAGGTAGGTACATAATTTGGAAAAGGAAAATGTCCTATTTTCAAAAAAAATCTGTTTAAGTTGAATCGATTTGGTGTGATGGAGTTACAGAAAAAAACGTGTAAATGGGCATTTCCAGAAAAAAGTCCATCGTGACACGAAAATTAAAAGTTATTGAGAACTTATTATAGCTGATTAAATCGTCTGCACTGTTTCACAAATGTAATCTTTCTTTTTAGTAAATGTTTAGTAAATGTTTCGTAGACGTTTTTGTTTTAGTAAAAATGGAAGGCATGGGCAAAAAATAATGGAAAATGTTTGATGCAAGAAGAGGCAGAATATATTAAATTTGTTTTTTTAAATACTAAATTACATAATTACTTAATTACCTAACTACTTAATTACCCCATTGAATTACAATGGAAATTTAAGAAACGTAACGCCAGTAACCTCACGCCAGATGACTAAGCCTAATAACAAAAAAACGGGAAAAGATTTTTCAATTTGATTACTTGGAAAATAAACTTATATTATTTCAAAACCTTCTAAAAACGGTTTTATACAAAAAGTCTTGCCCAATTCGCAGAGTTTTGAAAATTTTGTAATCGATGTCTAAAACTACTTCTGTTTTTTGTAACGTCACGCCAGAGCATATTTTTGCTTATATCTTTAAATCCTAAGGATCGATTGTCGTAATTCTTTTACTTAATAAAGTGCTACTTAATTACTACGTAAATAAAAAAAAATCTTTTTAAAAATTTCACTTTTTCATTCAGTTTTTTATTATTTGATGATTCCATATGGTGTATAATTATAAAAATTAGTGTAAGTATAATTTTGCCCAAATCTGACAAAAATCAAGAAGTTATTCAAAAATTAATAAAAAGAGGTGATATCTATATTTTAATGCATTCATGACACGTCAAACATACGCCTTTTCGCTTAAGATTATTCTTCATATGTGTAATGTGGAAACTTCGCGAATCTGCATCCAGCAATAGTCAATGTTCAATCAGAATCATGAATATATGAAAATATATGTTTGTGGTCTGAAAAGTTTCCGACCTTAACGTGAAGATGGCAGCACTCGTCAATAAAAGCTAGGGAATGTATTTGTGCATTTTTTTCAGGTACTCACCAAACTTTCAGCAATATTGGACGCGCGATTGTTATTTGACAATCGTTTGAGTCATGGTATAATGATTTACAAGGTAGGGAGAGTTCTGTTGGCATTTGGAGTTGTCAAAAACACACTGAGAAAGAGAAAACGAAGAAGCAGCCAAACAGATGAAAAGCTAAACTTTGTATTGATTGGACAACTCCCGATCGTCGCTCGTGAGAAAATATGTAGTTGTCAAGGCTACCTTGTAAATTATTGTATCATGGTTTGAGTGAGTCGATATGAGTGTTTTGGTGGAAATTGTAAAATCGGGTATCGAGTTGTCATTAAATATTTGTTTTCAAAATTATCTTTTTCTCACACTTAATTCTCATAAATTACCACACTCGCAAAGTACCTCAAAATACCACAAAACTACCACAAAATACCACAATACCTCAAATTACCACAAAATCCCTCAAATTACCAAAATATACTAAAATGCAGTGATTACCATAAAACTAATTTGATTCTGACAGCATCTTGGCATAATTACCAAGATTTTACCATATTCAATAAAAACTAGTAAGGAATGGAGCTTCGGCAGGGTACCGAAGCTAAAATACCCCCCCGCGGCCGTACTGAAGTATATCCGAAGTATTTAGACGTCTATAAAATTTGTATGTATAATCTGCAAAAATATTTGTGTCATACGCTTTATTTAATTTTACCCTTAGCTGCCACATAGAGTAATTTGTAAACAAATTAAAATGCCACACCCACTTTTCTAGTATAAGGACTCCACATTTTACCGAAAAATATATGTATGGGTTGGATAGACGACGTGGGCGGAACTTGGGTACTTACAGACACGATGTCATTCAGTTATATATATTTTCGAAAGTTTTTCAATTTTGATGAAGTCACTTTGTATTGAAGGTAGGTGTGTTTTTCATCCGATTTTGCCAAATATCAAAGAGTGGCTTATGTTAAATATCAAAGTTTGTATGCAAAATTTCAAGACATTTCTGTAATTTTTGCAGATTTTTAAGCGATTTAACGTTTTCAATAAAGCCACTTTGTATGGGAGGTAGGCGTGGTTTTCATACGATTTGGCCAAATATCATAGTGATAGTCTATATTGTATATAAAAGCCTATGTGCAAAATTCCAAGGCATTTCTGCAATTTGAGCAGATATTTAAGGGATTTTACTGTAAATACAAAGCTACTTTGTATGGGAGGTAAGCGTGGTTTACATCCGATTTTTCCAAATTTCATAGTGAGGATTGACATTGAATATTAATACATGCATGTCAAATTTCATTAATGCCTGAAACAGGCATTTAAAGGCAAATAAAGTCACTTTGTATGGGAGGTAGGCATGGTTTTCATCCGATTTGGCTCATTCTCGAACTTGATCTTTATTTTTTAAAAAGAAGCTTATATTTTGAATTTCATTGCGATAGCTTTAAAATTACGGCTGTAATCGTGTCGACAGACAGACAGATGGACACACGGAAATCGACTCAGGAGGTGATGCTAATCAAAAATATATATACTTTTCTATACCTGCCACGCCTCCTTATTGTCGTTATAAACGGAATGACAAAGTTAATATACCCCTTACGCAGTACGCGTTGGGGTATAAATATTAATTTTAAAAACTATGCAGGTCTTTATTTATTAAAAGCATAATAAGCATATTAGTTCAGTTCTGTTTCTTAAATATTAATTAAATAAAAATAAATTAACATAATAAATTAGTTAAATTCTTTCCACATTAGCTGAAAAATAAGGAAGGCAAGATATTTGAGATGATTTGAGCTATTTTGTGGTATTGTGGTAATTTGAGGTACTTTGTAATATTTTTTCCCACGCGTGGTAAATATCGCACATGTGGTATTTTTTCCCCCACGCGAGAGATTTTTACCGCAATAAACCATAGGAATTACGACATCCCACAATCGATGAAAAATACCATAAGTACTATTTATAGTGCTTTTCTAACAACTTCGAATACGCCTACGCAAATCAAAGATGAGTTGGACTCTGTGTACGGAACTTTGCGCCATCATTTACCACATTGCAATTTTGGGCAGCTGAATTTAAACGTGGCCGTACTAGCCGTATCGTAAACTGCAACCACTGACGATAACATCGCTAAAGTTCACCAAATCCAAGGTTGATTTATAAGGTTGTCGCAAGGGAGAGAGCGAGTACCCATAATTGTCAAATCGAAGTTGACAGCTCATAGAAAATCTGCAAGTGCTCTCTTTTATCATCCGTTTTTCTTTCGTAGTCATTCGCAAAATTGACTGGTTTTGACAATTGTGGGTACTGAGAAGAAAGTGCGATCAGCCCTGCGACAACCTTATAAATCAACCTTGAACAAATCATGATACAATGATAAGGTAGGGCCGCTTCGCTGAGTGCTCTCACGCGTCAACGAAGAGTGGATAATGAGAAGGAAGATATATGTCAAAACGACGAATTTCGTAGATATTTCGCTTATGTTTTCAAGTTGCCAACAGTGCGGTCGCGGGTGTTAAATTTGTGCTAATTTAAGTGAGAATATTAAAAAAAAAGTGTAATAAAAACTATAAAATGTGAAAGAAGTCTTAAAATTGCAAAAAAAAAATCTGTAACAGTTTTAACCTAAAAACAACTGCGAAACGTGAGCATAAAGAAATTCGCGATGAACAGCTGATTTTGACATCTATCTCGCTTTATTCTGCTTGCTACTCCATTCCTCTCCGAGTCGGCCTTACCTTATAATTCTACCATGCACCAAATGGTGCTAAACGACCGTCGAATTAAAGTGAGAAAGATAGAAGAGACAATGAGTATGTCCGAAAAACGTGTTTGTCACAAATTGAATCAAGATTGAGGCATGATAAAGCTGTTTGCGCATTGGGTGCCGCGTTTGCTCAAGTTAGACCAAAAACGTGTTCGAATGAACATTTCCAACGCTCTGTTGGCGCAGTTAAGGCGCAATAAATCCGAGTTTTGGCGCCGATTCTTAATTGACTATCTTCAAAAAGGAAAAACCATTACAGGAGCATACTACGCATAACTGTTTGACAAGCTGAAGGCAGAAATTGCGGCAGAAAAACGTCCATATTTGCAGAAAAAGAAAATCCTGTTTCACCAAGACAATGCGCCGTCTTACACCTCAGCGGTTGCCATAGCGAAAATCCACGATTTACGGTTTGAATTGCTTGACCATCCTTCTTACTCACAAGATCTAACCCCAAGCGACTTCTTTTTGCTCCCTCATCCAAAAATTGGGAACCTTCATGAACAATTATTTTGCAGAGAAAAACGCCGGTACTATTTGGACGGGTTAAAGAGATGGCAGCATCGCTGGGAGAAGTGTGTAGACTTCCAAGAAGACTTTGTAGAACAATAAAAATTAGTTTAAAGAAAAAATGTCTTTTATCTTTGTTGGATCAGAAACCTTTCAGACCACCCACGTAGATATTGCCTTTTTACATTAATTTTTGAATAAAGTCTACATTTTTTGTCCGAGCTGGGTAAATTTATACTTGAAACTTTTGAGAAACAATAATCTTTCATCTAAAATCTTTAAAATATGCAAATTTATTTAATTGTTTAATTGAAATTTATTTATTTAATTGGAGCATTTGGAATTCAGTGACTTGAAAAAGGACGAAAAAATTACTTTTTATGGACTCGCATACGAGTATCCAGCATATTGTTAAAAAAAAAGACAAAATTACCTTTAAAATTATTTACAATTTCGATATGGGCGAAAATTAAAAATAAAAGGACCAAAAACCATGTTTTTAAAGATATCCTGAAAACGATTTTTATGAGAAGAAAATATAGGTGCGTCGTTGGACACACGAGAGAAGCGAAGCTTTTTCGCAGTTACATAGATTTGAGAGCTTAATAATTTTTTCTTTTAAATAAATTAACTTTTAAATTCAAATATTTAAAATAACATAATATAAATTACATATATACAGAAAACATATTTACTGCTTATTTTTTTATTGTTGAATGTCAAATTTCTACGCGAATTACATACACGGGCATATAATGCCAGCGACTCTCCATTTTAACTCTCCACACATGGTTGTGAACTTGGCTGCACTGACTCAGGCATGCGCTTGTTAACATAGAGTGTAAATTATTATCTAGAGATTGCATCAACTCTGCTAAATCTCTGGCATGTGTTAACATAGGGTAACAGAGTTTTTCCAATGAGTATATATATAGCAGAGAATTTTTTTCGCTCTTGAGTTTTAACTAAGTCAAATCGTGGTTAACAAATAAAGGGACACCGAAAAATGTTCGAAAACAGCGCAGTCGGTATTTGTGCGTCGAAAGATTTTATCTTCGAAAACAGCGCTCTCGGTATGTGCGCATGCGCCGCCATTATTGTTGTGCGCTCTCAGAATCTATGAAAGTGGTTTGACTGCTTTTTTCCTTTTATTGAAATAGATTCTGCACAATGTTTACATTTTTGGCTGGACGGACTTGCATGGATTTATTTCAATATGCCGATTGGATATTTGCAAGATTCTGGCATTTGTGTGAATTTATGAAATGATTTTTTTTTCAATATTTTTATGTAAATTCCTTTTTTTTAGGTCAAATAGGGAAATTTTTCATTCATTTCAAGTCTAATTTAATCGAATTTAATTTGAATAAATTTTCCATTTAATCCAATTTTTATTTTCAAATAAATTGGATTAAATGGAGTTTATTGTTACATTTTTTAGCTTTAGATAAGTTCTTAATTATCTCAATTTAATCGAACTTATTGTAATTTTAAAAAAATTCCAACAAATAAACTTTTTTTACCACATTGCTTGCATGCATTTATTTCTATATGAATATATTGAGTATGAAAATGATTTCTTTCCCAATATTTCTATTTTTTTTAGGTCAAATAGGAATTTCTTTCATTTAATCCAATTTATATTTTCAAATAAATTGGATTAAATGAATTTTAATTTTACATTTTTTAGCTGCTTTTTTTTTTATTCAATTTATTATATATTATATGTTTTACTTCACTCAATGCAATTTACATATTATATTTTGAAATAAATTGGAATAAATGTGGAAAATATATTGTAAATATTTCAAACATGTTTTTAACATGAATCTTGCAAATATCCAATCGGCATATTGAAATAAATCCATGCAAGTCCGTCCAGCCAAAAATGTAAACATTGTGCAGAATCTATTTCAATAAAAGGAAAAAAGCAGTCAAACCACTTTCATAGATTCTGAGAGCGCACAACAATAATGGCGGCGCATGCGCACATACCGAGAGCGCTGTTTTCGAAGATAAAATCTTTCGACGCACAAATACCGACTGCGCTGTTTTCGAACATTTTTCGGTGTCCCTTTATTTGTTAACCACGATTTGACTTAGTTAAAACTCAAGAGCGAAAAAAATTCTCTGCTATATATATACTCATTGGTTTTTCCCTTCACGTTTTTAAGTAAAATTACTCTGTTAACACACCACAAACTAATTCACAATACAAACAAACCGATGCTGGAGACACCTTGTGGCAAATAAAAGCAAATTTTTGATATTTTTGATAGTTGTAGCATAGCAAATACACAATCCTCTATCTATTGATAGATGGTGACGATATACTGCAGCATAGCTTCTGTTATAATTAGCATTGAATTAACAAATGTTTCTAACATGTCTTTGTGGCCTAGTGGATAGAGCGTTGGACTATCGTTTAACCGTTGTGTCAACAGCTGTTGGGTTTTATCCACATCGACAGTAGATGTACCCGGGTACTTCATACGTTTTGTATGGCAGATAGTTGCTTTTGATATACAAATATTAACTACTACCTGGATTCTTGTAATTTTCTGGTTTTTTTTTTTTTATTTATTGGAAATATTGTCTAGTTAACAAAACTTTTATCATAATTTGGGAAAAAAAAAATTTGGTACCTAAATAATCCATTTTTACCAAAAATGGGAATTGCCAAAATCCATAAAAATTTAACAATTTCCAAATTCTTTTTTAATCCTTGTAATTTGATCCCTTTTTACCAAGAAAAATAATTAACATTGAATTTTCATTCGCAAAATTCCGTTATATTCGAACTGAAAATCAACCCCTCTTGCTCATAGTGCTATTTTTAGTACCTGCGCAGAATAATTATAACTCATAAAATATTTGTTCAATGTAAACATTTTTTTTTTGGAATGTGTAGGAAAACACGTCTACTAACAGGAACAAAAGGGTATTTGGGAATATCTTGCCTACCTACCCTTGCACAACCAGTTTTGCAGGCAGAAACATGATTTTTTGCGCAGGTTTCGTTTTGAGTAGTTTTGTATGCATAAGTCAGTTTATGTGCGATTTTTGAAGTGTAAAGACCTAAAAATTTATTTTGTGCGGCAAATATATAAAAAGTGAAAATAAAATGGATGGTGCAATTTGTAATAAGCCTGTGTGCGCAGAGCACTCGAAGGATCATCCACAATGCCTCAGATGCTGCTAAAATTCATAAAATATATTTTTTACTTTCATTATAATGATTTTCTATAAATAAATAAACAAATTTCCATAAAATAAACTAAATATTTCCATTTATTTCTATATATTTGTATGAATTTTCATAGAACATCAGCTGTTGACGCTAGGTCATTTTCTAGTAACTGGGTTATATTTTCCAAACGGTTGGTCCAATTGACCTGAAATTTCACACCAATATCAATTACATATTTCCAAGTTTCATCAAGATTGGACCAGCCGCTTGGAAGATATAGCAATATAAAGTGAACTTTGCCATTTATTTCTATATATTTGTATGAATTTTCATACAAGTACCCGGGTACATCAGCAGTCGACGCCATTCCACTAACTTGAATTTGGGCTGTATCGACTGAACTGCTGCTCCAATCTTGATGAAACTTTTCCACATGATGCAAAAGTGTATGGTTGAGGATATCATGAAATTTCAGGTCAATCGGACTAACCGTTTGGAAGATACAGGAAAATTAAAGTTGCAAATGTACCCGTGGGCTCTACGATCGACACAACGGTTAAGAGGACGTGGGTTCGATCCCCACGGGCAGGCAACAAAATATTTTTAGTATTTAATATTAAAGTATAAAATTTTCTTGTTGTAATAAGCACTAACAACAAAGAAACCATCAAATTTCCAAGAAGAAATCTGTCGAAAATTTTTCAGATTTCACTCCAAGCAAATCACAGAACAAGGAGTAAAAAGCTTCGCTTCAAAAAATTGTCTGAAATCTACGACCCAAAAACATAAAAACAAATCTATGAGAAACCAGTTCACGAGATAAAGCCCAAATTTGTAAACTAGAACATGGTGTTATAATAATCAGGTGTTAGTTAGTTTGACACCTCTCTCACAAAATGATAAATTTATGTCTCCCCGCTCTTCTCAAGAACAGCTGATAGTAAATTGGAATTGAATTGTTAAATTCGTGTTTTTTGCGCAAATAGGCAAGATTTTTAGTGAGATTGTGATTTGAGTAAGTGTCTTCTATTGATGGCTATTTTCAGTTGAGACATTGAACATTCTTTCATGGCTTTCAATATGTTTTTGAAGCAGACGATATGAATTCAAGACAATTAGCATGCTGTCTAAAGCTTCATGACGGTGGCACTTTCCAGGGCACGTTTTTGATAAAATTGCAAAACCATTCAATGGCGAACTTGGCAAATAGACGAAGACAACTGCAATAACTTTTTGTCAACACAACACGGCACAATTAATTGCATTAACTATTTTTTATACTTAATTTGCACAATAAACTATAAAAACTATAACACATCATCAAACAAATAACACAATTTGACAACAATCAAAAGTTTCGTTCTTTCGCTCACAATTCATTGACAGAAAGAAAGAAATTCATGGTGTTGTCAAAAACTCACTAACACCTGATTATTATTACACCATGAACTGACCATGAACTGGGGTAATTTGTTGTTTATAAACATTAGAAGCGATTTATTATGTCAAATTTTCCAAGTAAGAAAAGTCTGTCATGCATTGTGACAGAGCTTTCGATTACTTCCAATGACATGCTTGTATTAAAATAAGGAGTTGCGTAAGCGGTAGAGTAATCGATGAATGAAATTTCCTACGTGTTATGATTTCGATCGAAGAGGTAAAATGGGAAAATTTCTTTTATGGACTCACATACTCATTTTTTTAAAAGACACCTTGAGAAAGGTTTTAATATCTTCTTCATTATAAATCTATAAATCTTTTTTATACATTTCAGGTTGCACTTTTTCAACTTAACGATGTGACGCTAATGGTTTCTGTCTATGCTAAACGAAATATGAAGAAAAACGAAATGGTCGGTTGGTTTAGCCTTGGTCTAAACTCGTCCGGACCAGAGGAGGTGGCTCATTGGGTAGATGTTCGTGAGATGGCGAAAGGTGAGCTTTTAGCACGCTGGCATGTGCTAGTTGACTCCTGATTTGAATAGCTAGGACTTAATTCGCGACGCGGCAGTAGTGGCTTGGGAATATTCAGTTTCGTGTCACGAGAGAAGTCCAAGGCGAAGAAGCTTAAAGAGGATAGCAAAGCAACGGAGTACAACGACGCCGTAGCTGTCGATATTGAAGCTGGATTAGAGCTGGATTTTGTTTGAACTCGAGAATTATCGGGAGATCTCTTGCATAAGTAAACACAATTGTTTTGGGTGTTTACTGTGAGATATAATATTTTGGAAAAGTTTGCAAGGAACTCTTTCATTTTGGAGAAAGAGTTTTTAATGCACACAAAATAATTAGATTTTAAAATAAAAAATTGACGGACTTGGAAATAGACAGAAGCAAAAGTTAGATTTAAAAAATTAAATGAAATTTTATACTTGCAAAAAATAAGAAAACATAAAAGAAATTACTGTACAATTACATAATCAAATTTAAAATATAAAATTATTAACATAAACTTTGTGATAGAAAAAATAAAATTAATATTTTACTCAGTTTTAGCTAATTAGTCAGTCAACAATTTCAAATGTCGATTTGAATTAAACATGTTTTGTAGCTCACGATGTGTCGTTATCATTCAAAAGTAGGGTGTCCCACATCTAATCACCCTGCGTTGTACCCTACACGGATGCTAATTGCAGAAGTTGGCAATATTTCGAGAATTTCGAAAGTTTTAAAGTTATTAAGGACCATTATGATTTGTAATTACTTTTAACGATTGTTACTAAGACACTGAGAGAAAAAAATCTTGTTCAGAATTTCTAAACCAATATGAGTGTTGTTATAGTTTTTAGGGAAACATGACTTTGAACTTTCACTGATCATTGAAAATGACAAAACTACTTTTAACAAAAAACTAAATTTTCTCAAAAAACTCTAACTACTAATTGATACAATATTAAAAGAAACTAGATTGAATTATTTTTTTATGAACAAACGAATTAATGAAATACATTTTTTAAAAGTGGAAACATAACATTTAAGACTAAAGTTAATTTTTATACGAAAGTTAATAATATTTTAAACATTGATTTAAAATTAAAATAGATTTACTTAAAACAATTGAAAGAAAGATCTTATTTTATGATAAGAATTAAAATGTTTTGTAAGCAAAAACTAAAAACAAAAAATATAAAAAACTAAAATGTTATAAAATTTAAAGTTCTAAACTACTAAACTCAGTAATTTATTGTTGAAATATTAAAAACTTGTACCTTAATACAGACAAACAAAAAAAAAATATTTAAAAACAATTTTAATCATGCGCACAATTTATATGTAAAACCAAAATTATTTACTTACATGGACGTAACTTTAACGTCAAGTGGTAAAAGACAAAGTATTTTTTTTAAGTGTATTTATTTGCCACTGAAACGTACAAATAAAAGAATCTATAAAGAATGTTACTATATTATTATGTTTGATATAAAATCAATGAATGAATTATATATATTTTTTTCTGCACTTTTTACTTACCCTAAAGAAAAAAACACTAAACATGTAAAAAACAATTAAAAGCATGAAGAAGCGTTACAAGTAACAAATTTTGTATGAATATCGATAAAAAATTTAAACATGTAAAAGTTTCTTCGATTTTAGTATCATCAGCCGAACTGTACAGAAATCAAACTCATTGAAATTTTTATATTGTAAACGGAAAATTAAATTTATCAAACCACATATTTTATTTTTATATTATTCGAGATGTGCGATTCGCGAAGTTATTAATTCTGTGTAAAGAATAGTATTTCTGGATATTTAATAGCAAAAATTTAAAATTTTATGCTTACCGGAAAAATATTAAAATGGAATAATAAAAATTTTAGGTACAACATAATTTAAATAATTAAAGAGTAAAAATTTTAACTTAAATAGGGGGCTTATCAAAACTATACGACACCAAATAAATTTTATTATGCACTCTCGTCAAATCCATGTTGATAACAGTCAGAAGAAAGCTCATTCACGGAATCAGAGAACAAACTGTACTACTTTAAACAAAGTAGCTTTATCAGCTCTAATCACCGATTTGAAACCGTTAGTTAGCGTTGAAAAGCACTCATTCCTGCTCACTGCAATCGTATCAACACTATACGACAGTCATTTAAAAGTTCATCAATAGAGAGGTCGTGTTCTTCTAAATATAAACATCTCAGTCTGAATATACATAAGTCAGTCAGTCTATATATAAACATCAGTTGTGAATGTTTAATATATTCTATATAAACATGATGCTTATATTATATAAACATCAGTCTATATATAAACATCAGTCTGAATATAAACATCAGTTGAGATTCCCAGAACTTGTTGATTAACATACCGTGAGGATCTTTGCTATCCAAATAAGAAAGGCGCAAAATTTTAGCATATAATGACCATGTGCTAAATTTTTCACAAATTTAAGAAAAAAATTGGTAGTATTTGTTGTGTTATTAGCAAAAAATACAAAACAGTTACAAAGAAATTGTTAAATCCATAATGAAGAAAGTTCATAAGATGGCGCGGCTTATAATTTGAATACGAACTGGGACTCGGTATATAATAATACTTATCATCCACAAACGTCTTGTGAATGGCACCCCACACCATGACGGAACAACCACCAAAATTTCTTTCGGAAAATATAATTGGATCCTTTCTTAAGCCCCTTCAGTAGAATGGGTATCCATCTGGATCATCCAAGTTAAACTTTTTTCGTCTGAAAAGATTACTTTTTACGAAAAAAATTGTAACAATGGTACGTGTTAGGAGGATAACTATTATTATATACCAAGACCCAGTTGGTATCCAAATTATTTGATGCAAATTGAAGCCGTGCCGTCTTATGGTCCTACCGTCCTACTTAAGTAAAGTAGGAGCTTTCCTCATTATGGATCTAACAAATGTTTCGGAACTGTTTAAGACACACGTTGGGCATAAGATAAGGTTGCATTTCTGGGTTTCTTAATAATCATTCGCTTATCCGAGAGCTTAGCTTTACGACCTTTTTTATATTTTTTAACGTAAATTTTCGAGTTTTTTTTCAAAAAAGAAGCAATAACACAATTTGTGAAAATTTAGCACCTCGTCATTATATGCTTAAATGTAGCTCCTTTCTTCATTGGATAGCAAAGTCCCGCACGATATTTTAATCTGCGAGTTCTGGAAATCACAATTGATGTTTATATTCCGACTGACAATGACACGACCTCTCTATTGATGAACTTTTAAATGACTGTTGTATAGTTTTGATACGATACAGTTAAGCAGAAATGAGTGCTTTTCAACGCTAACTAACGGTACTCCTTTAAATTAGTGATTAGATACTTTGTTTGAAGTATTAGTTTCTTCTCTCATTCTGTGTTTGAGCTTTCTTTTAACTGTAGTTAACAAAGATTTGCCGAGAATGTTTAATAAAATTTGTTTGGTGTCGTATAGCACCTTACGAAATATTTGTTACAAAAACAAGTCCTAGACGACATACTCAAGTTTCTCAACGTGAGCCATACGCAACCCACAATCATCAATAGAAATAAAATATCCTACTGTAAAATCATTGCAAACCTTCGGGAAGACTATAAATTTTAAATGTTTTTAAGAAAATGAAGCAGCATAGAATAAAAGAGAATATAACCTTTAACTTGAATAATTAAAATTCAATTTTGTAGTTAAAAAAAAAATTCGAAATCAAAACTGCTAAACTTAAAAACTATTTGATTGAACTAAATTTATAAGATATAAATACAATTGCTTTAATATCCTCAATTTCAATTCTGCGATCAAAATTTTGAGACTCAAGATTGTGGGACTGGCTCAGTCATCGAAGATTAAAAATAAAAATTAAATTAATCGACCATGCACCAATATTTATACATATTCTTGAAACTATTCTACTGAGTCTTGAAAATTCCATAATTTTTGACAAGGTTCACACAAATACGGAAATATATACCTATATATTTTTAAAAAGTTTTGTTGAAAATTGGAGTCAAATTTTTTAATTAAAATACGTATCTTCTAAAAACTAAAAACTTGAGATTTAATTCATGGTACATTTATAGTTAACAATTGAAACAATATTTTGATCGGTCTAAGAATTTGATAGAGAGGACTTAGCCTTACCTTAAAAGTTGCTGCTGACGTGTAAGGTTTTGAACTACATTGGGATTAAGCAAAAGAAGTATATCATGTTAAGTTCTACCATAAGCAGAATGTTTTAAAATTAAAAATGATGCAAATCTTTAATCATTACAGTTTCGAATATTAGATATTTATTAGATATTAATATACATTTTTAAGATATTAATATACATTTTTTTAAAAAAAATTTGTACATCCTTGAAGATCGAAAAAAAAAATCATTTTCATAATTTGTATGAGTTATAGATGGCGCCGAAGTCAAAAATCCGGTGTCCATATGGCGGACAGTTAATCTCTGGAATGGGACGTGTGAAAAAAAAAACAAAAAAGATTCTTAAAAAGGGATGCCTTCAGTCCGGCAATCTACCATATTATTTGAAAAATTGGAGAAAGAAAAATTGGACAATATTTTCAAAAAAAATCTACCTCATTTTTGTACCTTTTATCTTTGCTAATTCATTTTTTTTAAAATTTTATTAAGATTTTTTGATGGATTGCCGTAGAGAATATGTTAGAAAAGAAAAAACAAGGTTTTCCAAAATCGGCCCAGCCAATCCTGAGATTAACTGTCCACCAAAACTTTTTAGCAACACTGTCACCCTAAAGTCGTGAAATTTATTTGTGCTCTTGAAAATTTTAATTCTATTTTCCGCAAAAGTATTAAAATTATTAAGTGAAGGCAACATCTAATCAGTTTGTTGTACTGTGCTGAAGATTTTGATCTGGATGGTTGCTGTTTTCATCTTATAAAGCGCTGGAAAATCCTTTTAAAAATAATTGCTTATACATATATATATATCGTTGCGATCAAAATAGCACTGCGATCATATCCTCAGTGAGTGATATTTCCACACTTTGTTAGCATTGGTTTTAAGCAGAACGTATTGTATGGTGGGAGAAGATCGCGTTTGTAATTTAGAAGGCCTTCAAGGATGGAGTACAATCCAAATTTTACTTGGAAAACGATTATTCATGGTGGTATTACTCTAGCATTAGTGTGTTGGCTTGTTTTTCGTTTTATGGCGTGGGACCTATATATTGGACCAAAACTATAATGAATCAACATATTTATGTGGATATTTTAAATGAGGTCATGTTACCATATGCCGAGGATGAAATGTCGTTAATTTGGAGTTGCCAACAGGACAACGATCCAAAACATACGAGCAAGAAGGCGAAAAACTGATTAACAGATAACCATATTAATGTTATGAAATGGCCTCAACAGTCCATAAACTAAAGCCGCATAAAAACCTTTCGGGTGGAAGTTAAAAATGGCAGTTTCAGAAAATATGACAAAAAACAACAATGACTCTTGGATTGCTACTGAGCGGCCGTAGAAAGCAGTTTCTGTATAAAATGTCAACAAGTAGTTGACTCAATACCTGGTAGCTGTCATTACCAACTGCGAGAATGCGACAAAATATTAAATTACTATCCTTAGACAATAAGCAACGAAAACACAATTAAAAGTTGTAAAAGTAACCGAAACTTCCCTGCAAACATTTTCTATAACCTCAGAATCGCCAGAGAATCGCTTGGAAGATGAGACAATCGTCGGCGAGCTCATTTGAGAGTCGTCCGAGTATCGCCGACAGTAAGCAGCTGAGGCCATAAAATCGATTCGCCTGAAAGATGCGTAAACGAATCGCCTGAAGGGTTCGTAAGCGACTCGCTGGGAAGATTCAAAAGTAGAAGAGTCGCGAACGAATCGCCGGAAGAGATCTTAGTCGATTCGCTGGAAAGAGCCGCAAACGTATCACCAAGAGAAGTCCTAAAAGGGGTCAAATGATTCGGCAAAACGGGTCCTCAGCAATATGTTGCGAAGCATCGTTGTTGAACGTAAAAAATTGTTTTATTTTAAAAATTAAAACTTAATAGATTATAACGTGTCGTTGCTTCTGAAGTTTCAAAAGTCTTGCTTCCCTTTTAACGGGTTTTCAAAGCCTGCCTCATATTCCAACCATATACCATCTTCCAACGATCGCCGGAATTAGCGAAAGAAGATTTTCCAAATTTTTAAAGAATTGCGCATTCATCTCTATTGCAAACTTAAAAGCGATCCATCTTCCAACGATCTCCAGAATGAGCGAAGGAAGATTTTGAAAATTTTTTTTTTGAATCGCGCACTCATCGCTTGGACGATCGAAAAGCGATCCATCATCCAACGATCGTCGGAATGAGCGGAGGAAAACCGTGAATGAATCGTGAATTCATCGCTTGGACGATCGAAATCTATATTCCAACGATCGCCGGAGTGACCGCAAGAAGATTTTCCAAATATTTCAAGAATTACGCATTCATCGCTTTGACGATCGAAATGCGATCCATCTTCCAACGATCGCCGGAATGAGCGAAGAAAGATTTTCAAAATTTTTTTTGAATCGCGCATTCATCGCTTGGACAATTGAAAAGCGATCCATCTTCTAAAGACCCCTTGGGCGAATCGCAAGAGCATCGCAAAACCCGCTTCTCTTTCAATCGTCTTCCAAATTTTTGCAGGGTTATTTCTTTTTTTTCGAGAATAATATGTATTGGTATTATTTTGACAGTTGTCATTTTGCATTATCTAATATAAATTTTATATTAAAGATTATTTACATTGATATGTTTGTGATTGTGTTTGTGTTGTGTGGCGGCCGTGGCGTAGTGGGTAGAGTGTGTGAATTAATTTTTCTGTTCGTCCGTCACCTCATAAGCCGTTCATAAGCCGTTCGGATTCGGCATAAAACTTGTAGGTCCAGATCTCGATCATTTGTGTTCAAACATTTCGCAACACACACAACACAATTGATCATAAGAAGCTCGATCAAAGTCCTTTCAAGGGCGGAAATGGCAATTTCGTTTTTTTTTCGAGGCAACTGATATTGAATTTTGTTGTGTTCTTGCAAAGTATGGTGCATTGAATCTGTATGTAACATGTTGATTTATTCCTCCTGTTTCCAATGTAGAGGCTTATATCAAACATTCGGTTTCGATAAATAAACTGTGTTTAAAACTTCTGCTTCATGATCACATTCTAATAACGGGTGACTTTAGTCTTCCAAGTGCTGCACTAAAAATCCTACAATTTTATTGCCTTTGTCGGATTGCTCATCTGGTAATTAATTTTTAAATGTGATTTCAAGTCATTGACTTTTTCAGTTAAACAGTCATTATAATAAGAATAACCGTTTGTTAGACCTCTTCTGTTTTGACGACAGCAATATTGTTTCGGTTTCAAGGACAGAACCAGACGTGCTCCTGAATTTAGAAATTGCTCTTCATTTTCCTAAACAATCTGTTAAGAATCGTATTACTCAACCTCCTACTGAGTTCAATTTTAAAAGAACTAATTATGTGTTGTTAAAAAACTAATTCTTTAATATAAACTGGGCATCCGTTCTTAATATTTTTAATATAAAAACATCGCAACAAAATCTTGAATCGGTTCTCTCTGCTTTTAAAAAACACTCAATGATTGCTTTATAACATCAGTATCACTGAGAAAAGCCAGTTCAACATCTGCTCCCGTATGGTTTACTGAAGAACTGAGAAAATTAAGAAACTTAAAAACCATGCATTATAAAAAATTTAAAAAAACTCATAGCATTACAGATTTTGGTTCTTATACCTCTATTAAGTACAAGTATCGTCAATTATGCAAGCAATCCTCAAATCCATCAAGTCTGATGCTAAAGCATTCTGGAACTTTGTCAACAGAAAAAGCAAGATTGATTCATATCCTTCTTTTATGAAATATGAAACTGTTGAGTCGGATAGCGAGAATAGCATTTGTAATTTTTTTCGCTGACTTTTTCAAATCGACCTATTTTAGTTACTCCACTCACTTTGCTTTTTTCTTTATCATTACATTCTTGCTATTTTCCAGTTGCCTGAAAATCGTCTTTTATTAATCCGTTGCACAAGTCTTTTAACAGGTATTTAATCGATAACTATCGTGGAATTGCAAAATTAAGCGCTTTGCCTTAGCTTTTCGATTAAATCTTTAATGTCTCCATTCATGGATTCGTTTCTGGAAAATCTACGGTTACTAATCTACTTGAACTTACTTTCAAAACCATTGAGAATTTTGGTAAAGGTTTGCAGACTGATGTTATATACACAGAATTTAGGAAAGCTTTTGATGTTGTTAATCATAAACTCTTAGGCTTAAAGTTATCTCTTGCTGGATTTCCCACAAGTCTTGTAAGATGGATTGAATCTTATTTAAGCAGTAGAACACAACGTGTTCTTTTTAAACTTGTGAAATCACATGAGTTTCCTGTCACTTCTGGGGTACCTCAAGAAAGCCACCTTTACTCGAAAACATTCTGTCACATGTGTTTACAAAATTTGCGACCATACATTAGAGTCTTTAAATATCTTTCATGATATTGGAGTAACTATGGATACCAAACTTTGCTTCGATATCCATATTAATAAAATTATAAATCGAGCAAATAGTACTTTAGGTTTTATTGAACGATGGGCAAAAGAGTTTAATGATCCCTATATAACAAAAACCTTATTCACCTCTCTAGTGCGACCTATTTTAGAATATGCTTCAATTGTTTAGTGCCTTCGATATAGTTGTTACATTGACGACATTGAATCAGTTCAGAAAAGGTTTCTTTGCTTCTGTTTAAGCCATCTTTAGTGCAATTTTAATTATCACCTACCACCTTATGAATGTCTGCTGCAACTTTTAAATCTTCCTACTTTAAATAATCGGAGAATTATCCTAAATGCTACTTGGATTTTTAAACTTTTAAATGGCTATGTCGAAAGTTAATATCAACTGAGTAAAATTTAATTTTAAATTCCTGTCCGACCTAGAAGATCTTTTGAGTTACTTTACATGAACTTTTGTAGAACTAATTATTTACAAAACGAACCACTCAGAAGCGCTTGTGGGGATATTTGTTTATTTTGTTTCAGATGCAATTTCTTTAAATGAATCCGTCTACTCAATTAAACATAAAGTTTTAGATTATCTACAGTACCGCCACTGACCTGGATCATGCTTTCCAAAGATACATACTTCATATATTCCTGCGATGTTTGGCAAAATCTCATACAATCAAGTTGTGTAGTATAATATGATTATCCAAATCGAGACCACTTACGTCTCGTCTGGCATATGTCGGCGCTTGACGCCGTCCCAGTGGGCAAAAGCAGGGCTTCGAAGCGCTACTAGCAGGGCTTCTAATGGATTTCGTAGTCCTTCCACGCTCATATCCAAGCCCATATACTTTTTTGTATGAAATGGCCAAACTTTCTAAGCCTTCCGCTCTCCCTGCTTTAAAGAGGCCTGCTATAAGCACTCCTTTAGACGGGCTTAAAGAAGAGGTTAACCAAAAGAATTACAAAAATATTTTTTTTTTAATTTCTTTTTATGTGTACCTACTATTTATTCTGTGATTTTATTTTACATATTTTTGTCAGATAAGAGTATTTCTAAGTCATGACGTTGAGTATTATTCAGTATTTTTGAACTAATATATATTTGAATTTTTAACGAAAAAATAACCCTGAAATACAAGCAGAACCAGTTTTTGTAGGAAAAATATAATTGTTGTACTGCCCTGGGTAGCGAAAAATTGGGCCTCATAGAAGCGCTCGTAGAAGAAAAAGCCTACGTTAGAAGAGACCTAGGCTTGAAAACCTGACAGTTTTACATTTTTATTAAAATTTAAATTGTACATAAATAAATTGTAATAATTTTGTATTATATTAATTGCTATAATGCCATAAGTGCTTAGCATTCAAATAAATAATAATAATAATAATATGGACATCGGATTTTTGACTTTGGCGCCATCTATAACTCATACAAATTATGAAAAATTTGTTTTTTTTATTTGATTTTCAATCTTCAAGGATGTACAAATTTTTTAAAAGAAATGTATGTTAATATCTAATAAAGGGCCCAAGTTATAACTTTTAGAAAATGCTTACTTTTTCCTATCCAAAACTGTAATGATACCTTTAATAATTGATTGAAAATCATTCTGATTGAATTTTAATCAGCTTAATTAATTGATAAATTTTTAAAATATAACTATACAATGTTAAAAACGTTTATTGTATTATTCCTTTTATTATTTATTAACATTGACATAACGTACTAGCTAGAATTTGATGCTAGTTCAAATTTGACTACCCTGGTATTAAAAAATTACAAATACTTCAGTCATTTGAAAATATTGAAAAAATTTCAATGGTTTTTGGCGGTTGTTGGTCCATAGAACAAGATATGTTCTAAGGAATTTTTTGGATAAGCTCAAAAAAATTATTTTTTAAAGTCAAATTTTATAATATAGAGCTTAAGTTTATTTCTTGAACTCCCAAACTACGTGATATTTTGATTTAGACCTTGGATGGGCTCGATCAAAATCTCCAAATCAAAACCCTGAAATAAAAAATTCCGAACTACGCTATTCCCAAGCCAAAAAAAAAAATAATCCTCGATCACAAATTCCCCAAATTTATTTTTGGGATAGGCATTAAAACCCCATTTATAAAATCCCCAAACACGATTTGTTCCAAAATTTAATAAAGCCCAAAAAGCATTATGCCCAATCACAAAATCCCCAAGCACAAAATTTTCAAACTTTAAATTCGCAACATTAAAATTCCCAAAATAGAAAGAAATAAGCAATTTCAAAAAATATTTTGAGATGAATTCTATGTTTGTAAATCATAAAATTTAAATTTTAATGATTTTTCATATGAAAAAGCGAAATTTTGTTTTTGTTTTTAGGTAATTTCTCATATAAAAAATAACCCAAGATCCTTTGGTCAAAATTTCACTTTTTTCTTTTTTGTTGAGTGATTTTTTGTTTCTTTTTTCGAAAAAAATTAGTATTTTCCTTTAACAACCTGCTTTTATAGATTTCTAAGCATAATTCATTGATTTAAAACGGGCCTACAAAATGGAAAAAAACTGGGTCTTGAGAGTTCTGTTTGTATGAGGGAAGTAGTAAAGGGTGTCTTATCTCTGGGATTTGGATTTTGGAGATTTTTAATTTTGGGATTTTGTGATTGGGGATTTATATTTGGGGATTCTGATTTGTCGATTTTGTGAATGAGGACATCGTATCCAATCCTTTATATATATTGTATAAACACCCTATACTTCACTCAAGCTTGTTAAACTAAATTTGATGTGTTTATCAAGGAAATATATAAAATAATAAATTTGGGCTCATTATTTTTAATATAGTTTTATTTTTTGATACATTTTTGATAAATTTATAAAATGAAATTAATGGAAACATAAAAGAATTATTATATAAAGTAAAAAAAAAATTATGACAATATAATTAATATAATCCTTTCTTTTATAAACAAAACAGTTTCATTTAGTTGAAAACGATAATCTAATTATTCATAATTATTTTATTTAAATACATAGTAAAATATTATTGGTAACTAGTATAAAAGCCCGTCCTACGAAGGGTTGAAAGGATTAACGCTAAACTGTAATTATTTTTTGCCATTATTACAGTGGTTTTACAACTGTTCTGAAATATGTTCAGCCTGAAAGTATGCACATATGTACATAAAAGGCAAGCATGTCACTGATAAGTATCAAATGAATTTGCTGTGCATACTTTCAGGCTGATCGCAAAAAATAATTACAATTTGAACGATATCGGGCGCAGGGCAGCGTGCATGCTTTTTATATATGAAGATATATTTTTCTTATATATAATATAATAAAAAGGGAACATTATCAATTGTATATCAGTAATTATCTGATTGATTCAGATAATCAGTAAAAACAACAGCATCATCGTCATCATCAATGGCATCATGATCACGTCTTGCACATTTTAGGAATTTTAAAGCTTCTATGGGCAAATCGAGTGACTTTTTTTTGCAGCTTCTTTTTGCCAGATATCAAGGGATCAGAAGTAATCAGGAACCCGTAAAAAATGTATTCGTTGCTCTTGTCGCGACTACATTTATGAGAAAAATGCTCTCTAAAGTTTTTGAAATCTTTGATACGACATTCTTCAGCTTCTTCAGATAATTAACCTATGGGCAATAACGCAAAAGATATTATTAGATATTTAGTGCTACTTACGACCATGTTTCGTGCTGCGGCGAAGTCAATCAGCCTCATTCCGTTATCGCATGTGTTGTCGTGGAGGCTGCACTTTTCGAATGTTGGACCAAAGATGTTTTTCTTGACCACCTTAACGTTGAAGTCACCAAGCACAATTTTTATGTCGTGACGGAGGGAACGCTCCTAACCATCTTTAGGGCGCTCGTAGCAAGTTTCTTTGATCTCATCGTCCTTGTCCTCTGTGGGAGCATGCGCACATATTAGGCTTATATGAAAAAATTTAGACTTGATGCGGATTATGGCAAGTCATTCATTTACAGGTGTGAATCGCAGGACGTGATGCCGTTACGATTACAGGATGCTTGCCGTAAGAAACCCTGTCCCTTCCATCGCATTTCTTGGATTGCAGTGATATCAGCTGTGTATCTTTCCAAGTTATAAATCAGTCGGATAGAGGCACCTTCCCAATTAAGAGTTCGGACATTCCAGGTGCATATCCGTACATCATTACCAGTTTTACGTTTGCTGTAGTCGTAATCAGATTTGGGAATAATTTTTCTCATTATTCTTGTATGTTTCTTTGAGATTAATTTTTCCCGTGGTGGGCTTCAAATCCTACGCACAATCTTTTTAAGCCTAGGTGGTCCTCCGCTCAAATTAGCCGTCAAACTGACGAGGAGGTTTGAGTCGACTTGAGGCGAGGCCTCGCCAGGTTAAGGCAGACAAACACGTTGCAATGTGAATGTTCGCCACATTATTGTCATATCAATGAAAAAAAAGTTAACAATTAATAATGCAATGTGGTTGAAACACACAATAATAATGTAATAGAATCTGGATACATACCTATTCAAATATTGGACTATATCCCTGCAAACATTTTCTGAGTGCCTCAAAAAATGACTCTAAAATGAGTTTTTTTCATGCGTGTTTTGTGAGTACGTAATAAAAGAACTAATGAAGAAGTCTTTGATGGGATTGCTAAATGATTGATTGAAAAACTCCTGAAAAAGTCATTATTATGCTTGCTTTATGAGGACTCCTTTAAAGCACTCTTGAAAGAGTCTTTAATATGATTGTTAAATGATTGCTCAGCCTTAAAAGCGTCTTTGAGTCCAAATAGAGACATAAAACAGTTATTATTATGAATCATATTTTGGAGCCCACAACCTACGAAATTGTACTCTTAAAGGAGTCTTTTTTGAGCTCATTATGACGGTAATTTTCATTAATGGGGCATTTCATGTGAAGCGGACAACGGAAACAAATTTTTATTCTGAAATTCGTTCACATTTGGCCTAGTTGTACTTCTGGAAGGTGTGTACGTAATCACACAAAAATATTTTTATGAGCCTTAGTTATGGGCTTCAGCAGAGTTGGCGAATCTACTTTTCGAAAAAAAATTTTAAAAAAATATTAAACATAGCGATTTATATAGAAATTTGACGGTTTTTATGTATTATGAAATCAGATTTGAAATTCTAATTTTTTTCCGGCTTTTGCAAGACCGGAAGTAAAGTTTTCAAATTAAAATTTTATTAATTTAGCCGGTTTTTTTTATTCATTTTAATTTTAAAATATGTACAAATTTTTTTCTTTTGCCAGACCGGAAGTAAAGTTTTCAAATTAAAATTTTATTAATTTAGCCGGTTTTTTTTTATTCATTTTAATTTTAAAATATGTACAAATTTAAAATAATGCACAAAATATTTCAGAGTGGGATACACATTACTTTAAGAGAGAGACTAATTTATGTATATACTGTCAGCGTCAAAAGTGAGTAAACACATACAAAACAAAAAAAAAAAAAAAAAATGGAACTTGTCTTCTCTGCTCAAATAATAAGTGAAACCAATAAAATGTTATAACAGTAACTCAATCTTATGCCATTATTAACAATTCACACTATTACTTTATTTACAAAAACAACAACAACAATCCTTTTTTTGGCATCAAATAAAAAAAAACAAAAGAATGCCAAATATTACATAAGAATTGCTTTTAATACTGTGTTGCCTTGGAATATAGTGTACAGTGTAAGTGTTACTTACTTTTGACGGGATAAAACTTGGAATTTTTTTGTTTGGTGCTAAAAAAAGGAATCCTGTTTTTGTAAATAAAATAATAGTGTGAATTGTTAACAATGACATAGAGTTTGATTTAGAGTTATAACATTTTATTGGTTGCACTTATTATTTGAGCAGTGAAGACAAGGTTCTTTTTTATAAATTTAATCGCTTTTGAAGCTGACAGCATATACTGAAATTAGTCTCTTTCTTAAAGTAATTTGTATCCCACTCTGAAATTTTTTATACATTATCTACATATTTACTTCAACGAACATTTCAAAATTAAAATTAATAAAAAAAAACGGCTAAATTAATAAAATTTTAATTTGAAATCTTTACTTCCGGTCTTCTAAAAGAAAAAAATTCCAAATTCATGATCTTATTTAATAATAAAAAATAACCGTCAAAAGATCACTATGTATAATATTTTTTTAAACATTTTTTTTATTTTTATTTATTTTTTATTTTATAAACTGCTTACGAAAAATTCGTATTTCAGATTCGCCAATTCTGTTGAGCCCATTACTTGACAACTAGGTTAGGTTAGGTAGAGGGGGCAGCCGGTGTATATGAAATAGCATACACCAGCTCACTTAGACCAGAGAGGTCCATTGTGATACCGCTGCACACAGGCCTTCATTAAAAAATGGAACTAAGTCTTATCGCCGAACAGGCTGCTGTCCGTTTGGCAACCAGGTCCAGTGGTGGAAGATGAAGTACGGTCTCTAAGGCTGCAGTCGGTGTTGTTCTCAGAGCACCGCTGATGCATATAGATGCCATTCTCTGCACTTTTTGGAGTTGTTCATAAATGTGACCTTGTCTAAGGACGGCCACCATGTTACTACTCCATACAGAAGAATGGGTCTTATGACCCCAGTATACAGCCAGTGAACGATACGAGGCGAAAACCCCCATCTTGTCCCTATGTCTTTTTTGCACGTATTAAGTGCCACTGTGGCTTTTTTAGTGCGCTCTGCTGTGTGTAACTTCCAGCTGAGCTTTCAATATAGTATTAGTCCCAAGTACTTTGCGTTATCCGCAATGGACAGAACAGACCCATTTAGTATGACTGGTGTTAAGGACGGAATTTTATATTTCCTGGTGAATAGGACAGCTCTGTTTTAGCCGGATTAGCTCCAAGACCACAGGGCTTGGCCCATTGTTCAAGTCTGCAAAGAGCCCTTTGCATAATGTTGCATAGAGTAGTAGGAAACTTGCCTCTGACTGCGACTGCTAGGTCACGGCGTAGGCTGCCACTATACATCCATCTCTCTCAACAGATAGCAGTATGTCGTTAACTACCAAATTCCAGAGGAGTGGAGAGAGAACACCTCCTTGAGGCGTTCCTCTTGAGACAGATTTTATGGCGCTGTGCGCGCCCAGGTCCGAAAGAACTATTCTACTGTTGAGTAGCTTGTCTATAAGCTCTGTAATGATCTTGTTCACACCTAATCCGAGTAGTGCTCGACGTATTGATTGTAGTGTTACGTTATTAAAAGCTCCTTCTATATCTAAGAAGGAAACCAAAGTAAACTCATTATTTAATAAGAATTTTTCTATGGTCCCGACCAGCGTATGTAGGGCCGTTTCCATTGATCTTCCTTTGTTGTAGGCATGCTATGAAGCCATTAGTAGTGCAGAATCAATGTTACTGCGGAGGTACAGATCTAAAAGGCGTTCTAACGTCTTTAATAGAAAAGATGTTGGGCTTATGGGCCTGAAGTCTTTTGGGGTGGTATGTGATGCCTTCCCTTCCTTGGGTATAAGGACCACCCTTGCTTTTTTCCAAGCTGTGGGAATATGCGTTACACTTATGCAGCCATTCAAAATTGTACGAAGCCAGGGTATTATGATAAGTATGGTATTTCTATAGGGTAAACGCCGCCAGGTCCCGGTGATTTGTAGGGTTTAAAGCTGTTTACCGTCCATTTTAACTTCCTGTCAGAGACGAAGCCTCATGCTGGGAAGAGCTGAGGTAGGGCAGAGGTGCACACACGGGCGCGCCACTACCAGGGAAGTGCATGTCTAAGAGAAGGTCAAGAGATTCCTCGCTAGACATTGTCCATGAGCCATCCGACCTTTTGAGGTAGCCGGGTGTGCATGGTGTAGTAGCAAGAATTTTACGCAGCCTGGATGCCTCTGAAAAATCTTCAATTCCTTCACATAATTGTTTTCAAGAGGATCTTTTAGCTTTCTTTGTTTCGGTTTTGAAAACTTGACAATTAAGGCTCATAAAAAACTGGGCTTAACAACTAAAGCTCATAAAAAGCTGTTTAACAGATACAGATCAGTTTAGCAGTTATATGTATAGTGTTATCAGTTTAATAAAATGAAGTTGTGATGTAATCAGTTCAGTTGTTTTTGTTGTATTGCTTTTAAAATATTTCTGATAAGGTCTATGCTATTCCTCACATGAAATTCATACAGTTTAATGAAACTCCAGCATGATCAACTTCGCACTACACTCACGACGTCAACGTCCATATTCATCAACAACAATAATTGTAAACATATGTTGAAGATGCTTATACGCTGGCTTAACGACGATAAGCTCTATGCATATCAGAGAACTGCAAAACTCACATAAAAATATTCATACGCAATCAACTCTGTAAAAATCATGCCTCTGCGTTCAATCAATCTGACATGCTCAAATGCACACACTCGCTGTTGAGTTTATATTCAATCAAACAATGAGCTTCGTGTTGGCTCTGTGATTTTAATCAACGGTCGTCTTCGGATTCATATTTCACGCTTGTTCGTTGAGCTCAACAACGATTATTTTCATCAAGAATGAAACGCAAAAAGCAAAAATCAACACGTAAGAGTTTTTTCATGTGCAGACAGAGAGAGAGAAAGAGAGAACAAGAAAATGAAGAAGGGTGAAGTTTTTATTACCATTGATTGCAAACAACTAAATTTAACTATTTCTTTGATTTCTCATTTACGAAACACATATGCGTATCAGGGATGATATTTTGGGGCTTTCAGGGTTTTTTGAGCCCTTTTTCATTTCATAAGCCCCGAAGCCCTTTCAATTCATTTTAGGCCCTTTTGAAAAATTCTTCTGAAAAATATTATCAAAGAAGTATGTCACATCGATGTACAAAATTTAAATTTTTAATAAAATGATTGTAAATCGATCTCAATAAAATAAGTCCTGTTAAATTTTTGGAAATTATAGCTATAGAAAAACAAAAAAAAAAATTAAACAATTCTCCTCAATTTTGTTTTTTTTTTAAGCTATATTTAAGCATTATTTAAGCTTTATAAGCCTACGCAGGTAAGTTTTTGATAGACTACAGAAATAGTAGACTTGTAAAAATCTATTAAAATTGAAGAAAATGTTTGAAAAACTGATGTGCTCATATTTTATATAAAGCCGCCATGTTAGTATTATGCAGAAGAACCACTATTTTGTAGTATTGATTGACATCTACAGGAAAATTCCTAACAAACATTTGGTATCTACTATAATAGACGAAGTATGAAGTTTTCTGCACACCCTCCTAAAGAATGTCTAAATTTTCGAATCGATTTTACTTATAATAGTATCCCAAAGTAATTCTATAGGTTTAAGAATGGAATTTTGAGGTGGACAGCTTTAAGCACGATACATTCCTTACAGCATGTTATCATGCATATAGATGAAAAGGCGAACCCGTAAAAAAGGCGCCATCGTAGTCTTAAGTAGCCTTAACCGATTAAGTATTTAATGTCAATTTTCAATGAACTTTCACCCATTTTTTTTCTATTATCTGCACCAAAAATAATTTCCGACGTATGATATCCTATATGGGCATTTTATGATATCCTATATGGACAAAAAATTAAAAGTTATTAAAAACTCATTATTTTATGATATTGTCTTAGAGAAACCTTTCAATTTTATTCATTGAGGCGATTTATACATAAATTAATTTACCATGATGATCAAATCGTCTGTTTCACAAATGTAGTTTTTATTTATAATAAATGTTTCGAAAAGTTCTTGTTTTAGTAAAAATGGAAGATATTGGCTAAATATAGTAACAAATGGTTGACGTAAAGAGCGTAAAATATATTTAATTTGTTTTTTAATTACTAAATTACAATTATCTAATTTTTCAATTGAATCCTAATGGAAAAAATGTCACGTTCAAAATGTCACGTATCGACTCAGATTATGATTAAAAAATAAAAAAGTACTGAAGATATTTGAATCAAACAAAATACATTAAAATGTAACATTATTTCGTAAGATTCTAAAACTAGTGAATTCTGATTTTCTATATATAGACACGAAAACTACAGCCTTTTTTGTTTATTTTTTGAACCAGGACTATGCCTACTATAAACTTTGGCACTAATCAAAGTGCTACCTAAGAGCTTCAATGTAAACTAAAAAGAAAACGCAAATATGTTTTACTTTGCCTTCTTTTCACTTTAAATGTGTGCGACGGACACGTTTGACATTATGGAAATGCCTATATAAAACTTCACGCTCTTTCTGATATCTCTTCATGATATTTGATATTATGTCAGAATTTATCTAAATAAATTCTTAAGAAGTAATAAACAATTATTTGCATAAAAATTCGTTTTTTCCACCTTTAATTAGTTTTGATTTAACTAATTTTGTTGCCCAAGGCTCTATATTCCAAAATTGTATAACATTCATAAAATTATTCTTTATAAAATTCCGGCATTCCTTAATATGTTTTCTTTGTAGAACTGATTTTATTTTAGTATCATGCCCATTTCGTCCCGCATATTTGATTCGTCCTCTTATAAGTCTTAACGCAGACTCTTTGTTAAATTTATCATCATATCCAAGGTTGATTTATAAGGTTGTCGCAAGGGAGAGAGCGAGTACCCATAATTGTCAAATCGAAGTTGACAGCTCATAGGAAATCTGCAAGTGCTCTCTATTATCGTCCGTTTTTCTTTCGTAGTCATTCGCAAAATTGGCTGGTTTTGACAATTATGGGTACTGAGAAGAGAGTGCGATCAGCCCTGCGACAACCTTATAAATCAACCTTGATCATATCTTTCTGAGATTCTTATTTATATAACCAATGACTCGAAAGAATACTCCTAAGTTTCTTTATCGAAGAATATATCGATCCAATTTGCGGTTTTCTGTTATTTTTATTATTTTGGTATGCTTGTTACATTTGGAAATGATTTGTTATTTTTATTTGTATTATTAACTTCTGTGGCGGCCGTGGCGTAGTGGGTAGAGTGTGTGCCTCTTACGCCGCCGTCACCTCTCTGCAAACAATGGCAAACCTCAGAGAGTAAAAGCTGCCATGAAAAGCTTCTTGAGAACAATGTTCATTAATATAGGTTAAGTCACTTGAGAGAAAAGCACTCTTTTTCTGCCTTTGCTCGAACTGCCAAAGTAGCTGTTAGCTAAAAATTGTACAGATTCAATTTTTTTTTTCTTGATTTCCTTTTATCCATTCTGACAGTTCGATTGAGCTTCTCTCAAGTGACTTAACCTGTATTAATAAACCTTGCTTGAGAACATAAGCCGTTCGGAGTCGGCGTAAAACGTTGTAGGTCCAGTTCTCGATCATTTGTGTGCAATAATTTCACATCACACACAACACAATTGATCATAAGAAGCTCGGTCAAAGTCCTTTCAAGGGCTGAAATGGCCATTTCGTTTTTTTTTTTTTTTTATTATTAACTTATTAAATAAATGGCTTTGTGACAAATTTTTTTTGAGAAATTAACCATATAGATTATTTTTTTACATATGTTTGACTTTTCCAATGAGAAATTAACTATATATGTAGATTATTTTTTGATATATTTTTGACGTTTGCAATCAATGCACAAGCCTTTTTTTTAAATGCAATGGGAGCTCTATATATGAAATCAAATCTATTTAAAAGAAAGAATTAAGTAATATTACTCTGACCCACAATTTCTGATTCTGAAAGCTGATCGTTTAAACAAAAATGTGCTATTTTGGTGACAAATAATTAAAATTCCCTGCTTAGGTCAAAATAGTGAAATAAAAAAAATCTGAAAAACTTTGAAAACAGTTAATTCAAAATCTATTTGGTTATATGTGGTCATGGCAGAATATTCAAATAGAAAGTCTTTTATATTAAATTACCACTAAGAGCCCCATTCATGTCAAAAATGCCCTATTTTTGTATAAATTTTGGCCCATTTACAACTAAGCCAATATCATCCCTGATCCGTATACACTTTAATGCCAATACTCAAACATGTGAATTCATTCCGTCAATCAGCTTACACAAACGACTACTTCAGCAGCATCATTTTATTTTATTCAACGACACACTCGTTCACTCAAACATGTGAGTTCAATCAGACGAACTCAAACTCAAACTGACACAAATCGCCAGTATTGTGCTGATTTTATTCAACGCTGAACTTTGTTGAATGAGTTGAGTTGAGTAGGAATTCCAGTGAATGATTTAATCAAGCAAAAAGTGAGTTTTGCAGTTCTCTGATGTATATTAACTTAGCTTTAAGAATATCTGAACAAAAAACTGCAACATCAGCAACTTATAGATACACACACCGAGTGATGATATGAATAATTATCTGAATTAGAGTGGGAGCGTCTGTTGGAAGTCGTATGGGGTATTAGTACCCCCTACTAAAACATTCTAGTTCAAGTTAATAGCACCCAGCTAAATCTCCACCGCTGGATTAACTTTGATGGTAGACCTCATTTTTTAATAAAAGAAACAGATAATTAATTTTAGTGTAAGACTGAAACAACATTTGCTGTCGACAGAAATGCCATATGAAACGCTTACAAAAAATTCTATAACTACGCCCAAACCTGTTCATATATTCTAACCCTTAAGCCTTCACCGTACCTAAATTGATATAGCCATCATAAATATTGATTTTCGTATTGAAACACTCATATTGTCAAAGTCAAAGTCGTCAAGTAGAATTTGATGAATTGTTTCTAGGCATTTGAGGGTTTAGAACCAAATGCATGCAAACATGTTAAGCATATATTATATTTATTTATTTATCTTAGTGAACTTGCTTAACAATAATAAACCATATGTTAAAGTATGTTTCTATGCTTGCTTAACGCTGATACGCAAAAGGCAATGAAGCTAGGTCTCTTCTAACGAAGGCGTGCATTTACTGCTACTTTTGGCGGTAAGACACATGACTTCCTCGCTGCTTCTGCAAGCGCTTCTATGAGGCCTAATTTTTCACTGCGCAGGGCAGTACAACAATTATATTTTTCCTACAAAAACTGGTTCCGCTTATATTTCAGGGTTACTTTTTCGTTAAAAGTTTGCATATATATTAGTTCAAAAATACTGAATAATGATCAACGTAATGACTTAAAAATATTCTTATCTGACAAAAATATGTAAAATAAAATAAAATCACAGAATAAATAGGTAGACATATGTATATAAAAAGATATAAAAAAAATATTTTTTTAATTGCTTTGGTTAACCTCTTCTTTAAGAAATTCTAAATGAGTGCTTATAGCAGGCCTCTTTAAAGCAAGGAGAGCGGAAGGCCTAAAAAATTTGGCCATATCATATAAAAAAGTATATGGGCTTGGATATGAGTAGGGTAGGCCTCCGATATCCATTTTAAGGCCTGCTAGTAGCCCTACGAAGGCCTGCCAATGTCTACTGGGTTGCTTAAACAATAATAACACATACACAAAATATGCTCATTCACTTCCCTGTAGGAAAATCAACTAATTTAAAAGTAGTTGAAAAAGTAGTTTTTTGTCAATCACAACTAGTTGAAATTCTGACTTTTTTCCATAGAACGAACTAACATATTTTGTATGGTGATGTCCGCTAAATAAGTCAATTGACTTTCGTCTGCATATATTTTCAACTACTTGTTAAACTAGTTAAATTTAAATAATTTTTTTAATTACTTTAAAATAACCAATTAAAAACTATTTAATATTCCAATTACTGAAGATGAATTTAAAAGCATACAGATTTAAAAATCTGTATATATATACAGATATATATATAAAATATACAGAAATATATAATCTGAAAGCAATATGTAAACAAAGTTAAAAGTGATCAGAGTTTTTTAATGGAAAATTGTGAAATGTCGTTCTTTGTGGTGTTTTAATTGATTTTAAAATAATTCAAAAGTGATTCATGCCAAGCTTCATTCCAGTTAATTCAAAAATGGACTAGTAATTACATTCAAGCAGTGCAACAGAAGTACGCTGCGATGGTATATATAATTTAATTATTCCTTTCTTCATTGGGCTATTTCTGCTTCCAACAGGTGATAGTTCCAGAAGCTGGAGGAACTCTGCTCTTATATGTGAGCATGCCTACCACGTAAGCAGTTTACAAAAACGGGCACGCCACCGCCTGGGTACATGAGCGAAGGTGCCGATCCATTTGATCGGAATTGTGTGGATACTGCGCCTGTTATTTAACACGAGCCAACTTTTTGATGCCTCATTTTAAAATACGAGCTAAGCAAGCGTGTCAGCGGGATTTTCCACGCTTTGCAACCATCAATCATAGTCGACGGACACACCGATATTTGGCTTAGTGCTTCTTTTAAGTGTCAATCGCAATGAAGTGATGGAGCAGACTCGACGCTACGTAGGGAAAGGCGTGCGTCTTTACTATTGAAGTGATGAGGTGTTTGCTGAATGGTTAAGCAATGCATCAATTTCCGCACAAAGTCCAAATTGTCCAATGTTTGCTAAGCACTACCAGTTTGTAATTTGAATATCTTAAATAATAACGAATTTTTAATCGTTCCACAGGGTTTAGAGGCAGTTTATTAGTTTTAAAGTATGTTTACCACGTCTGTCTTGCAGCTCAATGTCGTAAATAAAAAAATATGTCTTTTTGAAACAAAATGTTAGTGAAGCCTAAAGTTAATAATATTTGATGAAATAACATTGTTATATATATATAAACTTGTAATCTAATAAAAATTTGCAATTAAAACATGTCCAAGTCAGAGTAGTTGCCGCCTTAATTAATTCAAAGTACTTCATATACTAGTTTATTTTAAATTAGTTTTTTAATTAGTTGTTTTTAAAAACAAGTTAGTTTGTTGCTATAGGGTTGCTTAAACACATGCATATATACAAAGTATGTATGTCCACTTGCTTAAACACCCTATAGGAACAAACTTACTTGTTTTTAAAAACAACTATTTAAAAAACCAATATAAAATAAACTAGAATATAAACAACTTTGAATTATGTTAAGGCTGCATCCACATCAATTCTAAAAAGTTTTTATTGCATTATTTATAGAGTAATTAAAATACTACTTAAAAACAAGTGGTTGATAAACTACTTTGAATTATATTAAGGCGGCAACTACTCTGATTTTGGCATGTTTTAATTTCAAATTTTTATTAGATTACAAGTTTATATGTATTTAACCATGTTATTTCATCAAATATTATTAACTTTAGGCTTCACTTAACATTTTGTTTCAAAAAGACATATTTTTTATTTACGACATTGAGCTGCAAGACAGGCGTGGTAAACATACTTTAAAACTAATAAACTGCCTCTAAACCCTGTGAAACGATTAAAAATTCTTTATTATTTAAGATATTCAAATTACAAACTGGTAGTGTTTAGCAAACATTGAACAATTTGGACATTGTGCGGAAATTGATGCATTGCTTAAGCATTCAGCTAACACCTCATCACTTCAGTAGTAAAGACGCATGCCTTTCCCTACGTAGCGTCGATTCTGCTCCATCACTTCATTGCGATTGACACTTAAAATAAGCACTAAGCAAAATATCGGTGTGTCCATCGACCATGATTGATGGTTTACCTCATATTTTGAAATGAAGCATCAAAATGCTGTCTTGTGTTAAATAACAGGCGCAGTATCCTCACAATTCCGATCAATTGGATCGGCACTTTCGCTCATGTACCCAAGTGGTGGCGTGCCCGTTTTTGGAAACTGCTTCCGTAAACTGCATTCACGTAATGAATTTATGTATATATTTTTAATATATACACATCCAAATAAATTATCTCTTTGATGTATAGAAGTTTAAAATTTCTGTGCTTTTATATTCATCTTCAGTAAGTGAAATATTAACTAGTTTTCAATTGATTTATTTTAAAATAGTTAAAAAATAATTAAAATTTAACTAATTTAACAAGTAGTTGAAAATATATGCAGACGAAAGTCAATTGACTTATTTAGCGGACATCACCATACAAAATATGTTAGTTCGTTCTATGGAAAAGAGTCAGAATATCAACTAGTTGTGGTTGACAAAAAACTACTTTTCAACTACTTTTAAACTAGTTGATTTTCCTACAGGGCAATAACAATACACACAGAGGCTCTTACAAGCTTTGAGAACATTTTAACAGCCGAAAACAAAAACAACATCCACACACATACATAAAATATGTACGTCCACTTGCTTTAACACATATAAACACATGTTGAAATTATGTTGAATAATTTAAAAAACAAACAAAAACTGCCGGTATGATTGTAAAAATTTTAAGTTTAAAAAAAAGGCACAAACTTTCAACCACAATAAGGACCACTAAGCCTTTGCTTTGTGGTTAAAAGCCCTGACCTTATGCTACCGCGCGTTTTTGTTTTGGTTTATTTTACCGTGCCTACACAATTTAAAACGTTGATGCGTTTTTCGTTACAAGACTTGCATCGTATTTTATGTTGCGTTTGCCACGATATTTAATGCTATGTGACGCAGACATGTATATAGAAGAAACTCCAACATAAGCTGCGTTTTTTTCATAAGAGATCAGGATCATAACATCAAATTTGTAAGCAAAGCAAAAAAAAACACATGATCCAGCTGGATCAATTCAATTGAGTATATTCTATGTTTTTAAGTGTTTGTGGCCGAACTGCAAAAGTAGGCAACACTTGACCGTTTGATGATGGACACATGGCGCTGCTTATCTTATCTAATCTTAAAAATAAAAAGAACCTCAGGTGTTCATCTGTATGCAGGCAATAGCGCCACCTGTCCGTGAGCAAAATACACCGTTTTTTCCAACATCCAAATCGGATTTGGATAACGATTTAGAGTGCACAAAATCAGTTTCACACCTAGATGGCGTTGTGAACATATGAAGAGCTGGATTTTGTTTGTTTTGTTTTGCATGCAAATCGGAACAAGTTAATTTTTGGCACAATATTTTAGTAACATAACCTTCTGATGTTTTATTTTCGACAAATGTACTCTAGGTAGTCTGGTAGCTCAGTTGGTAATGGAAGAACTTGTACCCGGTAAGTTGTGCGTTCAAATACCGCAACATGCTTTTTCTTTTTTAAATTTCGATACAAATGTGAGTTTAAAACTATATTTGAGTTATATGAAATATATCGTATTTATATGGAAATTCACAGATCTTAAAATAAAACAAAATTTTAGATTCAATGTTGCATTCGTTAATATTGCAGCATGTACTATTTCCAAATCAATCTATGCAAGGCTTACTTCGAAAAACGATAAGAAACTGCACTAGAGTCATATACAGAACAAATAGCATCTCATATCACAAAAATTAATAAGTGTGTAGCAAAGAAATAAAACAAGACAAAGCAGAAAAAGGGAACAGGAATATATATAAGATATTTTCTGAAAAATTTTAGTCATCTAGTGGTACATGGTACCCTAGCATAACCCCAAGTGGCATAATCCCAATTTTTAATTTTAGGACTTTGTCCCTTTCTATACAGTGACAAAACCAAAATTTTTTTACTTGGTTTAAAGTTACAGACTACCTAGAGTACATTTGGTATAAAGTCAATTTTGAGCTTAAAAAATGGAAAAATTTGGAGAAACATTTCTATTGTTTTTTTATATATTTATTTTTTATAATAGTATTAGGTCAATAATAACCTTATACGAACAAATTAACTTGTTTTTAAAAACAACTAATTAAAAAACTAATTTAAAATAAATCAGTATATGAACTACTTTTAATTATATTAAGGCGGCAACTACTCTGATGTTGACATGTTTTAATTGCAAATTTTTATTAGATTACAAGTTTATATATATTTAACCATGTTATTTCATCAAATATTATTAACTTTAGGCCATCAGTAATAGTTTTCAATTGGTTATTTAAAAGCAATTAAAAAAATAATTGAAATGTAACTCGTTTAAGAAGTAGTTGAAAATATATGCAGACGAAAGTCAATTGACTTATTTAGCGGACATCACCATACAAAATAAGTTAGTTCGTTCTATGAAAAAAAGTCAGAATTTCAACTAGTTGTGGTTGACAAAAAACTACTTTATCAACTACTTTTAAATTAGTTGATTTTCCTACAGGGAATGGCTACGTAATTAAATAGTAATATAAAATTATAGTAGTTACATAAAACAAAAGAAAATCAAAGGATAGGATGGAATGCAAAAAAAAAAATCAAGGAAAACAATTTAAAAAAATTAAATAAAAAATTGTTCTGTCGTTCCAACAACTTGCCTGCAAAAAGGACGTAAGGTCAGAGTATCGTTTTTTCTGTGTTTATCGGCAATATCCTCAAACCGGCTGCATATTTTCCCATGTCTACATGGTTTTAAAATCGTATCTTTTTTAATTATAAAGTATACTTAGCAAAGAATATCGTTAGAAAATGTTACGTTTTCATCATCTTCATCTTCTTTTTCCTCTAGTTTAGCAGAAATTCAAACTTTTCTTCAACAAGACTTTACTCTTATTCATTATGGACTGTAAAAACATGCAAACATACATTTTTTTGCAGGTCAACTTTTGCCATAGCATATCTATTAGATGACTTTTATTCTTAAATTTCTTTTTCGTTCTCTTAAGCACGTCGAAAGCTCCGTCCAGTGCTTGACTCAGCTCTGTGTATTTTTGCAGTTTATCATCTCTTGTAAATTTGAGAAAGTATCAAACACTGCCATGTTTTGACATTTGGATCGCCAAATAGCTATTATGGCCTTCGAGGGCACTGATCGTATGCACATTCTCTCCAAACGATGACAATTGCCGAGAACTTATCTAAGTAAAATAGAGTTATATTACTTTTATTGTGTTATTGAACTTTTAGTTTTAATAAGGTGTACTTTTTGAAACCACAGCCCTTCATAATACTCCAGCATTCTGTCAAAAATGTTGCCATGGGCAGTCTGGAAAGCTTCGTTTTTTAATGCTTCTTGTTTGCATAAATTAAATTCTACTAAAATATTGTCCAGATCAAGAATCGGCAGGGGAAAAAGTTTAATGAGAAGACGTTTTGCATCATTATTTTTAGTTAGAGTTTTGCTTAACTCTTCGAATTTCGTTGGTCGTTTTCTAACCGCTTGTTTGAAATGAAACCAGCAGCCCTTTAGCTTGGTATTGGGGAAGACTTTCTTAATAGAATTTCGAAGTCCAAGTTCATAATCGGACATAAAACTTGTTGGTTGTAAATCTGTTAAGTTATTGTTAATGAAGCTAAATAAGGCCCAGTTTCACCAACTATACTTAAGTTGAACTTAAGTATAAGCTCTGAAAATACGTTTCATCAGCCATACTTAAGTTGAACTTAAGTATGGAAAATGCGTGACTTAAGTTATACTTAAGTCGACAATAGCAAACAGCTGATATCATTCTGCAGAACAATTTTGCAAAACAATTCTGGAAAATATTTTGTGAAAACAAAAAAAAAATTCAAATGGATTTTGATTGGGATTGCCTTTGGATTCTTTTCTTTTACTCTTTTTAATGTATTTTACACTTTCCTATTAGTTTCCTTTTCTAATAAGTTTTTACACAAATGTCAAAAAAATTAACACAAACTATTTTTGATGGTGTTGCCATTATTGTTTTAAATTTTGGCAATAGTTAAGTACGGATTGTGAAACGCAAATGCCTCAGAAAAGTTAAGTTGATCTTTGCTGAGGTTAAACTTTAGTACAGTTGGTGAAACTGGGCCTAAATGTTCATACGCTTTCTGAGTTTTCTTTGTCATTAACACATGTGTGACAGGAAATACCTAAAATTTTAAATATTTACGCCTTATTTTTTTAATTTCATACTTTAATAATATATAGTGAAGCGCCTGCAGAGCTTTTTTTTTAATATAAAACAATAATTTACATGATTTTCGTGCCCAATGCACACTGCTCCTAAAGGATCGATAGGTTTCATGAAAATGACAACAAAAACTAAAAATGAGGCTTGATTTGTAATTTTCTTACAATCAATAATATGTTGAAATTTAAGTCGGCGCTGCTCCTTTTTGGGAGCTAAGGGGTTAAGAAGTATTTCACGATGTTGATTCATGGTATTGTTTCTAGCAGAAAAACAAACACACATAATACGTATTTAAAGAACTCATTGGAAAGGTAATAAAATCACCTTTTTAACAATATATCAACCAACATTATAGGCTTACTCGTGTCAACGACAGATGGCAATCCTGGAAAATGAGCAACAGCGTGAAAAGGAGAACGGAGAGCTGCTGGCATGGGGGATTCGTTGTTGAGAGACCAAACTGTGCACACGCTTTAATTCAACTCGTGTCTTTCCTTTATTCTTTACTTTTATTGTTTTTTTAAAATGATCCTGAATAATAAATATTAATTAATTTCAAACGGTGAACTTTACTGTCGAGGGGTTTAACACTCGTTACCGAGCTGTGCTCGTGTGAAGATGAAATCAATCAGTTGAAAGTACTAAGTTTTGACTTTGAGAGCGAATTTCTCAGAATCAGTACTTTCAACTGATTGATTTCATCTTCACACGAGCACAGCTCGGGAACGAGTAAGCCTATAATGTTGGTTGATATATTGTTAAAAAGGTGATTTTACTACCTTTCCAATGAGTTTTTCAAACAGTTTTTCTGCTAGAAACAATAGCATGAATCAACATCGTGAAATACTTCTTAACCCCTTAGCTCCCAAAAAGGAGCAGCGCCGACTTAAATTTCAACATATTATTGATCGTAAGAAAATTACAAATCAAGCCTCATTTTTAGTTTTTGTTGTCATTTTCATGAAACCTATCGATCCTTTAGGAGCAGTGTGTATGTATATAATAAGCAGTTGTTTGTATCCGCATCGTGGAACCACAGCAAATGTGGCGTCCAGTAAGTAATGACGATCAGTTATAAGTAGAGTTGACAGATCCTGAAACGCTGTTATCGGGACAAGCCAAGAAAATTCCGGGATTTTTTATAAGTCGTCAGGACAAAATAATCATATATGTGGAAAAGTGTTTGTATTTGAAGAACATAAACATCCCGCCAATATCGAAAGTAACAAATGCTCCATTATCATTAGCTACTTTACTAGCTCCTTTTTTGCCCCAAGGTAATGCATAAAAGGGTCAGTTCAATCAACTTCAAGCTTGTACTGCTTTTTATTTATATTTTTTACTGTTAATTTTGAAAGAAAACCATATACTTCGAAGTAATATTTTCGAGATTATATGATATGCAACAAATTTTAATTTCGTTGAACAACATGAATAAAATAACTCTTATAAAGAATGTACAAGTTAATTTACTGGAGAAAACTTTCACACTGTCTACATTTTTCTATTCTTTATCTCTCCAACTAGCGAATAAGTTGTCTCTATAGCATTAGTGAATAAGGAATTGTTATGCAAAAGGTAGCAATTGACCAATGCCTATGATGTGTTCAGGTTAAATTTGCCAGTTGAACAGATTGAAGAAAATAGATTGAAGGGGAACTAGTACTGGTTCGCTAAGGGCTAGTGAAGTTGGTAGTTCTGTGCTGGTGTCATTTACTGCAGGGATAAAACTAAAACATAATCAACATGAACATAAATTAAATCTTAATAAGAAACAGTATGGTCATAAATTAAAACTAAGTAATTAAAAGAAAACATCATTAATGTGTCATAAAATTAAATAACCTATAAATTGGGGAACAGCAAAACCACACTGGATAAATTAATTTGTGTTTTAAAATTTACAGGAGAGTTTTTGTTCCGCCAGACGTTTTTAAGACTATCGGGGTTGTTGTAGAAACCAAGAGCTCTTGGAATCAGAATTGAAACCGACAAATATTTCGCTTAGGTGACATCGGATACCGCCAAATCAGAATCTATGACACCAAAGCGTAATATTTGTCAGTTTGAATTCTGATTCCAAGAGCTCTTGGTTTCTGCAACAACACCATATATTTAAAGGTTAAACCCCTTTAAATATAGTCGTAATAGACTCATTCCCCGTCAAACCGACCACCTAATTTTTGGAAGTCACCGTTTTGCACAAAATGTATATGCCATAAGCAGCTTTTTCTTTACCTTTTATTAGGCTCCGAGAGAGAAAAGATCAGGAATGGTAACTTTTCCATACAAGCCCAAAAGGTCAATTTTTTTTGCAGCATAATTTTTTAAAACATTTTTGCTTGGAAGCATAATCTTTACAGAATTAAAAAAATATGCTAATGTCTTGGTCCTGAGGTATGCATTTTTAAAAATCACTATAATGCAGAAAAAGCGTGATTTTCGAACTTTGCTTGTGTTACCACAACAACAACAATAAGATTTTGTCCAAAAAAAATTATGTGATTTGATGCACCTCCTAGTGACCTTTCAAAAGATATGCAGTTTGTCCATAACGGGACATCAAAAAATCAAAGTGGTCGCCTTGGCGTGGAATGAGTCAATATTAAACGTAATATTAATCCGTGATTTTTGGTCAGTTGATCCGGCGATGTTCGAAAATGCCGAATTGAAAAAAAGTCAATTTAGTTCAATGTTAATTTATCCGGTTTTGTTATGCTGTTCCTCAATTAAAAGATATATTTAACATATTTTTGATTTGCACGAGTTATTTTAAGCATTTTTTCACCATCTAGTGTATTTAATAAGTTCTAGAAATTTAGACAGGATTCGTTTTTATTTAGCCCTATTAAAGCTCAGATTTAACTAGCCTAAAAGCTCAACTCCAAAGACCCTTTCACATTCGTCAAGACTTGAATGCAATTTTCAGAGTTTGTAGATAAATTGCTGCTATTTGGGAGAAGAAATAGGTGCGCACAATTGCTTTTGTATAGTAACTTTATGCTTTTGTATAGTAATTTTTTTTTTAATGTCATTTTTTCCAATGTCATGTTTTTTAATATTCTGGGACAAATTCTCCGATAACGGGACACGCGACAAGCACTACGACATCTGGAAAATCCTGACGAATCTCGACCACCTGGCAGTCCTAGTTATACAGAGTGTACCGCAATTGAGTGCAACTATTTACGGAGCTGAAAGGTTATGTTGTGCTGGCCAAAAAATCGTATTGGAGGGGAGGGGGGGATCTATTTTCACATTCTTAGGAGCTACAGGGTTAATTAATATTTCACGACTTTGATTCACGTTATTGTTTCTAGCAGAAAAACTAACTTACATAAAACTTATTTTGATAGCTAATTTTAAAGGCAATGAAATCATGGAATTTTGACTTCGTTTTGTTTGGGAATATGTCAATCCCTGCATAGTGACATAACCCCAAGTAAAAAAATTGAGCTTATGTCATTATATAAGGTGTGACATAGTTCCAAAATTTAAAATTGGGATTATGCCACTTGTGGTTATGTCACGGCATAGTGGCAGATATGCTGGCAATATTTCAACTTATCGATTTTAATTGAAATACTAGTTAGTTTTTGCAGCTGACCTTGTTGTTTTTTTCGTCAACAGCCAACTACCGAACTTGATGCTTGTGAGTTCAATCCTCAGTGGGAGCAGAAAAATTAAAACTCTTAAATCGCGATTTTTTCGTTTTTTTATAATTAGCGCGGCGAATTGCTGTGTTGTTGTTTTAATAAGAACTACTTCGTTACATTGGTTTTACCCCCATCTAGCTCGCCGTATAGTTGTATACGCAGCTATAAAAAATTCACTTCAAAAAACAATTTTTTTGGTCTAGTAAAGATTTCTTGGGCATTTAATAGTTAGATTTTTTTTTTATTCATAGTTTTTGATTTTTAACCTAAAATTACCTCAATTTTTGCACAAAAAATGGAAATTTAATTTTACGGTCGCCATTTTGTCAAAAAATTTATATTTTTCAAATATCAGCGATTTAACGCCCAAGAACTCTTTACTAAACCAAAATTAAAATTTTTATTTTTTCCTGAGGAACCAGTCTCCAGATGTCTTGCCCACCGCAAATTTAAGGTCATTCGCGGTATTGCACTTTTCTGCCTTATCGACGAATATTTTTGGACAAAAATGTCAGGGATAAATAATAAATAGTTATACTTTAATAATGTAAAAAATGTTGGTTTAAAATAAAATACAGCTTAAAAACCAGACACAGTTTCGATAGTATCATAAGAGTGGACGTAGAATTTTTTGTTTGATATATTTGGTGATGTATTTTTTGTTATTGTTCATAACTATGTTGGTTAAAAATAAATACATTTCAATATTCTGTTTAATAAATATAAATAAATATTTCGCAATAATATGAAATTATTATTTTTCCTGTAGTATAGAACATAAATATATTCTAAATTAAATTGAAAATTTAAATTTTAACAAACAAAATATATTTTAAATATAAATTATATGAGTGATTCCACCAATTATCGGCCAACTGTGGAGGTCACCATCTGTTACCGTTATTATTTCAACTACCATCAGTTATGGTATTTCTCTAATAAAATGTTTCACTCATGAACTCTTTTATTTTTCGTGGTTTGTTGTTGGAATTAAAAAAATTGTAATAATGTTATTTTTGACCTCTTCATGACTTTTTCGAAAAAAAAAATAGTATCTCATAAACAATTTTGAGGAAGGCCCTTTACAGAAAGGTTGAAAAATAAAGTCTAATTTTTATGCCCTTGCCCCCCATCTTCAAAATATTTTTAATATTTTTATTGAAAAACTGAGAAATTCTATATAGATTCCGTTTTTTCTCAAAATGGGTTTTTTGTAAACACAGCAACAATAAATAAAGAATAAAATGTAGCGCTTTTTCTTGTGTTGTGTCAAATTATGGCTTTATACTTCATGTAATTGTGTAAAATTTATGCAAGTTAGAGAGTTCAAACATGAATTTTTCTCCCAGTGAGGATCAACCAGACCAAAAAGTGCTTACATCAACATTTTAAGATCAGTACTTCAAGCACACCAAAGGCTCAAAGTGTGACATGAAAACGATTTCTGATCACAATCATACACCCTACTAACCTCTGAGAATGACGTATTTCTACGTCAAAAAAAAAATCTTAAAAAAGGTTTATTTTTTTTTTTCTTCTAAAAACTCCCGGAGGCCCTTGTGCTGATATCTTCAAAACTATCATACTTCACCGATTATTTTCTTATTTCGCATGGCCATTTCTCATGCATTAGCTGGTAGTTAAAAAGAGAGTAAAAAGAAAAGTTTATTGGAAAATTCTTTCATTTGACCCAATAACTAGCATTTATGAGTAAAAAAGCGTTTCTCTATCAGTCATGGTTGCTGTGGATTTGTTATTTATCAATACAATACACATAAGGCCTTTTCCACATGGAGCAATTGAAAAACAACGCAAAATAAACAAATGTTGCTAACCCATGTTAGTACATCGGAACATTCAGATGAAGCAACTTTTTTACAACTAGTTGGCAGCACGTTTGCAATAAGTTTTATGCAACACAACTTGTGTTTTTCTTGATAATTTAAAACAATTGTGTGGTACTTCAAATTGAGAAAAGTATGAATTAAATTTAGAAAAATTCTGTTTTGTTTTTTATTTTGAATACAGGAAGCAGCAATGAGCGAGCGGTTAACAAATTTATGTTTGTTATAGAAGAAGTAGAGAAATATAGCAGCTTATTTAACAGTACGCTAAAAAAGTTCATGGGATGACACATAGATGGCGTTACTAGATTTCAATCAATCTGACAATTGATTCGTGAGTTAAAACATTTTGTGTGCAACGATTGCTATTGAAAAAAAAAATGGAAAAAAGTAAATTTCGAGTTTTGATAAAGCATTGCTTTTTGATAAAAAAAAAAAAATACAGTGGAAACCAAACAATGGCTTGATAAACATTATCCGGACTCTGCTCCATCGAGACAAATGGTAGAAAAGTGGATTGCTGAATTTAAACGTGGTCGTACCAGCACAAATGATGCAGAGTGCAGTGGACGTCCAGACTGTTCAGACTGTTATTCCACAAAACATCAAAAAAATCCACAAATTGGTTATGAACGATCGCAAATTGAAGGTGCACGAGCTAGCTGACATTGTAAAGATATTAGATGTTTGTGTTTTTACCATTTCACACGAACATTTGGGTATGCGAAAGCTCTGTGCAAAGTGGGTGTCGCGTGAGCTCACAGTCGACCAAAAACAATAACGAATTGATGCTTCAGAAGAGTGTTTGGCGCTGTTAAACCGCAATAAAATCGAATTCTATCGTCGATATGTGACAATTGATGAAACATGGCTTCACTATTACACACCAGAATCCAAAAGACAGTCAGCTGAGTGGACAGCAGTCGACGAACCGAATCCAAAGCGAGCAAAGACCCAAAAGTTGCTTGTAAGGTGATGGCGTCTGTATTTTGGGATGCGAAAGGAATAATATTCATCGACTATCTCCAAAAAGGAACCACCATCAACAGCGACTATTATTGTGAACTTTTGGATCGATTGAAGGCTGAAATCGCCAAGAAACGGCCACATTTGCAAAAGAAAAAAAGTGTTGTTTCAAGATGGCAAAATTGAATGAATTGGGCTTCGAATTGCTTACCTACCCACCGTATTCTCCAGATTAAGCCCAAAGCAACTTTTTCCTGTTTTCTTTTCTGCTGGAAAGAAATTCAAGTCCAATGATGAAGTAATCACTGAAATTGAGGCCTATTTTGACGAAAAAGAGAAATCGTATAAAAGTGTTATCGAAAAGTTAGAAAATCGCTATACTCGTTGTATCGCTCTCGAAGGCAACTATGTTGAATAATATAATCGAGTTTTATCAAAATTTTATTTTTTCTTACTTATCCTACGCACTTTTTGAATGACCTGTTAATTATATGCTGCAATGAGAGATCAATGTTGCGTTGTGCGTGACTTGCTCATCTGAAAGCATAGGTTGCAATAATGTTTGGAATTGCAGTGGCTTGAATCTTTCTAAGCAATTGTGTTGCAGTTGGGTTACTTTTTTTTTTCTCCGTGTGGAAAAGGCCTAAAGCGCATATTAGTGTTACTTCATTCTTTTGCTTTAAATTTGTTGCATTACAAGCAAATTTAAGTTTTCTTTTTTTCAAACGCCCTTTATATTTCATTGTGAACTTAGGACATTTTTCTTCAAAGCCAATTTTTTTAATCTCTATTGAGATAAATTAAAACATGACCCTACAATAGACTTATCTTTAATAATGGTATTAAAAAAGTAAGCAAGGAAGTTGAAGCTGGCCTTATCCGGTCAAAAGTTCCGAGCTCTTACACAATTTCAGCATAACATTTTTATAAAAAATCTTTGAAATAAAAATTTATATAATAACCAAAACAATTTTTTTATAATTTAGCTTATTTCTTTCGTTATATCTGTCAAATTTCTGTCAAATTGGTATTTACTTAGTCTACTGATGCTATATCTTACTGACTATCACAAGGATTAATTCATCTATATATATAAAAATAAAATGCATTGTGTATAAAATTGATGTTCTCTGTAATGCACGAACCGATTTTATTTTTTGATTTCCGATTTTGTTTTTTGATGAAAGGTGACGTCAATACGAAGGTTTTTAAGTATAAACGGTTTTTGTATGTGCATTGTTTTATGAGTTATAGTCTTTTGAACATGTTTTTGTGCGTAAATGGTGTATATGGGGAAATATTTGCAAATCGCTATATCTTGGTAAATAAGGGTACTATGGGTATTGGACTTTAGTACAGATGTGGGTAGGGTAATTTTCAAACACAGTAGAAAAAGTGGGCGGAATAAGTCAAAGGGGTGTGGTACTATAAATAAATAACTATATCTCGGTAAACATGGGTACTAGGGTATTGGAATAAAATAGCAAGAAATACTCAAGAGATTTGCACGCAAAAACAACAATCGTTTAAAAAACACGCCCCTATATTGAGAAAACAAAAAAACACGAGAACGGATAAGCCGATTTGAACGAAAATGGCATAAAATTGTTTTGTATTAGATTTAGATGAGAACAACAAAATTTTCTATGCCTATTCCTATGCCTGCTAAGCATTCTAACATTGAAAAACAAAATTAGAAGTGAACCACTGAATCGATTTGAACAAAAAACTTTTTTAAAAAAAAAACAACCGACTACGAAATCACTACAAAGTAAAAAATAATTTTAAAAACACTTTTCCTTTTCATTTCTTGGTCATATTTGACAATTGACAAAATATATTGACAAAAGCCTGTCATCCCTATCGAAGGCTTGTGAAGCAATTATGGCTGATCAAATATCATCATTATTAGCACATAATAATCTTTTATCTCCCTTACGCTGCAGCCACACGTGTTAGTACTGGCAGGCCAGCAAAGAATATGTATTGACTACGAAAATGTTTCGAAATGATATACAAATCTACGCTGCGGCCATACGTGATGGTAAATGTTCATTTGAAAATTATCGTCAAAGGCAAAGGTTCGACCACTTTATTATTTCGGTTGCTTTTATTCAGTGATGCTTTATATGCCAACACAGTACGAAACTTAAATGGGATAAAAATGGGGAAATAATTATTTTGTAAAATCTGTTTATCAATATTTTCCAAAATGAAATGCAACTTATTCATATGATATTTTATGTTTAGGTCACAGCTGCTCGACGGCTACCCTCAAAGTATTGGATGACATTAGGTCCTTTTATGATGATGGTAGAGTAACTCTTCTTTGTCTGCTTGATTTCTCTAAAGCATTCGACACCGTTAATCATGCACTTCTTTGTCACAAGCTAAAATACTTTACCGATTTTGTGACAATGCTGTAAATTTATTGAAAAGCTACTTAACAGGCAGGGTACAAAGAGTAAAAGTTGGTAAAAGGTTCTCGCATCAGAAGTTGGTTTGCAGTGGTGTGCCCCAGGGATCCGTTCTTGGTCCACTTATGTTCTCATTGTTTATCAATGACATTTTCAATACCTGCACATATGCGTCACTGCATGCTTACGCTGATGACGTTCAGCTGTACCTATCTGGTAAAACAAACCTATTGGAAGACTTGGTGTATAAACTAAATGAAGATCTGAACGGTGTTTACCAGTGGGCTGAACAAAATTATCTTCAGTTAAATGCCCTAAAATCATATGCTTTGCCCATATCCAAAGAAAAAAATTCATCACGGGGATATTCCTGATCTTTCAATTGGTGACAAAAACCTTAAACTTGTCTATAGTGTTCGAAGTCTTGGCTTTAAGATTAATTGTTCTCTTACGTGCACAGATCACATCAACGATGTTGTCCGTAAAATATATTTCATCCTGCGGAACCTTAGATTGTCAGCTGAGTATACACCAGTTGATACAAGACGCAAGCTAGTTGTTCAACTAGTCCTTCCGGTAATCACATATGCTGAACTTGTCTACAGTAAATTAGATTCACGATCACAAAATAAATTACAAGTTGCGTTTAATCACGCTAGCTCAATTTAAAAATTTGATACTTGGTTGTATATTGGTTGTACTTGGTTATAAAATAAAGACCCCATGAAATTGAAATTGAAATTGAAAGCTTTTAAGGTCGGCGCTAATATAATCAGACTTTTAATCAGAAGCGCCAACTTCAAAGCATTTGTATTCATGAAGAAATTAATATATTTATGATAATAAAACAAATAAGAAAAAAATTAATATAATAAGATTTCATATATAATAATATGTTTAAATAAATTGTCAAATATGACCAAGAAATTAAAAGGAAAAGTGTTTTTAAAATTATTTTTTACTTTGTAGTGATTTTGTAGTCGGTTGTTTTTTTTTAAAAGTTTTTATTTCTTCCTTTTTAGAGAATATGATAAATTTTCGAAAAAAGTGTTTAAACAACATAAATACAATTGTTCTGAAAAAAAATTGTTCTATTCAATTCTGAAAGTTTGTTGGTTATTTCAAATATCTGTCTCTTAAATTTTAATTAGATGTCACGTGTTTTGAATTACCCATTATTGTAACGAGTTTTATTACCCTAGTGTCAATATTATCCGAGATATAGTGTTTTTCTAATATTGCCACGCCCCTTTGTTAAATAAGCGCCCACCTTCTTGAGCGTTATTTCCAATAATTGTGCCTACCCCTGCACTTCATTTCAGTACCCTAGCGTCAATATTAACTGAGATAGTGTTTATCTAATATTGTCACGCCCATTTATCGAATAACGCCTACTTTATTGACCGTATTTTTTAATAATTCTGCCTACCCCTGTACTACAATAAATTTCAGTGCCCTAGTGTCAATATTATTCGAGATACACTGTTTTTCTAATATTGCCACGCCCAGTAGTCGAATTCCGCCCACTTTCTTGACCGTAATTTGTACTAATAATGCCTACCTCTTTACCAAATTGCAGTACTATAGTATCAATATTATTCGAGATACACTCTTTTTTTAATATTGCCACGTCCATTTGTCGAATAACGCTCATTTTCTTGACGTTAATTTGCAATAATTGTGCCTAGCCCTACACTAAATTTCAGTACCCTAGTGTCCTTCATTCATAGTGTGTCATTCATTTCATTATTATTTTTAGCCGAAACCTTCCATTTTTAATAAAACAAAAACATTTACAAAAACTACATTTGTGAAACAGTGCGGATAATTTGATCATCATGGTAAATGAACTAATGTATAAATTTCTTAAATAAATAAAATTTAAATGTTTCTCCGAGATAATATTCTAAAATCATAAGTTTTTAATAACTTTTCATTTTTCACCTGTGGTTCCATTTTCTGGATTTGCTGTTAAAAAAGTGCCTGGCGAAGCGGGCGGGGGTTCAGCTAGTGTATTCATAAAAGATTCTTTTTTGAGCGCATTATGGCAATAAATACTAATTTATATGAGACTTAAAAGAGTATATTAAGAGTCATAACGTTTGCTGGGTTATGTCAAATGGAAGTCTTAACTAACACAAAATGTTCAATCCTAACACAAGAACTACGGGAAACTCCCAAAAATCATGGGACATCCAAATTCACAATAAATGTGCAAGACTGAATATTGCTTATTATTTCATATAAAATTGATGTAACAGGTGTAAAATTGGTGTAATTGGAAATGTGTAACAGGTGTTAACCACGAAAAAAACTCAACAATATTATAACATACTCCGTGAGTTTTGCATACAAAAGTGAGTTGAAAAAGGTGAAATATGAAAGAGCCTTGTAAAACATGAAGTTTCCTATCTCTTTATCTCTGGTTGGTACATTGCATCAAAATTCTTCTTCATAAGGAATGCATTTAAAGAATAATTTGACAATTGTCGTAATGCTGCAGCCGTCGTTAATGGCTGCATTCTATCCGCTAGAGCGAAGTAGTATAAAGTGATAGTTTCTGCTGAATGGGTTTTTTTCCCCGAAACGTCAAACGGCATTTGGCTTAAATTTACTTTTATTATGATCTGTGTTAAAAAGTTTCAAACAAATAGTTCTAATTATAAGCAGTATTAAGCAATCTAATAATTGAAAAATTAATAAATTTAATATTTGATATTATGATCTGTCAAAATAAAGTGAGCGTAAGTCGTTCAACTGAAGTAGCTAAAATATTTTCGCTACCTAAGAAGGCGACCGCTCACTCATGTTGTGTGTGTGAGCGCTTTATGCTACATACCATTCAGCCCGAAAGTTGTGCAACAGTTATGTAGCAAATTTTGAATGCAGCCAATGTGTTCATGATACAAGAAACAAGGTAGCCCTGATACTCGTAGTTCTTTCGACGATCATAGCTTGTAAAAAATAGTATAAATTATAGAACGAAAAAGTTAAACAAAAAATAAAAAGTAAAATATACAGGCAAATGAGAAGTTATGATCGATCGCCTTTTGTGAGAAAATACCAAGCTGTCAGGGCTACCTTGATTCTTGTATCATGATTGTGTTCATACCAAGGTTGATTTATAAGGTTGTCGCAGGGCGGATCGCACTCTCTTCTCAGTACCCATAATTGTCAAAACCAGCCAATTTTGCAAATGACTACGAAAGAAAAACGGATGATAATAGAAAGCACTTGCAGATTTTCTATGAGATGTCAACTTCGATTTGACAATTATGGGCACTCGCTCTCTCCCTTGCGACAACCTTATAAATCAACCTTGGTTCATACTATTAGTCTTGTTAAGCTGCTGAGAATTTTTGGTTTATATCATTGCAGAATAATAAGCCAGGCTCAAGGTGGCGTAAAAAGGCGTATGTCAAAGTCAGCTGGTTGAACTTTAGTTTTCTAATAGTTGTTGTTGCCTTTATTATATGGCCCTCACAGCTTTGTCGTTGCAAAACTTGTTGTTTGAGCAGCCATTTTTATGAGCCTACCTTATAATTGTATCGTAGTTTTTACTAATCAATCTTTGTGTATGTATACCAATTAAAAAATTAAAAAATTTATAACAATTTTTTTAATAAACTTATCTGTAGTTCAGACCCTAAAAAATCTAAATGTTTTTCTTATCCTATATGTAAGTGTGAGATAAATATAATTCAAAGAATACTATTTTAATAATTATAACTAATTGAAATGAAAAATCATTTTATTTGTAAAAATATAATTTTTTAACATTTCAGAGAAAACTTTATCATTGAAAATTGCTGTAGCGGTAGTTGTAGATTCATATGCGTATATATTTATAAAAATAATATATATGTATGTAAATGAAAACAAAAAAATTGTAAAACATTTTTCAATGGAATACCCGCTATTGCTCACTTTGCTACGAATGAGTTTTTTGAGACTGTTGTGTTTAGAATCGAAATTTTATTCTTGATATGAACATCAATCAAATAAAGAACCTTTTAAAGATCTATGTAAAACAAAAACTAAAAGAAAACCTTAGCTTAAACTAAAAGTAAAAAAAAAAAAACTAATTAAGCCTTTTATTCACTAAATGTGTCTTTAAAAATATTAATTTAAATTAATTGTAAAATCTTAAAAAACGTATATCAATTTTATGTGGTTATAAATTAACAGATTAATTAAACCAAATATTACCGAAGCATATTTAGCACTGTCAGCTCTGGTTTGGTACGAGTACTCTTCTCCAAATGCTTGCATAAATGTATACGACAGAATATTAGCTACAGTATGTATAATCGTAAATAAAATTAAAGCGAGATGTGTGGCAACATTTCTGAAAAGATTCTTTAAACAATGCATCAGTTTGCCTGTTTGTCCTAGAAGTTGTCATTTTCGAACTGGAAATTTTTGGAACTTTTTTAAATATAACCACTTTTAAGAGTCCTTTCATGATGTTTCTGATAAATGATGATTTGATACACGTATGTTAAGAACAATAAGCATTATTGTAATTTTGAAATAAGTCCAAACCACAGTCTATTTGGAATTTAATGCTTTTACATCTCAAAAAAAAAAAATACTCTTATTGATATCGAGAATTCCGCTGTAAGAATTAAAAAAAAAAATATTTGAAAATTGCAAACAACTCATTCATATTTCCTAGAGAACCAAGTTCAGATGCTCAGAAGATATGATTTTAAATCTAAATTTGGGCATGAAGCGCTGGAAATCCTCCAAAACACATAATCTCACGATCAATATTTTTTTAATTGTTTTATGTTTCAATAGAAAGTGAATTCAATAGTAAGTGAATTTCAATAAATTTCTTCTAACTAACCGGCCACATTAAATTAATTCCTATCTTCAAAATAACCGCTTTTAACTTAATAAAAAAATACAATAAAAAAACTGTTATTGTATAAGTTCAAATATTAAACATCTTTTTATAATAAAAAAAGAAAACGCAAATAAAGGCAGGCATAAATGTTCGTTTATATTTATAAAAATAAGCAAAACTTTTTATAGAAAACAATATATTTAATATTATTCAAATAAAATCAAACATTTTTACAAGCTCTCAGAAATAAATACATTTTTAACTTTAATTTAAATTTATAAAAAAGTATAGCAAAATGTAGTTTTAATTTTCTATTGTCCTAGAAGAAGGAGTTTTACATGACACACAAGCTGGTATGTTTTTTTTTTCACCAGAAATCGAGACATTTGAGAATTTAAGAGACATATCAATTATGCCTAAATGGTAATTTTAAGTTTGTAATTTTTTTTAAGTTTTTATAAATAAAAACTTTTTTTGCCAAACTGACTCATTGAATCTTTGGCAGAGGAGTTCTTCTGATTAGCAGCTAACCTGAACCACTTGTCGTTAACTTAATTAACACTTAACTGACAGATAAATCTTAACCGGACATTGAGAAAGAGCTTTTTTACTAACCTCTGGTTAAAGTTCTGAGCCTATTCTTATTGAAATTGCTGATCCCAAACTAAGCTTACTTTTGCCCTATCTCGCTTCGTTAAGGAGTTACGACATTTTTAAGTTTGTGACTTATATTTGGACTGATCCCTTGGTGCTGATCCATAATTAAGCTTAGTTTTGCCCTATCTCGCATCGTTAAGGAGTTATGACGTTTTTAAGTTTTTTGACTTATATTTGGACTATTGTACTATTGTACTTGTTGTACTATCTACAACAAGGGCTTCGCTACATAACGCGCTCTCCTTCTTCACTACTTCGTTATGTTTTCACAAACATTCGCATTGACTCGCTCGCTTTTTATATGTTGAGTGTGAACTAGCTCTCACTCTCTAATCTTCTAAGTTGTTTAAAATGTAGCAATATGATGCTATGGAGTCAGAGATCCCGTTTTGACATGATTTTTTTTCATGATTCTTAAGATAAAAATCACCTTAAACCTTAAATATTTTTTATCAAATATAGCAATTATTTTTTTCATGGGGAGGGGTGGGAAGGGGGTCTAAAATTGGCCTAAAACATGTTACGTACGATTAATTTATAAACGGCTCACTTTAAAGTTAACATTTAAACCAAAAAAAAAATAAACTATAAAGTGGGCGTGGCACCAAAGCTCACTAGACAAAATGGGACAAACTTAAAATTCCTTCGTTTAAGACCTAATGTAGCGATAAAAGTAATTTCCATCTTTTTTTCTAGATAATTGGAAAAAACTGAACCAATTTTATGAGTTTGAATGAAAAATAATCAGCCCAATTATAAAACATTTTCTCCAGCGAGTTGTAAAAGGCAGTTCCCATTTTTAAGATAGCAGATGAAGACATCTCAGTTTTTTATTTTACACTTATGAATATTGATGGTTGATAACCAAATTTGCATTAAAAATTTCTAAAAAGTTTTTAAACTTTTTCTTTAAAACGGAAACTCCCTTTTACAACTCACGGGAGAAAATGTTTCATAATTGGGCTGAATATCTCGCTTATTATTTAATTTATAAGTTTATTTGGATACTATCTTGGTGCAATGTAGCACCAAGTCTCTAATTTATCCACAAATATTTATTCCTGTAGGATAAAAATCTTCTGAGTTATTTGCGAAAAAATAGTAAAATCCGAAGCTTTGACATCTATCTGGCGAAGAATTAAATGATCTTTAACTTATTATATAACATTTTTCTGTAGGATAAACGGTGTTGGAGTAACTTAACTCAAAGGCCAACGAACCGGAAAATTAAGCTTTTTTAGTAGGTGTGGCACTGAAGCTCACTAGGTAGAATCGGACAAACCTAAAATCCCTTTAAATCCTAATGAAACGATTAAGATGATTTCCAGCTTTCGGCCAATTATTATATTATCCGGCTTATAACCGGATATCCCCTAAAAGAGGGCATAGCTTTAGTGAAGTCATGCTTTTATAGTAAGTTCGTACCGAGTTTCATGGATGTGTGACTTATTTCGAAAGCTATATCGAAAATTTTGGGTTCTGAAAAAGTACCACGCCCCTCGTCCAACGCCCATTAAATGTTACCAGTGGAACGGCATGCGTGCGATCTATAATTCTAAAACTGTTCAATAACGACAATTTTAGGTGTATTTAAGGTGCCTTTTACGATCGGCACCAGACTTCCCAGGAACCCTCTCAAGGCTTTGGTATAAAAATTGGCTTAGCGGCTTCGGAGTCTTTACGTGATATACACATATACCCACATACGTATATATATTAAGTCGTCTCACGCTCCTTAGAAAAAAAAAAGTTGTTCAGTCCGGTTCTTCAAAATAATCCATAGCTTATGTTATGATGATCCCCAAAGTATTTCGACTAAAAATATTGGCTGGTATGGTAGTTAAAAAAAACGAACGGTCAGAAATAAGAGTAATGAAAAAGTTATTTTGCATCAAAAAATTTTAAATTTTAATCCACAATTTTTAAGATAATGTGGATTTTTATGGATTGTGTTAACTTTTTTCATATTATTTTCACTTAAAATTCAAATGAATATTTTCCCATAGTACTTATAGTCAAATAAAAGTATGAATTTTTTTAATTTCATTCAATTTAATTCTTCACTTTACACAATATTTTATCATAAAAGTAACATGGCAAGACAAAAAAAAAAATTTTAATATGAATTTTACTGAAAATAATACAAAAAAGTTAAACAATTAATGAAAATCCGCATTACCTTTGGTCTGCCTGCAAAAATTTAAAATTTATTGGTGCAGATTGGAACCACTTTTTCATTACTATTATTTCTAACCCTTTGTTGTTTTTAACTACCACATCAGTAAATATTTTTACAAAAAACTCGATTTTTAGGCCATATTTCAAGCCATTCTGTGGCATTCTGTTTGAGGTGCGTGGCTTGTATGCCATAGAACCCAGGTTCGAATTCCATCTGACAGAAAGTTTTTTCAATTGAAATAATTTTTCTGTTCGGCCGTCATCTCAATGCGGACAATGGCAAACCTCAGAGAGTAAAAACTGGCATGAAAAGCTTCTTGTCGGCATAAAACTTGTAAGTCCAGTTCGCGACCATTTGTGTTCAAACATTTCACAACACGCCCAACACAATTGATCATAAGAAGCTCGATCAAAATCCTTTCAAGGGCTGAAATTTGCCATTTCGTTTTGTTTTTCTTTTTTATTTGTGGGTGGTACAAGTGGGCGTGGCAACTTTTATGTATATATATATATATTGACTGCCACTTAGAGCACCTGCATATCAAGTGTTACTTTCAAAACGTGTACAACTCAGGAATAATAATGATTTCGAAAAAGTGGGCGTAGATATGGTGCGACTACGCCTATTTTTTAACAGTTGCCGGCAGTGACCATATGAAAAGTCACTAAAGTTTGATTCGGCGGTTTTGGAGTCTCTACGTGATATACACACAAACCCACATATCCACATACCCACATACATAGATCGATTTTTATATATATAGATGTACAGATAAAGCTATTTCTGGATTTCTAACCAAGCCATAATAAGTTTTACTAAAAAGTTTAACTATACTTTATACTTTTTTTCGTGGCTTAAGCCAAATTGTTGAAAATTTTTAGAGGCTTTTCTAATGAGGCGTTTGATGGTCTGGAAAGGTGCTTAATCAAAAATTGGCCAAGAACAAGTCAACTTTAATGTCCTTTTGTCCAGTTATCATTTTATTCAATGATTTTTTTATTGCAATAGCGTGTATTTGCTGTGCTACTCACTTATAAAAAAAGAAAAAATTTCTTACGTTTTTGTTATGTTTAATTTGACTGTTATTTTTAAACAATATGTTAAATTTTATGTTTAATTTTACTGAACAAAAGTTAAGTCTGTCTTTATGTCCGTTTAACCAGACGATATAATAGGTGAATGAACAGAAACAAGTTCGTTGTTTCATACATTTTTGAGAATGGGAACTCATTGATTTAATCATTGAATAAAATGATAACTGGAATAATGGCAAACAATAATAATGACAAATACACTGGGCCCTTTTAAGTTTCTAAACTTGAATTTCAGTTGGTTTATTTTGCATACTCAGTTTTGTTAAATTGACTCTATTTTTTGAGAAACAAAAATTTTGGATATTTTATTTTTTTCAAGATTTTGTCAGCCATCAACAAAATATCATGTTTGAGAATTCATCTCTAAGCAAAAAAAAAAAAAAAAAACGATTTTCCTATTCGAAAAAAACGTTTTTTTCCAGTATCGGTCGGCATTCTTGCAATTATTCAAGAATTAAACAACATGGATTATTTAAGTTTTGTTAAGACTTCATAATTAACACCGTACCATTTAGTTAACAAATGACTACTTTTTTAAAATTTACTAGATTAACAAAAGTATTGTTTAACAATTTAATGTATTTTGTTGTAGGTCTTCTAATAATTGCTTAATTTCTACACTTTTTTTACAGGTAAAAACGATTAAAATATAAAATAACCAAAGTTTCTGCCGCTTTGGATTCATTCACTTTTTTCGCTTCCGACGCTGTTTTGTGAACGATTCTCTTTCGTCATCGCTATCTGGTAGATACGTTTGTTGCTCATCCCATTCCTTACGTAATTCGCTGAGCATGCCAGGTGTTAGCAGACCCTGTGCCAGTAGACGTTCTGTTAAGCGACCACGGGATGCACTGGAAATACGTGGGTCTGGAATATATATGAAAATATTTGTTTTCAAAATTCGATTTAACTGACAATTAGCCAGCAGATAAAAATCTAACCACTTTTTGATGTCATTTTACGCATTGAGTACGTGGTATCGCCGTCAGCTGTATTTCGACTGTTTTCTGAATTCTTAAGTAGTCGTGTAATTTGAAAAACTCCTTGCTGTATAATGTCATCCAATTCTTTCTGAGCTAAACGCACGGATGCGGCATCAGGAAATAGATCCAAAAATCGATAGCTAAAAAACGACATAAAATCAAGATACTGTTTGTAATGATGCTATTTTAATTCATGTTACCTTAACCACAGATACAAATCCATCACATCAAAAACTGATTCTAAGTGAATAAGATCGAGTATAGTTTTTGGCAAACTTAGTGGCCAGCCACAATTTTTGGCAATAAACTCATATGTAATGGCTTCATTTCGACTATATTGGCGAGCAATCTGGTGTGAAAAAAAGGGATTTAACATGAAAAGCTAGCTAGGATAGCTTAATTGCATACGAGTCTGACTCACCTTTAGGAACATGGAACACACGAATGGCATTTTTTTGTTGATGGGCGCACAGCAGAATACATACCGGGCACGCAATGGCAACGCAACGTGCTGAATCATTTCCGCTAAGAATTTGAAGTCTTCAATGTTACACATAAAATAAAGTGAATCGTCAACAGTGCTGAGAGTGACAAAAATATCCTGCAAAGCCAAGATATACCGTAGAATAATATAATGAAGGATGTACAAAGACTACCATTAAATTGCTAAGTGTAGAGTTCGGCAAATGATAGGCATATAGTTCAATTTGATCAGCTGTAGGGTGAAGGCCTGCCTGCTTGAGCGGCTCTGGCGACTGAGCCATAAGTGTATGCAGTGTTAGTAAATCTTCTGCCTTGTAGGTGGTTACATAGCCATGCTCCCATTGCGTGCGAAAGCGACCAGCTCTTCCTGCTATTTGCAAAGCTGATGACACTGAAATTGTACTCATTTCACGTTCGCCTTTTTCATTCATGGAAGGCTTTATGAGTGAGTAAAAGATAATCCGTCGTATACTCCTGCGATAATCAAATGATTAATGAATGTTTAGAAGTACCAATATAACATACAAATTGAGTCCCATTCCGATGGCGTCTGTGGCTACCATAACCTTGCAGCTATTCGCGGGATCATTGAATTTGGCAGCTTGGGCCAGTTTTGTGCCTGGTGGAAGTCCACCATAAATGACGGCTACTTCCTTCCCCCTATGAATAAAAAGTTAGTTGTTGTTTGCACTCTTTTAATGCTGAACTACCTAGCTTCAATTTCTCTGGAGACCGAGTAGATATCGTTTTTGCTAAAACACACAATGCAATCGCCTGGCATTATATTATCTAGGGTAACTAGCGCTGAATCTTCAATGGTTAGCTTAGTCAATCGATCGTAATGGTTAACTTCCACTGTTTCATTTGTGGTCTCGCAAATTTTCTGCAATAACTCCAAGGCACCAGCTTCACCGCAGACATGCACTTCCTCTGCAATGAGTCCGAGAAAAGCACGCGTCCAGGCCCATCCTCGTTGCGGATCGCGCAGCTGCTGTATTTCGTCTATGACAGCAACTTCGTCTATTTGAATGAATTTTAAATTCATTGAATATTCACAATGTGACTAACTTGACTTACATGGTGTGTTAACTGAAGTCATTTCAACAGTACAGGCCACATGATTTGCGGGTGTGTCTTCATTGATACCATACTTGCGTTCTTCTCCTGTGACTAAGTCGCATGGTGTGCCCTGCAACAACAAATAAATACCTTGTCATAATTAAGGCACTCAATAGCGTAACTTACCCGCTCGTTTGCCTTATTAAAGACTTCTGTAGCCAACAGCTTCAATGGCCCACAATAGACACCCGTCTTGGCAGTCAGAAAACGTTCCATGGCATGATAGGTTTTTCCTGAATTCGTTGGACCCGCATGAAATACGATTTTCCGTGTTATGGCACGCGCACTTGTATACCAATTTGCAGGAGTGCGCAGATCGGAAATCTTCTTTAAGTCATCCATGCAGTCTAGATGTGGAAAAACAGTTTTTGCATGTCGAATAAAGTAAGGAAAAATGTCATCTATGTGTCCAGCTTCATTGAGTATATCGCTAAAGATTATATGCAAGTCAACAGGCAAGTTATCAGCCTCAATACAGTAGCGTCGAAAGGATGCAAAGGCCTGCTGCTGCAAATAGTCTGCGAAAAAATAAAAGTTATTGTATATTTAACTTATATACACACAAAAACCTACGGTCTAATCCATTTTCCATACACAGAAGTTTTATCTCTCGCTTTTGTGTGAATTTGTTAAGAATCTTCAGTAACTGAGCCTTTTCCAACTTGCCCACAAGTTCGGCACCCACATTAACTTCAGTCCCTTCGTGTGGCACGGGAACCGGCTTAAAGAGTGCCGAAAGATTCGCTGGATCTTTCTTTTTAGTGCGCGCCCATGGGTAGCCGGATAGGTGCATGTATTTGGTGAGAATTATACTACGGTTTCGTTGAAACGATGTCGCTGATTTTAGTGTGAGATTTTGGGTTGCTGTGCATATTAAACTGAGACTTCGTCGTGAACTGTGCATTATTGCCAATACATGTAATTTCTTTTATTCAATTTCAATAAAACCTAATTTAAAATATACATTCTGTAGCAAAAATTTATTTCTATTTTACATCACAATGTGCGTGATGCAATGTCAAAAATTTAATTTGAAACCTCTCAACAAATCAGCTGGGAAAGTGACATAACCTCAATGCGTACTGTATAATGTACTGTACACCCTAAGAGTTTGAGGTAAGGGAAAGACTAGGAGCCTGTCTACACTGTCTTAATAACGCCGGCACATTTGAATATACCATAGAAGTAAGATATACGGAAACGGTGTAGATGAACTGTTGCTCGTTCCTGTATCTCATACCGATCAGAGTTACCGACTCATATTACCGATTTGACGTCACTCTCACCTGCAATGTTTCTGTACGAATCTGTATCGATTTCTGTTCAATTCAGTCGATTCAAATCGATAAGCTGTCACCTTTTCCGATTTGATTTCAATAGAACCTTTTAAAAAAGTGTTTCTGTACAAAAAGTGAATTGATAAAAATGTGTCACTTTTCTCACTGGCTTCGCGGCAAGTGAGAATTCTACCGACTTATCTAATGTCAGTAATGTTGTGTATTATTTAATTAGAAATTCTCGAAATATACCTTTAAAAATGGTAGCTTTCATTTAAGTTGAATTTTTTATATATGTATATATTACTAAGGCTGTGTGCTATTCGGAAACTTTTCACTCGTGGTAGGAAAGAAGTTACTGAGTTGATTACAATTTCTGTCATTTGAAATAAAATTGTCATTTTTGCTGTGCCAAAAGAACAATGAAATTTTGACAACTAGAAATTTTGGCGTTTTAGATTTCGTTAGTGTATTAGCGCGAGAATTTAATTTATTTTGCAAAATTGTTGAAATAACTGAAAATGAACAGAATTTTACGCAAATAATTTCCACTTCTGGTTGCTTTGCTGTCGGAAGCAAAAAGTTTTGAACTTTTTTGACTTTTTTTAAACGAAGGGGGAAGAGTAAGTACTGCTTTTGCTTTTCTGCTCCGGACAACTTCCTAAAACATTATTCCTTTAAGGATATTACCTATAGTCGGCCAAGGGGTTATTCCGAAACATTAAATGCCATTTTAAATGGAGACAATGCACAAACTTAAATGCATTTAAGAGTGTATGCTAGCTCTTTTCGCAAAATTATTGAGTTTATTTCAGCGAAGCATCATGGATGGTCAATAGAGTATGAAGTGGTTTGCTATCGAGTAGTAAGTGGCTTTATGGGATTGCGGACAGTATGCAATATATTTCTACATATTACGTTGAACTTCCGTTGCTGTTTTGTTGGGATTTCCATTATTTTTTAATTCTTTGTGCTTTTTTAATTTATAATTAACTAAAAAGTTTAGCTGTCATTGATTTCACAGTAGTTATTTTAAGCGCGAACTTACAAGTGTATTTGTTTTTAATTATGCTTGTGTTAAAAATTCTCTTGCCGATTGTCAAAATTTATACTAGCCCCTGAGGCTACATGAATTTTTGACAGTCATATTCACCTCGCAAGTGCCAAATATTCTCATTCAGACTGTCAAAATTTCATCATCCGAGTGAAAAGTTTCCGAATATCACACAGCCTAATATGTATATGAGGTGACTAACTATATAACTAATATATATAACTAATAAAATTTATTTGAAGAGCAAATTAAATTTGGACGAGTTTCGAAACTGCAGGTACTGCACCGGTACATCGGAAAGGGTCAAATTTTGAATGCATTTGAATGTTACTGAAACAATAATCCATTATATATTTGATTTCCTAATACTTCTAACTCACTTCACTGTTCACTAAAACACTTTTGATTGCCTATTTATTATAAAACTATAGCGCACATGAAATAAAATAAATACCCTTAAACACCTGCTTGTCATTTGACTCAATTTCTCGGCGTTTCTTCTCGATTTGTGTTCTTTTTCCTCACGGTGCGAATTTTTACCGATTTAAATGTACAGAAACATTAATTGTTACGAAATCGGTAACTAGGGATCGATAGCGCATGACGTCACACAAATCGGTAACTTACCGATTTAATGGTGACCGCTTAGGGAACATATTGTGTGAGCGCTTTATGCTACATACCATTCAGCACGAAAGTTGTTCAACAGCTACGTAGCAAATTTTCCGCTGAATGCAGCCAATTTTTGTATGTTCAATTGCTTCACTCTTAGCAATGTTGCATGAACAGCTGTTTTTGACAACTTATGGTATGCCTTAAGAAGAGAAAATCAACACTTATTAATGCTTCCTGGGTTCTTATATCATGGAGCGTAGCTAACACACAGCGAGCTGAAAAATCTCCAATTTACACGATGATTGCCAATCAAACAATTTAATCGTTTTGTTGTTGCTTTCAATAGAAATCTGTCAAAAGCATTGAGAGTGAGAGCGGATGAAAAAAGATTGCAGCAATCAAATTTGTTCATTTTATGATTGCTGTACATCCCAGCAACTTGCAATCTGAACAGTTTTGCTGGGTGGCGAAATACAATTTTTGCTGAGTTTAAGTAATTAAAAAGTACTTTTGCTGAAGAAATGTAGTACTTTTAACAATAATGTAATGGAAAAATCGTTGCATGAAACCCTTAGGGTGATGTTATGCTGGCGGTCAAATGATCCCTGGTCACGTCACTTTTTGCGCTTTTTTTTCGTTTGATGAGCTCTGTGCCCAAAGTATGTTATGCTGACGGTCATATAATCCCCAAACATTAGTATACTTTTTGCTACTTTTAGAACTTTATCCGAAAAAAGTATCATCATTGAACATGGTTGAGTGTTGCTATTAAGCAAGTTTAGTTACTGCTTTTATGCATTTCGCACTGAAATTGTACTATTTTAATGCGAAAACACAAATGTTGTGAATAATTCTACAACGCAACACTGTTTTGATCCAGTGATTTCATATTTTTATCGAATCATATGGTGACCGTGGTGGGCAAAATTTATTCTCTCTCTCTCGCTCTCAATTTTTTAATTTACATTGAAACAACAACAATGCGTGCCCATGACGTGCCCATAACCGTCAGCATAACATAGCCCTTAGTCTTAACAAGTGAATTGATGAAGTAAACAGAGAAAAAAGCGAACAAGAAAGTGTGTTTTTGAAACTATATTATCTTGTAATACTTATAATTTGATATATAAATGTATTTATATCTCTCATACATTTTTTTTCCAGATAGGTTAATTATGGCGGCTTACTCAAGAGTTGAAGTGAAGATGCTAATTTCTTTGTTGGAAGCAAAGCACGAGCTGTGGGATGTGCTCGATCCCAGCTACCTGAATAGAAGCAAAAAGAAGAGTGCGATGAATTAATTTTCAACACTTAAATGCATATTTACATAGTACCTGAGTTTTTTTCGGATATCGAAATCAGATTTAGATAACGATATGCAGTGACGCAATCAATTTCACAGCTGAATGGCGTTGTGAACATACTCAAATCGTAATAAAAATTCGATTTGCAGTACGATGTTAAATTCATTTTTTCACTGGATCTCGATGCCTAAATGTCATTTAGATGTTGGAATAAACGTAGGCACTATGAAAATAAGCGTAAATATTTTTTAATGTTAATTTTGAAGTGCCTAGAAGAGACTTAAACCTTTTTTATGAATTGAAAGAAATCATTTATGACTAAGAATAATTGTTGTTTTACTTTTGTTGCTCAATGTATACATTTTTGAAATGCTTACAAACTATTAAGTTTGTTTTTTCGTCATTAAAGGCTGTTTGTTATTAAAATTTAATTTAAATTAACATAATAAATGAGTTAATGACAAAATAACAATTTAAATAACAAGGGAATATTCAAGCACTTTCAGAAAAGCTTACTTACTTACTCAGGTGGCCGTAACAATCCGTGTCCGGGTGTCGGTCGACCTGTTTTAGTTTTCATTGGGCAGTAGTAATGTGGCGGGACCCAAACCCTGCGCACATTCCATGTTTAAGGCCTATGGAGCGACCCACCGCTCAAATTAGCCGTCAAACTGACGGATGACAGTTTGCCGTTGCCCAGGGAACACCACGTGGAGGTTTGAGTAGACTTGAAATGATTTCGACATGGATAATGCTGGCTTCGCCAGGTTGAGGTGGTCAGACACGTTGCCATGTGAAGGTTCGCCCCCTGTTTCAGATAAGCAATCATGTTAAATTAATACCAAATGTTTTTATAGTACGAAATTAAGTGGAGGAGAAAAAGTACTTTATTTCAAAGAAATGTCAAACGCAGATTAGCGTGTCGTGTGAACTGCCAACAATCTGCCAACAATCTGCCAACAATCAAAGTTTAAAAGAGCGTAAGAAAAGTTAATTGATTGCCAATCAAATAATCTCATGTGAGTTGGCCCAACGACGCAGTCAATGGCACTGATTGCATGTTATTCAAATTGAAGTATCATTCAAAATTTTTTGTTGTTTTCCTAGCAAAAAAAAATAAATGAACTCTCTGTGAGAGCTAAAAAGAACATTCAATACTTCATCGCATCAATCAAAATTTTGAATGAACTCCAAACCTGCATCAATCAATCACAGGGCTGCATAAACAACTTTTCTGGTACTTACAACAACACTTTTACTCGGTATCGGACATTCAATCAAAATATCACGTGTGAGCATGTATTCAATCATATATCACAGAGAGAGTAAAAAAAGAGCAAAAAACGCAATATTCTTCATAAAATTTGAATGACCTACAAGCTCCACCAATAAAAAACTATGCACAGATTAAAATTGGTGTTGGTTTCGTTTAAGTCGGAACTTTTCCCAAAATGGATAATTTTGAAATGATTTAAATGCAATTACCCATAATATTTATTCGTTAAAGCATTTAATAATTGGGGTGTACACTTCACTTCGTAATTTTCCGAAATTGCAAATTTACGACGAGTTGAAGTCATCTCAACAAGCGAGATCGGACCGGACGTACGCCTACCTCCCATACAAAGTGAGGTACAAAAAATAACTTCGTATGAGAGGTAGGCGTACTTCTTGTCATACACTAACCTACACTAAACTACACTAAACAAACACTAAACGTACACTAAACTAAAAAAATAGACCCAAAATCGGTATTTCATTTTTCAATGACTGCCATTTTGTAAAAAAATAATCTTAATTCCTCAGGAATGGAATGGGAAAAAATTCATCAATTCTATTTCAGGAACTTTAATTGGTAATTGAACATCTCAATTCCTCAGGAATGGAATTGGAAAAAGTCGTCAATTCCATTCCAGGAATTGTAATTGGTAATTGAACATATCAATTCCTTAGGTATAGAAGTCGAAAAATTCGTCAATTTCATTCCAGGAATTGTAATTGGTAATTTAATATCTCAATTTGTGAATGGAATTTTTTCCAATTCCATTCCTGAGGAAGATGACCAATTAAAAAAAAGAAAACGAAAAACCTTAAAGGACTTTGACCGAGCTTCTTACGATCAATTGTGTTGTGTGTGTTGTGAAATGTTTAAACACAAATGATCGAGAACTGGACCTACATGTTTTATTCCGACTCCGAACGGCTTATGTTCTCAAGAAGCTTTTTATGTCAGTTTTTACTCTCTGAGGTTTGCCATTGTCTGCCGAGAGGTGACGGCCGAACAGAAAAATTAATTCAATTGAAAAACTTTCTGTGTCAGGTGGGATTCGAACCAGGGTTCTCTGGCGTTTGGGCCACACACTCTACCCACTGCGGCATGGCCACCACATGAGATGACCAATTACCAATTCTTAATTCCAAGGAATTAGAATTGAAAAGTAAAGAATACTTTCGACCCAGCTCTGCATGTGTGAAGCAGAGGGCTTTGTTTTTTGCATGATGCAACCAACAAGGTGTTAGTGACGGCTGGCTTCATTCACTCAAACGACAATCATAGGTTGTCATTCGCCTATTTATTTTACTTGTTATTTTTGACGTAGAATTACTTCATACTCGGAGGTTAGTAGGGTGGTTGATTGCGATCAGAAATCGTTTTTATGTCACACTTTGAGCCTTTGGTGTGCCTAAAGGATTGATCGCATAATGTTGATGTAAGCACTTTTTGGTCTGGTTGATCCTCACTGGGTGAAAAGCTCATGTTTCAACTCTCTAACTATATGAATTTTTCACAATTACATGAAATATAAAGCCAAAATTTGATGCTTCCGTAATAGCTAGGACAACAACCAAAGCATTGCACAATACAAGATAAAGTGCTACATTTACTGTGTTTTATTTATTCGTTATTTATTGTGGCTGTTTACAGAGAACCTATTTTGAAAATGAACGGAATCCATATAGAATTTTCTCAGCTTTTCAATAAAAATGTTAATAACATTTTAAAATGGGGGCAAGGGCATAAAAATTAGATTATATTTTTTAACCTTTCTATAAAGGGCCTTCCTCCAAAATTTTTAATGGGGTCCTATTTTTTTGAACAAGTCATGAAGAAGTAATAAAAAACATTATAACAAATTTTTTTAGTTCCAACAGCAATCCATGAAAAATAAAAGAACTCATGACTGAAACATTTTAAAGGAGAAATTCCATAACTGATAGTAGCTGAAATAATAACGTAAAAAAAAATTACAAAAAAACTCAAGATGGTGACCTCTACAGTTGGCCGTTAATTGGTGAAATTACTCATATTTTTCATATATAAAATATATTTTGTTTGTTAAAATTTAAATTTCCACTTTAATTTTGAATAAATCTACTTAAGTTTTTTAATGCAGGAAAAATAAAAATTTCATTTTATTCCGAAATACTTATTTCTATTTATTAAACAGAAGATTGAATTACATTTATTTTTAACAAATGTAGCAATGAACAAGAACAACAAATTCATCACCAAATATATCAAACAAGAAATTCAACGTCCACACTTACGATACTATCGAAACTGTGTCTTTTTTATTTTACAGTCAAACCTAAATCAGCGTAGTAAAAAGTAGCATTTTTACGCTGAGCTTTAATGCCGAAGTACCATCCCTAAATGAAAGCGGTTATCGGCAAGCAAATGTCAAAAATAAACATGAACGAATTAGATGTACTAGAGCATATTTTATTTTTAAATCATATTTCAAGTGACCACCGCAGTTAAAACTATTCTTAAACTATATCAACAAAATTCTTACCTCCATATTGTTAATTCAAGAAAATGCAAAAGAAAAAATAGTTTTAAGAATTACTACATCAAAATATTTAGTCTTCTGCAACCAACTTTATTTCCTAACGCTCTGTCAAAATTGGATTTTCCAACCGCTCAGCGTTGCCGCCGCGTTATTATGGTTTGCTACATATAAATCGTATGGGAATGAGAAATTTCTGACAGATAAAAATCGCTTCCTCGCTGATTTAGGTTTGACTGTCATATTTTTGACTGCCTATGATCGCCAAAGATACTGTCACTACCACCTTGTTAGTTACATGGTATAATGATTTACAAGGTAGGAGTGACAGTGTTGGCGATTTGGAGTTATCAAAAACACATTGAAAAAGGAAAACGAAGAAGCAGTAAAACAGATGAAAAGTTATACTTTGTATTGATTTGACAACTCCCGATCGCCGCTCGTGAAGAAAAAGGTAGTTGTCAAGACTACCTTGTAAATTTTTGTATCATGGTTAGTTACATCATGTTTTTTGCTGTTATTTTTGTGGCCGCTTTCAAGCAACCAGAATTCTTGATATATTCGAAGCTTAACATGGGTGATTGAACATGGAGAAAAATTTACTTGTTTATTATTTTATCAATTTGAATGCAATAAATCAAACATTTCACTGAGATGCTGTTACTACGAAATCTAAATTGCTACAAAATTCTTCATAATGCCGCGTTTCCATGTGATGTTTCAGTATCTTATCTTATCCCATATCACAAAACACATGCTATAAAGAGCGAGATGCATATATGTACATTTTCCTATAAAAATTTGACATTTGCAAAATATGTAAACAAATCAATTTCTGCAAGTTTACTGATTGAAGACGTGCTTATTGAAATAACTTCTTGTCTACGTACCCTTAATTGTTTTATATAATTATTATTGTGCGAACAGCATCAGGTGTTACAGGTAATCCAATTCGTGTACCACAACTGCAGCAGCATCAGTGAAATACACACGAAAAAAAATATAAAAAAAATTTTAAAAAAAGTTTTGGTTAATCTACCAAGCACCAAATTAAAAAAAAAATCACTGATGCTTCCCATAAATGCGCTTAGGAACTCTCTGGCCAACTCTACACTGCGATGGTTAAAAAAACCAAGAATGTTTATTTATTTTAAATCATACCCCTTGACCTGATTTGATTTTCTTTCTTTTCCAATTTGTATTCGTAATTCTGTACTATTTCAAGACAATTAATATTGGCACAAATAAAATTGACAGCACAAAAATTACAACTATAAAATTAATGTCATGTTTATAGCATGTGATCACCTTTTATAGCAAAAGTTCAAGAAGTTGAACTTTTTCGATCTCCTAGCATCACAGGGGATATCACATGCTATAAAAATGAAAAGGTATACCTGTTTCACACTCCCATTCATCAATGCCATAAAGTAGGGCTCACATGCTATTTCTTTCTTACCTCCTAGCCACACGTGCCAGTCCGAAGACAGTAACAGTTCGAAAAACTCAATACACGCTCACTTTTCACTAATACACTCACACCTTGACATCACTGGCAGTCCACTGGCAACAACTTTTACTGAGACAGTGAATTTCGACAACCACAGCCAGTGCGAAATCGAAGTAAGAAAACAGTGTTGTATTTTCTCCCTAAAATATTCGAACTTTAAATATGCACTTTTCTTTCATGCCTTGTAGTGAAATATATGTAACTATTTTAATTGCCCTTATATGACACATAAAATATCATATGAATAAGTTGCATTTCATTTTGAAAAATATTGATAAACACATTTTACAACATAATTAGTTCCCCATTTTTACCCCGTTTAAGTTTGGTGCTGTGTTGGTATATAAGGCATCACTGAATAAAAGCAAACGGAATAAAAAAGTGATCGAACCTTTGGCTTTGACGACATTTTTCAAATGAAAATTTACTATCACGTGTGGCCGCAGCGAAATTTGTTGATTATTTCGGAATATTTGCGAAGTAAATACATATTCTTTATTAGCATGTCAGTACTATCACGTGTGGCTGCAGCGTTACAAAAAATGTGATACTAGGAGATAATAGATACTTTTTTTTTGTGATTAATAAATTTATGATTTGTTTACATATTTTGCAAATGTCAAATTTTTATAGGAAAGAGTACATATATGCATCTCGCTCTTAATAGCATGTGTTTTGTGATATGGGATAAGATATGATACTGAAAGATCACATGGAAACGCGGCATAATGCTTCTGCCGTCGTCATTGGGCGCATTCAGCGTAGTCAACTGTTGTGAATTATTATGATAGCGATACTTTAATGAGCGATGTTTTTCTCTGAATATGTTGTTACTCTAAGCGTCAGAAAAGTTGTCAAAGTTTGGAATTTAGAGTCAAAGTTTAACCCTAACTTTCCTTAAAAAACGAGAAGATTATATTTATCTCATAATTTCAGCATTCATTCTCTAACGCTCAGTACATTTCAAGCTTTCAGGTGTGTGCATGTTTTCGCATTGATCAGTCATGTTGCTATTCAAGGCGTTCTTAGAAAAAAACATAAACTTGTAACTACATTTTGTAAAATGTACCAGATAAAGGTTAAAGCACTCAACAGTTGAGTTCAGGTAGCATAGAATTTTTTCGCTCGATTAAATGGCGTCCGCTATCTGATCAGTTTTAGTGAGCGCTCAAATAATTGCACCATTCAGCGAATTTTTACACAAGTGTTGCCAACTGTTGACTACGCTGAATGCGCCCATTGTGTTGAGGCTATAATCTATACAAATCAAATACGAAGTTAGCAGAACTTTCACAGAATAATAAAACGTCATAACAACTTTGACAATTCTGTGACAAAACAAATCAAATTGCCTAAGAAGCTATTTATGAGTCATTTTTACTGAAATTCTTAATATTTACAATAAATTATTTGCTTGAAATAAGATAAAATAGAGAAAATGGGTTTATTTGGCAAAACACAAACCAAGGATCCAAAAGAACAGGTAAGTTCTTGGTCTGCTATAGTGATAGAACGTTACACAGATAACTTTGTTATTGTACATTTGATGGAGAACCTGTTTTGCTTCAATGTGAAGGCCAACAAATTGCGTCAGTTGCTAAAACTGCCAACATTTTTTACTCTTATAGGTCAATGAATGGACGCATAAAATACGAAAGGAAAGCAACCAATTAGACCGACAGATACGAAGTATTCAACGCGAGGAGGATAAAGTTAAGCGTTCGCTAAAACAAGCTGCATCCAAGGGTGATCGGGATACCTGCATTATACTTGCTAAGGAAATAGTGCGGGCACGAAAAGCAATCAATCGCATTTACACGAGTAAAGCGCATCTTAACTCCATACAGCTGCAAATGAAGAATCAGTTGTGTAAGTAGCTTGAAATTTCTTGTTGGGCGCATTAGTTTATCGTATATTTGTACTTGTTCAGCTACACTACGTGTTGCTGGTTCTTTGCAAAAGTCCACCGAAGTCATGCAGGCCATGCAAAATTTGGTGCGTTATCCCGAGTTGGCCGGCATCATGCGTGACATGTCCAAAGAGATGATGAGAGCGGGCATTATTGAAGAGATGTTGGACGAAAGCATGGATTCGCTGGAAGAATCTGAAGAAATGGAGGAGGAAGCTGCCAAGGAGGTGGACAAAGTCTTGTGGGAAATCACTGACGGCAAATTGGGTGAAGCACCCTTGCCACCAGAAGGTATTGCCGCTGCTGAGAAACCTGAAACCTCAAAAACTGCTGCATTAGCTGATAACGTAGATGATGATGAAGAAGAAGAAGAAGAACTACAAGAAATGCAAAGTCGCTTAGCATCGCTGCGTTCTTAAATGGCATGTTTAAAAAACATTTTTATATTTTGTTGAAAAAAAAGAAAATTGATATTTACCTAGAATTCAATGAAAAATGTTTTAAACATGTTGTTCACCTGACCTTGCAATCTAACAAACTGAAACCAATTTTTGCATTCTGCATATTTAGGCCTTAAATATTTGGCTGTTAATTCTTCGCTTCTTAAATTATTAATTAAAGAATAATTAAACAATTTGAACACATTTTTCATTCTAATGAAAATATGCGAAATTAATGTCAATATAGCTTGCAATGACAAATTTACTTTAAACTGTGTAGTGTTTCGCGATTTAATGTATATTTTTTTATTTTAACCAAAAAAAAAAAATAATATATAAATATATTACTAATTTATAGTTTGATATAGTTTTAATTGCAGTATATTTGTATAGCTTTAATTCTTATACCTGTCCAAACACTACTCTAAAGAAATAAATCAGTATCTCTCCAAGAATGAGTTTAAAATATCATGTTTATTATTATTTAGTTTTTACTATAAAACTGTCTCGTTGACGTGAGTAAGAATTTAAGACGGAGCTACTACTTACTCACATTTTGTAATTGTATAATATTCCAGCAAAAACTTCTAGAAACATGTAACCATCAATTACCTTCTAGCTTACGGAACGCATTACTTTAACATATACCTGTCATTAGCGGTAGTAATCGAATACTCTTTCTATCGACATAGAAAGAAAAAAGAATAAAAAATTGTCTCTATCGTGTCTACGTAGGTAATGTGTTATAGAACTGAATGTCGCATTTCTATGAAATTTTTGCTGGGATAAAGTTAAAAATTAAGAATTGAGAATTCTTACATATTAAGATCTGAATTTAATTTTAAGGGAATACTTGGTACCCCGCTTTATGACTGTAACCAATTAAATCTTCGTAATCTATATCATAGCTAGATTCATGGATACGAATGCCATCTTGTATGTACATTAGACCATATCACCAAAACTAACCTATTTTTGACCCCGGCTCAATCGTTAGACATTTCAAAAACATTTTCGAAAAAAAATTTTTCTTCTTAAAATAGGTCCCAATTATGCTACTTTTTTGTTTTTTTTATATCTTCGGTGTTTCTTATTTGATATTAATGTTTTATATATGCGCGTATTTATATATTTTCTGCAAATTTTTCCTGATATTTTTTAACCTAATATTACTTTTTTCTCGACTAAACACCCACTTTATCTTAGTTCCTACTATATAACCTATTGTTTCAGAAATGCAAAAAATTAAAGTTCAGGAAAAATCATTATAACCTTGGAAGCAAATGAAAACGATAAAATTGATTTTTAACATGTATCCGATCGATTTAATTAAAAAAATCTATCAGGTTGCGGAAAAATACGCTCACAAACGATTAAAATACAATACTTCTCACTTTTAAAAATATTTTGATTGATTTTTTTTTTTAAAAATACTTCTCATGAGAAAGTGAGAGCAACGATTTTTCAAAAACAACAACAATGACAACGAATGAATGAATTTTAATAACTGTTTAAAGTGAGCGATATTTAAACAAACTGAGCGAACGAATATTTCACCGAACTATTCATGAAAACAATTGTATTTTAATTGATCTCGAACGTTCGCTCAAAATTTATTTTGGGCACAAGGAGGTCAACAACAATGTTGTTTTTCGCCTTAGACATATGCTGGCATGGGGGTCACTGTTTTAAGATCGAATGTAAGAATTAAAAAAAATTTGGTGTACTCAAGGGTGGATCCAAAAATGTTTGTTGTAATACATTTTGTATATGTGCTTGAAGTAGAAGGGGTCGCTCATTTAAAATCTGATGTCAGAATTCAAACAATTTGGTTAAAAACTAGGGTGGACCCTAAAAATGTATGTACACTTTCGACATATCGGAGGTCGCTAATTTCCATTCTTATGTCAGAGATACATACATTTTGCTTGACTCTAGGGTGGACCCTACAAATGAGGTTGCCGATTTTGAATTTGATGCCAGAGTAATAGGCTATATGGTAAAAAGCCTAATTCTACAATTAATAATTTAGCAAACAGTGATGGTTCAACAATCTCCGAACATTGTCAAATAGCATGCACTTTCGCTAAAGAATGGTCCGACTATTCCCATGACAATAACTTCAACTTGGAGTTCATTGAATTAAAAAAAAATCTAAACATCGAAGTTAACTACTCCCTCAGTGGTCCTGGAAAGGCAATCGAAGCCGATATCTCTTTAAGGCGGTCTTCTCATTCAAAACCCGTTTTTTTGACACTTTTTAAAAAAATTCTTATTTGAAAACGCAAAGAATAATTGAAAACTTTTTTTATTTATTGTATTACAAAAGGTTCAAAGTAAATAAAAAATTTTTTTTTGCCTCGATACGGGGGCTGTTCAAAAAGTAATGAGACTTCAAAGTTGGTGGTGAAAAAAAAAGGTGTCGTCACGGCGGCCACGATTCCGGGTCTCCGGAGCGTCTGAAATGAAAAAAAAAACGGGGTTATAATCAGTATAGATGTAATTCTCGGGTGAACCTCAAGCTTAATTTTGTGATTTTTTTTGACAAAATGGCGGCCATTCAAAAAAAAAATTTCAATTTCGGGTTTTTTTTTTTGTAGTTTAGTGTAAAAAAAAAATAAAAAAAAAAATTTTTTAAAATTATGGTCGAGGTTCACCCGAGAATGGTGACAATTCTGCGTCGATTCCATTTTGTTTCATGAAAATCGGTTCAGTTGAACTGGAGATATCATGGCCGCCAGTTCGAAAAACGTGGGTTCGAGATAAACGCGTTTAAAGTTTGAAGTAATTTTTTTGGGGGAAAAAAAAAAATCAAAAATGTTTAAATGCAGTTTTAAAGAGCTGACAATTTTTACTTACAATTATTTGTCGGCGATGCCAGCTCCATACAGGCCACCTTCTTCTTTTTCGTAGAAACTGCTTTCTGCTGCCCTCTCTGCTCTGCGAGCCGTTCTGCCAGCTTTTGATGATGCCGCAGCTCGAGTCTCTGATCGGTTCAATCTGTCTTCATTGCGAGATAGTGCGTATTCGTATGCGTTTTTGCCAATCGCAATACCCATCAAACCCATAATTTTAAGTATGGGTATAAAACCGTCGTTGAAGAGGCACGTTGCAATGAAATTGGCCACTTCGATGGTGCGTGCGCCTGAGTTGATGTGTTTGGGCGAAAGTGACCAAAGAACAGAATTGTAGGACTCATTGGAATTCTGAGCTTCAGATCCAAGGCATCTTTCAAGCAAATTATCTGCCGACAGCGCTTCGTAAGCTGGTTTTATTACCTCCATCACCTTCTTGTCCATCAGACCTTGCTTCACAAAAAAGGCTGTATCTTCTAAAGTATTTCGAATTTCTAAAAATCCTTTTAGGGGCATATTCACAACTACCCAAGCTATAAATAAATGCAAAAAAAAAGTTGAAAAAAAAGTTGCTCAATGAGAAGACCCCCTTAATATGGATCAATATTGCTTTAGAAACGTCAAAAGGCAAAACACCTAGTTTTGATAACATAAGCTACCCAATGCTCAAAAATTTACTATCGCTGCTAAATTTCGTTTATTGCAACTATACAATAACATCTTTAAATCAAGTATCATACCTCAAGAATGGAAAAAAGCAACAATTGTACCTCTCCCTAAGCCAAATAAATCCTTAAACAATCTTTCAGGGTATTGTCCAGTCTCCTTTCTTTCCTCCACAAGTAAAATATTTGAGATGGTATTAGCCAATAGATTACAATGGTTTCTTAATAGAAACCGGTTGATACATGCTAACCAAGTTGCATACAAAAATAGCAAAGGTACAATTGATGCACTTCTATTTCTTGATCATAAAATAGCGAATGCTTTATCAACAAGAAATCATGTTTCAATTATCTCAATTGATTTTGAGAAAGCTTTCGACAGGATTGTCTGTCACACTATTTTAAATCAACTGCAGGAATGGAGGCTTGGGAAAAATATAATTAATTTTGTTAGAAGCTTTCTCAAAAACAGGAAAATTAGGGTACGAATAAATGCATCGCACTCTCAACTCTTTATAATGGAATTCCTCAAGGATCTCCACTTTCGGTAGTCTTATTTCAGATTTCATTTGAAGCACTTAACATATGCATTATTAATCATAAATTCTTCAGTCAGTGTATCTACGCAGACGATTTACACCTTACGGTAAAATATAAATATGAAACTCAACTGCAGTCCAAATGGAAGATATAAATTCCTGGTGCAAAAGTTCTGGTGCTAAGATTTCTATACTTAAGAGGAAGGTCTAACATATTTATAGAAAAAGAAATTGTACTCCTGTTAGTGTAAGTATAAATAATACTAATATCGACTTTGTCAATAATCTTAAAATACTAGGTATTATATTTAAGTGTAATGATAAATGGGCTTCACATATCGCACACTAAATACAAAACAGTCACAACTCAGAATATACAAATTTTTACTTTTAAATGTTAAACTATTCGTAGTGATCATATACTTTGACTGTAATACTTCAAATACATTTTGTACACATCTTCTTTCTCTATAGTTTAAAAAAAGTTCTGTCTCATTGCTTTGTATGGAGATAATTCAAAAATAAAATTGTTTTGTTGCTTCACCTAGAAATTTAAAAATTTTGAGTTGTGACTGTTTGTATTTAGTGTGCGATATCTTCTATATAAAGGGTGGTTAAATTTTAAGGGCCGATGTTGAATGCGAACCACACCTAAACGTCAAGTTTTTTTCTGCATTTCATTTGCCATTTCTCAATTTCAGACTAACTCAATTTGAACCATGGAAAGATACACAATCGAGCAACGCATTAAAGTTATTCAGGCTTATTATGAAAATGGTCATTCAAATCAAAATGCATATCGTGCACTTCTTAATTTTCTCGGTCAATTTAATCGTCCAAATGTGCGTACAATCGGAAAAATCGTGCAAAAATTTGAGCAAACCGGGTCTGTAGGAGATGTGAAAACACCAGTGCATGCTCGTACAGTCGTACTGCAGAAAATATTGCTCGCGGCATCATCGGGCCGAATTTTTTCAAAAATGAGGGCGGTCAGGCAGTTACTGTGAATGGTGTTCGCTATTGTGAGATGATAACGAACTTTTTATGGTCCGAATTGGAAGATATGAATGTGGACGATATGTGGTTTCAACAGGACGGTGCCACTTGCCACACAGCATACGAAACAATGGCTCTTTTGCGCGACAAATTCAATGGCCGTGTTATCTCACGTGGTGGCGATGTCAATTGGCCGCCAAGATCATGTGATGTGACACCGTTGGACTTCTTTCTTTGGGGTTATTTGAAAGAAAAGGTGTACGTCGATAAGCCAGCAACAATTCAAGAGCTAAAGGATGAGATAATTCGGCACATTAACTGCATAGAACCTCACTTATGCCTCAGCGTCATCGAAAATTTGGACCATCGGATGGAGGCGTGCCGCCAAGGTCGCGGCGGCCATTTGGCCGATATTTTGTTCCATTCATAATTCGTTCCATAGTTCCATCTCTTCTGAACCGTTCCAATAACGTTGTTCAAATCACGTTGTTCCAAGGGTGTGTTTGGCCAGCCATGGCACGGAGCTTAAAACTTATTTTTACAACATCGTATAAGCGGTTCTTGAGATATTACAAAAATAGTGGATCCCTTTTCGCCCATTTTCGCCCCATTTCTCATATAAAATCGCTAAAAATCAGTTTTTCGTCCTTTTTTAAAATAAAAACGAGCTACTTTGAGGAGATAATCTCTAAATGAGCGGGTATAAACTAGTAGAGTATATAAAAAAATCACTGGCAAATAGATTAAGCTTATTTAAATGCCTGTCAAATTTTTATAGCAATGCACATCCATCGGTATCAATTCGAGTAGTTAAAGCACTCATTCTTCCAAAAATCGACTATGGTTTAGTCATTTATGGACAAACAGCTAAGTCCAATTTACGCAAACTTCAAGCAGTATATAATGCCGCCGTTCGTTACTGTATAGGCGCTTTCCTTTCTACGCCGATAACAAACATTCTGACAGAGACAGCCTACCATAGAACTCCGAGTAAAAACACTCACTGCCAAACTTATTCCTAAAATGTTAATGGACACTGAACGACTGTTCCCACATAGCCTTAATAAAAAGCTAAAAGTTTCATCAGCACTTCAACATGCAAAATAAACTGCTTTAATAATTGGATTTGAAGTAAAACCTCATCTTAAATATGTATCTTCTCAGCCTCCATGGAACTTAAGCAATCTGTTATATATAGAGTTTTGTGAGATCTGGCAAGGCCGTAACTGCCACTGAGATCCGTTGAGATCGAGTTTCTAGAACAAAGGCAGAACGCTTATTTTTATCACAAAAAACTTAACTTTGTTATTCTTTTTATTAATAAAACTCTCTTTTATTACCTAATATTTCTTAATAAAACATGGCGTCAGATAAAAAACTTAATAGAACATTGTTGATATAAGCGTTATACGGAAAGCTGCAGCAAAAATGGCAGAGCAGCAGCAAGAATTTTTGCGCACACAGATGGAAGTCTTGCAAACGATGATGCAACAAATGAACGCCATTCAGGAAAAAATTAGCAAAAGTGATGCTCAAATACCATTCCCAAGGCCGTTGCAAATATGTGGAAGTCCAAAAGATAATTTCGAATTGTTCAAATCGAATTGGAATACATATGCTCAGGCAACAGGTATGGTAAATTGGTCTGCGGAAAATTAATCAAAGAAGGTCAATATTTTGTGGTCAATGGTTGGCGATGAAGCAAAGCTCAAGTTTAATAATTTTGGTATTGGTGAGGATGATAAAGTTTCAGCTGAGACAATGCTTGAAAAGATAGAGTCATGTGTTACTGTTAGCAATCACATACTATTCGAAAGATGGTCTTTCCATACATGCAACCAAATGGATTCAGAGTCATTTGACGACTATTTGCAAAGATTAAGTAAAATAGCAGATAATTGTAACTTTGACGGAGTTGAACAAAGCGCATTAAAGGCAACGATGCTACGCGATAGAATAATTTTTGGTACGAGCGATGAAGGTTTAAAAAAATCGTTTTTAAAAGAAGTCCCACCCAGTTGACTCTCGATGATGTGATTAAAAAATGTAAATTAACGAATCCACTGAAGAAAGATATAATAATTTGACAAGTGAAAAATCAATAAACAAATTAAAGTCAAAGGAGGCAAGCTATGAGAAAAAAATTTGTAAATTTTGCGGTGACTCACATAGTTTCACAAGTGGTAGTTGTCCTGCTTTTAATAAAGAATGCAGCTTTTTCAAGAAAAATGGTCATTTTGTCAAGTGCTGTTATTCAAAGAAAAAATCTAATAAACCAAACAAGCTGCATTCCGTTGGCGCAAATTATGAGGGTAACACTGAGACTGAGCCCGGAATGAGAATTGAAAAGAGCCACAAAGGCAAGCTCGAAAGCAACATTAGAATTCAAACTGATCAATAAGTGGATGAGCTATGAATGTGACATGGATAGTGGTGCCCGACGAATGCATTGTTGGTATAAAGTATTTACGTCAGTTGCTGGATGGTAAAAGCCTAAGCTTGGAGCCATCTGATTGTAAATTAAAAGCTTTTGGTGGATTAAATGTCGTCATAAAGAAAAAAAGTACAAAATTGTATTCCAAGTTGTGGATGTTGAACATGGGTTCCTGCTTTCAGAAAATGCTTGTCTGACACTGGGGTTGATAAAGCATTGCCGATTAGTTTCCACTTCAAAGATTTGTTCTGACAGGGTAAATTTTGAAGACGCAGAAAGAATAGTTCATCAGTTCAAGGATGTTTTTGAGGGTTACGGAAAACTTCCCGGCCTTGGTAGATTAGAAGTCGATTCATCAATTAAGCCAGTTATTCATAAACCAAGACGCATTCCAGTAGCTTTACGCGGAAAATTTAAAGTTGAACTAGATAATTTAGTTAAAGAAGACATTGTTGCCAAAGTGGACACGCATACTGATTGGGTTAGCAACATTTTGCTTGTTCAAAAATCAGAATCATTCCGAATCTGCATCGACCCCATACCACTTATCAAGGCTTTGAAAAGGCCGAACTTGCAATTCACAACAATAGATGAAATCTTAACTGAACTTGGTAATGCTAAAGTATTTTCAACCATTGACATTAAGAAATGTTTTTGGCACCTCGAACTTGATACAAATATCAGCCTGCTTACAGCCAGAGATAAAGAGAAAATCTCTGGGCAGGGATGATTTGCGGTTGTACTCACCACAGCGCCATTAAGTTCGATACTGTCAAATGGAGTATTCTTTCGTATGAAATGTGTAGCAAAAGGTGACGTATTCGTAAATTCACCAAAATTGCTCTCAATTGCTTCAATTGTCACCACAGCTACAATTGCGTTTCCAAGAATCTAATCAGAAATTTTTCTGAACAAGATTTTTGTAATTAAGATTTAATTATTATTCATCCTAATCATTAAACATTTTCTCCTGGGTGTTGTCTTTCCGTTTTTAAGATACAGATGAAGACATCACTTTTTTTTTTTATTTTACACTCATGAATATTGACGGTTGATGAACAAATTTGCAAAAAGTTTTTGCACTTTATCTTAAAAACAGAAACTCTCTTTTACAATTATCTGGAGAAAATGAATGATCTGATTAAAATTGAGTTAACTTTATAATTAATTTCGTTTAATCTTTATCATATTCAAACACAAAATAAACTAGACAAATCAAACTGTAAAAAATACATTAATATTTTAATAATTAAGTATTCCAATCATTTCTATAAATTTTAAAGAAAAACCTTCGACGCTTGAAATATTGAATGTTTTCTCAAAAAGTTACATAAAACTTGTTTTTGTTGTAAAAATAATTTATATAAAAAAATGCGTTTTGATCACCTTTCTAATAGCTTAAAATTCATTTGCAAAAACTGTTTCAGTTTTACACAAAAATTAATTAGCTGTTTCTTTCATTAAAAAACAAGGGTTCTTCATTTCATATTTTTAAAAAAATAGTCTAGCTTTAAATAGTCTGTAGATTACTAAAAACCTATTTTCATACCATGTGAATCTATATTAACAAAACTAATTTTTGTTAATTATTATTCTACACTTCATACTTCCCTTGCTCATTTTAAGAATGACCGTGCTCATTTTTAAAATTTTAAAAGAAACAAATATTATTTCATTGATTTTGTTTTTTTATACTTCTGCCATGGACAATTTTACCCTACTTTGTGGAACATTTAAATTTTTTTCAACTGCATCAGAAATTTTGCTTTGTAACTTTCTCTTTACACTTTGGAGCTATACTCGTAATACCACAAATTGGTAAAATCTCTAAAGATATTGTAACCAACATACTTTTCTGTATTTAAGTTGCTTAATAAAAGTATTAGAAAAAAAAAATGAGCAAGGGAAATTTAATAATTAACGGAAAACGAGTTTTGCTAATACAGACATGGTATGAAAATATATTTTGAATAATAACTTCTAATTGGAAAGGAATATTTGGATATTTTTTTGAAATAAATAATTTTGAAGCTAGACTATTTTGTAAAAAATAAAAAAAGAACATTTTTAAAAAAATTAATATCAACAAAAAATCCCGTTTATTCATATTAATATATTAATTTTTCTGAAAGAATTATATTGCCACCAAAGATATCATGGAATGGATTTATCATTATTAGTCGCGTTATGTTTAAAGTTATTAAGCATAAATTTGCAATCGACCTCAATCACTCAACGCACTTAAGTGCCAAATAATGCCAATAGATATTTCGCGACCGAGGGTAACGAGCCATTGAGTAGTCAAACTCGTTCTCATCAACTTCACTCCCGAATTTCTGTTAACATTTTGTAAGTCTTCTTATTTTGCTTTTAGAATAATCAAGGTTAAACACCGATTATCTTAAATTTAATAGTTAATTTTTTTATTAATGTCATCAAATAAAAATTTAAATTTCTAATAGTAACAACTTAAATTTAAAGGAAAAGTATTTTTATACTTCAACGTTAACCGGCTCTGGTGTTTTAAGAAATTTATCGCCTAACAGCGACGTAATTTTTGAAATATACACCTCATTTAGCGTGAATACTTCGTTGATTTTCTTGACCAGAGGCATGAATCCGATGTTGTTTTCTACAGAGTATTGCAAACAAGTTACAGCCTGGCTCGGAGCCTTGTTGGAAATGCATGCAAAAATTTTTCGAATGTATAAGATTTCTGTTCTTAAATGAAAAAAAAAGAAATTAAATGCACTTGCAGAAATATACGTTATAATAATCGGTTGGGTACGAAATATCCACGACGAAATATCCAAACCAAAATCTCCAAGTCAAAACATCCAAAGCTAAAATCTCCAAAGCACAAAATATTAAAAATCTCAAAAACTTAATCGTTAAACCCAAAATAGCCGAGGACAAAATGTCCAAAAAACTCAAAAAATGTAAATTGCAACATTTATGAATGAATTCACGCGAATTCATAAGTAGTGCAATTTACATTTTTAAAGATTTAGTTCATTTTTTTTGAGTAAAAAGTTTATTAAAGATTAAAATTAAAACTAAATTAATATAAGCCTAAATTTACGGCAATTTCAATGTCAGAGTTTGTTTGACATCCATACAATTTTGTATTCTTTTACAACGTCAAAATATCAATATCAAAGCAATGAAATTATTATGAAAAAACACAGGTGCGTCGTTGGACACACGAGAGAAGCGAAGCTTTTTCTCAGTTACATAGATTTGATAGCTTAATAATTTTTTCTTTTTAATAAATTAACTTTTAAACTCAACAATTTAAAATAACAAAATAAATTACATATATACAGAAAACATATTTACTGCTTCTTTTTTATTGTTGGATGTTAAATTTCCACGCCAATTACATATACTGGCATATAATGCCAGCGACTCTCCATTTTAACTCTCCACACATGGTTGTGAACTTGGCTGCACTGAACAAATTTTTTCCTTCAACAGCGTACTACCTACCGAAAAAATCTGTCGAAAATTTTTCAGATTTCACTCCAAGCAAATCACAGAACGACGATAAAAATATATATTAAATATATATTAAAAAACGCACACGAAACAAAATTTAACAAACATTTTAGATACTTTGCCAATGTCATGCATGCGTTTGTTAATTCCATATATATTGATATCAACTATTTTTTTGACACTTAAAAACGCATTTGTGGGCATTGCTAACTTTTTTTGTGCCAACAACACCACAAACGCATTCACAATACAAACACACCGATGCTGGAGACACCTTGTGGCAAATTAAAGCAAATTTTTTGTCAGTTGTAGCATAGCAAATACACAATCCTCTATCTATTGATAGATGGTGACGATCAACTGCAGCATAGCTTCTGTTATAACTAATATTAAGTTAACAACCGCTTATTTCAAGTCTTTGTGGCCTGGTGGATAGTGCGTTGGACTCTCGTTTACGAGAACGCGAGTTCGATCCCCTGGCGGGCTAAATAATATTTTTAGTATTTAATATTAAAGTATTACATATTCTTAATGTAATAAGCGCTAGCAACAAAAAAACCATCCTTTTTCCAAGAAAAAGTCTTTCGAAAATTTTTCAGATTTCACTCCAAGCAAATCACAGAACGAGTAAAAAGCTTCGCTTCAAAAATTCCAAAGCATTTTTGATTGAATCAAAAATTACAAAAAATTTGTGGTGTTTGGATTATAATTAAAAAAAAAAAGAAATTTGGTGACTTTTGCTTGGATATTATGATTTTGGATATTTTGTCTTTGGAGATTTCTTAATTTGATATTTCAAATTTGTATATTTTGTAGCATGGAGATTTTGGCTCTTGAAAGTTGGTACCACTCCCTATAATAATTAAATTAAAACCTTATTTGTCACAGTTTTCGAGTTCCTGAATAAAAACCTTATATAAAACATATATAAAACTTTATATAAGTTCATGAATAACTGAATTACAATAATTGCATGCACCTTTTCTACTATCATCTACTATGTCTGGCACAGCAGTGCAAAGTAGTGACGATAATAGATAGATTCTTTGTAAGTTTCACCAATCCAGTTGTAGTTGTTGCCTACATGCAACAATGCATGCACCTTTTTGGCTAATGTTCTATCATGCGAGACAGGCAAACGTTCGCAACAGAATATAATCAGCAGGTAATAATAAGACGCCAGGCTGAATTGGATATTAAGTTGCTTGAATTCTTTTAAAACTTTCAGTGCCGAATTACGTGCAAATTTATAATTGTTAAATGTGCTAACGCTGTAAAGCAGTGCATTTAAGGTACGCACATTGGGACACAGTTGTTGCTGCGCCATTTGTTGCAATAAATCTTTGCACAGATCCCAGCGTTGATCGGTACTTTCATTGAGTAGGTGTGTAATAGCAATGATGGAAATTAATGTTTGCGTGCCCAACTCAAGTTGCTTTTATGTTGCATTTTGCAGCAGAGCATAGGCACCTTTAGCCTGTAAAACTGATATTGTGTCAAAATTTATCACTTAAGCTTTTTGACCAAATTACCTGGTAATACTTGGCCATTCCTCGTATGATAGCTGCATAGCTGCATAGCTGCTTGATGTTTTCGGTTCAATTTCTGCAAACAAATTTTCCGCCAGTTCACCATCTTTCCAGCCCAAAGATTAACTTTCACGTCCTGCAGTGCTCAACTTAAACCAACGTTCTTCAATTAGGTCTTCGGAAAGCTGTTCACAGTTTTTATAGAAACACAGTAGTTCCAGCAGACTCTGATTCATTTCACTGCTAACTTCGATGCTTTTCTGTTTCATCAGATTGTAGACGAATACAGCCTCGGTGATTTCTGATTGCATAATAAGATCACGTAATGTAGTTTCATCCAATTCGTTAGGCTAGACGCGGAGCAAACGCTTTAATTGGTGGCTGTGCCTCAGAGTGCTAAGAAAATAAATCCTGAAAGTTTGAAGACTCAGTTTTAAAAAAAAAATAACTTACTGAAAACAAATTTTTGTGCTCCTCCTTGTTCTACTTAGAAGCTTTGCGTCAAATGGTGCTCAGTTAAAGTGGCATGTGACCGAAATAGATGTACCATAATAGCGCTTTAAAAGCTTCTAAAGGAGCCTTTCGCTGAATTTCACGTTGTGTGGATTCGGATAGTCCGCCAAAAAGTAGCCAATATAACGCGGTGTGCAGGCAGACGTTGACTCTCTACCAAGAACTCCACGTCCGAGTAGTCATTGTTAATGCACAGATAAGCCATTTGCTCCGAGTATCGGTCTACACGGAAATAAAAGGATAATCATTTGTTTTTATTGTTGGTTGAGTGCCAGTGCTCCAGCCGCTTAGGAAGCCAAGTCAACTTCATTCGAACGCTGCTGCTTCAGTGGTATTCCAGACAATTTATGATGAGCTTAGCTGCTTATTGTTGCCTCATGGATCAAACAATCAATACACAATTTTTTAAATATATTTCCAATTAAATTAAAAGAAATGTTTCCGCGTGCAGCCGAAATAAAGTTAAGCTAAATTGACCCGAAACAACACTTGACAGATATGAGGTGAACTCATGTTCACAATATGTGAGTTTCACCACAATGCATAAAAAGTGAGGTAAAAAAGTAAAAGAGCGCGAATGGTCTTGAAAAAATCGAAGTTTCCTATCTCTTTATCTCTGCTTACAACTTTTTGGACTCCTTTCGGAAGATACCGATGGAAGCGATTGCCTTTTGGAGTTTCACCAGCACCAGAGTTGTTTCAAATGAAAATACATGAAATAACGCATGATTTACATGGTGTAGAAATCATGGCTGACGATATGTTAGTTTATGGATGCGGTGATACAACTTCAGATGCTATGATTGATCACAATAAAAATCTAAGGGCTGTTCTAGAACGCTACCGTGAACGAAATTGCAAGTTAAACAAAAGTAAGTTAATATTATTCAAGCCTTCGGTTAAGTTTCTTGGTCATATCTTATCTAATGAAGGTCTTAAACCAGATGCAACAAAAATCGAGGGTTTCAATCTTTCGGTGCCACAAAATAAAAAAGATCTACAGAGATTTTTAGGTATGCTCAACTACTTAAGCCGTTTTATACCACAATTTGAAATGGAAAATGTTGAACTTCGAAAATTACTTTTAGAAAAAAATCTGTGGGCTTGGTCGAACGATGCTGATTTTGAGTTTCGAAAATTGAAAAGTATTATATGTGACATTGAGAGTCTTCAATATTATAATAAAAAAAAACGGCTGTCGAAGTTCATTGCGATTCATCCTCCATTGGCTTAGGCGTTGCTGTTTTCCAAAACGAAAAGCCAGTAGCTTTTGTTTCAAGGCATCTAACAAGAGCGGAACGCAACTATGCGATGATAGAGAAAGAGTTGCTTGCAGTAGTTTTTTTCTTGTTTACGGTTTGATCAGCTCTAGGTAGGTAATCCTCAAGTCACAATAAAAACAGATCATAAGCCATTAATTAACATTTTTAAAAAACCTCTGTTAAAGGCACCGAAGAGACTACAATTAATGATGATGATTCTACAACGATATACTTTTGACATATAGTTCGTTAGTGGCAAAGAAAATATTATTGCGGATACTTTGTCTAGAGCAGCAGTGAATTTGACCGATAAAGATTTCAAGAACGAGATGACGCGAAGTAACATCTATGCTATTTGCAATACAACCACTAATGAATCAAAAGCATTTGATAATATTTGTTAACTAAAACTGGTTAAAACTGTAAATATAAGCGTTAATTGTACAGAGCAGATACGGCGAGAAACTGCCGAAGACGAATCCTTAATAAGCGTTATGAATTATATATCATGTGGCTGGCCAAGATATATAAAAGATGTCTTAAACAAGGCAAAAGTTTATTTTAAATTTAGAGGCTAACTAACACTCCAAGATGGCTTGATTTTTCGCTCAGATCAAATTTTAATTCCAAAAAAGTTGCAGAAAGTAATGATTGAAAAAGTACATGTTAGTCACAGTGGCATTGAAAACACAATTAAACTTGCAAAAGAAAATATTTTCTGGCCAGGGATGTGTCAGCAAATAGAAGAGAAAGTGCGAACATGCGCAGCCTGTGCAAATATTCTAGTTCTCAAAAAAAAATACCAATGATTTCGCATGATATACCGACATACGCGTGGCAAATAGTTGCTATGGATGTATTCTTTGTAAAATACAAAAACAAACATGAGAAAATGCTTATAATTGTTGATAATTTCTCCGATTTTTTTTTTAATGTTCCAAATTGCCCGATTCGACTCCTCACTCAGTAATAAATATTTTAAAAGAACTGTTTGCTAGATACGGTGTGCCAGAAAAAGTAATTATAATTATAAAATATGGTTTCAAATACACAACGTCATCACCCTATCATCAACAAGGAAATGGTAAAGCAGAATCAGCTGTAGATAGATATTTGTTAAAGCTGACGAGGAAATACACCAAACAAGATAGGAAGCAACCCAGTACAAATATTTATGTGTAAAAAGACACGATGTGGCTTGCCAGCAAATTCCAGTAATTTCGATCCAAAGATAATAACTAATGTTCCAGAAAAAATTGATATAGACAGAAAAAAGGATAAGCACTCCTACGACAAGTCGACGAAAGAATTACCGGATCTTGATATAGGACAAGAAGTTTCAGTGCACATAAGGCCTGATACTAACAAGCTATGGTCTAACGGTATAGTAACAGACCGAGTATCCAGTCGATCATATGTAGTTGATGTCAACAAGACTCCTTACAGAAGAGGCCGCGTGAACATAAAGGACACAGTATCAGCAAATATGCAAGTAGAATTGACAGATAACTCAATGCTAGATAGTTTAACAGACACGTTTGAACCACCAATGAACAACTGTCCCGATTTTGAAGCACCGAATATGTCTGAGAGTTCTAACACTCCTAAGGATTCAACTCCCTTGAGAAGACCCGAGACTAGACCAAAAAGACATGTCAAGATGCCAGTTAGACTTCAAGATTATGACTGCTCAACAGAATAAATGGATTTTCAACAGAAATCACAAAAAGGGGAAGATGTTATATATAGAGTTTTGTGAGATCTGGCAAGGCCGTAACTGCCACTGTGTTGAGATCGAGTTTCGAGAACAAAGGCGGAACGCTTATTTTTATCATAAATAACTAAACTTTATTATTCTTTTTATTAATAAAACTCTCTTTTATTACCTAATATTTTTAATAAAACACATTCAAAGCCTTGTCAACAGTCTTAGGCATTTACCAAAAAATTCAACAAATGCTGCCGCCTATATCAGCCATTTTGAAGAAACCGTCAACAAATTCCCAAACTGGCACTTCTATTATGCCGATGGTTCCAAAACCGATACAGCAGTCGGTTACGCTGTAGTTAACGATAAATTCGATATTATCAGTACTGTCCAAGTTAATTCTAACTGCTCAATTTTTACAGCATAATGCGAAGCAGTTTTCTATGAAATAAAGTTTTGCAAAACCTTAAGAGGGAAATACATCATATGTTCAGACTCATTATCCACCATTAAAGCTGTTGAAAATATCCGCAATCATAATGAGACTTTAATTAAAACACGAGACATGCTCATAAAGCACCAAAATAAACTGAAATTGATGTGGATACCAAGCCATGTTGGCATAAAAGGCAACTGTATCGCAGATGAATGCGCCAAATATGCAACCAATGCCCAGTTGAACTTCAAAACACGTACAATAAAGCTGACTATATAAAGGGTGGTTAAATTTTAAGGGCCGATGTTGACTTTGAATAAAACAGAAATTATTGTCATTTATTTTTATTATGATAATGTTGGTATGGTTCAATTATGTATGGAACAAAATATCGGCCAAATGGCCGCCGAGACCTCTAGTAAAAGGCTTTAGTTCTTGAGTCAATTGCACCTTGTAAGCGTGTAAACGCAAGTCTTTATGCATAATGTTCATCAACGACGAGCGTGAGAGGTGCAATTGTTGGGCACGACGACGAGTTGAGGTGGACGGCTCTTCAGCCACATTATCGCGAACAGCAGCAATATTTTCTGCAGTACGAGCTGTACGAGCATGCACTGGTGTTTTCACATCTCCTACAGACCCGGTTTGCTAAAATTTTTGCACGATTTTTCCGATTGTACGCACATTTGGACGATTAAATTGACCAAAAAAAATTGCGAAGTGCACCATATGCATTTTGATTTGAACGCCCATTTTCATAATAAGCCTGAATAACTTTAACGCGTTGCTCGATTATGTATCTTTCCATGGTTCAAATTGAGTTAGTCTGAAATTGAGAAATGTCAAATGAAATGCAGAAAAAAACTTGACGTTTAGGTGTGGTTCACATTCAACATCGGCCCTTAAAATTTAACCACCCTTTACAAGCTATCAACAGCTTTTACTCTAACGAGTTCAAACAGAACTAGACATACCACACCCACCACTATAAGAGAACAAACCAAAATGGAAACGCACCTATATATCCAACAGATTGTCAAAGGAAACATATCTAAAAATATGCCAGGCTTAGGATGGGACATACACTTTTTACACACCAATACCTTATGGAAAATTCTCCCTCCACCTATGTGTTTTCTTTGCAATGATAAAACCATATCAATAAAGCACCTTACAGATGAATGCTGCATAATTAATAATATTATTAATAGCTCAAAAACTAGTTCATTTACTTTGACATCTATACTTAAACATTTTAACATCTACTCGAAAGTCAAAATAATATTTAAAATAAAATGTAAGCGGAAGACCTTAGCTGTTTGTGCCTACAATATAAGTTTGTTTATGTCATTTATTTTGTAAATAAACTTTTAATAATAACTAGTATCGCCTGTGGCCGAAATTCAGCCATATCAAAATTAATATTAAAGTCTTCACTTAGTATCATTGTCACATAGTTAAATTTTTCGGTTAATATTTTTTCGAGTCTTTTAGAACATTCTTTTGAATAATTCATTAAATTTTCGAATAAAAATACTTTCTTCTAAATTGACCCAAAAGGTGACCCTTCAACATTTCTTCTAAACATTCATAACCTCTATATGATTGTCAATTATATGAGCTGGTCCTTTTATTATTTCCCCTTTCAACAGTTTTTCTGGGAGTCCCCATACAAGAAACACAAAAACTGTCGGTTATAGTTTATATCTCCCGATTTTAGCCCTAGAGCGGTCAAAATACACGTAGCCCATAAAGTCTGCGTTCACCTTACAAATTCAAATAAATTTTTATTCGTGCATTTCTTCCTTACATTCTTAAGTTTAAAAAGCAAAAACAAAAATTTATATTTTCCTCTTCATGTTCGTGATAACGGGATCACAGTGTGACAACAAGTAAATATTGCAACCACAAAGTCTGCGTTCGGTTTGCTTCTTTGGATAATACCGTTACTTTTTACGAAGTTGTTTCTTCATTTTGCTTATTTTCCATTTGTTGTCATTATAATTGATCGTTTAAAGAGCTCGGTGGCACAATTTGCTTACAAGTATAAATAATTATTAAAAATGGAAGCCAAAGGAAAAGAAATTAGTGTGTCGGAGAAAAAAATAATTATTAAATTGTGGAAAGATGGAAAAAGCTTCCGAAAAATTGGCCAAACTATTGGAAGAACATATTCCTCCGTTCAGCGCGTAATAAACAATTTCAAAAATACCGGAATTTTAACATCTAAGCCGCGGTCTGGGCGTCCAAAAATATTATTAGTCCGGGAACAACGCAAAATTTTAAATATGACAAAAGTTAACCCTCGAATTACATCAACAAAAATTGTAGAAAATATTTATGAAATGTTCAAAAAAAGAATTTGTGCCGAAACTGCTAGAAAAATTTTACATAAATCGGGATATCATGGTAGAGTCGCTCGAAGAAAACCATTAATTTCACTTGTGAACAGACGAAAGCGCATTGAGTTTGCTAATAACTATATAAATAAGCCTCCGGAATTCTGAAACAAGTAATATTCTCGGATGAAAGCAAATTTTGTATTTTCGGTATAAAAGGTCGTCAAATAGTGTGGCGCAAGTCAGGAACTACGCTGGAGAAACAAAATCTTGTCGGAACAGTCAAACACGGTGGTGGTGGAGTTATGGTGTGGGGTTGCATGGCGGCTAGTGGTGTTGGTGAGCTGGTGTTTATTGAATCGACGATGGATAGATGGGGTTATCTTAACATTTTAAAAAATAATTTGAAGCAAAGTGCAGAGAAACTGGGCTTATCTACGACGTTTTGGTTCCAACAGGATAACGATCCAAAACATACTGCGGAGATCGTTAGACTTTGGCTCTTATACAATACCCCAAAACAGCTCAAAACGCCGCCCCAATCGCCCGATCTCAATCCCATTGAGCATATTTGGGATTTATTAGAGAAAAAAATTCGTCAGCATGTAATGACAAGTAAAGAGGCTTTGCGAAGTGTTATGCAGTCAGAATGGGCAAAGATTACGGCTGGGGAAACTGAGAAGTTGGTAAATTCAATGCCAAACAGACTGAGTGAAGTTTTAAAACAACTTGGCTATCCTACAAAATATTAAATTTTATTTTTCCATATTGCTTCCAATGAATTTATAACTTATTTTTTAACTGAACGCAGACTTTGCGGTGGCTATATATTTTAGTTGCTTCACTTAGATACCGTTATCAGAAAAATTAAGAGGATAATTTTTGATTTTTGTTTTGCTTTGTAAACTTAAGAATGTAAAGAAGAAATACACATATAAAAGTTAATTTGAATTTAATATTTACTGGTGTTTTTACTTCATTTAAAAAAAGTAAGTCAGGTGAACGCAGACTTTATGGGCTATGTGTATATAAGTTGGTCCTATTATTTTTGCATTTCAACATTTCTTATTAACACATATGCCCCTATCAGCAAGACTTCTGGGGGTCACCATACAAAAAACTGACGATTGTAAGATATATCTCTACCGAATTGACCCCTTAATAGGTCAAATATATGAGCTGGTCCTATAGTTTTCGGCCTTCAACATTTCTTCTGAACACACCTACCGCCATCTGCCACCCATGTGAGTGTCCTAATACAAAAAAGCGTTGCTATGTTTTCTTCTTGCCTGGTAGATAAATCAGAAATGCAGGCATTAACAGTGCAAGCCTTAACAATGCTAACGTTAACAGTGATAATATTATTATTAGTGTATAGACCCCTTTTACATTGATCAAGACTTGAAGTCAAGTTTTTTTGACGTTCTCTTTTGAATTTGACGAAAGCTTTCACATTGGCCAAGACTTGAATTCAATTTCTTGTCTTCTTTCCTTGTTTTCTTAACACACATTGTACAAGCACTCGTGCTCCTGATAAAGAGCAATAAAGCTTTCTATTAGCTCCTTGTTCCACTTAAACGACATTTTTGGCTATAAAAATATATTATTATTAAAAATATCTACAAAAACCTGATTAAATTCAGTTGATCTCGTCTACTTGTCGGAATCGGTGTTGTTTTTTTGTAGTGTGTGTTGTAATAGTAATTATATAGTGGAAAATTTAAAATTTTGTTAAATCGTTTGTATTAAAAACTATTAAGAATTGTATTTATGTGTTTTTAAAAGAAAAAAAATTAATTTTATTTAGTGTTCTTTTAGTGATTACATAATTTATGTTATTAATATAGAACAGTTTTTGTTGGACTTCACACAATCTAGTGTTTGTATGCCTAATTTTTCTATTCCTCTTTGTGCGGTGTTTGTTTATCTGTTGTGCAGTGAGAGTCTCTAGTGTTGTTATTGTGCTTAACACTTTGTGCACGCTGCATTTAACTGTGCCAACCCTGAAAGCACATTTTACATTTAAAAACGCTCACAAAATAATGTAAATTTTTTTCCAATGGATTATTTTTCCATTGATAATATTGCTGCTTGTTCTCTGAACGAGCAATGCAAAAGCCACAATATTCTGTACCCTATGTTCAGCTGTTCTGGCCCATGTGAGCGAATGTTCCATGCTTCTTGTGCTGTTATTTCTAAATCGTGTCTTGATGATTTAATGTCAGTCTGATCTGGTCTTCGCTGGTATGCGTGCAGGGCCCTTTCCCCGGATGAACTCTATTCTAAAATAAAGCTTTTTGGGGAAAGCCTTAACTTATTAAATAATAACTTCAGTGAAATTGTTTCATTTTTTAGAGAAGTTAGTGCCGCACCCACTACCAGCGTTTCTGATGAAATTACTGTTCAGGATAACATTTCGGTTCCTTCGTCCATGACTGCTTCTTTCGGAATTTTGTCAGTTTCATCAGAAAAAGACCCTTAAAGCTCTAAAAGAGGAAAAACAAGAATAAGCGTCGGAAGGCGTCCTCCAGACCTTCCAAGGCAGAGCAGCCCTCAGCAATGCCATCAGAAAATAATAATACAGTGATTTCTTATACACCTTCTTCTATTCCTCCATTGACTAGTAGTCCAAATACGATTTCAACTACGCCTAACACTCATTTGACTTTAAGAGCAGTTTCGAGGACCAGAAATGTTTTCATTTCACGTCTTCAGCCCGACACATCAATAGAAAATATATTGACGTTTGTCAGGCAATCCAAGTTAGTGAACTCAAATGCATTATGTTCATGCAAAAAAATTGGTAATAAGCCTTCCCATGCTTCTTTTATTCTAATAGTTGCAGCCGAAGATTTTACAACTCTTCTTAAATCTAATTTGTGGGCCGACAATATGTATTCTTGTTACTGAGTTCAAGCCAAAAAATAAGTCTAAAAGGGTGACTCAAGCCGCCCGCCAGACTCAAAAAAACTAAATAGGCTGTCCCTTTACTATCAAAATGTAAGGACTACGTAAATGTGTAAATGTAGGGACTACGTTCTAAGACGCAGAGCTTATTTCTATCAACTCAAAATTGCTCTGAGGATATTATCGCGTTAACAGAAACGTGGCTGAACGGAAGCATTACTGATTTGGAATTGTTTGACAATAGTTTTCAAGTTTTTAGAAAAGACAGATACACTGACAATATTTCTTCTGTCGGTGGTGGTATCCTTTTGGCTGTGAGGATCTGCTTTGTCAGTTTTATTGTTGACATTCCCTGCTCTTCTAATATTGAACTAATTTGCGTTAAAGTTATACATTGTAACTCTAATGTATATGTTATTAATGCATATGTTCCTCCTAAGAGTAGTGTAGAGGTCTATGCAAGCCTTGCGGAGTGCATAGATTACATAATTGATTTACTTGACGTTAATGACGACATTTTATTATTGGGCGATTTTAATCTACCTGATTTAAAATGGCATTCTTCTGACGATGATACGTACTATTGTGCATCTAATTCGAAGACCCGCCAAGAACATATATTTGTTGATAATATATGTTCAGACTTACAACAAGTGAGTTGTATTTATAATAGTCTTGAAAGACTTCTTGACCTGGTCTTAACTACAGACAGTAACAATGTTGTTGTTAAGAGGGCCTTTCATGCTCTAACTACTGTTGATGAATATTATCCACCATTGAGTATTTGGTACAAATCCGACAGAGCAAATATAGTAGATTCTAATTCAGCAGATAAGCTTTATGAATTCAATTTTAAAAAATCTGACTTTTTGAAGTTTAATCAGTTGCTTCATGGTAAACTTAATGCAATTTTAGAATATAAAAAAGGAAATTGCTTTGATGACTCCATACATTTTTTTATATGGAACTCTTTGCTGTGTTTTCTCAATCAGTACCTTATTGTCTCAAATTTGCGAGGAATTCTGCGTACCCGTGGTACACAAAGGATTTAAAGACTCTTCGCAACAACAGGAATAGGGCATGGAAGAAATACGTCTGTAGCTTAGGCTCAAACGACCTAGAAACTTACAAACGTTTGTTTCTGGAATTTGAAAATCGCTCAGCTACATTATATCACGAATATTTAGATAATGTTAAGCTGAGAATATTGACAGATCCAAAGAAATTTTGGGGATTCGTAAACACAAAGAAGAAATCTGATGGATTTCCTTCTTCATTTAGAACTCCTGAGGGATTTACTGACAATCCTGTCAAAATTTGTGGCCTATTAGCCAATCTTTTTAAAGAATCATACTGTTCAGATTCTTTTACTCCTGATCGAGAGTACTTTGAATATATGAATTCCCAACCCAGAGTATCTTTGGAACATATATCCTTCACTCCAGAGGATATTTTAATGTATATTAGATCGATCGATGAGGAGTTTGGTGCTGGACCTGACGGTGTTCCTGCCGCAGTGTTAACACAATGCGGTTCCGTTTTGAGTCAACCACCTTCTTTATTATTCAATAAATCTATTAACGAAAGTTATTTTCCACTTTTTTGGAAAAAGTCATTTATAAGTCCTATTTTTAAAAAGGGTTGCAGGAACGATGTCAGTAACTATAGGCCTATCGCTAAGCTCTCATCGATTCCAAAACTTTTTGAGCGGATGGTGTATGATCGGGTGAAAATTCACTGTGGGGAAGTCATAACAACTCGTCAGCATGGTTTTGTGAATGGCAGATCCACTGTGTCTAATCTTCTCGATTTTACAACATTCTGCTTAAATTCTATTGATTCTGGTAACCAGGTCGATTGTGATTACACTGACTTTAGTAAGGCATTTGATAAGCTACCACACAATCTAATCTTATTTAAACTTGAGTTAATGGGATTTCCACAATATTTTGTGAACTGGATTAAATCGTATTTGGTGGAGCGATCTTATCAAATACGTTTCCGAGGCGCATTGTCTTCTGAATTTATTGCTGGATCAGGTGTTCCTCAGGGTAGTCACCTTGGTCCTCTTCTGTTTATTTTAGCTATCAATGATGTAACTCATGTCATTGAACACTCTCATCTGCTTATTTATGCCGATGATATGAAAATATACAGAACGATTAATTCTAGAGATAGTTCAGATCTACTCCAGTCTGATCTAAAATCCTTTGAAGTTTGGTGTTCTAAAAATAATATGTTTTTAAATCCAGATAAATGCCAAACTATGACCTTTTCGCGAAAAAGGAATAATTTTATTTTTGATTATAAGATTAAAGATACTGCCTTGAGTCGTGTAGACACCGTCAAAGACCTAGGTATATGCATGGATTCTAAGCTGTCGTTTAACATTCATATTGATAATATTTGTAAAAAAGCATCTTCAATGCTTGGTTTTGTAAAACGCTGGGCCAAAGAATTTAATAGCATGATTACAACTACAACGTTGTATTATGCAATCGTGCGTCCTCACTTAGAGTATGCAAGTCAAGTTTGGTCCCCAAGTTACAATGTGCATGTTGATCGAATAGAAAGAATCCAAAAACGTTTTGTTCAGTTTGCTCTAAGGGGCTTAAGTGGAACTGACATATTAGACCTTCCTCCTTATGAGGATCGTTTAAAACTATTAAAAATACAGTCTTTAGGTGATCGAAGGAAATCGGCAGATATCGTATACTTACACCAGCTCATAACAGGTGTATTCGATTCTCCAGAACTTCTTTCTCACATAAATTTTAACACTAACCGTAGAAGCAGTAGAAACGCTAACAACTTAATTTATTTGCCATTTAGTAGAACAAATTATATGGCTACTGCTCCTTTAAGTCGCATGAGTTCCTTTGTTAACAATTGTAGCGTTTTTGATGTTAATTTGTCAAAAGGTCAACTCAAAAGTAGATTAAAATTAGTTGTGTAATTAGATCTATATATACGCATGGTTAGTTGTTACGTCTTGTGTTGTCCCTGAGCCCAACCCATTTATTGGTGGGTAAATTTTTCCCACATTAACTTGTTTGTGGTCACGGGTATCCATAACATTGATATTTTCAATGATTACTGGGTAGTGGCTTTAGATGGGTTAATGCTGAGGAAGTGCGATATAGCTGTAGTAGCTCAACTCTATTGTTATTGCATGTTAATTAAATAACTCACACACAAATTTTACTGCAACTGAAGTCTAACAAACTCACATTGATATGCGAAAAATAAAATAAAAAGTACTGTCAACAACGCGAAAATAACAAAAGGAACACGAAAAAAATTGCCGGTACAGCTTCAAGTTTGTTTTCCCCTTCCGTCGCATCCAATGTGCGGAGTAAAAGGGGTCAAAGTATTGCTGACGTTATTATTGCTGACGTTAAAAGTGCTGACGCGATTTCATAACTTTTACACCTACCAAAAAGTGCTCAACGCGCTATATACAGAATTTATATTATAAGGGTTAAAGCGAAGATATAATAAAAATATATAACACTTAATGAAAAAAATTCAAATGACTCAAATTCTATTTTTTATGACTGAAAAAAAATGTGTATATAAAAAAGAAAAGAACAAAGTCAAAGTGCGGCATCTACACGGCATTTTTTACTCTGCTTATGTAGATACTGCGTTTTATTCTGAAATGATACCTACATTTTGTGTAGATACGACAATTTAGGTAAAAATATTTAGGTTTGGGGCCAAAAGTTCGGGATTTTTATTTTTCAACCTTAAAGAGGATGGATGACTTATAAGGAAAAAACAATAAAATTAATTTTGATTTTCATGCTAGATGCCGCACTCTTTCTTATGACGGCAGTACTGTATTAATTTTTAATAGAAGGATTTTTTGTGGTTAATTTATATACGAATGGGATTTTTCGTGGTTTTTTTATTTGCGTGGGATTTTCGTGGTTATTAAAAGTGCGTGGGATTGTTTGTGGTTGTTTTAAAGTGCGGAATTTTCATGGTTATTAATTTTTGCTCTTGTGGGAAAAAAGGTTTTTTTTTGTGGGAATTTGAGGTGGCAACCGTGCCAGAGCTTTCAAATGATATAAGTTTCATCCGAATCTGTTGTCATTAAAGTGGTTAAAAAGGGAGTTAAAGATTTTTGTTTGCGTATTAATATATAAGATACAGGCTTTGAGATTCCACGTTTTCAACGAATGCGAAAACTCTTCTTGTCCTTCCCCGTCCCCTCACAAGCAAAACTCTGCTTATTTTTTGGTCACTTTTAGAAAAACTACTTAATAAACTATAATCTTTATAAACTGTTTCGAAAGTTCGCTTCTATAACTTATTAATTGCCATGACATGTTAACAATGCAATTAAATATTCACTTTCATTGCGACATCCTTTATTATGTTTTGTCCCAGCAATGCGGTTCGAGCGTGTCTGATAGGCAGAGTTTTTACGTCATTCAAATTGAATGAAGAATATCACATTTTTTGTTCTCTTTTACTCTCTTCGAGATATTTGATTGAATAGCTGTTTACACGTGATTTTTTGATTGAATGGCCGATGCCGACTAAAAGTGTTGTTGTAAGTACCAGAAAAGTTGATCATGGAACCCTGTGATTGATTGATGCAGGTCTTGAGCTCCATCAAAATTTTGGTTGATGCGATTAAGTGTAGAAAGTTCATTTCCGCTCTCGCAGAGAGTTCACCTTTTTTTCGCTGGGAAAACAACAACAAATTTTGAATGATCCTTCAATTTGAATGACGTGTAAACAGTGCCATAACGCTTGGACCCCTTTTCCACACGGCAATTTTTCTTGCCGGCAAGTAGAGTTTTTGAGCGCTCGGAACGTGACGAGAGGGGACGAGTACAGACTTGCTTGACCGGCAAGTTTTCTTTTGTGCTGTTCTTTCTTTGCTGTTTCGTTTTATTCTGATTCGTCAGTTAAGATGGCAGCACATTAGCGGACAAAGTATTCATATAAAAAAACATTGATTGTAAATTAATGCTGTAATATTTCAATAATATGAACATTGAATAAAACAGTGAATGCATAAAAATTTAATATTAACTATTAAAACTACCTCAAACTTTGTTAATTTTTTATTAAACAGTTCTAGCGCTTCTCCAAAATGAAATCAGAATTGTTCAAGGAATTGCTCAGAATTGCTGTGTGGAAACGCAATTGGCAAGTTCAAAAGGGAGTTGAAAACTTGCTGGCAAGAAAAATTGCTGTGTGGAAAAGGGGACTTGCTCACACACGATTTTTTGATTGAAGCTCCGACGCAGGCATTTGTTACTTTTCTGCTACTTACTATTTTGTGAATTCATATCGGGCTGTGTGCATTACTTTATTTGGGTGTTTCTTTCATTAAGTTATTTTGTATGCATAAAAATTTTACAAAATGGAAAACAATAGCAGAAATATAGTTGAAATTTTAGGATTGAAATTGATCACATTAGGAAATCAATACGCCGGAAATTATACCAATTTGAATGACCATCGGATGCAAGTCATAAAAAACACAATAGAATTAATGAAATTATGACAGGAACTGAAGAAACTACACCTCTTCTTCTCTTCAAAAAACTACCTTTGTTTTCAGTTAACTACTTTTTTTGATATAATTGCCTACTAAAAAGCGGAGAAGTAAAATAATTGATGCAGGTCTGGAGCTCAATCAAAATTTTGACTGACGAGAGAAGATTTTGGACATGGCAGAATTATAAGGTAGGGCCGACTCGGAGAGGAATGGAGTAGAAAGCAGAATAAAGGGAGATAGATGTCAAAATCAGCTGTTTATCGCGAATTTCTTTATGCTCATGTTTCGCAATTGTTTTTAGGTAAGAATTTGTTATAGGTTTTTTTGCAATTTGAAGGCTTTCATATTTTATAGTTTTTATTACACTGTTATAATATTTTCACTCAAATTACCACAAATTTAACACACGCGACCGCACTGTTTGCAACTTTATGGGAGGAAATTAATTTGGTGCTACATCGCATGGCCAAGCCATCAACTGCTGCTGGCCACCATGCAGCTGGCGAAGGTACAAGAGGGCAATGCTGATGCCTTGAAGGTAACCTAATACTACGTTCACATTGAGAGCTAAATGCGCATTTACGAAATTGAATGTATATATTTGTCTCTTTTACTCTTACAAGGAGCATACGGCCACGCATTCTAAATTGCTAATGCGCATTTCGTTAAATGCGCATTTAGCCCTCAGTGTGAACATAGTATAACCTAATGGCCTTGAAGGTAACCTAACTTGCACAATTATCGCAAATTAAACACACGTGTCTGCACTGTTTACGATTTGAAAACATAATATTTTTATTTCATTTGACGTTCTGCGTACTTCGTCGTTTTGACATCTGACGAACCTTTTCATTATCCACTCTTCGTTGACGCTTGAGGGCACTCAGCGAAGCGGCCCTACCTTATGATTGTATCATGATTTTGGAGTTCATTTTCGCTCTGAGATAAAGTTCATTTTTTTTACATATGAAAGCGACAACAAATTTTGATTGGTTCAATTATTTGACTGATGCAAGGTTGATTTATAAGGTTGTCGCAAAGGAAAGAGCGAGTACCCATAATTGTCAAATCGAAGTTGACAGCTCATACAAAATTTACAAGTGCTCTCTATTATCATCCGTTTTTCTTTCGTAGGCATTCGCAAAATTGGCTGGTTTTGACAATTATGGGTACTGAGAAGAGAGTGCGATCAGCCCTGCGACAACCTTATAAATCAACCTTGGACTGACGTATGAACACCTCCATAGGGAAGAAAAAGCGACAGCAACCACATAGCCCTGTTGAAGCATTTGTTTTTTTTTGTTACTCTCGCAATCTACTCTCCCACAGAAAAGCTGTACAATAGAGTTGTATAGTTTTGCAACATATTTTGTTATTGCTCCTTTTATATGGGAAAAGGTGTTAATTTTTACCTATCTTAATGACAAAACATTTGAATAAAAACTATATTGTGCAGTTGGTATGAACAAGAGCCTTCAAATGATATAAGTTTCATCCAAATCTGTTGCCGATAAATTAAGGAGGGGTTAAAGGGGGTTAAAGATTTGTGTTAGCGTATTAATATATAAGAAGATACAAATCATTTTCTGTTTGTTTATTTGTTTGCTTAACTTTTATATAAATCTAAAAGGCTGAACAGATTTCGCTCAAACTTAAAACGTGTATTACTTACGTCCTAGATTAGGTTTTTGCATACTTACAAGGAAAGGTCCCCAGGTGTCACTCACCGATTTGAATAATTTTTGGATATGTGATAGAGGACAAAAATCTAAGGTCGACGTATTTTTTTATACGTGCTCAATCGATAGTTTACGGTTTCAAAATGACGTTTTAAAATCAGCGAAAATTTCGTTTTTTTGCCACAATTTCACTATTTTCCATAAAAATATATACAAATTTGGTATCAAACGAAAGGTATTTTAAAGCCACACATGATGGCATCCATTTTGGAGAAATACATTTTATTATAATTTTTTTGTTGTAATTTTTAACATTTTTAAAGGCTTAAAGGTTTTAAAGGTTGTAGGTTCCTAAAAATGGGTCTGTAATAGTTAAGAATTTTTTCCGCTTATCCGTTCACTTGGGGCAGCAGGGTGCGAAAATGCACCGTTGGAAACTAAGGTGCACAAGAACTTTATTTGGGATTAATACAAATTATATGAAAAATCAATATTTTCGTTATAGTTATACGATTATTTAAATAAAAAAAACATAACAAATTAGTTTATATGTTATGCCAAACGCTTGACATTTATAATGCAGAGGCTAGTGCACTTTTTTCAACGAAACACTATGATTGAAAAATGAGGTTAAGCGCCACTGGTGCGTTTTCGCACGCAACGAAAGATAATGCATATATATCCAGCAAATCATTTATTTTTTTTTTTATTTTCATCACGTTAAAGTCCTGGTTATAATAGCCACATGCTGGCAGACTGATCTGTCAATATAAAAGCGAACTCATATAAATATATGAGCGTACCCATAATGGCTGTATGATACTTCATTAAATTGCTCATTTTTTTCATTGAAAATGAAAACTAGAGCAGTTCAAATAGTACAAATGCATAGATTCAATTGGTGTGAGTGAGTACGCATAGTGTACGAATTGGAGAAAAAAATGTTGGACGGTCCAAGGCTCATTAATATAGGTTAAGTCACTTGAGAGAAAAGCACTCTTTTTTTTTGGATTTTGCTCGAACTGTCAAAGTAGCTGTTAGCTAAAAATTGTACAGATTCGTGTTTTTTTTTTCTTGATTACCTTTCATCCATTCTGACAGTTCGACCGAGCTTCTCTCAAGTGACTTAACCTATATTAATGAACCTTGGGACGGCCTGCATTTTCAACGCATTGTTTTTGCCGTTTCTTTCAATTCGTTCGTCGTTAAGTTTCGATCAAATATTTAATGTGCTGCTAATAATTAATATCACTTTTTAATAGTAAGCAAAACTATTTAAGATAAATTAATGCTGAATTAGAAGTGATGTGTGTAGCTAATATTAATTTATTGAATGCAGTTGCTCTTAAAATCACCAGAAATAAAAAAGTAACAACGTTTATCCTTTTCTAACATAATATGTCTGTTCTGCCCACGCGCCACTTGTTTTCAGTTGGACAAAAAAATTAAGTATCATACGGGCTTAATTGGAATTGCCACAGTTTCGTTAAGTTTCCTTAACTACCATTTGCTTTTTGTAGAGCGATTCAAATTGCTCACAGCAAAGGCAAAAGTCAAAAAATTTTTTATTAAAATTTATTAAACAAATTATACAAGCCAAACAGCAAAGGCTGCGATTGTTTATTTTTTTTTTATATTATTTTGTGTATAAATTTAAAAAAGCCGCACAATTAAACGCAAACAAAACCTCAAATTGTATTGGGACACTTCTCAAAGTCAATGGATGGTAATTATAGGTATTTTTTATTCTGACAACAGCCGGTTGACTTTCCGTTTAGTTTTTGGCATTAGAGTATGCCAGCATGTGTCTATTATAGTTAGGCCTTAAGGTGATTGTAAAACATTTTTTCCTTCGTTAAGTATTTAAAAGTGAGAAAAGTGAGCATTCTAAGATAAATTTTCCAAGGAATTCAATAAAATATTTGATATGTGCAAAAAATTTTATTTTGGAACTGTAAAATCCGTTTTTTCACAACTTTATTTTTATCGGGGACGGGAGTGACTTCCCTCCTGTTTTCCCCGCTTCCGGCATCCCTGAATAAAAAAGTTTATTATTACCAATAATTATAACCAATAATTAAAATTTTTTACTATTCAAACTGAAATTTTTACCCAAAACTTATCCGATTGTAATATTTTTTTTAATTGCCTACATAAAATTTACTAAGCCCTAATTTGTTCCCGTTTTACTATATTATCTGCGTCTACTTCGTTGGATGCGGTGAAAACAAAAATTGCAATAAAAAAGAAAAATTTGAAAACTAAAGAGATAAGGTTTCGCAAATTCCAATGATAGCATTCGATTCTAGTTGATCAAAAACTAATTTCAATATCCTCATTATATTTCAATACTAGCTGAATACCCGGCTTAGCTCGGGAGTTGATATAAATAATTTTCGATTTCATTCGTCTATTTGAAAAAACTTTTCAGAAACTCTAAAAGGAATTTTGTGTGCATCTTTCAAACCGGTAACTTTGGCGAAATGAGCAAAATGTAGCTTCAACATCTGAAAATTATGAGAAAAAGTTAGGGAAACCGTGATTTGTGTATGCGTGCCGCCAATCGCTTGCAAAAATATATTTTCAAGTTTTATATAGTATTCGATAGAATGAACATTTTTGAAAACAAATCACAGCAAAAACGAATTTTTGGCAATTCGCGAGGATACTGGATAAAAATTATCTGGCATCAGCTGCCCTGATTTGCGAAAAAAGAAAGTGGAATATAAATACACATAAAGAAGAAAAGAAGATATTTATCACATTTCGCGCTTTGCTACGCTTTACTGTGTTTTGTAGTACAGTGCCCTCTGGGGTTCAAGATATAGCAAAATACATAGCGCCAAAAGACTCACCGCACCCGAAAACCACTTGTAAAAATCATACTTATCGGATGAGTTGTTTTGAGTTTTTTGCGGTATTTGTACAACAGCGCCCTCTGGTTCTCGAGATAGAATAAAAAAATAACGCCAAAGCCCTTTCCATACTCGATAATCAAATGCTATATATCCGATATACAAATTTTTATCTAAATCGGATGAGCGGTTTTTGAGTGTTTCACAATTTCTTAAGTGATTTGTACTACAGCACCATCTGGTGTTTAAAATAGCGCAGAAAAAACCCACCCACCGTATCCGAAAACTCCAATGTAAAAATTTTCACGCAAATCGGATGTACAGCTTGAAGTTTTTCGAGATTTTTAAAACATTTGTCCTGCAGTGCCCTCTGGTGTTCAATATAGAACAAAATAGATAAGTCATAAAAACTACCGTACCCGAAAAGGACAGCTAGGAATTTTTCGACATTTTTAAAACATTTGAACTGTAGTACCTTCTGGTGTTCAATATAGAACCAAATAGATAAGTCATAAAAACTACCGTACCCGAATACCCCTAAGTACAAATTTTCATGTAAATCGGATGAATGGTTTCGGAGATAAACTATAATAACAAAATTCGTGGAACCCGATCGCAGCGCCACCTACCGGGTCCAATTGCGAATCTAAACCAACCAGAGATCCACTTAAAAACACACAAAAAATTTCATCAAAATCAGTGCAGCCGTTTAGGAACCGTTTAATAACATACACACATACAAATTGTACAAAAGCGCCCTTTAGTTTTCGAAACAGAGCAAAAAAGATAACGCCAAAACAGTTGCCCTACACGAAAATCCTTAAATAAAATTTTTCATCCAAATCGGATGAGCGGCTTTCTACTTTTTCACGATTTCTTAAGAGAGTTGTACTACAGCGCACTATGGTGTTCGATATAGTAAAAAAAAGATAAGTCCAAAACAGTCACCATATTAGAAACCCCTATAAACCAATTTTCATGAAAATCGCATAAACTGCTTAGAACTTTTTTAAAATATTTGTACACAGCGCCCTCTGGTGTTCAAGATAGAACAGAGTCATAAGTCACAAAAACTCACCGTATCCGAAAACCTCTATATACGAATTTTCATGTAAATCGGATGAACGGTTTCGGAGATAAACTATAAAAACAAAATACCTTAAACACGATCGCAGCGCCACCTACGGGGTCCAATTGTGGACCTGAACCATCCAGGGATCCACTCAAACATACAAAACATTTCATCAAAAGCAGTGCAGCCGTTAAGGCACAGTTTAATAACATTCACACGCACAAATTGGACAACAGCGCCCTCTAGTTTCGAGAAAGAGCAAAAAAGATAGCACCAGAACCCTTGCCGTACTCGAAAATCGCTATTTACAAATTTTCATCTAAATCGGATTAGCAGTTTTGGAGTTTTTCACGATTTTTACGATTTCCTCATATTTGTACTAAAGCGCCCTCTGGTTTTCAAGATAGCACAAAAAAGAACAGTCCAAAACACTCACCGTATCAGAAAAACCCTTTTTTCCAATTTTCATGCGATTCGGATGCACGGCTTGGGTTTGGAGTTTTTCGAGGTTTTTCAAAATATTTGTACTACAGCGCCAACTGGTGTTCGAGAGAGGAAAGAGTACATAAGTCAAAAAAACTCATCGTGTCCGAGAACCTCAACAAACAAAATTTCATGCAAATCGGATGAACGGTTATGGACTTTTTCGAATTTTTAAAATATTCGTACTACAGCGCCCTCTGGTGTTCAAGAAAGAACAGGTGTTCAAGTTTCGGAGATAAGCTGAAAAAACGAATGCCTGGATTTCGATCGCAGCGTCCCCTACCGGGTCCAACCTTTTTTACTGGATAAAAAGTAGCCTATGTTATGACCGTGTATATAAGGAACCTAGATTCCAAGTTTCATTTAAATCCATCGAGTGGTTTTCGCGAGATGCTTTAACAGACAGACAGACAGACAGACAGACAAAAATTTTAAAAATGCGATTTTCGGACTCAGCGTCATTCAAAACGTCCAAGGCAAAAAGAATTTCAAAAAAATATTCAATGTACAAATTTTTTTTTTTACAATTTTATATATATATAGACTAGCTGAATACCCGGCTTAACTCGGGAGTTGATATAAGTAATTTCTTAACTCATTCGTCGGTTTGAAAAGACTTTTGAAAAACTTTAGAAGGAATTTTGTGTGCATCTTTCAAACCGGTAACTTCGGCGATATGAACAAAATGTAGCTTCAACATCTGAAAATTATGAGAAAAAGTTTTGGAAATCGTGATTTGTGCGAGCGTGCCGCCGACTGCATGCTAAAATATATTTTCAAGTTTTATATTGTATTCGATAGATTGCACATTTTTGAAAAATATCGGAGCAAAAACGAATTCTTCGCAATCCGCGAGGAAACTAGACAAAAAATAAATAAAATCTCTGAAAATAGAAATTGAATGTCCAAACAACGCCAACTTACGACGCAACTGACCATGTATTGATGCGTACTTAAATACCACAGAATTCGGCCTGATTTGCGAAAAAAGAAAGTGGTATATAAATACACATAAAGAAGAAAAGAAGATATTTATCACCCTTCGCGCTTTGCTACGCCTTACTGTATTTTGTAGTACAGCGCTCTCTGGGGTTCAAGATATATAAACAAAATACATAGCGCCAAAAGACTCATCGCACCCGAAAACCACTTATAAAAATCATACTTATCGGATGATTTGTTTTGAGTTTTTCGTGGTATTTGTAAAACAGCGCCCTCTGGTTTTCTAGATAGAATAAAAAATAACGCCTAAGCCCTTTCCATACTCGATAATCAAATCCTATATATCCAAAATACAAATTTTTATCTAAATCGGATGAGCGGTTTTTGAGTGTTTCACGATTTCTTAAGTGATTTGTACTACAGCACCATCTGGTGTTTAAGATAGCGCAGAAAAAAGTCCAAGATACCCAGCGTATCCGAAAACCCCTTTGTAAAAATTTTCACGCAAATCGGATGTACAGCTTGAAGTTTTTCGAGATTTTTAAAACATTTGTCCTGCAGTGCCCTCTGGTGTTCAATATAGAACAAAATAGATAAGTCATAAAAACTACCGTACCCGAAAACTCCTAAATACAAATATTCATATAAATCGGATGAATGGTTTCGTGGAACCCGATCGCAGCGCCACCTACCGGGTCCAATTGTGAATCTGAACCATCCAGGGATCCACTCGAACACACACAAAAAATTTCATCAAAATCAGTGCAGCCGCTTAGGAACAGTTTAATAACACACACACGTACAAATTATACAATAGCGCACACTACTTTTCGAGACAGAGCAAAAGAGATAACGCCAAAACATTTGCCGTACACGAAAATCCTTTAGTAAAATTTTTCATCCAAATCGGGTGAGCGGCTTTCTACTTTTTCACGATTTGTTAAAAGATTTGTACTACAGCGCCCTCTGATGTTCGATACAGAAAACAGTCACCATATTAGAAAACCGCTATATACCATTTTCCATGAACATTTCGTCAAAATCAGTGAAGCCGTTAAGGCACAGTTTAATAACATACACACGTACAAATTGGACAACAGCGCCCTCTAGTTTCGAAAAAGAGCAAAAAAGAACCCTTGCCTTACTCGAAAATCGCTATTTACAAATTTTCATCCAAATCGGAAGAGCAGTTTTGGAGTTTTTCACGATTTTCCTAATATTTGGAGTAAAGCGCGCTCTGGTGTTCAAGATAGCACAAAAAAGATAAGTCCAAAACACTCACCGTATCAGAAAACCCCTATATTCCAATTTTCATGCAATTCAGATGCACGGCTTAGGAGATTTTCGAGGTCTTTCAAAATATTTGTACTACAGCGCCCTCTGGTGTTCGAGATAGTAAAGAGTAGATAAGCCAAAAAAACTCAGCGTGTCCGAGAACCTATACATACAAAATTTCATGCAAATCGAATGAACGGTTTTGGGCTTTTTCGACTTTTTAAAAATATTTGTACTACAGCGCCCTCTGGTGTTCAAGATAGAACCCAGTTTATAAGTCATAAAAACTCACCGTTTTCGAAAACCTCTATATACCAACTTTCATGCAAATCGTATAAGCGACTTAGGAGTTTTTTGACGTTTTTTAAGATATTTGTACTACAGCGCCGTCTAGTGTTCAAGATAGAGCAGTGTAAATAAGTCATGAAAATTCACCGTGTCCGAAAACCTCTATATACCAATTTTCATGTAAATCGGATGCACGGCTTAGGAGTTTTTCGAAGTTTTTTAAAATATTTGTACTACAGCACCCTCTGGTGTCCAAGATAGAACAATGTAGATAAATCAAAAAACTCAGCTTGTCCGAGAAATTCTACACACAAATTTTCATGCTAATCGGATGAACGGTTTCGGAGATAAGCTAAAAAAAGAATGCCAGGAACCCGATCGCAGCGCCCCCTACAGGGTCCAACCTTTTTTATTGGATAAAAGATAGTCTGTCTGTCTGTTTGTCTGTCTGTTAAAGCATCACGCGGAAACCACTGGATGGATTTAAATGAAACTTGGAATCTAGGTTCCTTATATACCCGGTCATAACATAGGCTACTTTTTATCCAGTAAAAAAGGTTGGGCCCGGTAGGGGGCGCTGCGATCGAAATCCAGGCATTCGTTTTATCAGCTCATCTCCGAAACCGTTTCTCCGATTTGCATGAAAATTTGTATCGAGAAGTTCTCGGACACGCTGAGTTTTTTGACTTATCAACACCGTTGTATCTCGAACACCAGAGGGCGCTGTAGTACAAATATTTTGAAAAACCTCGAAAAACTCCTAAACCGTGCATCCGATTTACATGAAAATTGCTATAGATATATAGAGGTATATATCTATATACAATGGCGAGCACAAATGAGTGTATGTTCACGACACTGACTTTCGTCATCCATAAAAACCAAACCATACAAGCAAAACAAACAAAATTTTCAAGTTTATTTTTATTATTTTATTCGTAACAAATAGAAGTAAAACAACAATAACAAATCAGATGGATTCAAAGAGTTTGAAAGAAAAAACGAAAATAACCCGCATAAACTCAATTTTGCACGTTTTGTGATTTGCACCTATTTTCGCTCTATTTTACCAGCACTTGTTTTACCAGCAGAAATCATGAAGATTTACCGTTATGTTTGTTTTCATCTTATTCTTCTTGTTCGCAGTGCTGTTTAAAACGTGTTTCTTTTCTTCTTCTGTTTAAAACGTGTTTTCCCAGCAGTTTTTTCAATTCCTATCATATTTAAAATAAATTGTAGATTTTTTGCATAAAAATGAGAAAAATATCTGCAGAAATTGAAAATAGTGTTGTGTGCCTAACCGAGAAGGGCTGTTCTTCACGTACCATTTCCGAGAGGCTTGGTATTAGTCAATCGGCGGTGATCGCAGCTCAAAAGAGAAAAAATGTGACACCCAAATTGCAAGTCAAAGGTCGCAAAAAATTATTAACGGACTCAGATGCTCGACTCATGATGTCAGAAATGCGAAAAAACAAGCTGCTAACACCAAAGGGCGCTTCTCTGGCGATTAACAAAAATGTAAGCGAATGGACTGCTAGAAGAGCGCTACATGACATCGGATATATTTCAACTATTAAAAAAACCAAACCTGCATTGTCCGATAAGAATGTTAAAGCGCGCTTGAAATTTGCAAGGGAGCACAGAAATTGGACCATTGATGATTGGAAACGTGTTATCTGGTCTGATGAATCCAAATTCAACCGTTTTGGTCAATCGTGAAAAGATGGCTCGGGCAGTACAAAGCAGCGCCAACAAACATGGGTAACCTTTGGGATCGTGTAAATGCGGAATGGAATCGAATTCCAAAAGGTGTTGTAGAAAATTTGGTAGAGAGCATGCCAAGCCGCGTAAATCAAGTTATTTCTAATAAGGGTCTATGGACTAAATATTGAAATTGGATTAGATATTAATTTTCTTGAAACGTGCAAAATTGAGTTTATGCGGGTTATTTTCGTTTTTTCTTTCAAACTCGTTGAATTCATCTGATTTGTTATTGTTGTTTTACTTCTATTTGTTAAGAATAAAATAATAAAAATAAACTTAAAAATTTTGTTTGTTTTGCTTGTATGGTTTGGTTTTTATGGATGACGAAAGTCAGTGTCGTGAACATACACTCATTTGTGCTCGCCACTGTATATACCTATATATATAGATATATATAGAGGTTTTCGGATACGGTGAGTATTCATGACGTATCTACTCTGTTCTATCTTAAGCACTAGAGGGCGCTATAGTACAAATACTTTGAAAACGTCAAAAAGCTCCTAAGTCGCTTATACCATTTGCATGAAGGTTGGTATGCAGAGGTTTTCGGAAACGGTGAGTTTTTATGACTTATAAACTAGGTGCAATCTTGAACACTAGAGGGCGCTGTAGTACAAATATTTTAAAAAACGTCAAAAAACTCCTTAGTCGCTTTTACGATTTGCATGAAAATTGGTATGTAGAGCTTGTCGGATATGGTGAGTTTTCATGACTTATCTACTCTGTTTTATCTTGAACACCAGAGGGCGCTGTAGTACAAATAATTTAAAAAAGTCATAAAAGTCCAAAACCGTTCATCCGATTTGCATGATATTTTGTATGTAGAGGTTCTTGGCCACGCTGTGTTTTTTTGACTTATCTACTCTTTTCTCTCTCGAATACTAGAGGGCGAATACTCCTAAGCCGTGCATCCGAATTGCATGAAAATTGGAAAGTAGGGGTTTTCTGATACGGCGAGTGTTTTTGACTTATCTTTTTTTGTGCTATCTTGAAAAGCAGAGGGCGCTTTAGTACAAATCTTAGAAAATCGTGAAAAACTCCAAAACTGCTCATCCGATTTGGATGAAAATTTGTAAATAGCGTTTTTCGAGTACGGCAAGGGTTCTGGTGCTATCGTTTTTGCTCTTTCTCGAAAGTAGAGTGTATGTTATTAAACTGTTCCTTAACGGCTGCACTGACTTTGTTTACATTTTTTGTGTGTGTTTGAGTGGATCCTTGGATGGTTCAGATTCACAATTGGACCCGGTAGGTGGCGCATAAAAGCCATTCTGTTTTTATAGATTATCTCCGAAACCGTTCATCTGATTTGCATGAAAACTTGTGTATAGAGGTTTTCGGATACGGTGAGTTTTTAAGACTTATCTACTCTGTTCTATATTGAACACCAGAGGGCGCTGTGTACAACTATTTTAAAAACTTTTAAGCTGTTTATTCGATTTTCATGAAAATTGGTTTATAGGGGTTTTCTAATATGGTGACTGTTTTGGACTTATCTCTTTTGTACTACATCGAACACCAGAGGGCGCTGTAGTACAAATATCTTAAGAAATCGTGAAAAAGTAGAAAGCCGCTCATCCCATTTGGATGAAAAATTTTATTAAAGGATTTTCGTGCACGGCAACTGTTTTGGCGTTATCTCTTTAGCTCTGTCTCGAAAATTAGAGGGCGCTGTTGTACAATTTGTACGTGTGTATGTTAATAAACTGTTCCTAAACGGCTGCACCGATTTTGATGAAATTTTTTGTGCGTGCTTAAGTAGATCCCTGGATGGTTCAGATTCTCAATTAGACCCGGTAGATGGCTCTGCGATCAGGTTCCATGAATTTTGTTATTATAGTTTGTCTCCGAAACCATTCATCCGATTAACATGAAAATTTGTATTTAGGGGCTTTCGGGTACGGTAGTTTTTAAGACTTATCTATTGTTTTCTATATTGAACACCAGAGGGCACTGCAGTACAAATGTTTTGAAAATCTCGAAAAACTCCTAGCTAGACATCCGATTTGCGTGAACATTTGTACATAGGAGTTTTTGGATACGGTGGGTATCTTGGACTTTTTTTTTTGCTCTATCTTAAACACCAGATGGTGCTGTAGTACAAATCACTTAAGAAATCGTGAAACACTCAAAAACCGCTCATCCGATTTAGATAAAAATTTGTATGTAAACAACTCATCCGATAAGTATGACTTTTATAAATAGTTTTCGTGTGCGGTGAGTCCTTTGGCGCTTTATATTTTGTTATATCTTGAACACCAGAGGGCGCTGTACTACAAAAGACGGTAAGACGCAGCAAAGCGGCAAATTTAATTTTTGTTCAGTTTCCTCGCGAGTTGGCAAAAATTCGTTTTTGCTCTAATTTTTTTTTTAAAATGGGCAATCTATCGAATACAATATAAAACTTAAAAATATTTTTTTCCAAGCGATTGGCGGCACGCACTACAAATCACGATTTCCGTAAGTTTTTCTCATAATTTTCAGATGATGAAGCTTCATTTTGCTCATTTCGCCAAAGTTACCGGTTTGAAAAATGCACACAAAATTCCTTCTCTAGTTTGTGAAAAGTTTTTTTTTAAATCGACGAATGAAATCGAAAATAATTTATATCAACTCCCGAGTTAAGCCGGGTATTCAGCTAGTTTTATATATATAGATAGATAAGGAATGGAGCTTCGGCAGGGAACTGAAGCTAAAATATCCCCCCGCGGCCGAATTCAAGTGTATTCGAAGTCTTTAGCCACGACAGACACGATGACATTCAGTTTTATATATTTACGAAAGTTTTCCTATTTTGATGACGTCACGATTGATGATGCCGATGATTGCCGAATATCATAGATATGACTCATATTATATACCAAAGCTCATTTCAAGACATTTCCTTAACTTTTGTGGATTTCTAAGAGATTTTAGTTTAAAATAAAGCCACTTTATACGAGTAGTAGGCGTGGTTTTCATCAGATTTTGACAAATTTTATAGAGATGGTTTATATTAATTATAAAACCTCATGTGCAGGCATTTTCTTAACTTTTGTGGATTTTTAAGAGATTTTACGTTAATAAAAAGGCTACTTTGTATGGGAGATAGGCGTGGTTTTCATACGATTCTTCCAAATTTCATTGTCAGGATTGATATTGAAGATCGAAGCTTACGTGCAATTTTTGTGGATTTTTAAGAGATTTTACTGTAAAAATAAAGTCACTCTGTATGGGAGGTAGGCGTGGTTTTCATCTTATTTGGCTCATTTTCGAACTTGTTCTTAATTTTTTTAAAAAAGCTTATATTTATGCAGTACGCGTTTGGGTATAAAAATTAAATAAACTTATGAAAAGAGGTCGAAATTTATTTACAAAAGTAAATTTAATAAAACCTTTTTATATATTTTCGTTACAATTAGTAAGAAAATAAATTGTGTGGGAAAAACCTTGGTGTGGGAATAGGTTCCGAATACTAAAGGTCAATTTACACATGTCAAAAAGTTCATGTATTAGAGAAATCTATAGCATCTGGATACTGACGGAGAACTTACACATCTCACTAAAAACTCCAATTTTTTTTTTACATTCTTTTAACATATAGCGGATTTTACAATCTTGTTGCAAGATTATGCAACATTGCAAACATTTGCTATGAATCTGAAACCTGTATATATTTTAGTGTAGTGCAAATATATGCATTAAAATCTTGCAAATGCACTGATGCAAGACCATTTGCACTAAATCCTGAACTACCCTATTGATCTCTCATCTATATTTAAGATATGAAACGAAAACATATATTAATGTTCCTTATTCTTTGAAGCGAAGCTCTTTACTCCTCGTTCTGTGATTTGCTTGGAGTGAAATCTGAAAAATTTTCGACAGATTTTTTCTTGGAAATTTGATAGATTCTTTGTTTCTAGCGCTTATTACAACAAGAAAATTTAATACTTAAATATTAAATACTAAAAATATTTCTCGGCCCGCCCGTGGGGATCGAACCCGCGTCCTCTTAAATGAGAGTCCAATACACTATCCACCTGGCCACAAAATTTGTTAGAAACAGTTGTTAATTCAATATCAATTATAACAGAAGCTTTGCTGCAGTAGATCGTCACCATCTATCAATAGATAGAGAATTGTGTATTTGCTATGCTACAACAAAAATTTGCTTTTATTTGCCACAAGGTGTCTCCAGCATCGGTGTGTTTGAATTGTGAATGCGTTTGTGGTGTTGTTGGTACGAGGAAAATTAGCAATGCCCACAAGTGCGTTGACAAGTGCGTTTCTAAGTGTCAAAAAAATAGATGATATCAATAAATATGGAATTGCATACGCATGCATGACATCGGCAAGGTATCTAAAATGTTTGTAAAATTTTGTTTCATGTGCGTTCTTTAATATATATTTATGAAGCGTAGCTTTTGTAGAGTTAAAATGGAGTAGAGTTAAAATGGAGAGTCGCTGGCATTAATTGGTGTAGAAATTTGACATTCAACCATAAAAAAATAAGCAGTAAATATGTTTTCTGTATATATGTAATTTATTTTATGTTATTTTAAATTTTTGAACTTAAAAGTTTATTTATTAAAAAGAAAAAATTATTAACCTATCAAATCTATGTAACTGCGAAAAAGCTTCGCTTCTCTCGTGTGTCCAACGACGCACCTGTGTTTTTTTTATTTAAATATTTATTGTTATGCCTTTTATAAATTATTATTTCCACAAATAAAATATAAATTAAAAAAATTCAAACATATTCAAACATATCTAGTCGCATAGCGTGGAAACTGTTTTACGTTAAAACTGTTAATGGCATTTTTGTAGAGAATTAATGGCCATTTCAGCCATTGAAAGGACTTTGACCGAGCTTCTTATGATCACTTGTGTTGTGAAATGTTTGAACACAAATGATCGAGAACTGGACCTACCTACCTACCTATCAAGCTGACTCCGAACGGCTTATGTTCTCAAGATGCTTTTCAAGGCAGTTTTTACTCTCTGAGGTTTGCCATTGTCTGCAGAGAGGTGACGGCCGAACAGAAAAATAAATTCAATTGAAAAAATTTTCTGTGTCAGATAGAGGATTCGAGCCTGGGTTCTTTGGCGTATGAGCCACACACTCTACCTACTATGCCACCGCCGCCGTAGAGAAGTATCTGATTTATAATTTTGTCCTGATCATATTTTCTGTCCTGCAAGGAGGAGCGGATATATAAACGAATGACCGATTTCGGTGATGTTTGAACCTGAATATCTTCTGGCGCATACATGGTATCATAGGGAACTCTTGATAAGTTGTTATTTATGCTTAAATGAATAAGTTTGCATCAAAAAAATAAGCTAATTTTTTGGAATTTAAAAAAAAAATCCCAACGGAATAGATATATAAGCCCTTGGGTGCAGTCAAATGTAATGTCTCAGAAAAAAACTAAAGATGCAGAAATATATTCTTTATGCGTAGTTTTCAAAAATATATGAAGCCCATGAGGTTAAAACTTGGTTCCACTCTATTGTATACATACATAAATTCTTATAAAACTCTTTTATGAGCATATATCTTAATTCTTTTAAGAGTATATGTCTGCAAGAGATCTGTAAGTCGTGTCTATGACAATGCTTCTTAGAGTGTTAATCTTGTTTCAGAGGTCTAAGAGGTCGATATACGTATAAGGGTGTTCTGAAAATTACAACTCGCACTTATATAGTGCCAAAATGAGCTTAGAAGAGTTTTACAAGTATCGTACAGATATCGTTTATAATTAATCGTAATTCTTCATAATTTCTCTTCAAGAAGTCTTTAGGATAAAATAAAGATTGGCCTGGTTTTAGTGTTATATGGAAAAAAATAACGCTATATTTATAGCTTGTATGGGCCAGTTTTGTTACTTACTTACTTAGGTGGTCATAACAACCCGTATTCGGGTTTCAGCCGACCTACACAATTGATCATAAGAAGCTCGTTCAAAGTCCTTTCAAGGGCAGATATGGCCTTTTTTTTCGTTTTCGTTGAATTTCTGAGATTGCTGATTTCCGAGTGTATTTTGTGGATGGTCTCCAAAAAAGTGGCAGAAAGAAGTTGGTAGTTGGCAGTTGAAATCTTTCCAATAAATGTGGGGGGTGTAAATAATAGGACCAGCTGATAAATTCAACTCTTCTTGTGGTCACTCCTGGAGAGCTGTGCATTATTTTAGACATTTTTCTTAATTTTTTGCTTCTTGTAGGGGGACTCTCAGAAGGGTGGCAGATAGGGGATGGAAATATCATACGTAATAGTAATACGTTTAACCCTTCTAGGGGTCACCCTAGCGGAGCTGTGAACTTTTTTCAAAATTTTTCTTAATGTTTCGAATTGTTGCAGGGGGACCCCTATAAAGTTGGCAGATGGGGAGTAGGAACGTTTGATGGAAATGTTGGAGGTAAAAAAATAATAACAGCATGTTATACATTTGACCCATCTAGGAGTCACCTCGAACCATTTTAAATAATGCGCATCTTGTAGGAGGAACCCTAGTACGGGACAGATAGGGAGTGGGTATGTTCGGAAGAAATGTTGGGGATAAAAAATAAATAGGACCAGCCCATACCTTTGATTCTTCTAGGGGTCACCTCTGGGGAGCTATGGATAATTTTTATCGAAATTTTGTCAAATTAGCCCCCAAATGGGCCGATGTGGCAGGGGTTAACCCTGTCCGATCGGCACCAAACTTTGGCACATAAGTTTTAAGGTAACCTAGGTAAAACCAGGCTAATAAAGATAGTTATTGTTGGTTGGGATTCGGCGTTGATCCACGAAAAAAGTTAAGAAAATGAATTTTAGCTAGCAGTAAATTATTTCAAAAACATTAAAAAAAATATTTTCATATTTTAGTGCCTAGGTAATTTTAAATGGTTTTTTATTTTTTAAGGTAATTTTTGGATGTTTTAAAGGGCAATAAAATCCGATCGCTGATGATTATAACGTGCTTGTAAGGATTTAAAAATTTACTAATTTCTTTGTTAACTTTTTTATAAGAGCATTGCAAGACCAAACATAAATCGCAATAAAAAACTAACTCGATAACATATTGTAAAACCGAATGTTGCTTTTAACTCTACTTCTCATCTTTTACATACTTCTAGGTGAGAGTCATTACCAATCAACTATGTAGTCCAAGAGGGGGGCTAAAACGGCTTTTGGGGCTTATTGTCATTATTTTCCTATACAAAAAATTCTCCAAGGGGGAGAGGGCTGAAGACCTTTTAGTCCGTATGTAGATCCGCCACTGCCAGTTATTGATAAAAGCTTTATGTTAATATTATGCTTATGTTAATGTTAATGTTAATGTTAATGTTAATGTTAATGTTAATGTTAATGTTAATGTTAATGTTAATGTTAATGTTAATGTTAATGTTAATGTTAATGTTAATGTTAATGTTAATGTTAATGTTAATGTTAATGTTAATGTTAATGTTAATGTTAATGTTAATGTTAATGTTAATGTTAATGTTAATGTTAATGTTAATGTTAATGTTAATGTTAATGTTAATGTTAATGTTAATGTTAATGTTAATGTTAATGTTAACGTTAATGTTAATGTTAATGTTAATGTTAATGTTAATGTTAATGTTAATGTTAATGTTAATGTTAATGTTAATGTTAATGTTAATGTTAATGTTAATGTTAATGTTAATGTTAATGTTAATGTTAATGTTAATGTTAATGTTAATGTTAATGTTAATGTTAATGTTAATGTTAATGTTAATGTTAATGTTAATGTTAATGTTAATGTTAATGTTAATGTTAATGTTAATGTTAATGTTAATGTTAATGTTAATGTTAATGTTAATGTTAATGTTAATGTTAATGTTAATGTTAATGTTAATGTTAATGTTAATGTTAATGTTAATGTTAGTGTTAATGTTAATGTTAATGTTAATGTTAATGTTAATGTTAATGTTAATGTTAATGTTAATGTTAATGTTAATGTTAATGTTAATGTTAATGTTAATGTTAATGTTAATGTTAATGTTAATGTTAATGTTAATGTTAATGTTAATGTTAATGTTAATGTTAATGTTAATGTTAATGTTAATGTTAATGTTAATGTTAATGTTAATGTTAATGTTAATGTTAATGTTAATGTTAATGTTAATGTTAATGTTAATGTTAATGTTAATGTTAATGTTAATGTTAATGTTAATGTTAATGTTAATGTTAATGTTAATGTTAATGTTAATGTTAATGTTAATGTTAATGTTAATGTTAATGTTAATGTTAATGTTAATGTTAATGTTAATGTTAATGTTAATGTTAATGTTAATGTTAATGTTAATGTTAATGTTAATGTTAATGTTAATGTTAATGTTAATGTTAATGTTAATGTTAATGTTAATGTTAATGTTAATGTTAATGTTAATGTTAATGTTAATGTTAATGTTAATGTTAATGTTAATGTTAATGTTATTGTTAATGTTAATGTTAATGTTAATGTTAATGTTAATGTTAATGTTAATGTTAATGTTAATGTTAATGTTAATGTTAATGTTAATGTTAATGTTAATGTTAATGTTAATGTTAATGTTAATGTTAATGTTAATGTTAATGTTAATGTTAATGTTAATGTTAATGTTAATGTTAATGTTAATGTTAATGTTAATGTTAATGTTAATGTTAATGTTAATGTTAATGTTAATGTTAATGTTAATGTTAATGTTAATGTTAATGTTAATGTTAATGTTAATGTTAATGTTAATGTTAATGTTAATGTTAATGTTAATGTTAATGTTAATGTTAATGTTAATGTTAATGTTAATGTTAATGTTAATGTTAATGTTAATGTTAATGTTAATGTTAATGTTAATGTTAATGTTAATGTTAATGTTAATGTTAATGTTAATGTCAATGTTAATGTTAATGTTAATGTTAATGTTAATGTTAATGTTAATGTTAATGTTAATGTTAATGTTAATGTTAATGTTAATGTTAATGTTAATGTTAATGTTAATGTTAATGTTAATTTCAATATAAAATATCAATTTAAATTTAAATATCAATACAAGAAACTAATTCAAGATTCTGCCTCTCGTCCTAAACTTATCTTTAAGCAGCACATAATTTTATCATTTTATAAAAAACATTATAATATTTTTAGCGTTAGTGTTACATCCATTTTCTCATGCAAAAAAAAAAGTTAATCTTTTCTCGGGTCTAATAAGTTTTTCGATTCTGTGAATCCTCATAATGTTATTCATTCAAATTGTGTCGTTTAACTTTGAAGTAAACTTTGAACGCTTGTATAGATTCTTTTTAACAATTTTTCATATTGTTCCTAGTACCGTTGACAAATTTAAATTATGCTTCAATAAACGAAACATTAAACGAAATTATCCCAAGTTCACGTTTTATGATTTTTAATCAAAATTTATCTTCATAAACTTGAAAGACTTTACTTTGTTTGCTTTTGTGTCCTGCTCAAATTATGTTGGACCCCACAAAACATTAACTTTAAAAATACTGTCAAGAAAATTTAAAACAATATATTTGTTCCTCCGCGTCTACATCAACAGATAATATATAGAAACACCAACCTAATTTGTATTATAATTTTGTACATTTGTCCGCAGAAAAAACCTCCAATATTTCACATCTTACCATTTAAAGCACAGTCGAAATTTTAGGCAATTAAGTGGCACAAAGGAACCATAAAGGACATGCGGCCTGAATGCGTCAATGTCAACAGGAATAAAAGAGGCAGAAAATCTTAAAAATACACAAAAATAAATAAAACCTCTCTACACACCAAATACATTTATGGAGGGTGATACTTAATGATAAGAATGACAAAAAGAAAACTGAGAGTACAGCAGCAGCTTGAAATGCAGGCAAATCTTTGTAAAGGTGACTGAGGACATTTCTAACATAAACGATGCGTAAAAATCCAATTAAATCACGAAGGAAACCAAGATAAAATCAAAGATTTTTCAAATGCTTAAACTAAGATCTTAAATAATAGGTTATTAAAAAAATGTATAACTGAGATTCTAAGGCGAGTTTAGTATTTATATCTGTCGGTTACACGGAATATTAAATTTGTGAAATAATAAATGTGAAAAACATAATATTTTTATTCTTTACTGTGATTGTAGCTCTACTGTAGTTTTAGAAAAGGTCCTTAAATAAGTCTTGACGAGTATTTGAATAAGTCTTAAAGTTGAATTAGGTTATGTTAGGTTAAATTAGGTAAGATTGGTTTAGGTTAGGTAAGGTAAGGTTGGGTTAGGTTAGGTTAAGGTGGCAGCCGGTGTTTATACCGCATCAGATATACCTTAGATCAGATTATTGATCAGAAAAATCGGGACATGAGCAGAGCAGATGCAATACCAAATCCTTTCTTTCCTCATTCATGCAACTCCTACAGAGCCACTGGCGTAAGCCCCCATTGTTCTATCAAAATGGAAAGATCTTTCCCCGCCCTATTTGTATAAGCTTCTATCTAAGTATTGTATTATTAAAACCAGACCCTAGCTAGTTATGTTGCAGGTAGTGATATGATTTCACCTTTAGTTAGTCAAGCTTATAGCGATTTACTTAAGAGCCAGTTTGCACGACGCACAGTGTAATGCGAATGAATAAAATTATGTAAAAAAAGTGGTAAATTTGAAAATGTAAATATATCGATTTTGGAGTTTTATTAATGTGAATTTCAAAGCATTCTGCGATATCTTCCCAGTTGTGGAAAAGCAGCTCTTTCAAATTTGAGAGTTTAGTACTTAGTTTTTTACAACAACTCATTCATTAATATAAACAATAAATATTTATTAATATAAACAAAATAAAAAACTTTACAAAAATATAACGTGCGTTTAAAAACGTAACCATTGTCTAATTTAATCAGGTAGTGAAGATGACCATATTTCTAGATAACCGTACCGAGCTTCCATAGAAGTTTATTGTTAGCATAATATCGCGCTTGTACACGTTCTCCTAAGGCTATTTGTCGAGCAGGGCATGCCGCGCTAACAGTGGTCTGCAATATTGTTGGTTTAAGTGCATCCAGTCTTTTCCGAATCTGTCTGTGTAGGTATTGTTCCGCAGGTGTTTTAACATTATTAAGAGCTGCAGGGCGAAATCAAAATAATATTTCTCGAACTTTTTTATATATTGGTATAGGCTCGTTTGTCATGGCTGCAAGTCTTCTTTTGAGTGTTTGTACATTCCTTTCCGCAAGACTGTTCGTACCCGGGTGACCTGGGGCAATACATTTTTGAAAAATTCTGGAATAATTACAAAATGTTTTAAATTCTTCGCTGGTAAATGTGGACGCCATATCTGAAACTATAACATCAGGAAACCAATGTCTTGAGAAAACGTCAAGTAATTTTTCGATTGTTGCTGTTGAAGTTGGTGCTGATGGGCATATTTCAATTTCAGCCCATTTTGATTTCGCGTCGATGATAACCGCGTAGTCTATATGTATACGCTGCCAATTCATTTCTGGTTCATCCAACGGGTTAAGGGGTGCTTTAGATGGGCTGCTCCTTATAGAAACACATTCTGGGCATGAACGTACTAAACTTTCGATATCCTCGTCAATAAATTTCCAGTAAACATAACGTCGTGACAACTGCTTCATCTTTGAAATTCTAATATGCGTATGATGTAATTCTTTTAAAACTGAAGCTTGCATTGTTGCAGGTATCACTACTCGAGATCCTTTGAATAAAATGTCATTATCAATTGTAAACTCGGAATCCATTTGATTCCCTTCGCGCAAGTCTTTTAAAATTTTTGAAAGGTGTTCATCCTTGATCGTTTCTTCCCGCAGCGATTTGAAAATAAGAGTAGGCGATTTAATTTGGGAATTATTGTTCTAAAAGTAAATGGACTTCTTTGTTGATATTGCAATCTGTGTGTAGCTTCGATTGGATTGGTGCTCTCGATGAACAATCAGCGTTGCTGTTCTCAACCCCTTTCTTGTAGACAACTGTGTTATTTAAACCCGAAAGGTAAGCTACATAACGTTGTAAACGAGCGGAAGTCATTCGCAGTAGCTTTGAGTTTTGATGAAATATTCTTACTAGTGGCTGATTATCTGTAATAACTTTAAATAGACGCGCAAACAAGTACTGATAAAAATGATCAACTGAAAATATTATCGCTAGAGCTTCTCTGTCCAATTGAGAATAATTTTGTTCAGCCTGTGTTAGCGCCCTAGAGGCAAAAGCTATCGGCCTCTCCATATCACCAGTAAGGTGCGATAATACCCCAGCAATGCCTGTTGGACGTACATCACATGCGAGCTGCAATGGTAGTTGAGGATCGAAAGGGATGAGCACTCGATCACTTGCTATTTCTTATTTAAGTTTTGTAAATGATGCTTCACATTGCGTCGTCCACTGGAATTTTGAATTTTTCTTAAGAATTTGCCTCAGCGGCGCTGGAATTGTTGAAAGACTGTTAATAAAACGTGAGTAATAAGTTACCATTCCTAGGAATCTTCTATGATCATCGCATGATTTTGGAGTTGGCATTTCTGTTATCGCCGCTATTTTTTCTGGTCACTTTGAAATTTTGTTGTATGATACTATGTGTCCTTAGAATTCGATGCGCTCCTGGTACAACGAGCATTTCCGACGATTGAGATGAATGTCGAATTTCCGTTGATCGAGACAAGATGTTAAATTTGTCTGACGCTCATGTATGATGTACGATAATATCGTCGAAGTAGGATTCTGTTTTCGGAATATCCCGTAGTATTTGATCGATGATGCGATTGAACTCTGCCGGAGCTTTCTTGATTCCAAATAATAATCGATTCATTCGGTACATACCTCGATGAGTGGATATTGTTTGGATAACACTAGATTGTTCATCAACTGCAATGTGTAAATATGCCTTGAACAGATGTAACTGGCAGAAATATCGAGAATTTCACAGACTGTTGAGTATTTTTTCTTTTTTCCTTATAGGATAATGTGAATTTGTGAGACGTTCGTTGACTCCCATTTTGTAGTCGACACAAAGCCGTACGCCACCATCAGCTTTTGGGATAACAACCAGTGGTGATCCCCAATCACAAGCTTCTGTTTTTGAAATTATGCCAGCGGCTTCTACACCAAGAACAAAAACAATAGGTAAATCACCTAAGTCGGGTTGGGTAAAGAGAATTGTATGGAAATTATAAACTTATGCTTATTCACCTAAGCAATTTATTGTTTAATACATTGCTTTGAAAGTAAAAAAAATATTTGATTCACCTAAGCCCAAAATCCAAAATTAAAAAACAACTTGCGTGGATGGCTTAAGTATAGTTTTGAGCTATTTTCTGCAAAAAAAAAACACAGCTGCGTCATTAGACACACAAGAGAAGGATAGATTTAATAATTTAATGGTTTTTTTTTTTGTAATAAAACCACTTTTAAATTCAAAAATGACATAAAGTAAATTTAATAACACACGCTAATATTCACACCAGTAAATTTTATTACATTTCATCAACAAAAAGAAAAGAAAAAAAATTTTTTCTTTGCCCGCCGCGGCGGGAAATCGAACCCTGGAACATTTGGTGCCAGTCCATAGCTCTACCAACTGATCTAAGCACCCCTCCTGTTGCTTGTTGTCATAACTGCAGCTACGTTAATTCACCTAAGCAATTTATTGTTTAATACATTGCTTTGAAAGCACATACTTCGATACCTTGCCAAAAAAAATATTTGATTCACATATGTTAACAGATGCTGTATTAACATATGCAATATGTCGCAGTATTCTGTTGATAGCCCGGTAAGGCCCCTAAAACAAAATTATTCCGCTGAAATAACAATTTCGAGCGATGAGAGGCGCTCCTCTTATTTTAAATTTTATTAAAAATTTTATCTGAATTTTAAGTTCATCGTGATTTAGCTGTGTGCAATTTTTGGCTTTTACAAAGCATAAAATTTTCCAATGCAATCAGATTTATCTTTCAGTTCGAGCCATGCAGAGAAGTTATCACTAACTTTCATAGAACTATTTGCGGGCACTTGCAGCTGGGACACATTTTATTCGATAATACATACTTTTCGCAAATCTAGGCGTAAAAATGTAGATTAGTGGAAGACGGGGTACATTTGACACTTAAAAGTCCTGTATTTTATACAAAACACATTGTTAATTTTGTTATAACAGAGTTATTTCCTTAGAAGCGCCGGAGTTTTAATATGCAGAGATGAAAATAAAAAGTTTGGGAAAAAGTCAATGCTCACTTTTTAAAAAAATTTTAAAAAATATATATAAATTGGCAAATGTTCCCCACTGTGGGGCACATTTGACTTATTCAGGGGCACATTTGACAACCATGTTTTCTGTGATATTTTTTCGGCTTAAGTGTTATTTAGCTTTCATTTAGTGAAAGCTCTTGCAGAGTGTTAGTTTTGTCTATCGAGAGAGGGCTCTGGAACTTAGTTACTTACTGAGCCCGTAGTAGCATCTATTAGTAATTATTGTTCTTCGCTTTATCTCCAGGCTGACTTTGTTTGTTGTTATTAATGGTGGTGCCAAGGTATACGAACTCCTTGACTACTTCAAAGCTATAGATGCCGGATGAAACGTGGGAGTCTAAACGCTGCGCTCCTTTGTTTGTAGACAACATATACTTTGTTTTACCCTCATTTATCGTCAAACCCACTTTGGCTGATTCCTTTTCGATAGCGGCGAAAGCAGCGGTAACATCTCTCTTGGTTCTGCCGACAATATCAATATCATCAGTGTGCGCAAGGAGCTGGACACCTTTATAGAAAATGGTGCCATTACGATGCACACCGGCCGTTCGTACGATCCCCTCCATGATGATGTTGAAGAGATCTAAAGACAGTGGATCGCCTTGCCTGAAACCTCTTTCGGTATTGAAGGTTTCGGAGAGGTCATTTCCTACCTTGACGGAGCTGCGTGTGTTGCTCAACGTCATTCTGCAAAGTCTAATCAACTTTGCAGGTATACCGAAATCAGACATTGTTACGTATAGGCAATCCCTTCTCGGGCTATCGAACGCAGGTTTAAAATCGACAATTTTGCTGATGAGCTGATGCATGCGCCTTATCAATTCATTGCCGCCGATTTTAAACAATTCAGCTAACAGGCCGTCAGCACCCGCTGCTTTAGAGTCGTTGGAAAGCAACTCGAACCTCTTCATGGCTAGGTGGTGATACTTCCACTCCGTAATCGTTGATTGGTGGCACTGAACTGCGCTCTCCATGGGCGGCATTGGTGGAATCGTCGCCAGTAAGTAAAAGCACACACTGTGTATCCATATTCAGATCTCCATTTTCGTCTCTACAAGTGGATGCTCCGGGCTTGAAACCTTGAGTTAGACGCTTAACCTGTTGTTAGAATTTTCGTGCATTCTTCTTGCCCTGGTATACCTCAACTTCCTCACGCTTTTCCTGCTCTCTTTGCGTCTGAAAAGGCGACTCTATTCCTTCCTCTCTAAGCGGTAGTTTTCTCGTACGGCTCGTGTTGCAGCTGACTGCAGCGTTTTTCTATATGCGGCATTTTTTATTGCTGTCGCAATGCGACACTCCTGATCGTACCATTGGTTCCGAGGTTGCGGGCGCCGGAAACCAATTACTTCTTCAGCGGCAGCGCACATGGAGTGGGATATATGCACCCAAAGTCCACCGGCGTCGTCGGATCCAGAGGTTGGTTGGTTGAGCTTAGTCGAGACTAGAGCGGGGTAGGCCTCGGCAGACCGCTGCAATTGCGACATCTAGTTTTCGTTGCATTCCTGTGCGTATGTAACAAGATAGTGGTCGGAGTCAATGCTGACCACCCGAAGTGTGCGCACATCTAGAACACTGGAGGCATGCCTTCCGTTGGTTACAACATGATCAATTTGGTTTCGCGATTTTTGATCCGGGCCAGGAGGCCTTGTGAATGTCGAGGTATTTAAATTTGGTGCTATTAACTACCATGTTTCGCGCTGCGACAAAGTCGATCAGTCTTAGATCGTTGTTTGTGGAGGTCTCATGAAGTCTGAACTGACCGACAGTGGGCCAAAGATGCCTTCCCTTCCGACTTTCGCATTAAAATCTCCGAGGACTATTTTCACGTCCTGAAGACTAGCGTAGAAAGCGTCCTTGACGGCTTCTTTTCCTCCTGATGAAAAAAATTTTGCCTTGATGCGGATCGTGGCCAATTTTTCGTTCACAGGTGTGAGCCGGAAAACAAGGTGGCGTAGTTTCCGGCTAACGACGAATCCACATCCGAGCTCACGCTTCTCCGCAAGGCAGCTGTAGTAGATTTCGCAGTGTGCTTTTTTAGAGCAGCCTTGCCCTTTTCATCGCATTTCCTGGATGGCGGTGGTGTAAGCTTATATTGTTTTGAGGGCTTCCGCCAGTTGGATAATGGCACCTTCCCTATAAAGGGTCCGGACATTCCAGGTGCATATCCGTAAATCATTGTCCATTTTTCGTTTGCGGTGGTCGCCACCGTAATTGGGGTTATTATCCGAGGCTGGTTTAGTTTTCATTGGGCAGTAGTAATGTGGCGGGACCCAAACCCTGCGCACATTCCATGTTTAAGGTCTAGGGAGCGCCCCGCAGCTCAAATTAGCTGTCAAACTAACGGATGCAAGTTTACCTTTGCCCAGGGAACACCGCGAGGAGGTTTGAGTCAACTTGGGACGATTTTGACCTGTTCTCCTGCTCCATGAATTAGGGTTGAGTTTAAAATAACTAAAAAAATGGATTCAAAAGAAGCACCAAAATTTGTTGTTTTTTTTTGCAAAATTATCAATTTTAACACTTGACTTTGAGAGCTGCGTGTAACCAAACGTAATCCTTTGGGCTTATTTTTTAGTTGAAGTGTGTTCTATCGATAAAAGAAAGTTTTTTTTGGGATTTTTTGGAAATTGATTTTTTTCTATTTATGGCAAAAAGAAAACACTGTGCGTCGTCTAGAAGATTTTTAACTGCTATGACAACTTTCAACCCGTATTTTTATTATATGAAAAAAAAAAATTCAATACAGTTAAATTGCTACATTAGCGTTTTGTGCAAAAATTGTTCTTTTTGAAAATTTATATTATCCTTACTCGACATAAATGAAATGTTGAACATAACCGCAATGTATATAATAGTATGGCAAATTCCAGTGAGGCACAAATACATATTTAGCTATTGTAAGATCAGGCACGCACTTAGCGCCGATAACAAGTGAACAAAAAAGTTTTATTGAAACGAATGAGAAATTCACAAAATTAAACTAAGCTGCAAGAAGCAATGCCATAAAAAAAAACACCAAAAAACACTTCGTGCTCAACTAATGATGTGCATTTTATAGGTGAAACGTGCGAATTACTCTTGTTTAATATTACCGTTTTCGAAACTTAATTTTCACGATGAGTTCGATGGAAAAATGATGTGTTAAGAAACAATGAGGACATTCGGTGAATAAATCAAAAAGCGTTTTAATACTCAAAAATTCAAAGACAATAACTTTGAATTGTATTGCATTTTCTATTTATATTTAATATTATGTATTCTGCTATAACGTAACAAAACAAAAAGAGAAGGCACCACATATGCAAAGATTGAATAACAATTCAAACATGGATGAAATGTATCCATAACATGTATACGAAGGATGGTGAAGCGAAAGATCGTTTCCAAACAAATCTATTTCTTTATTCTGGTCACACCATGAAATGCTGTCAATACTAAATGGCCAAATGTATCTATTTATGTGTGTGCGTACGTGTGTATTAAGGCTATTTGTATAAAAAACACATATTCGCAAAATAAATCCCGGCAAGCAGTTGCTTTACATAAATTAGTTTTGATGTTCATCCAATAAGTTGCTCAGCATAAATTTGTTTTGTATTTTCCACCAAATCCATCTTCATTGGTATAAACATTGATAAATACATATCTGCAGATATTGACCAACATCGTGTGAGTGTAGGTGTGTATCTTATAGGGGTTGCTCCGGGTTGTTGTCTATAACGTAATTGCAAATTTATACGTTAAACGAAATGAAAAGTTATTGCAACACATAGAATTACGTTAATGTTCTGAACTGGCCAGGATGTAGTTGCTTGCTTACATACACACACAACTTACGAACAACACAATGTGCACAACAACGGATGCGAATCCGTTTCGAACCCGTTACGAATTATCAAATCTTTTACTTTATTTTTTGTGGATTACGGATACGAAATAGAATCGTGTACTTATTTTTAGTTTAAATAACTTTTTGATATCATTAGGTACGTGCTCCTCAATCTCTCCTTCAAATCGAATAAAACTACTTGTCAGAATTTTTAAATAATCATCATGAGTGAACAAGTTACATGTGACTATTTTACGTATTTTACATATTACATTAATAACTTACTAACTACAATGAACTACTGGAAAAAATTTAAATAAAAAAAAATTTTTGCATTTAACGTAAGTCCGATTGAATCCGTATTATTTAAAAAACTTTTTAAAAAAAACAACCGACTACAAAATCACTACAAAGTAAAAAATAATTTTAAAAATACTTTTCCTTTTAATTTCTTGGTCATATTTGATAATTTATTTAAACATATTATTATATGTATATGAAATCTTATTATCTTAATTTTTTTTTATTTGTTTTATTATCATAACTATATTTATTTCTTGATGACTACAAAAGCTTTTAAGGTTGGCGCTAATATAATCAGACTTTTAATCAGAAGCGCCAACTTCAAAGCATTTGTATTCATCAAGAAATTAATATATTTGTGATAATAAAACAAATAAGAAAAAAATTTAGATAATAAGATTTCATATATAATAATATGTTTAAATAAATTATCAAATATGACCAAGAAATTAAAAGGAAAAGTATTTTTAAAATTATTTTTTACTTTGTAGTGATTTTGTAGTCGGTTGTTTTTTTTTTAAAAATTTTTATTTCTTCCTTTTTAGAGAATATGATAAATTTTCGAAAAAAGTGTATAAACAACATAAATAAAATTGTTCCGAAAAAATTTGTTCTATTAAAACCTGAAAGTTTGTTTGTTATTTCAATATCTGCCTCTTAAATTTAAATTAGATGTCACATGTTTTGAAAGTATTATACCCATTCTTGTAACGAGTTTTATAACCCTAGTGTAAATATTATTCGAGATATAGTGTTTTCCAAATATTGCCACGCCCCTTTGTTAAATAAGCGCCCACTTTCTGGAGCGTTATTTCCAATAATTGTGCCTACCCCTGTACTTTATTTCAGTACCCCAGCGTCAATATTTACTGCGATAGTGTTTATCTAGTATTGCCACGCCCATTTATCGAATAGCGCCTACTTTATTGACCATAATTTTTAATAATTCTGTCTACCCCTGTACTACAATAAATTTCAGTGCCCTAGTGTCAATATTATTCGAGATACACTGTTTTCTAATATTGCAACGCCCAGTAGTCGAAATCCGCCCACTTTCTTCACCGTAATTTTTACTTATAATTCCTACCCCTATACCAAATTGCAGTACCATAGTATCAATATTATTCGAGATATACTATTTTTCTAATATTGCCACGCCCATTTGTCAAATAACGCCCATTTTGTTGACGGCAATTTGTAGTAATTGTGCCTACCACTACACTAAATTTTAGTACCCTAGTGTCCATATTATTCGAGATACAGTGTTTTTATAATATTTCCACGCCCATTTGTCGAATAACGCCCACTTTATTAACGATAATTTGTAATAATAATGCCTACCCCTATACTAAATTGCAGTATTCTAGCCTCAAAATTATTTAAGATACACTGTTTTTCTAATATTGCCACGCCCATTTGTCGAATTACGCCCATTTTCTTGCCCGTAATTTGTAATAATTGTGCCTACCCCTACACTTAATTGCAGTACCATAGTGTCAATATTATTCGAGATACAGTAGTATCTAGTATTGCGAGATCTATTATTGCCACGCCCAGTTCTCGAATACCGCCCACTTTTGTACGGGCACCTCCATGCTTATGATATCTATCTGTTCCCCAAAAATTATGGCAATCAGGCATATGGCTTAGGAGTTATCGATGTACATACATTTAAAAAAAAAAAAAAAAAAAAACAGAGAAACCGACGAACTTGAGAACCTCCTCCTTTTTGAAGTCGGTTCAAAAAACGAGTCCGTTTCGAATTCGCGTTATTTTGAAAAAAGAAATCTGTCTCGAATTCGTACATGAAGTCCGTTCTGAGTTCGGAACGGATCCGTAAAAATGAAAAAAGCGATTCGCGTTTTTGAGAGGAATTTCATACGAAAACGGGTCAGTGACGGATCCAAAACGGATTGCGAGAAATATATGAAGAAGTGAGTCCGTCTTGAATTCGAAACGGATCCGTTTGGCACATTGGGAAGCCACAATAACACACATACACACACATATAGAAGCATATTGACGATATTGGTCCATAGAAGATTGCCTCTTCCAGTAGTCTGATCCACATGGGCGACGCGTCAATATTGTCCAACACAACCGCACTAAATTGTTTCTGGCGGCAACACAAACAAACATTCATGCATATTTGTGTGAATATTCTTAAAAATACACAAAGTCGTTTGTATATGTAACAGCCAACATACTAAAGCACTCGCATAAATTCACTCAAACGTAGCAATTATCCGCTGAATTTGCTAACGCTGTAATAAACAAAGATATTGACACAAAGTGTAAACTACGCATTAAATGGATCAGAATAATTTCTCGTAACGCCCATTATTTTTAAAATAGAAATTATTTGAATCTGCGTTCCATGCTATTGGTTGTTATTGAGCAAGAACATTGTATTTGTTTTGTTGAACATTAATAGATTTAATGACGTAAGTCTTAAGTTTTTGGAGCCATATTTGAGAAATTGGGTTGATATGTATAAATCATACTGAAATGGTATGACTGGAGATTCTATGTGTAACGGAAATGGACTTAAAACGGTTTTAAGTAGGTTTTTATCAACACTAAGAAGATGATACTTGGAACATATGTGAACAGGGGCCGAATCCGTGAACGAACGAGCTTTCGAATCGAATAAAATTCCACTCCGACTATTTTTTCGTATGACAGCATTTGATCGAACATGAGTCGAAAGTTTTGTATGAGGCAATCAATTATGTCATCATCTCTAGCAGTCAAATATTTATTTCTTAATGTAAGTTTTGCTACTTAGTTTGCGCTATTAGTCCAGCAGCAGAAAAGTTTAGAGTGCAACGCTGCGAAACACACTTGAGTGCGCGTTTAATCCCTGCGATAGCCGCAAATGAGACCTGCACTCTGCATATTTTTGGAGTTGTTAATTTGCTATAACATGAATATCCTATTCATCAATTCCATTACTTGTTTATTGTGTGTCGTTTTCAGATTAATTTGGCGACATATCAGGGGTTGCTCTTCTTTTGGGGCGAAGAAAATAACTCAGGATACTATTTATTTGTTGAAGCAAATGGTTCTACATGCTATTAGTTACGATAATATGGAAACTCTGATTAGCAAAGAAGTTAAAGTGGTTATTAAAATTTCAACTTATTTCTTCTACACAATCTTAAACACATTTTTTTTTTCCTTTTATAGCAAAGCGTTTTTCAATTGTAGGCTAAGGATAATCAAAAATAACTTTTACAACTGGAAGCTCTTAAAATTTCGATGCCTTAGTTCTGACCCAAAATTCAAACCATTGAAAACTATTTGGATACTGATACTCACTGACAAGGTGCTCACTGACAAAAAATTGAAGCTGTTGTTTTTTTGGGAAGAATTTGGGACCACAGGAACCCGTGTCCGTGCCATGCCATCGGTACATGCCAGTACTTGGTTATTTGGGAAAAAAGTGCTCATTTTTTAAAAAAGCCCAAATAACTTTTGCATAATTGCAAATTTTGAAAGAGCTGGTTCGCAGTTCGTTTTCTAATTAATTTTTTTTTTAATAAACTATCAAACATGAAAATTAGACGAAAACCTCTAGAGTTGCGATTTTTTACTTTTCGAAAAAAACTTTTTTTTTCTTGTTGCTTTAAAAAAAACTCAAAATTCCAAATTTGAAGAAATCTTTTCTTAAACTATACCTAATATTGTATAATTATAGTATAATTAACTATTAATTATAGTTAAATAATGTTAAATAATTGTTAAATTGTGTAAAAATAATTATGTTAAATAACTTAGTCGTTATGAATTTTTTTCTAGAAGTGCACCTTTTTGAAATTTTTGAGTTTGAGTATTTTTACAAAAAATATAAGCCTATATGCTAAATTTCAAGACATTTCTTTAATTTAAGCAGATTTTTTAGAGATTCAACTTTCAAAATAAAGCCAATTTGTATGGGAGGTAGGCGTGGTTTTCATCCGATTTTTCCAATTTCATAGCCAGGATTAAGACTGAAGAGCAAAGCTCACCTGGCAAATTTCAAGGCATTTCTTTAATTTTTGTGGATTTTAAAGACATTTTACGGTTAATATAAAGTCACTTTGTATGGGTGGTAGGCGTGGTTTTCAGCCGATTTGACCCATTCTCGAAATTAATCTTCAAATAAACTTATATTTTGAATTTCATCGCGATAGCTTTAAAATTGCGGCTGTAATCGTGTCGACAGACGGACACACAGAAATCGACTCAGGAGATGATGCTGATCAAAAACACATATATTTTTCTATACCTGCCACGCCTCCTTCTTGGCGTTACAAACGGAATAACAAAGTTAATATACCCCTTACGCAGTATGCGTTGGAGTAGAAAAATAACGGAAAATAAGGAAATTCATCAAACAATCAGCTTTACACACATCAAGTTGAACTTTTCAAACTTCAAATTTAATCTACTACATTTCGAAATTTACTTTTTATAAACCAATTTAAACATTTTAGACTTTTCAAACTTAGAATTCAACTATGAAAACATGAAAAAGTCAAAACACGAAATATGAAGTAAAATTTTAAGTTTAAATTTGGATTGAAATATTAAAAAGGTTAAGTTGATTTATAAAAAGCTAAATTCTTACTGAAGTAGGTTGAATTTGAAGTTTAAGATGTTTAATTTGATTTGTGTAAAGTTTAATTTCAAAAGTAAAGTGTTAAGTTTGAACCCTTTTTTGATCCGCGTTTATTTTATTTGCATTGGCCCTGTAAATAAAGCATGTTTTTAGTAATAATAAATGGTTTATAAATTGTTCAATTTACTCACATTTTTGCGTGCGCACCGAAATTAAGCCAACTCGTCAGCTAGAATGCAATCGAATGGCATTTCGAAAGAACCGAATCGAACTTATGCTCGTTCACGATAGACATAATGCGAAAATTAGATAACTTTTCTTGTTTACAACACCGATTGATCAAAAAACGATAACTTTCACTCGTTCACGAAAGCTGTTACACCGAACTGTAAAATCCCGAAAGCAATTATTCGATCACGGATGCTGTAATTCGGCCCCAGGTTTAATACAAACTAGCAGAACCCAGTGTACAGTACTGGCGGAAAACTATCGATAGTACTATCGTTACTATCGATGGTTTTATATTATCGCCACAATCGATAGTACAGAAAATACTATCGATAGTGCTTTTCACAATCGTCGATAGTTTCCACACCAAATTTTACAAGCAAAATAATGATTTTTGCTCCCTTTTTTTTTTACTGACATTTTGCAACCCTGAACTATTTCTGCAAGTTAATAAGGAGAAACAGTTGTGTTGAAAGAATAGGATGCTTGGCAAAAATGGATAAATTTTTGATAAAACGAGCAAAAGGTTTGTAACTTTTTAATTGTACTACTCCGTTTATTAAAGGACAAGTATTAAATTTTTTTAGAAAAGGAATTTTCCATCGAAGCCCAAAACAGTGGTAGAAGTTTTTGTGTTCGCACAGAGTCAGATGAGCAGGTTCAACGAGAAGGCGAAACGTAAGAAACCATTCTCGTTCGTTTGGAACTACTTCACAAAGTCAGCGGATAAAAAATTAGCCAAGTGCCTTAATTGTGGCAAACAATATAAGACAAGTGGTAACACATCTAATTTCAAGGATCACTTAAGGCGATTCCATCCAGAAGTAGAAAATCCGGCCGCTGCTGAAATCAGTATTGATACAAATGGTGCTAACAGTTCCAGTAGTGCACGATCTAGGATGATGTCGATGGAATCCTATTTAAAAAAGCAGTTAAATATGGCAATAGTTCAGCAAGGAAAAATGACATTGATCGTGCTTTAAGTTTTGCTACCGATATTTAACCCTTTAATTTTGTCGAAAATGGGGGTTTTAAAAATTTTGTGAATATGGTATATTCACGATATAAGTTGCCAAGCAAGATTTCTATAAGAAATATTCATATGATAAAAATGTATGACGATGCTAAAAAAAAATTGATGAATGTTTTAGAAAGTGTTAAGTATGTGGGAATTACGTGCGACTGCTGCACATCGTTTGCTAATAAAAATTATTTAACATTAGCAATCCATTTAATTAGTAATGATCTGTTCATGCAGTCAGCAGTTCTTTCTACTAAAAAACTCAACGATGTAACTAACCACCATGCCTACAATATTTCCAGCTCATTGCAAGATGTACTTAATCGTTGGGACATATACGATAAGGTTTCATGTATAGTTACAGATAACGCCCCCAGTATGATAAAGGCATGCGACTTACTTAATGTCGTCTTTCACGTTTCGCACATAAATTAAATTTAGTTGTTCAAGACGGGTTAAAGTCACGTGACAAAAACGACCCTTTAGATCGAATACTGTCAAAATGTAAAACAAATGTTAATTTTTTAAAAGTAGCAACATCGCAAATGAAAAAATTTCAAGTAGAACAGGGTGGTAAAGCATTAAGTGTGATTCAGGATGTGCCAACCAGGTGGAACAGTACCTTTTTAATGATGCAGAGAGTTCTAGAAGCAAATGATGCAATATCAAAGGTACTATTATCAATCGTTAAAGCACCTCCAGCACTAACTGCTGAAGAAATAAATATTTTACTTGAAATATAGATGTTACTTTTAATATTTAAATATGCTACCGAGCAAACTTCTACCAGCAAATATGCTACCATTTCATTAATTATTCCAATTGTAAATGGCCTTTATAGAAAAATGATGGACGCTCAACAACAAGTTTTTACTACCGAGGGGCAAAAATTATGTATGATTTTGCAAGAGTCGGTTGTGAAGAGATTATTTGAATATGAGCTGCTGAAAGAAACCGGAATTGGAACTTTATTAGATCTTCGATTTAAAAAAGAAGGTATTCGAATGCGGAGTAATGCTGAAATCACTTCAAGTTCTCTTAAAAATGAGCTTAAAAAATTAAATACATTGTGCGATTTAAAAAGCAGTGACGAAGATGAAAGTGTACAAACTGTTTGTAGCACAAAAACATCTTAATTTTTCAGTCTTTTAGAAAGTCGAGTGAACGAAAAAAATAAGTCAATGAAATCTGACTTGGAAAGATTGGAGAGAAAATATTTTGAAAGGCCGAACTCATCACAAGACACTGACCCTTTGATATTTTGGAAAGTAAAGACTATTAAAATTTGTGACAAGAGATTTTAATCAGCGAAAACAATTTTTTTTAGATAAATGTCAACGAACTGTATTCTCTCAAGAAGTGTGCTTTTAAATTTGTATGTATTCCTGCCACATCCGTTGAAACGGAGAGGCTTTTTAGTAAAACCGGACAAATTATTTCTAAGCGCAGGTGTCAGTTAAAAGAAAAAAAATATATACATTTTTTACATTTTTAAATAAAAATAAATGGCTTCTTTAAAAATTAAAAAAATATTTACATATTTTTGAACATTCGTTCTTGTAATGTTTTTACATATATCGCTGTTTTGCGTCGATAAAGGCACTTTTAAAGAACTTATACTATTCAAGAGACCAAAATCACATTAGAGTTTGACAAATTGTTATCTGTGTTTACAGTTTGTTGATTTTAACTGAGATTTTCTGCAAGATTAAGAAGATTAATAAGTTAAGTTACTTTGTTTTTAAGTGTTCTGACGGTACAAAATTTTTAAGAGTATCGGAAAACTATCGATAGTTTTTTCGATACTATGGACACTATCGATGGCAGCCTACAATCGATAGTCATACTATCGATGGTCCCGACTATCGATAGTTTTCCATCACTAGTGTACAGTATTTTAATCAAAAAATACTAGTACATGTACTGCTCTTATGTCTTCCGTACTATCCAATTTTTAACTGTACAACTATTGAACTATGAACAGTCTTACTACCCAAATTCCAAATCGTCTACTATTTGCTTAGTTTTGAAAACTCGGACTTAGTTTTGTGCTTTATTTTTACGTACATACCCTTACTCTTGAAAACAGGGGTGGAATCGGCTAAAGTGATTGTTGACTGTCGATTTTTGATTGTCGCTTTTGATAGTATTTTTGGATTATCAACTTTTCTTTGCTCTGTGCAAAGCGATCACGAAATTTTTTTAAAACTTGGCAGCACTTTTAATTCTTTGAAAAATTTCATGTCATTTCGATCAGCTGTCATATAATTTCTATTGTTTATGTCCAAATCTGAATTCGCCAACGAAAAATGTAAGTAAATCTTAGAATATTATTATAATATATTTAAGAAATTTGTTTGTTCTCCCTCAGGTCTCACGCAACGAAACAGCAAGTTTGCATTATGTCAGGATATATGAAAGAACATCCGGAGCTAGCAAGATCCTACAACGCTCTCTCTAGCGCTGCACGGACCAGCCAAAAGCACAAAGGGGAGCAACTGGCGAGGACCTCAAATGCTAATGTATGGGTATGTATTTAGCAAACACATTCATGCTGTAACTTTCAAAAATATAAAATTAATTATTTAACAAGATTTGGACGCTGCAAAAATACAGTGCCAAGAAGAAACTCACGCACAACAAAAACTCCATAAAGAAAACAGGTGGCGGTCCATTCGACTTGATTGAACTAGACGCAACGGAGGATGCCATAGGCTGCCCAGTCATGCCCAACTTGTCTTTGGTAGCCACCACCACCAAGGAGGTTTAATGTAGCAGCCAATTGAAGGATAGGTGATATGTGGGTTGACCTAATTCCACCCGGTAAGTCAAGCAACAGCAACACAGTTAAAAAGGCTTCCTTTGTAAAGCGAAAGTTTGTCAAAAAGCTTAAAGTAATAATTATTTGCAATTTTATAAATATATATTCATAAATTAACTCTTACATTGGGCTAGGAAGTTCCAAAATATTACCTTTATTTCTGAGATTTCATCTTATAAGTTGAATTTGTTTATAATTATTATTTTCTGCATTTTCTGCAGCAAAAAGTCCCAATGAAGTAAACATTTCACTTTCATATGTGCACTTTACTCAGTTTAATGCACAGAAAACACAAAAGTACAGTTGAAGTTCTTTATTTTACCTTATAATTGTTTAATTTTTGACACTTATTTTATTTTGAGTAATAAATATATGAAAACGACACCTAAAAAGCTGTCGCATGAAATCGATAGCTAAAAGCGATTGCCAATTTGATAATCACCTTACATATAGCAAAAGTGTTGATTTTGATCATCAACAATCAACAATCACCTTAGCCGATTCCACCCCAGAACAACTTTTTTGAGCATCGTCTTTCTTTCAACTTTCTTTTCCCTTGTCGTCGTTTGACTTTGCAGTTTTTGAGTTTTACTGTTCACTGTAAAAATATTAAACATTTTAATAAAAGTCTTTTTTGTTAGTTCAAAACGTATCTGCGTTAATACATAGATATATAGGACCGTGTTTTAACCCAATTTGTTTATTCGATTTTAAATAGCAAAAAATTTGAAAATAATTATATTTAAATTTTTTTGTTATGAAATAAAATATGACAATTGTCTTCTTCTTTCCTTTTTTCCCCCTTTTTGATAATATACTGTTTGTTAAAATTGGACGGAAAATTAATTTTTGGCGGCAATTTTTCAATTTTAATGAAATTTCAATTTTCAAAATAGTCGTCAGTTTTTTATTATGAAGTGTTTGTTTAGCAGCAGTCCCCCTGCCTTATCCTCGCTACGGCCATGTGATATCCTATGCAAAATTTCATAACTATTTCAGACTACAGCGTCAGAATTTATCTTAAGTTAATGCTTAAAAAGGTCCGGCTTGCTGTTTTCTGTGGAAATGCTTTGTTTTTTTGATTGCATTAAGGGCCTCCGAGTGTTTCGAAGAAAAAAAGACACCATTTTAAAACTTTTTTTTTGAAGCTGAAAAAATTTTTTTAAACGGTGTCTTTTTTTTTTCAAAAAACTCCCGGAGGAACTTGTTAAATAAATGGCTTTGTTAAAAATTATCTTGGAGAAATTAACTTTATTATTGGATTATTTTTTTGGCAAATTTCTGACTTCTGCAAGCAATACAGAAGCCTTCTTTCTAAAGTGCAGTGGAACCTTTATGTATGAAATAAAATCTACAAATAAGTCTTTATAAAAGAAGAAAAAGATTGCGAGCTGATTGAAAGCGAAACACAGAAAAATATTCAAGTTTTTTTGATTTCCCGGAACTATTAATTCAAAATCAATTTATTACATAAAATAAATTAAATTTTGAAGCAAAATGCAAAATAAACAGCACTCTAACAAAAATCTACGGGAATTTACAGCAATTATTGCTGGCAACAAGGTTCATTAATATCATGGCAGAATTATAAGGTAGGGTCGACTCGGAGAGGAATGGAGTAGAAAGCAGAATAAAGCTACATTGATGTCAAAATCAGCTGTTCATCGCGAATTTCTTTATACTCATGTTCGCAGTTGTTTTTAGTTTAAAACTGTTACAGTTTTTTTTTTGCAATTTTAAGACTTCTTTCATATTTTATAGTTTTTATTTATCATATTTTTTAGCCCGCGACTGCATTGTTTGCAAATTGGAAACATAAAATATTTTCTTCATTTGCAATTTCTACGAAATTCGTCGTTTTGACATGTATCCACTTTTATCCATATTATCCACTTTTCGTTGACGCGTGAGAGCACTCAGCGCAGCGGCCCTACCTTATCATTGTATCATGATTAATATAGGTTAAGTCACATGAGAAAAGCTCGGTCGAACTGTCAGAATGGATAAAAGGAAATCCAGAAAAAAAACCTGAATATGTACAATTTTTAGCTAACAGCTACTTTGACAGTTCGAGCAAAGGCGGAAAAAGAGTGCTATTCTCTCAAGTGACTTAACCTATATTAATGAACCTTGGCTGGCAACAGATTTCCTTCATTTAATATAGTATTTTTTCAGAGAGCAAAATTCAAAACTTTTCACGCTAGAAATGCGAAAAACTTTCTCCTACAATTATTGCTCTCGCACACTCGTTAAATAACTCTCTCCTAAAATTGTCTCTCTCTCTTGTCTTCGCTAAACAAAAACGCTAGAAATGCGTGAAGTCTCTCACGCTCATCTCTTTTCAGATCTCTGTTTCAAAGTATATGCTGAGTTTCCTTCTGTTGATTTTTTTTGTTTTTTATGCTTGATTTTTTTTTTGGGTATAATTGCTGAATGAAAATTAAATAAATTAAAATAACTCTTATTTTGTGGTGTTGAAATAACATTTACAAGTAGAATATTTTCAATAAAAACACATTTAAATTGAAGTAAGAACATTTAAATATATAATTTTATTATTAAGTTCAGTTCAATTTTAGTTGGTTATATATGAGAATAATAAATTTAAATAAAGAATAATAAATGTATGTTTAGTTTTATTTTAATTTTAAAAACATACTTGTAAGATTATTTATCAAGCCACTTATTTTGGCCATATTGTTAAGAGTTTTCTTTTCACCTCTTACAGAATTTGCATTATATTTAAAAAAAAAATCTGACGCAGAATTCCATGGTCTGGCATAAGTATTTTGGAAACATCATATTAAAGCTATAATAAAATGGAATTATTAAGGCAATTGCCTCCAGAATATTGAAATTATTTGAACTAATTACTGATATTTGCTCAATAAAGCAGTATATAAAATTATGGTATATTTTTATTTCTTCAACTTCGTACGCACATTAGCTACATTTAAACATTTTAGTAATTTTTTTAAATATTAACACTATCACTAGTTCGTAGCACTATCTTAAATTATTTTATGTAAGTATTTTATAAATATTTATTAGATGAATAAATTACGCGTTCAGTTATTCTTCTATCAGATCAAGGTTCATTAATACAGGTTAAGTCACTTGAGAGAAGCTCGGTGGAACTGTCAAAATGGATGAAAGGAAATCAAGAAAAAAAAAACCTGAATCTGTACAATTTTTAGCTAACTGCTACTTTGACAGTTCGAGCAAAGGCAGAAAAAGAGTGCTTTTCTCTCAAGTGACTTAACCTATATAAATGAACATTGTATCAGATGCTCACATTAAACTGATGAAAATTATGTATCTGTTAAAAAATTCTCTCAATATCATCACTGAGAGAGCATAATACCCTCTTCAATAGCGTAAAATATCGCTGCTGAAGCGTTTTTGGGACTCTCTGAGCGACAACACGCTGGAAAAGCGTGAAAAATAGATAAAATATACCTATTTTGAAAAAAAACCAGAGTTTTTGACAGAATTGAAAAGAACCACTGCATAGCGTTTTATTTTTTCAAAATCGCCAATAAATGCCGTGAAATTTCCCAACATTTATTGTAGTGAACTTTCAATCAGTTTCTAGAGGGAGGGCTTGGTGCGATTATTAAAAAGTGCGCTATTTGTGTGATCATGACTAAATATCCAAATTGAAAGTCTTCAATAGCAAATTTTTACTTTTTGCTTCAAATGCCCCTATTCTTGTCAAAAAGGCCCTATTTTTGTATGAATTTTGTCCCTTTTTTAACTAAACCAATATCATCCCTGGTCGCAACCTCATAGAACACGACAAGCTATCATTCTCGCGTTATGCTGTGATCGTACGAATGAACAAACTCGTGCTTTTCGTTCAGTGCAAACTCTTAAAACATAAGCTTTGCAATACAATCACAAAAATGTGAATGTACTATTTTGCGCACCCCAGATCTAGACGTTTTATCGTTCAAATATGGGCATTTCCGTGGCTACGCACGTGACGGTCGTACGACTTTTATGAGTGGAAAAATTCAACTATTTTTAAATTTTCCAATAGCTTACTAAGCGCACTATACAAGGTGTAAAATTTAAGAGTTGTCAAAAGTTCGGCTTTTAGATAAAAGCCACCAAAAATGATACGTTACGTCAGGCCCGTAGACAAGGGGAGAGTTTTAGGTGTTCAAACCCCTCCATTAGGGCCAAGAAAGTATAAAGAAATAACACAAATGAGACTTGAAATTCAAAATGTGATTTTTTTTTTAGATAAACTGTGATAATGATGTCAATTTTCTTGAAAACTTCACTTAATTATTGAAAAAATTTTTTGGCCAAGTGAAAGATTATTATAAGAGTAATAATCATTATACTGGAATTCATCTCCAAGGAGTTTGTATATTAAAAAATAATTTTCAATGCTCAAAAAGTCTATGATATCCAATAAAATATATATATAAAATTATATCTAGAACGTATATAATTTTGTTAATAGAAGAAAATTAGCTTGACATTTTTTATGCCATATCTACCCAGCAAACCATAGTTGACGACTATGTCGAAATTCCGACTAATTCGTAACTATTTCGAGCTGTCTTAAAGAAATTGTTACAATTTTGTTATGCAAATATCGTAACAGTTTGACTTTTATACGAATTTATATAAAATTTCTTTATGCGACTGTTTGTACGACATATTCAAATTCAAACATAGTAAAATTTCCATTCTTTCGAACTGTCTGAACGAAATCGTAACTTTTTCGTTAAGACTCGTTACGAAATCGTTACGATATTTCGTTACAAAGTAGTGTCAACTCCTTCATGCGATTTTCGTTACGATTTTGCAACGAAATCGGATTTTGAAATCGGAAAGATTTTGAAATATTCTTAACGAAACCGTAACAGACATTTCGCAATCTTACCAATTTCGGAATCCGATTTCGTTACGAAATCATAAAGACACATCGTAAAACAGCTTCACCAGGTGAACTTATTAAAAAATCTTTGCATTTTTCATAGCTGATCTTAATTTTGATTTTAATAAACTGCAAGAAATCTAACCTATTTTTACCTTTCACACTAATATTGTTGAATTAGTAAAATTTTGCCACACACATTTTTACTTTTTATGCAAATTTTCGGAATAATAATTTTTAAAAGAAATTAAAAATTCTCAATTTGAACCATTTTTCAACAAACCCTAGGCAAAAATCAAAAAACTTAGTACTCAAAATTGATTTGTAAAAAAAAAAAAAATTTAATAAACTCTTCTCATCTCTCTTATGGTCATTTAAAAACAGGCATTGTCTTAAAAGAAAACGGATTTGCTTAAAAATTTTCATAAATTGTCTTTCAGTTATTACTGGTATCTACTTACAGATTTTTTATCAAAACCCCCCCTAAGGTAAATCCTGGCTACGGGCCTGCGTTACGTGACTAAAAATTGAAGTGGTTTTTGAATTGGATTACAAAATTAGCTAAACTCTGTAAATTGGCAAGAGTTTTAGTAAAAAACTTTTTTAGAAGGATTTGAAATAAAATAAGTTTATTTTCCAAGTAATCAAATTATAATACGTTACGTGACATGGCGTTACGTGACTAAATTTCCATTGTAATCCAATCGGGTAATTAAGTAATTAGGTAATTATGTTGTTTAGTAATTAAAAAACAAATTTAATATATTTTTCACTTCTTATATCAACTTTTTTCATAACTTTTAGCCAATGTCTTCCAATTTTACTAAAACAAAAACGTTTATGAAAAATTTACAAAAAAAAAACAACTACATTTATAAAACAGTGCAGACAATTTGATCATCACGGTAAATGATTTTATGTACAAATTGGATAAGTAAATAAAATTTAAATGTTTCTTTAAGATAAAATCATAAGTAATATGTTTTTAATAACTTTTAATTTTAATTTTTGGGTCACGGTAGACTTATCCGCGAAAATGCCCATAGAACAAATTGTAATGCATATCGAAAATATGCAAAATGTATTAAAAATTTATGTTAAAACATATGCCACAAATATGCAAAATATATGCAACGTATGCAACAAATACGCACAATATGAAAAATATAAGCAAACAAATTTTGTTTTTAAATTGAAAACTTTTTGATAAAAAAATGGCTTAGTTAAAACAGATTTCGTCAAAAAATAACAACATAATGGTATGAATTTACATGTGAATATTTAAAAAATTCAAAAATTTTTTATGCAAAATGTAACTCGAAAATGATAAAATTGTGATCAATTTTAAAACATTCGATTTTTTCGGTGTACCAATTACACTATGCGGCAAATTTCAGGTCAATGTCTTAAGATGGAATAATTTAAGCACCTAGCTAAAGTAGACGTATGTTGGTTCTCAAATCGACGAAAGGTTAGTGAGGTAAGCTAAACATTTAGGCAATTCACAAGGTGTTGTAAAGTTGTATGTTGTATTGGTGTAAGTGAAAGGTTTTGTCATTTTCTCCCTTATTAGTAAAGCGATTTTTTTTTAAATTTTGGTTGTATGTTTTGTTTATAGTGGTTGTATGATGTGTATAAAATTGGCGTGATCCGACCCAAAGTATACCTACCTCCCATACAAAGTCAGGTACAAAAACTAACTTTGTATGGGAGGTAGGCGTATTTCTGGTCCGGTCAAGCCAATTTTATACACATCATACAAATTCTATAAGCAAAACGTACAACCAAAATTTAAAAAAAATCGCTTTACTAATAAGGGAGAAAATGAGAAAACCTTTCACTAACAACAGTACAACATACAACTTTATAACACCTTGTGAATTATCTTATTATATTTATAGACATTTAAAGTTTTTGAGGTTCAAGTAAAATTATTAAAATTTTTTGAGGCTCTATTATTTTTATACTGGTTGTTACTGGTTCATACTTCCTTCGGCAAAGAAGTTCTAATGGACTTGCTCTACAACTTTGCTGAGCATACTATATAAATAAGGCTTTTATTGAACATATTTTTAATTTTTATATAATTTAACACTTAAATTTTTATATATGTTAAAATAACACTTGAAAACTACTTGTAGCGTTATCATTTACTTGACATAAGTAAAAATTTATTCAGGTGTCGTATGATTACGTTGAATAATTCTGAAGCTAACATTTTCATCGCATATTTGATGATAGTAATTATTTTGGATACGAACTACCAACACAAACACTTCGTACAATGTAAATTTAAAAAAAAGTTCTAACGCGCAACACCCTATTCTTAATCCTTGGAACTAAAAAAAAAAAACTAAAATCTTTGCTGCTAAATATGCGAAAATAACGAAAAATACAAAAAAGTCGTCAATGTTATTCTTGCCATATTTTGTTTTGAAAAGCAATAGATCAGAACAACTTTGCCGTATGAGGTATGAACAAATTTGTAGCCTCTTTCAAGTTACAATCAGTACAAAAAAATAGTATCTTAAGAAAACTTAACAAAATTCACTTGAACCTGAAAAATTGTGAATTGAACCTCACCAAACTTTTTGTGATTTTAAGTACCTTCATATGTCTTCTTTAGCTGGGTGATTAAACCATTTTATCCTGAAAAATTTGTCGCGCAGTGTTATAATTTAAATAGCAAATATCAATTTAGTTTAAATAATTAAATTTTAATTAATAATTTAAATAAGAAAATATATTGTCTATTTTCGAATATGGTCATAACTTGTTTACTTGATTCTTTTGGAAAAATATTTTAAGATTTTAACAAGCATACGGAATGGCTCCATCTCTTTTAAAGCATCGTCAAAACATGAAACATTTTTTTGAATAAATAGTTGGATCCTAACACAACTTAAAAATTTCTTCTCTTACGTGTAAAGTAAATATGATATCTTTACCAAGATGACGCAAAATTTAGTTCATATTCTATTAAATGTTTCTGCGACTGTTCTAACATATTTTTATTTATGAAATGATTAGTGCTGCCAGATTTCTTTCCAATAAAACAGGACAAAAGCAAAATGTTTATGGAAAAACGGAATTTTTTAAAATTTAACGTTACAATTGAAAAAGGGTTATGTTATGAAAAACGGATTGTTTATTAAATAAAAAAATATTTGACAAAAAGGAAGGAGTCTTAAAATCAATTCAGTCAGTTCATTTCAATTCAAAGTTCATCACCTAATGTAGTATATTAAAAAAAAAAACGCTTTTGTATGAAGTAATAAAGTATTTAAAACCGAAATGAAATTAAATATACGAAATAGTTCTGTTTTAGACATTGTACCAAACTGTTTCTCCTGTATTGAATGCAACACTGTCTAATTTGCATAAAATAATTCTTTGAAGGACCCTTAATTTTAATGGATTTATTACCGTGCATATGGAAAGTAGTTCTTTTCAAATTAGAGGACGTTAACAATTGCCATTTTTGAATTAAAAAATTTACAAAATTAAGTTTTAGGAAAAGGATTTAATTCAATCATTGCAAGACTAGTTGTGACTTTGAAATCTTGGACTATGTTGTTGGAACATTAACCTTTGATTCATATTAATACTCGTAACGTATTCCCATAGTTGTAAGCCCAATATTTTTTGTGAAAAAACAAATGAAATGGCCATTTCAGCCCTTGAAAGAACTTTGACCGAGCTTCTTCTGATCAATTGTGTTGTGAAATGTTTGAACACAAATGATCGAGAACTGGACCTACAGATTTTATGCCGACTCCACCTTTTGTGAGTTACAAATTAGTCTTGTGTTGCGGTTTATCTGGGTTGTTTCGACTAAATTTTAAAAAAATTTGGAAAATTTAAGAATATTTTCTTTTAAATTCCATTGTATTTTATTTCTCAAAATCATTTTAATGATTAAATTTAAATGTTAAGTGACCAAAATATTATTTTAAAAAGTAATTAAAATAATCTGATGAATTCAAAGAAAAAGGTTTTCTTATAATACTTTCAAGCCGAAGAAATCAAATTTCATGAAGATAAATTGTCATCAGAAGTAGTGTTCGATATGTGAAACGTATACCTAGATACAGATATTCAAATATATTTTTCTAATCTTAATAACCAAATCAACTTTTTTATAATGTTGTTGAATTAGAGACTAATTAATAAAACTCAAGAAATGCTATTATTTTAAAGAAAAAGTTAAAACAAAAAAAAAAACAAAATGCCTTTAATTCAAAAACTCAGCGTTTTTTCAAAATAGGGATATTTTATTTATTTTTCACGCTATTTCAGCCGCTCAGAGATGTCGCTCAGAGAGTCCCAAAAACGCTCCAGCAGCGATATTTTGCGCTATTGAGCTCTCTCAGTGATCATATTATGCGTATTTTTTTAACAGATACATAATTTTCATCAGTTTGATGTGAGCAATACATGAAATAGCAACAAATCGGGTAATTTTAATTAAATAACAAAATGTTTCTAAAATTAAAATTATAATGTTTTAGTGTAGCTTGTGTGTGTATGATATTGAACATTAATTATATTATTAATACTTTGTTTTTCTTTTAGTGTTTTATTTTCTAATTAATATATTGTTTCTTTAATACTGCTTTTACTGAATTGAACTTAAAAATCTATCTATATATATATAAAATTGTACAAAAAAAAATCTGTACATGAAATATTTTTTTGAAATTCTTTTTGCGATGGACATTTTGAACGACGCTGAGTCCAAAAATCGCATTTTTAAAATTTTTGTCTGTCTGTCTGTCTGTCTGTTAGAGCATCACGCGAAAACCACTAGATGGATTTAAATGAAACTTGACATCTCGGTTCCTTATACCCCCCGTCAACATATAGGCTACTTTTTATCCAGAAAAAAAGGTTGGACCTGGTAGGGGGCGCTGCGATCGGGTTCCAGGCATTCTTTTTTTTAGCTTATCTCCGAAACCGTTCATACGATTTGCATGAAAATTTGTATGTAGAGGTTCTCGGACATGTTGAGTTTTTTGACTTATCAACTCTGTTCTATCTCGAACACCAGAGGGCGCTGTAGTATAAATATTTTGAAAAACCTCGAAAAACTCCTAAACCGTGCATCCGATTTACATGAAAATTGGTATATAGAGGTTTTCGGATACGGTGAATTTCCGTAAGCTATCTACTCTGTTCTATCTTGAACAAATAGTATGAATGTAGTAAATATTTGTATACAAATATTTGTAAATATAGTAAACAAATAGCGCTGTAGTACAAATATTTCAAGATACGTCAAAAAACTCCTAAGCCGCTTATCCGATTTACATGAAAATTGGATTGTAGAGGTTTTCGGATACGGTGAGTTTTCATGACTTATCTACTCTGTTCTATCTTGAACACCAGAGTTCGCTGTAGTACAAATATTTTAAAAAAGTCGATAAAGTCCAAAACCGTTCATCCGATTTGCATGAAATTTTCTATGTAGAGGTTCTCGGACACGCTGAGTTTTTTTTGGCTTATCTTTTGTGCTATCTTGAAAACCAGAGGGCGTTTTAGTACAAATATTAGGAAATCGTGACTGATTAGGAAAACTAAAAAACTGCTCATCCGATTTGGATGAAAATTTGTAAATAGCGATTTTTGAGTACGGCAAGGGTTCTGGTGCTATCTTTTTTACTCTTGCACGAAACTAAATGGCGCTGTTGTCCAATTTGTACGTGTGTATGTTATGAAACTGTTCCTTAACGGCTGCACTGATGTTGATGAAATTTTTTGTGAGTGTTTGAGTGGATCCCTGGATGGTTCAGATTCACAATTGGACCCGGTAGGTGGCGCTGCGATCGTGTTTAAGGCATTTTGTTTTTATAGCTTATTTCCGAAACCGTTTATCCGATTTGCATGAAAATTTGTATATAGAGGTTTTCGTAACTGTTTAAACGTTATCTCTTTTGCTCTGTCTCGAAAATTAGAGGGCGTTGTTGCACAATTTGTACGTGTGTGTGTTATTAAACTGTTCCAAAACGGCTGCACTGATTTGGATGAAATTTTTTGTATGTGTTTAAGTCGTCCCTGGTTGGTTCAGATTCGCAATTGGACCCGGTAGGTGGCGCTGCGGTCGGGTTCCACGAATTTTGTTATTATAGCTTATCTCCGAAACCATTCATCTGATTTACATGAAAATTTGTATTTAGGGGTTTTCGCTTTCGGTAGTTTGTATGACTTATCTATTTTGTTCTATATTGAACACCAGAGGGCACTGCAGTACAAATGTTTTGAAAATCTCGAGAAACTCCTAGCTGTACATCCGATTTGCGTGAACATTTGTACATCTGCGCTATCTTAAGCATCAGATGGTGCTGTAGTACAAATCATTTAAGAAATCGTGAAACACTCAAAAACCGCTCATCCGATTTAGATGAAAATTTGCGTCGCAAGTTGGCGCTGTTTTGACATTTCAATTTATATTTTCAATGCTTATTTAATTTTTATCCAGTATTCTCGAGAATTGCCAAAAATTAGTTTTCGCTCTGATTTTTTTCAAAAATGTGCAGTCTATCGAATACCTTATATAAAACTTGAAAATATATTTTTGCAAGCGATCGGCGGCACGCACACACAAATCACGATTTCCCTAACTTTTTCTCATAATTGTCAGATGTGGAAGCTACATTTTACTTATTTCGCCGAAGTTACCGGTTTGAAGATGCACACAAAATTCCTTCTAAAGTTTGTGAAAAGTTTTTTCTATGTCAAATGGGATTTGAACTCGTGTCTACTGTCGTTCTTTGGCATACGAGCATCAAGTTATTTATAAATACCAAAAACATGGCCGAAAACATTAAAGCTGTCTATAAATAATCCTTACAGAATATTTAAAAAGTATTAGATAAAAACAGAAGTAAACCTCAAAATCACGTTCCAAAAGAATATGAAAAATTATCCTTGCAACGTCACAATGAAACATTTAAAATAGTAATGTTCTTATGTGTATGTTAAGAAATTTACACAACAATGACTAAGCTCACAGGATGAATTACACTTAAGTTCATATGTCGCTATAATCGTTATCATAGTCATAACCACCGCGCTGAGGTTAACCGCGTTGCGTTGGGAGTAAATCCCAAACTTACCGATAATTTAATGTTCGTACTGTATTTCTTTGTTAACACAATAAGTGAGTCAGTATTTTCAGCACGTATAATTATTAGTAAGAGTTGGAATTAAAATAACATTTTCAATAGAATATATAGTGAGATTCAAGTCTAAAACTTACACTCTACTAATGATCTTTGAAATTAAATGCGCACAAAAATAAAAACCTTTTCTCAAACATTCACTTTTCTAATTAACTCTTATAAATATAAAGTACAAATACAGCGATAAATATACAAATTCCAACAAATACATACCAGCAAACATGTCTTGAGGAGGTTCTTGAGGGAATCTCTTGAGAAATTTTGTAAAGAAAATTACAAGAGGAAAAAATAATAGAAACTAATCACGAACCAAAACAAAATAATAGAACCAAACTCAAGCTGAAAGAGTAACAGACGCGAATCTAGGGGAGCTATGGGAGTTGAAGCTTCCCCAGATGAATAAAAAAAGTTCAGAAACAAATTTGCTATAGACGCTTTGATTTTTTTACTTAAAATTGCAAAAAATTCTCTGTGGGTTTTTGTTACAAGTTATTCTGGCTAAATAAAATTAAAAAATATTGTAAAATGATAAACTTTTTTTAAAAGCCGAATTTTTGTTATCACTTCACATCTTTTAAGAAATATCGATATTCATGCTAATTGTGGAATCCGGCAGATCAGTTGCGGCGGGAAAATTACTCGAACTCCATACAAAATTACCCATTTTTTATCCGCAACAAGCTTGGATAAAAAAAAAACTTTGTATGGAAGGTAGGCGTACTTATGGCCCGATCACGCCAATTTTATACACATCATACAACCACTATAAATAAAAAAACACAACCAAAATGCTTTTGATGACTCTGACATAGTGGACTGTAAATACTACTTACCCTTATTCAGTTTAATTGATCAGTTGAATGCAAAATTAAAATCTTCTTTACTGTTCAAAATCTTTTTTTTTTATTGTCACACAAAAATAGAAAAACTTAACAAGAAAAACTAAAAATTGATGAATTTAATTTTACAGTACACTGCGCAACCAAGTAGTACTACAATTCGTATCATCCATGAGCCGTATCAATATCATCCGTGTCGGCTTCAACACACTGCGCCCTTAGAGTCTCCGCTTCAACATCTATTGGAAGTCGGCACAATTTCTGCACGGGACGATCCAATGTTTTTTTCTTCTGCTTCTCGCCAGGTTACCATTCAGCTGTAGCCACCCTCAATTGAACATTACGTACTAGTCCATCTTGGCCTGTGAACACTTTTATCACTCGCGCTGCCTTTCATAAAGTTGGTGGTATATCCTCTTCTCGTATGGGCACCAAGTCCCCTATTTGCAAATCCGGTAGTGTTTTGTGCCATTTAGGCCGCTGTTTCAATTCGTTCAAATAGTACTGCGACCAAACCTTCCAAAGCGACTGACAAGGAAAGGTCCCCAGATGTCACTCACCGATTTGAATAATTTTTGGATATGTGATAGAGGACAAAAATCTAAGGTCGACGTATTTTTTTATACGTGCTCAATCGATAGTTTACGGTTTCAAAATGACGTTTGAAATATATACAAATTTGGTATCAAACGAAAGGCATTTTAAAGCCACACATGATTGCATCCATTTTGGAGAAATAAATTTCATTGTAATTTTGTTGTTGTAATTTTTAACAGTTTTTAGTCGATATCATAAGGAGCGCATTTTCGAAATTGCTTCATTTTCATTTATATTTTATTTAAGAGAATTCTAAAAGTTACCTTTTTTTTTGTTTTTTTAAATTTTTAAGTTTTTATATTAAAATTTTCTTTATTAAAATATGCATTTATTTTCTTAAAAAAAAATTTTTTTTTAGAGATGAAGATCACAATATGTGTATCAAAAATATTGTGTTTTTTCCAAATTTCCGTATGTGTAAATATTTGATCGGAAAAGTTTATATTTAAAAGGGCTTCTATACAACTTTGTGCTTTTAACTTGTTTGCTCGAAGGAATGAGAAATAACCATCGGTAATTTAAAAATATGATTTTCTATGTAAATATCTCCTTTAGTTTTCAACATATTTCAGAATTTTTTTTTTTTTGTTATAAAGTTTAATAAAAGTACTTGCCAAAAAATATTTTAACAATACCAATTACTGTACATTTGTATTTTTAATATTTTTTTCAAAAAATGCCCAAAATACTCAATGTTTCCTCAAAAAATTACGTAAAACCTGTTTTTGTTGTAAAAATAATTTAAATTAAAAATTGCATTTCAAACTCCCTTTTACATGGCATGACATTTATTAGCAAAAATTAATTCAGTTTTAAACAAAAATTTATTTACTATATCTATTTCGATTTTTTTGATGAAATAAATTTTTTTAAAAATGTTATTTATGTATAGTTTTTATAAAAGAGTATAGCTTCAAAAATAATGTATTTGGAAAATATATCCCCATATTTTTTTCCAATCAAAAGTTATTACTAAAAACCTATTTTCATACCATGTGGATCTGTATTGACACAACTCCTTTTCTGTTAATTATTAAGTTTCTATATCCTTCCCATGCTCATTTTAAGAATAATCATGCTCATTTCGAAAATTTTAAAAGAAACAAGTATTTTTTATACTTTTCAGTTATTAACCCTTGGTTAGTTGGGGTAATGAGTTACACTAGGGTAGAAACTATATTACTGGAGCGAGGTGTGGCAGCCAAGGGTTAATAACTGAAAAGTAAAAATAATATTTGTTTCTTTCAAAATTTTCAAAATGAGCATGATTATTCTTAAAATGAGCATGGGAACGATATAGAAACTTTATAATTAACAGAAAAGGAATTTTGTTAATACAGATCCACATGGTATGAAAATAGGTTTTTAGTAATAACTTTTGATTGGAAAAGAATATTGGGATATTTTTTTCAAATAAATTATTTTTGAAGCTATACTCTTTTATAAAAATTATAAAAAGAACATTTTTAAAAAATTAATTTCATTAATAAAATCGAAAATCCTCGTTTTTTATGATTGAAATAGTTAAGAAATTTTTGTTTAAAACTGAATCCATGTTTGCTAATAAATGTCATGCCATGTGAAAGGGAGATTAAAATGCAATTTTTAATTTAAATTATTTTTACAACAAAAACAAATTTTACGTAATTTTTTAGAAAACACTGAATATTTTGCGCTTTTTTTGAAAAAAAAATTAAAAATACAAATGCACAGCAATTGGTATTGCTAAAATATTTTTTGGCAAGTACTTTTATTAAACTTTATAACAAAAAAAAAAAAAATTCTGAAATATGTTGAAAACTAAAGGAGATATTTAAATAGAAAGTCATATTTTAAATTTCCGATGGTTTTTTCTCATTCCTTCGGACAAACAAGTTAAAAGCACAAAGTTGTATAGAAGCCCTGTTAAATATAAACTTTTCCGATCAAATATATACACATACGGAAATTTGGAGGAAAAACAAAATTTTTGATACCCATATTGTGGTCTTCATCTCTAAGAAAATAAATGCATATTTTAATAAAGAAAATTTTAACATAAAAACTTAAAAATTTAAAAACACAAAAAAAAAGTATCATTTAGAATTCTCTTAAATCAAATATAAATGAAAATGAAACAATTTCGAAAATGCGTTCCTAATAATATCGACTGAATACTGTTAAAAATTACAACAACAAAATTACAATGAAATTTATTTCTCCAAAATGGTTGCCATCATCTGTTTAAATAAATACTTTAAAATACCGAATTTGTATATATTTCTATGGAAAATAGTGAAATTGTGGCAAAAAAACGAAATTTTCGCTGATTTTAAAACGTCATTTTGAAACCGTAAACTATCCATTGAGCACGTATAAAAAAATACGTCGACCTTAGATTTTTGTCCTCTATCATATACCCAAAAATTATTCAAATCGGTGAGTGAAACCTGGGGACCTTTCCTTGTGAGTCATCTTTTGAATTTGTGCGGCAAGTTTGAGTTTATTGTCGGATACATCTTGCACATTTGCACCAAATGGCTGAATGATTGGTTCACCAATTAAAAAATGAGCTGGTGTTAGAAATAAAAAATCTTCCGGATTGCCAGACTGTGCCGATAAAGGACGAGAGTTCATCACCGCGCTGGTTTATGCAAGAATTACTCTAAAAGAGGAACTTGTTAGTTTGTGGGGACCAACGATTCTGCGAAGGTGGTATTTCATCGACTTCACAGCAGCTTCCCATAGACCCCCTTGATGGGGAGCTACAGGGGTAATATAACGCCACCCGGTTCCATATTTCTGTAAGGACTTTGCCATGTCCATGTCCTTCCAAATGCGCAACATCCGAGTCAATTCCTTCTCTGCATCCGTAAAATGTTTTCCATTGTCACTCCATAATCGGGAACAAGTGCCGCGAATACTGGTAAAACACAAAAAATCTTGAATAAAATCAGCCGTCGATAAACTATCAACTAGTTCCAGATGAACCGCCTCAGTCACCATACAAACAAAAAAAGCTACATATTTCTTCTCAAGAATGTTGCATTTACCTCCTCTCGCTTTCAGGAGAAACGGGCCCGCGTAGTCGACACCAGACTGTCTAAATGGTCGACATGGCCGAACACGATCTGAAGGCAGTTCACCCATCATTTGCTGAACACATTGTTGTCGTTGTCGTATGCAGACAACACATTGAGAATTGCTTGTATGAACCGCTCGGCGTAGATTTGTAATCCAATACTTCCGGTGCAAAAAAGCAATCATTTCACGTGGTCCTCCATGAAGAGTACTCAAATGTGCTTCCCGAATCAAAAGCTTCAATAATAAACTAACTTCCGGCAAAATAACTGGCTTTTTTGATGTTCTGGTATCAATGCTTGATTTACGCGACCACTCATATGCAATATTCTGTGCCTATCAAGCTTTGGGCTTAATTTATATATTGCACACGATGCGTCGATGTAATTTGAATCCTCTTTTAGCATTTTTATTTCGTTCGAAAAGTATATCGCTTGCTCTTCCCGAATCCAATATTCCATCGCTTTAGCAACTTCATCACTCCGCAAAGCACCGCTTTGGCGATGTTCACGTTGCCGTTGACGAGCATTGTATATAAAGCGAAATACAAAAGCTGTTAATCTGGCAAGGGAATGTGCACTCGACGCGCGTGAGATCAAGTCTACATCTCGAAGTGTGATACTCACTGCTAATCGCTCTTTATATGATTTTCGAATTTTTACATCATTAAGTGAAGAAATTTTCTCTTCCATTGCAATGTCTATCGAGGAGTCGCTAGATATTGGCGGTTGAATCTCCGGCCAATGAATACTTTGTCTGGAAAGCCATTCGGACCCGTGCCACCAGAGATGAGCATCCTGCAACTCCGCCACTGATATTCCACGACTTAGCATGCCTGCTGAATTATCCGATGAAGGCAGACAACGCCACTCAGCATCATCAGTTAATTGATGAATCTTCTGAACTCTGTTGCTTACAAAAATTTTCAATTTTGAGGTGTCTTTTACAATCTATTCTAAAACTAACTTTGATGACTCTTTAAATGAATGCACCAGCTCTCTAGGCAATTTTGCAGCACAAAGTTCTAATCGTGTTATTGTTAGTGTCTTTACCGGTGCTACATGAGATTTTGCTGCAATCAAGAAACATTCCACATGTGTCTCCGACTCCGACGCGTACATATAAAGCTGCACCGTAGGCTAACATGGAAGCATCCGCAAAACCATGCAATGATACCTTTTTATTCTCGCTTATCCCGCTCCAGCGTGGTAGTCCTATTTTTGTTATTAGCTCTAGCTGCAATTGAAATTGTTGCCATCTGCAGTAAATCTCCTCTGGCACTGGTGCGTCGCAGCTAATGTTAGCCTTCCAAATGCACTGCATTATAATTTTTGCCACGATGACAACAGGACCGACCAAGCCATTTGGATAAAAAATTTGCACGATGTGACTTAGTACCCTACGTTTCGTAGCCTCCTTCACTGATAATATCGGCAGCGGATGAAATTAACTCATCTGAACTAGGTATCCAGCGTAACCCAAGAACGGTCGTTTCACCAAACTCAGCGACATCTAGTGCATTCCTTGCTTGGAAACCTTCATTATTCGGTACCGATTTGTTTGATCTCCATTTGTCCAGCACGAACCCACAAGATCGGAGTACAGTATCCGTTTTATGGCATAATTGCTTAGCCTCCGCACCCGTCAAACAGTCATCCATATAGAAATGTGCATTGCACTTTGTCGCACGAACTATACTTGCAACACACCCTTTAGCATTTTGCTCAAAACTTTAATGAGATTTGACACCAATAGCTCAGTCTGTTGCATTGCACTTTGTCGCACAGACTATAGAATCTTGGCTGCTACAGATCATTATGTGCATTGCACCTTGTTGCACTGGAAACCCGACAATTTTTGTAAAAGATAAAAACAAAACGTACCCCTTTTCCGAGTAACAGTTATTTCGAGAACTAAAATATTGTAATTTCCTTCTTCCTCGTTTTTTATTGTTGAAAGGTTACAAAACTAACCTCAAAAAGGTCACGAAACTTCCTCAGGCGTCTTTCAAGCCACTTGAGATTATTACGAAGCACAATTAACATCTTGGCTCATTCGCTCATTCCACGTACCACATGTTATCACACAAAAATTGGTTACTCAATCCGATTTTCAATGCTGCCGATCAAGCGTCCAACTCTGCCCCGTAAACCCCATCCGCTATGATGACAATAAAGCATAAGTCTCGCAGATGTGAGTCAACAAAACAGGGCCAAAGTCAAACCAAGGCAACTTACTTGCATCAAGTTGATGACTTTCACCTGGTGCCCTATTTCGCACACGTTTCCTTGCTCTGCGCAAGGATACATGTTTTATTATGTTTTATTCTCAACAGCGCCAAAATACCACCGAGCAGACGTCAGCCATCAGTTGGAGTTTTTCAATTGGCCCCACGATCATGAGCGCTGCTCATTATCCGGCTTGAAGGATTCGATGACTCTGACATAGTGGACTGTAAATACTACTTACCCTTATTCAGTTTTATTGATCAGTTGAATGCAAAAATAAAATCTTCTTTCCTTTTCAAAATCTTTTTTTTTTATTGTCACACAAAAATAGAAAAACTTAAAAGAAACTTAACAAAAACTTAACTTAACTTAACTTAAAACTTAACAAGAAAAACTAAAAATTGATGAATTTAATTTTACAGTTAACTACGCAACCAAGTAGTACTACAATTCGTATTATCCAAAAGCCGTATCAGTATCATCAGTGTCGGCTTCAAAACAAAATTTTTAAAGAAATCGCTTAACTAATAAGGGAGAAAACGAGAAATACTTTCACTTACAACAATACAACATACAACTTTACAACACCTTGTGAATTGCCTAATGTGTGCGACGACATCATTCCTTCTACGATTTCAAGCAGAACATTTATATCGGCTTCAGCAGAACTGTAAAATGTTTTAAATCCAAAGCTTACTTGATTGTGGACGAGGATGACGTTAAATGATGATGATTGGATAAAAATAAAAGATTCAAATGGCTAATAGCATGTTCAGACCGATTTAATTAAACATGTTAAACAAAAAAGAGTTTTTCATTTAACACATTATTCACACCACCTGAACTATTTTCCAATTGACTGCGTCGTTTGTTTACATTTTGAAAAAAAAAAATTGTTTTTAAAAGATTTCTTATACATTTCACATTTGTTTGTATACGCTTCCATTTCTTTTTTGGCCACGAATGTCTTCTATAAATTCTAACCTCATTTGCACAATTGCATGTTCATGTGGGAGAGACAACTTGAACTTTTTATTTTCCATTTTATTACATACAAATTTTTTCCATTTTACAATTTCAAAAAATTAATTTTAAATTGATGTCAAATTTATAAACTTCTTTCAGATTAAGGTGTGTTGAATAAACAAAGAAAAAGCTTTTCGGAAATTTTCTGACATTAGCAAGAACATAAATCAACTGTAGAACGTGTTTCGAACGCGTCTAATAATATAACTCGTTTCGTTCCCAACAACAATTGTACACATTTTACTTCACCAAAACTTCATTTGAGAACTTGTTTTTCGATTAAACTTCATTAACTCAATTTAACATAATTAAGTGCTCGGTTTGAACATGCCATAAGTCTATTTTTTAAAAAAATTTTTCACTTTCATAGGTACAGGTAGAGGCAAATATGAACAATAAAACACTTCAAACACATTGAAATAACCTTAATAAAATTATGATATTATGGTGCAAATTACTTAGATGAGGGTTTACCAAAAAGTAAATCACTTAAACCCATAACGGAGACACCACAATAAAAAATATTGGATCAAAGATTTAGGGTGAGACCGGGGTCCGATGTGCTCCCCCTTGGCTACGCCCATGGTTTCCACTGCTTAGCATATTTACTTGTTGGTTATTTTGTTTTGGCAGCTGAACAGCTGTTTTTCGGAGCGAGTTTTGCGGATCGGTATTGCAGTTCATTCGCACGGTTTCAACAATATGATTTTTTTGAAAAGTGAAGAGAGTGCGGATCGGATCGGGTGATTAAAATATTTTTTTTTTAAATATGGTTATAAAAATATGCAATGCAAGCACGGGCGCCGGAAGCGGGGTTCAGGGGCAGTCTCCCCTAGGTAAAAAGTGGTATACCACTGTAAAAATACAGTGGTTGTGAAGAAATGGATTTTACAATACCAAAATAGATTTTTTTTGCACATTTCAATTATTTTGTTGAATTCCTTGGAAAATTTATCTTAAAATTATCATTTTCTATTTGAGTTACGCTTACAAGCAACAAAATATGATATGTTTATTTTCGCTTTTATGATTGTAGTGTCCAACTGAAGGTTACCACAGTTCATTAAAATATAACAAGTCTGTGGAGATTTGACTAAACATCTTCTCTCTAGATAAGACAATTTTCTAAAGTTTTTGTATTATATATAAAATTCTAATGCGCTTATTTGGGTCTAATCGCCGTATTTCTATAATTTTTCAAAAAGGTACACTTCTAGCAAAAAAATTCATAACGACCAGGTTATTCAACATAATTATACAATTTTTTGTAGCTCCATTTGTTGTAGTTTAAGATAGTATTTCCACAAGATTTCATTGAAAGTTTTTCAAAATTTGGATTTTTTAGATTTTTTTTTAATACAACAAGAACAAGAGGGAGTTTTTTGTAAAGTAAAATATCACAACTCAAGAGGTTTTCGTCCAATTTTCATGTTTGATAGCTTATTTTAAAGAAAAATTAAATAAAAAACGAACTGCAAGCCAGTCTTTTCAAAATTTACTGTTTTAAAGAAGTTATTTGCGTTTTTTGAAAAAATTAGCACTTGTTTCCCATATAACCAAGTACTGACATGTACCGATGCAAGTCGGTACGGGTTCCCGTGGTCATACGAAAAAAGAAGTGTGCGTGTCAACAACAATGTACATATTTTTGTATAGGCTTTTTTTATAGCTAATTTTCAGAGAATTTCAGAGGTTTGACGATAAATGAGGGTAAAACAAAGTAGAGGCTGTCTACAAACAAGGGAGCGTGGCGTCTTGACTCCCACGTTTCATCCGGCAGCTATAACTTTGAAGTAGTCAAGGAGTTCGTATACCTTGGCACCGCCATTAATACCAACAACGAAATCAGCCTGGAGATAAAGCGAAGAACAATAATTGCTAATAGGTACTACTACGGGCTCAGTAAGCAACTAAGTTCCAGATCCCTCTCTCGATCGACAAAACTAACACTCTACAAGACGCTCGTTCTACCTATGCTGCTTTATGGCGCTGAGGCATGGGTAGTTTCGCAAACTGACGCAGCCGCTTTGGGGGTGTTCGAGAGAAAAGTTCTTCGCAAAATCTTCGGTCCTGTTCGAGTTGGCGATGACTATCGCATCCGAATGAACCACGAGCTGTATGAGCTCTACGAAGACAGTGACGTAGTTCGGCGTATAACTGTATAGCGACTACGCTGGCTGGGTCGTGTCCATCGTATGGACGACAAAGCTCCAGCGAAAAAGGTGCTCGAGGGGAGAGTCACTGGTCAACGATGACAAGGGAGACCATGCCTCTGATGAATGGACCATGCCGAGGAGGCCCTGCCCTAACCGCACTTGGTGTATCCGATTAGAGAAGACGCGCGCAAAGCAGAGGCGCCTGCCGTGAGCTGACGAGGTCGGCCGAAACCCGAACACGGGTCGTTATAGCCACCTAAGTAAGTAAGAAGTCCGCGTAGGGGTATCAAGGTGAATACAAGTCATAAAATATTAATTAACCCTCCATACGATTTTTTGCTCAGCTCGGCATAACCTTTCACTTTCGTAAATAGTTGCACTTAGTTACGGTACAGCCTGTAAGAACTATATCATTATTAACTCTATTTCTAAACCGATATATTTTATTGAAAAAAAATCTGAGAATATGTTGCACAGTACTTTTATCAATATCTTTATTATTTGTTAACTGATTTATTTCTTTTTAATGAGTTCGAAAAATTAAACCCTTGACTTATGAAGAAAAAATAAACAAAATTATGTCAGTAGATTTTTATTGCTTTCTAACTGAGTAAAAAAAAAAAATATGCTTTGATTTTTTTATCTTTATCTTTGTCTTTTATTTTGAAATGGATTGCCATATTTCGATTATTTAAATTATTTACTTATTTACTTATTTATGAGGTCCTTGACGAAAAATTCGTAGGGATACAAAAATTCTGTAAATGCGGAAAGTCATCATATATAACCACTTAATTAAATTTCTATGTTAGAGGTCTTGTACAGTTTTCGTGTAGAGCAGTGTAATTAGATAAAAGCGCTCTTTAACATCGCTCTTTAAGCTCGAGGCGAGGGTCGCTGGTCAACGACGACGAGGGAGACCATTCCTACGATGGATGGACCAGGCTAAGGAAGCCCTAACCGCACTTGGTGTATCCGATTGGAGAAGGCGCGCGCAAAGCAGAGGCGCCTGGCGAGAGCGAAATCCGGACACGGGTTGTTACGGCCACCTAAGTAAGTAAGTAAGCTCTTTAACATAAACTACTCGTATGAGCAACGGTTACGTTGCAAATGCACACATATTCAAACACACACAATTTTTTTGTTATGCTGTGGCTAGCTGAACATAAAAAGAGAAGAGTAGAGACCAACATCGAGTTTATTGAAATTCTCCTTGCTGTGAGTATGTATTTTGTTGGTATTTCTTCGTTGTTGGTATTTTGCTGTGCAACACTGACTGCGTAACGCTTGATTTTTTAGATAACGCTCGATTTTACTCGCTATAAATTTTCATACCGCGGGCCATGATACAATAATAAGGTAGGGTAAGGAGATTCACCACACCGACCTCGAATGTCAAAAAGTGTTTTAGCATTGCCACTTTTCTGTATATTTGATAAATGTGGGACATATAATAAAAAAGGGAATTATATGTAGGATAAATAGGATAAATTCAGACACATGTATTTACAATGAAATAAATCGCTGTTTTGTGATTTAAAGCTTTGTTTTCAGTAAATTACTGCATATTAGTTTTAGTTTAGTTTTTGTGTTCCTTATTTCTTATTTAAAATTTTTATTCTAATGTTCACTATAAATGTAATATCATACATAACCAAAAATCAATAATTGGAAAAAAATCCTTTTTTTTATCTTAATTTAAGGCAAAGTCGATTTTCATACTACCTTTAAGTGGGTTTTTCTTTAAGCATTAAATTAAATCGTCTTAAATTAAGACACGTTTGATGCTGCTATTTAGCTAGAAACTTTACGGGTAATTTAGCCATTGGTGTCTGAAAGCTGCTGCAGTTCTTTTTAAGGTAAATTTCATGCTGAATTTACGATTTTGTTTTTACAGTGTAAGGTTACGGTCGCTCGCTACTGCGTACGAATGAACAAACTCGCGCTTTTCATTCAGTGCAAGCTTTTAAAACAAAAGCTTTGCAATACAAACGCAAAAATGAGTATGCATAATTTTGCGCACCCATGCTCTAAATGGAAGCTCTTTAACTCTTTGACGCCCAAATGTTCTGATTTTCCCTTGGCTTTCAAACTTGTCTAACATGATGAAAAAAATTTCATTCAATTTTGAACATCGCTTTTTTGAATTGGGTGCATAAAATTTCAAAAAAATTGCAATTTACCCCTCATTTTTGCAAAAACACCCCAAAAAATGCAAACTGAATAATTTTTTTTTTGTTAATAGTGATTTTCTCGATGATACCGGATCTTGAGTGCATTGAAATGCACGAATAACGTGTTCAGGATGGTTCGACTTCAAAAATATGCATTGGCAAATTTTTTGGGGCTTATTACGCTGCGTCTACACCAGACAATTGTCATAAGTATTTCATAATCTGTATTAGTTGTCAAATTATTGTCAGCTGCAAGGAAATTGTCTGATTATGACGTAGGTGGGAAGACAATTGCAAGACAATAAATTACATTTGTTTCGTTATTGGACGTTTCCTTTGAAAGCGGAAAAAGAATAGAAAATAATAAAAAAGCGTGGTTTTTGGTTGTGAAAGTTAAAAAAGAATAAAAAACGCGGTTTTTCGATGTGAAAGCTGTGAGATTAAAAAATAAAGTTTTACGCACAAAATTTAATTTTTTTTTCGCTGGCCAACGATCTCCAAGCAATCTCTCACCACAAGCACCACAAGTAAGTGCAACGTTAATTTTTGTTATCATCCTCCAAGTGCTACCACCAGCAACACAGCAAGTGCAATGCATTTTTCTTGCTCCTTTCGTTGCACTTCCTTTTGCTGGTGGTGGCACTTCGAGGAAGTTAACAAAAATTACGCTGCACTATTAAATTGTTAAACACTTATTAAATTGTTATTTAATAAAACACTTATTAGCATTGCTTACTTATGCTGCTGGAGGTGGCAATTGGAGAACGTTGGCCAGCGAAAGAACCAGGAAATTTGCGCTGTACTGATTTGTGCTGGTGGTGATGGCACAAAAAATTAGCGTTGCACTTCTGTTGCTGGTGGTGGCACTTGCAAAATGTTAACAAAAATGTTTAAGAAAAATTTAATTAATGCACGATTGGCGATTGGGAGTTGTCAAAACAATACAAAGTCTAACTTGTCATCTGTTTTGCTGCTTCTTCGTTTTCTCTTTTCAATGCGTTTTTTACAACTCCAAATTGCGAACAGAACTGTCACTCCTACCTTGTAAATCATTATACCATGAGCTGAATTGTCTACCTGAAATCATTATACCATGAGCCTGAGAGTTTCAATAAACTCGATGTTGCTCTCTACTCTTCTCTAGCACAACAAAAAATTGTGTGTGTTTGCAACGTAGCCGTTGCTCATACGAGTATTTTATATTAAAGTGCGCTTTTATTATAATTGATAATAATATAAAAGCTTGGTTAATTATAAATCCAACAAGTTTTATTTCATTGAAATTAGTTAAAAATTCGTCGAGTTATTTAAATTTTAAGCATTAATCTTTTAGAAACAGCACAAAATCGTTGTTTTTCAAGCTGCTTTGCCTAAACTGAGTTTTTCGCAAATAAGATCAAGCAAAACATAGTATTTTAGTGATTTTGTAGTAAAGTAGAAATACTTCAAATTGAATAAGTCGACGAATTTTCAACCGATTTCAATTAAATAAAACTTGCTGGATTTAGAATCAGCTAACATTATTATTGATATGGCATAACGGGACATTTAATGCAGAATATGTCCACAAATTGATCTTAAATAGAAAAAATATGAAAAATTTAAGGAAATCGTACATCGTACATCATACAGATGAAGGATTGCGGTTGATTCAATTTTTGAAAGAAGAAGTTAATTTAGATTTAGTTTCTGCAAAAACAATGGGAACGACTAGATATGGTACAACCATTGATGCTATGTTTTCACGATTACCACGAACCTAATATTACAGTATTTATTAATGAAGTTACTATTAATGAAGTTCATCAATTTACCTCATAGTGAATTTATGTAATAAATATATTTTAAAATTTACAAAGTATACAATCCTTTTACTAATATAAGAGGTGCCTTTATTCACCTTCTTTACTTTTAATATAAATCTCCAATTTCAAGGTAATCGATCTAGAGGAGTAAACTCCAGTCGCGCGTCGCAGCTGACACGCACATTTTCTTTTTTTTCATCCCTCAAATTGAGAGAACACTCTAAAAAGTAAATCGTATATTAAACACTGTCTTAAAATCATCCTTCGCCTGAATATATGCGTGATTTGCATTTAAATATCCTAAATTCTTAAAAACGTAAAAAGCATATTTAAAATCAGTTTTTGAACGCTGATTTTAAGACAGGCTAGCTAAATTCTAACAAAATGTATAGGTTTTTTACATTAAGAATGGCTGCGGCTCAGCATATGCAAGATCGACAACGTTTGTTGCAGATTATCAGCCCTATCATGAGTAAATTTTTCGCCCGGAATCGGTAATTACATAAAGCTCAAGAACTTTTGGGCATTTTTAATGCAAATTTGTTTATCAACCCGTCAATATTCATTAGTGTAAAAAATGAAAAGCTATTTCATTCAAGCTATACTTGCTATTTTAATAACGGAATTTCCGGGCGAAAAAATTACACAAGATATCATATAAACAATTTTTTATTTGAACCTTGAAAGGACTTTGACCGAGCTTTTTATAATCAATTGTGTTCTGTTTGTTGTAAAAATGTTTGAATACAAATCATCGAAAACTGGACCTACATGTTTTATGCCGACTCCGAACGGTTTATGTTCTCAAGAAGCATTTCATGGCACTTTTTACTCTCTGAGGTTTGCCATTGTCTGCAGAGAGGTGACGGCCGAACAGAAAAGTGAATTCAATTGAAAAACTTTCTGTGTCAGGTGGGATTCGAACCAGGGTTCTCTGGCGTATGGGACACACACTCTACCCACTGCGCCAGGACCGCCGACAGATGCCGAGCTGTTAATAAAAGAGCTGTTAAAAGTGGTATTCTGCATGTCAAACTTTTATGGCACTCTGTTATCAATCTTCGAAAACAAAATCTATTACAATTCCGTTAACCTTTGCTATGAAACAGCTGATTGCTATATATTTATACATATTAAATAAAATGCAGAGCGAGAAAAGTAAGTTACGAGAGGTTTTAAGCAAAAGCAAAAGTTTTCTACTAAAGCTTGTTATGTTATTATTATTGATGATATACTTAATAAATTGTTGTATGTTTAATAAATAAGTATAAATTGTTATTAAAGATACTAAATGAGTTAAGGCGGGACATGACATTCGCGGCAGAGAAAACAGACCTTTTTTTAAAAATTCATAACTCAGTTAAAAACAAACATTTTTCCAAAATTTTTTTTTATTATTGTAGAGAATTGAACAAATTACAAGAAAAAAAAATTCAAAAAAATATATTTTTCACTCCAACATGGTTTTATAGAGCTCCAAACTGGCGGCAGAGAAAAAAACGGGGCCTCGTGGTTGCAGCGCTAGGAGTTGCAAAAATTATCCGATCTGGAAAAAAATGACTTTTTTAAATCTTAACAAAATTGGTTATCGTATGACACGAACTTTTTTTTTTAATTTTTTTTCAATTTTTGGTGATGTTCCAAATTTGAAAGTGTGTTTTTACGAAAGAAATATGACTTTAAAAATTCATAGAATCAAAAAAATACAAAAAAAAAAAATTTCGTCAAAAAATGAACCTGCTAGTGCCGCAACCAGTACGAAAAACATGGTTTCCAGAGAAACGCGTTCAAAGTTTGTGAACAAAGAAAAAAAAGGTTACCTTCAATCTGCCATGCCTGCTTCGTACTGTATGCCTTCCTTATCTTGTGTTGTGCTGTTTTTTATAGTTTTTTGCAATCGTTTAGCAATTCGGGCTTCACCCTTCACCCTTCAAGTAGGTACGAAATAACAACCACCAAAAGTCAGGTAGCAAGTAAAACAAGTATATACCAGCTGCCGTACGTAGGTAGCGCAAAAATTAAAAATCTTGGAATCATAAGAATATTTACTAAAATACAAAATTATTAAAAAAAGTCGATTTAAAAAACTGCCAATGTCATGTAACCCCTTTAACTTTGTATATTTCTATTAAAACAATAAAATTTACATGATTAACACTCTAGTGCATAGGAACGCCGTAACTTATAGTTTCTTCGATATAAAAATTTGTTGTGATAAAAGACAGAAAAATACCAATTATAGAATTTGGAATTAATTTTTGGACAGATCGAAAATCTGTTATGATTTATAATAGATTTCATAACGGATTTTGTCATACAGAATACAAATTTTGACTTCGTAACAGATTTTTTGACAATTAAAAAATTTGTATGGGAAATCATAACAGAATTTTTTAATAAAAAATAGCGCAGAATAGGCCCAAATAACAATTAATGCTTCTTGTGTTGTTAAAAGAAATGGGCATTTTTTTGTTTAATATGCGCATTTTATATAAATTTTAACTGTTTAATACTGATATTGACAATTTTGCGTTCTTTTTTTTTATATTATGATAATACATGGAAATAAGCATGTGTAAATGAAAATTTAAGATTGAAAATACCAAATTTTAAATAAAAGGAAGTTCCTTTCCCACCTTTGTTATAATTGCAATACTTGCATTTGACTTAGTTCACCTTATTTTTGGCAGCGTAGTAGCTTTTTATAATATCTGCATATGTATTGTATCATAATTCAGTGCGCTCATTATCAGCCCTATTGTGAATAAAATTTCGACCGGAATTACAAAAAGAAATTTCCGTATTTTTGACAAACAGAATTTTTGAAAAATTTTAGCACAAATATTTGCATTCATCGATAATTTTTAAGATAAAGAGAAAAAATATCTTTAAAAGCACATCCCCTGTCTAAAAAATAAAAACTCCTTTTTCCAATTCCGAGTGAAATTTTATTTATAATAGTTCTGAATATGTCTGCGGTTCAAGAGAAAACTTTTCACACGAATGATGAAGTTCTTATAGTTAAAATGAAAATATATAGCATTTGTGAGGCGAATATGACTGCCAAAATTTATATTGAGGTGATTATGACTTTGTAGAAAGTTTACGGGATGAACTGTCAAAAAGCACGACTTTATTATTTTGAAATCCTAATGTTTATTTATGGTGAGTTAGGATGTGCCAACGGAATAAAATTCATTCGAGGTTTGCGAACTGAAAATGCATGGGACTTTTGCGATCACAGCATAAACTTTTTTGTATGGAAATAGAAAACAGCTGATATATGATATGAAAACTTGCGAGGCTTACGTGGCATACGAGGTATTTGTGAGCTTTCATGAGGACGATTATTGTGTTCGTTAATCTTCAGTAAGATTAATAGATAATTCATAATATAGCACTAGATCTGGTGCATAGTATAATAAGACAAGGTAGTGTTAGTAGTTACGTGTCAAAATCAGGTTTTTACGAATCAAATCAAAACAAATAACAAAACTTGCAGATTATAACATTCTATGCGTTTGTCAGCTGCTGTACCCACCGCTCCGAGGCGAGACTATCTTGTAAAAATATACCTTGATCTGGTGTGCGTTGACAGCTTGATTAGATACTCACGTTCAATCCACATTTCAGTGTTCAAGCGAACGTCAATTAAAAGTAAAAGATTCCTCCTCCCCAAATACGTAAAAAGGTAGTACTTTTTGTATTTGTAAATTTTTTGGTAATAATGTGCTAGTATTACAACCATGTGTGTTCGTGATTTCCACAAAGTTTGTGCAGCACAAGTAAAAGTAAGTTGAATATGTTTTAGTTTAGATAAAAATTAAGATAATAAATGATATTATCACATTTTTTCAGATTATCCTATAGTCCAGTGAAGTTCATACGTACTGTGAAGTCCATAAATAAGTAAGTACAAATGAATTACTGATTCACGTACGCAACACGTACGATTTCCCGTCAGCTACAGCTGCTTATTGCTGTCCACTGGGTGAGTCCTGAGACTTTAAGAGCCAAATTGTTCATCTCTGCATGTCTTTAACTTTATTTTTCACTAAAATATAGCGAAGCTACTTTTTCGAATTGAGGGTGTTCGAGCGGTGTTCTTTGGGGGTGACTTTATAACTATATCGAAAGAAGAAGAGGCAGAGGGAAGCATAATAACGCGCGAAGTATTTGCAATAATCATGGATTTCTTTGCAAGTGGTCTGCCCATATTAAACGACGTCCACAAATCATAGAAGATAACGATGATACATTTATGATGATTAAGAAACTTTAAATGATGGTTTTGAATTTTATTTTTAAACTGTTTTTGCTTTATGATCTCAATTTGATATTACAATTCCATATGATAAAATCTGTGGTCACAAGTCATAACAGCCTAACTCAAAATATCATAAAAAACGATCTGCTATTTGTGCAAAATGAAGAGTCATTCATGTATCTACAAGTTCCATGTTCGATTGTTCCGTTAACTTCCGGGGAACTAACGATGTAAGAAAAATAAAACAACCCGTATTTACGATATTTTGAGTTAGGCTGTTATGACTTGTGTCCACAGATAAATCAATGTTTGTTAAAGTTTTTAATTTTTTTTTAATTGCCCAGTTGGCGTTTTAAAAATACAAAAACAAATATCAATAAATGAAGAAAAAATCCTTCTTTTATTATTCTAACGCTTGAAAAATCTTAAATAAAACCAGCGGGAGTTTTCTTAAAGCATTAAATTAAATCGTCTTAAATTAAGACATTTTTGAAGCTGCTTTTAAGCTGGAACTTTATAGGTAAATTCAGCAATGGGTGTCTGAAAGCTGTTGCAGCTCTTTTTAAGGCACATTTCAAGCTGAATTTACGATTTTGTTTTTACAGTGTAATGATAAAAAGTTAACACTTAAATCATTTCTTACGTATTTTGTTGGCGTATATAATTCGAAAAAATATAAATTTATCAAAAATTAAATTTTGTTATAAAAAATTATTTACAGCTTTTTTATAAACCCGTTGTTTGCCTTTGAGTCTTCAAAGTTGTTCGATTCCACCACGAGGAGATGAACTGTATTAGAAATTATTTTTTTGTCTAAACTTTTTTAAAAATTTTTCTTTTATTATTAACAAAAAACGTTAACAAAAAACGTATGAAATGATGCAAGAGTTAATTTTTTATCATTACTTGAAAAATTGAGAAACAATGGAAAATAAAAAAATTTGCTTTCGGACGTCATTTTTTTTCAATTTGAAAAAAAATTTTTCATTGCATGCTTTTGAAGTCGAATCATCACGAATCATCGGAACACGTTACACGTGCATTTCAATGCACTCACGATCCGGTATAATCGAGAAAATCGAGATTAAAAAAAAAAATTAAGTTTGTATTTTTTGGGGTATTTCTGCAAAAATGATGACTGAATAAATTTTTTTCATCATGCTACACGAGGATGAACGCCAAGGTTAAAATCAGAACAATTGGGCGTTACAGAGTTAAATAAAAAACATGCACGCACGCATAAACAGCACTCAAAGGACAACAACCACATGTTTACGAGGGAAGAAAATTGCTCAGATCTTAACTTCAAAGCATACTATTATTACATTATGAAATACACACCCACTCAAACACAGACATAAACTGAATAGTTATTATAAGTTATGCGGTTAATATTACTACCTGATTTTCTGAGGCACACAAAAGCAAATAGTATCAAAATATCAAGGGAATATATTCATGAATACCTCCATACATACATAAATGCATACATAAATAAGTACAATAATGAGCAGAATAAATTTGCTGCCTGATCGAAGGAGATATGCACAAAGTGTTACCAACTTCACAGTGTTAGCATTTTACACTCAAACTTGTGGTGCAAGAGTCGAACACTAAAAGTTCAATATGGGTTGGTTGGTTGGTTGGTTGGTTTTTCGTGGTTATCGACTGAGCAAACAAGAAAGTTTGTAAGAAAGTTTTGGATAGCGGTTATTAAATCGATCTAGCTGGGACGGACACTCATGGGAAAACTTAAGTAAGCATTTTACATGATTTGGTCTAATTAAAGCGAATACTTTGGGAGAATAAAAAAAAAGTTGTTGTAGGAATGCAGGCCTGATATTTAAAAAATAAAAGCAAAAATAGACAAATTCAGTAAAACCGCCTGTCACTCTTTCTTTCATTATTTTTTTTATTGATGATTGGCAGTGGCAATCGACGAGTGCTGGTAAGTGGTGCATTTTCGTTACTTAACTTGCTCCACAACCACTTAACTTAGACTCGACATTCTTGACACATAGAAATCACTATTTTTCGATTGTACTGTACTCTTTTGTACTGTGTTATACTACAAGAATGTGCTTCTTCCAATTCCAGTTGTCTGAATATTGATGATGAACATTTTGCTGTAATAGACAGCTTGATTGAGCTGAAGAAAACTTGTGCGAAAAATAAATTGCGGAAACATTGCAATCACACTTGAACAATTCTGCTACCAAACATAACAGAGCTCCAAGTCAACGCAATACACAACCAGCGTGTGGCCCACAACCAGCCTCTAGCCCAATATAACCCAACTTCAAGTGCTTTTGACCCCTTTTGAATTGAGTCAAGTTAACTTGGCATAACATGACATTTGTTTGTGATTTTAACCACAACTTACATGGAATATAGTATTTCTGTGATTTTATTTTCAGATATTATTATTTAGTTCTTTTGCAGTCACTTTGCTTTTTTGTATTTCACTTTTCTTCCTCTGCACCCACACTTAAATTGAGAAGTGTTGAATTCCTATTTGTTCTTTTTATTTCTTCTTTAAGTATCTGCCGCCGCGTTTTCTTATTTCCGATGTGCTTCACTTAAGTGGCATCAAGGCGTTTCCTTGTACTTTTTGTGTTCACTTTTATTCTTCCTCGTCTTCTATTTATCTCGAGTTTCTTTTGAATTTCAATTACATGCGGAGAAAAGTTGAAAACAATTCCCGAAAGAATTTTCCTAAGAAGTATGCTCTTGGTTGGCGGAACTTGTTTTCTGCGGCACAAAAATCTTTTGTTTACTAGTTCCTAAGTGTAATTTTTTTGTTGAAACGAAGTTCTGAACTATTCCAACGTTACCAACATTATAATTATTTCCTAAGAGAATACGATAATTTTTGGGGTACATCTTAATCTTAATGTTAGTTTTGTCAAATAGGCTAGGGAAGGTGCCGAAGACCATGGAATATGCGTCACTCACCTAAAATTACTACATACTTGTGTTCAAAATGAAATAACGCAATAATTTTAAGAGGAACAACAGATAAGCTATAAATAATATTTGATGGCTTTAAAACTTATATTCTTGTTATATCATTGTAGTTAACTTAGCTTATAAGGGAGTTTCCTCAAAGATTGAGGCTTGGCTCAGCCGCTGCAGGATCAACGAAGAACCTTTGCTAAAGGCAGTGGCGTAGATAGCTTTTGGTTTTGGGGGTCCTTAAAAAAATAATAACCGTAAACAAATTTTTTTTTGAATACCTGATTGCCTTAGTGTTTTGTGACACCGACTCTCATGTTTCACGGCCTAGCTTTGTTTGTACGTCGAAAAACTATGAAAAAAGACACCGTGGCATTTATTTTAAGTGTATATGCCAAGTTAAGTATGTTAAGTATGTATGTATACAACGCCTGCTTTCGGCTTTATTCATATTTTGTTCGCTTCAAAGCAAAAGAGGCAATGGTGAGATGGTAGCATGTTGAACTTATTGCCGTATGGTGCGCAGTTGATTCCTGAAAGATTTTTTGACAGTTTTATCTTTTTAATCATCAAATAAAAAGAAAAAACCTTTCAATAACCAGCTCACCACAAAAGTAAAAATATTGTGCTACATAATTCTGTATCGTTATATTAAAGAAAACTAGTCGACTTTATGTAAAAAGACAGATCTTGAACTAGTACAGGTATGTAGGTAGACTGCTTTTAAACTATTTTGTTGCATTGTGGGGATAATGCTAGTAAAATGAATTAGCAATCCTCCCCGGAATTCCATTTTTGGGTAAAAGTTTCACTTCTACACGCAAAGAAAATATATGTTTATATATGTTTGGTTTCAAAAACAAAATATTCAGAGGGAACCACCATTTTGCATTATTTTTCGATATAAGAAGATATTAGTTGTGTCCAACATTAATATAATTGCCTTAGCTAAAAAACTAACGTCTACATTAATATGCTTGTGACAAAATAGAATTGTGTGTTTCTACCCAATAAAAATATACTTGCATCACTGTTAAACTCAAAAAGAACAGAACTCTGCAAATTTAAAACAAACAGAACTCCTTTCTTTTATGTGTTTCGCCTAGACATACATATATCTGTTTCTTTTGCACTTGCACGAAAAATAGCGGAAACCTTGTTGCTTTATGCGCTTGCTTTTAACAGTTGCCAAGTCTTGGCGTCATTTTAAGTTTCAAGCAGCCGCGCCAAACGTGTTGAAGAGTTTAGCATTTGTGAAAAGTGTTTCTGAAAATGTTTGTTTAAATAAAAAGTGTTTGTGTTTTCAAATTAATAAAATAAAAAATAAAATAAAGGAAAAATAAGGCGGTTCAGCAGTGAAAATAGGTGAGTTTTGAAGCAACTTTGCTGATAAAGCGGGTGCTTCGCTGGCAAAGTGGTAACCATAAACATAATATGGTTACTTCTCAACATAATTAAATCCGAGAAAAACTTATTTACTGTTTTAAACATATTTAGCTTGCTTCAAACCAACAATTACTTCTAAGCAAATATTTCTGAATTTGCAGTGAAAAACTTTTGGCATTTATTTTGCTAAAATATGTTTCCAAGTAAATATAGTGTAATCATCGGTAAATATATTATGTTGTTCTTAATTATGGTTTTGAAAATAATCGCTTGACTGCAATTAAATTATGTGTTCTCCAATTAATATATATTTCTCCATGAATATTTAATGTTATTCTTGACTAAATTTTATTTTCAAGCAAACATATAGTAATAGACGAAAAGTGTTCCTAGTCCATTTATAATTATAATATATTTATATGAAAACATATTTTCTTTAAAACAAATTATATTGTTTTTAAATTCAAACAACAAGTGCTAAGGTACAATTAAATAATTTTAGGATGCAAATTAATACTAATTCTTAATTCTTGAAACTTCCCTTTTTAATTACTTCCACCTAAATCGCTATTTATTTAATGGTTTTGGGATTTTTAACGCAAATTATCAACTAAGACCGTTTTCTTTTCAAATGAAATTTATTGAAGAAACTGAGAAGCATATTATAGATCAAACAGAAAGCAAAAAAGACTTAGTTTTGTGGAAAATATTTTCAAAAAGCATGAAAAAAAATAGTTTTTCCAACATTTTGCTTCATAAGCACCACAAAAATTTTGTAAATCAATTTTTTAAAAAATTTTAATTGTTGCATAGGTCTCTAGGCTTTTACAGATTGAAAAAATATCAATTAGCAAAAAACCATCTAAACTATATGCTGAAAATCGGCATTTGACTGCAAAGTTTGAAGGTCGATTAAAAAAAAAAAATTCGAACTAACATAAACAAACGCCGCGATACAGGTCTTCTAATTTAAACTCTATTTTCACCCCTCACTCTCAGAATCGACCTAACTTTTGCTAACCTGAATTTGTTCCACAGTGTAATTGTACCATTCAGCGAATTTTTACAAAACTGTTGCCAACTGTTGACTCCGCTGAATGCGGCCATTGATTCGGAAGACGGGTGTCATTTAATTGGAGGTTGGAGAGATGGAGTAGTGCCGGTAAATGACTCACATTATTGTAATGCCATTTTTTTTCTTATCAAAAAATTCTGTCGATAATCGCTAAACAAAATTTTTTGACATGGAGCTATACATTAGATGGGTTATAATCCTAAAGCGTTTATGATCTATGCACGTGCTAAAAATTATGTAGAGTAGTGGTAAGAGAATGAAGAATCACAAAATTTCAGTTTAATATCTCAAAAACCGAGAGCAAAAACCGTAATTTTGTTGGATTTTCTTAGCCTCACATTTAATTATTAAAATAATATTAAAATTATTTTTAAGCCAACGTGATACACCATTATATACAGAGGAAGTCAAAAATATTTACTTTTGTCACTTTATTGTTGTTGGTAATAGTTTGCAAACAAAGTTTTTGTTGTTGCAATCTTTGCAGTATGCTAAAAACACATAGCAAGTTTTAGCAAACGTAACGGTAAATAAAAAATTATCAGCAACGTGTAAATATTTTTGGCTACTTCTGTTTGTACACTGTCTCAAACAATTGTCCGTACACAAGAAGTCTGTACAGTAATTTGAATGTATGAAGAAAATATTTAATCACATGAAACAAAACTTTTTTTTTTTTATAAAAGAAAACTTAATTCAAATCTTACAAAAAAAAAAAAGGTAGTTTTGTTTAATGTGATTAAATATTTTCCTTCATAAATTTAAATTACTGTTCAAATTTCTTGTGTACGGACAATTGTTTGAGATAGTGTATTTGCGAAAATCGAACTCTTCAGTTGCCAGAGCTATGCAGTCACATTTTTTTTTTGCTTTTTTGCAATTTTTGTTTTCACCGCATTCAACGAGCTAAACACAGATGATAAAGTAAAATGGAAATATATTAAGATTTTAGTAAATTTTTTTGTAGATAGCTAAAAAAATTACCATCGGATGAGTTTTGGTTTTATAAAATCCAGTTTGAATCAGAAAAAAATCCACTATCTTGCTGCATTGTTGCAAATGGGTTTTTGCAAGAGAAAATTTTTGTGAACACACCATATTGCAAATGTTTTGTTTTTGTAAAAGCAGCTAACGACGCAACAATGTTAGGAATTACCCTATTATATTGATAATATGAGTTTATAGTAAAAATCTTCAACACATCGGAATTTAATGATCTTACAAATAAAGTGCTTTTAACACATTAATGGACAGTAGGAACAAGAGAAGTTCGAAAATTGACACTAAATGTTTCCAAAACTTGACACTTGGCTTCTACTTGTACGCCGGTAAATGCACTTTTGTGCCACTATAGCCTTAGTGTCTAAAAACGACCGTTTCGTTTTGGATGGCTATTGCCGCCATGCCACATAGCGAACTTCGCTTTGACGGCTATAGACGCAAGTGTCCGTCAACGTGTTAAGAGACAAAAGCATGCATCTGAATATTAAAATTGTGGGTGTTCTTTTTTTTTTTGTCAAGTTCCTTCATATCGTCAAATTTTTTTTTTTTTGTAAAATTCCAAATTAATATTTATTCATTTTCTTTAAAAAATCTTACAATTTCTTAATATTTTTTGGTTAATTTTGGGAAACCCATAATTTTTTTGACTTGAGAGCTACATCGATTTCTAATATATTTTGTATTTTTGGAAAATTTTAAACTTATATTGAGCTTTATAAATATTTTGCTAGTTACATCTTTTAAGACACATTGATTTAATGCAATAAAATAATAAAAAGGCTTGTGTACAAATTTTAATTTGTGCGCTAAGTTTGGGGCAACCCTAGTACCCTCAAGCTAGTCTTAAATTATATAATAATATAATTATATAATTATATTTTGAAGGCCACATCCATTTCCAACAAAACACAGAAAACCGAACGAAAATATCTTCATCCTTACAAAAGTTACAGAATTTTGATCATCCAGGGAGCGCAATCTTACACTGTGCGCTGTCATCATTTAGTATCCTCTCAAATTATCTTTTCCGTCTTTTGGAAACATGAGCATGCTTCACACACATTTTCGAATATTCAAAAAAAAAAAAATTTTTTTAAAAATAATTTTATAAAATAAGTCTGAAAACTCTTAAATTTTACTTTCTGAAATAAAGCCTTTAAAGACTTTTAAAAAGAGTTTTTAAAAATAAAAGTCTTCAAAGACTTACGCTCGACGTTCATTTTTAAAATTTAAAAATAAACATTAAAAATAAGAGTTATTCAGTAAGATTTAAAAAATAAAAGTTATAAATAATTCTCATTTAAAGATTCATAATTTGATCATCAAAACTAACTTCTATACAATAACAGTTGAAAGACTTTTTGGAAGAAGTTATGAATGCTCCAAGTTCTGAATTAAGGGAGGTTGTAGGCAAATAATTTTTTTTAAATCGAACTTTTTTTAAATTGATTTTTGTTGTACAACTATTCGAGAACATGTTAAAAAATTTTAAATCAATACCGCTTATAATATAGATTCTACAGCGCTTAAAGCCTGGTGCGCCAGAATACCAATCGATCAAACCGAAGCAGCTATTAAAACGCACGATGTTCGCTGTATATGTGTATGTAAAAGTGTATGCGTGTAGGAAAGGTTTCTATGTATATATACTATATAAACTCTACCTTGCAAAGAAAAAAATATTTAATTGATACAGTTTTGTTTTGAGTTTGACCGCTTTGATGCTTTTAAACTTTCAAGCTTTTTCAATGCTTTTTCTTGATACATACTTTTTCAAAACGGCCACACTACTGCAAACAAACTAATTGACCGATTTTAATATTTTTTTTTAATCTGTTCGTAATATTATTCTAACACATCTTTTACCAAAATGAGCTTCTTTGAAAAACTTGTCTAGATTTTAAACGCAATAATATGGTCAAAAATGACGTCAATTTTCCAAATTTTTGTCTACGATTCATAAATTTCTTAATTTTCCACATAAATTCATTCCATTTTTTCCATATTTTCATACCCCTAAATGCAAAAGATGTGCATTTTTTTAATGCATTTTTTTCTTAGACAATCTGGAGTCGCGCTATGATGTGGGCCGATTTTTACCTTATTTTGAAGGACACCAACTTCAGGGCCATCTTTTTATATAAAAGAATATATGTTAACAAACAAAAAAAATTTTTCTTTACTTATACTAATAATGTCGAATTATTAATTCAATTTGCATGCCTTTTTTGTAAATGCCTTTTTAGAAAACGTCTTCTAAAGTTTGCCTTCATTTTAACTGCTTTTGCCTAAAACCTCCCTTTAAACACATTTGAATTTCACTGTATGGAATGTCTGTGTGAAAAAACCCAACAACCTTGGATTCATATTTAAACGTTCCCGTTTTGATATTTTGAATTCATGTGTTTTCAAATTCATATAACGTCAATGCAAACATTTAATTTACCAAAGCCATGAATATTTAATCAACTCACCTGTATAAACGCGAACTTACCGATAAACTGACATACATACACGAACCTGTACAGGTTCTTTATTATTGGTTGCCGATGTGAACGACGACTATGAATATTTCAGTTCAATAGCCAATGTTAAATGTTCCAGCCATTAATATGTTCTCAAGACTCAAAGAATTAAATAAAAAAGAATGCGTTTCGGTACAGGGCCCACCAACAGCCCACCGACAATCAGTTTACTGTTGAACAACTTTTTTTTTCTTTTTTTTCTGTGGGTTATGTGCTGCTGCCACAGGCCTTAGCCATGCAGATAGATACGAATAATGATAACGAATGTTAAAATAAAATACTAGAAAAAATTTATGGTATGACTGACATTCTTTATTTTCATTGAATATCATTTATTCTTCCGTGAATGTTTTCTCGGAATGTTTTGTCATCATCATCAGCGCCAGTATCATCATCATGAATAACATCTTTCTACCGCTACAGCGGACATGGGAGTGCTTCAATTGAAGATGCGATCTATTGAGGCATCTCATCCACACTGGGAATACCAACTAACGTTCGAGATGTTGATTCTGTGTAGATGTTGCTGTTCCTGATGCAGCAAAACAAACATGCTGAATGCTGGATACTGGCTGTTGAAGCTGTTGGCGCTTCTGTTATTAACGAACATTGAATTCTTTGGGCCAAAGAATTTCAAGACTTTGTTAATGGAGAACAAAAGTTGTTGTCGCGCAAAAGAAATTCTTAACATATCCTCGAGTTGTTGTCGATGATGGGGTTCTTGTTGTCGATATTATTGTCCTTGTTGTTGTGGTGAAGTTTGTCGTTGGTGTGCATTTCTCGTATTTTTCTTATTTCGGTTTTAATTAAAAAAGTTCGCCGATGTGAAGAACACTTGATTTCTTATCGAGAACATTTTAACACGTTCTCAATTTCTAGCAAAAGATAGCTATAACGAAAAATATTTATGGTGCTTAAAGCGCTAAAAATAGTCATTTTCAGTTAATAGACATTGACTTATGATAACATCTTTGCAAAAAGTTGACGAAATTTATGGCTTCGATTAACGCTATTTTAGTGCCATTTTCTTAGAAAACTTCACAGATGCGGAGTAATATTTTATAAACCACTTAAATTTTATTCCCTCAGGTACAAACTCTTTGAATTACAAGCGTTGAAAAGTGAAAGTTACGCGATGGTTTTCGAATTGAAATTTTTTTTTCTTAAATACATTTTGGTTTTTGTACTTGAAGTTTGCTGGTGCTGTATTAATTTTTATCCACAGTATGAACACGCACACAAATTGAAGTTATTAAAAAATATATTTAATTTTAACCGATTGACATGAATTTTTGGCAAATAGATTTTTCGACCGAATCTGGAAATGCTCGTGTTATTAATGGTGCGCGATGTAAAAGCGTGTCGATTCGTCCAACGTATAAGTTGGTAACTCGAAAATCGTAATTTTTGGGTATGACCATTTTAGTGTTGTTTTCGTTACAAAAAGAAAACCAAAACCAAAATTGAGAACATAGTTTTGTTTATTGTAGATGATATGAATGTCTGCTGGCAGTCAAATCGCTGTAGATTTACAAGCATATGTAGGAGATATTTAACAATTAAACTTATAGTTGGGACAAAAAAAATGAATGTCAGTTGTAACTTAAGTCACCATTTTGTTGTCTGCAGCAGTTTTATATTTCTATAAAAAACGTGGCAACTGAACTTGTCAAAGTGAATAAAGCAAAATAATTAAGCATTAAGCTGGTATATCTGACTTACAATCATCGTTTTTTTCAGTAAAATAAGCTAATATCTTTGTACATGAAGTTACATATACAAACTTTCTTTGTTTGTCCCATGCATGATTTGGAAAACGAAGTAACCAACAGACCAGGCCCGTAGACAAGGGAGAGATTTTGGGTGTTCAAACCCCCCCTTAGGGTCCAGAAAGTATATAAAAATAAAATATAATCATTAATATGACATTTTTTATATGCGCATACTTAATGCGCCTAGGTTTCTTTTCAGTAACAGTATAAAAAGCAACAGAACCACGCTTAAGATATCGAATAAAGTTCGATACATTCGATTGAGCCTTGCCCATCACCTGCGATTTAAGAATCTATTGCGTTGGAAAGTATTAAATGAAAGTGAGGAAAATATTTAACTTTTACAAGTGTTTTAATTGTGGTTTTCTAAAATTTAATCCACTTCTATTGATTATCTATTCTATCTATTGATTATTTTATTGTGCCAAAATACTAAAACAATTCCACTTAATTAGCTGCAGAAACCGCTATTAAAAAAAAAAAAAACAGTTCACGCTAGAAAGTAAGTCTTTGTTTTTAAGGAATTTTTTTCATTTATCAATTTCCGCCCTTATTATGGCGACTTCTTGATATTCTTTAATACTTTGATCCAATGTTACAAAATTAAATACGAGTAATTATAAAAAGAAGATGACACCACCGAAGTCGAAGCGACATTAGAACTACTTTGCTGATGTACCAACCGAGTGCAGTGCTGCCAGAATGGTGTAGTGGTCAATGTGTGCGGTGTCCATTCTATATTATAATTATTTATTTAATTATTTTAGCGATTTTAGCTAAATCATAATAATGTAATATTGTATTTCGTTTGCATTGTAGAAAGCGTTTAAGAATCTTTAGAGCCTCCAGAACTTTAGATCTTAGATCTTTAGAGAAGAGTGGCCAGAACTGCCTTTGGAACCGGCAGTTGCATGAGGTGGTAGTATTGAGTATAAGTAGTGTTATTAAGAATCTTTCACTTTTAATGTAAATTATTCTAAGTTTGTGCGTTTTGTGTGTATAATTGCAGAAGTTGTTCCAGAAACAGAAATTTCGTTTGATACATCGGAACTGCCTTCGACTTCGGCAGTACATAAAGGTGCAAGCAACGATATTTCCAATTTTATTTCATTTCAAGTTTTCAAAACATTTAAAATCGCGTAATCTACGATTTAAGCAGTCTTGGTTGAACGGTTGGCACTAGTTAGCGGGATCTCAACAAAACTGACAAAATAAAATTGGGATAACAAAAATTTTTAAAAATAAAATTTCCAAACCTTTTGAATGTTGTCGAAAAAGTCAATTAAATTAAAAATTTTGCTAAGTGATCTGTTAAAGTTTAGGAGTTGGTTACGGATTTACTTATAAGAAAATGTTAGTCTTTTTATCGTGATAGTTTTTCTAATAGTTCACAAGTGGCTTGTAGGTAAACCTTTCTTTATACAGAATTTTAACCCGATAGCAGCTTGTAGGTAAATTGTTAGAATACTATAATAAGACGCATACGGAAATATCGTTTCAAAAGAATTTGCATTGTAGGTCACATTTCTAATGTTGTGGTAAATTTTTACAAAATTACTGTTCATGTACAACTTGATTTTGATTACATCCGAAAACGAGGAACGGTCAAAATTTTTAATTAAACAATATGCAAGAATTTTATCTTGCTCTGGTAACACTACCATAGGAATAAATTAATCCAGAATTCAGCAGCGGATGCTGGCGCAAATATTAGGAAAGTATGGTGATAGGTGAAGGAGTGCAATTGATATTTGAAATGTATTTCTAGAAGTTCTATGGGCGAGTACTGCTTAAATGGTTGTGCATCCTTAAGAATACATAGGGATAGCAAAGTCACAGAGGATGATGTATTGTCAAAATTGCCAAAAAAAGAGAAGACTTAATACAAACATATAAAAATAAATAAAAGTAAGTTTTATACTAAATTCCTTTTATTCATCGATATCAGAAAATAACGATATATTTTTTTATGAAAACCTCTCCCCCTTGGGTAAATCTTGGCTACGGGCCTGGAACAGACACAAAAAAAAGTTTGTGCAAAATATTTGTAACTTAAGTTGCCAAGTTTGTGCATTGAGGCTTTACCCAAATATACCGAAGTTGTAAGTATTAAAATAGATGCCAATCCCTCAAACTTTTAGCTATAGATCCAAAAAATTGTCACCACATGGAGTCCAATGAACAGATTTTGATAAGCATTGTCCCTTATAAAGTTGGTAAATCGAGTTATTATCTTTTTTTTTTATGGAATCAAAGTTTAATTTATTGATCTATACACGGTTAAAAATCTTGGGCTAAATTTTAGTAAATCCTGCACTGTATATATGACGACACCGAAATTGTATTAAAATTTTAACCACGCCAAATGCCAAAACTAAGTTTTATTCCCGCATGGGTTTAAATTGCAATACCCGATGTGGACTAAAAACATTATTACAAGTTGTATTCGATTTTAAACCATAGCGTACTAAAAATAAAACTAGTTTTGTTTACACAATTTGTTTCTTTTTTTTTCTTTTATAGTATAATTTTTAAACTAACTCTGATTGTAGGTTTCGAACTCATGTCATCATTGAAATAAAAGTAGTAAACGTTGCTTGTGGGCCATAATCAAATAAAAAATGTTTCACAAAAATTGTATTATAAAGCTTTGTTAACCGAAAAAGTAACTCCGAATCATAAGGCTTTTGAATCTTAACAATCTGAAAATGAAGACGGAAAGTATTGAAATATAATACAGCATGGCTTAAAATGTAATACATGTTGTATTAAATCTAATTTCATGGCTATCTTAATTCAAAATCTATTCCAATTGTACTAGTTTTTGAAACCGATTTTTTTACTTTTTAGTTATTTTGTATTAAATTTTAAACCATAGGTATTAAAGTTCTAAATTTATTCCAACTTTATTAAATTTGAGTACAGCTTTGACTAAAAAAATTTTTAGTATTTTGAAAAGTATTTATTCTAATAAAACATGGTTTAAAAAATACATTATTTCAACCATTGATTTAAAAACTACTCCAAGATTTTTAACCGTGTATATATAAAAATGAGTTGCATTTTGTGTTAGTTATTGATGTTCTCTTAATGCGTGAACTGAATTTCCCATGAGAGGTGATTCATTATTGGTTCATAAGTTATAGGCATTTTAGTGAACATTTTAGTGTATATGAATTCCTGAGTTGTACATCGTTTGATTGTGAAACTTGGTATGTACGTGCTATGGGTCCAAGTGGCGGTCACTTTATATATTAGTGTAGTGTTGTCTACTGCAACTGCCTTTCTATATACATAAGGGGCGTGGCACCTCCCATTTAACACAAACTTTTGATATCAAATAGTTTTAAAATTATAAGCTGTTGTACAGCCTTGGGATTCGGTATTCGACTTAAATTTTTACGTGTATTATTTTATAGGCGCTGGGTGTGGGCGTGGCACTTTCCAGCAGACCTTATTTCCGGTAAAACTTTCGAACTATAAGTTCTAAAGTTAGCGAGCACTAGACAAGAGGGCTGGCCCATAACAGTCAAATTTTCAATACAAAATAGCTATGGAAGTAAAAGTCACACAACATTGAAACTCAGAATGGCATTACCACTTGGCCAAGTTTTTGATATCGAATAGTTTTGAAAGTCATAGAACATTAAAACTCTGAATGGAGTTACAATTTGGTGTTGTCTTGCTACAGGAAAACTGAAATAGGCATTGAGCATGAACATTTTGCGAAATTAAGAATTTGCTTTTAGTCAATCGCTTATTTAAATTGAGCTATCGGTATTTTTTTCTGTAAGCAAATTAGTCAAGATTTTTCATATTGCCGGCACACAGTGTAACGAGTGCGGCCAAAAATAGCTTACGAAAAAAAGTCATAAATTTGTAATTATAAATGTGCAGATTCTTAGTTTGGAGTATTGATATTCTGAATGTAAAAGTTTTTTGCGATATTTTTTCTGTTACGGATATGCCACTTGCAGATTGAAAGTTGACTTGAAAATATGATAAAATTTTTTTTTAAATTTTGACATTGCATATTTTTTAATAAGGCATTTTAAATAGGCAAACATTGCTTTTTTAATTAATAATATTTCTTAATAAATAATTTTAATTATAATATTTTTTAGTTTTTTAAGTATAAAAATATGCAAAAAATTAACTTGTTAATGTTTTAGTAAAAAATATCTAATTAAAATCAAGCAAAAAAAAAAAAAAAAAAATTGTGTGTAAGTAAGGACAAGCCTAAGAAATCTGAAAAAACGATAAGTTTGAGATACAATTAAAAAAAATGTATTTTTATTATTTCTTAAATTTTAATATACCTAATATCAAAATTTCCTCAACACGTTCCCAAAATTTGGTTTGCCGAAACTCAATAATAATAACTTTACGTTCACTTTTTTAGAGCATGTCTAGCCGAAAATAAGCAATTTTATATGGAATTAAATAACAACTTTTTCACAAAGTTCCAAACGAAAACTAAAAAAAAAAAGTATTTTTGTTTTGTTTTTTAAATTTTAATATGTCTAATATCAACACTTCCTCAACAATTTCCAAAAATTTGGTTTGCCGAAACTCAATAATAAGGACTTTACGCCCACTTTTCTGGAGCATATGGAAGGTGGGCGTGCTAGTCGGCCGATTTGGTTCATTTTTACACAAACTAATTTATAGCTACAAAATAACTATGTGTAGCAAATTTTAATGCTCTGGGATAATTTTTTGGGTAAATATGCCGTATTACCGATTTCGGTAATATGGGAGGTGGGCGTGTTAGCCGGCCAATTTGATTCATTTTTAACCGACTTCAAAAAGGAGGAGGTTCTCAAGTTCGTCGGTTTCTGGTTTTTTTTTTAATTTGTTTTTTTTTTTTTTAAATGTATGTACATCGATAACTCCTAAACCATATGCCTGACTGCCATAATTTTTGGTAAACATATAGATATCATAAACATGGAGGTGCCCGTAAATTGGACGGAGTTCGAGAACTGGGCGTGGCAATACTAGATCTCGCAATACTAGATACTACTATATCTCGAATAATATTGACACTAGGGTACTGCGATTTAGTGTAGGGGTAGGCACAATTATTACAAATTACCGCCAAGAAAATGGGCGTTATTCGAGAAATGGCCGGGGCAATATTAGAAAAGCAGTGTATCTTGAATAATTTTGAGACTAGTGTACTGCAATTAAGTATAGGGGTAGGCATTATTACAAATTGTGCTCAAGAAAGTGGGCATTATTCGACAAATGGGCGTGGCAATATTAAGAAAAACACTGTATTTAGAATAATATTGACACTAGTGTACTGCAATTTTATGTAGCGGAAGACACAGTTAATAAAAGTTACGGTCAAAAAAATGGGCGTTATTTGACAAATGGGCGTGGCAATATTAGAAAAAGAGTGTATCTCGAATAATATTGATACTATTGCACTGCAATTTGGTATAGGGGTAGACATTATTAGAACAAATTACGGACAATAAAGTGGGCAGAATTCGACTACTAGGCGTGGAAATATTAGAAAAACAGTGTGTCTCGAATAATATTTATAATTATTTATTAATACAATAAACACTTTATTGACCATAATTTGTAATAATAATGCCTACCCCTATACTAAATTGCAGTACTCTAGTCTCAAATTTATTCAAGATACACTGTTTTTCTAATATTGCCACGCCCATTTGTCGAATAACGCCCATTTTCTCGACGGTAATTTTTTATTGCACCCCTACACTAAATTGCAGTACCCTTGTGTCAATATTATTCGAGATACAGTAGTATCTAGCATTGCGAGATCTAGTATTGCCACGCCCAGATCTCGAATACTGCCCACTTTTTTACGGGCACCGTCATGCTTATGATATCTATCTGTTCCCAAAAAATTATGGCAATCAGGCATATGGTTTAGGAGTTATCGATGTACATACATTTAAAAAAAAAACAGAGAATCCGACGAACTTGAGAACCTTCTCCTTTTTGAAGTCGGTTAAAAAAATAAGTGTTGGTGTTTCAAAGGGTTATGTTTAGGTCCTTTTTTAATCTTGATATACATAAACTCAATTTTTACGCAGAATTTTTTGAGTAAAATAAAAATATAGCCTTCGCTGATGATATGGCTTGTACATACGAATGCAGGGCCGTAGCCAGAGTTGAATTTAAGATAGGGCAGCGGTAATTACAGATAGGGAGCAAGTAAAAATTTAAGTTGATCTAATCTGGTGAACCGACAGGCAGTACTTAATTGTTAGGAGTGGGATGGTCAAAAGATTTTTATACCCCAACGCATACTGCGTAAGGGGTATATTAATTTTGTCATTCCGTTTGTAACGCCAAGATGGAGGTGTGGCATAGAAAAGTGTGGGTATAGAAAAATATATATATTTTTGATCAGCATCACCTCCTGAGTTGATTTCCGTGTGCCCGTCTGTTTGTCCGTCTGTCCGTCTGTCGACACGATTACAGCCGCAATTTTAAAGCTATCGCGATGAAATTGAAAATATAAGTTCATTTTTAAAAAAGGAAGATTCAGATTTCGAGAATGGGCCAAATCGGTTGAAAACTACGCCTACCTCCCATACAAAGTGACTTCATATTAACCGTAAAATGTCTTTAAAACCCACAAAAATTAAAGAAATGCCTTGAAATTTGGCACGTAAGCTTTGCTCTTCAATCTTAATCCTGGCTATTGCAGGATTAAATTTGCAAAAATCGGATGAAAACCATGCCTACCTCCCATACAATGTGGCATTATTTTAAAAGTAAAATCTCTTAAAAATCTGCTCAAATTACAGAAATGTCTTGAAATTTTGCATGCAAACTTTGATATTAAACATAAGCCACTCTTTGATATTTGGCAAAATCGGATGAAAACCATGCCTACCTTCAATACAAAGTGACGTCATCAAAATAGGAAAACTTTCGTTAATATATAAAACTGAATGTCAGCGTGTATGTAGTGGCTAAAGACTTCGGATATACTCCAATATGGCCGCGGGGGGTATTTTAGCTTCAGTACCCTGCCGATGCTCCATCCTTACTAGTTTTATTTACAATGATCAAGGATTACCTCGTGTTCTTTCAAGTATAAGTATTATAATAAGTATTTGTACACAAGGTAATTCTACAAAAGATCATTGCTCCAATGAATTTCAGAAAAGTAACTGCAGCATCAACAGCTTTTTATTTATTATATTAAATAAATAAAAATTAATAAATTAAAAATTAAATTATATATTTGGTACCAAACATAATTTAAAATTACAGAATTAAAACAAAATTAAAAATAATAAAAAGTCCTTCCTTAAAACAATCGAATTCTTCGATTCGTCGAACGAAAAAAAATCTCAGCCCTTGAAAGGACTTTGACCGAGCTTCTTATGATCAATTGTGTCGTGTGTGATGTGCAATGTTTGCACACAAATGATCGAGAACTGGACCTACATGTTTTACGCCGTTATTCTGAACGGCTTATGTTCTCAAGAAGCTTTTCATGGCAGTTTTTACTCTCTGAGGTTTGCCATTGTCTGCAGAGAGGTGACGGCCGAACATAAAAATTAATTCATTGAAAATATTTTGTGTGTCAGATGGAGAATTCGAACCTGGGTTCTCTGGCGTAAGAGTCACACACTCTATATGTGACTCTTGTGACTTTAATGATTCGTCATATCATTAAAAATACAAAGTACTTCATTTAGATCAACTGACTTCGTTTTTTTTTCAAAGGCTACAAACCCCATGCCTGCCATTCTTTCGTAACCCATTGACAGCTTCTGAGGCCTATTGATTGCAGTCAATGTTAAAAACATAGACTCGCACACAACAGTGCTGCATCCTAAGGTCGCCACAACTCTAAACGCCTCTCGCTGCCTGTACAAAAATTGCATTGTGCTGTCAGTTTTATCCTCTCGACGACTCAAATGAGCTTTGACTACAGCAGCCTCTTTTCTTGATGGAATTTTCAGACCTGAAAAATTTGTTGAAATTATGAATTGGAGATGAATAAATTAAAAGCAGCAAAAATGTTGTTTCGTTTTTCAAACCTACCTACATTTTTCAAAGTTATCATTTTGCCTACATCTAACTCATCGAGACTCGCTATAGAATTCAAAAGACCGCCGTTGTCAGAAAGTCTTCTTTATAATTCAGCAATTTGTATGTCCAACGTTTGAAATACTCAGATTTAAAGTGCTGAGAGTTCTGGTCTTGTATATTTTGTCTTGCTGATGAACACGAAGGGCCCATACATCACGTAATCATCCATCCGATTTCATTTTTGTACTTGTCTCTTTTGCGTTTGGGTCTTACTTTCGGAATGGTCACTTGTATATTAATGAGCTTCTTCTAAAATTTCATGATACATTTCATCTGATCTCAGTTTAGTTATTTCGTTTTTCACAAACTTTATTATTGTTATGGCGTCTTTCAATCCTGCGCTACGGACTTGTAAAGCTGCGTCTGCAGGTAGAAGCATGGATGAAATTTTTCTGACCACGGCTATGGCCATTCGAAATTCTATATTTTAGCATGGCTTTTTTAATACCGACACTCTTAGCAAAGTCTTCACCGTTAAATTTGTCGTTCTTAATTTCACCAAAACTCGTCAAAATCGAAAAGTAATTATTATTTAACACTTTTGTAACCCCCAAGTATCCTGACCAACGCTGTTCGTGCAGCCGGCCAATCCTTTTTCCATCGTATAATGCAGCTATTTTGGCATGTTGGAAGAATTCATGAAACATAATGCATTGGCCAAAAATAAACGAAAGAAAATCATTTCCGAGATGACTATCAAATACAAGCGATGGACGTAAGGAGTTTTTCGGACCAATTCGAAACTTTCCTACTCATTATACTTGCGCCGTCATAGCATTGGCTTAGAGAGGTCAATGGTATTTTCTCTAAAAGTATTTAACGTTAATTGCGTAAAAGTGGCTGCATCAAGATTTTCGGTAGTTGTAACTGTCAGTAACGACTCATTAACGATTCCATCTTTAACGTAACGTTTTGCTATTGTAATATTTTCGCAGTTATATTTATTTTTCGTTCCATCTTCCATTAGAGTGAAGCAGTTGACGTCAGATTCCTGAATATATTTAACGATGGAAAATCGTACTACCTGAATTCCATGGTTAATTCGAAGATATTTAGATCGTCGTTACTCTACGCAATGAACAAACAGTTTACTAATATATTATCAAAGTCGATGGAATTGTGCCCTACCTAAAGACGGTAATGGTATTTTAAGGTAGGGCATTGCCCTATAATGCCCCCCTAGCTAGGGCCCTGTACAAATGTGATATGGGTTTAACCTTGTAGTTGATATAAATATCGACCTTAACCTATTAAGTCATTGGTTTTCAGCCCATAAGCTTATCTTGAGCAAAAAAAAAAATCAAAAATTATGTATTTTAATGTTGCAGGAAAGGATCTGAAACTAGTCAATTTTACTGTCCAAATTTTCTTATGATAAAGTAGCATGTGCATTTGCGTAAAAAATTGTATCAAATGTATCAATATTGATTGTGTTAAGAGTTTTAAATACTTGGGTTTCATTGGCTGCATTCCGCCAACACTAGTCCTCAAGAAAATTCGGGTGAATGGCTACACTTTCGACAGCGCTGGCAGCTGTCTACGCTCGAGCGATGTGCATTTTACCTAGCGAAATAAATTACGCTACTTCTACTCAACAGTTGCAAGTTATGTCATTAAACAGCTGTTTGCTCACCAATTTGCAAAAACTCAAATGAAATGCTTAAAATACATGCAAATTTTCGTGGCTTGTGCTATTTTTAATATTTTAAACTATCCTTTGCTCCTTGCAATGGTTGAATGAGGTTCGAAATGTGCTCCTTAATAGCCATATCAAGACCATCATCTATTATCATCTCTAGCACTACGTTTTGCATTAAGTAAACCTCTTAGCAGAAACAAATTAGGTTTTAAATTCAACAAAATAAAACAAGCGAACAAGCTACATCAAACGTCAGTTGTCAACAGATCTGACGTTCGACGTAGCAACGCATTCAGAGAAATCCAGCTTAAAATGATCCATCGCTACAATAGCGCTCGCCTTGGCAGAATGCAGCCGTTGTTGATTGGCGAGCAAATTGGTTGGACTATACAACTGCTCTCAAAAGATATCTTTTGGCTGCAACAAGATAGCTTTACTATTTAAAAATATTTTGTTACAAAAAACTTCTTACTTGTGTCTACACCCAAAAAATAATTTACTAAAATCAAGGAAATATTACGCTTAATCCATCATATCCTATATTTAAGGATTCACTTTCCTTAGTTTAAGTGAGTTTTATCCTAAAACTGATTGATTAAAGAAACTTACTAAAACTAAGGAAAGTGCCATCTTTAAATATAGGATATGATGACTTTAGCGCAAATTTTCCTTGACTTTAGTAAATTATTTTTTGGGTGCACTAAGGTATTTTTCAATCCAAGCTACAATAGGGTTTGCCTTCGCGGGGTGGAGCCAATAAAACTAAAATTCATCCTTTACTAATATCACAAAAACATGCCATTAGGATTGTGTCGACTTCATAGTAGCATACAACTTTTCAGATAACTTAAAATACTCACCATAAGACACTTGTATTTCTTCACAGTATTGAAAATATTTTTCACTAGGTAAGGATATCTATTGAGCAGAAGCAGTGCACAATATGATTTGAGGATCAATGGTCAAAACTTAGTTTTGATTCCCCAGCACAATATTAACCATTTTCAAGTATTTTATAATTATGTTGCACCCAGGCTCTATAATAGCCTTCCTTCTGCAATAAGAAATCATCGAAACAAACAAAACCTTATTAACGATTTAAAATCCTGACTTTTTCATTTAATCTATGAAGCTGTTGATACTCTTCTTGATGTGCAAATATCAAATATTTTTTAATAAATTCATCAAACGCTTGGAATTATTGTTTTAACTTGTTTCTTACTCTTATTTTTTTCATATTTTTTACTTTTATCTTTGACTATTGTTAATCCATATTTACCTTTTATAAAGCTGCATTCAATGCTAATTCCCTTGGAATTACAGAATGTAGTAATTAACTTCAATAATTGTTTATTAATATGTGCTTGTAAAAGTCATAAGAAATGTACTTTGTTCCTCAATTCTTATATAAATGTTTTCAAAAATTTATTTATTGAGGTGATATTATTGTACGTATATCTACATACGTAATAAGTAATTAAATAAATAAAAAAAAAAAATGAGAATAGATTCATTTCGGAGAGGCAGACTGCTGTAACTGTCAAAACGGATTTGACAGCTCATATAAAATCTGAAAACGATAAGCGATGCTTTAATTGGAAAAATTTTAACAAAAAAGAGATTTGCATTGATTTTAACAGTTTTGGCTATGAGAAAGAGAAAGCAGCCTGAAATGCATCTACCTTCTTTTATTCTACCATGCTGATACACATATTTTTGACGTTTGTGGAATTTCAAATAATGTTTTCTAAATATAAAATGTAATTTTTGAATTTCAAATGCTGTTTTCAGAATTTCAGTTAGTATTTCTGAATTTTAATTGATGTTTTCTGAACTTCAAATGGAGAGAATCACTATTGATGTTTTCTCAATTTTAAATAGAATTTTTCAATTTTAATTATTTTATCTTAAATTACACTTGGAGGAGGATTACATTTTGAGTTCAACTGAAAACCATATGAAATAAATCTAGAATGAACAATAAAAGTTATTTCTAAAAATTAGACGCCATTATATGCGCCTTTTAAATTATTTTCGCTTAATACCAAATGTGACTAACAGTAAGTACTACTCTCCACAACTTAGAAATACAGGGTGTCCCGCAATTGAGTGCAACTATTTACTGAGCTGAAAGGCTATGTCGATTTTCATGTTCTATTTTATGTTCTATGTTTTATGTTCTATTTTCACATTCTTAGGAGCTACAGGGTTAATTAATATTTCACGCCTTTGATCCACGTTGTAATTTCTAGAAGAAAAACTAACATACATAACTTATTTTGATAGCATATTTTAAAGGCAATGAAATCACCTTTCCAACGGTATGTCAACAAACGCCACCAACTTAACCGTTACTGAGCTGTGATCGTGTGAAGCTGAAATCAATCGGTTGAAACTACCAAATTTCACCTTTAAGTGCAAATTTCCTAGAATTTTGCGTAATAAATGAAATTTTTTTTTTTAATCAATTTTGTAATTTATTTAATTTTCTTTTCAATGACACCAAAAACATGAACATGTCTTTAAAAATAAAAAAATTGGCTGTACTAAAAAAAAATTATTTATTAGAAAACAATGATAAATAATGACATTACAATTAGTTATGCAGTAGATCAGCGGTGCCCAAAGAGGCGATCGCGATCTACTGTTCGATCTCTGGATGATTTTTAGTCGATCGCGGAATGAAATTCAAAATAATACAAATTATTTATAAATTTTTTATTAATTTAATTATTTTTTAATTATTAACTTTTAACTTTGTTAAAAGCATCCCTGCCACGAAGCTACTCTTTTTCTGCATAATCAAAAAGAATATAGCGTACTCGCTCTAACAAGTTGATTTCCAACTAGGATTTACCTACTGCTCTGCAAAACTTCAGTGGCGTTATATTGGCAGGATTGTTTTTCATTCCTCTTTCCTTTGTTTCGTAAAATTTTAAATGTTATCTAACAGTCAAACCTAAATCAGCGCGGAAGCGTTTTTTATCTGTCAAAAATTTCTCATGCCCATACGATTTATATGTAGCAAACCATAATAACGCGGCGGCAACGCTGAGCGGTTGGAAAATCCAATTTTGACAGAGCGTTAGGAATTAAAGTTGGTTGCAGAAGACAAAAAATTTTGCTGTGACAATTCTTAAAATTATTATTTTTAGCACGCTATTGAATTAACAATATGGAGGTAAGAATTTTGTTGATATTACAGTTTAAGACTAGTTTTAATTGCGGTGGTCCCTTGAAATTAGATTTAAAAATAAAATATGCTCTAGTACATCTAATTCGTTCATGTTTATTTTTGACATTTGCTTGCCGCTAACCGCTTTCATTTAGGGATGGTACTTCAGCGTTCAGGCTCAGCGTAAAAATGCTGCGCTCAATACGCGCTGATTTAGGTTTGACTGTAAAAGTGTTTTACAACGAAAAAAACAATTCCCATTAATTCAACATTTATCGCAGTGAATAAGCTATTTTAACATAAATGAAGTGATTGGTAGCAAAAAGTGGCATGAATAGAAAAAATAAAGTTTTTAATTTCCATATTGAATGGGAGGAAGACTACTTTTTTAAAACGATTAAAGACAAGTGCGTTGGTTTAACATGCAAATCCTCGGTATAAATTCCTAAAAAGGGCAATTTAGAGCGACATTATCGTACGAATCATAAAAATTATGAAAGTGATTTTCCAATAAAATCGGGCCAGCGAAAAATCAAGTTGGAAAAACTGAAAACTCTTCTTTCCATCATTCAATCCAAAGTTGCAACAATTGCATCGTATCGAATAAGTTTTGTATTAGCCAAGCATAAAGAACCATTCCACGATGGTTAAATTATAAAAGGCGCTCTTACCCAGCAAAAAAAGTGCTTCCCAAAGAAGGTAAAGTAGAAGGTAGAGTTTTGAATTTCACCCCTTCCACTTTCATTTCCAGAAGGCCTTCTTTTAACATGTGCGTGTCATTGGGCGGAATGCTTCCTTTTATCTTCTCTCGAAGTTCTTCCTGAATTGCTTCAAAATAATACTTGTATATGGCCTAGAAAAGTGGAGTTCACGAAGGGGTTCCGCAGATGAGCTTCTTAAAGCTCTGCAATAGAATGCTTCCAGGAAGCTAGCTGACGAAGGCCTTAAAGAAGACATGCAATTACGTGCTTCTCAGAATGCATGCAAGGAATGCCTTCCAGAATGGAAGTTTTTGAACCCTTTATGAACCATTTACGAGAAAAGTAAAACTATCAAAGGACACCATCACAATTTAATGATAGGCTACTTACCAAAAATACTGGATTGAAATCACGTTATAAGATTTTTCAAATATGAATTTATTAAATTAATACTTCATTCAAATGTAATTAATCATAACTTATTAATAATAGATCTTTGTGAATTAATTAAATAAAATTTCAGTTCATTTTTTATACATTGCATCGTTTTATAATAGGCTTATAATATTTTCGAATGTGTTTTATATTAAACATGATATTAAAAAAAAAGATAATATTAAATAATATTAATGAATACATAAAAGATGTTTCGATTGTGACTATTTCAATATGTCATTTTATTTTTGATAAAAAGCTTAAAATAAATTCCCATTCTGTCAGGGAGACAACAACAAAACTCCAAGAAAAAATTATGGATTTTGATTCTATAAAAAAAGAAAAAAATTAATATGTAACCAATATATTGTAATTGATTTGTCGTTATTAACTTAGTATTTTTTATTGTTTGTAAAAAAAATAAAGTAAAGCTGTAGTCGGCGTAGACCGACTGTAAAGTACCCTTCACAACTCTATACCAAGCTTTGAAATTGTTCGTACAACGCCTGTTTTTAGTTTATGTATTAATTTTAATTCCATACACTCATGTTTAAAATTTTGTTTTTCTAGCTCACATAGAAATCCTTTTCAGAGGCGTGGCATTGGACGGAATCCAAAAATATTCAATAGTGTTAGGTTAGTGCTAAGATGTGTACCAAGTTTCATCATATTATCTTAACTCCTTGGTCTTATCCTTTGTACGGACAACACACAGACGGACAAACGGGAGATCGACTCAGGAGTTAACGCTGATCAAGAATATACAGCACTGGAATCATTTATAGCACAGTTCTAAACTTCAGACATGTTTGTATAAATATTACTTGTCTACAAAATGTAGGTTGCGAAAACCCTTTGCCATTCCTATATGAACTTTCAACACTGGTTTCAAATTTGTACTCAGTTTTTTTCCTGTATCGCAAAATTTTCAAGTTACAGGGTGTTTTACGGTTTTGGCAATCGACTAATTTTGCTGATTTAGAAGCAAAAGTTCCCACCGTAAAATTAGTAATAAAATTTTGTACTTTAGAGAAAATATCAAGCTTTCCAACAACAACTTGGGATGAATTCGTATAGGAATGGTTAAGAGATTTTTGGAACCTACATTTTTAGACATATTTTATTTATCCAAACATGTCCGAAGTTTAGAGCTGTGCTATAAATGTATCTATTGCTTTATATTTAACTTAAAAATTTAACTATAAAAATTAAATCATTAAATCAACCCTACATGAAACCGTTACACTTGCGGAACATGATATGGACTTAAAATATATTTAATTTATATAACTATGATCTTTACCTCAATATTTTGTTTTTTTTGAAGGCAATTCATCTTATATTGTTTGTTTTTCATGAGCTTGAACCCCTTTCGCAGTTCTTGAAGGAAATCTTTATATGAGCGCTCATCTTTCATTGTTGCTTCTGAATATGAAAATCACGGATTGTTAAATAATAAATAAAATATTGTATAAATACTTACTATATAACGAATCCAATACTTTTTTAAAATTCAGAAGACGCTTTTTATTATGATTTCCATCTATATTATATTGCATCACTAAATCTGGTGAAAATATAACAGAAGTATTTCTCTGCATGCCACCAGAACCGATTATATTTTTGACGTGTGCAATCTTTAAATAGAATAATAAAAACAAAACTATACTATATCATAGATAATTTAAAAAAAGTATTTACCATTTCATCTGAATTGTCATCGTTAAGTTCGGATTCTAATTTAAATAAAGTTTGTTCATCTTGAATAGGAAAAATTTTTGAATATTTATTTGTCGAGTTATGAGATTTGAAAATATTTTTAATAAGTGTTTGTTGTTCTGCAAGTATAGTCGCAAAAGCATCATTTTGGTTTGTTATAGTTTCTGAAACAAAAAATATGTATTGTATTACAATGAAGTACTGAAGTTTGGTTTATTTTACCTTTGAGCGCCATAATGACATCATTCTGGGTTTTTAAAATGCCTGCAATAAATATAATCAACATATTGGTTAATTAATGCTAAAAGATTAAGACGCGTTAATTATTCTTGAAAAATTTTGAATATTATATAGAATATTATTATGAGAAGGCGTGTCAGATATTGAGAAGGCGTGTCAGATATAGCAATAAGTATACAAAAATGATCAGCGTCAATAAGCTGAATCGATTAAGGTATGTTCGTCTCTCTGTCCGTATGTCTGATTACACGATTACGGTTGATTTTGCAAGCTATCTACTTAAAATTCGGTATATAGGTTTTTCTCTTTAAAATAAGGGTTGAGTTCCAGAATGAGCAGAATCAGATAAGAACCACGCCTACCTCCCATACAAATGGACGTCATCCACGTAGTAAAATCTTCATATATACCACAGTATTCGAGTTATCGCTTTCAAATTTGGTAAATATGTTTTTCTCTTGAAGGAAGGTTATGGTCACGTTGTAATAATCACAAAATCAGATAAAAGACACACATAATGTCGTCATAAATATGGTAAAACATGTGTATGGAGGTATTTTAACTTCGGTCCAGCCGAAAATAAAACTTTTTATATTTTTAATTTAAAATAAATATAAAAATTACCTTTAAGTTCAGAAACTTCTTCTTCGATTTTTTTGGTCACATTGAAAAGTCTTTAATTTTAATTTGAAGCCTTGCTTTTTCCATTTTGCCTTCTGAAATATAAACAATATTAGAAATTTTCAACATATTTTAAACAATTTTAATTAAATACCCTATGAAGCAGTGTGAAGAATTGGAATGAAAAGAATGTCATCTTTGTAAGGTAGGTAAAGCAGCTTGGTGCAAATTGATTCGATGCTGTATAATTTTGTTTCCCCTAATTCATTTGAACTTACTAAGCATATGCCTATATTTTTTGAAGGTATTGGGCTGGTACAGAAATTTATAGGATTTAAAAACTCCTGTCCTTTAAAGCTGCCATCCTCAAACAGTTCCACAATGCTGATTGGAGTATTTGGAAAAATGGCGCAGAAACTGTCCGGAAACTTTATGCTTAGTAAGCCATTAGCCGAAGAAAACGACTTTACCTTACCCTTAGAGTCCCTTTTAAAGCCACTAAATTTTTCTATCATTTTTATGGGAGCGTTTATGAATCTACCATAAATCTGCTGGGATATAAATTGAGGTTTCCTTATACTTCTTTTACACATTTTTAAATAATTTTCAAAGGGATAAGCAGTGAAATTTCCCAAATACCCGGAAGTATTTACGCATTCTACCAAATGAAGCAAATTATGTACATTATAAGTCACATTTTTTGATCCATAAATTTCTGGAAACCTTTGAACAAAAATATTGATCATGTCTTCAGCTTTTTCAGCGTTTGACTGAAAAGTTTTCGGACAAAGAAGTAACCTATAACTACAATGAAGAAGTAGAAAGTGGTTAAATATATCTTCTGATACAAAATCCTTGAAAACTATTAGGGACGTATACAGAATAAACTGTCTGAACTCAATGGATTTCCATCTCAAAATCTCTTTAAATGGGCGAGGTTTTCGTGCGAACTCCTTTGGTATAAACGGCGCTAATGACATCATGAGAGAGGACATTTCAATTTTTGCAGAAGGTTTTAGTTTTGTACTGGTTTTATTATTTAAAATCAATGTACAAATTTTTTTTACTACACCTAAATCTACTAAATGCATTGCATCAAGAGGAAATTGAGATATCATTCCTATTCCCACCGCCTCAAGTCCCAGTTTTATGTCAACAAATGCATGTTGGTGGAAATTTTTATCTACTCGATTAGCAAAATCAAAGTCGGTTCGCAATTTTCCTCTCTGCGTACTAAAAGTATTCACGTTTTCGATTCGGGTACCAACTTGGTCGCACTTACAACAACCATTGAAGGCATTATGTCCTTTAATACTGCGTAAATACGATTTCGCAGGAGCGTCACATATGAATGCTCGGATTTTAACCTGCACGACTCTTTCTTCAAAATCCAATCCTTCCTCCAAAAGAATTCTAGCATCTGTTAAGAAATCGTGCAAAAAGCAGTCAGAATTATGAGGTTTTTGAACGCCTACATAGCTGCCTATAAGAAAAACTTCAATATTCGGTATGTTAACTACCCGCCCCAATATTGGCCAGAGACCAAGAAGTGAACTTTTAAAGAGTGGCAAGCCATCAATCCCAATATCAATTTCTAAATTGTTAAGATTTGCAGATAAATTCTTTAAAATTTTTCGCAGCTGGTGATGCAAACCGATATGAACATATTCCCCTGGAGAAACTGTTCTGGCATGAAAACATCCGGATTTCTTTACCAAGCTCGCAACACTTTTGGGAACATCTAAGTTTTCCGACTTTAGAATTTTTAACAAACTTGTGCAGCTTGACACAGTTGGAAAGTGGTTGACAAGTTTGTCCCTTAATGTTTCCTCCATGCTTTCGGGGGTTACTTCACTTCTTATGCCTTCAAGTTCTTCATTATTTTCACTTCTTTCCAGAACTGAAGTTTCCCTTCTCACAAAAACGGACAACATTCTTTCCTTCTCCTTCTTGGCCAATCTCTTAAAGTGCCTCTTGCTAATCATATTAAAAATATTCAAGCACCTTCACTTTTATATTTTCTTCACCTTTGGTTTGATTCTTAACTTTTTAACTTTTTATTTAACTTTTTACGTATATTCGCGACACTTTCACTTATTTTCTTTACTTTTAATGCTTGTCGATGTGCATTTATTCACGTGTTGAAAAACAATTTAATTCGCAATCACACACGCAGGGTTGCATTTCAGTAGTGCGCACTTCTATTTGTGGGCATTTTTTTAATTCCGTTGGGATTACACATTTCCACGGGTATTTTATTTTATATTGGTATTACATAATTTAAGTAATTTCTTGTTTGTAACTTTGATGCTCTGCCGTACGCTACAATTTGACAGAGGAAATACTGGATTTCTATGAGCGTTGAGAAAAGCTGTCATCTTTGTGACAGTTGTTATGGTTTTCTGTTGTACTTTCCGTGAATCTCTTCTCTCTGATAAATTTCTAACAATAAAATAACAATAATCAGTTAGGAATTTTTCATAAAACTGACAACATGATTTGATGAAAATATACATAGTAAGATTATATAAAACATATTGGTGGGTACCAAAGCTGTCATCCATACAAATCGATGATGTTGGTTTCTCGTTCGCTATTTATGCTCATCTTATGTTTGACAATTATGGTAGGACCAAGGCTCATTTAATAAGGTTACAGCACTTGAAAGAAAACTCTCTTTTTTCGCCTTTGCTCGAACTGTCAAAATCTTCTGCATACATTTTGACAGTTCAACAGAGGCAAATAGTTTTTGTTTCTCGATTCCCTTTTATCCATTCTGACAGTTCGACCGAGCTTTCTCGCAAGTGATGTAACCTTATTAAATGAGCCTTGGGTAGGACTAAATTTTGTTACAAAATATATGAAGATTTTTGAAGTTTCTCCCTGCGTTTTTTGTACTAAATTGGCAATTTTTGAATCTGTCAAACTTTCACTCCACGGGGAAAAGGACTGGTGCAAGACATATCTGCAAAACCAGGCATTTGTGTAATGCCTGGTTTTCACTATGGCAGTTTCAATGACACACGTAAATCAACTAAAGATTCCTGCCACAGCAGCGTCGACTTTAAAAAATTTTAATATTTTGGTATTCCTTCTAAAAGTACTTAAAAAGAACTCCTTCTAAATGTCCTTCTTGAGAACTTAAAGTGGAAGCATCAGTGGATCGATTGAATGAATTCTGGAAGTAGTTACCCTGAGAAGGCATAACATTTTTTGGGTAAAAATTTTGCTGGGTATAGACTGCGGACAGAAATAGTTTCAGCTTTTAAAGATTTGCAACCTTCGCGTCAAATTGTAACTAGAAGAGTTGAATCTATGGAAGTTGACGTGGTTAAACAACTTAAGCAAGACATAGTCGTATGTAAGTATTTTTTTCTTTAGTTCGACGAGTCGACTGATGCAGTAGATACCGCACAGTTCAGCATATTTTTAAAAATGAGTTTCACATGTATGATTTCAAAAGAAGATCTTTTGACAATTATTCCAATGAAAGACAACACTAGAGTTGCGGATATTTATCAAGCCTCTATTATTTTTGTGGAAAAATTTCAACTTCCTTTGTACAAACTTGTCTGCATAACAGCAGATGGTGCAACAGCAATGAAAGTAAAATTAAACGGATTCGTGGCTCTTTGTAGAAAAAATGATGAATTTCCAGACTTTGTTTCCTTTCATTGCATCACACATCAGTACTCTTTATGTGCCAAAATGCTTAATATGGAAAATATTATGGATATTGCTTTTAAAATAGTAAACTCAATACGTTCAAAAAGCTTGCAGCATTGTTTTTTTAGAATACACCTGGAAGAAAATGATTCAGAACATGACGATCTGTTATTACATACTGATGTCAGATGGTTAAGTCGCGGCAGGTTTTTGGAAAGATTTCAGGAATTGCTCCCAGAAATAACTATATTTTTGAACAGGTAAGGGGATGAAAGCAACGCACTATCAAATTCAAAATGGCTTCTAAATTTGGCGTTTTTAACAGATTTCACAAATCACCTAAATATAATGAATCTTGAACTTCAAGGAAAAAACAAAGCTATCATTGATTTATTGAGCTCAATTAATAGCTTTAAAACAAAGTTGTTGGTTTTAAAATCGCAGCTATCAACAAAAAATTTTAAAAACTTCCCAAGTTTAAAGGCAACCACAGAAAAACTGAACTACAAAAGTACATTCGAAGATTATGCTTACGAGATTGAAAATGTTTTATTTGAGTTTCAAAACGCTTTCAAGATTTTAAGCAGTAGGAACCACCATCATTTCGTTCATGTCATATCCTTTTGGAAATCACAAAATAGACGATATTCTGTAAAAATTGCGACTTTTTTTGATAGGAATTCTTCAAATATAGAAAACGAGATCGGTGCTCTTAAATCAGACATTTTCATCAAAGCAAGAGGACATGAAGACAACTTCTGGTCGTTCCTCCATGAGGATAAATACTCCTGCTTAAGAGCTACAGCCCTACAATTGACCGCATTCTTTGGCTCCACATATTTTTGCGAATCAGCTTTTTCTCACATGAAGTTCATAAAATCCAAGTATCGAAACACACTCACAGATGAGCATTTAATAATGTGCCTGCGTTTAGCAGTTACAAGCTATCTTCCATCGTTTCACCAGCTCGCTGACAACATTCAATGTCATGCATCAACATCTAAAAATATCTAATGTATTTTTTTTTAATAAAAAAAATATAGTTTTTAAATGAATTTTTTAAACTACTCATTTTTGCCAATCTTTCATCCTATTTTCTACTGTTGTAAATCCTCACCCCGAAAAGTGTGGGCATAGAAAGTTGATTTTTAAACTGTTTCAAGAAATTTTTTTGTCGATCTTTGGATTAGGTTCTCAGCTGAAGTCGATCCTTACCACGAAAAGTCTGGGCAACGCTGCAGTTGATAATATCATTGTTTTCCAATAAGTTTACTTTTTAACGTACAGCCAACTTTTTTATTTTTTAAAATATGTTTATGTTTTTGGTGTCATTGAAAAGAAAATTGAATAAATTATAAAATTGATTCTAACAAAAATTTCATTTATTACGCGAAATTCTGAGAAATGTGCACTCAAAATCTAAATTAAGTAGTTTCAATCGATTGATTTCATCTTCACACGAGCACAGCTCGGTAACGGTTAAGTTGGTGGGGTTTGTTGATATGCCGTTAGAAAGATGATTTTATTGTCTTTATAATGAGCTATCAAAATAAGTTTTATGTAAGTTCGTTTTTCTGCTAGAAACAATAATGTAAACCAAAGTCGTGAAATATTAATTAACACTGTAGCTCCTAAGAATGTGAAAATAGACCCCCCCCTTCCCATACGATTTTTTGCTCACCTCGACATAACCTTTCAGCTCCGTAAATAGTTGCACTCAATTGCGAGACACCCTGTATAAATAGAATATTGGACTTTGTTAACACTCAAGTTTGTAAAACTGTTATTAAAAAACTATAGAACTATTTTCCAACTTTTATATTAGTTTCATTACAACTTACCCTCAACTTTGAAATCCATTAAAAGAAATTTGTTAAAATTATGCACAAACAAAAAAAAAACACAAATTTTCACCGGTAGTCAATTTTAACTGATCGGCAATTATAATTTCAACAAAACCACTTCTCTCACTTAAACTCACTATAACTGTTAACTTACTTACACAAAACAAACGCAATTTTTCGACTTAAGAAAATTTGTTATTAAAATAATCCGTTATTTTCTTCACACGAGAAACTCAATTTTGTCCAGCTAGCTTGTTTTAGACTCAACACTATGACATGGTTTAAAGGGATAACATAGCTTTCTACGTCTTCAAAAAGATTTTTGGTAACAAATGGGGTGTTCAACCAAAAATACTCTCATGGATATACACAGATGGTATGGGTTACTTGTTTGATGACCTAGACTGAATAAGGCATATAATATAAAAAAATTAGCTAGGGTTCAGCAAACCGTGTACGTACAGATCACAGGGAGATACGCTCATGCTCTGCTGTTGCACTTAACGGCCAGACACTCCTGCATCCTATAAATCTACCCATCACACTCATCGGAACAAACAGTTCAGTCAGGGAGTCCTATTTCTGGAGAATTAAATAATATGAACACAGCCAGGCGCGTAGATATAGGGAGGCAGGGGTCCGGACCCGCGGACAAAGCCATGAAAATATGATCAAATATCTCAAGTTATTGCCAATCGATTCTATTAAGTAAAGCACGAATCCAAATTAATATGTATGATATCATAAAAAAGTTCTCAAAATTTGATTTAGTTCAGTGTTTAATTTTTCTAAATTGGTCAACAATAAAGTTAAATTTTGTACTGAAGTCCAAAAATGTTTCTGATCCATTCACGCCATAGAAATTATGAATGGTGATGGTAAAAGAATGAAGAATCACGATATTTCAGTTAAATATCTCAATAACTGAGACAGCTCTAAACAAAAACCGTTTGCTTTGTGTGATTTTTTTTTATAGTCTCAAGTTTAATTATTTAAAGTATACTAAAATTGGCTTTAAATAATCTTGATCCAAATATTTCCTTGCAACAAAAAATTTCCCCTTACCATTCAACAGCAAAAAACAATATGAAGAGCTTATAAATAATACAATAAAAAAGACTTTTTGAATTATTACCAGTAATTAAAATTTTTTACTGATTCAAACTGAATTTTTTTTTTTTAGCTAAAAGTCATCCGATGGGATTTTTTTTTTAGTATTATTTACATAGAATTCGCAAAAATTCTAATCTATTTCCGTTTTGCTTTATTATCAGCGTCTAGTTTGTTGGACGCGGTGAAAACAAAAATTGTAAAAAAAAGTTGTGACTGCATGGCGCTGCAAGCTAAAGTGTAAATTTTTCGCTTTTTAACACTAAAGTGTAAGTTCTAATGATAGCTTCCGATTGAGCGGAAAAGTTTACATATAAAATGAGCAAACGTGAGACTTTAAGAAAAATCTTACAAAATAAAGGTTTTTGCATTTATCTATCTCAGTTTTTGAGATTTCGTAATTCTTTACTCTCTTACTATCACCCTTCGTCGTTCTTACAGCGTGCACGGATCATTAAAAATTTTGGAATATAACCCATCTAATGTATTTCAAAAAAAGACATTTTTAAAAAACTATGCAAAAACAATTTTGTAATACGATTATCGACAGAATTTTATGATTAGAAAAAAATTGGCATCATAATAACGAAAGTCACAGCTTTATCTTTCCAACGTTCAACTAACTGTCACCCGTCTACCGAATCGATACAATGCTTTCGCATTTAAAAGGGACATCCCCTAAATGTTGGTTAGTTCTGCCAAAAAAAAAAAATCTATGCACTGTGTTATATGATGAAACTAGTCACCATTTTTCTAAAATTTTGACGCTTATTACAAGCAGTTCTAACAAAAAGGTTGATTTAAAAATAAAGTATGCTTGTGGTCTCCACGCTCGGTAGAGTAACACTCTTACCCAAAAATGGACTTTCGGGGAGGATTGCTAATCTATTTCAAATTTTACTTTGGTCGTCAGTTGGTTATTAAGAGGCTTTACTATTTTCATTTAATGATTTGAGTAGTACCCAGGATCGATTTTCACAGAAAAGATAACAGTCCGTGCTGTTTTTGATTTTTTTTGTTATTTATATTTTTTATTTACAAATATTTAAAAGAAAAAACTGTGAAAAAAACTTTAAGAAATCAATTGCCTTTTCCCCGCTCCATGCTCGCATTGAACCGCACACCATACGGCCATAAGTTCAACATGCTATAATCTCACCATTGTTTTTTTTTTGTTTTGAAGTGAACAAAATATGAATAAAGCCGAAGCAGGCATTGTATACATACTTACTTAACATAGTTAACTTAGCATCCCTATAGGAACAAACTAACTTGTTTTTAAAAACAACTAATTAAAAAACTAACTGAAAATAAACTAGTATATGAAGTACTTTGAATTATATTAAGGCGGGATCCACTTCAATTCTAAATAGTTTTTATTGCATTATATATAAAGTAATTGAAATACTACTTAAAACAAGTGGTTGATAGACTACTTTGAATTATATTAAGGCGGCAACTACTCTGATTTGGACATGTTTTAATTGCAAGTTTTTATTTGATTACAAGCTAATAAATATTTAACCATGTTATTTCATCAAATATTATTAATTTTAGGCTTTACTAACATTTTGTTTCAAAAAGCCATATTTTTTTATTTACGTCATTGAGCTGCAAGACAGACGTGGTAAACACACTTTAAAACTAAAAAACTGCCTCAAAACCCTGTGAAACGATTAAAAATTCGTTATTATTTAAGATATTCAAATTACAAACTGGTAGTGCTTAGCAAACATTGGACAATTTGGACTTTGTGCGGAAATTGATGCATTGCTTAAGCATTCAGCCAACACCTCATCACTTCAGTAGTAAAGATGCACGCCTTTCCCTACGTAGCGTCGAGTCTGCTCCATCACTTCATTGCGATTGACATTTAAAAGAAGCACTAAGCAAAATATCGGTGGGTGTGTCCATCGACCATGATTGATGGTTGCAAAGCGTGGAAAATCTAACTGACACGCTTGTTTAGCACATATTTTGAAATGAAGCATCAAAAAGCTGGCTGGTGTTAAATAACAGGCGCAGTATCCACACAATTCCGATCAATTGGATCGGCACCTTCGCTCCGTGGTGAGCATGCTCACATATAAGCGCAGAGTTCCTCCAGCTTCTGGAACTATCACCTTTTGGAAGCAGAAATAGTCCAATAAAGAAAGGAATAATGAAATTATATCTACCATCGCAGCGTACTTCTGTTGCGCTCCTTGAATGTAATTACTAGTCCTTTTTTGAATTAATTTTAAAATCAATTAAAACACCACAAAGAACGACATTTCACAATTTTCCATTAAAAAACTCTAATCACTTTTAACTTTGTTTACATTTTGCTTTCAGATTTTATATTTCAGAATTTATTTGTGTCGACCAGGCATGCTTTTTTTGGCATGATTTATGTATTTTTCAAAACAGTCAAATAAATGATCTCTTTGATGTATAGACATTTTAAATTTTTACTTTTAAATTCATCTTCAGTAAGTGGTTTTCAGCATATTTTTTCTTTTCACGAACAATATTTTTGAATTACGTTATTAAAAGCAATTTCCACTGATTAATTTCAACAATAAAAATGTCTGAAGCTTCTTGTATTAGCCTTTAATACTATGACTTGAGTTCTATCCCCAGCTAAAGAATGTAATGTTTTATTCTTTTAACAGCAATATATGTAGATTCATATTTATATCAGGATCATATATGTAGGTATAACATTACATATAAGGATTGCAGACAAAATAACGTTAGTTTTTTAAAATTTTTTATTTATGCTAGCAAAAAATGTAAAGTTTTAATTATTTTTAAAGAACTCGATAGCGAACAAAAATGGTATCGTTTTTGAGACACTTAAGTCCCGCTAATAGTCCAAATAATTAAAAGATTTTGTACCCGAGAAAGTTCATAAATAAATACTAAAAGGTACTTTCGGTTCATTGAGATTTTGTTATACTGCAAAACTTTTTTCACCCAAAATGTTTTAAGGTATTAAACAAAATTTAAAAAGCATTGCTCTGAAAATTCAAAAATTGCCGAAAGATTAAAAAGTTTTACTGAACCATCAATAAAACAAAGTCAATCAAAAAATACCACAAAAAAAAAAAAAAAAAATGATAGAAAAATGTAACATAAGCATCTAATCATCCGCATTATTGAATATTTAACCATCCTAACATTTGTCCCCACTCTTCCAAACACCAATATGTCAAGCGGAAGATGACGATGACGGTGAGTAGCATGTCAAAGACAAATACGGCAAACTGGATGAAAAATGGCTTCACTCCCGTCCCGTCCCGTGCAAAAGAAAATTTAATATTTTAAATTATATAGAATTAATCAAATTTACAATAAAAAATATGGAGTCCCAAGCTCTAGGATACAAAATTTTATTAAAAATTAAAAAGGCCAACATCAATATGTTGTTATTCTAGCTTCTTCTCTTACCTCTTGGCAAGACTTTTAGACTCAAGACTGTAAATAACAACAAAGTGCTAAATAAATATGAGCTGCCAGTAATTCAGGAAAAAAAGGCAAAAAGAACGAACACTGAAGCCACTCAACTGAGGATGAAAAACGAATTTTACAGCTTCGAAGCATGTACAAAGCAGTTCAATTCACAATACAATTTGTAGCAAAATAATCCAAATAGACATTATTTTCCGCTTAAGCTGATAGATGAAAAGGTATTGGAAAGAGCAGAAATAATAAAAGGAAAAAAACTTTGTAAGGCTAAACAAATATAAAATGCTCTGCAATATAAATTATAATTAAAATAAATATTGTAAAGTTGACATGTTGTTAAAATTTGCTCTCTTAGTTATGAATCTCATTTAATTGGAAAAATATAGAAAAAATTATATAAAGCTTGTTGTGCTAACTCAATTCAGTGTAACAACGGGGAGTCGGCTTATGCTGCTTGTTTCGGTAGATATATTTTTCATGTACAGGGTGTAAAGGGATTTTCCGACAGAGATAAAAATTTAAAAAATTCGTCAGATGTGGAAACTGTATTGTCATTTATGGTCAGTTTAGTTTGCCATTTTATCATGTATATAAAATACACGAGACATTCTCGAGGCACCATAATATCTACAAAAATCACAGCCTGGAGCGTTTTATGGATCAGTGAAATCATTTGTCTTTATTTTATTAAAAATGAAGGGACGTTGCCGTCAACGGCGAGCGTTATAGAAGCACAATTAACGTTTATTTTGTGCTAAAATTGAATGGATGTTCATCAGAAACAGGTTTTTACAGAGCGTCGACCTACTGAAGAAAATATTTTGTGAACGCGTTATTTTTCGAAATGACCAGTTGGCCACCAACGCCTTTGGATTAATTTATACAGCGTTACGTAATGAGTTAGAAGACAACATTGTTCAAACCATTGTCGATATATGGCCCCATGCGTGAAAATGTGCTCGAAAATTGGACATCTAGAATGCGCTACATCTGAGCCAGCTGCTGCGACCACATATTTAAAATCATATTTGAACACCAATGGCATTAAATTATCTCTCTAACAAAGCCAATTTTTAGTTTACAATTATGTAATCTCAGTATTTTATTTCAATTTATTACCTCTAAAAAATACCCTTTACTTCAAAAATCGGTTGATCTTTTGACCGACTAGTCTAAATTTCAATTATCTGAAAGTTGTCTGAAGAATGATCCTTCATAGAAAACAAAGTGAAAACTATCATTCTGAAAATGTTCAATTGGCTCTATCCCAGCGGCAAATGGGCAATACACTTGATCGATGAAAGGCAATACACTCGTAGGCGGTAATGAACACATGTTCGTATTCACTTTCATCTTACTTTTATTTATTATTATTATTATTTTCTAATTACGAAGTGTGCTACAAAGTGTAGAAATAGTAAGCAAATCGGATGTATTTTATTCGTATTGTCGGTGTCCTGCATATTGTCTTCATGTATTTCATCAGCCACCACAATATTTTTTGATTGCCATAAACTGTTTTTTCTTTTTTTATTAATCGGCGCAAATTTTCCGCCGACCAAAAACCACTGAAAAATATTGAAAGAATTTGAAGATTGTCCCAAGCTAAGAAGGGAACAAAGAGAACAAAAAGGAAAATAGCAAAAATCGCCCAAATACGACTTCATATATAAATTCATACATAAATGCCACAGCACAAGTGTACTGCCGTAGGCACACAGGCTACATTTTCGATTACAAAGTATGCAAACAAGTAGTCGAGCTTCCTTTTCCCATATATTCGTACAACTTTACGCACAAATTCATATATGAATAACTTAACACAAATTGAATGCTTTTCATATACACAGAAAAAAATCCATGGGTAAATCTAACCATAAAGGGGGGTTGGAATTGCACTAACTACAAATGTAGTTAGAATTACTCACGGCTTAGTTAGGAAACTATTTTTTATAGTTAGCTAAGAATTTTGTAGTTAGGTAACTAATATGTAGTTGGATTTATTATTTTATAGTTACGTAACCTATGATCACCAGTAACTCAATAGTTAGGTATAAAAAAATAAAATTTTACCCTTGACAGGGGTTCGATGGCCACAAATATCAAAATTTAGATAATTTGACCCAAGGTCAACGATAACCTAAAACTTAACCACAAAAATAGTTAATCCAACCCACAGTCATGGGTTAGCTTACTATTATATTGTGAAATTTACTATTTTATAGTTAGTTATCCAATAACTGTGGGTAAGATTTTTTTTTGTAGTTAGATTTTCGTTTCTTTTAATCAGCGTTTTACCTGCAAGGAAAAAAGGATTTTAGCATACCAAGAATAACAATTTATAAAACTTCTTCGCCGACTGCTGATTGAGGACCCAGGAATAAATTTTATAATTTTGACAATCAATGCTGTGCTGTGAAAAAATGTTTTAAATAAAAAACTTGTTTATTTTAAAAAGAAATGTATTATTTTTATTGAGAAAATTTAATTTTTGAATAGTATAATATATATTTAAAAAGGCAATACAGAAGTTACAAAAAATTATTTCAGTAAAGTTTCGGGCGGACATAAACGTTTCCGTTTGGGGAAAGAATAAACTGTAAGGGGGATTTATAAAAATGAATTGGATCAAAAAAAAAAATATATATTTTCTTCTTCTAAAACAGGAAAGGATTGATAATACATGTTTAAGGCATACAAAAAGTACTTCACAGTTTTCATATATTAAAATATCTTTGATTTTAAATAAATGTATTGATTTTGAAAGTAAAAAATAACCGACTTTGTAAATGATTCCTTTCATAGTTACTTTATTTGTGAAACTGTAGACTTTATTTTCAGATATTTGTTTTAGAGTATATTCTTTAATTGACAAAAATTGTATTCTTTTAAAATATAACTTATTATTTATTGTGTCGACCAACCCTATTGTCGATATCAAACTTCCTAGTATCTTCCCAAACCGCATTTAATTTAATTGTTTTAACAAATTTATGAAATGTGTTTATTTTATCAAAAGGATTTTTTAAGAACATCATTAATTTTTTTTCTTCCTTACTTTTATTTAATTCATCCTTCCACAAGTTATTTTCCAAATAATCTGCTATTGGAGAAAATAAAATATTTGATATATCATCGACAAGATTTTGTACATCGTTTCTTGTAAAGTTTGATTTGCTATGTAAGTTACTAAGAAATTTAAGTACAATTTCTTCAAAATCATAAATTGGAATCTGCGAATCAACAATTGTCTATTATTTTATTTTCTTGATTTAAATCATTAACTCCCAATAAAGGAATGTCCTGAATAATTACTGCTGTTTCAACTGAATTTGATATGCATGAATTCGCTTTTTTATAGTGCCTTTTAAAAGTTCTTAAACACTGAAAGTGATGGCCGCAGTGAACGCAGTGAAAAAAAATACTTGACGGTGTTAAATTGTGCATAAATTTGAAATGAATCGCTAAGGAATCTACAGTTTTACAAATTTTTAGGCATTTGAAGCAAGAAACCATTTTGTATGAAAATATAATATATGTAATATATAGGTAAAATAATTTAATAATAATGAAAAAAATATTACTCTGATTGAATATACGTAAAAATTGTTTTTGTAAAAAGATACCATTAATTTAAATCAATATGATTGTGTTCATCAAATAAAATAAAAAAGTATGTAATAATTATAGATTGTCATGCAATTATTACTGAAGATCTTTAATTAAACAAAAAACGTTAGGGGATGTTTTATCTTCCTTCAATTTAATGTGATAAAAATACCTTCGAATGAAAAGCCAAAATTCTACACTGTCGTTGGGATCCTTCAGACTTAGAGCATGGAAAATTTTGAAGCATGTATCAAAACAGCTTGGAAACAAGGCAAATCATACTTTATTTCATCGTAATATACGTAGAACTTGGCGTCGCTCAACAATTCACCTACAGCGATAATAAGTGGCTGAAGCGTCTCACCTCGTTGAAACAAACCCCTCTTTGACTGCTCCAATTGATTCTGAACATCGTTGATACTAACTACGTGTAACAAAAATGAAAGCTGTGCATCTTTAATTGTTGACCTATTCAACACCTTATCGCTATTTATCTTCCGCTTTATATTTGGTCTCAGCAAAACATGCAGCAGAAGTGCAATCAGTTGATCTGACCCTATATTAGAAGTATGTAAATTGATTAATGATTTAAATTGATGATGAAAATTTTTTTTGATGAAGCATATTTATTAAACAAGTACAAGAATCCATAAAAAGTTTTCAAGATATAAGTCTTTTACTTGTTTAATAAAGATGCTTCACAAAAAATATTTCAAAAATTTTGAAACATACCTTTGATGTTTTTATTTATTGCTTGCAAATACGGTATACTTGATAAATCCTTCACTTTTTCATTCGGAATAGGTATGATTTTTGGTTTAAAATAATTCCATTTCTCAACTATTGAGGGCGAATTTTGATATAAATATTTAAAATCGATATCAATCTGTAATTTTGCGTACAACAGAAAAAGAATACAACGTCAGTATGTACAGAACATAAATTTTCCAAATAAACAAACTTACCAGGTTGTACCCAAGCGAGTGTGTCAAAAGAGGCCACTTTCGGATGACCTCAATAATACCACTGCCTTCAATATTGAGATTTTCATTTCTTCGTTTATTATAGCACTTCCTCCAATTCTCTTGTACATCATTCCAAGGTTCACAGAACACCTTTAGCCACTCATGAGCTTTTGTAATATCTTGTAATATTAAAATAGTTACAATCAATTTTCATTCTTTCAAATTATTTTTACCTTTTTCGTCTTCGCAAAGAATACTTTTAGGTGGCTTTGGTGACTCTTTGACAGGTGAAATAGTTACCATTTCAAACTCGCCAGTTTTGCGAAATCGTTTTAAAGTATTATAATATTTGTCGTAGAGTTTACCAGAGTTTTTTTTCCCATTACTGTTAAAATAAATATCCTACGAACAAAATTTTATTATTCTGAAACATTTATTTAAATTATTTGTCTTGTTTACCTTGTTGTCGTTGAATTGGTTTTCAATATCAGTTGAAACTTTGTCAAATAAACTTTTTGTAAATTGTATTTTATTTTTTATGGCCCAGCCTACAATAGCATCCACTAAAATTTTGCGGGTCGCATCATTGAGGTTCGTTGTTTCTTTAAAAACTCGATGTACGTAGTCACCAGTAGGATGGTTTCGTAGAATTTTATCAAAATCCTATATAAACTTGAAGAATGTAATTTTGAAAGTAAATAATAAATGCCAAAAGTTAGAAATCGTATTCCATACTTAAGAAATATATTTCAGATCCGAAGCATTCATGCTGTAATTGCGTACCTGGACGTTGGTGAAATTCCTCTAAATCAGTGAATGTTTTTAAAAAAACGGTTTCGCAAGTTTGTAGGTTTTCGTATCCCTGAAATATTAATTTAAAATTTTTATATGATTAAGCAATAACTTAATTAGTTTTTACCTCTGCCTTTCTCCACTTGGTCAAGCAATATCGAAACTCTGCCTTTTCTCCAATTTTTCGACTTCTAAAAAGATGCGTTAGATCTAATTCTGTCACAAATCGTAATCTTCTTTATGTAATGTCTTCAGCTATTTGAAAGAAAGCAAAATAAACACTGAATGCACACAATCCAATCTTCAATTTGCGCTTGTTGTCAGTAGTTATAGTGCATTAACGGACGGACAGACAAACAGAAGGACACTAAAAAACAAACAGGCCAGGTTCCTGGCGCTCCAAATTGCTCATTCGTTTAGTCAATAAGCTTTATGCCGCGGACAAACTATGCGGTGGTGCGTACAGGTAGCAGATTTTACGTTGGGGCACATGGAGGGCTCCAATTTTCACCTCGTTTTTACCTTATTTTGCACAAATTTGACTGCCTGTCTGTCGCACGAGCTGGCATTATGTCCGCGGCCTAAAGCTAATTGACTGAAAAGGATTAGATAAGTTGGATCACTAATATTGGAGTCTGTGTAACCTGGCTAGTGCATTAAGAAGTATGCAGGGTAAAATAACTTTTATTATTAGATATGTATAATATCTTACCTTTAAATTCATCCAGCAAGTGGCTAAACTTCCATTTTCTTAATAGCTTAGCGAGTTCGTCCGGCGCTTGATTTTCCTTGGCAGATTCTTCTGGATCCATAATGTTGGTTGAAAGCAGCTTCACGAAAAATAACAACACACGCACAATTAACAATCACTTAACTTTACATCGAATCGCAACTGTCGTTTTTGTTTTTGTCGCAAGCAACAGTGTTGCCAAAATATCATATTGCAAAAAGGGGACAAAAAAAAACAAAGAGGGACAAAATTATTTTTATTTGCTTAGAACAAAAACCATTTTATAAGTTATTAAAAATAAAAAAAATTACACAACTGGACAGATAAGAAATATTTATAGAATATGTAATTATTACCCAAGTCAAAGCTTTACTTTTTCTTAGATTTATTAGAGTTTTGAAAAAATAAAAGACTTCTCAAACTCTATTTATTTATTTTTGCATACCTAGAAAGCAAAAATTGTTGTCCCAAGCATAATTTTAAAGAAGTGTAAGCGGGGGCAAGCATCAGCAAAAGTCTATTTTTCTATACAAAAGAGGTTCATTTTTCAAATGCACTTTTATCACAACAATTTTTAATAAATGTATAAAAGCAACACTAATATTGTATTTTTGAAATAATTTAAGTACCTACCACTTGCCCAATAGATTTTATAAAGCTAGAAAATCACTTGTATATTACTATTAACAAAGTTAAAAATACCCTTAATTTAAATAAATAACGAAAAAAATTAAAAAATGATCACGCAACGCAACACTGTTCAAAACAAAAAGAAATAAAGAAAAAACTCATAATAACTCGTTGCTTTCGTCGTTCTGTGCAACGCGCATGCGCATGCAACAGTGCAAGGGTTACCAGCCTTTGTTTTAAAAATATAAATATTAAAAAATTAAAATTTGGGAATAAGTAATGTTTTGTAAATATTATTGATTTCAGTCATTTTTTTGTGTTATTATGTTACTATTTGTTATGTTACTCTTTTATTTCAATTAAAACATTTAAAATTAAAAAAAGATTAAAACGATTACAATAATTTTAAGCTATGAAAACTATTTAGAAATTGTAACAACTAAAACCATAACATACAGAAACAAAAAAACATTAGTTATTTTAAGAAAAGCTACAGCAACTTAACCAAATTAATGAGACTTACTGTTGTTATACGAGCCCTACCCACAAATAATTGGTACAGCTGCATTTTTGAACATAGTAGTTTGTTTACCAAATGTTTAAAAATTTATCGCATATTTTTTTTTTGTGAATTTCAATTTTTTATTACAGTTTATTATTTCTTTTCCTAGAACACATAACAAAATTTCGATGCAGAAGAGTAAAAAATATTTTTTAATATGAATTGTAATTCAGTTTTTTCATTGCGCAACTTAAATTGACCATTAAAAATTGGTACAGTTAGAAAATGTAAGGTTAATATTGTGTTACATCGCCTTTGGCTTTAATGACGGCCTCCATTCGTTTTGATATTGTATTTACAAGACCGTATCACTCGTCTGGAGTTATTGAGTTCCATATTTCCAGAATTTTATGTTTTAAGCTGTCAACAGTTCTTTGTGGATCGTTTCGCAAACGGCGTTTCATTATCGCCCAAAGCGATTCGATGGGATTAAGGTCTGGACTGGATGAAGGCCAATCCAGAACCTTAATACCTTTATTTTGCAGCCAGTTTTTTGTTGTCCTAGCGGTATGGGAAGACGCACCGTCTTGTTGAAACGTAAATTCTTCAGAGGAACTTATTTGAGATACCGAAGGAAGTAAATTGATTTCCAAAATATCAATGTATTTTTGCGCATTAACGATACCGTCAATAAAATATATGGGCCAACGCCTTTTGAAGACATGCATTCCCATACCATAACACTCGCTGGAAATTTCACCGTACGCTTTAAGCAATCTCTGTGGTACACCTCTTTTTTTGTTCGTATGACTCTCTTTCTAGAATCGCCAACGCACACATCGAACTTGGACTCGTCGCTAAATATTATTGTATCCCACTGCCGTTGAACCCAATATCGTTTATTTTTAGCCCATAATAACCGCTTTTTCTTTTGTAACGTAGTAAGTAAAGGTTTTTCTTTGGCCTGAAAAAAAAAATGTATAAGAAATTTCAGGTTATATAAAATGTAACTTTTTAACATACCTTGTAATACTCGAGCTTATGAATGTTTTGTCGGGTACACTCGCGACCAACGGACTTTCCAATCTTTTCTGACCATATCGCTGCCAAATTTCGAACTGTACTTCGTCTGTTTTTCTTTACAATAGTCGCTAATGCTCGTAAATCACGACTTGTCAATTTTGAACTTCGGTCACATTTGTTTTTTTTTACTTCAATTGATCCATGTAATTTGTATATTTTTATAATTTTTACTACAGACGATCGTGATAAATTTAAATCTTTCGAAATTTGGCCAAAACTTTTCCCAGCACTATGCCTTTCGACAATAATTTTGCGAATTTCTTCGCAGATTGGTCTTCCACGCACCATATTGAGCGTTTAATAGAAACACTAGGACTAAGACTGCATAAACATTTTGTAATCTCTCTCAAAATAATAGTTAACTGTTAATAATGTCACACAAATGAAAAAATTTGAGAACATTGCAGTTGTTCTCAAACTTTTATTACTGTACCAATCCTAAGTGGTCAGTTTAATATTCTTAAAATATGCTTTGCTTCACCAAAACAATAGTGTTGGTATGTATGAAATTCTCAAACATAAAGTTTTTTATGTAATTTAATAATAAAAAAAAAACGAGCTAAAATAGAAAAATAAAACCAACACAAAAATGTTAAAGCTAATACTTAAATAAATTGCCAAAAAAATCATTTTGTAAAATAATGCAGCTGTACCAATTATTTGTGGTTAGGGCTCGTATATAACAGTTATTTTTTAGATATTCTTGTTGTGGCAACAATTACTTAACCTACAGTGATGGGTTAAATTTACTATTTCTATAGTTAAGTTATTGTTTTGTGGTTTTTCAAACTAGATTAAGAGTTACTTAACCTACAGACAAGGGTTTGATTAACCGTTCTTATATTTGCGTATTTTTTAAACATGTTTGCCTGTGAACTAAAAACTATACATGTAATATAATTAAAAAAAAAAGTAATGCTTTTATAAGAACAAAAAATCTGACCCATGACAATAGTAAATCTAACCAATGCCTGTGGGTTATATATCAATTGGAGTAGTAAATTCAACCCATAGGCATGGGTTAGCTCACTATAAAATAGTAAGCTAACCCATGGCTGTAGGTCACGTAACTATTGACATACTTAGTAAGAATAACTACAAAAATGATCCATTAACTTTTTATAGTAAGCTAACCCATGACTGTGGGTTGGACTTACGGCTGCAATAGTTACGTAACCCACTGTCATGGGTTCGATTTACTATAGCCATGGGTTAGATTTTTCGTTCTTATAAAAGTATTATTTTTTTTTGTTAATTATGCTATAATATTATTTAGTTTATAAAAACAAATATTTAATATAACAATTATACCCACTTAAAACATCTATTTACCAGTTAATAAGACTAATTATAGTAATAAATATAGTTTTTAGTTTCATAGTAAATCTAACTACAGATTGTAGTTAGATTAACCCACGATTTTTCTTTCTGTGTATGGAATATTGGAGTACTCCGTAAATTTGCCGCTGGGATATTGTGCAAAAAGTAGGGGAGAATGGGGTATTGTGAACCACGTTTTTATTTTGCTCGATATCTTACATAACAAATACATAACAAATACCAGAAAATTTGCAAATTGTAATAAAGCATGGTATTCTATGTGAACAAACGTAAATTGTGACCATAACAGTTTTATATTGTTTTTGTTTTTCTTTTTTCATGTTTTGGTTGTTTGCTAAAAATCAATGTTTTCGAGATTTCCAAAAATGATAACTTAATTAATTTAGGTAAAACCAAACAATTACTATACAAAACTTTATTAAAAACTGGAAATGACAAATACAGTAATTTCAATTGAAAAATTAAAAAAAAATTATCTAGGCTAGATCAACCAGATACAAAATTTGGGCAGGTGAAAAATAATCAATCTTTGTACCTTCTTTTGCATAATAACGTGGCATGGTGGCAGAAAATTAAAAAAATACAGAAACATTTAATAATCATATTTGTTTATTTATTCACATCCTCCATTTTGCATAAAAAAATCATGAACACACCAAAAGTGGCTTATGATTCCTCACAAGCAATGGCTTGCAACATGGCGTTGTGTGAGTGACTTGTTGAAATGTCATGCACAATGCACTGTCTTTAAGAGTGGATCTACCACCTTGTTCAAAAAGAAAGGTTCATTTATTGAAAAAAATTAAAGTACAAGTTTATTCATCCAAACCAATATTGTCGCCTTCAAAAGTAGTCCCCGTCGGTTGCAACGCACTTATGCCAGCGCTTGATCCAGTCACGGAAACCGTTCTGGAACACGGTTTTTGGTATGGCCTTCATAGCGTTCACCGATTTTTCCATGACCTCTTCTTTGCTGGTGAAACGCTTTCCTCGAAGCGGTTTTTTGACTCTATCGAACAGGAAAAAATTACACGGATCCAGGTCAGGTGAATTTGCCGGCTGCTGGATGGTTATCGTGTTGTTTTTGGCCAAAAAGTCACGAATAAGATGAGCATTGTGCGATGATGCATTAACGTGGTGCAAAATCCATGATTTATTTTGCCACAACTGCTGCATTTTTTGGCGAATTGCTTCATGTAAACGCCTCATAACGGCCGAAATAATACTGTTTATTGATCGTTTGACCATCTGGCAAAAATTCATGATGAACTACAACAGTGTAGTCCATGAAAACAGTGAGCATCGCCTTCATTTTTGAATGAAAACGACGTAGTTTCTTCGGTCTCGGTTCGTCTGACGATCGCCATTCACTCGCCTGATGCCTGATTTGCGTGTCATACTTGTATACCCATGTCTCATCAGCAGTAATGATGGATTCGATGATACTTGTATACCCATGTCTCATCAGCAGTAATGATGGATTCGATGAATGATTCGTCGTTATCGACCATTTCCAGCATATCTTTCGCGATAGCAACTCGGTCTCTTTTTTGCATGAAATTGAGTTCTTTCGGTACCAACTTCGCAGCGACACGTCTCAAGCCCAATTCATTCTTCAAAATGTTCTGAACTAATCCAATTGAAATACCGACGTCCTCTGCTATCTCTCTAATCGTCAATTTGCGATTTTTGACCAACATTTCTTTGATTTTTTCAACATTTTCTTCGGTAGTTGAACACGATGGCCGCCCGGTATGAGGGTCGTCTTCTACTTCGTCTTGGCCACTCACAAATCGGTTAAGCCACTTGTTTGCCTTCTGATACGATAGAGCAGAGTCACCGTAACATTTCACCAACATTTTACGCGTATCGGCGCAGTTGAAACCATTTTTCACACACAAATTTGATACAAACTAGTTGCTCAATTTTTTCTTCCATCGTAAAAATCGAAGACACGAAAAAAGTTGTTGTAAACAAAACACTGGCACTTTACCAAATGTCAACGAGAAACTCTGATATTTGGCAGCCTTGTCATAGACACATGTGGCAACCTACTAATTTTCGAATCGGACAGTTAAGTCCGGTTCACAGTGTGAATGAACCTTTCTTTTTGACAAATGATGTTACAAACTACCGGCCCATCTCGAAGATGCCAAATGTTTCTAAATTCTTTGAATCCATTATTAAACCTAAGCTATACGGGTATAAACCTAAGCCTAAGGAACAACATGGCTTTGTTTCTGGTAGGTCAACTGTGACTAATCTTGCTCTTTTTTCTAATTTTTGTATCTCTGTCTTTGAATCTGGCCACAAAGTTGATGCCTTGTATACTGATTTCTCGATACATTTGATAAAGTATCTCATAATATTCTGATTGTAAAATGGGATGCCATTCGGATTTCTTCAATTGGATTAAATCTATTTTAAATGGCAGAGTGTGCTATGTAGCGATAAATGATATTCACACTTGGTTTGGAAGTACCTCTGGTGTTCCTCAAGGGAGTATTCTTGGGCCTCTGTTATTTGTATTATTTATAATTGCTATATGCAAATATTTTTATAATTCGGAATTTCTTTTATATGCAGGTGACTTAAAGTTTTTTAGTAGGGTTAGGAGCTTGGCGGATGCTGACTTGCTGCAATTTGACCTTAATAATGTTTCTGATTGGAGTACTCGCAATGGGTTGCCATTGAATATTAGTAAATGTTTTAATGCTTTGTATAGCAAATATTCTAGTTGTATCAGTACAACCTACTCTATGTCGGATCTACCATTAAAAAAAGTTGTTAATATTCGTGATTTGGGAGTAAAACTAAGTTCACGTTTGTAGAACATCTGAGTTTCATAGTGCCTAAAGTTTATTCTCTCCTAGCCTTTATTCGGAGAAATAGTGTATAATTTCAGGACTCATACTTTAAAAGCACTTTACAATTCATTTGTTTGATCACGGCTGGAGTACGCTGCTTTTATTTGAAATCCATTGTTTGCAATTCATTGGTTGAGATTAGAAAGAGCTCAGAAGATAGCCACAAAATATATGTTAAAGCCTTCGCGTTTTTATGCAAACTTACCTTCTTATAATGCTCGATGTTTGTTAATGGGCTTAAAGTCTCTTGAGGCGAGTAGAAAAATAAAATCTTTGTTATCTGTATACGACTTAATTGAGTTTAATATCGAACACTGCACTTAATCTATCAGTAGAAATTTCTCTGAATGCAACTGAGAAATGTAACTTAAATGAATGTTAGCCGTTCTCTCAAAATTAACGTTTTAATTTTCGTAAAACATTAGATCTATTGACTATCTGGAGTATTTGACATTGCAAATTTATGCAATTGTAAAAATTTGCCATCAGTCGGGATACTTGTTGCAAAGATTGAAATTAAGAGCTGATTACTCGCTGACTCTTTAATGAATTTTTATTTGGGTCCTACCGTTTATTTCGATTCTTTATTTACTTATTTTCCATGTCTTTGTTTCTATCGACTTTATTTTTTTGACAATCAGCTGTTGCTTAGAGTTCAGTATTGCATATGTATAGTAAATATAAACTATGGAGAATTTGCATATTACACAAGCATAGTAAATGCATCTCTGTATATTTTGTTAGTGTAGAGTAAAAATATACTCTACCATTTTGCAAATGCTATGGTGCAAGACCATTTGCACCTGATTGTGAATAGCCCTATTAAGAAATATTGACTAACCACTTGTTATACTACTTTTTTATATTCAAAGAGATACTTTTTACTCTCGCAGTCATGGTTAAGTGAACGTGGTGAAATCAATCAATCAATTCTGACATGTGTTGTGTTTTTGTTTTTAATGATACAATTTCCGACTGGGTACAATTTTATTGCCTATTTATTAGCTTTTAGCTGAGTATTTCTTTTTAAAATAATGCCTAGAATAATATATTAAGAATTTTCACATTTGGTCGTTACAAAAATGTTCTGAAAGTGAGAACAATTTTTACACATTTGAGCTTTGTAAAATTGTATTAACCCGTATTAACCCGTTTCATGCCAAATGGCATGAATTTTTTTACTGTATTCCATGGCTTGTTTTTAGTGAGTCAATCAAGCAAGCTTTCAAAGAAACATGTTCTATCGTAATTTTTTTCAGCTCTTTCTAAATCCGGTAACAGAATTGTTCTACCTGCCGCCATTTTTAAACCATGGCAGCTGAAAGCAGAACAAATGTGAAATTTTTAATTTTTTTTTAAATAATCGTAAATTTGAACAAGAAGTCACTTCGATATGAGGCTAATACCTCATATCTGGTGGCATAATCGATTTTTCTTAACGATAGGACCGATAATGTAAGGAAATAAGCGGCCATAATCACACATAATGACGATTCGTGACCAGCGACTCCTAAAACTCCTATAAGCAAAATTTAGTGTAAGTCGGTTAAAATTTCTTGAAAATCTTGAATTTTGCAAACCCGAGTTATAATTCACGATCAGCGACCCCGGAAACCCTTATATACCAAATTTGGACCAAATCGGTTGACTTGGTAAACTCGTCACTTTTTGCGTGGCTATGGCCGCCATCTTAAGTCCGCCATCTTAAATCTGAAACTGAATTTTCTTACATTATCGGTCCTATCTTTTAGAAAAAAATTGAGATACGAAGTAGTAGCCTCCTATCGAAGTGACTTCTTGTTCAAATTTACGATTGTTTCACATTTGTTCTGCTTTCAGCTGCCATAGTTAAAAAATGAAGGCAGATAGAACAATTCTGTTGCCGGATTTTCAGAAAGAGCTAAAAAATTATTTATTAAAAAATTGATTGACTCACAAAAAAGCAAACGATTGAAAACAGTAACAAATGTATGCTATTTATCATGAAAGGTTAAAATGAACAAAGCCTTAAAAGGTTAATAAGAATTTCTTTCAATTTGGAAATAATTCCTTAAAATATATTTTGATTATATTTTGAGGATTTATAGTTAGTCTCTCTAAAAAATTATTTCTACGCATGCTATAAGGCTTGTAAAAAGTCTAAGCTTTCGAGTGAAGGGTGCTAAAATTTTAATGCGAAAAGTGAAAGGGCACGGTAAACTGTCTTTTCATGCTTTCTTAATAAAATATCAAAAATTGGTGTTTTTACGTCCAGCCGTTTAGACGCTACTGCTTCTTTTAAGCGATGCGAGCGTTTTTCTTATATTTTTCCCAACGTGCGATGTCAGCTGCAGAAGGTAAACAGATAATTTGTTAACACGCAGCATAATACAGTGAAACTTCCCTAACTCGAACTTCTCTAACTCAAAATTCTCCATTACTCGAAGTAGTATTCGTGCCTTTTGCTTTCCCCAAGGTATTTTTCTTATATTTTGAACTCTATAAGTCGAATTTCCCTAACTCGAATTTTTCCTCAACTCGAACCGAAATCTCATTCGTATTAGGAAGACTTTCATACATATTCATCTCCATAACTCGAATTTCTTTGGAACACATGTTTTGTTTTTGTTCTTTACTGGCAGGCAGTTCATTTTTGGGGGATTTTCAAAATTTTCAGAGTTTGTGTGGAATGCTAGTTTGTGCATTCAAATATTTTTTGCACAGGTGTTCGTGTTTTTTCTTTGACTGAGGGTAAATGTGGAAGTGTAGCGAATTACTTAATTCATTCAAAAAGAAAGTTGAAAAGCTTAACGATTAATCAGAAATTCAGATAATTGAGGAAGTAGAACAATTATGTGTTCCTCAAAGCACATTATCAGCAATTTTAAAGAAGAAGGAGAGCATAAAAGAAGTTAAAGTAAAAGCTAACAGTGAACGAAAACGCATTACTAATTCTACATGTGAAGATATAGATGAATCCATGATTCAATGGGTAACTACAGTAAGGTCAAAGAATTTACCTTTATCCGGCTTTATCATAAGAGAAAAAGCCAAACAGTTTGCAGAGGCTTTTGGGTCATTCTGACTTCTCAGACTTGACAAATTTAAGCAGCGTCACAATATCGTCTATAAGACAGTAAGTGGTGAGAGTGCGACTGTAAGCCTTGAAACATGCGAAAATTGTAAGTCAAATAAGTTGGCTACGCTTTTGGAAGAATATGAGGAGCGAAACATCTTTGACGCCGATGAGACAGGTGTATTTTACAAATGCATCCCAAACAAGACGCTTACTTTTCAAAATGATAAATGTTTTGGAGGAAAATGGAGTAAAAAAAGAATAACAATTAGGTGCTTGCAACATGGATGGGTCTGAGAAGTTGAAATTGGTAATTATCGGAAATATGAAAATCCTCCAGCCTAAAAAATGCAACATCTCTGAACGTTGACTATTTTGCTTATAAAAAAGCTTGGATGACAACTGACTTCTTTGAAAAATGGCTTCCTAAACTTGACAGAAAATTTGGACTGCAAAACAGAAAGATTTTACTTCTCATCGACAACTGCATAGCACACTCGAGGGATATGGGAGCTGAACAATATTAATCTCAAATTTTTTCCTGCAAATACGACGTCAGTATTGCAGCCGATGGATCTAAGAATAATCAAAAACCTTAAGGACCACTACAGAAAAAGTAGTGTCCAACAAATTTGGACATCTTGTGCAAAAATTTTCAATGAAATTTCGTGGGATGAGTACATAAACATCGATGAGGATGTATGCGTGACGGATTACTTAACAGATGATGAAATTTGAGGAGAAGTCATCCTAAAGCGAGTTGGAAATTCGCAAGGTAAGTGTGGCTCGTTTCACAGTATTCAAGAAGATGTAAATTGACTTTATGGTTAGATGAAAGTGGGGAATCTGATGATAATGAAGAAGTTGAAGATATTCCACCGCCAACAATTCCCGAAGGAATTCACTTCGCAGAACGGGTCAGGACTTTTATTGAATCCAGGAGCGATGTGCCAGACAATGTTCAGAAATCAATAAATATAATTGACAATTTTATGCAAAAAGAGAAATATGTGTGCAAAATACAGAAACAAAATTACTGAATACTTTAATAAACAAATATTTACGTATATGTGTAAAATACGAATAAAATTACCGAGTACTTTTACAAACAATAAAATACATATTAAAAAAAAATGAGGTAATAATTTTTCTCCATATCTCGAATTTTCCGTAATTCAAAGCGAGATTCCGGTTACTTGACACTTCGAGTTAGAGATGTTTCACTGTATAAGCCAATCTACAACTGCTCACTGTTCTATCAAGGCGCATTGATGATTTTATTAGGTTATTTCCAAAAATATATAACTAATTTCATCATTCTTCACCGAGTTCTTCAATAAATTATCCTTTATACCGCACAATAGCCAAAAGCTATTATATTTTTGGAGATTTTTCAAATAAAATCTACAAAGAGGATAGAAGATGAAAAGTTTTCATGCTAAAGTTTTGATATGTATAAACTGATTGCAAAAGGATTATTTTTTTCCCTATTGCTCAAATTGCTATCGTCTTTTGTATCGTAAGAACCCCAAGAATTGAAATACTCGGTTCAAAAAAATTTGTTTTTACAGTTAAAAACAAAAACGGATGGAAGATGAAAAGTTCTTATCCTGAATTTTTTACTCAAAAATCTACTTTCATGTGGTATATCGATTGGCAGTATGCTCAAGTGCGAAAAAAAGTGATTTTTGTATGAAAATCAGAGTTCTAAAACTTACCCCAAAACAGAAGTTATCATCCTGGATTCTTGGCATGTGAAAGCTGGTGCCAAAAGAATGATTTTGTATCTTAATCTGTAAATTGCTATAAATCGTCCTTCATACCGCAAAACTACCTAGAAATGAAATACTCGGTTCAGTAAAATTTTTTTTTTGTCAGTTAAAAACAAGAAAAGGGTGAAAGCTGAAAAGTTCTCATTCTAAACTTTTGCTCAAATAGTAACCAACACTGCACGAAGAGAGTAAAACATTCAAGCAATAGAACAATAGAACATTGTCATGTTATAATCTGATAAGCACGATTCGAGTACATAAATGCGTTCCTTCGGTAAAAGTTCTGTTTTTATTACGTTTTATTCATAGTTTCCTACCAAAAAAGTTTTAAAACATTTTAACACAAACAAAATTATTACAAATAGACAAAATTTACAATTTAACTCATATTAAATTATACATTATTTCGTATAATTCTGTTGAGTTTTTTAATATAAAAATCCCATTTTGAAAATAGAGCTTTGGAAAAAGAAAACATAATTGAGGAATATTGTTGTGAGGAAATATGAAGATTCCTGCACTACCTCCAAAAGAATGTCCAAATTTTCTATCCGATTGTATTTCTAATAGTATCACAAATTAATTCTAAGAATTCTAAAGAATGTCTAAATTTTCTATCCGATTGCATTCCTAATAGTATCACAAAGTAATTCTATAGGTTTAAGAAAAGAGTTTTGAGGTGGACAGCTTCATGCACGATACGTTCTATACATCATTGTATCAAGCATTTAGATAGAAAGAGCGAACCCTTAAGTTTCCATCGTAGTCTTAAGTAGCCTTAGCCGATTAATGGTCCAATTCAGGCCCGTAGCCAGGATTTACCTTAGGGTGGGGGGTTTTGATAAAAAAATCTATAAGTAGATACCAGTAATAACTGAAAGAAAGGATATGAAAATTTTTAAGCAAATCCGTTTTCTTTGAAGACTATTTGTGAATATGCCTGTTTTTAAATGACCATAAGATAGATGAGAAGAGTTTATTTAATTTTTTTTTTACAAATCAATTTTGAGTACTAAGTGTTTTGATTTTTGCCTATAGTTTGTTGAAAAATGGTCCAAATTAAGAATTTTGAATTTCTTTTAAAAAGCATTATTCCGAAAATTAGCACAAACAGTAAAAATGTCTGTTACGAAATTTTACTAATTCAACAATATTAATGTGAACGGTAAAAATGTTAATATTAAACTAAATACTCTGCTAGATTAATTTTTATAAAAAAAAACAGTATCTTTTTTTGAATATTTAAGAATTTAATCGGTTGTGGACTTATATTTAAATTATTTGCATATTAAAAACACTAAAAACAAAATTTTTTGAACTTCTAATTTGTTTTTGAATTTTTTAATATAATAAAAATAAACATTTTTAAAATGCTGAAGCTTAAAAAACAGTAATTGTTAATTTTTTTTATGAAAATTTGTAACATAATTAAAAAATCATCAAATCATTATAAAATTGGACTACCAAATGTTTTACAAAAATATTTTCATATTTAGATTTAAGGTGATTTTTCGAAACCTGTTATTTGGAAAAGGCTAACTTTTCGTAACTTTTTCGTAACATTTTCGTTAAGACTCGTTACGAAATCGTTACGAAGTCGTGTTAACCGCTTCATACGATATTCCTTACGATTTCGTAACAAAATCGGATTCCGAAATCGGAAAGATTGTGAAATTTTTGTTACGATTTCGTTAAGAATATTTCGAAATCTTTCCGATTCCGAAATTCGATTTCGTTGCGAAATCGTAAGGAAAATCGTATGAAGGGTTTGACACGACTTCGTAACTAAGTATCGTAATGGTTTCGTAACGAGTCCTAACGAAAATGTTAGGAAAATGTTACGATTTCGTTCAGACAGTTCGAAAGAAAGGAAATTTTACTCTGTTAGCATTTTAATATGTCGTACAAGCCGTCGCATAACAACATTTTATATAAATTCGTATAAAAAGTAATACTGTTCCGATATTTGCGTAACGAAATTGTAATGATTTCTTTAAGACAGCTCAAAATAGTGACGAATTAGTCGGAATTTCGACATAGTCGTCAACTATGGTTTGCTGGGTAGATATGGCATAAAAAATGTCAAGCTAATTTTCTTCAATTTACAAAATTATATTCGTTCTAGGTATAACTTTTATATATATATTTTACTGGATATCAGGGACTTTTTGAGCATTGAAACTGATTTTTAATATACCAACTCCTTGGAGATGAATTCCAATATAATGATTATGACTCTTATAAGCAAAATTAATCTTTCACTTAGCCAAAAAAATTTTTCAATAATTAAGTGAAGTTTCAAGAAAATTCACATCATTATCACAGTTTATCTATAAAAAAATTACATTCTGAATTAAATAGTCTCATTTGTGTTAATTTTTTATACTTTCTGGACCCTAAAGGGGGACGGGGGTTTGAACACCTAAAATCCCCCCTTGTCTACGGGCCTGGTCCAATTAGTCTCGCATGGCACAGCAGCGCATGACTGAATAAGTTGCACATGAGAAATTTGTTTAATGTCATTTGCGTGTATCTGGTTATGCACAACATGATAACGCATGGCAATGCTCAGATAAAAACAGAAAATCATCTCTGAATACATACATAAACATAGAAGTTCAGTTTCGTTGTGATATTTGTGCATGCTTCATGTTTTCGACACTTGATGTTCAATAACTCGCTGCTGGAAATTGTGGAAAACAATAATTTTGTGCAATAAAATAGTCTTATAACAATTATTAAAGTTCTCCTATTTGTTTGACCAAGTGCTATGTTTAGTTGTTTTTTGCATAATCACCATTTATTTTGCTATGTGCTAGCCGCTTATCTATGTTCCATGCTCTATGCAATGCTAATTAGACCATAAGTCTTAAAGGTCGTAAATTTTCAATGAATTTTCATTGTTTCTTTTATTTTATCTGTACCAAAAAAAAAAAACAATTTCCGACTTATAATAACTTATATAAAATTTTATGATATTTCAGACTATGGCTTCAGAATTTATTTTAAATAAAATTTTTATTTAAAAAAAGTGTTTTTGAGTAGTTTTAATAAATGTAAAATCTGGAAAAAAATTCAACGTTGCGGTACCAAAATTGCATTCAAAATGAAAATTTTGTGAAGCGAAGCTTTTTACGCCTTGTTCTTTGATTTGCTTGGAGTGAAATCTGAAAAAATTTCGACAGATTTTTTCTTAGAATTTTATATGGTTTTTTGTTTCTGCGTTTTTTACTACAAGGCAATTTAATATATCTAATATAAAAAAACATTTCTTCGCCTGCCGTGGGAATTTGAACCCGTCAACCTCTGATAAGGAGTTATATACTCTATTCATTGAGCCAAACACCTTCTTTACGCAGAAGCATTGGTTCAATATTAACTGCAACTGGAGCTATGTTGCAGCACATCCAATAATCTATTAATGTATTTGTGTGGTTTGGGTAGCTGCTAAGCCACTTGCTGCAAAATATAATTAATAGATTTTTTATGGTTTGGGTAGCTACTAAAACACTTGCTACAAGAATCTAGGTGTTGTCACTTTTTCACAATTGTGGTGAATCAAGAACTTTTATTGTATACTTCTTATGAATTGTTTTGCTGTAGGACTTCAGTCGAATTTTTCCTTAAGAAGAAAATATATTCCAACGTTTTTTAAGCGAAGCTTTTTACCCCTCGTTCTGTGATTTGCTTACGTTTATTACAACAAGAAAATTAACTAATTTAATATTCATAAATATTAAAAATATTTCTTTGCCCCCGTGGGGATTTGAACTCGGACCCAATTGATCACGAGTTCTATACGCTATCCACCAGGCCACCAAGTTGTGTTAGAAATCGTTGTTGATTCAATGCTAAGTATAACAGAAGCAATGCTGAAGTAGATCGTCACAATCTATCAATAGATAGAGAATTATGTATTGACTTATGCCAATAAGATGTCACCAGCATCGGTGTGTTTTCTTTTTTCTTTATGTGAACGCGCAAAAGAAAGCACCGATGTTGGTGACATCTTCTAGAGTGTAGAAGCAAATTTGTTGTAAAAACGAAAACAGAATTCCCATAAGAAGTGCATTGAGTTTTTTGACAGTGAACAGGCAGCGAATTTTTTTTTCGCTAGGCAGTACGCTGTTGAAGGAAAAAATTTTTTCAGTGTAACCAAGTTCACAACCATGTGTGGAGAGTTAAAATGGAGCGTCGTTGGCATTACATCGATGGCGTTTTGCCAAAAAGGCCAATCTGCCATTTTTTTGGAAGGGCCAATCTAATTTTTCCGTTCAAGGTCGAACAACAAAGGGCATATCTGCATTATGAGATTAGGGCCAATCTGTATCTTGAATAGTATCAAAAGGGCCAATATGCTTGAAAAATGTATTTCTATGAATAAACACCGAGTAACTCGCCATGTAAACGTAGTATGCGTTCCATCTAGTATTGTGATAAATTAAATTTTATTTCACGTGCTTCGCGTATTGCTTAAGTTTTGTATTAAGTGCCTGCTAATTTTATATTGTATTGCCTTTTTTCTAACAATACTTATGGTTAGAACAACAGGTGGTTATACCGTAGGTTACAGAGGAAGGATGCTAATTCAAAAAGCATTGGAACGTTAAAGGTTTATAAAGCGATTTGCTTTGCGTCCTTGCTTGAATTATTAAGTGAGTTATGTTAATGTTAGCTACATTTTAAAACTGCATTTTCTTGGTATATGCTAAATTTGTGTACTAACTTCTTGCAGCAAATATGAACAAAGATGGCCCTGAAGAGGATGAAGTATCAAACAGTCAGTTGGATACGGAAGTGAAAATTAAACCGGATAACAATGAACCACAAGATGATGTTTTTATTATTATGAACTCTTGGTCTGATTAAATTAATGCTGATAATAGTTCTGGCATTTTAGTTGGTAGGTGATCACATTTTTATTTAAAACACTTACTGTTTAATTTTTCTTCAACGATTAATTTTAACATTTTTTTATGTTGTTGTTGCAGTGGGTGCTGGCGAGGACGAAACAAAAAAAGTTGGATCTGATGGGCAAAGGAAGCCTAAAGTAATCGAAAAAAAGGTTGCAAGAAAACTATGCAGAGCAGTGGGGAAAGAATATATTAACTCCAAGGGTAAAACAATTCCTGCAAGACAACTAAAACCAAGTTGCAAAGATACCTGTAAGCCAAAGTGCTCTTTGAAATTTAAACAAGAATTAAGGCAGAAAATACACCAAGACTATAGGTTGCTGAGTAATATACAAAAAAAGGAATTTCTCTTGCAATGTATTGAAAAAAAGGAGAAGGATAGAGATACTGTGGCAAGTAAAAGTAGAAGAAAATATACGAAATTATATTTTTTACCACTGGAAAATGGAATAGAGCAAGTTTGTAAGGTTTTTCTTATGAACACGTTGAATGTGGGCTCAAAAATGCTTTGTTACACAGAAAAGCATGCTCTACACATCTAGGTAATGCTTCGAAAGATAAGAGAGGGTACAGTTCTCCTGCCAACAAAACACCGCCTCATACATTAAAAGCTGTGAGAACTTTTATAGAAAACCTTCCTGCTGTACCCTCTCACTATTGCCGGAACAGCTCCACTAAAAAATACTTGCCAGAAAGTTTAGAGACTTATGCCAATGTTTACCGGATGTTTGTCGCGCACTACAAACATAGCGGCATAAGAGAAGTTTTCGAATCCAAATTGAAAACAATTCTTAACACGGATTACAACAAAGGTATTCACAATCCCAAAAAGGATAAATGTCTAACGTGTGTAGGCTTTAAAGCAGTAGAAGACTCTACCCCTTTTCAGAAACTGGCTCACGATGAACACAAACAAGAAGAGAAGGATATTGCAAAACGGTATGCAGAAGACCAAGAAAGAAGCAAACAAGAAAAACATTTTATTACCACATCGTTTGGTTTAGAAAAAGTACTAAATACTCCTCATGGGAAAAGTATACTCTTTTGTTATGCGCGAAAATACGCAATGTATAACTTAACATTTTACGAGAGTGGCACTCAGTTGACATACTGCTACATGTGGGGTCAGACTGATGGGCACCGAGAAAGCAGTGAAATTTGTACGAGCATGTGGAAATACTTGACGCTGTTAGACAATAGGGGCATACAAGAACTCGCACTGTGTTGTGACAATTGTGCAGGGCAACAAAAAAATACACCTATGTTTGTGCTACTTACACAGTTCGCTAAGCAGTCAAAGTCTTTAAAAAAAAATTCGCTAAATTTTGTAGTGCATGGAGTAATAGAAAAGGCGGTTAGGAAAAAAACTGTATACGCTCCAAGTGAGTGGCCCACTGCAGTTACCAACATCCAAATTAATCCGTTCCCTTATAAGGTAATAATTGTAAACAAAAATGTGTTTCGAGACTGCAAACTTTTTTCTATGATGTTTAAAATTGAGTCTGGAGAAAGTGAAAAGTTAAAAGTGGCATCAGTACAACGCGGATATTGGTCCAAAAATACCGTTGTTCGGGATGGAACAATTGAGGTATTTCAAAAAGCTTCGGATGAAATCCCAATGCTTTATTTTATACGGGAAATACAAAGACGATGATGCACAAATAATCAAAATAAAATAAAAAATAAGAGGAAACGAATAACAAAGAAACTGGACTGGAGAAAAAAATGAGTGAATAGCAAAGAGAAAGAAACAAACCAATTGTGCTCGGACTTATTTAAGGCTCCTCTTTCATACATCCAAGATTTGCCTTTACCAAAACAATATTACTTAGACTTAATAAATCTCTGAAATAAAGGGGAAAAGGCGTACCAGAGCGATACCATGCAGAGTATTTTGCTCTACCAATTTCAGAAGAAGTACCAGATGTGCTGATAGAGTCGGATGAGGAAGACATTTAACTGAATTTTTATCAATAATAACAATTATTATAATTCCTTATTATACTATAATTTATTTATTTATTTTATTTATTTTATTATTATTAGGAGCACTATAAGAACTAAGATCTTTTAATGTACAATATGCAGCGATAAAACAGAGACAATATTTTTTATGATAACATATTTTGATAATATCAAGAATTATAGTAACTTAAATTATAAGATTAACCTAAAATTATCATTTAAATGCGAGAAGCAAAAAAAGAATAAAGGAAGTTTGGAGATACCAGAAAAAAGAAAAAGGAAAAGTAGAGTTGAAAAAAGCTGGCAAAGATTTAGATATTAGAAAAATATTGAAATACAGAACGCCTAAATTTTGTTGTTTCCTTTATAGCTCTAACATGGCTTGGTAGAGAATTCCACAATCAAGTGGCATTAATAAAAAACATTCTCGTGGAATTGAGGTAATTAAAGCTGGGTAGGGTTAGTATGTGACTTCTTGTTGAGTGACCGAATTGAATTTTCTGAAATAAGTATGGAGGCATCTTATCTGTTAATATTTTATGCAGGAAGATACAATTTCTAGAATTAAGATAATTAATTATATCACATAGAAGAATACATTCTTTAAATTGGGAAATATAGTCAAATCTGCGTAGTCAAAAGACATATCTTGTGACTTGATTAAAGGCTAAACTTAGCTTTAATTGAGATCGGGAGTCTAATTTACTATAAACACATTCTGCGTAGGTTATTATAGGTAGTATAAGTTGAAAGACTAGTTTACGCCTCACATCTACGAGTGTAAATTCTGCTGAGACTCTGAGGTTACGTAGGATGTAATACATTTTTCGTACTACACTGTTGATATAGTCAGAGCAGGTTAATGTGGAATTGACATGAAAACCAAGATTTTTGATTTTTCTAACGACATTAAGCTTTCTGCCACTTAGAATCACATCCGGAATATCTTCTAAACAAACATTATCTTTACTCATAGGTAACACATATGACTTAGAGGCATTAAGGTGAAGCCCATTGCTAGTAGCCCACTGCTCTACACTTTTTAGATCCTCGTTTAATCTACATACCAAGTCTTCCATGAGCCCATATCTGAGAAAGATGTAGCTGAATGTCATCAGCATAAGCATGCAGGGATGAATTATTGCATACGCTAAAGATATCATTTATGAAATTTGAAAATAAGAGAGGGCCAAGAACGGACCCTTGAGGTACTCCACTGCAAACAGACGCATATTCCGAAAATTTTTCGCCGACTTTTACTCTCTGTACTCTATTTGAAAGATAGTTATTTAGAAAGGACACATCGCTATCACAAAAGCCGTACAAAAATTTCAACTTCAAACAGTGGTTAACCATATCAAACGCCTTAGAAAAATCATTACGCCTTAGAAAAGCACAACATTGTTACTAGACCGTCATCGTATGCGTATCTTATATCATCCAAGACCTTAATCATAGCATTAGAACAGCTATGTCCGATGCGAAATCCCGACTGAAGCGGAGATAACATTAGCCATGATAGATTTGCAGATTTTTGATAAGCAGGATAAAATACTTATTGGTCTGTAGTCGTTGGGCTCACTCGGTGCAGTTTTTTTGGGAATAGGAGAAACGATTGCAGTTTTCCAAGAGCTTGGAAAGTGGGATGTTGTGAAGCAGTGGTTTATAATATGTGTTAGTGGACTGAGAATATATGGTAAGATATGTTTTAAAAATTTTATATGGATTCCATCTTCACCAACTGCATTGGATTTTATTTTTTGAACGATTCTTCCAACATCGCTTACACTTACTGCGGAAAGTACAAATTCTTGTTCAATATGATATCTAGGGGTGATCAAGTTGAAATTACTAAGGTTTTGAGTACATGACAAAAAATAATTATTAAGGACATTAGGTTCAATATCGCAATCAGATTTTATATTGCAACCAATGCAAAGTTTTTTGACATTGTTCCATAAAACCTTGGATGGAAGAGATGTTTTGAGTTTAGAGGAGAAGTATATTTTTTTATACTGCCTGATTATACAATTCGATTCATTTCTTGCACATTTATATCTTTCCCATCTTTCTGCAGTGGGGTTATTTTTCCACTGCCTGTGTAATCTATTACGCTTATTAATCACATTTTGCACTCGGGTATTAAACCAAGGGCAAGATGGATTTTTTATGGTGACAGTACGATATGGCACATGGTTAACAAGAAGACTATTAATAATACTCGTAAAGTTTTCCAACTTTTCATCAACAGTTCCACTATTCCAAACATCATACCATTGAATTGAACAAACATCTTGAATGAGTAAAGGAATGTTCATATTTTTAAAATCATAGTACGAGAAGGCATTTGAGGAAACAGAGCGCGTAAAGTTAATGTTTAATGTACAAAATATTAAATCATGATCTGACAGAAAATATATTTGATCAAACAGTAGAACAGATGTTAAGTCAGACACAATGAAATAATCTAAAAGGCTAGGATTATCATTAAAGGAAAACCGAGTGGGCATCACATCATTTACAACGGACAGACCGACGGACGCAATACTATCATATAGACTTTTGGTGTAATTATCCTCGCACAGGAGACTTACATTAAAGTCACCACAGATAACAAAATAGCTATAGTCAATAGAGATATCGGAAACTGAAGAAAAAAAGGATTCTAAGCTATTCAACTTGCTGGGGTTGTAGACGCACGACACAAACAATTTGGTGGAATTATCGTACACACATATATTAATAAACTCAACACTGCAATTTACTGATTTTTGAATCAGTTTAGCCTTAAGATTCCTACGACAATAAATAGCAACCCCACCCCCCCTTCTATCTAACCTAACATTTCTGATAATATTATAGTTATCAATACAATAAACAGAATCAGTCACATCATTACAAAACCATGTTTCAGATACACAGATTATATCTACAGCCGACTCTTGAAACACATACTTCATGTAATCCAGCTTGTTTGAGTTAAGGCTTCGTGCATTTAAGTGAACAATTTTTAAGCCTGTGTGTCTTCCACATATGTATAACATTCACAAGAGCTCTATTATTAACGCCACGATTGTTTATATTAGGTTGAAACATACAGTTTAAAGTAAAGTATAATGGAAACACAAACAACAGACATGCTGGCACAGTAACAAAAACGACAAGGTATATTTAATATTCCTAATAAGCAAAGCACTTCATAAGCATACATATAAAGTAAAGCACTAAGATAGATACAGATCAAAGATGACAAGAATGTGATAAGAGTACCAGAGATGAGTACCAAAAGATTAATAGAGTAGTAGGCAAATAAGAGAAAACTACATATAAACGTAATAAATTAAAAGAGATCGTTCTTGCTTTATTATTTGTTGTTGTTGTTGTTGTTCTTATAATATTGTTATGTTGTGTTGCTTAAGGTTCCAGCGACGCAGTCAACGCTTTCTACGCTGTTTACTTGATTAGCCTCACTATCACGAGATGCTCTCACGTACACACGCCCACGCAGCGTAAAAACAGCGAAAAGTTTCTTGTCTCGCTTCAGCTGATTAGCATATTGCATTATTGCACGATTTGTTTTGGTTAGGCTTTCGTGCAAATATAATTTTTCGCCTCCTCCGTACCCGATGTCGTTGAGTGTAAGCAGCCGCCTGTTTGTCTTTCGAAATGCCGCAAAAGCTTTAAACAGACAGTTGCGCTCATATGCTGTTGCAAGCTTAGCAATGATCGCAGTGTTTTTTCTGTTGTTGGTTCGAATTCTAAAGATGTCGCGCAGTCTGAGAGAGTCACAATTAGGAAGTGAGCAAACTCTGCTGAAAAGATCACCAAGGTTTTCATCTGCAGCATAGGGGATTCCGTGTATGATGACGTCTGTGGAAATAGCATCACTCTCATAATTTTCCAGATTTGTTTTCAGCACTCTCACTTCATCATTCAACATTCCTTTTACTTCAATTATAAAATAATATCTGAATAAATTTAATGATAATTATCAATTTCATAATATACTAATTTTGGTAATCGTCTAAGAGAACTTACTATTTGGTAGAAATTTAAGATTGGCCCTGATAAACAGTTCTTTGGCAATTCAGATTAAGGTTTAAAATGGGCCAATCTACCACATAGGCCCTTTTTGATCACATAATCTGTGAATCTGTGTCCAGAAGAAAGGGACAATGTGCACTCTTGTATTTTCTCAACTAAAATTATTAATAATTCGTGCAGACTTTTTTAAATTAATTAGTTTGAGCCGTTGTACTAAATTCAGATTGTCTATTGAAATAATGGAAGGTAAGTTTTTTCCAAAATTTCTGCATGATTTAATCATCCAAATCTTAAAGATAAACTTGAGAAAAGCAGATTGGTGTGGAAATTTGACATTCAACAATAAAAAGATAAGCAGTAAATATGTTTTGTGTTTTTTTTTTTACAAAAAAAATTGTATGTTATTTTTATTTATTAATCTATCAACTAAATGCAACTGCGAAAAAGCTTCGCTTCTCTCGTTTGTCCAACGATGCACCTGTGTTTTTTTTTCAATTTCAGAATGTTCCAACTTAAAAACAATAAGCTTTTTCAAAAAAGTGGGGACTGCGAAAACTGCAATGGAACAGATTTTGTCACCTGATACGATGTGGTTTAACTTACTTTTGTTGTTCACACGTCTGTGTTCTTAAATTGTAGAACATTTATTAAATAATCTTTATTAAATTTGGCCATGCCTGAATTTATTTTTTTGGTAAAAGTGATTTTTTCTGTTATCATGTTCATTTTGTTCCGCATCATTGAGTCGTCTTCTTATAAGTCTTAACGGAAAGTCTGCATTAAATTTATCATATAATCAAGAACTCTAAAGAAGAATACTACTTAGACTAAAAATGAATATATCGATCCGGTTTGCGGTTTTCTGTAGAAATGCTTTGCTATTTTTATTTGCACAAAGTTTTTTGTAGAAATTAACTACATTGAATATTTTATGGCATATTTTTGATTTTTGCCATCAATGCACAAGACGTTTTTCTAAAGTGTAGTGGGGCATCTATGTATGAAATAAAATCTATTTAAAAGAAACAATCAATCTATATCACATTCGCCCACAATTTTTGTTTCTGAAAGCTGATCGTTTAAATTTTAGTGTGTTATTTTTGTGACAAACCAAAAATTCTTTGCTTGAGTTAAAACAGCGAAAGCGAAAAAAACATATGAAAAAATTCGACTTGTTTTAATTTCCCGAAACAGTTAATTCAAAATTCAGCCATGATCACGAATATCCAAATAGAAGGTCTTCAATATTGAGTTACCACTAAAGGCCCCATTGTTATCAAAAATGCTCTATTTTTGTATGAATTTTGGCCCTTTTACAACTAAGCCAATATCATCCCTGCTGTACAGTAGTAAAGTGTCGCAAATAGAATGTTTTGTGCAGCTCTTTAATTCGTACATGACGCATTCTACACATGGCGCAGTTAGTATCGCAAACTTCTTAGATATTCGTACCATTTTATTAAATACGCTGACGCGAATGCGCATTCATCAACTCTTTTGCTTCTCAACAATCACACATCGCATTTGACGATTGCGGCCATTGAATTGGTGAACATTTCCTATACATTGTACCCACCGGATGCAGCATATTGATATCACCATTTTGTACAACGTCAAAAATGATGCTTGCAAGAAATCGAATGTCGGTGTCATTTAGGATTTATCTTATGTGCCACTCATTGCCGATCAATGTCTTGATTCTATCGTCATGCCGAAAAACACCTAGGTCAGATTCAGAGCGGTAGGAAACTTCCCATTCGATCCACATGTATTCACGGAGGTCAACTTTGTTGCTTCAGAATTGAGTGGCGATAATGTGAGTCACGATGATTAAGAGGAAGCCAATTATTGTAAAAGCGTCGTATTATTGTGACTGACAATGACATATCCGCTGCATATGAAGAAGTGACAACATTGTAGTCTACAACAAGCGGGGCAGTTTCAACGAGTGTTTGATCGGTGCTTTGAAGACTGTTGGAACTGGTCATACCATGTCCATTAGGGCGGGTCGACCCCTATGGAAGAAAAAAAAATTTGATTTGTTACCGACTTTTTTGAAAGATCCTATTGAGAGGATTTCAGACCAGAAAAATTTTTTTTTTTAAGTGGTCTACATTAACAACCAAAATGGTCTTTTTGTTATAACTCGGTTATTTGATGCTAACAATTCGTAGTCAAAAGTTATTGACCTTTGAGGTCATCTTCAGTAAAATAATTCAGTTTTTAACTTTTTTTGCACTATGACCCCCAAAACTTTGCCCATTTTATATTTTGTAATTAAAGTTCATAAAAAATCAATAGGTCCGTGTGAAGAAATTTTTTAATTCCACTCATAGGAAAAAAAGTTACACGCGCTTAAACTTTAATTTGTGAGCTCAAAAAGACCATTTTGGTTGTTAATGTAGACCACTTAAAAAAAATTTTTTCTGGTCTGAAATCCTCTCAATAGGATCTTTCAAAAAAGTCGGTAACAAACCAATCTTTTTTTGGTGACCCACCAAAATGTCCATAAGTCAAATGAAATGGTCGATTTGACAACGCCAGAGGTTGTAACAGAGCTTTGCAAAAAGACTGATAAGAAGAGAAACGGATTGGAAAAGAAAGGCGAAAAACCATCATCGAAATAGCAAAAATATCGTGACAAATCGAAAGCACCACAGAAGAAACAACCGTCTTTAACCGATTGTGATGTGGAAGAAGACATCGATTTCTGCATAATTTGTAAGAAAAATATACCAAATGCGGAATGACTGCAAGTCACTGGACTTACGAACATTACGTTTCTGACTGGTTTTCATTGCCATCTTTCATTGCATATCACTTCGATTCTCTTTAATATAACTCTTTTATCATTCTGAGTCAAAAATAATGTTTTTTACCACATGTTACTATTATAAATCATTTACAAATTGAATTACAAGTTTTACGTAATTAACCGAAAGTTTTAAAAATTACAAAAAAGGGAATTTTGGTGCCAACAGTATAATTCAATTTAGTCAAATACAATTTGACTAAATTGCTAAAAATTCAGGCTTTGAAATTTTGGGAAAAAGTTATTTTTTTGCGAGTTTTTAGCCAAAAATAAAATGCAGTCTCCCCTAAATAATTAAATGTTTTTTATTTCAGAGATTTTAGACGGAAAGTATAAAAATGATGAATATATTTTTAATTTTTGAATACATTGTAAATACACAGTACATTCTAAATTCTAAAGTCAAATATCTGAATGTCAATATCGAATGGCTTACTTATACCCACACACACGCACCCACTTGTACACACACACACACACACACACACACACAACTTAAAATACACACTTATTTTGCCAAATGGATGCAAATTGCATTAAGCAAAAACCACTCGACAAAATAATTTTCAAAATTATAGACAACAATTTCTTAGAACCGAACAAAGCTTACATTTCATGTGAAAATTAGTTTTGTAGCTGAGTATATGGGTTAAACTGTGCAACATAGATACTAAAATATCAGCTATGACCAAATACACACAGCCAAACTGGCACAAATAGATGCAGGCAGATACTTAGAGACAAAATGCAATTTATGGTATTTAAGTAAATTATAGACTCATAAATAATTCACGAATTTATCGCAAGTCGAGGATGCGCACTCAAGTGAAAGTACTTTATAACAAATACTACAGAAACAACAAAAACGACTTCGACAACAGTGTGCTATAAAAGAGAAATAGCTAGCAAATATGTACATACGAACAACACATACGCTTTCATATCTCATTCGTTTAATCCGCCTTAAAGTCCTAAACTAATAAAAATTGCCAACCTAATGAAATGCACTGCGACCACATCGGCACTAAAATTAACGATGCCCACTACAAGCTTCAGCTACTTTCTATGCTTGCTGACGTTCTTCTAACAGTCATCCTTTCGACATCGCTGGACGTCTGAAGAAAGATGGGCGATGGTCGTGGTCCACTTTAGTTAAAAGCACTCAGAATGGATTGAATTCCATTCGTCTTCTGTTTTTCGTATAGCATCCATTTACACTTTAATCCTGCATCTGCCGCTCGCTACTATTCACTGGATACAAACTTAAGTTGCGATAGCAGGAAAAAACGTGTTTGAACGCTGAGTGTTTGCTTACGACTTTGTATGTAAGTGTTTTTGTGTGTGTGTGTGCATGTGTGGGTGTGTTCTTGGAGGAGTGGCAGCTGTATATGTTTTCCCACGTTTGCAAGTGCGTGTGAACGTGTGTTTGCATTAAATGTTGTGATTTTGTTGCCACTACTTCACTCATTGCTTTTCCCTTCTCCCATTCTGCTATAGGTAGTTAATAGTTCTTTTGTTAAAAGTCAATGAATGTTAAATTAAAAAAAAGTCGGTAGATCGCTTGGAGAATGTTTATTTATTCGTTCGAGATTCAAGTTTTGAACTATGTACTATGTGTTTTCAGTAGAGTGGAGATTCAAGTGTTATGCAAAGGAAAAAGAAAGGGTCTAAGGATATCAAAGAAAGTACGAGAAAGCTTAAGTAATGAAAAAAAATTTCAAATTAATCCTTGGGAAATGGAAAAAATAACCAGATTTCAGATGGATGTTGTGTAAAGCTTGTAGCAAAATTCATAGAAAGAAATAATAGTAGGTGCCATTTAAGAGAGTTTGTGTCATGAAGTATAGGTATGTTTTGTCTGTCTTACGTTTTATAAAAAAAATAATTAAAATGAGATTATTAAAATCAAAACGTAATAATTTATAAAAAAAAAAAAAATTGAGGTAATGATGCAAGTTTACTGAAAGAAGCCAAATTTATAATTTTGAAAACAAATTTAAAAAAAAGTATGCGCAGTGATTCACTTGTTTTGAACAACTGATTCCCGGATTTTGGACCACATTTTTCATGAAAGGGCCGAAATACCATATTTTCGAGAATTTGTCCGTAGTGCGGTTCGATCGTAATGAATTTTGAGTCGATTTAACTTTTTTTGAATAATTATTAATTATTATAATTAAGAATTAATTATAGATTACAATCTTTACTCTGGCTTGGCCAAATTTTACTCATATCGCAATTTCGTTAAATGATTCTTGATGAAATTTTTACATTTGGCCAGGATAATTTTACTTATATTTCGGTGTCCAACTATGTGAGCGCTACCGATTGAAACAAATCTCAAAACACAACTTAATTAGAGTTAACAACCTGCATTCTAATGAGAAAGAAATCAAAATTAAATGTATTGCTTCTTTTGTTGAGTTTGCTTTGAACAGTTTAGCACAATGTCCTGTATAGACTTTTGTCGGCTTAAATGTTTCGTATTATTGTGAATTTCTTGTTGAGTTGAATAAGATCAAAGCTTTTGTTCTTTTTTGTTATTTAAAAGTCATCTCTAGTTAAATTGCATACTTAACTTTCATTAAGATTCACAAGTTTTACGGAAATCAAAAATTCGTGAGTGGATAAAATTAGGTATAAAAAAAACAGTCGTAAATTTGTAAAAATAAGTATGCAATTTTATAGTCAAGAGTTTAAATTAAGTGGATCTTAGAGGATTTTGCGATACCTTTCCATTTGTAAAAGTTATGCTCTTTATATGTTGCCTTGAAAATTTAACAAAATTTCTATTTTGATACTTTTGTGCAGGATATTTTCCAAAAACGCCAATATTTTAGTGTAAAGTATTAACAAAGATATATTTTACAAGTTGTAGTCAAAAATAATATAGAAAAATATGTAAATTAAAAATTTTCGTATAGTTTAAATTTAATATTATTTTCTTTCTTAAAATTGAACTATTTATAAACGGAATAACTTAAACACCAATTGACAACTCACTTCTTATTTCCTAATCATGGTTTCTTTTACAGAACTGATTCTTGTTCTTTTATAGAAATCAAGAGATATCGTACGAAGAGAATAGACCATGATGCTTTACTAACACGAGTAGGTAGCAAATAAAGCAATAAAAAATAACAAAAAATATCAGTGTTCATCACCTGAATATTTAGCGAATATTTTTTTATTCGTTCGTTCGTAGAAAATAGATGTTTTTTGTATTGGGACCCAAAGAAGGGTGGCAGATGGGGAAAATCCAACATATTAACTCTTATTCAGGTCACTGCAGCAGATACCTGAGTATTCGTGTAGTTTATTAAGTGCTCAGAGAAAAAACTGAAACAACACGTAGATCGCAAGCTCACCTCAGTGCAAGAGCGTATGAAAAGAGAACAGAGAACAAATAAAAAGTTATTCTCTTGCGCTACACGACCTGTTGTTTACAGCAGAGAATCAGGGTATATTCACTTGATGAATATATTCATGCATGGCTCTATTATTTAAGGTGATATCGTAACTCCTCCCTCCTTAGTTTTAAAACTCACCCTCGAGTTTGCTATATTTTTCATATTTATATACAAAAATAAATTAATTAATAAATTACATTAATATTTACAAATATTAATATTATTGAAATTGTAATAAAAATACTGATTTTTATTATTCCATTAAATATCGAAATAAGTTTTTTTTCATTTTTAGTTAAGTCTTAATTTAACAATTTTATTTTTTTTTTTGCACCAAAAGCTATTGTTATACAGCATGTAAAATTTGAGGTCGCGAACGAATTGCATGATATCTCCTCCCCAGGAAGCGAAAAACAAAATAAATCAAAAAAGGTTGTTTTTAGAACAGTTTTGCCTTCTGAGAGAACCGAAAATGAATTTTAAAGTTAAAAAAAAAAAAATTAATAAAATGCCACATAAATTAAAAAACAAAACCCAAGTTTTCGTGTACGAGATCGGACCTTATAAATTAAATAAAGAGATTAGATAAAATAAAATTAAAAAAAAAAATATTTTTTATTTGATTTTGTCGGTTCACTCAGAGCGTATTTAATTTTTAAATATAATAAAACAAGATTTGAGTAAATCGGAAGAATGTTTTTCGAATTAGAGTGCAAGCCATTAAAAAAATGTAATTTCGAGAATAACTGGTTTAAAGTTTTTGTTTACTTTACTCTATGAGCGTTTACTACTCATAAAAACCTAAGTATCTCTTAAATGGCTTCGAAATTTAGTCTGGAATTTTTTTTTAAAACATTCTTAAGATGTTTTTCAAAACAATAAAATAAAAAAAAAATCGAATATTTTTGTTAAAAAATTTAAACTGGGTCTTAAGGCAAAAATAAAAAGCAAAATCTGACCGACATTTTTTTGAGCACTAAATAACTGGTAAGTTTTGATTTTTATTTATTATGGTAAAAATAAAAAGCAAAACTTACCCAATATTTTTTTGAGCAGTAAATATCTGGTAAGTATTGATTTTTATTTTTTAAGGCAAACATTATAAAGCAAAATGTGGATCTACTCGTAAGTCTACGGTTGAACCAAAAATGAAAAACTAAAATATAGGTATTGCTTCCATTGAAATACACTTTATTTAAAGTGCTTATTGAAATCAAAAACAACTTAAAACAGTTTCCGCTACAATTGAATTACATTGATAAATAAAACAACAATAAAGACTGATGAATTTGTGTTTTTATTTTTGTGCTGAAAGTAGCACTCTCAGAATCAACTGAAGTATGAAGGTTTGAAATTTGCAAGTAATTACAACAGAGTCAGTTGGGTTGTAACTGAACGACAAGGGGAAGTACTTTGCAAAATTTGATAGTATCTGCCCTGTTTTAACTACTGCAAATTGTGTAGTGCGTTTGTAATAGTAGGAAAGACCGACTATACTATTTTCTACTAGTTCTCCTCTTTGGGACGGTTTCGTTTTTTTGTTCAGTTATCTTTACTTTTTATTCTATTGTAGAGCAATCAGTCGTGATTTTAATGGATATTTGAAGTGATGGTGATAATTTAAAATGGGCCGCAAAGGAAATATTTACCTTAGAGAACATTTTGTTGAATACGGCACTGAAGTAGAGTGTTAAATGTGTAAATGAAAATTAACTCTGGATATAAAAATATTGCTAGTTTCAATATGCACTTCACAGACTATGTATATGGTGAGAACGGTTACGAAGCACCTACGAAATGATATGATCCACTTTATTATAATTGCTTAACTTTGGTTGAATCATAAACTTAGATCCACATTTTGCTTGTTATTTTTGCTTTAAAAATAAAAAGCAAAAATAATATATTATTTTTTTGCTCACAATTTTAAAAGACAAAATATAATTATTATTTTTTGCTTTTTATTATAAAAAGCATAATTTGTACGGTCTCTGATTTTTTGCTCTAAATTAATTATATGCATCATATTTAATTGATCTGGGATAATTTTTAAGGGAAATATGCCAAATTACCGATTTTGGTTTTATAGGAGGTAAGTGTTAGTCGACCGATTTGATTTAGTTTTACACCAACTTTTTCTTGCTATAAATTAATTATGAGCACCAGCTTTAATTGATCTGGGATAATTTTTTGAGGAAATACACCATATATCCGATTTCTGTTATATGGGAGGTAGGCGTATTAGTCGGCCGATTTGGTTTATTTTTACACCAATTAGTTCTAATTGTAAACTATTTGTGCGTGCCAAATTTTATTTATATGGAATAAATTTTTGAGGAAAAATACCAGATTACCGATTTTGGTTATATTGGAGGTGGACTTTTTATTCATTCTATTTCAACAAAACGTTGTGTGAATAGTTTTCTTGTCGTATAACTTATTTCCACAGAATTACATGATTCTACGGCAACTCCTAATTTTTTAAGTTGCGTGCGTTGCGGTGTGTTTAATTTGGACAAATTCCAAAATTTAACATATGTTGTTAAATGTATATGTCCAACGTAGGCATGAATTCACGATAAATGCGTGCTTTACGACGTCCCACAGTGTCACGGGTGCGGACAAAAGTCAAAAAATATTTTTATTGGAATTTAAAAAACCAAGTTTAAAATACAGGAATGTTATTATTTTGGATTTTTAAGAATTTTGCAAGATATTTTCAGTTGCAGACGTGCCATGCTTCTAATGTGGTTCTGAAATGCCATGCAATTTAATTTTTCACAGTTGAGTATTCTAGATTTCAAAATAGATCGTAACTTTCAGTACAATGAATACGTAATATTTTTTATGCATATATTTTACATGATAAAGCGACAATTTTAGGAAGAAAAAAAAGCTGCTATTTACAGAAAAAAGGACTATAACCTAAAAAAACCACAATATAACTTTCTTAAAAAACAAAAAAATGTATTTAATTTTTTTGTGTATTTAAAAAATGAATTTAAACTTCTCCTTAAATTTGGATTGAAGAAACTCACAAACACAGAAGGTGTAAGCAATTTTCTAGAGCATATTTTTGTCAAAATGTAAAAACTTTAAAGGGGAAAAATATAGCAATTTCCGAATACTTAAATCGCAATTAAAAAAACGCATTTTCTTTGTATTTTAAATTTCAATGTAATTTAAATGAAGGCTTTCTTAGCATATTTCCGAAAATTTTGGCTGCGACAGCTAAATATTAAGAAGTTATAGGGATTTTTTTGGAGCATATTTTTGCCAAAATGTGAAAATTTGTATCGGAAAAACGCAAAGTCTTCCAAAAGTTTAAATCGCAAAATAAAAGAATTTTTTTTCTTTTGTAATATTTTCCCGAATAGATTGGCTGCAGCTTAAAAATTTAGAAGTTATAGGCAATTTTCTGAAGCATGTTTTGGCTAAACTGCAAAATAAATTCATAGTGAAAAATAAGCGTTTTGCTTAGTTTTAGTCAAACTGATTATCATGTATTTTTTCACCTACGAAATTATTTCTTGCTATAAAATAATTATGCGTACGAGATTTATTGGTCTGGGATATTTTGGGGAAATATCCTGATTCCTAGATTTCAGATTTCGGTTTTATGAAAGGTAGGCGTATAACTCGGTCGATTTGAATTAACACTAAGTCCTTTTTTCCACACGTCAAGTTTTCTTGAAATCAAGTCTAGTTTGATGGAAAGAGGAACATAAGGAAAGGGGAAAGAACACACTTGAATGTACCTTCAAGCTTTTGACATTATACTTTGCACTTTCGGTTTCCTGTTATTTTACCGCTTCTATTTCACTTGCACTTGTGGCGGCCGTGGCGTAGTGGGTAGAGTGTGTGGCCCATGCTCCAGAGAACCCTGGTTCAAATCCCACCTGACACAGAAAAGTTTTTTTAACTAAATTATTTTTTCTGTTCAGTTGTCACCTCTCTGCAGACAATGGCAAGCCTCAGAGAGTAAAAACTGCCATGAAAACATTCTTGAGAACATAAGCCGTTTGGAGTCGGCATAAAACTTGTAGGTCCAGTTCTCTATCATTTGTGTTCAAACATTTCACAACACGCACGACACAATTGATCACAAGAAGCTCGGTCAAATTCCTCTCAAGGGCTGAAAATGGCCAGTTCGTTTTATTTTTTTTTTATTTTTCTTGCACACATGAGTCTTTTTTATGTGTTACTCTTCTTTATTCTTTCGGACTAGATCGTCAACTCTTGATGTGTGTCAACTGAATGGTCAAGTTTAAAAGGGATGTCAAGATTCGACGAAAGGAAACCGGGACTAACTATTGGGTGCTATAAAATAATTATGGACACAAAATTTTATTGATGTTTTTTGTGGAAATATACCAGATTATCCACTGCTGGCAATGGTTATGTGGTAGCTAGGAGTATTAGTCAGCCGATTTGATTTATTTTTACACCAAATATTTCTTGCTATAAAATAATAATCCGAATCAAATTTTATTGATCTGGGATAATTTTTTGGGGAAATATACCAAATTACCGATTTCGGTTATGTCGAAGAAAAATTTCGTATTTTTTCCTAATTGGCGATCAAATATCGAAAGTTATTTCATACCAGTGTTATCGCTGCGTAGTAATCGCTCCGCAAAATAATAAAAGTAAGTATGAAAGTGCCAAAAAAGTTATCCGAAAGTATCCATCTTACAGTAGGTTAGGTTAGGTAGAGGCGGCAGCCGGTGTAAATGGAAAACTTACACCAGCTCACTTAGACCAGATAGGTCCATTGTGATACCGCTGCACACAGGCTTTTATTACTAATGGAACCAACTTGAGCTTCTGATGAACCCTTTTAGACGCCTGACATCAGTCGTTGACAGGTCGTCAAGCTCATGAAAGAAGAAGAGCCTAAATTTTTGTGCCTTCTTCTGGCTAGCGTAGGACAGGAGCACAGAAGATGGGAGATGGTTTCTTCCTCTTCCCTGCAGCTTCTACAGAAGTCATTTGAGATAACTCCTAACCTGTAGGCATGTCTGCCTATCAAGCAGTGCCCTGTGATGACAGCCACTATTGTGGCTAGCTCTGGTCTTGCCAGCGAGAGGAGGGTTCTCGATCGCCCGAGATCCAGTGTCGGCCAGATAAGCCTTGATGCTTTGCATGTCGAGAGCTCAGCCCACCTAGTGTTGGCTTTCGATATGGTATTGTTACTGATTAGCAGCTTGAGAGTCGCTAATGGGATACCCGGTGGGTTCACCATGAAAAGTGGCGCTTGTGTCCCATTTCTAGTTAGCTCATCTGCCTTTTCATTACCTTTTATGCCTTTATGCCCAGGTACCCATATTAGGTTGATGCTGAAATAGTTCGACATTTCCCCTAATGAAGCACGGCATTCTTTGGCTACTTTAGAGTTTGTGGCTACTTGTTCCAACGATTTTATCGCAGCCTGACTATCAGAGAAGATATGAATTTCCCGTTTAGAGACAACGTTTTTTGAAAGCCATGATGCAACCTCCCCTATTGCCATCAATTCGGCTTGAAACACACTACAGTGGTCAGGAAGCCTACGAGCCAGAGGTATTCCAAGCTCTTTTGAGTAGACCCCATACCCGACCTTGTCGTTTAATTTTGATCAATCTGTATAGACTTAAAGACACCCTTGTTTCCATGGTGCACCATTGACCCAGTATGTTCTAGGCGGAATAAGCGTACCATACCTTCCTTCGAAGGAGAGCGAGGGCTTGCAGTAATCAGTTATTGATGGAATGAAGTTGAAGTTGTTAAGTATGGATGATTGACCCGTTGTCATACTCTTCCATACTCCGAGTTCTCTTAGTCTTGTCGCCGAACAGGCTGCTGTCTGTTTGGCAACCAGGTCCAGTGGTAAAAGATGAAGTATGGTCTCTAGGGCTGCAGTCGGTGTTGTTCTCAGAGCACCGCTGATGCATATAGATGCCATTCTCTGCACTTTTTGGAGTTGTTTCATATAAGTGACCTTGTCTATGGACGGCCACCATATTACTACTCCATACAGAAGAATAGGTCTTATAACCCCGGTATACCAGTGAACGATACGAGGCGAAAACCCCCATCTTGTTCCTATGGCTTTTTTACAAGTATAAAGTGCCACTGTGACTTTTTTAGTGCGCTCTGCTATGTTGACCTTCCAGCTGAGCTTTCTAAATAGAATGAGTCCGAGGTACATTGCGTTATTCGCAAGGGACAGGACAGGCCCATTTAGTATGATTGGTGTTAAGGACGGAATTTTATGTTTCCTGGTAAATAAGACTAGCTCTGTTTTAGCCGGATTAACTCCAAGACCACAGGGCTTGGCCCATTGTTCAAGTCTCTTGCATAATGTCGCATAGAGTTGTAGGAAACTTGACTCTGACTGCGATTGCTAGGTCATCGGCGTAGGCTGCCACTACAAGTCCATCTCTCTCCAGAGATAGCAGTACGTCATTTACTACCAAATTCCAGAGGAGTGGAGAGAGAACACCTCCTTGAGGCGTACCTCTTGAGACAGATCTAATGGCGCTGTATGCGCCCAGGTCCGATAGAACTATTCTACTGTTAAGTAGCTTGTCTATAAGCTCTGTAATGATCTTATTCACGCCCAGTCCGACTAGTGCTCGTCGTATTGCTTGTGGTGTTACGTTATTAAAAGCTCCTTCTATATCAAAGAAGGAAACCAGAGTAAACTCATTATTTAAGAAGGATTTTTCTATGGTCTCGACCAGCGTATGTAGGGCCGTTTCCACGGATCTTCCTTTGTTGTAGGCATGCTGTGAAGCCGATAGTAGTGCAGAATCAATGTTTCTATACATTGATTCTGATTCTTCAATGTTGATACAGAACTAAAAGGCGTTCTAACGTCTTTAATAGAAAAGATGTTAGGTTAATGGGCCTAAAGTCTTTAGGGGTGGTATGTGATGTCTTCCCTGCCTTGGGTATAAAGACCACCCTTGCCTTTTTGCTGTGGGAATATAAGCTGTGGGAATATATGATAGGCTTATACAGCCATTAAAAATTATACGAAGCCAAGGTATTATTGTATGCATAGCCTCCTGTAATTCAATAGGGTAAATGCCGTCAGGTCCCGGTGATTTATAGTGTTTGAAGCTGTTTACCACCCATTTTAACTTCCTATCAGAGACGATGTCTTCGACCTTATGTTGGGAACAGCTAAGGTGAGGCAGGGGCGCAAACAAGAGCGTGCCGCTACCAGGGAAGTGCATGTCTAAAAGAAGGTTAAGAGATTCCTCGCTAGACATTGTCCATGAGCCGTCCGACCTTTTGAGGTAGCCGGGTGTGCATGGTGTGGTAGCAAGAATTTTCCGCAGCCTGGATGCCTCTGAAAAGTCTTCAATTCCTTCACAGAATTGTTTCCAAAAGGATCTTTTAGCTTTTCTTGTTTCAGTTTTGAATATTTTAAGGGCTACCTTGTAGGCAGCCCAATCATGTTCCGCTCTCGAGCATTTTGCCGCGTTGAAGAGCTTCCTGCAGTTAGTTCATAAGCCATTCAGTTCAGAAGACCACCATTTTGGTTTAAGCTTCCCCTTGAATGCCCTTTTTGGGCACGAGGATGCCAGTGAGCGATTCATTGCTTTCTTTAAAACATCGACTAGATTTCTAAGTCCATTGCCGATTTTGGTTTTTCAATCGGACCTGATGGCAAAGATTTTGCCAAGGCCTTCCTGTAGAGTACCCAGTCCGATCTCCTAATGTTAATAGAAGAGATTGGCTTAGGAGACGTGTTAAGAAAGGTATACTCAATATAGCGGTGGTCGGAATAAGAGTGTTCTTCAGACACCTTCCACTCACCAATTTTGTCGAAAATGAAGTCTGAGGCTAAAGTAATATCTAAGACTTCACTTCTATTTTTAATAACAAAGGTTGGGTCTTCACCCCTATTACATATATAAAGGTTTGTACTAATTAAATACTCAAAAAGTAACTCACCCCTTTCGTTCGTGTTTGTACTTCCCCACACGGAGTTGTGGAAATCTTACAGTAAAAAGTAGAAAATATAACTATCTTCGCATTTGTTTGTTATTAATTTGAAGAATTAATCGCTTTGGAATTGTAAACGAATAATTTTTCGAAACATAAGCGAACCTACGTTTACGAAGTAGCCGTTACGTCCGCCAAACTGTCTTTTTCGAATCGTAATCGATATCGATTGTTATCATCGTGAACTGTTCGTAAGTTTTTAAATTTTCGATATCGAAGTCGGATTTTGTGCCGTGTGAGTAATAATAAAAGTAGGTCTGAAAGTGCCAAAAAGTTATACGAAAGTATCCATCTTACTTAAATCTTAAGAATTAATCGCTTTGGAATTGTAAACGACTAATTTTTCGAAAAACGTATCTTTTTCGAATCGTAATCGATATCGATTGTTATCATCGCGAACTATTCGTAAATTTTTAAATTTTCGACATCGAAGTCGGATTTTGTGCCGTGTAGGAATAGCACAATTTTTGTGATAATGTTGGAGTTTTTTCTATATATATACTTGTGTACCATTTACCATTAAATATCGTCGCAAATGCAACATAAAATACGATACAAGTCGTGTAACGAAAAACGCATCAACATTTGCAACTGTAAAATAAAAAGCACGGTAAAATAAACCCAAACTAGTATGCGCGGTAGCATAAGGTCAGAACTTCTGACCACGAAGCGAAGGTTGAGTGGTCCTAACTGCGGTTGAAGTTTTGCGCTTTTTTTATATTGAAAATATTTACAATCATACAGGCAGTTTATGTTTTTTTTTTGAAAATAAATTATATGAATAAAGCCCAAATAATATAATCGATGGATGATTATTTTGGATAACAATAACTTCTTTTTGGCATCAATCTTATGAAATAAATTGGAAGATATATACTATGCTTGCAATCAGGTTTGTTCGTATTTTGTTCGCTTGATTCACGGGATGCAATGGTGCGATTGTAGCTCGTCCAACTTGCAGTCGAATTGTACGAGGTTCGATGCTAGTACGGAAAGGGAAAAATGCATTATTCCCGACTAAGGTCTTTTGACAAAATTTTCCTTTTTAATATTTTTAAATAAAAATATGCAATTATATATAAAAATATATAATTATCAAAAAAATAAAACAGCAAGATCTGTAGTCTGTTCTATCAGAATCGAGCCTTGGTACTACTTAAGTCATCAAATTAAAATAATTAATCCTCTTAATAACCAACTGTGTCACGAAAGTAAAAAAAAAAACTGCAATCTAATTCTGTACGTGAATATTGAACTTTTCAGAACCTATCCATAAACATAGCCATGTTGAAAATACTAGTTGGCTTTATGAAAAAGACAGTTCTTGAACTAGTACAGGTATGAAAGCAGATTGCCATTTGGTTGCACTTAAGGAGGGAATGTTAATAAAATAAATTAGCAATCTTCCCACAAATTCTATTTTTGGGTAAAAGTTTCACTTCTACCGTGCGTGGCGGCCACACATATAATTTTTTTTTCGAAATTTCATGATCCTGCGGCAACTCCTTCTATTTTTGACCTCGGCGTATATGGAGCCGCGACACTGTGCGCCCTTGCATCGCACGCATTGTTTAAAAATAAAACTGGTTTAATTTTGCCCGCAGTATCGTGTGGACAATACTTGAAAGAATATGGAAATTCGTGTTTTTTTTCTGTTTTTCAATATTCTGTATCTCAGTTAACTGTTTTCTAATACAAAAAACTTACTTGCCGAAGTAACTCAAAAAAAGAAACTCAAACATTGAATGTCGTTAGCAATCTAAACTAAAAGAGTACGAAAAACACGTAAGAAAATGGGTGGAGGCTATGATTTGAATAAACTAGCAAGAAAGTTCGTTTCGAATAAATGCGTCCTATTGATGCAATAACATTTTTTTTTGGTCTCGAATGGCTTAGGAGATAAAAATTATGAATGTTTGAAAATTTAGTGCAAGTTTCAAAGTGCGTGGAAGCTAATTTCACAAAAATTCGACATGACCAAATTTGCATGTTAAAACAGTTTAAAGTGATCGTCAAAAATACGTCAACTTTAACCCTCATAAGTTTAAGTTAAATTATGACAAATTTTGTACATTCATAAGAGTAGGCGAAAAATTTTTATTAAAAATCGTGGCAATTTTAACTGAATCGGGAAGATTTTTAATTAAAATCTAATCTTTATGATATCATTAGTTCATTGAAAAGTTTTACTAAAAATCGTAGTGATTTTCAATATAATTTTTTCGCCTGCGCACAGTAGTTTCAAAGTGTAATTTTTTTCCTTTTCTTTTAATTTAAGTTTAGAAAGCTTCATTAACATATTAAAAAAAAAAAATCTAAGTAAGTAAATCTTTTCAATTTTTGTGGACGAGAAGTGAATGTCGGCAACATTTTTCCTCTCAAAAACAGCTATGATTCTAAGCCGGTTTCCAGTAGAAACTGCTGCGACATAGTTGCTTGTGTTCAGTTAAATCTTTTTAGATATAATATTGTGATGTATCTAAACAAATTTTTTTAATGATTAATACTTTTTTTTATTATTGTTTTTTTTTTTTAATAATTTTATTAAAAGACCATGTTTTTTCTAAGATTACAAAGTTTGGTGTACCAAAACTAAGTTATCGACACTTATCGTCAGTTTCTTGACATAAAATTCTTAAACTTTAGGCTTTTGAAAAAAAAAATGGCTGCTTATAAAGGGTGGTTAAATTTTAAGGGCCGATGCTGATTTTGAATAAACACAAATTATTTAGGAAATTATTGTCATTTCTTTTTATTATGATAATATTGTTATAGTTCAATTATGAATGGAACAAAATATAGGCCAAATGGCCGCCGCGACCTCGGCGGCACACTCCCATCCGATGGTCGAAATTTTCGACGACGCTGAGGCATAAGTGAGGTTCTATGCCGTTAATGTGCCGAATTATCTCATCTTTTAGCTCTTGAATTGTTGATGGCTTATCGACGTACACCTTTTCTTTCAAATAACCCCAAAGAAAGAAGTCCAACGGTGTCAAATCACATGATCTTGGCGGGCAGTTGACATCGCCACCACGTGAGATAACACGGCAATTGAATTTGTGGCGCAAAAGAGCCATTGTTTCGTTAGCTGTGTGGCAAGTGGCACCGTTATGTTGAAACCACATATCGTCCACATTCATATCTTCCAATTCGGGCCATAAAAAGATCGTTATCATCTCACGAGAGCGAACACCATTCACAGTAACTGCCCTACCGGCCTCATTTTGGAAAAAATACGGCCCGATGATGCCGCCAGCCCATAAACCGCACCAAACAGTCTCTCTTTGTGGGTGCATTGGTTTTTCGACAATCACTCTTGGATTATCATTCGCCCAAATGCGGCAATTCTGCTTATTGACGAATCCACTAAGGTGAAAATGTGTCTCATCACTGAAGATGATTTCTTCGAAAATTGATCATCCACTGTTGCCATTTCTTGCCACCATTCTGACCATTGACGACACTTGAAATGATCAAGAGGCTTTAGTTCTTGAGTCAATTGCACCTTGCAAGCGTGTAAATGCAAGTCTTTATGCATAATGTTCATCAACGACGAGCGTGAGAGGTGCAATTGTTGGGCACGACGACGAGTTGAGGTGGACGGCCACACACACTATCGCGAACAGCAGCCGGATTTTCTGCAGTACGACTGTACGAGCATGCGCTGGTGTTTTCACATCTCCTGCAGATCCGGTTTGCTCAAATTTTTGCACGATTTTTCCGATTGTACTCACATTTGAACGATTAAATTGACCGAAAAAAATCATGAAGTGTACGATATGCATTTTGATTTGAACGTCCATTTTCATAATAAGCCTGAATAACTTTAACACAATAACTTTTCTTTTTGAGTTAGTCTGAAATTGAGAAATGCCAAATGAAATGCACAAAAAAACTTGACGTTTAGGTGTGGTTCACATTCAACATCGGCCCTTAAATTTAACCACCCTTTAGCTGCCAACCTGCTTTTAGCGAACAAAAGAGTGAATGCATATTTATACCCATATGCCTTTTGCACACATTATCATATAGAATATGTAATTTTTTCTTTTTCTTATTTTATTTATGAAGGAAATTCCTTAATGTAATATAATAAGAAAAATATGCATTTCTTTAATTATAAAAATTTAAAAAAAAAAATTGTGTACGAGCCAGTTATTGAACTTGCAACCTGGCAATCGAAAAGCGAAACCGGCCGTTTAGCCAGCAATGCTATCTCGGCAACTTGTGGTGCATAGTAATTATCAAAGCAAATAAAGCTTAAATTTTATTTCAAAACATAAAAATGAATTAACTGCACGAAAGATATTGACAACATAACTTTTCTTTTTGGAGTATATTAGAGACATAACATTGGCACTACAATTATCCAAGTTAACGATTTTCCATCTCGCATAATTAAAAAAATAGCCGGCATTGGCCAGCTTGAACTAGCCAATGCCCCGCGGGCTATAAATTAAAACAATTACTTTTTATGTTTAATTCAATTTATTTAAGGTAAGAAAATAAGGTGAGAACAATTACGAAGTTATTAAAGCTAGTGCCGAAACAGAACTGCCTGACTTAGAATTATCCTAAAGAAAACTTTATTCACTAACTCTATCTTACAAACTACCTGCGCATGCATACACTGGTCCCACGATACGACGGAAGCTCTCCAGACGTTGATTCTGCTTGAATTGCCTGCGCGTGCAGTGTATTATGCTGCACCAGCATAAAGCGGCAGTTTGGACTGTGTTAACTTCCATGTTTTGTTTTTTTGTAAATTATAATAAAATATATTTTAAACATATGTACATAATTTTAGTTTATTTCATTTATTTTATTTATTAACTAAGTGAAATGGAATATATTTTTTTACTCTGTGGGCTAAGAGTAATTATAAGTTTTTTATTCTGGAAAACATTTATGTTTATCATAAAAGCATTTTATGCGATTCATGTATGTATGATGTAGAGTATATAATTTCTACAATTGCAGTACTTCACGTTTGAATAAAAGTTTTTAGTTGAGTTAGAGGTGCGTTTTTTAGTACAATATAGGTTTAATAAAAAAAAGAAAGTTTTAAATCTGTGTGTTATATCGAAGATAGGCGTGGCTGTGGGTGGATTTCAAAATACTTTAACATGTGCTTTAATAGAGCTAATTCCAACTTAAATACAAAATTCATCGATATACGACGAGTCGTTCCTGAGTTTTAGATGTTATGCTAATTTTGTTTGGGAGGTGGACAATTTTTTTTTTTTTAAATACACACATATATTTTATATTCTTGATTGAGTTGTTACCCTGTAGGAAAATCAACTAATTTAAAAGTAGTTGATAAAGTAGTTTTTTGTCAACCACAACTAGTTGAAATTCTGACTTTTTTCCATAAAACTAACTAACATATTTTGTATGGTGATGTCCGCTAAAGAAATCAATTGACTTTCGTCTGCATATATTTTCAACTACTTGTTAAATTAGTTATATTTAAATAATTTTTTTAATTACTTTTAAATAACCAATTGAAAACTATTACTGACGGCCTAAAGTTAATAATATTTGATGAAATAACATGGTTAAATATATTTAAACTTGTAATCTAATAAATATTTGCAATTAAAAGATGTCAAAATCAGAGTAGTTGCCGCCTTAATATACTTCAAAGTAAATTATCAATCACTTGTTTTTAAGTAGTATTTCAATTACTTATATATAATGCAATAAAAACTATTTAGAGTTGGAGTGGATGACGGCTTAATATAATTCAAAGTAGTTCATATACTGATTTATTTTAAACTAGTTTTTTAATTAGTTGTTTTTAAAAACAAGTTACTTTGTTCCTATAGGGTAGCTATATCAAATACCTTAAAAAAAGAAAAATTTAATTTTTTGTGTTATATGGGAGGTAGGCGTGGTTTTTTGTGGATTACAAAATATTTTTGAATTTGTTCTAATAAAGCTAGTTCCAAGTTACACACCAATTTTCATTAGTTGTATGAGATGAAACCACTGTGCTGCGCTCATTCATTTTCTATTTTCATAAATAAGTTTTGTATACCTTTACATATTTGTCTACGTCACTTCAAAATGATTTATGAACATCCTTTATTATGAAAATAAATCTTAGTTTTTATATATCTTTATATATCTACCTTTTTAAGTCTCAAACACTTAATTTTTAAAAACTTTTTCTCTTGGTGTATTTTGAACTTTTTCATTATAAAACACTGTCATTTTATTAAAGAATCAAAGTAAAATCGCCATTGGCACCAATTTTAATTAACTTTTGTCCTGCTAAAGAGGTACAATTGTACCTTTTCCGTCTTTGAATTGCAAAAACTTTTGTTTTTGTTAATAGTATTAATTTGACAACACTTGTATGATCACAGGAATTTGTCACTGATCCAATTTGAATACTTCGAACTTTAAAAGTGTAGAATGAAATATCAGTTAATATTACATTTCATCGATCTTGGAGCTACTCTTCTGTATAAAAAATATGGATGTTTTCGTATTCGAAAAAAGATGAATTTTTCAAACTTTCACGATTTATATCTCATAAATTACTTGAGACCGACCTTTTTTTACAGCATTGGATTTAGGTGCTCCAAATACATATAAAGAAAAAAATAGGCCGTGGGCCCTAAAGAAAAGTTATTGCCAATCCCCATTTCTTTACCTATCGCAAGCTGAAGAACAAAACAGTATATTTGTTTAATATTTCTGCTGGGGTCTGGAACTCATTGATTTTCAGGTTGGCCTTTGAGCCTTGTAGTCATACACACTCTTTGTTTTTGATTCTAAACAACTTTGTTTTTATATTACTTGTTTTTATATCACACTGTGTAATATAACAGTGTGACGAAAAAAAAATTTTATTACAAGAACCATTTGTAAAAATTCTCAATGATGAACCTTTTGCGAGCTCAACGCACCTTGTGTGACCTCTCAATGTCATCACAATTTATTTTAATTGATTTTTAAAAATTTTGTCTCCGAATTTGGTTGTCACGTTATTCAGTGACATTTTGCTTATCGGAAATTGAAAACAAAATCAACTTCAATTCAGCAGAATTTATTTTAAAATAAGACTGTGCATAAAGAATCCGAAAAATTGCCAAACGGAGCCTGGAGAGAAGCCAGTTCTTGCAGTTTTTGTAAATTTCTCCAAAAAATATGTGTTTCTTTTAATTTTAGTCAAATAATGTGCCATAGAGGACATTTGTTTTTTCACGGAACTAACCTGCACTATAAAAGACCCTTCCATTGAATCCAATAACATAGACATCGGCTGAGAATTCGCTTAATGGCAGCAACTTTAACGTTTTGTTTTTCATCATTAAACACTGATCCCCATATATATTTCTGCTACCAATCAATGTGGTCCCATTTAGTCAAACATTAACCGATTTTGGTCATCTTTATCTCGTTGGAAAGACAATATGTAGCAGAATAGAATTTCTAAAAAAAGTTACTTTGGTACGATTTTTAGTTTTTTTTTATATTTTTAAATTTTTGTGTATAGTGCACATTGGAACAATATGATTATTTCAAATTAAGAATATTGGAATGCATTTAACATTAGAGAAAGTTGTAAGATTATGGTTACAATGGAGGGGAAAAATAAAGTGCAAGGTAACAAATTTTTACAAATGTGTGATTTTCGAAGCATCAGATTTGACATGGAATCACTGATATACCATATGAAATTTTTTAATTTTGTTAATATTGAGTTTTTTGGTTTTTTTTTTATATCTTAGCCTACCCTCCCCCTCCCCTTTCTGACAAATTCTAGATCTGGCACTGCCCGCATTAACGAATTATCGTATATCTAGCGGAGCAATTTTCTGCAAGCATAACTTGATTACCCTTGCCAATATATATTTCAAATATGAGCCAAATCGGACTATAAATACGATTTTTTGTAATAGCTTGACTCAGCGCTATCTAGCTGGTATATTTTTGCATATAAACTGCAAAATAAAAAAAAATGAACCAAATCGGTTTAACCGTTCTCAATTGATGTGGCAACATACATGTGGCATTTGATTTTAATATGTATTGATAGATAGATAAATGGGCAGTAAAAGTAGGCGTGGCAACATTTATACACATATTGACCAGCATTTGGATCCATAGCACCTACATACCAAGTTTCACTATGAAAACATCTACAATTAATTAATTACAATGATTTCGTAAAAGTGGGCGAATATTTAGTCTGACCACGCACATTTTTAGAACAGTTACCGGAAATAATCATACAAACTACATTACCAAATTTGAGTGCATTACTTTGCGGTAAAAGTAGGCGTGGTAAATATAATATAGTCACGATTTTACTAAAATAAAAACTCGGTACCTATATCGTCTAAATCGGTTCAGTGATTCTCGCATGATTGTGGATCATCCGTTTAGTGCCACAATGCATTTATGTATAAAATACAGTGAAGGGCATTTTCGAATTTCTTATGCACATGTGCATAGACGGCTTTTCGCTGCCGACGCAATACTGTCACACCAGTACTGCCAGGTGTCGGTGAAGAAAATTCCCTTTTTTTGCATACAAAATAATTATTTTTCCCGTTTTTAAGTCTAAGTTTCCCCGCTTTTTCCCCGTTTTTAATTTATAAATTAAAGCTTTCAAAAATAAATGTAAAATCAGGCCACCGTAGATTTCGGTGCAAAGATATAAATATAATATTTTATTATATATACTCACTTATTTAATATGGATACTTAAACATTCCGTATTTACATCAACTTCGAAATAATTGTTATAAATCTTTAATAATTTTTTTTTTGTCACTACCAGCTATGTTCTGAAAATTCGGTAACAATCAATTGCTGCCCAAAAGTTTTCATCGGTCACAAAGAAATACTACCAAAAGACTTAGAATGACAAAGACATTTGCTACGGGTAACATTTACCTCTCAATAACATGTTGAATATGTTTTTGAATTGACTATTTACAAAATAGCTTTATGAAAATTTAAATCAAAGCTCGATTCAACACAGATTAAACCAAACATGTTATTATTTTCACTTCCTCGTTTAGAGGTGACTTGTTTTTTACTTTTTTAACCAAATAAGTCTATTTAATCAAGTGAATAAGACCGTTATTGGAAGGCACAGAAATAAATCGGAACCATTTTTTTTTAAAGGGAATGTCAGAATCAGTGTTGTATAAAAATCTTTGGCAAAATCATCGTAGAGATATATCTTAGAGATCTGCATTCTATATCAAGATTTCCATTTTGACTGAGAAAAAACGTGTAAAAAACATGTCCAACGGAAGTAATGTTACATAAAGTTAAAAAATTTACATAAAGTTAAATTAAGATGATATATTTTCGTTCGACACGATAGTTAAAAGAAATGATGAAAATGCTTATTACTAGCTTTACACTTTCCCCGTTTTGATCATTACTTTCCCCGCATTCCCGTTTTAGTCGAAAAATCCCGAAAATCGGGGAAAATCCCGCCATCTGGGAGCTCTGTATCACACCTACGCTGCAAGCAACTTCATGAAACGTAACGAGCAATGAACGAACAATGGCATTCTGCCTCACAGTAAGATCAATTCTCCCAGCACATGTCAGTTGACGATAAGCATTCATAAAGGCAAGGCCTTCCTGTACAACTTTTTCACGAAACTGTTTTACGTATAAACAAAAAAAAAAATTGAAGCAGAGCTGCCGAGCTCTCTCGGACACACACACAAGTATGCATGTTTATGTGTTAGTTTGCCCATTACTGATGTCCCGGTAGGCATTGGCTGGCCTTCGAAAGGCTACTAGCAGACCTTAAAATGGATCTTTTTTATATGAAATGGCTGAATTTTCCAGGCCTTTCGCTCTCCCTGCTTTAAAGAGGCCTGCTATAAGCACTCCTTTAGAATGGCTTAAAGAAGAGGTTAACCAAAACAATTAAAAAATATATGTTTTTTATTTCCTTTCTATGTATGCCTACATATTTATTCTGTGATTTTATTTTATTTTACATATTTTTGTCAGATAAAAATATTTCTAAGTCATGACGTTGATTATTATTCAGAATTTTTGAACTAATGTATATTTTAACTTTTAACGAAAAAGTTAGCCTGAAATATTAGCAGAACCAGTTTTTTTATTTAATTTTTTTAGCGAAAAATTAGGCCTCATAGAAGCGCTCGCAGAAGCAGCGAGGAAGTCATGTGTCTTACCGCCAAAAGTAGCAGTAAATGCACGCCTTCGTTAGAAGAGGCCTAGCTTCATTGCCTATTGGGCGTGGTCCCAAAACACATACTACAACAATTTTCAGATTTTGTGCTTATGTTAGTAGCTCTCTCGCTCTCTGCACTGATAAAAATGAATCTGCATAAAATAATTATTTTGATTCGTTTTTCTTCATTCTGTTGTTAAAAACTTCTGAAAATGAACAAACATTTTCTACGTTTTCTATTAACGAAAGCATACGCAGCATAGATAATAAATTAATAAAAACCTGAGCAGCTCCAACTAAATAAGATAACATCGTACGTGTGATCGTGTTCGTGTAATATTCGAATTCGAATTTGAGTACGTATACTATGAAATGCAGACCACTGGTATTAGTGTTGCCAACAATTTTTAATTAAAAGTCACCAGAACGTTAAAAAATAGAGTTATTTTGACAAAAAAGCACTAAAAATACCAAAATTACAAATACAACATAAAATTATATTATAATTGTTTTAATTTTAAAAAAATGTTCTAAAAAATCGTATTGACTTTGAATGTATCTTTTTCCAAAACTTTTGATATTTTAATTGGAGCTTCATTGGAATTTATTTTACAAAAGACTTTGTCTGATATATTGAAAGAATCACAAGAATTTTATTTTAATAATAGACCAAATTTAATATGTTAAAGTGAATTTGAAGAATAAAGTGAAAGCCTCTTGTTTTAGTTTTAAAACGATTTATTATACTAAAAATTCCTTCTACTTCTGCATTGGAATAAAGATAATACAAAAGATGTATGCAAAAATCAGCTAAATGCTGAAGGGGATTCATTTCTAGAGTATCCCTAAAGTGGCTTACATCAATTCAAAATTTGTCAGCATGATCAACATTTTCCCAATTTTGACAGCGATTCATTAATTTTATTTCGTAATTCAGGACTGCAAACATATCTTTTTGAGATTAGACAGGAAAAGCACTTAAAGCACTAGAATGAAAATAGGAATGCACCAAACTTAGTGCTTTTTTGTCTAGTGCCTTTTTTAAAAAATAAACGCGTCTTGCAACTCCAAAAAGCACTAGATCTAGTGCTTTAAGCACTGACTTGGCATCACTGACTGGTATAGATGTAAGCCTTAAAAAATCGTTTTGAACTTTGATGTTGTTATTTTGAAAACGCTTTCAGTATAATTCGAGTTGATTTATTGATGTAAGCCGACTAAAAAACTAATCTCAGAAATCGGTATTATATACATTTTATTGAATATCTTCTGAAGTTTTAAAGAGTGGGAAGAAACAGCTTTAAGTAAATAGTTTTTAAAAACCCCAACTTAAGTGAAAGAGAATTTTTAAAAGATAAACGGTAAAATTAACCCAATTAAATTTTCCGCCTGTATGAGAAAGTAGCTGGAATGGAAATGTCAAAGTTAAAGTTAGCCGTCGAGAAATTTATTTCAATAGCTCTTTTTTAAATTAAAGTTATACTCTTGAACACCCACTTGTGTTTCTCATCCAATAGTAATTCGTTCCATTCCGAAAATGCTTAACATTGGCTTTATTTTGGACCTAATAATTTGCATAATAGCAAAGGGTCATGTTATACTTTTAACGCTTAAGTGTAATACTGGGTGGGAATGATGTGAGCAGAATGGCAATATTACGTCAGCAAAAAGTTGCTTGCAAAAAAAGAAGAAACATAGGGCAGATTTAATCATTTGGTTGAGGCATTAAGGCTTGACGCCTTATAACCTAGCATGAACGTGCTTTATTTATGAAGAGAAGCATTAAATTTATTTATTTTTGTTGTAATGCTGCGTTTTTAGGTGTTCGAGAGTGACTGACGTAGGCAGTAAATCCTGTGTGAATCCTTGCTGTTAGCTTTAAGGAATATTAAAACTACGCCATTGATTTGGGCACGTATGGCACTCTAAGGTAGCTCTTAGATATTCACTTTGATAGGAATGGAGTTTTGAAGATTTGCTGTTGTGATTGTTGCTGTTGTTGATTTTCCGTTTCTCACATGCTGTTCCGTTAGTGGTATGACTCAATCCACTTTGATTGATTGCCATTTTCAATTAGGTGATTGTAAATCTAAATAGGTTTGCTTATTATGTCTTTGAGTATGTTTGTCAAAAGGGATAAGTTTGGAAATAATCAATTATTTACTTGAAATTTGATTCGAAAAAGCTAAATATGATGAAAATAAAGTGAGAATTGAATATAATTTAGAAAAATTTAATTAATCATTAGACTGACCGCAATTTCTTTTTTTTTTGTAGTAGAAAACATTTTGATTTAACTTGGAGTGTCTATTGAACTCAACTAAACCAGTATGTACGAGTAATATAAAGTCTATTTAAGAAAACGCAAGTGCTGCGAAGATTCTTTACGAAGCATAGATAATATTTATGAATATATTGTAGCCAATACATTTATACATGAATGTCGTCGGGAAAGCCAATATGAGAAAAATTTGGTACCTTTTTTAAATTTGTGGGGTGGGAGGAGGGCAAAGTCCTTCTCAATTTTAACTGCGCTTCTGGTGTTGCTTAGTGTCATCCGGCATAGACGGATTAATTTTGCATGTATATGCAAAAAATGCGTACATGGTGGAGTACAGGTGATTCCTTATTGGACTGTCAAAGGAAGCTTTGTAATCCACAAAAAATGGTGGGTATCAACTTGTTTTTCTAGGGTCTTTTCCAAGGGTTTTTGTAGTGTAAATATATTGTCGGTGTTAAATTTAATAGGCATAAAATCAGACTATTGAGGTTCAAACAATTAGTTTACGATGGGCTTCAGTCTTTCATTTAATAAGCTCTACTGGACCTTAATTGCGATATTAAGAAGACTTATCCCACGGTGGCGCAAAGGGTGAAATCGCATTTATTGTGGTTTGGGCAGAGTACACTGAGGTTTCAATCGTTTGAAATGCATTCTTCCGTCTATATTCTGAATAGAAGCTCATGAATGCATTTAAGCAAGGCTTCACCTCCATTTTGGAAAAACTCAGCTCGTAGACCATCGACTCTAGCGGTTTTATTTCTGAAGCCGAGCTATGACCCGTTTTGGGGTTTCCAGGATATCATCCCTATTGGCAGTATTGTTGGCAGCATCGCCATTCAATAGACTAGAGAAGTTTTCCCTCCAATACGTCAGTGTACTCTGGATATCTGGCACTGAATTCCCGTTTTCATTCTTGCTGGACGAAGTCCTAAAACCATAAGGGCAGGAATTTTATTTTTTCGAAAAATTTTTGAGCCTCATTCATGTCGCCATATATCTTCATTAGGGTGTCCCAAAAAAAGTCGAAGTTGTTTTTTGTATGTGGTATCACCTCAATTTTTTCTTATGATGTTGAAATAAATGTAAAAAAATATTGGTTTACCTAAGGCCACGTGAACCCGTGCCGACTTGCATCGGTACATGTCAGTACTTGGCTATATGGAGAAAAAAGTGCTAATTTTTTCAATAAACCCAAATAACTTTTGAATAAGTCTAAATTTTGCTGGTTCGGCTTAGAAGAATCGGCTGGTGGTTTAGAAAAATCTAAAAAATCTAAATTTGAAAAAATTTCAATGAAATCTTGTAGAAGTATTTTCTTAAACTATAACAAATGGAGATACAAAAAATTGTGTAATTACGTTGAATAACCTGGACGTTATGATTTTTTTTGCTAAAGTGTACCTTTTCGAAAATTTCCAGTTTGAGTATTTTTACAAAAAATTCCCAAAAATCCAAAAAATGCAAAACAATACGAATGATTTAATCATAGTCTTAGGCTACTTTTTGCAAGAAATAAAAAAACCGAAATTCGGGGAAAAAAGTTATACCTGTTGAAACTTGACTTTTGACGTAGAATTACGTCTTACAGTGCGGTTTGTATGGGGGTAATATCCCAATTTTTTTCAAGGACATGCTAACGTTTTTGGGGAACACTTAACGGCCTTATAAAGCCTTCAATTTTCATCGTACAATGATAAAATTTATGCCGAAATATCAGTTATTTTGTGCATAAAAGGAATTTTGTCACTTCTTTAATAAAGCCACAAAATATAGCAAAAGAAAAGATGAAAAATTCACATTTTTGTATGAGAAAAATCCATTGATGATTCAGTTGCTGCTGACGTGCCTATGATTGTTGCTTTAGTTCGTACCAGCATTACCATATGGGCAGTTAATCCTGTTTTGGGCAGTATTTTGAGCAGGTAGACAGGATCATATTTCTCCTAGGATTTGGGCAGGTTTTTGTTTTAATCCAGTTGTTTAATTTTCGTTGAATAAAAAAAATAGAAATTTTATGTTTATAATTTATCTGTAAGTACTTATATAAAAGTAGCAGTGAAACAACAAAAACAAAAGCCATCTCACGCTGTGTGCAAGCAAGTCATGTGTTATCGTTCAATGTCTTATGCATGACAATGGTCTTTAGTGAAACTTTTGCTATGATTTCGTCTTTTATACTGACATATTACTCACTTACTTACTTAGGTGGCGCCTACAACCGTATGTCGGTTTCCACCTGACGTAAGAAATAGCGCCAGCCATTTCTGTTTTGCGCTTGCTGGCGCCAGTTGGAATCTCCAAGTTTCGTCAGGTTGTCCTCTATTTGGTCCTTCCAATGGAGATGCGGTCGTCCTCTTCTGCGTTGACCGCCGCTGGGTACCGAATAGAGTATTGTCTTCGCTGGAGCGTCGTCTTCCATCCACTTAACATGACCTAGCCAACGAAGCCGCTCGATTTTTATGCGCTTTACTATTTAGATGTCGGCGTATAGCTCATACAGCTCATCGTTCCATCGTATTCGGTACTCGCCATTGACGCAGATTTGTCCGTAGATTTTACGAAGAATCTTTCTCTCGAACGCTCCCAATCTTTCATCAGAGCTGCTCAACTTCCAGGTTTGTGCAGCATATATCAGGACGGGCATGATTAGTGACTTTGGAGCGTAACTTTTGTTCGTCGAGATAGGGCTCTGCTTCTCAACTGCCTACTGAGCCCATAGTAACACCTGTTGGCAAGAGTTATCCTTCGTCTTATCTCTCTACTGATATCGTTGGTGAAGTTAATGCTGGATCCGAGGTAGACGAAGCTCTTCACAACCTCGAAGGAGGTGTTGTCAACAGTGACGTGGGTGCGTACGCTGGGACTGTTTGTTTGTTGACACCAGATGTTTCGTCTTATCTGCGTTGACTGCAAGACCCATGCGACTCGACTCTTTTTCTAATTTTGATATCAATATCATCAGCATACGCTAGCAGCATAACACTCTTGTAGAATATGGTTCCGCTTTGTCTCAGATCCTGCATAGACGGATTAATTTTGCAGGTATACCAAATTTACACATGGTGGAGTAAAGGTGATTCCTTATTGGACTGTCGAAGGCGGCTTTGTAGTCAAGAAAAAGATGGTGGGTGTCGATTTGTTCCTCTAGGGTCTTTTCTAAAATTTGTCGTAGCGTGATTATCTGGTCGGTGGTACATTTTCCGGGTCTGAAGCCACACTGATAATGCCCAATAAGTTGGTTTACGGTGGGCTTCAGCCTTTCACATAATACGCTCGACAGGACCTTACATATTTAGAAGACTTATCCCACAATTAGTGGGATCGCCTTTCTTGTGGATTAGGAAGAGTACACTGAGGTTCCAATCGTTTGGAATGCATTCTTAATGCATTCTTAAACAAAGAATGCGTAACAAAAATGTGTTTTTTTCTAAAGTGAAGTCATGGTTGTTCAATAAGGATTTCAATGTAATTGATACCGTTCTAACTGTTTCCTTATAATTTTTATATGATTCTTTTTAAAATAATTAATATGCATTGTCACCCTTTAATTATCACATCATTTTCAACAAATTTTCTTAATTTATAAATATTTGTAAAACCCTTCTACCCTTCGAATTTTAAGTTTAATGATTATACATATTTGTAAGACCCCACACCTTACCTCTATTTACTTTGTATTTATGTTAGTGAAACTGCATTCGACACTTGTTCGTATCGAACAACAGAATGTAGTATTTACTTATCATATCTGTATGTTATTTTTAAGTGTATTTTTAAAATATGTTAACTTTTATACATGTATGATTGGTAAATAAATTTATTATTCAATTCAAAAAAAAAAAAAAAAATTCTTCCAACCATATTCTGCATAGAAGCTTGTGAATGCATTTAAATAGAGCTTCGCCTCAGTTCTTAAACAGCTCAGCGGGTAAACCATTTGCTCCCGTGGCTTTGTTTTTCTTAAGCCGTGTTATTGCTGTCAAAACTTCTTTATAGTGGCAGCGGAACTTCAACGCTGTCATCCATAATTGGGGTTACCGGGTTATCATCTCTATTGGCGGGATAGTTATCATCATCGCCATTCAGAAGACTAGAGAATTCAGAGGACCTCCATAACATCAGTGTACTCTAGATATTTGTCACTAGATTTCCGTTTTCATCCTTGCGTCTTATATTTTCGAAGAATTTTTGGGCTTCGTTCCTGTCACCATACATCTTAATCTTCTCGCACTCGCGTTTTTTTGTCTCTCTTTTTTCTGTCTGAAAAGACGTCTCTCGTCCTTCCTCTTCTCTCTGTATCGCTCCTTAGCAGCACGCGTTACAGCCGGCTGCCGGGTGACTTTGTAGGTCGCGACGTTCTCTGCAGTGGCGTCGCGACACTCTTGGTCATGCCACTGGTTTCGGCGAGGGCGGTGGTAGCCAATAACCTCTTCAGCAGCCGCTCGCATAGAGTGGGAGATGTGTGCCCACTGCGCGCATATATCGTCGATCGGAGGAGTGCTTTCTTGAAGCAGCAGTGAGAGTCCAGTCTATGTTAGCACTAAAGCTCTGCTAAAGAACTAAAGAGCCATCCAAGCATACTAGTTATGTGTTGTTATTTTTTCTTATACCAACTTGTATCGGTTTCGCTCTCTAAGCATCTCTTTTACATAACGATAGAACCAGTAGCGCAACTAAAGGGGGTTTTTGGGGCTTTTGGGGATAAACCCGCCCCCATAAAAATTATCGTAGCAAAAAGAGAAATAGGACACAATCAAAGTGACTCACACGAAAAGTTATCACAAGTTTTTATCAAAAGAATGAAAACCCAAAATACAAATTTCAAATCTATTGCCGTTGAACCGTAATCTTTTAAACTATCCATGTTTTATTCGTTCAGAATACATGTGTTTAAATTTGTTTAGTTGTAATTCTGACCAGTTGGGGTATTGTTGACAATTCTTCGATTTGAGTATGGTGTAAGAAACAAGGCAATAGCGTATTTTCTCATTCTTTTTGGTAGCATATCTCTTTTACCTAAAATGCTCCTAGATCTGTTAATAACAGGTGATGGTTAATTTTGAGCAAAACCCATTAGCAAAACGAATTTAAATATGTAAAATATGTTTTTTTTGTTAACTTTTAACAATATACGAGCATTTAATTTAAAAGTGCATAAATAATAATAAAAAGTAATTAAAAAGTGCATAAATTTAATTTAATAAAAAAGTGGAAAAAAACCCTGCAATGGCGCCACCCATTCAATGACCAACTAGGGTGAAAGATCGTTGAGTTCCCTAGATAGAGCTGTGGTTGAAGTACTAATACTTTATTAGTAAATTACCACACATTCAATTTGTTACTTCAAAATAAAAAATAGTATAGAATTTATTTATTATACTCTAAGCATAGAGCCAACAAAATAAGAATTGGTTTGACACTAATGCCAACATTTTTTGACAAGCGTTTGATTTATCTCAAACCTAAGAGTTCGATTTTAAAAACATCTATTTCCACTATTCATTTCAACACTATTTCTTGACAATACAAAACCGCTGGATATGGCCTTAGGAGTTTTTGAAAAACTAATTGGATTTTATTAAGATGTTTTGGAAAGAGATTTTGATGATTTAAAAATGAAACTGAATGTAGTAGTGTAGTGAAATGTAGCTGAAGTAATAAAACTAGCAATGGAAAAAATACAGTGTTTGAAGCCTTAGAACTGTGCAATAAAGAAATATTTTCTAGTATATTCAATTTGCCAATGCTTATTTAAGAAGCACGATGTTCCTGATAGATTAAACGGTATCACGTTGCTAAATCTGTACAGATATGACGCCATCAGTGGATTTTATTTTAGATAAACTCGCTGAAAGGCAGCGTAAACTGAATTTGAAAATAAAGTTTTGGCTTATTTTGTTAATCTTAATCACAATAATGCTGTAACTAATGTTTTTTTCTGCAAAAAGCGAAAAATTGATCGGAATTTTTTCAAATAGAACAATTTTTTAAAACTTATTTTTAGTTATAATTAGTTGCTTTCCCGTGGTCGTTGATCTAAAGCGTAGCTCTATTTTGTTCACAATGGAAAAACAAAAACTAGAACCATCTCTTTTCCTGTCTCTATTTCTGATCTTAAAATGCTGCCAAGTTTAAAGCATTTTTTTTCAAAACGAACATAGTTGGCAAATCTGAAGTACTCTTTGACGAGTTTTTGTGCTCGCACTAGTATTTTGACACTTCATTGCGAGTGGTGACAAATTGTAATAAAGTTGAACTAAAACTGTTCCACTGAGATTTGATCTGATCCAGTGTCACGGGAATGCAGCTATTAAGTAGGTTATCATTGTGATGGAGTTCTTTGTTTGTTTGTTAACTTTACCATATTTTCATATGCAAATATTACTCTCAAAAGTTGCAATTTACTACTGTGAGGGGAACAATGACGGACTGGGGCCTAAAATTTGATCCGGAAAATAATGACTTGATTGGCCCTCTCATCTTAAGGCATTATTCTTCATTACGTTTATATTCAAAACGTTTCACAATGTTTTAAGATACTTTTAAAGTTAAGAAAAGAAATTTTTCAGTCATAAATAATAGTCAAAATTCCAAAATAAAAAATTGCACTCATATCTAAAGAAATTCACGCAGGCGAAAAAAAAACGGCAAAAAAAGTGGGAATAAAATATAAAAATGATGCCTATAAAAATATATAAATTAAGGCTACTCTTCCTTTATAATTTGTTAATAGAATACTTGACTATTGACTTTTTAATATATTCTTTGAGGCAAATATCATATTTACTTATTAAACCAACCAATTCTGAAAAATAGCCATAATCAATGAACTCATCTTGTAACGTATAAGCTGCCTCCTGTTCATTTTCTCTGAAGCTAATTTATATTTTGTATATTATTTATATAATGTTAATAATTCATTTAAGAAAATCACATTTTACTTCAGATATTTGATTGAAGCAACTTAAGTTTTCAATACACTAAGTTTTCAATGTTGGTGTAAAATATAAATAGGCTCCACAAAAGTTTAAATGCCTTCTGGAATTCTCCATTGTGGCCAGTCTGCCACTGGAGGTGAAGAAGTTGAATGGTAAGATGCTGCTTGCCCTGTCTGAGGTTTTTACCAGGAAGTATTAGTGCAAAAATCGGACTCACTAACCAGTACACAATAGCAGCTATAGTAACGTGTTTTTTTGTATGTAAGTCCGACCTATTTTAAAACGCCCCCTCCCCCAAAAAAATTCCTGTTTGCCCGCTTTTCCTTTATTTTATTTTCTTTATATTCCTTATATATTTTATATATTTTTAATTTGAATTTATGTGAATTAAATTTTTTATAGATTTACTTACATGTTTGTTCTTTCGTTCATTATTAACATTGTTAATATCTATTTTAACTTAATACATACTTAAGAAACATTTTGCTCTTTGATTCATATTGCCGCTTTTATTTTTGAAATCCCCTTTTTTGCCACCTTTAAAAATTTGTCAACGGTAACACTGCAGCAGACAATGACAAACCTCAGAGAGTAAAAAAACTGCCATGAATAGCTTCTTGAGAACATAAGCCATTCGGAGTCGGCATAAAACATGTTCTCGATCATATGTGTTCAAACATTTCATAACACACACAACACAATTGATCATAAGAAGCTCGGTCAAAGTCCTTTCAAGTACTGAAATGGCAATTTTTTTTTTTTTTTATACGCATGGTTAGTTGTTACGTCCTGTGTTGTCCCTGAGCCCAACCCATTCATTGGTGGCAAAATTTTTCCCATATTTTCTTGTTTGTGGTCACTGGTATCCATAACATTGATATTTTTCAATGATTACTAGGTCATGGCTTGAAATAGGTTAATGCTGAGGAAGTGCGATAAAGCTGTAGTTGCTGACCTCTATTGTCATTACATGTAATAAAAAACAAAAAAAAAATAATCGAACAACTTCAATAAATTGATTGTCGAAATATGAAAACCAATGCAAACTTTTAACTACTTTGATATTTGTAACATATTGTCATAACTCAGACAGTTGATTAGAAAAACTCTGTAATGATTTCCTTAATACTTCCTAATTCGATGGCTATTTCCGCGACTGTTATGTTATTACATTACATACATAGAAGTTTAGTCTTGAAGGAAAATGTCACCATCTTTCGTTCAGAATATTACAAAATAACCTTAAGAATTTTTTTTCTGAATCAAAGTAAGTAAAGCGGGTGCACGTACTGGCAATAGGCTAGGACACGTCGGCTTTGGAGGTGGACGCTTGCTTCTTACTATGAGAATCCTTGTACAAAAAGCTACGTGGAAGTGGAAGAGACAAAAAAAAAAAAATAATATAGTGGACCCGAAATCGAGAACTGAAAGGGACATACGTTTGTTTAAAAAAAATCAAGTGGATCTACCTAATAACCAGCTGATCTAGGACCTGATGTTCTGATCCTCTTTTTCTTTACCCGCCCATGGACCATGGTTTGGACCATGGTTTCCAACTAAAATGTTCTTTGAAAAGCCCATTTATTTTTGGACGCCTGGAGTTTGGTCCTCTTTCCACAAATTCAGTTTATCATTTTATACGTAAAGATATCTCTTTGAAGAAAAAAACACACTGCCTTTGAGGAAAATTCAAGGTAGAATAATGAAGTTATAGACCATTGAGTGAAGGTACCGAAATTTTACTTTTTTATGATTTTTTAATTTAATGCCGGTTAATTTAATATAAACAAATCTGAAATAAATTTTGAAATAAAAGCTTTTATTTTTAACGAAATATTAAATATCTACATAAATCCTTAAAAAAAAAACAGAATAAAAATAATACCAAAAAAAAAAAAATATTGACTTAAATAGGAAAGGAAATAAGATACAGACGTTGAATTAGAAAGCGATAAAATAAGTTCAGAAAGTATTCGGGACACCTTACCGATGGCCCATCCTTAACATTCTAAAACAAATACTTACTTGGAGGTAAAAATTGATTGACACACATGGCATATAAAACTTGGTGTCCAATGCTGATTTAAAGTTTCAGGTGCCATTGCAAAATACTGACCATAATTTTTTTGTAGCGAATCCGTGAATTTATGTTTATTTTTATTAAAAACATATCTACCACACATGTAACAAAAACTGTCAGGATCGTTATCGCATAAAAATAATCTCGCTCTCTTGCTCATTTCACCTGTTTTAATCATCAAGATTTATAAAAATGTAATTAGGCCGTGTATACAGGGTGTCCCGCAATTGAGTGCAACTATTTACAGTGGTGAAAGGTTATGTCAAGCTGAGAAAAAAATTGTATGGGAGGGGGGGTCTATTTTCACATTCTTAGGAGCTACGGGGTTAATTAATATTTCACGACTTTGATTCACGTTATTGTTCCTAGCACAAAAACAAAATTACGGAAAACAACTCATTGCAAAGGCAATAAAATCACCTTTTCAACGGTATATCAACAAACAGTACCGACATAACCGTTACCAAGCTGTGCTCGTTGAAAGATGAAATCAATCGGTGAAAACTACCAAATTTCAACTTTGTGTGCAAATTTCTCAGAATTTCGCTTAATAAATGAATTTTTTTTTTTATAATCAACTTTGAAATTTATTCAATTTTCTTTTCACTGACACCAACAACATAAGTGTATCTTAAAAAACAATAAAGTTGGCTGTACTAAAAAAATTATACTTATTAGAAAACAACGATATTATCTACTACATAAGTAATTGTAATGTCATTATTTGCCATTATTTTCTAATAGGTATAATTTTCTTAGTACAGCCAACTTTTTTATTTTTTAAGATAAATTTATGTTTTTGGTGTCAATAAAAAGAAAATTAAATAAATTACAAAAATGAGTATACAAAAAAATTTCATTTATATTTCAGTTAAATTTCAGTTATTTCACTGCGTTAGGGGTGATAATATACCCTTTACGCAGTACGCAGTAGTTCGTCAAAAGGCTCAGAAAAAAAATTCTTTCTTTACAGTAGTACATTTCGGCCAAAAAATTAAAGAACTAAAAATTATTTTACATTTATCTATATATATTAAAATGAATGTATGTATGTGGGTATGTGGATATGTGTGTATATCACGTATAGACTCCAAAACCACCGAACCAAACTTTATGAAATTTTTAGGGATACTGAAGCAACATTCGGGAAGTGTTCCTGTGAAGTTTGGTGTTGATTGGACAAGGGGGCGTGGTACCTACCATACAACCCAAATTGGCTCTATCGCCCACAAAACAAAAAAATTGCTATATATCAGACGGTTTTAGTCATATAAAACTTAAATTTGGTAATTTTGTTCAGATGGTTACTTTCGGTGACTGTACAAGAAATGGGCGTGGTCACACTATATATACGCCCACTTTTCAGCAATAATTTTAATTCCTGAGATGTTCAAGTTTTGATAGTGAATCTTGATATGCAGGTGCTATGCATACACGTGGTAGTCACTATGTAAATATAAACGTTGTCACGCCTACTTTTACCGCCCACAAATAAGTAAAAATGCTTTATATCAGACGACTTTTGCCGTAGAAGACTAAGATTTGATAGTTTAGTTTATATGATTACTCTCGGCCAATGTACAAAAAATGGGCATGGCCGCACTATATATACGCCCATTTTCTTGAAATCATGCTTATTCCTGAGATGTAAACGTTTTGATAGTGAATCTTGGTATGCAGGCTCTATAGGTCAAAGTGGCAGTCACTATGTAAATATAAATGTTGTCACGCCCACTTTTACCGCCCACAAATCAGTAAAAATGCTTTATATCGGAAGGCTTTTACCATAGAAGACTAAGATTTGGTAATTTAGTTCATATGGGCACTGAATGCAATTGTTAAAAAATAGGCGTGGTCGCACCATATCTACGCCCACTTTTTCTAAATTATGCTTATTCCTGAGTTGTATACGGTTTCATAGTCAATGTTGGTATGCAGGTGCTATGGGTCCAAGTGGCAGTCACTATGTAAATATTAATGTTGTCACGCCCACTTTTACTGCCCACAAATTAGTAAAAATGCTTTATATCAGACGGATTTTGCCGTAGAAGACTAAGGTTTGGCAATTTAGTTCGTATGGTTACTGTCGGCCAATGTACAAAAAATGGGCATGGCCGCACTATATCTACGCCCACTTTATCGAAATCTTGCTTATTCCTGAGTTGTACACGTTTTGATAGTCAATCTTGGTATGCAGATGCTATGGGTCCAAGTGGCAGTCACTATGTAAATATAAACGTTGTCACGCCCACTTTTACTGCCCACAAACCAGTAAAAATGCTTTATATCAGACGGCTTTTGCCGTGGAAGACTAAGATTTGGTAATTTAGTTTTAATCATTACTGTCAGCCAAGTGTACAAGAAATGGACATGTCCGCCCTATACGAGTATCTACGCCCACTTTATCGAAATAATGCTTATTCCTGGGCTGTACACGTTTTGATAGTGAATCTAAGTGTGCAGGTCCTATGGATCCCAGTGGCAGTCACTATGTATATATAAATGTTGTCACGTCCACTTTCAACGCCCACAAATCAGTAAAAAAGTAGAAGACTAGGATTTGGTAATTTAGTTTATTTGATTACTGTCGGCCAATGCACAAAAAATGGGCATGGCCGCACTATATCTACACCCACTTTCTCGAAATCATGCTTATTCCTGAGTTGTACACGGTTTGAAAGGAAATCTTAGTATGCAGGTGCTATGGATCCAAGTGACAGTCACTATGTATATACAAATGTTGTTACGTCCACTTTAACCGCCTACAAATCAGTAAAAATGCTTTATATTAGACGGCTTTTACCGTAGAAGACTAACAATTGGTAATTTTGTACATAAGGTCACTATCGGCAACTGTTAAAAATGGGCGTGGTTGCACTATATATACGCCCACTTTTTCGAAATCATGCTTATTACTGCGTTGTACGCGTTTTGATAGTAACACTTCATACGCAGGTGCTCTAAGTGGCGGTCAATATATATATATATAAAATTTGCCACGCCAACTTGTACCACCCGCAAATAAAAAAAAAAACAACGCGAAATGGCCAATTTCAGCCCTTGAAAGGACTTTGACCGAGCTTCTTATGATGAATTGTGTTGTGCGTGTTGTGGAATGTTTGAACACAAATGATCGTGAACTGGAACGGCTCGAACGGCTTATGTTCTCAAGAAGCTTTTCATGGCAGTTTTTACTCTCTGAAGTTTGCCATTGTCAGCAGAGAGGTGACGGCCGAACTGAAAAATTAATTCAATTGAAAAAACTTTCTGTGCCAGGTGAAATTCGAACCAGGGTTCTATCCCATATGGACCACACACTCTACCCACTACGCCACGGCCGCCACTTTTTTTACCCACAAATCAATAGAACTTCTATATCAGACAATTCTCATCGTTAAATACTAAAATTTGGTAATTAAGTTCATACGCTTACTCTCGACAACTTTGCAAAAAATGTGCATGGTAGCACTATATCTGTGCCCACTCTTCAGCAATAATTTTATTTAATTTATTTATTTATGTATTATAGTTAATTACAATTTAACAATTATAACTAAGTAAGCACTAGCTGCCAGGGCTATCGGTTAGAAATAATTTAAATTCCTGAGATGTGAACGTTTTGATAGTCAAACTTGGTATGCAGATGCTATAAGTCCAAGTGGCGGTCACTTTTTATATAAATTTTGTCACGCCCACTAATCCGTGAAAGTATATAAATCAAAATTTACAGTAAAAGTCGCACTTTATCTACGCCGACTTTTCAGAAATCATTGTAATTTCTGAGCTGTACATGTTTTGATAGTGAAACTTGATATGTAGGTGCAATAAGACCAAGTGGCGGTCACTATACATATAAATGTTGCCATGCCTAAATGTTTGTTTGTATACTAGGGCTCCTCACAAAAAAAAAGGTGTTTGGGTCGGTTGCTCAAAATAACGCTTTTTGTTATGATGATCCCCCAAATATTTCGACAGTAGCTGGAATAGTTTGAAAAAAAAAAAACAAAAACGAAATGGCCATTTCAGCCCTTGAAAGGACATTGACCGATCTTCTTATGTTCCTAATAACAAACGGTCAGACTTAATAGTTATTTTGTCTTGCCATGTTACTTTTGGTCAAATAAATTATCTATTCATGATAAAATATAGTGTAAAGTGAAGAATTAAATTGAATGACATTACAAAAAAATGTACACATTTTTTACATTTTACAATTTATTTGACTAAAAGTAGTATGGGAAAAAATTAATTTGAATTATAGTGAAAATAATATGAAAAAAGTTAAAACAATCCATAAAAATCCGCATTATCTTTGGTCCAACGGAAAAAATTTAAGATTTTTGATGCAAAAGAACTTTTTCATTACTCTTATTTCTGACCGTTTGTTTTTTTTTTTTTAACTACCATACCAGGCAATATTTTTAGTCGAAATTTTTTGGGGATCATCGTAACATAAGCCATGGATTATTTTGAAGAACCGGACTAAGCAACTTTTTTTTCTAAGGAGCGTGAGGCGACTTAATGTATATACGTATGTGGGTATATGTGTATATCACTTAAGGACTCCGAAACCGCTAAGTCAATTTTTATACCAAAGCCTTGAGAGGGTTCCTATGAAGTCTGGTGCCGACCGTAAAAGGCTCCTTAAATACACCTAAAATTTTCGATATCGACCAGTTTTGGTTTTTTTTTGTAGGTCGCACAGTCTCGGAATTCAGTATTCGACCTCAATTTACACATGCCGTTCCACTGGTAACATTTTATGGGCGTTGGTCGAGGGGCGTGGTACTTTTTCGGCACCCCAAATATTCGGGGTAATTATTTCGAAATAAGTCACACATCAATAAAACTCGGTACGAACTTACTATAAAAGTATGGCTTCACTAAAGCTACACCCTCTTTTAGGGGATAAGCGCTGAGCGCAGCGAAGCGCGCCGGGTATAAGCTAGTAAAATATAGATATTTAAGCTTATTATTATTATTGGATAATAAAATGTTTCTCTGCACAGTTTGAATTTTCCACTCGTGGTGGACCTTTTTTGGACCTTTCTTTAAAGTAAAACGGAAGTAGATTAGGGTTTTAGTATATTTTAGTCAAATAATTTAAAAAAAAAAAATTTAATCGGATGAATTTTGGATAAATAAATCCAGTTTGAATTAGAAAAAATTTTAATTGTTGGTACTAATTCGTAAACTCTTTTTTATTGTATTATTTATTAGTTCTTAATGCTATTTTTGTTGTTGAAGGGTAAGAGAAAGTTTTTTTTTTTAATAATTAAACGTGAGACTCTAAACAAAAACATCACACAAAATAATTATTTTTGCCTCGACCTGTCTCAGTTTTTGAGATATTAATTTTATAACTATAATTCATAACTTTATGAGCGTGCATGGATCAGAAACACTTTTAGATTATAGTACAAAATTTAACTTATCTACTATACATGTTAATATCTATGTCTCTAGTTATTGTTGATCAATTTAGAAAAATTAAACACCGAACTAAATTATATATAAATAACTTTCTTATAATACATTAACATTTGAATTCTTGCTTAACCTAATTAAATCGGTTGGCAATAACTTGAGATATTTGACAATGTTTTCATGGTTCTGGGGGGAAGGAGGGATACGAACCCACGGATTACCCCATGTCCACGCGACTGGTGTTACGGTAGCCGTTGTAAAATTCAGACACTTTATGGTCCTTAATAGTCCGATTTGGTCACCAAATATCGGAAAAAATTTCAAATTTAATGTCTTAAAACTCTTGAAAGGTGGTTAATTTTCTTTGCCTGCTGCGACTATCAGAGGCAATGTTGGTACATGTAGGGAAAAATACTTGTAGGGATTTTTGTGGCAAAAAATAGGCGCAGGGAAAAAACAGACAGATTTCAGCAGAGAAAAAAATAAGAAAGAAAAACAAAATAAAAAAGCTCCTATTGTGGTTTTAATTACTTATTAGAGTGGCCGCCCAATGTACTGGAGAAAATGAAAATGCGAAAATTCAATGGGACTTTTATTTAAAGTGTGACGTTGTATACCAAAGTAAAAGAGTTAAATTTTAAGAGCGATCAGAATAAGCCTAATCGTGCCGAGTTGACCTCAAAGTTTGAAATAATGACTAAAATGTCAAATTTTGTAATTTTCTTCAACATTTTGGCGACAAGACTAAAGTTTTTTAAATGTTTTATGTTTAAATCGTATAATCATGCACTTACCTTTCCAACAAGCCCAAAAAATTAACAAGATGTTGCATAATAACCAAACACGGTCGAATTATAGTTGAAAAACTCCATGTTAAAATGAAAAAAAAAACCAAAATTTGAAATGCAAAAATGTTTTTTCGATATTATTTGTTTTATTTAGTGAAGTACTAGAATTAAGTAAAATTAATATAAATAAATAAAATAAATTTACATTATTTAATTAGTACTAAGTATTAATTTTTATTTTATTGCGTTCGTAGAAGCGATGATTTGGTGTGAGATGGAAACGCCTTGCGGTAAAACTCGATAACCTGCAACAAGTCTTGTTTGTTTTCCTCGTCATATGTCAACGCTCGATTAAAATCAGTTATCAATTTTACAGCTCTACAGGTCTGCAGACCTAAAGCGTAGTCTTCCCTTTCATTCCATTCCATAGGATCAACCCTCAAAAAATTAATGTTAATTTGTAACCGATAAAAAAATTGTATGGTGTTATTGGTAACGAAATGACTTATATCTTTATTCACGAATGTTTTGATGTCTTCAAGTGTTGGTTCGATTCGTTTTGCACTTGCGAGCTCTTCTTCTGTATCTGCGATATCGATAGTTCCGAGAGCCAGAACCATTTTTCGTTTGGTTTCTATTGGAATTTCAGAATCGAAAAAAGCAAATCCAATTGCTTCTTCGGACAGATACCATAAGTGCTTACGGAATTTCTCTAAGAAAGCCTTGGAAACCCTTTCATCAAAATAGCCAATCGCATCTTTTATAATTTGCAAATCCCGTCGTGGCGCCTGCACAGCATGTACGCATTCGAACCAGTAATTTACGTAAGTGCTAGTCAAAAATATGCATACGCTCCGGATTCCATTCAATTCACTTTGTGTTAATCTAAACTCTTCGCGAAATATAAACATTTTGTAATTATAAACAGCTTTCGCCATGAATCTGGCATGAGACGTTGCTCCAGGAAAATTGAATTCCTTGAAGTTAGGAACTTCTGCGCCAATAAAAATCATTGATAACTGCAACAATTCTTTCTAATCACCTCGAGAGTGGTGATCGCACAATTTCACAAGGCAATACCGCTTATGCGCTTCGATATCGTTTGGAAGAAGAACATGGAGCACTTCTTGGTCCGTTATTCCGCTTTTGAAATTTGCAGTGTCGATGTCTTTCCACTTGCGTGCAAATCTCTCAAAAATCGGAACTTCTGGGCCTGATGTTTGCCCAAAATTCAGCTCGAAGACAGCTTTTAAAAGTAATTCTGCGATATGATGTCGACAAGGTAAAAAGAGAAGATCTCTGCCCAATTTTTGTTCAAGCAAATACCCGCAGCCATTTTTATTGCCAGTATTTGCAGCTGTCGTGTCAAAGCAAATTACTTCAATTAATTTCTCCATTTTCCACTTTTCCAAAAACTCATAAGAAGCTTGCGCCATTGCTTCGCCTGTGCCCCGATTAATTTTCGGCGCCCCGAGCAATTTTTCACAATTTTCACCAGTTACAACAAGAGCCAAACGATCTACTTTGTCTCTTCCTCTTACATTTCGAAGCAATTTGCTGTCCAAATGAAAAACAAATACTTTTGGTATCTATAAGTAAAAAAAACCCTCTGCTATTAACTTAAAACAAACGATTACAACCAAACCTAACTTACGTCGAAACTTCTAAAAATCTCCCCTGCTTTTCTGCGACGATATTCTGTTCGCAACACTTGAATTGTTGTACGATTAAGAACAAGATCTTCTAATTGGTGACCCAATGCATAAGCGGTCGCAATTACGATATGTATGGCCGCGCGAGAGGACATTTTGAATTTATCCATGCAAGCAAGCATTGTATCGTCGATGAAATTTATTTTTCCCCGGAGTAAATTATTTGTTGACGTTTCAACTGGAGAATTCACACTGTCTCCTTCAACATCCTCAATTGACGATTCAATTGCGAATTGTATCGCTGCTTTCGTACGATGTATTCATTTCCGAAACATTCGGAGCTACACAGTGCGCAGGAAATAGGTAAATCTTAATAAATTTTATGAACCAAACAATTATCATTATTAGTAACGGCTATACCTGACACTGCCATCACAACTTGGTGTTTTCTTTTCCGTTTTTCCGCTTCTTCCAGTCGCTTTGCCCGCCGCACATTTTTTTGAGTTAGATTTTTATCGACTCCCACAATACATCCAGGTCGACCAATTTGTCTCTGCTTTATAAGAAAATCCTTGTCTTCTTGGATTTTAATCGTTTGGAGTGCATCGGAAGAAGCGATGTCAAATATGAAATTTTCAATCTTTTCACGAAAAGTATTTTCGCTTAATCGATTCTTTTCATACGGCTTATAAGAATTTTTTTGTATACCTCGCCATTCTACGTGCAGTTTTTCAAGTTTTTCAACGCAATTCTTCAACATCATTGTGGGAATGTGGGCCTTTTCCCAGAATTTAATCGTCAAATCAATCGCAAATCGAGCACTTTCTCTCACACTTTTTCTTTCAATGCGTGTTTGAGAAAAAACACTTGAAGCACTTGCTTCATAGATGGCAACTTCGCTCCAACAATTTCTTTTTCACATTTTCCCACTAAAAATATTTCAATGTCATCCGATCTAAGTTTTTTCGACGTTGATGGTAATTCGCAAGCCATTTTTTTAAACACTTATTTATTTATAATTATAATTTATTTCACTTATTTAATTTATTGAATGCCAAAAGATTCCAGTTGTTACAATTAAATTTCTTTTTGAACTAAAGCGGGGTACACATTATCGATCATGACTGACAGTTTTTGCTCAAATTCTCTCATATTACGCATGTTCGGGTGTGTGACCATTATTTTTTGTCAGTCAACAGTCAACCACAAAAATTTTTGTGGTTGAGTGTCAGTCAGCGTCCATATTTGTTTTTGACTGCTAATGTGTATATTTTAAAATATATAATTTATATATTTAAAATATATAATTTCAAGTCAAAAATTAAAGTTATTTCTTGACTTATTTGCTTCATTTCTTATTTTTTTTTTTTGTTTATTTTACTTTTCAGCTAGCGCGATAATTAATAATGCGCCACAAATTGTCTACTTTTTCACCTTTATTGCTCAAATTTCACAATTTGAATGACGGTTTGAGCTTGAGCATGAATGATAGTTTGGACACTACGAACAATCACTCAAAAGAGTTGAATTTTTGAGTGTCACTCATGGTCGATAATGTGTACCGCGCTTAACAAACATTTAAAATAAATTTAAATAAATAAAATAAATAAATAAATAAATTATGACATATCCAAGTTCGGATTTTAAAAACACATGTCTCGTCAGTGTTTACTTGTCAGTACCATTGTTTCAGTATGTCCATTTCTGGTCTGTCTCTGTTCATCGCATATTTTTTGAAAATTCATATTTACAGCCTACTTTGCGAAAAAAAAGTTGAATATTCTTAGAGTTCAATCATGATTAAAAATTCAACCGCTATAACTTAGGTATCATAATTTTAATTTTTTTATTTTTTTGCATAAAGTACCTCAAAATTATGCTTATGGAGTTTTGCGATTTTTGTAATTCAACAAGAAAAAAAATATATATTTTTCGAAGAGTAAAAAAATCACAATTCCACTAGTTTTCGTCAAATTTTAACAATGGAAAGCTCATTTTAAAGAAAACTTAAAATTAAAAGTGGGTGCTTGCCAATATTTTAAAGTTTTCACTTAAAGAAAATTTAAGACGATTTTTTTTTAAAAATATCTCGTTTTTTCCATATAAATCATAATTCCAAACTTCGAGTTCAATTCGGCACAGTTAAACTTATTCCGATCGTTCTGAAATTTTATCCTGTTGAGTTTAGCATCCAACCTCACACTTTGAACCAAAGTCTCATTGAGATTTAGAAAAAAGTTTTGGGCGGCCACTCTATTACTTATAGCTACAATAAACAAAATTAATAGTCTTATATTTACCCGACGCGCTTCACGTAAGTATACTGTTTTCCTGTAATTTTAAAAGTAGAAATAACTCTTTGAGGGTTCACGGCATGGTTAAAAAAATTTATTGTTCTGAATTGTTTTTGAATTGTTATTGTAACGCACGTTATGAATTGAATTTAAAAAAATATTTATTATGAAAACTTTTACAACTCAGGAACTAAAATGATTTCTAAAAAGTGGTCGTATATATAGTGCCACCCCCATTTTTAGTTCAGTAAGGATACGAACGTAAATACCAAATTTTAGTCCAATACGACCAAAACCGTCTTAAATATAGCATTTTCATTGATTTATAGTCGGTAAAAGGAGTTGTGGCAAGTTTTAACTATACCTATATTTTTCGCGCAAGTGCAAGCAATAAGTTGACAAAGTTTTATTGATGAACGGTATTGCTGCGCATAAAATACAAACAAACAAACAAGCAAACAAACAAAAAATCAAACATTAATTTTCATATATTACTATCGTTAAGAAAGCCAAATGTTAACCAAGCTCTTATGGTGACGACATTTCTTATTAGCGCAAATAAAAGAATTATGTAATGCTAGTTCACCAGTCAGCAGGTTTTTATTAACCTCATTCGATGAAGTCGATAGTTAAGACTGTTAAACATCTTGAACTGTACCTTATACAATGTTACGTGTTTGATGATTGTATGTAAAATTTTTAACATTTGCGTAATGGTGGAAACAAGAATTAAAATTTTCTAATGAATATTTGGGAAATAAATTGGAAGTATGCAAATTTGAACAATACTTTTTCTATTTCATCATCTCATATCATCAATTTCGGAACTTCAAAAGCCTCTGTAAGGGGGGTTGAAAAACGGTTGAAACACAGATTTTTACATAAATTTACAATATATAAAACAAATGCAATTGAACAATTCTTATACTAGAAATTAACGTATTCTACCGGACACGGAGCATTTTAAACTAAATCCTAAGAGTTCTGCTATTGCAAATTTTCCCCCTCATAACTAATTATGTGTCTGTAGCAGTAAGCACAGCTCTGTGTTCGTCTTGTAATTACCCTATAGGAACAAATTAACTTGTTTTTAAAAACAACTAATTAAAAAACTAATTTAAAATAAACCAGCATATGAACTACTTTTAATTATATTAAGGCGGCAACTACTCTGATGTTGACATGTTTTAATTGCAAATTTTTATTAGATTACAAGTTTATACATATATATTTAACCATGTTATTTCATCAAATATAATTAACTTTAGGCCATCAGTAATAGTTTTCAATTGGTTATTTAAAAGCAATTAAAAAAATTATTTAAATGTAACTAATTTAACAAGTAGTTGAAAATATATGCAGATAAAAGTCAATTGACTTATTTCGCGGACATCACCATACAAAATAAGTTAGTTCGTTCTATGGAAAAAAATCAGAATTTCAACTAGTTGTGGTTGAAAAAAAACTACTTTATCAACTACTTTTAAATTAGTTGATTTTCCTACAGGGTAATGCGTATGTTGCTTAGCGTGTGTGATATGTGAAGCATGTCAAGAGTGAGTCTTTTAGAATAATCTTTCTCTCCTTGTAAGATTTTCACTTTGTTGAGGTTAGGAATGTGACCCTCTTTTTACCAGTGCAAGGCAAGTACTGTTTTTTGGCTGTTATTATGTTCTGCATTAATATCCGCTTTTGGGATGAAATTCGCGTCCTTAATTTTGATTTTTTTGTTACATTGCATACATTGGTGCCGTCAGAATTACATGGAATATCAAAGATTAATTTGAATTGGTCAAGTTTGTCGAGCGGATCTTTGGTTTTACTAAAAAGATATCATAAGGGGACAAATTTGCAATAGCAAAGTTTTTACGATTTATGTTGTTTAAAATACATAAATTGCATTGTCAATTCGAAATGTCGAGAGTAAAATTTATATCAAAAAATAAAAAAAAATTCTTATAAATATTCAATATTTTCAAGCTGTAAACAGTGCGGTCGTGTGTGTTAAGTTTGTGATAATTTGAGTGAAAATGTCATTAAAACACTATAATAAAAACTATAAAATGTCGAAGAAGTGTTAAATTTGGTACAAGCGCTGTAACGATTTTATGTGAACACTAGCTGAATACCCGGCTTAACTCGGGAGTTGATATAAATAATTTTCGATTTCATTCGCCAATTTGAAAAAACTTTTCACAAACTTTAGAAGGAATTTTGTGTGCATCTTTCAAGCCGGTAACTTTGGCGAAATGAGCAAAATGTAGCTTCACCATCTGAAAATTATGAGAAAAAGTTAGGGAAATCGTGAGTCGTGTGTGAGTGCCGCCGATCGCTTGCAAAAATTTATTTTCAAGTTTTATATTGTATTCGATAGATTGCACATTTTTGAAAAAAATCAGAGCAAAAACGAATTCTTGGAAATTCGCCAGAAAACTGGACAAAAATTAAATATGCACTGAAAATAGAAATTGAAGTGAAACAACGCCAACTTACGACGCAACTGACTTGCGCATGTGTTGATGCGTACTCAAATACCACAGAATTTGGCATCAGCTGTCCTGATTTGCGAAAAAAGAAAGTGGAATATAAATACACATAAAGAAGAAAAGAAGATATTTATCACCCTTCGCGCTTTGCTACGCCTTACTGTATTTTGTAGTACAGCGCTCTCTAGGGTTCAAGATATAGTAAACTACATAGCGCCAAAAGACTCACCGCACCCGAAAACCACTTATAAAAATCGTACTTATCGGGTGAGTTGTTTTGAGTTTTTTGCGGTATTTGTACAACAGCGGCCTCTGATTTTTGAGATAGATTAAAAAACTAACGCCAAAGCCCTTTCCATACTCGGTAATCAAATCCTATATATCCGATATACAAATTTTCATCTAAATCGGATGAGCGATTTTTGAGTGTTTCACGATTTCTTAAGTGATTTGTACTACAGCACCATCTGGTGTTTAAGATAGCGCAGAAAAAATAGTCCAAGATACCCACCGTATCTGAAAACTCTTATGTAAAAAATCGGAAGTACAGCTAGGAGTTTTTCGAGATTTTTAAAACATTTGTACTGCAGTGCCCTCAGGTATTCAATATAGAAAAAAATAGATAAGTCATAAAAACTACCGTACCCGAAAACCCCTAAATACAAATTTTCATGTAAATCGGACGAATGGTTTCGGAGACAAACTATAATGACAAAATTTGAGGAACCATATCGCAGCGCCATCTACCGGGTCCAATTGCGAATCTGAACCATCCAGGGATCCACTTAAACACACACAAAAAATTTCATCAAAATCGGTGCAGCCGTTTAGGAACAGTTTAATAACATACACGAAAATCCTTTAACAAAATTTTTCATCCAAATCGGATGATCGGCTTTCTACTTTTTCACGATTTCTTAAGATATTTGCACTACAGTGCCCTCTGGTGTTCGATATAGTACAAAAAAGATAAGTCCAAAACAGTCACCATGTTACAAAACCCCTATATACCAATTTTCATGAAAATCGGATAAGCAGCTTAGAAGTTTTTTTAAAATATTTGTACACAGCGCCCTCTGGTGTTCCAGATAGAACAGAGTAGATAAGTCATAAAAACTTACCCTATACGAAAACCTCTACATACAAATTTTCATGCAAATAAGATGAACGGTTTTGGACTTTTTGGACTTTTTTAAAATATTTCTTCTTCAGCGTCCTCTGGTGTTCAAGAGAGAACAGAGTATATAAGTCATTTAAACTTACAGTATCCGGAAACCTCTATATACCAATTTTCATGTAGATCGGATAAACGGCTTAGGAGTTTTTCGAAGTTTTTTAAAATATTTGTACTACAGCGCCCTCTGGTGTTCAAGATAGTACAAAAAGGATAAGTCCAAAACACTCACCGTATCAGAAAACCCTTCTATACCACTTTTTATGGAAATTGGATAATCGGCTGCTAAGGAGTTTGTGCCCTCTGGTGTTCAAGATAGAACAGAGTTAGATAAGTCATAAAAACTCACCGTATCCGAAAACCTTTACATACAAATCGGATGAACGTTTGCGGAGATAAGCTAAAAAATGTCGGGACCCGATCGCAACACCACCTGCCGGGTCCAACCTTTTTACTAGATAAAAAGTAGCCTATATGATGACTAGGTATATAGGGAACCTAGATGTCAAGTTTAATTTAAATTCATCGAGTGGTTTTCGTGTGATGCTTTAACAGACAGACAGACAAAAATTTTAAAAATGCGATTTTTGGACTCAGCGTCATTCAAAACGTCCATCGCAAAAAAAAATTTCAAAAAATTATTTCATGTACAGGTTTTGTTTTTTACCATTTTATATATATATATTGGTTTAAACAACAACACAAGCTGTTACGATTCTTGATTTATATAATGGTTTATATGTAGTTGCCCTGTTGTTTTTTTTTAATACCAAATATAAACTAATATAATAACCTATGCATCGCTTCTTCATATTGCAACGTCTTATTTTCTCAGGCATTAGGCGGACAAAGCGACGCCAACCCGACTGATTGGAGTCTGCCAGCAGACTGAAAGCTTCTTATCGACGCAAGCATTTATATACGTATGGATTGCTTGTAAGGCTCTGAGAAATTCATAAAACAATTCCATTCAAGAAACAACACGATGTTGCGTTCGAGATTTCGGCACGAACTAAAGCAACAAGCATAGGAACATCAGCAGCAACTGAATCATCAATGCATTTTTTCTCATACAAAAATGTGAATTTTTCTTCTTTTCTTCTGCTATCTTTTGTGACTTTATTAAAGAAGTGACAAAATCCAAAGTTAGCTATGCCTTTTATGCACAAAATAACTGATATTTTGGCATAAATTTCATCTTTGTACGAATAAAGTCTGTATAAGGCCCTAAAGTGTCCCCCAAAAAACTTTGCATGTCCTTGAAAAAATTTGTAAAAATACCCCCATACAAACCGCGCTGTAAGACGTAATTCTACGTAAAAAAAACCAGTCGTATTTTTGCTGCTTTCAACTTCTTTCTGAGTTGTCTCTACGTTATAATTCTGCCATGCTCTAATTCTTTGCTTTGCGAACATGGCAAATAAACACTCACGTTACAATATTTTGAGAATTAAACATAAACCTTATTTTGTCATCTTGCGTATCAATGGAATGCATGCTATTATCAAGTAAGTTGCATACCTTAGCTTAACGCGCGGAACTGCCGGCAGAATCCTAGTCCGAAATTTGTGTTCTTTTCACATACCTTGGAATGGACCCAGATTGTTATCTTTGAGTTTTAAGTTGGTCCTCTTTAGCTTTTCTTTAAAATAAGCAATTCGTTAAATGAGAGACAATTTTTAAATTTACTTATTGAAACTTTTTTTTTCTGACTAAAAAAATTAAATCCATGTAGTGTCACCCCTAATATGGTGGTACCCGGTGCTGACCGCCACCATCGCTTGCCTCTAGGAACGCCACTGCAATAAAGATCTCAATAGTTTCTAAAATTTTTGTATTGATATAGGACAAAAAAAAAAGAAAGAAAATAAAAGCGACAACTTTTTTCACTAATGTCATGACATCACTAATGTCATTCAAAATTTTTTTAAATTTAAATAATTCATGCCAGGCTTTCATATTGTAGCGATGATATCTCACATAATTATAAGCTATTGAGAACAGCTGCCACCCTAATGCCGTCAATTTAAGATATTTATTGAAATTATGAGAATTTCCCAAGCAGATGAGGCCAAATAAATATACACCATATACACGCACAAGAAACGTGTCATCATGGATTACAAGCACTGATGGGTAGGGCAAATGACGCATAACTGGCGCTACTAAGCAGTGAAAATTTAGTCAAACATTCAAGACAGGGGGCAGGAGGTAGAAAGGACCATTAATACTAACTTTGTGCAGAGGATATAGTGCGAAACCAAAGACCATTTTATATTTATTTGAATAATCACCAACTTCAGCGTATCCTGCGGCTTTGGGCTTCGCTTAAATTTAGTTTATAGTTCAGAAATCCTATTAAAGGCATTCATATGGCAAGAAATGAATGAGAATAAAATTCGTTGGAAAAATTTTAACGTCTTAATTTAACAACTTTGGCTTTCTTTTAGACTTCATGCACACACAAGCACACACGCACAGACATACATACGTACATATATTTATTATAACTTTTATATTATATTTTACTCATATTTTAAACTGCACTTAAAGAAACTCCTTATATAACACTTGAGGTAAGTCAGAGGAGAATAAAAAGTGATTAGAGTGAAAACAGAACCTTCACCAATGCCAGCGGCCTTGTAGCACGTTCGTCCTTTGAATGACTTCCTGCTACGCTGTTCTTGTTGTTGGTGCTGCTGCTTTCTAAACCTCAACTGTAGCTGCTTTAAGCTAAAACAATATAAAAATGTTGACTTGGCAGGCTACAATAAAACTTTTTACCAGCAATTTTACGGTTGGGAAAATGAAAAAAAAAATAAACAAGGAAATATAAAAAAGTAAGAGAAAAAAAAGGTTTTATTTCGCTTTTTCTTTTTTAGAAAAATTTTGATAGAAAAAATATTTTGCACACGCTTTCACCATAAAAAAGTTCTTATATTTTGTGCCTTAAAACGGGCACAGTTTTGTTCTATTGTTCCGTTATGTGATGGGTGGAGGTGAAAAGTTGACGCCCTATGCTCTAAAGTGGTGGAAAAAACTGTTTTAACTTATTTTTTTTTTGATACAATAGCGAAAGAAGGGCAGCCTGAATTGTGTTCGGTGTAGGCTTTTATTTTTGAAATATCTGCTTATGCAGAAGATAATGGATATACTGACTGGTATGTAGATCAGATGGCTCACACGCACATATAACTTTGACTTCGCCTGAGGGAGCATTCATAGTTATATGAGGCATGTTTTTTCTTTAGCTAACAAATTGAGTTAGTGTTACGTGATTTTTTTTTTATTTTTTGTAGAGGAATGAGCTTAACCCTTGGCTGCCACACCTCGCTTCAGAAGCATAGCAGCAACACTGGGGTAATTCTATACCTCAACGACAAAAATCGCGCTCAAAACTGGATATTAAGATATTTTGACTCATCATCTTAGTATATGAATGGCGGTCATGGTGTAGTGGGTAGATTGTGTGGCCTATACGCCAGAGAATCCTGGTTCAATTACCACCTGACGCAGACGTTTTTTCAATTGAAATTATTTTTCTGTTCGGCCGTCACCTCTCTGCACACAATGGCAAACCTAAGAGAGTAAAAAAACTGCCATGAAAAGCTTCTTGAGAACATAAGCCGTTCGGAGTTGGCATAAAACTTGTAGGTCCAGTTCTCGATCATTTGTGTTCAAGCATTTCAAAACACGCACAATACAATTGATCATAAGAAGCTCTGTCAAAGTCCTTTCAAGGGCTGAAATGGCCAATTTGTTTTTTTTTTTTTTTAATATGAATGTTGTCTGATACTGGATAAAAGAAGTTTTTTGGAGCTTTAAATTTATTTAAGCATTTCATAATAATACATAGACGTCTTCTGAGGAACACAAGCTTATGAAGAAAAATAGATGCATCGTTCAAAAGTGAGTTCAATCGTTCAATAATATGAATCAAGTATTATGTCGTGATATATAAACTGATATATAAACATCTGGTTTTCATGACTTTGGTTTAAGAACAGTTTTTAATGTTGTTGGTTTCATGTAAGACATAAATAAAATGTGAAACATAAAATGCTTTAATTTTCGAAATTTTGTAGTTCGTAGTTTGTTGTAGAGCAAATAATAAACTCCAAAAAATTTTTTGATCTGTTTTAAATAATATTCCACTTGAAGTATCTATATATTAATGCGCAAAGAAAAAAATTTTGTGATCCTTTTTTACCTATGTATGTTAACTTGAACATATTCACATAAAACTTATATCGATGGAAAGGTATTATCGATTAGATGTGCACAATATAATTTTTATTCGAATATATTGACATGAAGATAGGTAAAATAAGCCAATGTAAAAAGCCTTTTTTACCATTGGGACAATAAGAAAGCAACAACAAAATACATAGCAGCACATCGTTGCTGTAGCATACACGAGCAAGAGTAGAATGCGAGAACGATAGATACACTTTAAAAGAGCTGTGCATCATTTTTGTTGTTGGAGCCATTGAAGAATTATAAGGTAAGGCCGATTGGCTCAGTGTCCTCACGCATCAACGAAGAGTGGACAATGATAAGGTTGGTTACTTGTCAAAACGACGAAATTTGAAGAAATTGCAAATAAAGAAAATATTTTATGTTTCCAAGTTGCAAACAGTGCGGTCGCGTGTGTTAAATTTGTGATAATTTGGGTGAAAATATTATAAAAACAGTGTAATAAGAACTACAAAAAGTGAAATAAGTCTTAAAATTTCAAAAAAATCTGTAAAAATTTTAACCTAAAAACAACCTGCGAAACGTGAGCATAAAGAAACTCAAGATGAGCAGCTGATTTTGACATCTAGCCTTTATTCTGCTTTCTATTTCATTCCTCTCCGATTCGGCCCTACCTTATAATTCTGCCATGGTTGGTGCTTTCTCTTAATTTCTCTCTTAACAAAATAAATTTGCCACAGCGTCAGCGTAAACAAAACTGTTAAACTCCTGCTTTCTTCATATAACACATGCAAAGATATTTATTTATAATTGTTTATTTTGTTCAATACTTCTGTTCAGACTATGGGTTGATACGTTCAGCAAAAAAACATATGAATAAACGATTTTCATATGGCCAAATTTTCGGCCACATACGATACTAATATAAAACAATTTAAAGGTGCATCAGCTACTTAAGAATACTCGTGTCTACATCTTAAGCCTGTATGATACTTCATTTTTTTTGCTCAATTTTTGTCATTGAAAATGAAAACTAGAACAGTTCAAATAGTACGAATGCATGGATTCAATTGGTGTGAGTAAGTACGCATATAGTACGAAATGGAGAAAAATTTCTAGGACGGACTGTATTTTCTTTTCATTGTTTTTGCCGTTTCTTTCAATTCGTTCTTCGTCAAGATGCGATCAAATTTTTACTGTGCTGTTAATAATTAGTTTGACATTTTTAGAGTAAACAAATTTATTTAAGATAAATGTATGCTGAATGGGAAGTGATGTGTGTAGCTTATATTAATTTATTAAATTCAGTTGCTCTTAAAAACACCACCAAAAAAAGTTGCACCAAATAAAAAAGTAACAACGTTTATCCTTTTCTTACAAAATATGTCTGTCCTGCCCAAGCGCCACTTGTTTTCAGATTTTAAAATTGGACAAAAGTATCATACGGGCTTAATTTAATTGATTTTTGATCTTATGGCGCATTGCGCAGATTAAGAAAAGTTGAAGACAAATTTTGAGGCGACGCTTGACTGTGTGCGAAATCACGAACGCAACATCGTGTCGTTTCTTGATGCGAATCGTTTTACGAATATTTCTCAGTAACTGCTTGTGTTGTTTTTGTTATTGATATGAATATAAATTTTACATATATAACGTGTTGTCGTTTGCTATTCTTTTTGTTCATCTTCAGCAAGATTAAGGCCAGCAATACATGAAATCAAGATTCAAAAATAGACATTTCTCAAGAGTAAATTATTGAAGCTTTTTATTTGAAAGTTTGAGGGTATATTGAAACATCTTTTAAGAAAACAAAAAATTTTTATGTCTGAGAGAAGTGTAATATATATTAGTTATAGTGTAGAGTGTAAAGACAGATCTCAGAATTGGCGTGCATGCTAGCGTCGACGTTATTCATATGAAACAAAGCGCAATTTTCTTTTTTTAAATTTACCTTACATTCTCTTGAATATGCCAGAACCAGATTTTTTAAAATTTTTTTTTTTTAAAATGGCGTTAAAAATATAGGATCGTAAATTTTTCGAAAAGACAACTAAACATTTTTTTACTAAATATTTTTTGTTTTCAAAAATCACGCTCTGGCATATTTGCGGCAATATTGTCAAATATATGTGTGCAAAATTTTGAATTGATTGGTTAAAATTTGTTTGAGTTATGATTCAGGCCATTTATAAAAGTGCAGTTCTCAAGAAAAAATTTTTGATTGTCAACTCCGTTACTTAATCTGCGATTCCAGCGCCATATAGCTACATTATAATTCTGCCATGCACAAACCTAAGTTTATACAATCTAAGCAAATGATTATGTAAGCAGCTAGAGAGAAAGAAGAGGTATACGAAAATAAGAGTACAAAAACACCTAGTGCGCCACCAACCGTTCGACGGCTAAAACTTTCAAACGGCTTCGATTTTCGCTTTAAAATTTTTACGAAATATTTCAAGATGTTTCTGAAGTAATTTATCGATGTTTCAAAATTTCGACCGCCAAAAAAACGTTCATGCATTGCTGGCCTTAATACAATAAGTAATACCGCAATTTCATTATTATTCGCGTATAATTGGTTCAATATAAAGTTATTGAAAGTTTTTAGACTCTTTTATTTAACTTGCTTCGTTCGTATGTATGAATGTTTGTCTGTCAAAATTCGCAAACCATTTCCGACAACTTGCTTGTATCCGATTAAGCTGAAATTTAGCATACATATAAAAGTCTGGTAACAATGGAATATTAGAATCACATTTTTGGCCACACCCCTTTTTACAACCCACAAATCAATAAAAATGCCATATCACCAAAACTGCAGTCAGCTGAAATTTTGGCAGTACTTTTCTTTTGGATGGAGATTAGAAAAAAAATTTCGTCACATCCCTTTTGACCGTCCACAAATAAATAAACCGCCCAGTGTTGATTTATTAATAAACCGGCCTCATTCAACTGAAATTTTGGCAGTTCATTTCCTTCAATTAGAGAATGATTTAGAAAAAAATTGTTGCCACACCACCTTTTACCCCCCCCAAATCAATAAAAATGCTATATCTCTAAAACTACTACGCCTATTTAGCTGAAGTTTTGACAGTAAATTTCCTTCCAGTAGAGGATGGTTTAAGAACAACTTTGGTCACTCTTATTTTTAACGCCCAGAAATCAATTAAAATGTTATATCTAAAAACTTCGAGCCCGATTGAGCTAAAATTTTGTCAGTCATTCTTTTCGAGTGTCTTCTAGGCTGCGGTTGGTTGGCAACTAAAATGGTTATAGTCATCGGAAGATAGCTCGTTATGGTTGTTGTATATATTTCACCAAATCAAAAAATTGCGAATATCATAAAATTTCTACATCGTCGGGTAATTATTTATAGGCCAGCTGGTTCAATGATACTACAGAAAATCTCCATAAACTTCCGTTAATTGAAGCAGGAGATTTCAATATAAATTTAACCGCCGAGAAATTATTATCACTTATTACTCTTCTTCAACAACGAGGTATGGAAGGACCAAAGATGCAGTGTTCTTGCGATATCTGGAACATACTGAATCTAAAACGTTCATCACATATTTTAGCTGTCATCGGCTCAATATAACTTTCATAGGATCGATTGCGACTGTAACAGAAATAACTGATGTGACATTAAATTAAACATTTTTAATTTAATTTAAATTTTTTTTTTTGGCTCTTGTTTCTAAAATCCCTTATATCCATACTGTATTGTTCCAATATAATATAACGGTGATGCTTCACATCTACCGTGCATTGCGGTCACACACATACTTTTTTACATTAGTAGATTACACTGTGCCACACGAAAATCTGTATTTGATAATTTCAGTGTTTATAACTTAATTTTGATATGAGGATTCTCATGGTGTCATTCGTTTTGCCACTTTACCGAACACTTTAGAACAAACATTTTTTTTAAGATAAATGTATAGCTCAGAATAAAAAATTACTCAAGATATGTACGTCGTGCTCATGAACCATTAGGATTTTCATTTTGGTTTCTTCAGCAAAGTTCTTCCTATTATTCTATCCAATAACTTTTCTGAACAAATAAATATGAAAAAATTGAATCCAGTGGGTCTTATCGAATAAGTCTTACAAAAAGTCGTTTCTCTACAGTTTCTTCACAAATGGCTACTGAATTAAATATTACTCATACGTAACCATCGTATCTCATTTTTGCTAAAAAGCAGGATATTTCTGCGAAAATTCAGCCTTTCGCAGGATTTTTTTTTTTAAAGCAGGACAAAAGCAGGGTTTATTTTTATTATTTTATTATTATTTATTAAAAAAAATTTTAAAATATTTGAAATACAAGAATCATAATTAATATGAGTTAATTTTCTTCGTCGGTTTCGTCTTCTTCAATTTGCTCAATAAAAGCTTCAGTGCGCACAGTGTATTTTTCTTTGGAAGATATTTGTCGGAGCATATCCGGCTGCGTTTTTACAAAATCGTAAAACTCTTGACACGTCATTTTTAAATTGACTTTAACTATTAAAATAGCTTTGAGGGTTTCCACCTTTAACCTCGATTTGTCGTCCGTCCAAGTCTTGTTCATGTCAGCGAAAACTCTCTCAACGGATGCGGTGGATCCAGGCAAACATAGAATGTATTCGGCAATTTTAGCGATTTCGTTAAATTCGCAGTCTTTATTTTCCAGATGTTTAAATATCTCCACCCACCGCATTGCGACTGAAACCTTATCGGTTCTCCACTGTTCCAGTTTCTGCTGTCCACAGTAATTCTTCACATAGGTGAATTCGGTGTGCAAATGCGCTGCATTTTTCGTGTCGTATAATTTGTGCTTGCTCATACTCATCATTACTGCCTCGACTTCTTTCCACGATGGTGTCTTTCTCAATGTGGCCCATGATAACAAATCTAATTCCTTATTCGGAGCTGTCCATTTGTCAATATATTCAAGCGCATCGGCTGCCAAAGAAAAATGAAAAATAAATTAAATGTTGAAATACGGAAGCAAAAATCTATATATGCACCTAGAAATTCCCTACATTTGGCAGACAAAACTATGTCGGCAGCATAACCTGCACGAATCAAGGCTTCTTTCTGAACCAATGTCGCTGGTGATAGAAAATCATCTTCCTGGCGAGTTTTCAAAGTCATTTCCAGTTATTTCAAATATTGGACCACTTCAATTGCGGTGACACTATTGCCTTCGATTTTCAAGATGTGTTCGGCGAACATCTCAGCCTAGATGAAAATGGATAAACGAATATACAGAATATGATCAAGTGATGAAATTATTTTATATTTACTACCTGTTCTTGAACGAAGCACAACCAAAACTTCGAGGATGGATTGCTAAAAAATTCTTTCAAAAATTTTTCCCCTTTCTTTAATCCGAGAAAAAGTTGTTTTAATGGCTCGAACAAATGCAAGAAGCGCTTGATAGCCGGTCCAAGCGCTAAAAACCGTGTTTTTGCGTAACCCAGCAATTTAAAGTATTCGACATCGTCTTTTTTGCAAAATGATTTCAGCGCCTCTTCATGGGTCGTGTAAATGTAAAAATAACTATATATTTTAATGACAACGCATTCAACATCGAATGGCAAGACATCGCAAGAAGATTTGAGCGCGTTGTGCAGAATATGAGCCGTGCAACCAATGCCAATCAAATGCGGCAACCACGACTTCATTCTTGCGAACACGTTGTTTTGGCCTCCTCGTGTTATACCGCCGAAATTCACTTTAGCGTTGTCTCCGCAAAATGCCACAATTTTTCCCTTCACAGCAAATTTTTCAGCTGTTTTCGTAACGAGGGCTTCGATGATTTCAGACGTTTCGCCGCATGTTGATTCAATTTCCATAACTTTAACTTGAACTCCAATCTTTGGAAGAAAATATCTTACAAGTACGGGGAATATTTTAACGCTCCCGTGATTAGATGCATCTGTGTAGATGGATACGTAGCTGCATTCATTCAAATGTTCTTTGAGCATTTTTGTGACCTTTGCAGCGAACACGTTGACAACAATGGCTTGGCACTTTTTTTGTGAGCACGTAAAAGATTTCATTTTGAAACACGTTCGAAAGATTTTTGACGCACAATCAGATGATTTAAAACTGTGGTTAGCATTCACGACATGATATGCCCAGGTGCCTTCGATCGCTGCCATTGTGGCATCAAAAGTAGACGGAAAGAAACAATTGATCTGTTGGCTTGTGGACGCTGCATTCAACGCCGAAAGATGTTTGTTGGTTTTCATGTGTCGTAAGATTTCCGATTTACCACCTGATGCGATACTAAAATGCGAATTGCACTTTTTGCAGAAAACAGCACTTTCATTTTTCGTCTCTTCGAGAAATGGATACGATGATTTTAATTTGGTCGAAAAAACACATTTGCCTTTGATTCTATTTGACATTTTCCTTTTTATTCTAGACCTAACTCTCAAGCAAACAAATTGAATAGAAACCGACACTAAAGATGGGCCGAAAGTATCGGAGTTTGACCATCACTAGCAAACGCAACCCAACACAGTGCACTGTTCTGTCCTGTTTGCGACCGATTTCGTACCCGACTAGTACAAAAGCAATCAGAAACAGGACAGAACAGTTCACTGGTAGCATACGAAACAATAACGTAAAATTATTTCTATCTTTATCAATCAGGGTATTTCACACAAGCTTGTTTGGCGTGAAACACATGTCAGGAAAATTTTTTTTGAGGCCAAACGTTCGAAAGCAGGATCTTACAGGATTTTTTGGCGAAAACGCAGGATTGTAAATTTGGGTCGAAAAAGCAGGAGTATCCTGCGAAAAGCAGGACATATACGATGGTTACTCATACGCCATGTATGCTGGCAATAGCTGGCATTTATTTTGTTATTCATAAAAATGGTAATAATACTTAAAACTTTAATGTTTTAGCTTTTGGTATTAACACAAGTAATTGTAGCTATAGAATTGTGCAACCAAATAAAAATGCAAAATATTATCATATACAAAAAAAAAATATATCTTAAAAAAATTTTTTTGTTCTGAAGTGTTTGGTAAAGTGGCAAAACGAATGACAGACACAACGAGATTCCTAATACCAAAATAAAGTGAAAAACCTTGAAATTATCAAATACAGAGAGAAGAGGTTACAAAAAAGCGCACAGTGTTATTCAAACGGTAAAGTGCTAGCCAACATGAAATTATAAAATCCGTAAGGTATTCTTCATTATAAATGTTTGATTTTACTAAACACTAAAAAGAATTAACGGAATGATATATGAACAAAAAAGAAGCTCCAATGAAGTTGTAACAGGTCTCGCATACTCACTAAAACTTGTGAAATACACTAATTTCGAATCGGCTAGTGGTAACTTCGACGGCACTGTAGATTATGAGGCAGACCCCGCATTCAAAAATAGCTGCGCTTTTTAACCGACTTCAAAAAGTTGGAGGTTCTCAAGTTCGTTAATTTCTCTGTTTTTTTTTTGTTTTTAACCTTCACCTGGCTCCGTGGGGTACGTACATACCCCACGTTCTTTCTCTTCGATTTTCGATATCTAAACCTTCAAAATCGAAACGCGTAACGTAAAACGGGGAAAAAACAAAAAAAAAAAACAAAAAACATTTTTTTTTAAGTTTTACAGTTTTCCGGATTTTTTATGAACGCTGATCTTTATTTTTTTCCAACTCGGACTATTTTATAGTTTAAAGAATCTAAAGATGATCTCTGAAATTTTTTGAGACAAAATAGTCAACATTTAAATTTTAGCAAAGATTTTAATCACTGAGGTTCGTACGTACCCCACGAGTCCAGGTATGTCACTCAGGATGAGCATGCCAGGTGAAGGTTAATGTATGTACATTAGAGTGGAACGAATTTTTAACCTCATGGGCTTTATATATTTTTGAAAACTACGCCTAAAAAAAATAAATTTCTGCATTTTTAGTTGTATCTGTTATATAACTTTTGACTGCGCCGAGGTTTTATATATTTCATAGCCAGGCTTATTATTTTTTGTTTTGAAATCCAAAAATTAGAAGCTAATTTTTTTAATGCAAACCTCTTCATCAACGCATAAAAAACAACATGTCAAGAATTCCCTATGATACCATGTATGCGCTAAAAGATATTCAGATTCAAAAATCACCGAAATCGGTTATTCGCTTATGTCTCCCCTTCTCTTTGTTGCACAGAAAATATGATCTAAGCAAAATTGAAGATCGGATAATTCTCTACAAAAATGCCCTTAAAAGATTTAACGTAAGACAAACAGCTTCCACGCTATGTGACTAGATATGTTTGAATAGCACAAAGTATAAATTTTTTGCATATAATTAATGTCATATTAACATATTAACATTGAAATTAACGTCGATATGAAATTTCTACTTTGCGCTTTTCCAAAATATCTAGTCACATAGCGTGGACACCGTTTGCTTAACGTTAAAACTGTTAAGAGCATTTTTGTAGAAAACTATCTGATCTAAAATTTTGTTCTGAGCATAATTTCTGTCCTACAAAGAGCGGAGATATAAGCGAATGACTGATTTCGGTGATCTTTGAACCTTAATATCTTCTAGCGCATACATGGTAACATAGGTAACTCTTGACAAGTTGCTATTTATGCGTTAATGAAGAGGCTTGCATAAAAAAATAGCTTCTAATTAGCTCCTAATTTTGGATTTCAGAAAAAAAAGAAATCTGGTAATGAAATATATAAACCTTCGGGCGCAGAAAAAACTAAAGATGCAGAAATTTATTTTTTAATTAAAATTTAAAAATTGTGTGTGTTTTAATATGTGCGCATTCGCATCGTAGCCGTTGCTCACATTAAGCAGATTGTATTAAAGCGTGCTTTTATTATAATTGGTAATAATATAAAAGCTTGGTTTATTATAAATCCAAGAAGTTTATTTCAATGAAATTTGTTAAAAATTTGTCGAATTATTTATTATTAAAACATAAACATATCTGTTAAAAACAGCACAAAATCGTTGTTTTCAATGCTGTTTTGCCTGAACTGAGTTTTTCGCAAGTAAGAGCAAGCAAAACATAGTTATTTTGGTGGTTTTGTAGTGAAGTAGAAATACTTTAAATTGAATAACGCTACGATCGAGTTTCAACCGATTTCAATTAAATAAAACTTGCTGTATTTAAAACTATCTAGACTTTTTTGTTGTTATGATATAAAGGGACATTTAATAAAAAAAGTTCACAAATTAATCTCAAAGAGAAAAAATCTGAAAAATTTAACAACATTTTTAAAAGTTTCATCATACAGATGAAGGAAACGTAATATTACAGTATTTAATAATGACGGTACTATTAATGAAATTCATCAATTTACCTCATTATAAATTTACGTAATATATGTAAGTAATATATTTTGAAATTTAAAAAGTATACAATCCTTTTAGTAATATAAGAGATGCTTTTATTCACCCTCCTTTGCTTTTTATGTACATTTCAAATTCTAAGGTAATCGATTTAGAAGAGTACACTCCAGCCGCGTGTCGGAGCGGACACGCACACTTTTTTTTTTTTAATTCTATTTATCATAAAATGTGAAGTTTTTGATTACTCAAAAAACTATCGAAATAGGTTAAGTGATAATCGAGCTTTGTGGTTCCTAATGGACGTATATTCATATCAAAACCGCTATGAAACATTGTTTACTTTTAACGTCTTACTTAACAGAAAAGTTTGAATTTGGAATTCTATTAAAGACACTTAATTTGTTCTTTTTGTGAACAAGCCAACAAATTTTACATAGTACAAATTTGCGTTTGCTATCTCAACACTTTTATAAATAACAGACAATTTAACATTTTTATTTTTCAACTATAAAACTTAACAACAGACATAATGGCCTTGCAAAGAAAGTAAAAAGGTTTCATTTTGCGCCACAACGTTATTCATGGAACTCAAGCCAACCAAGTTCTCTGCAAATGAAATTAAAGCATCCGGTGTAAAGTAGTCTGAGAGTGACACTAAAATGAAATTAGAGAACATTTTACAGGTGCTCGTCAGGAAATTCATCAGTGTATAATTAATATAAGCGCAGAACCGTAAATGGCAGAAAAAAAAAAAATTAAGGAAATGAACGCTTGCTTGAGCGGAAATACGGAAACTGGGCAAGGTTGCAGTACCATTCAAACAAACTCCATTGAGGGTGCTTTAAAAAAAGATTTTAAAATTTATTTGCATACAAAAACTCTGGAGTTGCGCTGAAAAACCAAGATGCACGCATTTAACAATTTTCGAAAAACATTCAAGTTCACAGAATGTGCAAAAATACAAGAACGGGATGCTCCAAAGAGTCATTCATTGTATAGCAACCTTACCACTATTTTCTTTCTCAAAGGAACTCTTATCACTTGCTTGTTGCGTTGTATATAAAAACCCCGCCAAAAGGGGGGAAGGGGCAAAGCATTTCTGCTTTTTGTTCAGTCGTGTGTTCAGCACTACACACAGTTTTCGGAGTTTGTATGCCTTTGTAGAGCATTATTAGTACGATAGTGTCGTCATCGTACCATAGACTCATATAGTCGCCGTTGCACCGCACTCTTCTCTTCTCTACTTTTCTCTCTTATCGCAATAAGCACACAAAGGCAACATTTGACAGTTTTTGTAGAAAAACATTTGAGTGTGTGAAATTATGCGTTTATCACAAAAGCTCAACAGAAAACACACACAAAAAAAAAAATACATGTAATCTCTCATTGTAAATTCAAGTCAATACAAAAGGATCAACATCAGGACTCGATGTAGTGCGTTGGCCAGAGTTGGAGCTAGCGTCGATGTCAGTGTCGAATCCCATGCAAAACAATGGAAAGTTAAATAAAAATTATAATCGGATGTGACAGGCACCACATGTGCGGGTGCTTGTTTAAGCCAAATATTTAAATTTCTCTTTGCAACATAAGGGTCGAGAGCTTACGCAGCAACTGTGAGAAAAATGAAATAAAAATTTTAAGTCGATTACAATTCAAAAAGCACAAAACTGCTGGACTAGAATTTTTTTTTTAAATTATTTTCATATTATTGGCCATATGTGGAGTGGTCGGAACATAATGTAAAATCGTTTAAGGAATGATTAGAGAAGATAAAAATATGCAGCATACACTTCGATTAAGGCAGCTTAAAGTCCGAAAAATTTCCAAAATATGCTCTATAAATCGGAAAATATGCTCCATAAAAATAATACAAAGTTATAAGCAGAAGCTAAGTATTCATGCGTTTTACTTATAAATGAATGCTATTTGGGCCTTAGTGTTAAAAATTAAAAGCATTTTTCGGTAAAAGCAAAAAAAAAAAAAACGGAATAGAAAATTCAAAAATTTTTCGAATGAAAATCAGAAATATTTTTATAGAATTATTAAAGTTACTCCAATGAGAAATATATGTTTTTCGATATTTTATATTTTGTTTTTATTTGATTGATATGCTGCAAACGGGCACTTTAAGTATTATTGAAAAAAAGTCAAGTTTCAACAGTTATATTTTTTTCCGAATTTCGGTTTCTTATGCGATTTTTATTAGATTTTTTTTTAGAAAATAGCTCAAATCTATGCTTAAACTAAATAAATGCTATTGCTTTTAAAAATCTTGTATTTTTGCATTTTTGGCGATTTTTTTCGAAACAATACTCAAACTCAAAATTTTCAAATAAGTACACTTTTAGCAAAAAAGTAGATCGACCAAGTTATGCAACATAATTACACAATCTTTTGCATCTACATTAGGTATATGCACAAAAATTTTTCCACAAGATTTAATTTAAATTTTTAAAAATTTTTTTTTTGATTTTTTGGAAATGAAATACATACAAAAAATTAGTTTTTTTTCGAAAAGTAAAAAATCACAACTCTGGTAGTTTTCGTTCAATTTTCATGTTTGATAGATTATTTTAAAGAAACATTAAATAAAAAACGAGCTGTGAACCAGATTTTTCAAAAAAACCCAGCTTGGGTTGAGTATCGCCAGGTCTGACATGTACCGATGCATATCGGCACGGGTTCCCGTGGTCCTAGCTACATCAAATTCTATTAACATTTATTTCAACATCATACGAAGAAATTAAGAGGGTAAGACATAAAAAAACAACTTAAATTTTTAAGGGACACTAATATAAATACATGAAGAAATATATGTGAAGGCGGACTAAATTTTTCTGAAAGTGTAACATTTTGAAGAATTTTGGGAAAACATCGGATCATCGGATTCAAGTCTGAAAATTATAACACTGATGAGGAGCGATTGAATGTACTGGCCTTATTATGTATTGAAGCAGATCTTGAACAAAAACTAAGATATGAGAACATTATAAATGAAACAAAAAACATTAATTACAAACAAAAAATTAAATTCTTTATTTTTATTGTTTTGTATAAATTACTATGTAATTTTGTGTAAAAAATTAAAATATTAAATTTTTGTAATTTTGTTCTATCCAAAAAAAATATTTTAGATGCGGAGCTATGCTAAGCCTTGGGCGGCAGAATGCTTTAATCCACCACTGTATGTATATATTACAAATTAAAATAGTCGTGTATATATTTTTACAATATAATTAGCATATATCATATTTATATTTATTAAAAAATTCTTAGATATATGCTACTTACATCGATATAACAAGTATCACAGAACAACTTGATTAGATGCAAATGGCGTTTCGAATGTCTCGTCAATATACGAGCTACGAATATGCCTTTTGTATTAAAATTAATGTGCGGATACATGTGACAATCGCTGTGGATACGGATGTCATAGAGTAGGAGCGCCTGCGATTACGGTTGCCTACAAGACAAGAATAGCCAACAAAGCATGACATGAGCAACATTCTTCAAAAGCAACAAAACTGCATGCTTTTATGTCCATTCGCTCCAAGAAGAAAATGCTAACTGCATTCTGCAGTGTTGAATTTTTTGTAAACAAAAAATTGCAATAGTATAAAAGTAGATTTTAATTTGATTGATTATTTTTTTTGTTTGTTAAAATTTACTTTTTCAAATTCTGTTTTCAAATTCAGAAAAAAATTCGGTGTTTTTGGTTGAAGTTTAAATACATAAGTTTGCATTATTATGCGATAAATAAATAAATATGCTAACTAGCAATACAATTTTTGTAACTACATATTGGCTCAGCAGCTACATATATTTGCATTATTTATAGAACTCTCGGATTTGGAGTATTTCGAGTACCTGGGACATACCCAGATTCTCAAGAAGTTTCGGGTATTTAGCTTCGGGTAGCTTATTTATGAAAGTAAAGGCGCGTTTATGTTGTGAAATTGCTGCTTGTGACTGGTTTCTATTTGTTTTAATTTTTTTCTTTGTGTTGCATTTTGTGAATATTTTGAAATAGGAAGAGTGTTGTTAAGATATATCAATCCCATTAAAAAATGCTTAAGTTTAATGTTTAAATGAAGTTAAATTTAATTTCAAAGTCTTATTATATTTTATAAGGTTTATGAATCTCACTGTGAGGCTGAGCGACTGAACGAAAAGAATACCAAAATGTTAAAGGGTTGAACAATTTAATGTAAATTTTCTAAGTAATATGTCAAAATACAGCAAAGACAGGAAGCGTTGCCACAGTGAGTGTCGTAGGCAAATATAATTCCTAAACATCCTGCTCGCTCGAGTCATCTGACTCGAGTTGATCGATGTCCAGAAGACAGCACAGCTTCTGTACTGCCCGGGCGCAGGAACCATTCGCAGTTTAAGCGTAGCGTTGCGAATTAATCCATCACTGTCCGGATGCACTGCAGTCACTCGTCCTAAGTGTAATTGAGTTGGCGGTAAAATCTCATGTCTGACGAGCACAAGATCACCAACGGCGATGTTAGCTACATGTTTTTGCCATTTATTTCTCTTTTGTAGCGTTGACAAATACTCGTCACTCCATCTCTGCCAAAACTGTTGATGAATCTGACGTATCGACTGCCACTGCTGGAGGCGATTTACGGGGACCTCGGTGACACTAGGCTCAGACACTGCTATGAATGGGGTTCCGATGAGGAAGTCTCCTTGATTCAATGCAAATCTATCTTCTGGATCGTCTTACAATGGAGTGAGCGGGTGAGAGTTAAGGCACGCTTCAATTCGTGCTGCCAGCGTCTGCATTTCACCATGCCACATAACTTGGGTGCCGATGAGACGAACTAAGTGGTGTTTAGCCGACTTAACAGCGGCCTCCCAAAGGCCACCTGGCTTTCGGTGTGATGAAATGCCACTGTGTTCACATGCTCGCCGTTGATTGTGGTCGTTGTGCCAGCTGGCCAAGTCTTCTTGCAGCAAGCGGTTTGCTCCAACAAAAGCGGTGCCGTTGTCGATTTATAAAGCTGTGCATAAGCCAAGTCGGCTTATAAACCGTGTATATGCATCTTCAAAATGTTTCGATGAGACATCATCCATCAACTCAATATGTACGGCTTTCGTTGCTTTACAAACGAACATAGCCAGATAGGTTTTTACCGTTATGCGTGATAACCCTCCGCCTATGTAACGAGGACATGTGTTGCTTCAAAATTGTACCACGATAGCGGCGGCCGATTGCACAATTGTGCAAACAACTTTTCACAGCCTGCCTTCATTTAGGATCCTATAACGGCTGCGTAACGTATGAGGTGTTAGCTGGGTGCCACCATGAAGCGTGGTTTCATGCGCTTGTCGTATTACCAGTTGCACCAAAGCACTAGATCTGGGCAAGATAATTGGACATCGCTGACCATGGGCAACTGTGGCCTTGCTGAGACGACCTCCAGCTCGTAAGATACCATTTTCATCAGCAAAGGGGTTAAATGAAAGCAACTTACTTGAGCTTGGTAAGCTGGAACCATTTCGAAGATGTTGAAGTTTTCCACTGTAAAAACGCTGCTCTGTTCTATGCGTATGAGTGCGTCCAAGGCTTTGTTCAATTCTGGAGCGGAAATAGTAGAGTTTGAGATTTTCTCCCTGGGATCCAATGTAACACATATGCCACCGTGCGCAACAGGCGCGGTAATCAACTAACACGCTCAGTGAGTGAGATGATTTTACCATCAGGTCGACGTGTTGTAAGCGATGAAACAACAGATGCTATGGCTGTCATGGACGACACCTTTCCTCCAACTTGCAAAACATCCAAATCGTTCTTGCTAAACTGGATTTCTTCTATGGCTAATAGCACATTCACAACCCATTCTGGCCCTGCCCACCATAATCGATATTCTAAAAGCTCGGCTGCACTCATACCCCGACTGGCACAATCGGCAAGGTTCTGGGCTGAGCGTACGTGATGTCAGCAATCTGGCGATGTCAACTCTTGAATTTGACGAACTCGGTTTGAAATATACTTCTTGAGAGCAGCTGGTAGCTTTCGAATCCAACAGAGTACTATGCTTGAGTCCGACCACAATTAATAGACTGGATCTATTAACCCTAAGGCAATGCAGACGTTGTTGAATGTCACAGCTAGCAGGTGCGTTGCGCAGAGCTCGAGACAAGGTGTTGTGGGACCCTTGAGCGGAGCCACCTTCGTACGCGCTGTGAGTAATGACACGCGGTTGATCCTATATTCATCTGTAATCTTCGTGTAAGTCACAGCTGCGTATGCATGTTGGGTGGCATCGCAAAAGCCGTGCAGCGCTGTTAGCTTGCCAACCACCCTACCCAACCATCGGGGAACTTGAATGGAGATGATTGCTTGGAGTTGTTTTACCATTCTTTTAGCCATACTCTCGTAAATCATTCGGCAGTGGTGTGTCCCAAGCTAAGCCAGCTGACCAAAGAGTTTATATATATATCTTGCGAGCAATTACCAGCGGCGCCACCAGGCCAGTAGGATCAAACAGCTGCGCTAATTCACTAACAATCCTCCGCTTTGTATGCGTATTAGATGACTGGTCAAGCACCAGATTGAAAAGGAGCTCGTAACCCATTGGATACTATCGCAAACCAAGTACAGAAGATATCGACAGTTCAATCACAGATTCAGGAGAGATTTAATCAGTTAATTTTTATAATACTTCAACATTGTTGGAGTTCCATTTGAGCAACTTAAATTGGCCAGCTGACATGATGGTGCTAACATTGGTAGCGACCAGAATTGCTTCACCTACATTGTTGCAGCTGGTGAAAAAATCGTCCACGTAGAGTGATGTCAAGATTGCTTCTCGAGCTGCATCCACCGGGGTACCATCTGCTATCAGCTTGAAGTTGTCATAGGTACATTGATGTAGTGTAACCGCGTTGTAGAAGCTGCTAGCCATGCCATAAGTAACCGTCGTTTATCGGTAGATCTCAAGGTTGTCAACTGGAGATTCTCGCCAAAGTATCCGTTGAAAATCTCTATGTGCAGGAGACACCAATACCTCAATATCTGCCTAAACATCTTCTCGATGTCTGCAATTAGAGCAATGCGATAACGCCGGATACAAAATATAATGTTGATTAAGGAGTTCTGGATGGTAGGGCCTATTTGTTGGATATCGTTGAAAGAGACCCCATTAGATGTTCGTGCCGAAGCGTTGAACACTACATGGAACTTGCTAGTGACTGGATGGTGCGGAATATAATTGCATTCCGTAAGCTTGCCAGGCTGATCAACTCGCTCCATATGTCCAAGGTCCGAAAATTCACGCATAAACGAAACATCCCGAATATGAGATAAGGATACCGAATTCAGAAGTATATAGGCAAAAAAAATTTAAAAATAATGAAAACGAATACATAAGTATTGACAACAAAACTGAGAATTGCATTTTGGAGTTTTATACAGTTTTCTCGGCGATTGCTAATCTGGTGATACGTGCCAAATGTGAAGGAAAAATAGAGTTTAAAAAAGCATCGCCGTATGGAATTGGCTTAAAAATTGGTGTTCACTGCGCTTGCCGCTGAGTCCTCATTTTTTTTTAAGAAGAGGAAGGAGATCTTTATGGGGCTGGCATTGCAGGTTGATATATGTATTTCACAAAAAAAAATGTTTTATTGCCTAAAATTTTCTTTGAGTTTTTTCAAAATCACGTTTTTTAACCTTGGAAGTCACTTTTCTCCGGTTCTGCTGAACCGATTTTGATGAAACCAAGTGCAATCGACGCAGAATTGTTGAATTTTTCACTTAAATTTTTTTTTGATGCATAAAAATAACTTCAAACTTACACGCGCTTATCTCGAAACCACGTTTTTCGAGCTTGCAGCCCAGATTGTGCCCGTAGTTCTGAACCGATTTTGATGAAATAAAGTACAATCGACGCAGAATTGTCACCATTCTGATTCCTATTTCAATTACAATTTTAACAATTTTTTACTATTTTTTTTTACAATAAGCTACAAAAAAAAAGACCCATAATCGGTTTTTCATTTTTCAATGAAAATCAAAAAAAACACAGGTGCGTCGTTGCACACACGAGAGAAGCGAATCTTTTCGCAGTTACATAGATTTGATAGCTTAATAATTTTTTCTTTTTAATATATTAACTTTTAAGCACAAAAATTTAAAATAACATAAAATAAATTACATATATACAGAAAACTTATTTACTGCTTATTTTTTTATTGTTGAATGTCAAATTTCCTCGCCAATTCTCCACACATGGTTGTGAACTTGGCTGCACTGAACAAATTTTTTTCTTCAACAGCGTACATTTTAGATACCTTGCCGATGTCATGCATACGTTTGTTAATTCCATTCAACGCACTTGTGGACATTGCCAATTTTCTTCGTGCCAACAACGCTACAAACGCATTCACAATACAAACACACCGATGCTGAGACACCTTGTGGCAAATAAAAGCAAATTTTTGATAGTTGTAGCATAGCAAATACACAATCCTCTATCTATTGTTAGATGGTGACGATCTAATGCAGCATAGCTCTGTTATAATTAATATAAAATTAACAACAGTTTCTGTCAAGCCTTTGTGGCCTGGTGGATAGTGTGTTGGACTCTCATTTAAGAGAACGAAGGTTCGATCCCCACAGGCGGACCAAGAAATATTTTTAGTAGTATTTAATATTTAAAATTTTCTTGTAATAAGCGCTAGCAACAAAGAAACCATCAAATTTCCAGGAAAAAATCTGTCGAAAATTTTTCAGATTCACTCCAAGCAAATCACAGAACGAGGAGTAAAAAGCTTCGTTTCAAAAAATTTTGTAAAAAATTATCGCAAAATTATGATTGAGGTACGAATCAGAATTACATCTGTACTAAATCTAATGCCGTTTATTTTTTTAATTTCAAATGATCCGAAGTCGAGTTATCCGGGCCGCAAGCAGAATACCCTTTTTTCGACGCCCAACTTTGAAGGCCGACAACTTTTTGAACAGTCCTCGTACAAAAGAAAAAATAATTTTTATTTAATTTAATATGCCCTAAATACAATAAAAAACCAGAATTTAAATAAGTTTTTGCGTTTTCAAATGAGAAGTTTTTCAAAAAGGATCCAAAAACAGCCTTCCAACCATGAATACTGCATTAATAATTTTAAGATGGATTGAATTAGACATGTATTTGAAGAATCTTCAGTGGACGTTATTTATGTTTCAGAACATGGTTTCATGTAGATGTTAACGATTCCTACGTTAACATAAAAAATTTTAAGCTCTTTCGTGGTGACAGGTTGGATAAGAGAGGCGGAGGCGTCGCAATATACAGTAAGGATTATCTTAAAGTAAATCTTCTTGGTAAATCTAGCAACTCAGAGGTGGAGTACATAAATATAGAAATAATAGGAAGAAACACTAAAGCTTTTATTTCTTGTGTTTACAATCCAAATCGGAATTGCAGTCTTGAGACCTTATTCGCGTTATTTTCTAGCTGCGTTCTAAACTATACAAACTTTCTTTTGTGTGGAGATTTTAACATAAATCTCCTCACAAACGATAATATTGCCAGTGGTTTCCTCGATAGAGTTTCTGAAGTTGGCCTCACTGTTGTAAACACAACAATACCTACAAGGTTTGCAAGCAATGCTTCCCCAAGCTTACTAGACATCTTTATTACCTCTAATGCATCATCGATTTTGCTATTTGATCAAATCTCCTTCGTATCAGATCATGATGTCATTTTCTGTACTTTAGATGTCAGTATTACACCAGATGCTTCCATATCCTTCGTTTCATACCGTGATTTCAAGGCTATTGATCACGTCGCTCTGCATAATGATGTCGCCAGTATAAATTGCACTGAATGCTGGTTTCTGCGGTCGGTAGACACCAAATTAAAAATCATTATCGATAAGATTATTTATCTTTTCGATACGCACGTTCCGTTACGAACACGGCGCGTTTTAAATAGCACTTTCCCTTGGTTCTCACTGCCTGTTAAAGCGGCTCTCAAAAATTGCAATAAAACCTTCAGCAAATGGAAACGAAATCCTCCCATGCTAAACTGGGAAATACATAGGAGAGCAAGAAACGTTGCTACCTCTACTATAAGGCTGGCAGTCACAGCTTTTCATGTCTAAGCTGAATCCATCTTTGCCATCTAAGCAGTTGTGGCGTAATTTAAAAGGTATAGGCATATAAAAAAAGAACAATGTAGCTTGTAGTATTGGCCCAAATCGGTTGAATGATTACTTTGTTGGAAATTCCCTAGCCAATACTCATAGTTTGCCCGAATTTGATAGTTTGGCAGCAGAGTTCCCCAATGCTTTTTATTTCAACGCAATTACTGAATTGGACGTAGCTCGCTGCATAAGGAAAATATAATCTTATGCTTCTGGGGATGATAGTAATTCAATTAGATTAATAAATCTTATTTTGCCATATATTAGTCCACTTGTACTAATAATAAATCGTCGCATTACAACATTATATTTTCCTAAAATTTGGAAAGTGGCCACTACCATTCCTTTAGCAAAAAAAAGAAATGCTTCCGAGCCTTATGATTTTCGTCCGAAAAGCCTGTTGTCTTCTATGTCTAAGATTTGTGAGTCACTAATGGCTGAGCAGATATCTAACTATTTAAGCACGTCTTCAGTCTGGTTTTCGGCATGGACATAGTTGCTCTACTGCTGTGGTCAAAATTCTTGATGACATAAGAGTACCATTTGACAGGGGTGAACCTGACATTGCTCTGCTTGTTAGTTTTGTTCAAAGCATTCGATTCAGTCGATCAATTAATCTTATGTAGAAAACTTGCACAATACTTTGGTTTCTCGATACTGCCGTTAGTTTATTAAGAAGCTATTTAGTAGGCAGGTCACAAAGGGTTAGGGTGGGAAATAATGTCTCTTCTTTCAAAGGCACCTCAAGCGGAGTATCTCAAAGCTCCATTCTTGGCCCGTTGCTATTCACTATGTTCCTTTATGATATTTTTAGTAAATGCAACCATGTTGTCATGCATGCATATGCCGATGATTTACAGTTGTAGCTGTCTAGACCTTTTGGCTTACTTGAAGATCTATGTGTGAGCGTAAATGAGGACTTAGCTTTGGTAGCTGAATGGGGAAAACTAAACTTGCTTGTTTTGAACCCTGTAAAGTCATTTGTCCTGCCGATTTTTCTCCTGCCTCCTATTCTGCTTAATAGAGTCAAGCTAAATATTGTAAAAAAAGTTACTAATCTCGGTTTTCAAATTAACTCCTCTCTATCCTGTGAGGATCATATTAATTCTTGTATCAGCAAAATTTACTATGTCCTGCGCAATTTTTGAAGGATTTCCAGCTTTGTGCCAGTCGAAACGAGGAGAAAATTAGTTATGCAGTTACTACTGCCTATTTTAACTTATTTAGAAGTCTTATTTTGTAAGCTCCACTTGAGGTCCTCGCACAAGCTCCTGGTCGCTTTTAACAATACAGCCCGTTACGTTTATGGTCTAAGGAGGTTCGATAATATCTCTTCTATAGAAAACGGTTACATGGATGTGACTTATTTAGTTACTCGAAACAAGACATTGCATTTTCCTGCACAAGATAGTCTATACACAAAATTCACAATACCTGTATGGAAAAATTAGTTTTTGTCGATCTAGTAGGAATATGAACCTCTTGATCCCTAGATACAATTTCGTCAATTTCAGTAGATTATTTTTCGTTTACGCTATAAGATCTGGGAATTCTTTACCCAACCATATTAAAAGCGTGCATAACAAAAATAAATTTAAGCCTTTAATTTTAGTATATTTCTCTAAATTCCTTAAATTCATAATCTACCTATTATCTTTGTTCTGCTGTTTTTACTTGCTCTTTCCTTTTATTCTATTTTTTAATATTTTGTAATAATTTTAGCATAACTTTAAATAAATATGATTTAATTTAATGTAATTAATTAAGTTATTGTTTTTATTCTTCTTAAGTTGTTATATTGTTAATGCGGCATGCAAAAGATATAATCTTATATGTCAACATAAATCTGAAATAAATCGAAATCTAACTGCTTTATTTTGTAAATCGAAAACGCAAACCAACGACAAGTAAGACACGAGAAGCAATACTTTTTTGTATACAAAATTCTATTGCTACTCGCGTTTTGCTTGTCGTTGGTTTGCGTTTTCGATACACAAAATGAGGCAGTAAATCTGAAAGACGTGAGTTTGAAACCTACAATAGGAGTAAATTTTAAAATTATAGTATAAAAGAAAAAAAAAACAAATTGTGTAAACAAAACCAGTTTCGATTTTAGTACGCTATAGTATAAAATCGACGAGTCACCATCGGGTATTGCAATTTAAACCCATGCGGGAATAAAACTTAGTTTTAGTATTTGGCATGGCTTAAATTTTAATACAAGTTGGGTGTCGTCATACATACAGTACAGAATTTACTAAAATTTAGTCCAGGATTTTTAAGCGAGTAGGAACTCTAATAAACTTGCTGTAATACGCTTCCGTCTAAGAGTTAGTCTTAGCAATTTTTATATATGACAATCTTTATAAAAGATTCACCTTTATGTGCTCGGTAGTCTACATTTGCAGCATTTTTGCTAAAAAAGTTGAATAGAAAAAAAATTACACATCAAAAGGGTCCGAGATTTTCAGTAGCTTCCTAAAAATTAATTCTCAATAGTTTCGGTAACTATCGGCATAAGAAAAAAAAAAAAAAAAACACAGGTGCGTCGTTGGACACACGAGAGAAGCGAAGCTTTTTCGCAGTTACATAGATCTGATAGCTTAATAATCTTTTTCTTTTTAATAAATTAACTTTTAAATTCAAAAATTTAAAATAACATAAAATTTATTACATATATACAGAGAACATATTTACTGCTTATTTTTTATTGTTGAATGTCAAATTTCCACGCCAATTACATATACGGGCTTATAATGCCAGCGACTCTCCATTTTAAAATCTCCACACATGGTTGTGAACTTGGCTGCACTGAACAAATTTTTTCCTTTAACAGCTTACTGCGTAGCGAAAAATCTGTCGAAAATTTTTCAGATTTCACTTCAAGCAAATCACAGAAAAAACGAAAAAAACGAAATGGCCATTTCAGCCCTTGAAAGGACTTTGACCGAGCTTCTTATGACCAACTGTGTTGTGTATGATGTGAAATGTTTGCACACAAATGATCGAGAACTGGACCTACATGTTTTACGCCGACTCCAAACGGCTTATGTTCTCAAGAAGCTTTTCATGGCAGTTTTAACTCTCTGAGGTTTGCCATTGTCTGCAGAGAGGTGACGGCCGAACAAAAAAATTAATTCAATTGAAAAAATTTTCTGTGTCAGATGGAGGATTCGAACCTGGGTTCTCTGGCGTAAGAGTCACACACTCTACCCACACTCTATCCACTACGCCACGGCCGCAAAAAAAATATATAAGTTTTTTAAGCAAATCACAGAACGAGGATTAAAAAACTTCGCTTCTAAAATATATATTAAAGAACGCACACGAAACAAAATTTAACAAACATTTTCGATACCTTGCCGATTTCATGTATGCGTTTGTTAATTCCATATTTATTGATATCATCTATTTTTTTGACGCTTAAAGCATAGAGTGTAATTTATTATCTAGAGATTGCATCAACTCTGTTAACAGTGTTAATAGAGTTATTTCACTTAAAAACATGAAGAAAAAAAAACCTTGTTAACCTCTGTTAACACATGCCAGAGATTTAGCAGAGTTGATGCAATCTCTACATAATAATTTATACTCTATGCCAACAACACCACAAACGCATTCACAATACAAGCACACCGATGCTGGAGACGCCTTGTGGCAAATAAAAGCAATTTTTTGTAGCATAGCAAATACACAATCCTTTACCTATTGATAGATGGTGACGATCTACTGCAGCATAGCTTCTGTTATAACTAAGATTAAATTAAGGTCTTTATGGCCTAGTGGGTAGTGTGCTGGGTTATCGTTAAAAAGGGCACGGGTTCGATCCCCACGGGAACCAAAACATATTTTTAGTATTTAATATTAAAGTATTAAATTTTCTTGTTGTAATAAGCGCTAGCAACAAAAAAATCTTCAAAATTCCAAGAAAAAATCTGTCGAACATTTTTCAGATTTCACTCTAAGCAAATCACAGAACGAGGAGTAAAAAGCTTCGCTTCAAATAATTTTTTGATTTTAGCTTGTCGAAACATTTCTTTTTGTCAATTTTATTATTCTTTGGTATCTTATGCATGTTTGTATGTGTATATATGTGTGCTTGCATATATGACTTTATTGAGTAATACGCAATAATAGGAAAGAAGATAAGGAATTTTGATATGGTTTTCCATACAAATAAAGAGTGTTTTTTAGAGGTATAGAGGTATATTTTTAATAATGATATATGTCAGAGCAGTGTCAGAACTGGCACGTATATTTGACATTTAAGTGCAAGATACTTTGGAAAATTAGTACCAATAATCTAGAAGACAAATTTTTCAAGCAGGACGACGCAACACACCGTAGAGAGGGCCAAGCCATCACTTTATTGGGATAAGCATTTGGTGATCAAATCATCTGAAGAAATGGCCCAGACAATTGGTCGCTTAGGTCAATTAATTGGGCTCCACGTAACTTTTTTTTTAGGGATACGACAAGTCACTCATCTATGCTAATAAATCAGTTACATTTGACGACTTAGAAGCCAACTTTTCATTCTTGCTACAAATGTAGACATCCGACCGTCTACGTAAGTTTACAATCCCGAGCACATAGAGGTTAATAAAGCTTTGTGAGAATGCTTAACAATTGCGCTAAATCAATTATATGGGGGAGTGTATGTATTCATTTTTTTATTCCTTAAGTTTGCTTTAACAAATTCTTTCTTAGTTATTCTGATCATTAAACTCATTTAAAAAATTGCTTCTCATTATTGAAAAGGATTGTTTTGATCTATTGCGAACACAATATTATTAAAAAAATAACCCAATAAATCGTTCAGTTAAGATTTTTTTTTTTATGTATTCAAGGGCAGGACTCACCAAACTAAGCTCCGAAATTGGTTAATAAATAACTGATTTTCTAAAAAACTAAATCCAGAGAATCGGTTTTTTCATTATAATTGTCATGCATTTTTGTATAGACAAAAGGTAAGTTCTCTTATATTAGTTTGGCTACTTACTCGTAGTATTTTATTCAATATATGTTGAATGAATTTGTGTCTAACTAAGTGCAAACCTATTTAGACGAGTGTTGAGCATAGGTACTTGGACCAATACTCAACTGTTATAATGTTTGATCACCAAATGAATGTTTTGCTATCTTACTAGGTACAAACCTATTAAGATGTTGATGGAGTACATAAACAAATACTCAGCTGATGATTTGATGGGCAAAATATAGGTACTTAAGACAATATTTTGCTTGATGAATCAATCCCTTGTATGAATGTGGATTATGATGAGCCTTTATCAGTAATAACACGAATGGTTTATCGGTTCACTGTAAATTTATTTATTGAACAATGTTTGGAGTAACACTTATTAAAAAAGACTGATTAACAATTAACTAAAGTAAGAGGTATTTAAAGAAAAAATGCTTAGACTAAAATATGAATAATATAAAATGAACATATATAAACTCATTGCACTATAAGAACGAGGATCGTGACCGCAGGTTGTTGCACTTATTTTTGTGACCCAATTTTCTAATTTTTTTTTGGTTGCACTTCAGCTAAAACATTCACGCAATATCGAATTGCATGTCGCTGGCTTGGAATTATGCTTGCGTCAACAAACTGAGTTCTTATGTGCAGTTGATTTAATAAACAAATTGGTTTGATTGCTTAGCGTAATTTTGTTTTTGTTTATATATTTATATGTGACTTAATATTGTATCGTGTGTGAAATGTATGAATGTCTTGTGTGTTTATTATTTTATGTTTGTTTGTATGAACATTCTCCCCCCCGTTGAGTGTATAACTCAACTCAAGTTATCTCGATTTCAAATGCTGATTTGTGCTGACGTGGCATCGGTTGAGGAGATGTGCTAGCCTTGGTTGCGGATCTTTGTTGGTAGTGTGTTTTTATCTTGTAAATACTGTAGGTTATGATAAAAAATGTCGCCAAAATTAACGCTGAATAACTGACCACATGATGCTGGATTTTATTGGATTTAAGCTGGTTTGGTAACTGGTCAAAATCTTCTCTAGATAGTTTCGTCTCAAGATCAGTGAGTTGTTTTGTTTCCAGTTTTGTTTCAAAATGTTCGAACTTTGGTGTTAATACACCTTTTAATGTGTTAGGTGGACTGATGGGCGAGATATTTCCAATACCAGCAAATGATGTGTATACACGATTGGATGATTCAACATAACCCCGGACCTTGACGTCATCATTTTATAGGCTACAGTGTTGGTCAATCGTAAGAGTTCCTGACCCTGTGAGTGTTAGTTAAATGGTTTCGTGATTACATACTGCTGTGATTTCAGTTGGAATCGTAGAAGCGTAAATCCATATATTAGCAAGATGCAATGATGTTAACTGATCAGAGCACCTTGTTAGGTCACAGGATTGGGACGTCTTTTTGTTACAAAGTTGAATCTCTTTGATTGTCTTCCAATGGTAGCTTGCTTCCTACTTATTAAATACATGTCATCACTAGTCAATGTTTCTGTTTCAACCTCGGCTCGGCTTAGTGCAATGTATTGATCCCGATGGCCGCTAACGGCTAGTATTTGGGTGGTGAGTTTAATCGCCACAAGAGTGTTATTTAGTGATTTCTTGTAAATCCAGATTTAACATCCATATTGGTATAAAGTTCTAGTAGGTTGTTGTCTTCGACTGGCAGGGCCAAACTATTGGGTAAGTGTGCTTTAATAGTCAAAATTTCCTTCACAAGTTGTTTTGGTGTAAGGATCTGTGGACTTATTTTTGCTAAGTGTGCGTTAAGATGTTTATTAATCTGTATCTGCTTGTGTATGCTGCAATTCTGTGCTAACCATAGAGAGTTGAGTGATTAAAACTGACAGTTGCTGAGTCAACCGTAGTTGAGCAGCTGTGTCTTCAATTCTGTTTATGTCCACGTTGATCAAACGCTCTATTTCAGTCAAACATGAGGATGTATCCGCTTCATCTTGTTTTATAATGTTGATTGTGAAATCAATAATTGACGTTTGATTCTTCAACAACTTAAGAAGATGTTCCTCGTTGGATTTTACTTCATTTATGGTGTTTGACATGTGTTCGGCATAGTCTGAGTCGAGAACACCAAACAAAGTGTGAGCCACGTTTCCGATGATATTAAATGCACCTCTTTTTGGACGATTTTTAAGGTTTCCTCCTGGTGTAGATTGTTAATAGTTACTTCAAAATAATCGATGAGTAAACTGCATGAGATATCCGATGTTGGGTGTAAGCAAAGCTTCCTTAGTGTTGTGATTCCATCTGATAGTGAATTTATTTGGTAATGAAACGGTGCAAGGTCATAGTATACGATGATTTTCCAGATACCTGTTGATAGCCGTGCTGCACCTATTCCTTCGAAGTAAATGCCCGGCTTGGCTGAGAAATCTTGATGTATTTATTGGAGAGGTCATTGCTAGTGGCAACATCAGTAATGCAACCAGCATTACTGAGAGAGCAAGACCGTTTGATGCCGACTTGTTTTTTGGGATATCTTCGTGTGGATGTGGCCATTTTCGCTTGTGATTATTTATCAATGCACTTGTTGCAGGCTCTATTTTTTCTGTTTCTTGTTCAGTGAAAAATGGAGCTAATTCATATATAGGTCGTTTGGATATGCCCGAATTCCGAATTCGAATATTTCCCATTTGTTTTAAGTGATCTTCTGGTTTCTGATGCCCTTGAGTCAACTGGTGTGGTGAGTGGCTCTCCTATGATGAAGTGACCTGGTATTAGTGCTTGGGTCTGAAGACAACGGGGTGATAGGCCTAGAGTTTAGAATTGCCTCTATTTCAACTACAACAGTCTCTTGTTCTTCATATGTTAGATAAGCAGTAGAGACACTGCGATACAAATGATGTTTCGCAGATTTGATTGCAGCTTCCCAGAGTCCACCAAAATGTGGAGCTTTTGGCGGAATGAACTTAAATTCGATGCCCTTGTCACTGCAGGATTTGATAAGTTTCTCTTGAGCGGAATTAGAGAAAACAGCTTGTTGCAACTCATTTCATTGATTCTTTGCACCCACAACATTTGTTGCATTATCGGAGTACAATGTCTGGAACCTTCCACGGCGGCTGATAGACCGTTTTAGTGCTCCAATAAAGGCGTCAGTAGTGAGGTCCGAAACAATTTCCATGTGTACTGCTTTCGTGACAAAACAGCAAAATACTGCAATATATGCTTCTTGAGGTCGTTTTCCACGGATTTCGTAGTGGATCCATATTGGACCACAGTAATCTACACCAGCTGGTAGAAATGGCCGTGATTCAGTTACTCTTTCCGCTGGTAGATTGCCCATGATTTGTTTGTAGAGTTTTGGTTTTGCTCTGACGCAACGCACACAGTTTTGTACAATATTGTGTGCCATAGTTTTTCCTCTTACAATCCAGAATTTTTGCCTCGAGGCTGCCAATAAGGCCTTCGGGCCGCAATGTTTGTTGTCTTGATGAATCATGGTAACTAACAATTTTACTATTGAATCATTGTATGGTATCAAAATTGGATATTTTTCATCAAAGGGTAATGATGATGCCTCTAATCGGCCTCCCACATGTATTACATTTTGATCGTATAAGAAAGGACATAGGCTTGTAGTTTTGTAATTCTTTAATTTCACCTTTAAAATCTACCATTTGTATAGTGTTGATTATAATTACCATGGACTTATTCATTTATGATGCACATATGGATAGATGATTGTGCCGAGCTGTTGTTTGTTTCTTTAGATATTCAATAAAACGTAGCATGTAGGCAACTGTTCGTTGCAAAGCTCGAAATGAGTTTCTGTGGTTGATTCCATATATTAGCGCCGCAGATGATGCTGATGATGGAGCTGATGATGGAGCCGATGATGGAGCCGATGATGAAGCTGTTGCTACAGTTGAAATTATGTCTGCTGGATTATTCTTTGAAGATACATGATGCCATTGATCGGTGTGTGACATCTCTTCAATTCTGCTGACTCTGTTGGCGACAAATGTGTGCAGAGAGGATGCTGATGATTTAATCCATGATAAGACTATTTCTGAATCTGATCAAAAAATGTAGGTACATCCTGATACTTAAGATCCTGTTTCACACTTTCTGTAAGCTTGACTCCTAAAACGGCCACACACAATTCCAATCGAGGAAGCGTCTGTACTTTTAAGGGTGCTATCCTTGATTTTGCGCAGAGCAAATTCGATGTTATGGTCCGATCCTTGTACGTTGTTCGCACATAAATGGCTGCTCCGTACGCTCTTTCTGAGGCATCGGCAAAAGTATGTAGTTGAACCTTGATTTTGGGTTTTTGAATGGAAGATGTGCCGAGGTACCTTTAACTTATTGAGTTCCCGTATATTTTCTCTGAAGTACTGCCATTCTTGTTGCGTTTGATGAGGTAATTTTTCATCCCATCCATAATCGTGCCTCCATAGTTCTTGCATGAATATTTTTGCAGAAACTATTATAGGTCCAAATATTCCTAATTGATCGAATATTAGTGCTAAGTCTAATGCTATTACTCGCTTAGTAATCGGTTGAACTGGTGATAAGTGTGCTCGTCCGCACAATTGATCAGATTTTGGTAGCCAAATGAGACCTAGTGTTTTGTAGCCTTATCATCAAGATCCAGATTAACTTCTTGATCCTTTACCGGTATATTTGCAAGTAACCATGAGTTGTTAGAACACCATTTTCGGAGTTTAAAGCCAGTTTCTTGAAGAATTTGTGTAAGTTGGGTGTGAGATTTGAAAAATAAAATTCGTTTATGAAAAATAAAATTCCTTTACGCAACTAAATAACCCGTTTCCGTTTCCGTTTCTCGTAACTGTTGAAACGATTGCAAAAAGCGTTTACAAGCACGATAAACGAAGTTCGTTAGGGGCAAACTGTTGATCAACTTTTTTTTTTCTTTGCGTGTTGCTTTGGGCAATAAAATTCATATTTTTCAGTGTAAAAAATGTTTGCAGATGCTTATCATCTTAATTTTTAAATTTTTAAGAAAAAAATGTCGAAAACTTCAAAACAATTCCAACAACGACTTATGCCAAGCTATGATTGGTATTAACCTTCCTTGGTACAGTCTACAGAACAACGTTTGGGTAAATTTCTTGGAAAAATATACGTAAAGGACTATTCCAGATCAGTCATTATAAGGAAAAACTATTTATAAAAATGCTACGATCAAGCAAAAAAAAATATTTGAGTGGATATTGGCAGCAATTATGTTTGGATTTCTGTTGATGAAGCAACTAATCAAACTGGTCGATACTTAGCCAATTTCATAATGGAAAAATTGTGTGAAAATGAGTCCTCAACTCCCTATTTACTCTGTTGCAAAGAGTTAGGGCAAACCAATCACGATTCAATCACAAGATTTGTAAACTCAGCTCTTTTAATATTATGGACAGGAGAAAAACACTCCGAAAAAGTTGTATTATTAGTAACTGATGCTGCGCCATATATGAATAAACCTGAATTATTTGCCGTATTTAGCTCATGGTATCATCTGAGTTGCTGAACAAATTCGGTTATCTTATCCCATAATAAATGAGTTTATTTAGGCGGAGAAAAAAGGAGTTAATATCTTCTTGTGATGTTGAACGATCGTTCTCCGCCTACAAGCATATTTTAGATGACAGAAGGCAGTGCTTCACTGCTTAAAATATTGAAAAAATTTTAATTGTTCATTGGTACAAAAAATGATTTTAAATTTCATAATATTTACTATTTGTTTTCGTTAAAAGATAATAAAAACTTTGTAAGAAGAACAAAATATTGCATTTTTGAGAAAAGCAGTCGATACAAGAAATGCATTAAATTGCATATATTTTGCATAGAATTTGCATATATTTAGCATATTTCTAAAACGTTAAGTTATAAAGTAGCGAGGGTAACGGATTGTTAAAAAAATGTTTTTAAAAATAAATTTAAGTTGCATATTTTTAGCATATTTTTAGAATATAATTTTGCATAAATATCCGATCCCTAATGATGAATATACAGACTTAGTGCCTCTTATTCTTGCCATGACAGAAGTGAATGAAAACAAAAAATGTTTTGCTGAATTCTGACAAATTTACTATAACACCTTTGCCGGATTCTAAAATGACAGCAAATTGGATCTTTTCAATTTCTTCGACTGGATTATAGAAAACTTCAGCAGCGGCAAAGTTGAAGTAACCATAGGATTTTGGACGTACCACTGCAGCATGAGTGTTGACTTATAGAAGAAAATGCAATGTATTCCATGTATCACTGAGAATAAGAATATATAGTTGTTCCCTCACTTGTAATCTTCTAACTTTCATCTTGATGAGTTACTTTGTAAAATTATAAAGAAATTTAATATTTCCAGACCGTTTAACATTCAAAGAATTTCTTCTTCCATGCATGATTGCAGAATTCCTATCAAAAACTTATCCTAGCTCTCAAAATGCTTGGTTTGAATAATTTTCTCAACAGTACCTATCCTCTTTAGCCATAGACTACGCCATTGACTATTCATATTTATGAGATTTTCCTTAGCCAGCCGGGGTTGACTAACGTAGCCATGTAATAAAATACCACTTACCTTGGTCACCAATATGTTTTTGTAATCCTCTGATCAGTAAACATTTGGAAGGACAACATCTAGAAAAAACAATAAAAACGAAAAGAAAACCAAAGAAGAAGTGGGTAACCATTCTCGACTGAGGTGTAGAGGGCTAAGAGTAATGCTGACTCGAAAAGACAACCAGTTTATGATGTAACAACAAAGAAAAAAAAGCATTTACCACCGATGACAGCCCAAGAGGTGGGGTCGATTGCGGTTGAATTAACCACACATGATGTGGTGAAGTCAACCAACATATTGCTAACTCCCAGCTACTCCTCACTTGTCTATATTCTGCAACTTAAAAAAAAAATCAGGACACTCTCTAAAAAGCAGACAAATACCAGTGCGTAGCAAAGTGCAAATAAATGACTACAAGAAAAAAAAAAAAGAAACTGAAAGACCAGGAACAATGGGTGCTTAAGGGCGGGAAGGCAAAATGTACAATTTCAACTTATGCCATAAATTTAAACACACACAACACATCGACACTTACACATATCGGCATATCCAATTATACACCTTCATGGCTGCATACAAATTTATAACCACCCCCACTTTGAATGAATAGGTGGGAAAGAGGGTGCTGTTGTGCATAAGCAGGATGTTTTAAAAAAGGAAAAAAAAGGAAATGAAAATGGAGAACCTTTTCCTTTCCTGGTGGCGTCAAAGCGATAACGACATTACAATGTTTTATTGTTGGTGGCTGTGTGTGTGTGTGTGTGTGTGTGTGTTGACAGTGCTTATGCGTGTGTTTTTATGAAGAATATAACATTGAAAACAACAATAGTAAAAAAACCAACTGAATAGATACCATGGAACATCACCAGCAAGGCGTCGAGCTTAATGCGAAACCTTTTATTATTTTTCTCTACCACTCCAGTTGTTGTTGTTATTGTAAACATACATTGTACATACAACCGTTAATATGTTTGCTCTTCCCTGTAGGAAAATCAACTAATTTAAAAGTAGTTGATAAAGTAGTTTTTTGTCAACCACAACTAGTTGAAATTCTGACTTTTTTCCATGGAACGAACTAACTTATTTTGTATGGTGATGTCCGCTAAATAAGTCAATTGACTTTCGTCTGCATATATTTTCAACTACTTGTTAAATTAGTTACATTTAAATAATTTTTTTAATTGCTTTTAAATAACCAATTGAAAACTATTACTGATGGCCTAAAGGTTCTAATATTTGATGAAATAACATGGTTAAATATATATAAACTTGTAATCTAATAAAAATTTGCAATTAAAACATGTCAACATCAGAGTAGTTGCCGCCTTAATATAATTAAAAGTAGTTGATATACTAGTTTATTTTAAATTAAGTTTTTAATTAGTTGTTTTTAAAAACAAGTTAGTTTGTTCCTATAGGGTTGTTAGTGAGTGAGCGTGTATGAGTGAGTGCGACATAAATGTGCTGTTTAAGAGGATTTCACACTTAATTTGTTATATGGGTCAAATGTACCCCATTTAAATATGCTGTATGCCCACACAAGTACTAAACATTTGGCGACTTTGAAGATACACAGACAATGATTATTTTTAAGCCTTCAGCGAAAGAACAATTTGACAGAAGCTTTCCTAAATAAACAAAAGGTCAGCAAATACATTCCGGTTGACTTATCATAAGTTCAAAACCGCAAAATGAATCTCTTTGTTTGTCAAAATCAAGGAGATACAAATGCAAATACACATGTGTCGAGATAAGCCTTCATTAAATGTTGAATTAAGAATGTGCTCAGTGCTAACTCAGTTTTGAACTTTGAAGGTTAAAGGTTGAAGAACTTTTAATCAATGCTGAATATAATTTGGAATAATGCCAATGAGTTTGTTCATCTGGTATCATAAATTAACCACATAGTTGTCAAATCAGCAATTTAAGCCACGTTGTAAGTTGTTTTTCGGTTCACAGTGCATTTGTAAAACTGCTTAAAAAACTAGAAAATTTGTTTAATAAATAAGAGTAAAAATTGAATGCAAGGCTGTTTCCACGACTGCCTCTTTACTCCCCCTTCTCCCTACTTGCTAGCATGCTTCAATGGCCGGATGGATGCTTCTTTTCACTCAAGATAAATTGGTGGAGTGCAAATTCATCAGTAGCTACAGTTACCACCCAAACTGTAAAGTTTAAATTTATTTCATCTATAATACCCACGTCAGAATCGGTTATTTCATCCTCGCAAACCAAGTTGTTGTGTTAATGTAACGAGTCAAGCATAATATTAAGCTTTAACCAAAATGAGCAATTCAACGCAACAACTCGTACCGACCTGAGGTTGTGATTTTTGGTATATGTATACTTATACGTAAAATGAGATATTCGAAGAATATTAAATGAGTTTTGAAGATCCTTGCCACCAACACATTGACGAAGAACATAATAAGACCATATGGTCTAAAATAATATTAAAGGTATTTTAAATACCCTACATAGATGGAGCTGTAATTCTTGGGGTAGTCAAGGTGTATATAGAGGGCCTATCTTAATACATAGAAGGCTCCGCACCTAATATCGCTTAAGCTGTTATTATTTTTGCTATTATTACAGTGCTTTTCCAGCATATACTGTCCGGAAAAATGTTCTGCCTGAACAATGCATAGCAAATTCATTTGATAATTATCAGTGCGTATGTGCATACCTTCAGGCTGAACATTTTTCAGGGCAGTATATGTTGTAAGAGCACTGTAATAATGGCAAAAAATAATAACAGTTTGAGCGTAAATGTTTCGAACTCGTCGTAGGACGGGCTTTTATACTAATTATTCATAAAATCGTCTTAAAATTTTGGTTACAAGATTACAATTATTTTTTTTAGGTACTAGATTGTTAAAGAAAAGAATCGCTTATAACTATGTTTCACATGGGGAAACGTTTTAATAAAAACCTACCATATTCCTCTACAACTATTCATTCCATTCTTCAACATTATTTTGTAGACGTCAAATTAACTTGGAAACAACAGATAACTTAAGGGGAGGTATTGTTTTGAAGCCGAAAAAATTACATGTTTTCATAATTTTTTTTTTAGAGACATAAATAATGTTGGTTTATTTATTTCATATACATACATCTTATAGTTTGACTTCTTAAGTATATTTGGAAAAAAATAGAAATTATCTATAAATACATTCGTGGCAGCGAATCTCCGGTGGCGCCTCGGAAATCATCTGAAAAAAAATTTAAAATTAGCTTAAAAGGTAATATGTCTTCCGAGGTAATAACGAAGACTTTTTTTTTTTTGGTAGCGTTTTGAAGTCAAAACGCGATTTTCGCAGAAAAATTGGGATTACTTTATTATTTTAAAATAGGGGGGAAAAAATAAAAAAAAAAAAACGATTCGGCATTACCTGTTGATTTATGTGTTGATTTAGTGTAAAAAATTTCAAAACGATCGGTCAAGTAGATTTTGCGGCATCGTGTTCCAACTTCAAAACTATTGTTTTTCAGAAAACCGATTTAAAGTTTCTTTTTTATTGAAAATCAAAAATTAAAAATCAATAAAAGGGTATAATTTTTTATTCTTTCACAGAATCATCAATGCCAGCTCCGTACAGTAAAAGTTGTCATTCAGGATGTCCAATCCATTTTTTTGCTCTTGCCTGCGTTGCATTCTACCCTCTTTACTTGTATTTGCAGCTTGTTCGTCCGCTATGGTTATTCGTAATTCGCATGAGGTCTGCTCACTTGAAACGCGGTATCTTCGTTAGTTTTAGCAAAATTTACTTGAAATTTTTAAAAAATATTCTCCCAACATTTTTTTAAAACAGTACCACATCCTTAAGTAATGCTATGGGCAACTAAAAATAGTTTTATTCTGCCTATTAAAACATTGTTTTTTAATAAAAAATTAATGGAAATGTGTTACAATAAACAAGAAAAAATTTCCCAGGCTTACAAATAAGGGTCAACTTATTACTTCCCTGCTGGACCAAATGTAACTAAAAAAAAACGAAATGGCCATTTCAGCCCTTGAAAGGACTTTGACCGAGCTCCTTATGATCAATTATGTTGTTTGTGTTGTGAAATGTTTGAACACAAATGATCGAGAACTGGACCTACCCAGCTTTATGCCGACTCCGAACGGCTTATGTTCTCAAGAAGCTTTTCAAGGCAGTTTTTTACTCTCTGAGGTTTGCCATTGTCTGTAGAGAGGTGTCGGCCGAACAGAAAAATTAGTTCAATTGAAAAAACTTTCTGTGTCAGATGGGGGATTCGAACCTGGGTTCTCTGGCGTGTGAGCCACACACTCTACCCACTACGCCATGGCCGCGACAAATCTAAGTTGTCAGAAAATAAACTAGCTTTAAGGTAGTTATTCACGAAGTAACTTTCATTTAGTTGAAAAGTCATCGAAAAATAGTGAGTTGAGCGGCCACGAATCAGAATTTCAGGGTTGTTGTAATGAGCAAAGCAAAAGTTTCAGGGTTGGATCAATTTTCTTTTCCTGTGTTTTGCTTCACAGAAAAGGTGTTACAAAGTTAATTGACCCAATTGAATAATTTTTTGATTAAGAAACACTATAAAAACAAAGAAAATACAATAACGCAAACGTATTAAGGGCCAACCAAAATAGACGAGACGTAACGATAGCTATTACACGAACATGTGTTGATATTTAACCCAAAATTACACGCTAGCAAACGCAACGCAATTTTGCATCTATCCTCTCAGACGTTTTTTGCCTTGGTTTTTATTTATGCAAAATGGATGTGTTTTGACATTATTTGCGAGCTCATCCCTAACAGTGGAGATTAAATCATGTCTCCATGACAATACAAACGGTTAAGAAGCGTCATTTCCACAATATCTCCGTAAACACAAGAAAACTTGCTGAAAGATCGCAATCGAAAACTCAAACATAAATTTAAATTTAATAAATTGTAATTTGGAATTTTGACAGGAGGAACTTTTTTTTCTTATAGCTTCTCGCGCGCTGAATCCAAATCCTTGGCCAATTTTACCCTATCAGATAAAATTTTTGAGTTATAAGCAAAAACCTAAGAAGTTCCTACTTTTCATAATTGGGCCTTATACGTATTTTCGATGCATGTACCGATATCAATCAAATTAAGAAATTTAAAAAAAAATGTATCCAGTCGTATACTTAAAAATTAAAAAGGTTTTGCAGTTGCTCAAAATTTTTGCGATTAAAATCTTTTCAGATTTTTGCTGAATTGTCTTAGCATACTCGTATAATGTAATTTGTTTTGTTTAATAAAAATTTTCAACTGGTTTCGTATGGCCAGCTAAAAATCATCCAGACTAATCAGCCATACCAAAAAATATTTTAAAGTCGACTCAAATATTTTTTGGTATACATTTTAATATATTTAAAATGTAGTTGTTTTACTTCTCACTTATTTCCTTCAGGGTTATAATAAGTACTAATTACTTATAATAACTTATAATAATACTTATAATAAGTACTTATTACTTATTCATTGCCAACAATTTAAACGGGGATATTAACTTAAATATGGGAGTTAAATAGCTTTGCTTCTCTCGTGTGGCCCACGATGCATATATGCTTTTTGACGTAGAATTGCGTCTTACAGCACGGTTTGTATGGTGGTATTTTTTTCCCATATTTTTCCCCCAATTTTTTCAAGGTCATACTAACTTTCTATCTATCTTTCTATACTATCTTTGGGGTATAGATACAGCCTTTAATATTCATCGTACAAAGATAAAACTTGTACCTATATTATCAGTTATATTATCAATAAAACAAATATCTATCTTTGGATTTTGTCACTTTTTTAATAAAGCCACAAGATAGCAAAATAAAAGAAGAAAAATTCACATTTTCGTATGAGAGAAATGCATTGACGATTCAGTTGCTGCTAACGTTCTTATCAGTGTTACCGTTTTGACTAGTTATAGCCAAAAGTGGCTATTTTCTTTTCTGCGGTCAGCTTTTGGCTATTTGGCAATATTATTATTTATTTGGCTATATTTTTAATTTTTTGTCCTAACCTAATTGATTTAAAATTTTTTTGCGATGCTGAATTTTCCCTTCATGTAAATACGACATACCAATAATGCTAATCGTAGAGTAAAACGCAATAAGGCTTTGTTCAAAATTGCAACTAATTTAGAAACACTGCACAAAAACAGCTGGCTGCACTGATCTCACTAAGCAGACTTTTTTTGACATTTGTAGTGAGGCCAGTGTGAACAGCTCTTTTTGCGCATTGTTGCTGAATTAGGTGCAATTTTGAACACAGCCGAATATACAATTATTCTCCTACGACTGTTTTGTCGGACTAAGAAAATTCTTCCTTAATGTCACATTTCCCTAATTTATTCAGTTGCGACTATGAAACCATTGTAATTTTAAAAATTATCTTATTTAAGAATAATTTATCATTTATTTATGAATTTTGGATTAAAGAGAATAAATTAAAAAACGGTATGGAAGAATTTGTATATAAGGACCTTTCAGATTTTGTAAAAAACTTATTATCATTACCTCAGAGCTCTGCTGCTGCAGAACAAGAGTTTTTTAAATTATAGAGATAATTTAATTACATAATTAATTTACAAAAAATCACAGAAATAAACTTGAAATCAATACTATAAAGAGCATAATGCTACAAAAGAGCTCTTACCAAAGAACCGAGACCATAAATTTGTTTTGTTTTTCAAATAATTTAAAGCAAAAACTAATAAGTAATGGAACTTTGGCAGAGTACCGAAGCTAAAATACCCCATCTCCCCCCCTCCAAATACATTCAAAGTCTTTAGCCACGACAGACACGATGACATTCAGTTTAATATCTATATCTATCTATCTATATCTATATATATATATATATATAAAATCTATGTATATATAAAATTGTAAAAAAAAATCTGTACATTAAATATTTTTTTGAAATTCTTTTTGCGAAGGACGCACAGTGGGTTGAAGTCCCGAAAAGTGGAGATTAATTCAAAAAATGAGCTCTAGCTTTCACAACCGTATTTGGTACCGGGTGAAACTAGATAAAATTCTACATCACTAATTGCAAAAATAACAGTTCTAAGTTGTTTACTTTATTTGCAGTGTGTCTTCAAAGTCAATAATTGTTATTATTTTTGCGCGCATTGGTTATGAGTGAAAATTTTTTATACTTCAAGTGGATATTTTTTTAATTAAGACTTCTAAAAGTGAAAGTTTTATTATGGAGCCGTCTACTTCAGGTATTTATGCATATGATAAATATTTTTTTGTTAGATAAATGTTTTGGAAATATTGTAAAAAAAAATAAATGAAATTGCTCCAAAATTGGTGTATTTTTGATGTTTGTATTGAGTTTTAAAAATTTCTGGGTGAAATTGGGCGAAACCGCTTATATAGTCTTAAAGTATGAGATTTCAGCTAATAAATCTCAGAAACTTTTCTTGCAAATGTTTACAATTTTTTGAGTTATTGAAGTTTTAGTAAAATAACTCCCGTTGCTAAAAATCTATGTGAAAAAAAACAAACAAAAAATCACGTTGTCTTTATTATCTTTTGTCTTTATATTCCGTTTGGTAGTTGTTATTGTAGCTACCCTATAGGAACAAACTAACTTGTTTTTAAAAACAACTAGTTAAAAAACTAGTTTAAAATAAACCAGTATATGTACTACTTTGAATTATATTAAGGCGGCAACTACTCTGATGTTGGCATGTTTTAATTGAAAATGTTTATTAGATTACAAGCTTATATATATTTAACCATGTTATTTCATCAAATATTATTAACTTTTGGCCATCAGTAATAGTTTTTAATTGGTTATTTTAAAGCAATTAAAAAAATAATTTAAATGTAACTAATTTAACAAGTAGTTGAAAATATATGCAGACGACAGTCAATTGACTTATTTAGCGGACATCACCATACAAAATAAGTTAGTTCGTTCTATGGAAAAAAGTCAGAATTTCAACTAGTTGTGGTTGACAAAAAACTACTTTATCAACTACTTTTAAATTAGTTGATTTTCCTACAGGGTACTGAGTGTGTAGTTTATTAGTGATGGGTGCGTGAATGTATTGATAATTAATTGGTAAGAATTTAATACTTAGGGTATTTAAGATTCAGTACAGCCACGTTCATTTATTTTTTGTATGGGCTGTCAATGATTTGTGTAATGTGATGTTATTTATTGAAAGTGTTGTGTGTTTGTAAAACGAATAGTATTTTGCAAATTTTAAACGATTAAAAATTTTACTAGCTGCAGGAACAAGTCCCAAAACAATTTTTATTCCTCGCCATGAGTTACATAACTTTATGAAGAATTCAGAGCCTAAATCACTTGAAGATCGATTTAATCTTCTGAGGTGGGAACTAATCACACGCGTTGACCCTTCAGATATGGTAGATTTCACCAAAAGATTTAATAATTTTTGCACAGACTATAAGACTCGGTGGCTACAATCTCATAGAATGGATACATTTTTTTTTTTAAAATAACAAGAATTGGCTTGATACTGCAATTTCCTTTAATGCACCACCAGCACCAACACAAAAAAGAGGTCGGCATGATCTCTCATTTGATGAGTGTACAGAAAAAACTAAAGGAAAGAAATGTAAAGATATAAGAGATAATACTCCATTGTCTATTTTAGCGCACGCTACACAAATGAGCTTTAGAGCTGCTGGAAAAGCAGATGCGTCGAAAATAATTAAGGAATTAATATCATCTCCAACAAGAGCAAAAAAATACAAACAAAGTTTAGAACAGGTATCACCACAGCAATTAAGTGCGGAGGAAGCTCTTTCCGTCTTGATAGAAGCGAAGCTAACTCGACACCAGTATAACATAATTAGAGAAGCCGCTCCAGAGAAATTTCCATCGTATACAATAGTCCAAGCAGCTAAAAAAAAATGTTATCCAGAACGAGACGAAATACAAATTACTGAAACGTTAGCGCAAGTCAATCTACAATCACTATTAGACCATACCACTGAGCGTATTTTTTCGATAAAAAATTTGGATTTTAATTTGTTAGACAATGAAGAACTGTCTAAGATGACTTTATACACTAAGTGGGGCTTTGATGGAAGTTCAGGACATAGTGCATATAAACAAGCCTTTCATGACATTAACGCCTCGGATTCTTCAGTATTTATAACATCGATTGTACCATTGAAATTAGTTTGTGAAAATAAAACAATTTGGCAAAATCCTCGTCCGTCTTCCACTCGTTTTTGTAGGCCCTTGAAAATTGAATTTATGAAAGAAACGGTCAACAGTATAAAACTCGAAAAAGAACGAGTGGAGACTGAAATAAAGGCTCTTGTCGATTCCGTAGTAGTAGTTGGAGAGAGAGTAGTGAAAGTTAATCACGAACTAATTCTTGTGATGATTGACGGTAAGGTCTGTAACGCTATTACAGACACAAAGTCCACACAAAAGTGTTATATATGTGGCGCTACAAGCAAAGAGTTCAACAATATTGATGAAATGATTACAAAAGTTGTAAATACAGATGCCATGCAGTTTGGTTTATCTGTCCTTCATGGCTGGATAAGATTTTTTGACTGTCTTATTCAATTGTCATATAAACTTCCTATTAAAAAATGGCAAACTAGATGTGATGATGAAAAAAAAATTATTGCTGATACAAAAAAACGCATTCGAAGGGAATTCAAAACCAGGCTTTGGAAACTCAAACGATGGTAATTCGGCAAGGCGTTTTTTTAAGAATGCTGAAGTATCTGCAGAAATTACAAAAATTGATTTACAGTTGATAAAAAATATGCACACAATATCAATAAGTGGTATTGAGGTCAATATTGAAAAATTTTCAAATTTCGCTAATGACACTGCCAGACTATTTGTTAAAAATTATCCATGGTATTATATGCCTCCAACTCTACATAAATACTTTATTCACGGGCCAGAAATTATAGCGCTTGCACCATTGCCTATTGGTCAGCTAACTGAAGAATCTCAGGAAGCCAGAAATAAAGACTTCAAAAGCTATAGAGAACATTTTTCGCGTAAATCCTGTCGGGAAAGTACAATAGAAGACGTGTTTAATAGATTTCTTTTAAGTTCCGATCCACTTATTTCAAGCAAGAGGAAGAGTTGTAAAAAGAAAATAGAGCAAATGCCGCAGTCTGCATTGGAGTTACTTATTCTTCCCCAAAATGAAAATGATAATGGTGACAAAGATGATGAAGATGATGAAGATGAAGATTATTTTAACTAATTTTAATTTATGAAGTAAATAATAATTATAACGTTTACGAAATGAAATAAATAAAAAAAATTACAATTATATTTTTTTTTTTAAATTTTTAAGTGTCTTCTCCATGTGCCATATAAACTACCACTTAAAAAGTGGCAAGCTAAATCAGATCATGACAAACAAGTTGTTAAAAAAATAAATTTATTACTATGTAACATTTTTATTAATATTTTTCAAAAAAAAAAACAAAATTCCGACAGAGCTAGAGCAATTTTCTAAAAGGGGGCGTGGCACCGCCCTATTCCACCTTGGGTGTAATTCATACTGCACGATCAATATATATACCAAATCCCATCTTCATACCTCTGATAGTTCATGAGATATATCCGTTCTAAGTTTCAGGTTATATGGGCGGTGCCACGCCCCTTTACCCAATCACAATCAAGTATAGGAATATTACCCAGTCAACAGTACCACATTGGGTATGTTTCATGACAATGGGTCTATTATTATGGCCGCCAGAGCGATTTTTAAAAAAGGGGCGTTGCACCGCCCACTTTTCCATTTTTCCTATTTCATTCAGTGATAACTCAGCATTCTCATAGTGAAAGAATTTTTAGAATCGGATAAGCAGTTTAATTAATCTCCACTTTTCGGGATTTCAACCCACTGTGGGACGTTTTGAATGACGCTAAGTCCAAAAATCTCATTTTTAAAATTTTTGTCTGTCTGTTTGTTAAAGCATCACGCGAAAACCACATCAATGAAACTCGACATCAAGGTTCCTTATATCCCCGGTCCGCATATAGGCTACTTTTTACCCAGGAAAACAGGTTGGATCCGGTAGGGGGCGCTGCGATCGGGTGAAAGGCATTCCTTTTTTTAGCTTATCTCCGAAACCGTTTATCCGACTTGCGTGAAATTTTGTATGTAGAGGTTCTCGGACACGTTAAATTTTTTTGGCTTATTTACTCTTTTCTCTCTCGAACACCAGAGGGCGCTGTAGTAAAAATATTTTGAAAAACCTCGAAAAACTCCTATGCTGTGCATCCGAATTGCATAAAATTTGGAAAATAGGGGTTTTCTGATACGGTGAGTGTTTCGGACTTATCTTTTTTCTGCTATCTTGAAAACCAGAGGGCGCTTTAGTACAAATATTAGGAAATAGTGAAAAACTCCAAAGCTGCCCATCCGATTTGGATGAAAATTTGTAATTAGCGATTTTCGAGTACGGCAAGGGTTTTGGTGCTATCTTTTTTGCTCTTTCTTGAAACTAGAGGGCGCTGTTGTCCAATTTGTACGTGTGTATGTTATTAAACTGTTCCTTAACGGCTGCACTGATTTTGATGCAATTTTTTGTGTGTGCTTGAGTGGATCCCTGGATGGTTCAGATTCACAATTGGACCCGGTAGGTGGCGCTGCGATCGTGTTTAAGGCATTTTGTTTTTATAGTTTATCTCCGAAACCGTTCATCCGATTTGCATGAAAATTTGTGTATAGAGGTTTTCGGATATGGTGAGTTTTTATGACTTATTTACTCTGTTCTATCTTGAACACCAGAAGGCGCTGTGTACAAATATTATAAAAAACTTCTAAGGTGTGTATTCCGTTTTCATAAAAATTGATATATAGGGGTTTTCTAATATGGTGACTGTTTTGGACTTATATACTATATCGAACACCAGGGGGCGCTGTAGTACAAATCTCTGAAGAAATCGTGAAAAAGTAGAAAGCCGCTCATCTGATTTGGATGCAAAATTTTACTAAAGGATTTTTGTGTTCGGCAACTGTTTTTGCGTTATCTCTTTTGCTCTGCCTCGAAAATTACAGGGCGCTGTTGCACAATTTGTAAGTGTATGTTGTAATTTGTAAGTGTATTAAATTGTTCCTAAACGGCTGCACCGATTTTGATGAAATTTTTTGTGTGTGTTTAAGTGAATCCCTGGATGGTTGAGATTTGCAAATGGACCCGGTAGGTGGCGCTGCGATCGGTTCTACGAATTTTGTTAATAGATCTTGCCTCCGAAATCATTCATCCGATTTACATGAAAATTTGTATTTGGGGGTTTTCGGGTAAGGTAGTTTTTATGACTTATGTATTTTGTTCTATATTGAACACCAGAGAGCACTGCAGTAAAAATGTTGTACATCCGATTAGCGTGAAAATTTTTACATAGGAGTTTTCGGATATTACAGATGGTGTTGTAGTACAAATCACTTATGAAATCGTGAAATACTCAAAAACCGCAAATTCGATTTAGATAAAAATTTGTGTATCGGATATATAGGATTTGATTATCGAGAATGGAAAGGGATTTGACGTTACTTTTTCATTCTATCTCGAAAACCAGAGGGCGCTGTTGTACAAATACCGCATAAAACTCAAAACAACTCATCCGATAAGTATGATTTTAATGAGTGGTTTTCGGGTGCGGTGAGTCTTTTGGCGCTATGTATTTTGCTAAAGCTTTAACCCCAGAGTGCGCTGTACTACAAAATATAGTAAGGCGTAGCGAAGCGCAAATGTGATAAATATCTTCTTTTCTTCTTTTTGTGTATTTAAATTCCACTTTATTTTTTCGCAAATCAGGACAGCTGATGCCGAATTCTGTGGTATTTGAGTACGCACATTTGAGTACGCATCAACACATGCGCAAGTCAGTTGCGTCGTAAATCGGCTTTGTTTTGACATTTCAATTTTTATTTTCAATGCTTATATAATTTTTGTCCAGTTTCCTCGCGAATGGCCAACAATTTGTTTTTGCTCTGATTGTTTTCAAAAATGTGCAATCTATCGAATACAATATAAAACTTGCAAATATGTTCTTGCAAGCGATCGACGGCACGCACACACAAATCATGATTTCCCAACTTTTTCTCATAATTTTCAGATGTTGAAGCTACATTTTGCTCATTTATCTCAGCTATCTGTTGGAAAGATGCACACAAAACTCCTTCTAAAGTTTGTGAAACATTTTTTAAATCGACGAATGAAATCGAAAATTATTTATATCAACTCCCGAGTTAAGCCGGGTATTCAGCTTGTATATTTATAAAACTGTTCCTATTGTGATGACGTCACTTTGTATAGGAGGTAGATGTGGTTTTCATCCAATTTTGCCAAATATCATAGAGATGGTTCATATTATATATCAAAGCTCATGTGCAAAATTTCAAGTAATTTTTGTGGATTATTAAGATATTTTAGTTTAAAATAAAGCCACTTTGTATGGGAAGTAGGCGTGGTTTTCATCCAATATTGCCAGATATCATAAAGATGGTTCAAACTATACATCAAAGCTCATGTGCAAAATTTCAAGACATTTCTTTGATTTCTGATTCTATTGATGAGAAATAAGAAATATTTAATGCATTTTAAAATAAAATATAACAATAACGTCGTACAGAATGGCAGCGCCTGTAAATTATAGTTTTTGGGAAGAGTTCTTCGAACTTTATAGAAGCTTGCCAGAAACAAAAAAAAATATAAAGTGAAATTCATAAAAATAAAAATGTTAAAAACAAAGCTTACGGTGTGTTGCTCACAAAATATAAGAAACTAGCAGGACCCGGTTGTCCGCGGCTTCGCCACGGACGTTCCAGCAACCATATATTTTTAATTTGTGGGCGGTAAAAGGGGTGTGGCAAACATTTTTTTCCATAAACCATCTCGTGCTCGAAAACAATCCTGCCAAAACTTCAGCGCAATCGGCCCAGAAGTTTTGGATTCTTAATGATTTCTTAAAGGTGAGCGTAATTATAGTGCCAGCACGCCTATTTTTGGTACAGTTGCCGACGGTAAGTAAACAAACATAATACCAAATTTCAGACTTATACGATCAAAATAGTCTGAAATATACCATTTTCATTGATTTGTGGGCGGTAAAAGAGGGCATGGAAACCTATTCTTGGCACAGATGCCGAAAGTTACCATACAAACGAAATTACCAAATTAGTCTCATACAATCGAAACAGTCGGAAATATTGCATTTTATTTGTGGGCGGTAAAAGGGAGCGTGGTTAAAACTAAGTATGCAATTACCTAATATAGGGCGCAAGTAATACAAGTTTTAATCTTGAGTGATGTCCGTTCAGCCGTTAAGATTTGAATAAAAGTCAAACAAACACTCAAAAAAACAAAGAAACAGATAGTGATTTTTATGAAAATAGATTATCTATAATATTTGGTAAAAATTGCTTTACTTGCTGGGTTCCATTACAAAGTTGTGGAGGTTTGAAATTGCGCAAGAACATAATAGGCAGATTCATTTTAAATGTTAGTTTATGTGGGAGAAGGCCGTAATGAATTAAAAAATGCACTTGGATAGTGAATCACATCATCTTCATTAACAATCGTATCGATTGACTTGCACATCCACATCTGAATTTTTGGTGGGTACAATAGCTCTCCACATAACCATGCGGCAGATTTTTGACGCAAATTTTCGATATCTGGGTAAACATTTGAAACCAAATTGTCTATAGTCGAAATGCATGTACCTAATGTATCTGAAACATGAAGCAATCCATTGTCAAGAGCAATGTTCCTTTTCCTATTATTAGTAAAAGAGCTGCAAATATAGCGGCATCGTGATCTGATCTTAAATGGACCCGCATATTTGTTGTCAATTGAAGTTTCTTGACATATTGACACACATTTGATTTCTTCATTATAACATGCTATCATGATGTTTAATGATAAAATTTTCATGGTTTTTGTCTTAAAAAATAAAAATCAAAACTTACCAGTTAATTAGTGCTCCAAAAAATATCGGTCAGATGTTGCTTTTTATTTTTGCTTTAAAAAATAAAAAGCTGAAATAATTATAATTTTTAGCTCAAAATTTTAAAAGTCAAAATATAATTATTATGTTTTCCTTTTTATTATAAAATGCATAATTGGTGCGGTCTCTGATTTGAATTCGTTTTAATATAGACTTAATAACAAATAGTTTTAATATTTGTAACGTACCGTTACATTTTTTTCGTTGTTTTGCATGGGAATTATCAACAACAATAATTTTAATATTCACTTTGCATTTCACGAGGCCTGGCAAATACATTGCTGTAATTTTTTTGACATTTTCTCAATAATTATAATAATTAATTAAAAAAAAAGATTTCTATCCAGGGCTGACTTGAAGTGTCCTGAATACAATAAATTGCCACATAAATGAATGCGAGACTGCAATCAAATTATGAGAAATGATTGCGAATATCAAATGTTCAAGTCAGAAGTACCGACAAAGAATTATGTATTGCAATCAATTTGAACAAAATCCAAAGAGGTGAAAAGTGAAATGATTGCAATCTTACACAGCTCTGATTTACAGGCATCTAACAGTTTGTGTTTCTGTTGATTTTTTCAGTTACACAGCTATTGCTTACCATATCGTTATAATAAAAATATTTCTTTAAACTACATTTTAGACAGCACAGAAGAAACTTAGTTTTTTTTTCGTAGAAACTGCTATAGATTTTGTTGAAAAATACATAATATTAAAAAAAAGACATCAATGCATATCTACAGAACAATACCTATCAATCGCAACTCTATTTATAAAAATCGAATACATGGTATAAATTTGATGTTCATTACAAAAAATACGCATACGCAGTATTAATATAGTAGATAGATAGATTATAACTCTGACTAATCTCCAAAAATCAAATTTTAACACATTTTTAAAACATATTTAACAATAATACGTCTGCTTAAAAGGTGTTTTTTTCATTGATTTTTTATGAATTTAGTATTTTTGAAAGGTAAAGCACAGGTAAAGCTATTCTTAAAAACAGCTAAGCCAGGGTATAAATGAAGAGGTAACTTGAAGTTCTGTTGTGAAAAATATCAATCACCAATAACTACCATTGATGCTGTGTTTACACAATATTTAGAAGAGGTCAACTCGAAGACATTTATTTACTACTTTAAGAAAAAATACAAATCATTTCACCAAATTAAAATTTTATCAATTATATTCATCATCAACCTAGACATCCTATTAATCTATTGGTATACCTTTTCAAAAAGAATGCAAATGTTATAATCCTTCCAAAGAAGTATAAAATTCTACCACGCCTACACTTACCCCTTATTTCTTGAGTTAGTGTTAGTGTTGTAGATACAGTTCTGGGCCCAATCATTTTTTTAAAACACCTACCGACAAGAACTCGATTATTCATTTAAAGATTTGCAGATGATACTATAACCGACTTTTTTAAAAATCAGAAAAAGGTTTGTCCTTTCCATTGTGGTTTATTTCCGCTCTTTGACATCCCTTTAGAACCACACAAAACTTTTGACCGTCTCAGAAATGTTTCAAACATTTTTTCCGATTTATTGCTAAATACACGGTGCGTTTTTAAGAGTGTATAGCAGCTGTGCAGAGTATTGTATAGTGTGGGCTGACCAACTTTGAACCTACATGTCTTGTACATTTTTAGTTCCATCTGATTTTCAAGTATTTTCTTCTTTTTCATTTTCACCATCAACACAACTTGGGTTTCTTCATCTGGTTGGACGTATTGAATTGCAAATCACCAACAAAAGCACAAATAAAATCTTGTTCCTGTTACCACAGAATACTCAACCATATTACCCTGCACACAAGCAAACCCATGTCTATCATCCTAATCGCCATTTGGCTTTGGATCATTTCTTATGTGCATTGCATGCTTTGAACTCTTTTTTTCTCTCTCTCTCTCTTTATTTAGCATCTAATCCATGAACACCAGAGTCCAAATCCACAGGTACTCGTAGAATACATAACGTCAAGGCTCAAGGTGCGAAATAAGTTATGTCAAGTCGGCCAACTTGCATGTAGCAAGCTGTGTTAACAGTTGTGCATGGCAGAGTCAGAAAGGAATATACTCGAGCTCATTTGTTCATTATTACTGGTGTTGCTGTTGTTGTTGTAGCTCGTGCTGCTGATGCTAGGACTACTTATTCATGCAGATAAACAGAATTGTCATTAAGATAGCCTTTTAACACGATTTATTTCTGCACACAAGTCACTTCCGATTGCTGGCAATGGCAAGCCAAGGCAACATAAGGACGATTCCTGCTCACCATGACTTGATTGCATGTAGATGTATTCCTGCAGGCTGATCTTGGAATAAGAATCGAGTAACGGTGTGACCTTTTTTTTCTTAAATATCTCTGAAGCACTTTAATGTATTGGTTTATTTTTATTTACATAACTAATGAGCCTTAAGAGGAGAGGAAATATAGCGGCACCCTGAGATAATACTTAGAAAACGACAATGTTACTTAACCACAATAATGACCGCCATTTGCAAGCGTTTAAATGAAAATAAATTATGCATGCATCTGTCTTGGCTGTTAATGTGATTAAATTATGACACTTAAATACCATCAAACATGCACAAAGCTCTCACAACAATTCAACCTCAACACAAAATCACTACTGAATTAAATATTAATAAATGAATAGAATTACAATAACTAAAAGTAGAATAAATAGAAAAAAATTTAATATTAATCGTTTATTAAATTAAAATTCTGCGTTGACTGTTCAACTGAAGTATAAAAAAATCATAGATAAAAATCATTGGGCATTAGACACTTGATTAGGCATTGGTACATAGGCAATGTTCGGAAATGCAACTAATTCACAAACACTGCTCAAAATGAGCTGGATATACTAACTTAACTAAGTCGTCTTTCTTTGGCATGTGTAGTGAGGCCCTCACTCTTTAAAATTGTGGCAGCCCCTAGCCTTGATCGATTATAGTTAGGCAACCCAATACCATCGTGTTCATAATAAAATTATCTGTATAGAAATATAAATTTCAATGAGAAAACAGATGAGTGTAAATATCGCTTTTAATTTCCCTATTCATACATGGCAACCCTGACCTCTTGACCAGAAAATGATAGGCAACCCAACGGTTTCTTATTCCTTATGCTTCCTTCTTTCAATTAATACTGATTTCGTTTGGCAAACAGATAAGTGTAGAAATCGAAAAAAAATCATTATTTTAATTATAATTAAATGTAGTCTTGACCATGATATAATAATTTACAAGGTAGCCTTGACAAGTACATCTTTTCTCAGAACGTCGACCAATACTTGTCAAAATCAATACAAAGTTTAATTTTTCATCTGTTTTGATGCTTACACAGTCTGTGATGCTTATTCGTTTTCTTTTTTTCTATGAGTTTTTGACAAATGCTAGTCGACAAAAAAACTGTCACTCCCACCTTGTAAATTATTAAATCATGGTCTTGACATCCTTCCTCTAGTCAACCAATTCGCACTATGTTTACTCATGTACAATAATTGCTAAAAAGTACTTTTCATTCGGAAAACAGGTGGGTGTAGGTCATCCTATGGTGGGATCTTAGACTATAAACTCCATGTGGCTTTCTACTCTTCTCTTTTTATGATCAGCTAGCTCAGCACAACTAAAAAATTGTGTGTGTTTGAAAATGTGCACATTCGCATCGTAGCCGTTGCTCATACGAGTAGCTTGTATTGAAGTGCGCTTTTATTATAATTGATAATAAGATATAAAATTAGTTAATTTTAAATCTAGCAAGATTATTTCATTGAAATTAGTTGAAAATTCCTCGAGTTATTTAATTTTAAATTTTAAGCATTAATCTATTAAAAACAGCACAAAATCGTTGTTTTTCGTGTTGATTTGCCTTAACTAAGTTTTTCGGAAGTAAGAACAAGCAAAACATAGTTATTTTAGTGATTTTGTAGTGAAGTAGAAATATTTTAAATTAAACGAATAGACGAACTTTCAACCGATTTCAATTAAATAAAACTTGCTGGATTCAAAATTAGCTAGATGTTTTTATATGATTATAATTTATATACATAAACATATTGATCTCAAAGAGAAAATATATGAAAAATTTGAGGAAATTTTTAATTGTCCCATCATACAGATGAAGGATTGCGCTTAATACATTTTTGAAAGAAGTTAATTTAGATTTAGTTTCTGGTAGAACATTGGGAACAACTACATAAGGTGCAACCATGATGCGATGTTTTCATTCGCAAATCATGTAACTTCCGATGTTCACGTATCATATTTTGGTTACCACAAACCTAATATTACAGTATTTAATAATGACATTACTCTAAATGAAATTCATCAATTTAATTCATAATAAGTTTTTGTAATATATGTTAAAAATATATATTAAAATTTAAAAAGCATACACGTATATCTCTAAGTAATATAAGAGGTGTCTTTATTCCTTCTATATAGGTACATCTCAAATTCCAAGGTAATCGAACTAGAGGAGTAAACTCCAGTCGCGCTTCGGAACTTTTGGCTATAGGTTTCTATTAAACTTCTTAGAACACCAGTTCTTCTATTTTTTTTTTATCACCATTCGTTGAAAAGTTATGGACCTTTCAATTTTGGCCATCATCTGAAAACGTCAGAATTGGGTAATTTTCAATAAATTGTATATACGTCATTTTTTTATCCGATTTTTATATATGAGGTACAGCTGGAAAGGTATTGGAAAATAATATTTGGAAAAAATATAATATTTTTGGATTTTCGATGTCAGGGTTGCCAATATATTTCAAAAAATATATTTGCTAGTTTCTCAAAAAACGCATAATATTTTTTCTTTTAAATTTGAAGAAGAATATTGCCTTTTAATTAAAAAAAATTTAAGGGTGCTGTTTTTATATATTTTTTCGCAATTCCAATTTTTGTGCACATTAATTATCGTTATGAGGCACTTATCGCCTATAACTTTCATACTGTTTAAAGCATTTGCAAAATTTTGCTGCAAAATTGCTTGACTTTTTAAAGTCAACATTTAATTCATATATTTTGATGACCTTACACGTGCCCTTGGTACAGAAAACTGGTAAAAACCGAGAAAAATAAAAAATTATTTATTATTTTTTTCACTCTTATTTGTATGAAGGTGAAGAAAAATTTGACTGCTTTATTGGAGATAATTAATTTTTAATTAATTTTTTTGCAAAATGTTTTAAAATTGGTTCTAAAAAAAAAAAAAGACAGTTTCGATAGTATCGTAAGTGTTGACGTAGAATTTTTGGTTTGTTATATTTGGTGAAGAATTTTATGATCCTGTTCATGTTTGTGTTTGTTAAAAATAAATAAATTTGAATGTTGTGTTTAATAAATAAAATAGTAAATATTTCAGAAAAAAATAAACGCACAGTATTCCAAAACCTCTTTATATCAATTTTCATGTAGATCGGATAAACGGATTAGGAGTTTTTAGACGTTTCTTAAAATATTTGTACTACAGCGCCCTCTGGTGTTCAACATAGTACAGAAAGGATAAGTTAAAAACATTCACCGTATCAGAAAACCCGTACGTACCAATTTTTATGCAAATCGGATTAGCGGCTAAGAAGTTTTTGTATTTTTTTCAAAATATTTGTACTACAGTGCCCTCTGGTGTTTAAGATAGAACAGAGTAGATAAGTCATAAGAACTCACCGTATCCGAAAACCTCTACACACAAATTTTCATGCAAATCGGATGAACGGTGTCGGAGATAAGCTAAAAAAAAGAATGCCTGGAACCCGATCGCAGCGCCCCCTACCGGTTCCAACCTTTTTTACTGGATAAAAAGTAGCCTATATGATGACTAGGTATATAAGGAAACTAGATGTCAAGTTTAATTTAAATCCATCTAGTGGTTTTGGCGCGTGATGCTTTAACAGACAGACAGACAGACAAAAATTTTAAATATGCGATTTTTGGACACAGCGGCATTTAAAACGTCCATCGCAAAAAAAAAAATTTCAAAAAAATAAAAGTACAGTACAGATGCACATGAAAGAACAGATTTTTTTTTTACAATTTTATATATATATTGATATAGACAACTACACAAGCAGTTACGATTCTTGATTTATTTAATGGTTTATATGTAGTAAAGCTGCTTTTTTAAATATCAAATATAAACTAATATAAGAACCTATGCATCGCTTCTTCATATTGCAACGTCTTATTTTCTCAGGCATTAGGCGTACAAAGCGACGCCACCCTGACTGATTGGAGTCTGCCAGGAGACTGAAAGCTTCTTATAGGCGCAAGCATTTATATACGTAAGCATTGCTTGTAAAGCTCTGAGAAATTCATAAAACGATTCTATTCCAGAAACAACACGATGTTCGAGATTTCGGCACGAACTAAAGCAAAAAGCATAGGAACGTCAGCAGCAACTGAATCATCAATGCATTTTTTCTCATACAAAAATGTTAATTTTTCTTCTTTTCTTTTGCTATCTTTTGTTGCTTTATTAAAGAAGTGACAACATCCAAAGTCAGCTATTCTTTTTTGCACAAAATAACTGATATTTTGGCATAAATTTTATCTTTGTGCGATGCATATTAAAGGCTGTATAAGGTCCTAAAGTGTCCCCCAAAAAACGTTGAATGGTCTTGAAAAAATTTGTGAAATACCCCCATACAAACCGCGCTGTAAGACGTAATTCTACGTCAAAAGTTAAAAAGCTTACACTGACGCTCTTAAAACAAAAAAGGAACAATGATTTATACGGCAAGTTTTCTTGGCAAGTATAGTTGCAGTAGTAGAACATTTAACTTGATTACTATTTTTAATCAGTTGAAAAAATCCTCTGAATATCGTCGAGCTTTTATGTCTCTATGAGTGATAGGAATAACACTGTGAAAGTTTTGCGTGGCAGGAATAGCTTGCACATTTTACAATTTTGGCATCAACTCAGCTTGTATTTTTAAAAGACTCTTTTGAGCAAAACCGATAAGATAGTGTTGATTCTTTTGCTATTGCCCATTTGTAAAGCTCTCCACATTTGTTATTTGGTTTTCAAATGGTATTTGCAGACTGGCCCCCATGGCATTTCGTGTGAAAGTTCCACCGAAAGGAACGAACAAATTTTCCATTCTCCTCTTTATCAGAAGTTTCGGCAAATTTTTAAGTTAGTCGTTCCACCATTTCATCGGTATCAGATCTTTCAGTATTTGTTTCATGCAGAGTGGATCAAGCCAAGCCAAAAATTCTGCAGGCCGATACATCAATGATATTCCGGCAGTACGACATTGACGTGTTGACTTTGTTTTCCGAATTAATTGTAACATTGTTTTGGGTGCATTTTTTTGTAAAAATTAACAATCGGCTGTTAATTTTCTAATAAGAATATCACAAATCACAAATTCTAATTACAATATTTTTTACTAGGGATAAACTTTTAAATTATAATTGAGCATTTAGTGCACTATTTCTAAAAAATTTTCCTATCATAAAATTTACCGTTACTATCGAAAATTTAGACCAAAAAGATAAAAGGAACTTAGTCATTGAATCCCTTTTTCGAGTTACTCCAACCACATGAAATATTTTTTAGCTCTACAAAATGCACTTGTTCCACCCTAAAACTTAAATTTTTTGTATGGAGCAGCTTTGAACAAAATAAAATTTCCGATTTGCTTTCTTCACCATAGGATTAAATACATTAAAGCCCTTTTACCTTTTAACTGGAGAAAAGTTTGTTGCTAGTTTTTAATAACAGGAAACGAACCTTCACATGGCAACGTGTCTGACTGCCTCAACTTGGCGAGGCCAGCATTATCCATGTCGAAATCGTAACAAGTCAACGCAAACCTCCACGTGGTGTTCCTTGGGCAACGGCAAACTGGCATCCGTCAGTTTGACGGCTAATTTGAGCGGTGGGTCAGCTGGCCTTAAATAGGTTGTGAGTTGGGTTTGAAGCCCACCACTTAAAAAAAAATATTTCAATGAAAAGTACAAGAATAAATATAAAAATTATCCTTAAATCTGATGACGAGTGCCGTTAACGAAAAACTGACAATGATTAACGGATATGCACCTGGAATGTCCGAACTCTTAGTTGAGAAGGTGCCTCTATCAAACCGATTGATATCTTGGAAAGGTACATTGCTGATATCACTGCAATCCAAGAAATGCGATGGAAGGAACGGAGTTGCTCTCGGCAAGCATCCTGTGATATCTACTACAGCGGCCATGCGGTATAGCACGAGTTTGGGTGTGGATTCATGGTTGCAAAGAAATTACGTTGTAATGTCTTGCGATTCACTCTTGTGAACGAACGACTTGCCATAATTCGCATCAAGGCTAAATTCTTCCATATAAGCCTAAGCACATAGCACATGCTCCTACAGAGGACAAGGACGATGAGATCAAAGATACTTTCTACGAGCGCCTTGAAGACGCTTACAAGCGCTGCCCCCGTCACGACATAAAAATTGTGCTTGGCGACTTCAACGCTTAGGTGGGCAAGGAAAACATCTTTGGTCCAACTGTCGGAAAGTTCAGCCTCCACGACAACACATGCTACGTAGGGTGCCTTTTATATTTCGGGATTTGGCAACCCTGGTGTTGCAATCTGTCAACTGAAAGCTCTATCGCAAAGTTTGACATTTGCTGGCTTATACGTACTCAGAACGTTTTGACATACGAGCGCTATTTGTGTTGTTTATAGTAACTTAAAAGATTCATCTCGGTCTAAAAATGGAATTAAATCGTGAACATTTTCGTGCGATTATTTTTTACAACTTTCGACGTGAATTAACACAGCAACAGTGCATGGATGAACTTAATTCAATTTTTGGCGATGAAGCTCCACCAAGGACCAGTGTTTATCGATGGTATGGTGAATTCAATCGTGGTCATAGTTCACTCCAAGACGAATTTCGTGAAGGTCGTCCGAAATCAGCTGTTGTTCCGAAAACCATTGATGCTACCTATCGTGAGATTGAGGCAACCTTAGGCATAAGTGGGACCAGCATACATTCAATATTGCATAAACATTTGACTGTCAAAAAAATTTGTTCGCGTTGGATCCCACACAATTTGTCAATAGCTCAAAAAAAGGCTCGTGTCGATTGGTCGAAGGAAATGCTCAAAAAATACGATCGCGGTGCTTCGAAACACGTCTATGACATCGTGACAGGTGATGAATCGTGGATTTACGCGTATGAGCCCGAAAGTAAACAGCAGTCGACTGTATGAGTGTGTCAAGATGAGCCAAATCCAACAAAAGTTGTTCGCGCACGAAGCACTTCCAAGCAAATGGTCGCCTGTTTTTTCGGAAAATATGGACATGTCGCAACCGTACCCCTAGAACAACGCAGAACAGTCAACTCTGAGTGGTACACAACCATTTGTTTGCCAGTTGTCTTCCAAGAAATCAGGAAAACCAACCGCCGAAGACGGATCACTCTTCACCACGACAATGCGAGCTCTCACACATCGGCTCAAACAACTGCATTTTTGAGCACCCAAAACATCGATTTGATGGGTCATCCGCCGTATAGTCCTGACTTGGCACCGAATGACTTCTTTTTATTCCCAACCATGAAGAATAAACTGCGTGGACAACGATTTTCGACGCCCGAAGAAGCGGTTGCGGCATTCAGAATGCATGTTTTGGAGATACCTCAATCAGAGTGGCAAAAGTGCTTCGACAATTGGTTCAAATGCATGCAAAAGTGTATAGATCTTAATGGAGAATATTTTGAAAAACAATAAAGTGATTTTCGATGATTAATATTTGTTTTTGTTCTCCAATCCCGAAATATAAAAGGCACCCCTCGTATAACGGAATGAGGCTGATTGACTTCGCCGCAGCTCGAAACATGGTTGTAAGTAGCACTAGATTAAAGCATCTTAATATTCATAACGCCATCTGGCTGTCCCCTGACCAAAAAAACACGCAACATAATTTATCACGTTTTGATTGACGGAGGGCACTCTTCCAGTATATAAGATGTACGCACGATCAGTGGTGTTAACATTGACTCGGATCATTATCTTGTCGCAGCCAAGATCCGTACACGTCAGTGTGCAGTAAAGAATGCGTGCTACCCTACAGAGAAAGCTAGACGTCGATAAAATGCAATCAAAACGGACAGCCAAAGCCTTCGTCACTCGACTCTCACTCCTGCTTCAAAAAAGTACTCCTCCGATCGACGATTTATGCATGCAGTGGGCACACATCTTCCACTCTATGCGAGCGGCTGCTGAAAAGGTTATTGGCTACCACCGCCCTCGCCGAAGCCAGTGGCACGACCAAGAGTGTCGCCACTGCAGAGAAAGACGTGACCTACAAAGCCACCCTGCAGTCGGTTGTAACGTTTGCTGCTTAAGAGCGATACAGAAAGAAGAGGAAGGACGAGAGACGTCTTTTCAGATGGAAAAAAAGAGAGGCAGAAGAGCGCGAGTGCGAGAAGATTGAGATGTATGGTGACAGGAACGAGGCGCGAAAATTTTTCGAAAATATAAGGCGCCTGGCCGATGGTTTTAAAACCGGGGCCTCTTCCTGCAAGGATGAAAACGGAGTGCACAATACTCTAGTATTCTGAAAGGCGATGATGACAACAATCCCGCCAATAGAGATGATATCCCGGAAACCCCAATTATGGATGACAGCGTTGAAGTTCCGTTGCCTGGCTAAAAGAAGTTTTAACAGCAATAACACGTCTAAAGAACAACAAAGCCATGGGAGCTGATGGCTTACCCGCTGAACTGTTTAAGAACGGAGGCGAAGCTCTATATAAATGCTTATATGCAGAATATGGTTGGAAGAATGCATTCCAAGCGATTGGAACCTCAGTATCCACAAGAAAGGCGATCCCACTATTTGCGGTATAAGTCTTCTAAATATCCCATATAAAATCCTGTCGAGCGTATTATGAGAAAGACTGAAGCCCACCGTAAATCAACTGATTGGGCCTTATCAGTGTGCCTTCAGACCCGGAAAATGTACCACCGACCAGATAATCACGCTACGACAAATTTTCGAAAAGACCCTAGAAAACAAATCGACACCCACCATCTTTTTGTCGACTACAAAGCCGCCTTCTATTCCAATAAGGAATCACCTATACGCCACCATATCTGAATTTGGTATACCTGCAAAATTAATTCATCTATGCAGGATGACACTGTGCACCACCAGCAGCGCAGTTAAAATCGGGAAGGACCTCTCCCTACCATTTGTTACCAAACGAGGTTTTATACAAGGTGATTCTTTATCGTTCGCCTCTCTTCTCGCCTCTTTTCTAATTATGGAAAAGATCATTCGAGCTGCTGATCTGAGATTGCCCGAATCTCCTGAATCAGATTGCTGATTGCCCATAACACACGCGAAGTCAGTGCAGCATTCTCCAAAATAAAGAAAGAGTCGAGTCGCATGGGTTTTGCAGTAAACGCAGATAAGGCGAAATATCTGGTATCAACAAGCAAACAGTCTCAGTGTACTGGCACCTAGCATTAACTCCACCAACGATATCAGTAGAGAGATAAAACGAACGATAACTCTTGGCAACAGGTGGTACTTTGGGCTCAGTAGGCAATTAAGAAGCAGAGCCTTCTCTCGACGAACAAAAGTCACTCTCTATAAGTCACTAATCATAACCGTCCTGTTATATGCAGCACAAACCTGGACGTTGAGCAGCTCTGAAGAAAAGACTTTGGGAGCTTTCGAGAGAAAGATCCTTCGCAAGATCTACGGACCAATCTGCGTCAATGGCGAGTACCGAATACGATGGAACTCTGAATGAGCTATACGCCGACATCGACATAGTAAAGCGCATAAAAATCAAGCAGCTTCGCTGGTTAGGTCATGTTATGGAAGAAGACACTACAGCAAAGAAAATATTCCTTTCGGTACCCAGCGGCGGTCAACGCAGAAGAAGTACTAATTCTTTAAGAAATAAATACAAAAAAAAAAAAAAAAAATTCGATTTTTACTATAACTTGAAAAAAAAAGAGTATAAACTGGCCAAGAAGCTTATTATCTTTACACCAACGAAATTGGTAAAAGAATTATTAAAGACTCTAAGAAATTCTTCGATTTTGTAATCGTTAAGCGAAAATCTGCCGGCTACCCGACATCCATGTTTAAAGGAAATGTCACTTCTTCCATCCTTCAGGACATCTGTAATCTTTTTGCAGATCATTTTAAAGAGGTCTTCTGTTCGATTCTCAACATCATCGATTCTCAACATATCACCATTGGTTAGCACAGTTAATATAACACATGGTGACATAATCAATTCTATTAAGGAATTAGATCCTTACAAGTCTCCTGATCCAGACCTGTTACCACCAAGCTTACTTATTCAATGCTCAGACAAGTTAGTTATGCCCTTACACTTAGTTTTTAACAAATCTTTGCAAACAGTTATTTTTCCTTCTTTCTGGAAATTATCTCATCTTACGCCAATTTATAAGAACCTTGACAAAAGAGATGTTGAAAATTATAGGGACATTGCAATATTATCGTCTATTCCCAAACTATTCGAAAAAATTGTTTGTTCCAAACTTACAGACCTAATTAATCCACTTTAAAGTGTTCAACAACATGGATTCCGTAAAGGTAGATCAACCACTACAAATCTTACAACCATGACCTCGGAAGTTCTTATTAAAATGGAAAAAGGAAATCAAATAGATGCAGTCTATACTGATTTTAGTAAAGCTTTTGATCGCTTCGACCACAAAATTTTAAATGTAAAACTTGAAAAATTCGGTATTTCAATTTCCTTGCTGAATTAGCTCAAGTCATATTTTTGTGATAGATCCCAATACCTAAAATTTCAGGGTATTCTATCTAAAAAGATTGTTGCTTCATCGGGCGTACCACAAGGCAGCCACCTTGGGCCACTTCTTCAACATATTTATAGCAGATATATCAGAAGTTTTGAATGAAACTCCACATCTCTTATATGCAGACAACCTAAAAATGTATTATGTCATTAAATCAGAAGAGGATTCAGTTGTTTTTCAGAATACGCTTCTATCTCTGGAACATTGGTGTAGTCATAATAAGCTTTCTTTAAATGTAAATAAATGCTCCGTCATAAGTTTTCCCCGTAAAAACGAAATAACTTATAGCAGTTATGTGCTTAACGGTGTCGTACTCAAAAGAGTTAACCACATTGCAGATCTTGGCGTTATCCTTGATAGCAGACTCCGCTTTAACCTACACTTGGATCATTTTATATCCAGAGCAAATAAACTGCTTGGATTCATAAAAAGACGTGCTAAAGAATTCAAAAATATATGGGTAAAAAAACATTATTCTGTACGTTAGTGCACCCAATTCTTGAATATTGCTTCATAGTTTGGAATCCAGTATTTGAAGTGCACAAAGAAAGATTTGAATCTATTCAAAAACAATTTCTGCTTTTTGCTTTAAGGGATTGTTATGATCCACGGGATTAAAGAAACTTACCTTCGTAAGAACACAGACTGAAAATCCTTAATATAATGCCTCTTTCATTAAGAATAACATTACTTTGTTCATGCTTTACATTCGATGTCATTACTGGTAAAATCGATAGTGAATATATCTCCAGTAGGATTATACTTAATGAACCAATAAGGAGAACTAGACATACAAGATTTTTGAGTGAATCTCAGCACCACACCATCTATGCATACAACGAACCCTTAAATAGTTGTTGTAGAATATTCAATAATATAAGCGAACACTACTCACCATCAATGTCAAAATCCGTGCTCAGGCGCTCAATTTCTAAACACCTTTTCCCACCCTAATTTTTTCCCTTATTACTCACCATTAAACCAAATTTTTCCAATGGTCCTATTTCTTGTAAATACTCTCCTATCTCTAACTCCCACTCCCATGTTCACTCCCACATTCATGTTTATAAGTATAATTTAATATAATTATAAGACCCCTCTCTTTTTCGCCTTTCCTTGTCTCTTTTTTTTTGACATGTTTTAAAATAAATGTCAGCGATGTGGGCGGATCACGCAACGAATAAACCCCTTCAATCACCAAAAACCAGGAAAGGAGAAAAAATTAAGAAAAAAAAAAATAATAATTAGTAAAATAAAAAACCTGTTAGCATAAGTAAATTTGCCTTGTTTGGCTAAATAAATAAATAAATAAATAAATAAATCACCTTAGAAACTGTGTCTGCTATTGTAATTTCAAAAATTTTTCTCGATATCGATAACTACCCTATAGGAACAAACTAACTTGCTTTTAAAAACAACTAATTAAAAAACTAATTTAAAATAAACTAGTATATGAAGTACTTTGAATTATATTAACGCGGCATCCACTTCAATTCTAAATTGTTTTTATTGCATTATATATGAAGTAATTGAAATAATACTTAAAAACAAGTGGTTGACAAAACTACTTTGAATTATATTAAAGCGGCAACTACTCTGATTTGGACATGTTTTAATTGCAAATTTTTATTAAATTACAAGTTTATAAATATTTATCCATGTTATTTCGTCAAATATTATTAACTTTAGGCTTCACTAACATTTTGTTTCAAAAAGACATATTTTTTATTTTGACATTGACATTGAGCTGCAAGACAGACGTGGTAAACACACTTTAAAACTAATAAACTGCCTCTAAGCCCTGTGAAACGATTAAAAATTCTTTATTATTTAAGATATTCAAATTACAAACTGGTACTGTTTAGCAAACGTTGCACAATTTGGACTCTGTACGGAAATTGATGCATTGCTTAACCATTCAGCAAACACCTCATCACTTCAATAGTAAACACACACGCCTTTCCCTACGTAGCGTCGAGTTTGCTCCATCACTTCATTGCGATTGACACTTAAAAGAAGCACTAAGCAAAATATCGGTGTGTCCATCGACCATGATTGATGGTTTACCTCATATTTTGAAATAAAGCATCAAAATGCTGTCTTGTGTTAAATAACAGGCGCAGTATCCACACAATTCCGATCAATTGGATCGGCACCTTCGCTCATGTATCCAGGCGGTGGTGTGCCAGTTTTTGTAAACTGCTTCCGTGGTAGGCATGCTCACATATAAGCGCAGAGTTCCTCCAGCTTCTGGAACTATCACCTGTTGGAAGCAGAAATAGTCCAATGAAGAAAGGAATAATGAAATTATATCTACCATCGCAGCGTACTTATGTTGCGCTCCTTGAATGTAATTACTAGTCCTTTTTTGAATTAACTGGCAATGAAGCTTGGCGTGAATCACTTTTGAATTATTTTTAAATCAATTAAAACACCACAAAGAACGACATTTCACAATTTTCCATTAAAAAACTCTGATCACTTTTAACTTTGTTTACATTTTGCTTTCATGATTTATGTATTCTTCAAAACAGTAAAATAAATGATCTCTTTGATGTATAGAAATTTAAAATTTGTATGCTTTTAAATTCATCTTCAGTAAGTGGAATATTAAATAGTTTTCCAATTGGTTATTTTAAAGTAATTAAAAAATAATTTAAATTTAGCTAGTTTAACAAGTAGTTGAAAATATATGCAGACGAAAGTCAATTGACTTATTAAGTGGACATCACCATACAAAATATGTTAGTTCGTTCTATGGAAAAAAGCCAGAATTTCAACTAGTTGTGGTTGACAAAAAACTACTTTTTCAACTACTTTTAAATTAGTTGATTTTCCTACAGGGTATCGCCAAAGTAGATGCAAGTATATAGAGATGTATGCTCAATTTTGTGTCATTGAAAAATGGCTTTTTTTTTGATTTTGTTTACGTATAAATAAGTTTGTATTCTTTATATTTTTTAATGGTGCAAGTACAATATACTATATAAAATATGTTAACTGAAATAAAAGTCATAAAAATTTTAAAAAACATGTTTAGTGCTGTTAAAATTAAAGTTTTTTATAAGTTTTAATGGTGTTTAATGGCTCAATTTTGTGAGTAAGTGTAGGTATATGAACTGGGTAAAATCATAGTGCATGAGTTCTTAAAGAAAAGAAAGTCAATTAGGGCTTTTGCGATGTAACTTTTGTATTCGAGAACGATGGTACAAAATGCTATACACAGTTTACTATGGCAGGAAGAATGGAAGAGTTGATAACAATAAAGGGAAGCCAATGCCGAAGAAAGCAACTCCAGCAAATGATTGCATAATTTGCAGAATGAGCAAGGCAAATTTTTTTTGAGTTCAAAGCAACGGCACATTTAATTGAGTGACGCAGTATCAACGTGAACCGTAAGACTTCGACTAATTGATGGTGGACTTCGTGGATGTATTGCAGGAAAAATGTCTCATGTTTCAAAAAAAAGCGACAAAAATTAGACGTAAAGCGCTGAAAAACCATTCGATTTTTGGAAGCATATATTGTGGAACGATGAAGCCCAGATTAATTAGTTTGGATCAGATGGCAAAAATAATGTACGACGTAACTGGTCTAAAGAAAGAACTTTATCACTTGATATATTTTAAAGACTATAAAGCAAGGTGAATTTTCATATTTTGGCGTAATTTCTATTCGTCGGATAACTCAACAAATGAATCAAATTCTGTACAAAGATAGTATGGCGAATACAATGAAGCCGTTTGCAAACAAACATTTTTCCAAAATGTCAATTAAATACTTCAGTTGAACGATGCCAGCAAGGTCGCTAGCTACTCTCTTCCAAGGAGGTGTATTATTGTGTTTAAATCAAAAGATTGCCTGATGAAATATAAGATTGAAATTGAAATTGAAATAAAATAATTCTTAAAAATTTTAATTTTTTAATTTTTATTAGGTTTTTTCAAAAACTATCTGCATTTTTTTGTTTCTTCTTCAATAAATACATGGCTATAAGATAATTAATACAATAACTTTATTCAAAAGTATGAAATAATGACCGCCAAAATGAAAAAATTCTGTCCATAATTATAAGATCCCCACTATACATATAAAATGCACATATTTAATACTACAGAGAAATTCGATTTAACTATTTCGACTTGGGATATATCATGCCATGCATTCTGACATAGATGCGTTTGCCATTTGCGTTGCCAATGCTTTACTCAGAAATGAAACATTTAACAGTACTGCGGTTAGTTGCTAAGTAAATATTTAATAAATTGTTTCATTGAAATGTAGATGCATGAGTATTCCTTTTGGCTAAATAACTGTTTCCTAAACGAAGTGAAGAAATATTAATTAGCACAAAATACTTGCACGTTTGCATCCGGTTGAACGGAATTTAATTATATTGATTTAAATTATGTGCTTTTATGATTGAAGGAGAGTAAAAAAAAAATTAAGTTTCATTGTTCAATTTTAGTTTAATCATTCATAAACATTCCAATTATTTCATCAAAACTATTTTGAGCTTAAAGCAAACAAATGTGGATGGTATTATATAGAACAGGTGCGTATTTGAAACCTTTAGTGTGTGCGATTTTTTTTTTTTTTTTTTAATAAAAGATACATATGTTTTGTCCTTTACGTTGTGTTCTTTATTTTTACAGCACCATATTTCATATAATAACATTCATAACATTTTTAAGATAATCAAAATCTTAAGTTAGTTTTCCATTTTCTTAAAATTTTTGTTTTTTGAACTAAAATGTCATATATGGGCATTTCCTCAGAAGAGTCCTCCGTGAACCAAAACTTAAAATCTATTTAAAACGTATTATTTTATAATATTATGATATTATTATCTTGCAACTTCCACGCCTCGGAAAAATGTGTCATTAAGATATTAATAAGATATATTTAAAATTACTTATGTTTAAAAGGTGTTGCTTGTTTTAAATTTAAAGGCAGAATTATTGAATTTTTTTTTTGGTCACAATTAGTATTTTAAGCAAAATAATAATGGCTTCAGTCACAGAAAAATCGATTATAACTTAATTTGGATACTATTAAAATATTAACTTGAATTGTTAATACGTTAGAACGGATTTAAACCTTAAGTAATTTTAAACAGTAATTTCAAGACAAATCACTTGCTTTATTTAATTAAAACTTTTCATAAGCCGATTATAATTATGTAGAACTTGCTGGTGCTTTGGTTTTTCTTGATCAAGATACTTCGGCAAACCAATTTTTCGAAGAATCTTAAACAATATATCGAGATCTTATATTCAATTATGTCTATATACATTTTGGCGAACATTTTTTTTTTGATGCCAAATTCATCGCTGACCGCAGCTGCATCACAGTAAAAATTTAAAATTAAAAAAACCCATTTTTAGTCCAGTTTTTTTATCATATTTCTATCTAAAAAGATACTTATTTACGAATACAAAACTGTCTATCTACATGATAGAATTGTGACGTATATATTTCGGATGCCTTAAAAAAAAAAAACAAACAAGTTACCATTGCCACCGGTTTCCTGTATCTATTTCATGACGAGTCCAAACATATTTTGGCTACCACGATAACCACCAGTGAGCTAAACGATTTTTAAATAACCTCCAATAATGGGGTTTTTCGTAAAAATTTAGGTTTAAAAAAAAATTTAATAGTCAAAAATAATAGTTGTGGAAAAGTTCTTCAAAGCTGCATCAAAAAATTTAAGTCTACTTTAAAGAACCCGCTGAGTTTCAAGGGGTTGCTTGGACCACAGGGGGAACACAGGGGGGTTTTATTTATTTTAATACCATTATAATCTACGAAAAAAATGCTACCTTGTACTAATGATACAATAAAAATTCTTCAATGTCTTGTAAAAAACAACTTTCCGAAATTTAAGCGGCTTCATTAAACTAGACTTGTTCCAAAATTTTCACCGTTGAACCAAAGTTAATGCTGATTTTCATGCATTTTTTTGATATATTTTTATGTTATTTTCACTAAAATTTAAATAAATTAATTATTTTTTTATGCTATACTAGTTTTGAAGATATCTTCTATATATTCTTGGACAGAGCCTTTAAATTTTATTACCATTTAAACTTAAATATTTAGCATTGCTTTCATTATTTTTGCAGAAGATGTTTGCTGCAAAGTATACAATTTTTTAAAATATTTTAGCTTAAATGTTAATTAAATTGATTGACTCTGTCCAGAAATAAATAGAAGCAGTCAAAAACTTTTCAGCGATATCTTTAAATGAAGGACAGCATAAAAAATAATGACTTACTTACTTAGGTGGCCTTAACAAGCCGTGTTCGGGTTTCGGCCGACCTCATCAGCTCTCGCCAGGCACCTCTGCTTTGCGCGCACCTTCTGCATTCGGATGATTTGATTAACCAAGTGCGGTTAGCGCTTCCTCGGCCTGGTCCATCCATCGGAGGCATGGTCTCCCTCGTCGTCGTTGACCAACGATTCTCGCCTCAAGTACCTTTTTCGCTGGAGCTTCGTCGTCCATACGATGGACATGACCCAGCCAGCGTAGTCGCTGCAGTTATACGCCGAGCTACGTCAATGTCTTCGTAGAGCTCATACAACTCGTGATTCATTCGGATGCGATAGTCATCGCCGACTCGAACAGGACCGAAGATTTTGCGAAGAACGTTTCTCTCGAACAGCCCCAGAGCAGCTGCGTCAGTTTGCGAAGCTACCCATGCCTCAGCGCCATAAAGAAGTACAGATAGAATGAGCGTCTTGTAGAGTGTTAGGTTTGTCGATCGAGAGAGGGCTCTGGAACTTAGTTGCTTACTGAGCCCTTAGTAGCACCTATTAGCAATTATTGTTCTTCGCTTTATCTCCAGCCTGATTTCATTATCGTTATTAATGGCGGTGCCAAGGTATACAAACTCCTTGACTACTACAAAGTTATAGCTGCTGGATGAAACGTTGGAGTCTAGACGCCGCGCTCCCTTGTTTGTAGACAGCATATACTTTGTTTTACCCCTATTAATCGTCAAACCCACTTTGGGTGATTACTTTTCGATTGGTTCTGCCGACAATATCAATATCATCAGCGTACGCAAGGAGCAGGACACCCAGGTTACGGAAAGGTCCACTCGTGTATGCACACGAGCTAGTACACAGCTCGTGTACCTTTTGTAACGTCTCAGGTCCGTATACGTGAGCCACATTTTCAAAGCGATAAAACTAGCTCATGTACTTGAACGACAAAAAATATTTGGCGTACCCGTTCACGAGCGTGTATGCAAATGAGACGATTTATACGATATATGATAAATAAAGAGCATAGTGGAGCTCCTAGGAAGATAAAAGGATTTTTTATTGGTTCTATGGACTTCTTAGACAAAATTCGAAAAATTTTCGGCAATTGGGTTCAATTTGTTCCAAAAATACTTAAATTGAAACCTATTTGTCAAAATGGAAAGTATTTGTCAAAAAATCGAAGATTTTTGTCCAAGGAGTCCACATAACTTAAAAAAGTTCCAATGACCCAACTAGTACCATATATAATCCATGTACCTATATATTTGTCCATAGTCTACAGAAATCATAAAAGATTCTACTGGGAGCTAAATTTGCCTCTAAACTGCTCAGATTTCATTCCTCCCTTTCATTTCTGTGAGCGGCTCACGAGCTGTATCATGAGCATTAAAACTCTCATTTACGTTCTCGTCCACGAGCGCGTACGTTTTGGTAGGCACACGTAATAAGACCTCATTACAAAGTCTCACCAAAACGTACGCGCTCGCGGACGAGAGCGATAAAATATTTTCTAGGGTACACGTTGATAGAATTTTCGTGCACCCTTCTTGCCCTGGTATACCTTTGGTTCCTCACGCTCACGCTAGTCCTGCTCTCTTTTCTTGCGTCTGAAAAGGCGCTTCTCTTCTTTCCTCTCTTCGCGATAGTTTTCTCGCACGACTCGCGTTGCAGCTTGCTGTAGCGTTTTTCTGTAAGCGGCGTTTTTTACTGCTGTCGCGATGCAACACTCCTCATCGTACCATTGGTTCCGAGGTTGCGGGCACTGGAAACCAATGACTTCTTCAACGGCAGCGCGCATGGAGTGCGGAGTAGGCCTCGGCAGTCCGTTGTAATTGCAGCTTAGCGACATCTAACTTTCGTTGCATTCCTGTGCGTATGTTCTTCGCATTGCATAATGGCATGCGGATCTTGGTTGCAACAAGATAGGGGTCGGAGTCAATGTTGACCCCCCGGAATGTACGCACATCTAGAACACTAGAGGCATGCCTTCCGTCGATTACAACATGCTCAATTTGGTTTCGCGATTTTTGAACCGGGGACAGCCAGGTGGCCTTGTGGATGTCGAGGTGCTTAAATCTGGTGCTACTAATTACCATGTTTCACGCCGCGGCGAAGTCGATCAGTCTTAGACCGTTGTTCATGGAGGTCTCATGAAGACTGAACTGACCGAAAGTGGGGCCAAAGATGCCTTTCCTTCCGACTTTCACATTAAAATCGCCGAGGACTATTTTCACGTCATGGACCGGAAGGTGGTCATATACGTCCTCAAGACTAGCGTAGAAAGCGTCCTTGATGGCTTCGTCCTTTTCCTCCGTCGGGGCGTGCGCGCAAATAAAGCTGATGAAGAAGAATTTTATCTTGATGCGGATCGTGGCCAATCTTTCGTTCACAGGTGTGAACCGGGAACAAGGTGACGTAGTTTCTGACTAACGACGAATCCACATCCAAACTCGCGCTTCTCCACATTGCAGCTGTAGGAGATATCGCAGTGTGCTTTTTTGGAGCAGCCTTGCCCTTTCCATCGCATTTCCTGGATGGCGGTGATGTCAGCTTTTATTGTTTTGAGGGCTTCCGCCAGTTGGATAATGGCACCTTCCCTATAAAGGGTCCGGACATTCCAGGTGCATATCCGTAAATCATTGTCCGTTTTTCGTTTGCGGTGGTCGTCAAAGTAATTGGGGTTCTTATCCGAGGCTGGTTTAGTTTTCATTGGGCAGTAGTAATGTGGCGGGACTCAAACCCTGCGCACATTCCATGTTTAAGGTCCACGGAGCGACCTGCCGCTCAAATTAGCCGTCAAACTAACGGATGCCAGTTTGCCGTTGGCCAGGGAAAACCACGAAGAGGTTTGAGGCGACTTAGGACGATTTCGACATGGATAATGCTGGCATCGCCAGGTTGAGGCAGTCAGACACGTTGCCATGTGAAAGTTCGCCCCCCTGTCCCAAAAAATAATGAAGTTATTTGAATTTTAGTGAAATAACAAAAAAAAAAAATATCAAAAAAAAAAAACTCATGAAAATCAGTATTATATTTGGTTAAATGGCAAAGATTTGAAAGTTTTTGATGCATTTTTGAAGAACTTTTCCAGAATTATTATTTCTGACTGTTTTTTTTAAATCACACCAGCCGAAATTTTTACGAAAAACCTGATTTTTGGGGGTTTTTTAAAAATGGCTTAGCTCACTGGCGATTATTGTGACAGCCAAAATATTTAGGTAATCATCATAAAATAGAGCAAAGTTAATTTTTAGTCGACAAAATTTAGACAACTTTTTTTCCATGGAGTTCGAGGTACCTTAATGTAAGTATATGGATATTTTTGTTTTTGATTTCAGGCAGTTTCAAAAAAAACTAGTAAGTAACAAAATCATTGAACAAAAATACTTAAAGAAAGAGCACACAAAAATGGAGTGGTTCAGTGCTCAAACAAAGATAGAGGTAAAGTTACAAGCAAGCACAGAGGCCATACGACTACGTCAGGGTAACCAAAGATGCCCGGAACACAGTGAAAATTAACAACAAAATTATTAAAAAGCCATTTGATGCTTATATTTGAGTTATAATTTCTTTGAAAAACTATAGCAACTAGTCGAGCAAAAGCTGATCCGACAGTATCTCAACTTAAATCTCTTTTATATTACCAAGTGGTAGCACAAAGTTTAAGGCGGATTTTGATCATGATTACACTGAACTACCTACTAGAATTCAGGTCGCATAGAACCAAAGCTGTTTCGAGCCGGCTGATTTCCACTCCAGCTAAACAAATGGAAACATTTGAAGGATCTTAAGGTGGTAATTTCACCTGAGTATCATTACTTTTACGATAATCTTAGCTAGGCAAAGTAAAAGTTCTGCAAATGTAATGAAATGCTTGAATTATTGAATTTTTTATCTCTTGCTTCTAATACTTGTACTAAATTTTTATATGAAATTCACAAACTTTAAAAAACAACAATCCTTGATTAAAAAATGGTTAAAAATTATTTAAAGCATAAATTTGTTATTAAAAGAGCTTATTTTTAATATAGTGCAATAGTATCTATATGCACATTTTATCATACAGAAAGATTTAATTTTCAATGCAATACTGTCTAAGAAGCAGCTAAAATAACGCGAAATATAAGAAACCTTTTAGTTGTGGCGTTTAATTGACACTTTTTGTTAATATTGTAGAAGATGGATTTATCAAACGTATGCGAATAAGCGAATAAAACAGTTGGTTCGCTCTCCTGAAAAATTATGTTTTTGTAGATAAAAATTTTTCAACATAAGCTTTCGATATATAATAGTGTGCATTTTATATAATTTCTCTTTTTATTATGTACAATGTGTATATACAATTTTACTCTAGCTAATTTTTTATTATGTTGAAGTTAATAGAAAGTTTCGACAACGCTTGCTAGGGATGTGAAATGTGGAGTTTGAAAAGAAATACTGTATCAATTAAGGTGGATACAAATTGACCCAATTGGTTTTTGGAATTTCGAAGAAATACTATTATTATGTATTAAGTTTAGAAGAAGAAAAAATATAAAAGAATATATCATCACCTTATATAAGCAAAGGAAGCCACATAAGTGTCACTCCCACTTTATCTAAAATTTTTAAAATCAGAACTAGCCACCTTTTTTAGATCCTTTAAATTATAATATCATAAAGTGTTTAGTCCAGACCGCAACCCTAATGCAAAATTATGTAAAAGATTACTTGAAACATAAGTTATACATTAGGGTGATTCAAAAAAGCCGACTATTTTTATTTTTCCAAAATCCCCTGTGAAATAGATTCAGGGAGGTGAGAAGAGATGCCTGTGAAAACCGTAACGCTAAACATTAATATTTAGAGGTCGCTTATCGCGATTTTCTATTTTCCATATAAATTACATGGGAGAAATTATTTTTATATATCTTTTTCTTATATTTTATAAACAAACTGATTTACAAATGTAAATGACTGAAACGTATCTTATAGAAAATTTAACGTTCTACAAAAACGTCCCTGATAATTTTTTTGATAAATCTACTCGTTCCCGTTATATTTACACTTTTTTCTCCAGTTTCCAGTATAATCATTAAAGTTATCACTAAATATTATTAAACGAGGCATTAAAAAATCAAAATCGACAAGTTTATCAAGCCTATCAAAATAACTTGGCTGGAAAATCCACCATTTATAGGAAGAATACAGTGATACAGAGAACTGCATGAGTGGCTTCATTAGCACATATGAGCACTCGTTGAAAATGAGAGTAGCGAGCGTCAATCGTATTTTCTATCAACGAATAAACAAAATGCGCACTTCCTCATGAAGTAAACTTCGCTAAGCTTGCTATTCACTACTGCAGTGCTTAAGAGACTCGCTGTAACGAATAGAGAAATCTGAAAACACTCAGCCTCTCAAAGACCCTCACTTGTCCTATTCGCTGAAAGTTGATCAACTATTCGCATGACTCTCAATGACATAGCGAATCACAACGAGTCATCTACGATGTTTGCTACTGCGCTAACTTTAACTACTCTGATGTTTATCGTACACAAGAAATAAAAAGGAAATTAATGCAAGAGACTATTATTGTTCATTGTTTTATTGTAAAATTTATGAAGACATAGGATATCATTATAAAAATAAAAATTCGATAAAAACCTTTTTTTAATTAAAAAATTAAGTGTATTTCAATTTTGATTTGTTGTTTGTCTACCGTTATATTTTAAAATTTATATTTTACAAACGGCAACAAACAATGCCTTCTATAATAGTTTCATTTTCTTATCGAATTTCACTTAAAACTTTCCAAACATCACTTTTAGCGTTACTCTTTTTTTTAGTTGATAAACGCCGCTGGATAATAATTATTTATATATAATTTATTATTTCTTGGTAATCCATTTTTATGGAAATAAATGCGCAGCAAGCAATGTATTACAAATTCAGTTATATTCAATGAATATTCCCGAATTCAATTACGAAGATCATAAACACCAGGTAAAAAAGATCAGTGGCACATGATCGGTTTATTAAATATTTTCCCAATAAAAAATGCGGCGACGATGGAATGCAGAGCAACATACCAATTTTGTTCGTTGACTTGCACAACTCTTAGCTGAATCGCGAAGCTGGTACAATTTTCACTATATTCGCTATGTTTTTTCTTTGACTCGCACAACTGTCACCATGATGATCGAAGCAAACGCATTAGATCAGAGAGTGAGAGCATAGTTCGCACTCAAGATTTAAAAAGCGAGCGAGTCAATGCGAAGCAAACACAATTTTTTGAGAAATGCTGATAAGCTGAAATAATTGAGAAATGCTGAAATAAATGATAAGCAAAGAGAGAAAGAGAAGAAGATCAGCAATTGTATTTGTTGAAAGAATATTTTTAATGATTTTTTCTTACAGGAAATCACAATGCTCAGAATTTCCAAGAAAAGTTTTATAATATATAATTTTAACTTTAATGATTTCAGCGGAAACTGGGGAAAAAAGTGTAATAACAAACTTTGAATTTGAATAACTTTGGAACGAGTAGATATATCAAGAAAATTCTAAGCGACATTTTTTTAGAGCGCTTCATTTCCTATAAGATACGTTTCAGTTATTTAAATCCGTCAATTGGTTCTTAAGATATTAAATTAAGAAGTAGAGAAATAATTTTTCCCATGTAATTTATATGGAAATTAGAAAATCGCGATGCGGGACCTCTACATATTAGTATTAATAATTACGGTTTTTACAGGCATCTCTCCGCACTTCCTTGAATGTATTTCACAGGGGATTTTGAAAATATAAAAGTAGTCGATATTTTTGAATTATCCTACTATACATACTGACTTATTGACTCGTTTGAGTATCGATATTCTAGTACCTATGCTTTGACGAGCCGATCGTTCGGCTTATCTGACCAGCTTTTTGCCTCCTTGTTGTAATTACACTTTGATGATGCATAGCTTAAGTTGTTTTCTTAAACGAACCAGAGATTTGCATATTTTTGTCACATATTGAAGATTAGCAGACAATGGAAAATATTAGAAATTCTTGACTGTGCGAATAATCGTACAAGAGAAAATTGCCCAAAGTGCCAAAATGAAAAAATCACCCAAAAATTTGGCCTTTTATTCATAATGAAAAAGCTGTCAAAAAGAGAATGAAAACTCGCCCAAATCGTGAATAATCTCCCAAATTTAAAATGAACAATAGCCCAAAATATTGGGTATTTATTCAAAATGAATATTTTCCCACAAACACAAAGTACAATCACCCTTCACTCGTCGTATATTTAACAAGCTATTAACATAGATATAACACTTTACATGTTATGCACACTTGACGGTTCACCATTTTAAAAAATAACCAAAACGTAAGTATTATAATAAAGAGAATATTTTTTGTATAGACACCCACTTTTTCTTAATCAGAAAAATATGTTTACACACCCTTTCTGACATTTTTTTTTATTTATTTATTTCAAAATTAATGTTCACATATAAGACAATGTCTTTTAAATGCAGTAAGAATTGATTGGAAAATAACAACAAGTAATAAGCAACAATTAAATATAACTTAACATTATAAAAAAATTAATTATGATAATTTTATATTTTTAAGAACCAGCAATAAAACAAATAAATAAATTTAATTAATGACATATATTGGAGAACTGGAACAAGTTATAAAAACAATTAATAAATGAGTTAATTTAGTATGATACTAAAGATTAAAAAAGATAAAGAACAGAGAAAAAAAAATATAAGGTAATAGTTAGAGACTAGGAGAAGTATATGAAAATCTCATGCTTAAAGTTGCGTTTGTTTGAGATCATCTTGATTCTTAAAGGCAGCGAATTCCATAATCTAATGGCATTGACAAAAAAAAGTCTGTTGGAGTTCAAAAGATTATGCACTGGAATTATAAGGTTCATATTTCTTATCGATCTGCAGATTTTAAGTTTTTCGAATAAATATCGAGGTGTCTGTGTACGTATATAAACCAAGTTGTGCAAGAATATGCAGTTTCTAGCATCCATGTAGTTAAATATATTGCAACCAAGTACTTTGTTGCTTAACTGTCTGATGCGGTCAAACCTCCTCAGACCAAATACATATCTGACAGCATTATTGAACGCAAGTTGTATCTTTAATTTGGATCTTGAATCAAGTTTACTGTACACAACATCTGAGTAAGAAATGATTGGCACTATAAGCTGGATCACTAACCTTCTTCTGATCTCGATTGGTACAAATGATGCAGTCCACCTCAAGTTCCTTAGGACAAAGTATGTTTTGCACACAACCGAATTTATATGATCTTCACAAGATAGTTTGGAGTTAATATAGTAACCAAGATTTTTAACATGGTCAACAAACTTCAGTTCGACACTGTTTAGATAGATGGATGGTATACCAAGAACATCATAACAAGCTTTGCAAATCGGCAAGATATATGATTTTAAGGGATTGAGAAGCAGTTTATTGGCTTTAGCCCAATTAGATATTTTGTTGAAGTCTTCATTAACCTTAACACATAATTCATTTACAAAACCAATAGGACTGGACAAGTACAACTGAAGATCATCAGCATATGCATGCATGGTAACATGGCAGCATTTGCTGAAGATATCATTAATGAACATTGTAAATAGAAGGGGACCAAGTACAGAGCCCTGAGGCACCCCACAGGTTAAGTAACTAAAAGCAGACAGACTATTTCCCACCCTTACTCTTTGAGACATTCGGCTTAAAGAACTATGTAACAGACGGACTGCTGTTCTTGAAAAACCAAAGTTAAACGCCTTGGAAAAATCTAACAAGCAAAGCAAGCTTATGTGCCCCAGATCATATGCGATTCTAATATCATCTAAGATCTTAACAATAGTCGTAGAGCAGCTGTGGCCCGGCCGAAAACCAGACTGAAGTGGTGACATAAGGTTAAACTTTTGTACATGCTCCGTGATTTGAAAGGCCATTAGAGACTCAAATACTTTTGATAATGAAGATAGCAGACTTATAGGTCGATAATCAGATTGTCGCTGCATTCCAAACATCAGGAAAGCTAGAACTTGTGAAGCAATAATTAATAATATGAGTCATCGGGCTAAGGATGAATGGCAAAATGAGTTTGATAAATTTTATGGATATTCCATCTTCGCCAATGGCATTCGATTTTATCTTATTTACACAACGAGCAACATCACACTTGTCTACAGCAACAAACTCAAAATTAAACAGACACTCATAAGGCAAATCTCTTGAACTATCATCAAACCTACTATCGGAAGAAGTTGTGCTTGCAATAAAATATTCATTTAAAATATTTGGATCTATCCGGCAATCATCAGTTTTAACATTGCATACCCTGCCTAAGGTTATTCCAAAGTTTTTTCGATGGTTGTGTTGAACTTAACTTTGACATGAAATAAATACGTTTTGATGATTTAACGGCGTTGTTAGCTTCATTTCTAGCTCTTTTGTACACTTCCCAGTTAGCAGATGTAGGGTTTCTCTTCCATCGATTGTAATTTTTGTTGCTTTTCTTAAGGGCCAATTTAACACTATTTGTGAACCATGGACAACTCATATTAGAGATTCGACGAGTACGTAATGGAACATGTATATCAAATAATGCACTGATTTTATTCGTAAAAAACCGAAGTTTCTCATTAACAGAACTGTATAACCAAGATTCAGACCAATTAATTAAATACAAGTCACTGAGCAAAGATCCGTAATCTATGGATTTATAGTCCCGAAAAGAAATAGTTTGCTCAGTTCTGACTGATGTGAGATTAATATTAAAAGTGCAAAAAATTAGATCATGGTCAGATATAAAAGATAATTGATCAAACAGCAAAACAGTAGAAACATCTGATACTACAAATATATCTAATAAGCTCGGAGAAGCATTACGTATATTTGCAAAGCGCGTGGGTTCACTGCAATTAACTGTTTGTAGACCAACCTCGGAAAGTTTGTCGTAGAAATGACTAACGAGAGAATCCCTAGCTAAAATATTAATATTGAAATCACCAGACATGGTCGCAATCAATTGGATAAAGAATTGATCCAAGTTACTGTGACGATACGAATTATATACACAAGCCAAGCAAATTTTAGTGTTATTGTCATAGATTTCAATGCTCAGAAATTCTACCTCTGACCTAGTGGACACACCCAACAGATTTACATTTAAGTTATTTTTGCAATAGATTGCAACGCCTCCACCCTTTTCGTCCATTCGATCATGACGAAAAAGCTTGTAACTTTTTATATCTAAGCAAGAGTCATTTATATTTTTATGAAACCAAGTTTCAGAAATGCAAATGACATCTACTTCAGAATCCTCAAAACAGTGCCGGATACAGTCAAGCTTTATATCATTTAAGCTTTTGGCATTAAAATGAACAATTTTCAGCCCACAGTGTTGTTTGCATAGAATGCCAATTAGAGTCTTATGGATATCGCTAGTGCCATAAACAGTACGAACCATAGAAAATAGAATTTGAAACACAACTACAAGCATTATCAGATTTAAATAGGTATATGGGCAAAAAGAAGAAGTAGTAGGAGCAAGAATCGAATGTAGAAAATAGGAAACAAAGAAACAAAAATATTAAATTATAGAATACAAAAAATAAGATGCATAATAATAAAATTCGATGATGAAGTTCATTCTGCATGGTCACCAATAGCAGCACGTATGACGTTTTCCATTTCTTCAATGCTGCTAACACGAATACCCTCCCACTTCTTTGCATTCTAATGAAAACATTTCCACGCAAAGTAAATGCATTAAAGATTCTTTTTTTGCGCTTGCAGACAATCGTAGCATGGAGAACTCTTCTGGTTTCAGCGGATATGCTCTCGTGCAAATACACATTATTTTGGAATTCAAAACCTGCATCTCTTAAATTAATGGCTTTTTTCATTTGCCATCGGTAATCACCAAATGCCTTTAATACCCGATTTCTATCAAAAGGTGTATACAATTTTATAATTACCACCGAATTCGTGTTGTTATTTTTCGGCTTTGTGCGAAAAATGTCTCTAACAGGCGGCGATTGAAAATCTATAGAACGGAAGATAAAGTTAAACGCGCTCTTAAGATTCTCTTCTTCAGACAAAGGGAGACCAAAAAGAACAGCATCCAATGAGTGATCCACTCTGCTGCTATTACTGTTGTTGATATTGTTGTTGTTGCTGCTGTTTTCACTCAACTGTTGAGTGAGTTGTTCACAGCGAGAAGTTAGTGCACTTACGTGCTCCTCTAGCAGGTGTATTTTCTTATTGCACTTCGAAAATTTATCTTGATTACTATTTACCTCGCATTCTAGTCTGCTGACCACACTTGCTATTTCAGTCGATAGCCGATGGAACAAGTCATCAGTATGTTGTCGAAGACGATCCTCCAGCTCCCTCAGTTCTTGTTTTGAATGCGCCTTTAGTCGTTCTTCCACAGCAAGTAGTTGAGCGCCAAAAGTATTTACACTGCTGCTGACAAATTTTGGCGTACTTTCGCTCTTGTTTATGTTGTTATTGCCGCGCTGGTCACGTTGGCGAGTTGCCATTGAAGTTGGTGTTATTGATTACAGCAAAACAAAGATGATATTGACAGCCAAAAAGAAATGCGGGAGAAAAGAACAAAAGAGCATCAACTTCAAATAAATATGAGAAGCGCAAGTTTTGCGTCGACTGAAATGTTATATTTTTGGATTTCTGAACAAACGTAGTGTTGCAAATATGCTTTTTTTTGCAAGATATTTTAGCACAAAAGATTCAGCGTGCTTTAAGTTTAAATCCGGACAGTATAGCAGTTTATTAAAACTATAAATAATAGCTGAGTTTGAAAAACTATCAGAGCGAAACAAAAACACGTTACGATCTCGACGAAGATACCTTATATCTCTTCATCATTAAATTTTTTCAATTTCGAAGACAAATATTTCAAACTGACCTTCAAAATTGGTAATGCCTCAAATGAGTTCAAACGCAGTTATATCTTCAAAAATTCAAAACGAAGTTTGATGCTTAATAATTCTTTATACTTACGTTTTAGTTATTTCGTAAAAGGGTGAACCGTAAAGAGTGCATAATTATTAAATCAACACTTCAACAGTTAACTTTTTGCATAACCATGCATTTTCAGGTTAGTTTAATAAAATTAATAATAGCCCAAAAATTAACGCTGGGCGATTATTCGTTTTCCCAATTTTGGGCAAAAATTCATTAAAAGCAATCGCCTAAAATTATATTGCGCCAAATTACTTAAATCGAAATGAACAATCGCACAAAATTTTTAGCCAATTTTTTGGGCGATTGTTCATTTTGTGGTGGCCATGGCGTAGTGGGTAGAGTGTGTGACTCTTACGCCAGAGAATCCAGGTTCGAATCCTCCATCTGGCACAGAAAATTTTTTCAATTGAATGAACTTTTCTGTTCGGCCGTCACCTCTCTGCAGACAATGGCAAACCTCAGAGAGTAAAAACTGCCATGAAAAGCATCTTGAGAACATAAGCCGTTCGGAGTCGGCGTAAAACATGTAGGTCCAGTTCTAGATCGTTTGTGTTCAAACATTTCACAACACACACAACACAATTGATCATAAGAAGCTCGTTCAAAGTCTTTTCAAGGGCTGAAATGGCCATTTCGTTTTTCGTTTTTTTTCGTTCATTTTGGCACTTTGGACGATTTTCTATTGGCCGATTATTCGCATATACGAAATTCTTGACATATTAAAGATTTAGATAATGACATATTGATTACACTGGTCAACAATTTCGAAACTCTTTCGTGCCACGCGAACTTTAATAGCTAATACTGTTTAAGCTTTCAGAAACGTTCAGAAACTTTTTTTTTAGTTGGCCTCAGATTTTTTGTGATTTCGGACTTTGCGGTTTTAGAACTTTGACTTTATGCTCTAGAATCCAAACCACCACTAATGCAGAGCAAAAAGAAAAAATTTCTTATAGAAAACTGAACAGGCATTTCAGCGGGGTATTTTTTATTTTTCTGCCATATTTAGTCTGTGAGATATTCAGGCTTAAAATAAAATTTTTGATTTTTTTGTTAAAAACTTTGACTCTTACAAGTTTTCCCTTTTATATTTAAAGCTGTATTGAAAAAAAAATTTAATTTTATCGAGTTTTATATTAAATCCCTTTAATTTTGATACCAAACACATAAACATTTTCCGAGAGGAACAATTAAAATAAATTAAAATAAACGAACAAGACATAGTCATATGAAGCATTTAGCACTCGTATATAAGTCGGATTATTATTAACTTGCAAACTACGACAACAATGACTGCTTACATGAAGTGCCGCTGCGTTTTTAAAATATCAATAAACTATATATAAAAAACTCCGCATCGCTTTTTCGTATTGCAACGTCTTATTTTCTGTGTGTATTAAGCGGACGTTACCCCAACTGATTAAAGTCTGCCTGCAGACTGAAAGCTTTTTAGGAGCGCAAGCATTTGCACACCTATTAGGCAGTCCAATACAGGAAGTTTTTCAGCATTATCGGGATTGAAAATCTTAATCCCTGGATCCCGGGACTATTTCGGGATCGAAGAAATTAAAAAAAGTAAATAATTCAAAACATTTTCGATACAATTTTTTATTATCTATTAATTGAAATTAAGAAATGTATTTTTAAAGCAAACATAAATTTTCATATCGGTATAAAATTTATTAATTAATCATAATATTATTGACTAACAAAGTTTTATGAATTGGAAAACAAAAAGTAATCATATTAATTACAGAACAGTTTAAGGTTCTACTACAAAAATGATCAACATTTTTAAATTTGGAACACCGTTCTTATATTTTTTTCATGTTTAGAGATAATAAAAATTAAAAAATACTTTTTCAAAAGACAATTTCTTATAGTTTTAATTATTTATATTTTAAAATTAATTACGACCTCTTTTCATAAGTTTTATGTTATGTGTTTTATGACTCTAATAATTTTTCAATTATTACCCAATAGGCAATGAAGCTAGGTCTCTTCAAACGAAGGCGTGCATTTACTGCTACTTTTGGCGGTAAGACACATGACTTCCTCGCTGCTTATACAAGCGCTTCAATGAGGCCAAATTTTTCGCTCAACAGGGCAGTACAACAATTATATTTTTCTTACAAAAACTGGTTCTGCTTATATTTCAGGGTTCCTTTTTCGGTAAAAGTTAAAATATATATATTAGTTCAAAAATACTGATTAATAATCAACGCCATAAGAAATATTCTTATCTGACAAAAATATGTAAAATTAAATAAAATCACAGAATAAATAGTTAGGTAGGTATACATCAAAAGGAATAAAAAAAAAATAGTTTTAATTGTTTTGGTTAACCTCTCCTCTTAGGCACTCTAAAGGAGTGCTTATAGCAGGCCTCTTTCCGACATCCATTTTAAGGTCTGCCAGTAGCATTTCGAAGGCCTGGCATTACCAACTGGGTAAGAGTTATATTTTTTGAGCTCATGAATCTATGTTGTTTTCTGAAGAAAACAACCAACACCAACAATGCCCTGAATAGAGTAGAAATTACACAGCGGACTAGATAGACTGTTTCGTTGGCCGCTACACCAAATCATCACTAGTCTTGCGTGATTCTCGCTGTGATCCACTAAGCTGTTTATGTTCTATTTGTTTCGTCAATGTAACGAGTAAATTACTTCAAAATACATGCATTTAGTACAAATGATATGAAGCAGCTTTAAGTTCTTCTAATTTTTGATGCATTTTTATTTGGTAAAAGGAATGCTCTTTTTTCAAAGATTGATCAAAGCTTTTAACTACCCAAGGGTATGTTGTGCTAGTTGTTGTTCTTCTACTTTCACAGTAATCTTAATAATTGAAAAATTATTATAGTTAAAAAACCCATAACATAAAAACTTTTAATTACACTACACGTGCTCCGTAGCAGTTTTAAATAAAAATTCTTGGCATCCCGCGGATTATTGCTCATTCACGTTTCTTATAACATATGGTATATAATTAAAATCAATTTAAACTCAAATCGCAAATGATAAACTTTTTTAAAGAAATCAAAAAAAAAGTATGTCTATTTTGGAAATTTCGATTTTGAGTATTTTTACGAAAAAAATTCCCAAAATCCCTTAAATACAAATTTTGAAAAAACAAAGAAGAAATGAACTAAAAATAATTATGAGCTATTTTGTGCAAAAAACTAATATAATCGAAAATCGGTTAAAAAAGTTATAGCTGTTGAAACTTGACTTATTTTTCAAAAATTCTTAAAGTGCCATTTTCTGGCATATCGAACACAAGAAAAAAATCATAAAAAATCAGAAAACATGGATTTTTCATTTACAATGACTTCAATAAATCTTAAAAGTATATCCATGGTTGAATTATAAGGTTGTCGCAGGGCTGATCGCAATCTCTTGGCAGCACCCACAATTATCAAAATCAGTAAATTTTGCGAATGATTACGAAAGAAGAACGGGGAAAAAAGAGAGCGCTTGTAGATTTTCTATGAGCTGTCAACTTCGATTTGACAACTATGGGCACTCGCTCTCTCCCTTGCGACGACCTTATAATTCAACCATGAGTATATCTGATTTTCTTTCAAAACATTTTGGAATTCCGGGGTTGCCAAGATATTTATAAGAAAATTGGGTTGCCCTGGTTTAAGAGTAAAAAATAATCAAAATGCCTCAAATATTCACCTTTTCATTATCTCTGTAGTGTGTTGAAAAATTTTATTTCTATACTATTATAAGAAATTTAAGTGCAAATTTTTATTTCCTGTTAAGCTCAAAAATTACTGGGCCGATTTTTATGAAATACATTTTGAAATGTAATATTTGGGCTACAGGGCAGTACAGGGATATTTTAATTTCGAAATTTTTATAATCAGTATGTTTAATTAAAGTGTTAAGTTTTTAAATAAATAATTCTCGATGCCACGAATTGCTTGATCGTTTTCATTTCACGCGTTTTTGTTGTTTGAGTTTCAATAAACTCCATGCTGCTTTCTACTCTTCTCTTTTTCTGTTCTACTAGCACAGCACCCATGAAAAAGAGATGAGTAGTTACAATAGAGCCAGTAACGCTACACGCAAATAATAAATTATCTCATGGTAAAATATACTTGGTGTAATTCCCAGTATACTTTACCGTACTTTTTTATTAAACCCATGATTGCTATTTTACGACCCACTTATTGTGTCGCAAACACTTTAAAGTCACAACTTGTGTATTAATATAATTTAAATTTCTTAAATATGATTCTTCTATGAATATGAAAAACGCATGTTTGCATTTCCACTTGTGTCGCAAACATGTCGAATTATTTTAAATGTCATAACTTGTGTGGCAATAATAAATAATATTCTTCCGTTAATCCAAACTCATGCTTAAAGATAGCTCAAGCGAATTCCCCCGAATCCACTTGAGTAATCTAAATACTAAGTCAGTCAACACAAATGCATTCTACTGCCCTAGCAAAATTCCATGGAAAGAAAAGTGAGCGTACACATAATTGTACAATTGAACCAACGCTTGCACAATTATCCAATCGTTCACTACTGACCTAAAGAAAGAAGCGCAAGCAGAATTGCGCAAGCGAGTCAAACTCACTTACTGACCCAAAGAAAGAAGCGCAGGCAGAAATATGCAAGCAAATCAATTGCTTACTGACCTAGTCCGCTAAGTGCAGGTAAATTGTATAAGCGAACATACGCTGACCAATCATCGATTCACAACAAAAGAAATAATTAAGAACCAATAAAAATTGAAAGAAAGTGTTATACAAATTTTGCGTCACTTTCTTTCCTCACAAAGTTATTTTGAGACTCCCTCGTAGAACAAATAGTTTAATTTAAACACCGACGTTAGAATTATAAGTGATTCAGTCTTAAGATAGATTCAAAAGTGAAAACAATAAAATCATTCTTTTAATAACTCAAACGAGTTTTATTGAAGTTAAAAGTATGAGTCTCGGGCCATGATACAATGATTATCAGGTAGCCTTGATAACTACCCATTTTTTCACGAGCTGCGATTGGGAGTCGAATACAAATCAATACAAAGTTTAACTTTTCATCTGTTTTGCTGTTTATTCAATTTTCAATGAGTTTTTGACAACTCCAGATCGCCACCAAAACTGTCACTCCTACTTTGTAAATCATTATACCATGCCTCGGGAAAGGCGAAAAGTGAGATACGCATACAAGCAGTACTGAGCTGCAAAACAAAACAAAACAAAATAAAAAATGTTTCTTATTTTGCTTGAATGGCATTGCCTTAAAGGCTGAGGTCACACGGTGATTGTTTGAACGGCAATCAAAGGTTTTTGTTGTTGCTTTCATATGAAACTGTAAGAAACAGTGAGATTGAGATCGGATGAACGTTTTTAAACGAAAAGCGATCCACTTCACTACAGTCAGCGTGCTTAGGATTTTTTATTTGAAGTTTTTGCGCTTTATCTAATTCCACACTAATTCAAAGAGTAACAAATACGTGTTAACGCTCTTTTTTGGTAAAAAAAAGTCCGTAGCGAACCCGGGCACCACTGTGGCCTGCTTGTCAAACACAAAAATGCAATTAATGTTTTGACTACTTTTTATTTTGGATAAATTTTCAAATGTAAGCAATTTTAAAATGGTTTAATATCACAAATATTTAAAATACTTGCATTTAATATTTGCCTTTAGTCGCATTTCTGGGATAATATGCTTGCGATTATGGTCCAGATATTTTCTTCTATAAATAATTATTTATAATTATAGTTATTATAATTAACAATGACAATTGTTGCTGTTTTTATAACTTACACCAGGGCAAGCCAATTTTCTCATATATATCTTGTCAACCCTGGAATTTCTAAAGTTTTCGAAAAAAATTAGGTATATTTTTAAGAATTATTGAAGTCAATGCAAATGAAAAATCTATGTTTTCTGATTTTTTATGATTTTTTCTTATGTTCGATATGCCAGAAAAGGGAATTTTAAGGATTTTTGAAAAATAAGTCAAGTTTCAACAGCTATAACTTTTTTTAACCGATTTTCAGTTTTTTTAATTTGCTTGCACAAAGTAGCTCAAAATTATTTTAAGTTAATTTCTTGTTTGGTTTTTCAAAATTTGTATTTTGGGAATTTTTTTCGTAAAAATACTCAAACTCGAAATTTTCGAAAAAGACATACTTTTTTTCTGATTTTTCTAAAAAAGTTTATCACTGCAATTTTAGTTTAAATTGATTTTGATTATATTGGGGGTTGGAATTAATTTTAAAGGTTTTTTTTCGGTTTTTGAGCATTTATTTAGAAACAACGGTACAATGTATATTATTCAAAGTATTGTCCATCGTTAGCTACAACATTTTCCCATCTTTCTGGCAGCATATGGACTCCGCGCCGGAAGAACGACTCGTCTTTTGAGGCAATCCACGAATCGACCCATTTTTTGGTATCCTCGTAAGAAGTGAAGCGCTGCTCAGCCAAGCCATGCGTCATCGATCTGAATAGGTGGTAGTCGGAAGGGGCTATGTCTGGGCTATAAGGCGGGTGGGGTAGCACATCCCAATTCAGCGCCTCCAACGTTTCCTTGACGGTTCTTGCAACATGTGGCCGTACGTTGTCATGTTGAAAAACTACTTTTTCGTGTCTTTTGCCATATTCCGGCCGTTTAACCTTTAATGCTCGGCTCAATTGCATCAATTGTTGTTGGTAGCGTTCCCCAGTGATGGTTTCGTTAGGTTTTAGCAGCTCATAGTACACGACACCCTCCTGATCCAACCAAAAACACAGCATAAGCTTGGCGCCATGAATATTCGGCTTGGCCGTCGATGTTGATGCATGGCCGGGTGGTCCCCACGATTTTTTTCGCTTAGGATTATCGTAATGGATTCACTTTTTATCGCCAGTGACAATACGATGCAAAAAACTCTTCCTTTTATGCCGTTGAAGCAGTTGTTCGCACATGCAAAATCGCCGTTCAACGTCTCTCGGCTTCAACTCGTACGGCACCCAATTTCCTTGCTTTTGAATCATTCCCATGGCCTTCAGGCGTTTGCCGACCGTTGATAAGTCGACTCCCAATGATTCTGACAATTCTTGAAGGGTTTGACACGGGTCTTCATCGAGCAAAGCCTCCAATTCCTCATCTTCAAACTTTTTCGGCTGGCCCGGACGCTCTTTGTCTTCCGTATCAAAATTACCACTTTTAAACCGACGGAACCAGTACTCACAAGTAGAAATCGATGGAGCATAGTCCCCGTAAGCCTCAGTAAGCGTGCGTTGAGCTTCAACCGCTTTTTTCTTCAAATGGAAGCACAAAAGTAAACCTTCCCGCAAATTGCGTTTTGTTGGAACGAAAGTCGACATGTTCACAGAGAAAAAAATATATGTTATTTACACTTCAGTGGAATGACACATACTACAAAATGAAGCTTAGACAATGTGCTTTGAAATGAATATAGTCACAGGTGTGCCCGATGCGATCTATTGATAGTTACGCCATCTCTTAGAAAACCTTTAAAACTAATTCCAACCCACAATATATGTTTTAATAAAACGTGTCTGAGCAAAAATCTGAGGGATGTTAAGACTTTTTATTTAAGACTGCTACGGAACACCGTGACTAGTCTACAAATTCAGGAAAATTTTTTTACCCAGAGACCTGAAATACTTTTCCAAAAGAGCTTTTTTCTCTGATTCTATGTCTATACTCAGTCACTCCCCTAATAGGCCGAATTTTTGAGATACAGGGTGATTTGTATTTTTTAGACTTTGATCTAGTTTTTGCATTCTAGAAACTAAACTGTTTCATATAAAGCAATCATTTGTATGTCATCTAATTGATAATTAACTCAGCTTTCCAATACTGTATTAACCATTCCTATGTGCTGTGTTTTCTCTGAGATATTCAAGTCTAAATTTAAAATTTTAAGTTTTTGCTTAAAAATTTTGAGCTTTGACCGTCTTTTTCATTATGTATTAAGCTTTTTTTCATAGATGTTTTAATATGATAATTTTTTTTATTTAATTTCTTTCATTAATATGCTAATAACAATATGACAAAGATAGGAAAAAAAGAAAATTGAAAAAAATTAAAACAATTTTTAAATCCATTTTTAATCAATTTATTTTACATTTTGTTTGTTAAAAAGCAAATTCTTAATATGAACTTAAAAAATTTGTTTATTTTTCAAACAAAATGTTCTTTGGGGTTCCATATAAATTCATTGCGAAACTTGGATTTAAAATTATGTTTTAATTTTTTTTTTAATTTTTTCCTCACTCTGTCAAATTTCTATTATGACAATAATGAAGGAAATTAATAAAAAAAATTATCAAAATAAAAAATCTTTGAAAACCTGCTTAAAACATTATGGAAAAGACGGTCAAATTTCAAAATTTTTAACCAAAAACTTAAAATTTGAACTTTAGACTTAAATATCTCAAAGAAGAAACATGACATACAAATGTTTAATACAATATTGGATGGTTTATTTAATTATCTGTCAGATGACACACAAATGATTGCTTTTTATAAAACACTTTAGTTTCTAAAATAGAAAAACTAGATCAAAGTCTAAAAAATGCAAATGATCCTGTATTTCAAAAATTCGGCCTATAAGGAGAAAACTGACTATAGACGTAGAATCAGTGTTAAAAGCTCTTCTAGAAAAGTATTTCAGGTCTCTGAAAAAAAAACTTTGTAGACTACTATTATCTTTAAAGTAATACCATTAGCTGATCAATGGTCTAATGTCTCATCAGAAAGGTTGTTCCCATTTAATTACAAATATAACCCGCTGATGAGAAGCACCGTTGAGAAGTAGTTGTTGGAAAATCGTAGGCAATCTGTAAATTTCGGCCACGATTGCCTCTACCACAAAACAGATTAATTTCCTAAGTCAGAATATCTGTCAATTTTGAATACTGGTGTCGCAGGTTCTTCTAAAACTTTCAAACCTCAACCGAGGAAAAAGCCTCTTCACTTTTAAGCCTTTATAAAGTTTTTTTTCTAATATTATATTTTAAATGTGGTTACGTTGCAGCTGTACGGTTCATTGAATTTAGTTAACTTGAATTTAGCACTTGTAAGGAAGTTCAGTACTGCAGGATATATTGTTCTGCGTTGCTCGTTCTTTTAAGCAATGCATCTTAAAGGGGTTGAATCCAAAAATGATTTATGCTATCTAGCTCTTGTCACATAAGTTGCGCAGCTTTGTCTGCTTGGTTCAAATTTATTTTTTTTGTAATTGCAAATCCCCGGATCCCGAAAAGAAAATCCCGGGACTTAAAGTTGCTTAAATCGTCCGCTTTTCGGGATCCCGGGACTGACTTTCCTAATACGTATACATTGCTTGTAAAGCTCTTCGCTCGCTAGCCAGATATGGTTGACACTGGTTTAAGTACATCATACAGCCAGCATAAATAATCGTGACAAAAAGTCACACGAACAAACTCTAATAGCCTTATTTTGTATTACTAACGAAGCATTCAACGAACGATGGCTATGCGAACGATGTTGAATTCAAGCGGAAATATGTATTTCGAACGAAGCTTATCGTTGGCTGATTCGTCAAGCTTTTGCATGATATGTACACTCAAACTGTTATACACAAGCAGTTGCCAAATGTGGCACTGCCATATCAAACACTAGGGAAGTTTTCTGTATTTTGTCTACTTACTTCAAAGATGTTTTTAATATGTTGCTTCGTTTCTTATATGTTGGCAGTGCTTTTTGGTTCTGTCCGGTTTATGTATTCAATAAATAAACATTGAGCAATTATGTGGTTTGTGGACTTGCTTTTCATTATTATTGTTTTCAGTGATTTGTTTGCTTTTGACATAACAATATAAAATGTATGCAGCTATTGCAGTTTTTATTTTTATTTTATGTATTTCAAGTGCTTCACAGCCTTCAAACACTGAATATATTTATATACTTCATAATTTATTTACCTTTAGGTTCAGAATTTTTAATTTTTTAACCATTCTTTTAAAGTTTGCAACCACAACGATAGCATAAAAGTGTTCGTTTGATTTTGACGTTTGGATTCGTGGTTTCAGTGCTCGTTAGAAATACATATTGCAAATATGTAACTGTACTACGGCATCGTTCGTTGGCTGATCAGCTGTTACCGTTGTTTGATTCTGTTCGAATTACAAATTTCAAAAACACGAACGAACACTGTTTTGAACGAAACGATTAATCGGATAGGAATACAAAATGAAGCCATTAGTTTGTTTATAAAGTGAACATCGGGGCGTATGAGTGACATTTATTGTTGTGTGATCTATTTTATAAATTGGAGAATAATATTAATTTTGAAGATTGTTTTTGTGTCAAAAAGTTTAAACATCAAATGCGAATATTATCAGATCAGCAGATTGATGTATAAAATAATGAAAAAACTTTATTGTTTAATAATTAATAAATAAATATCTGGACAAATTTATTAAATACAAAACAATTTTAACTTTTCAGACTTTCAACTTTGTGTTGGGAAGTATCGCTGTAAATTTGTTGTGAATCGCACATTTTGAAATCGCCAGAGAATGTCCTCGCAGAGAAATTATTCCACAACTTAGAATGAAAAAACAATACCGACCAGCGTTAATTTTATCATTTATGAAACAATTACTTTTCTTTATCTTTTTTAGCTCTTATTTTTCTGTATTTTACTTATAATGTTTTAATCGATTAATTTTCATATAAATTGTTCAATTAGTTTTATATTTTAAAAGCAATACCCAGAAGAACTACAAATAAACATTTTCTCTTTATTATTTAAATAATGGCATAGATAAATATTTGTAAAAATGTATAAAATTCTTAAGCTTAAACACAAAATATTAATTATTCATTCAAATTTATAACAATACGCATATTCAAATGAATAATTCAATCATCAAAACATTTTGATTGACTGAAACATCTTCTATCGACTGAAAACGGGTACCTCGAAGAGGTAATTTGAGTTTTTGAAAAAGAAAAAACCAGCAGGAGTCTGATTTATCAGGTGCATATGATTTGTTAATTTTTTAGTTTGAAATTCGTTAACAATGACAGCGGTGTGAAAAGAAAATTTAGGTCTTTCAGAACAAGTCGAGATGCAAGGCGTTTTATGTCCAAACAATCGTATACAATAGTCTGAATTAATTTGTGAGATACAAAAACCTAAATAACAGTCTCGACCGCTTTTGACTGCAATGTAGCTTTCAAAATTTGTGACAAATTCTTTGATCTATATTTTTATTCATTGTTAAAATCGCAAAACATACTTGAAATTGACTAACAAAATCGAGCACTGTAAACAAATTTAATGACAGATCGCGATAAGTCTTCACGTCAGGATATAGCTTCTTTGGTCTTTTTAAATTATAATTTCCCGATAGTTTCTCGCCTCTACATAAATTCTTTATATAAAGCTTGACTCAAGGCTTATTTAGGAGAAATTGTTACCTGAGTCATGCTAGAAATAATTTTACTGACAGTTAATTATTTAGTACTTTTAGTAATACTGGCTTAGTATATTGTATCAATATATTTAAAAGAATACAGAAATGATTTATTTAATATTTAACATATTAACATGACTTCCTCTGTGTGTCAAGCACACAGTTATCAAATGATATAAAATATAAGGGAACTGTCAAACTTGATTTAAGATCATGAAAATATTACTATCCACAATTTGTTATTTAATATTTTTAAATTTTCCATTTCAGACTACTATGTAATACGCTTTTGTGTTTTATTTCTCTTCCAAAATTCAATTAAGCAACATTACTTTATGGCTTATTTTGCTTCACTGTTTATAACCTGTCGCCACACATTCATTCGTTTAACCAAATTCAATTAACAAACGTCAAAACGACCAACTCTTAGCATCTTCCAGCACCACACATTTTGTACCTACACTTTTTGATGCACTTTATATATTAATATATGCGGAGTAAATATTGTTTACCACTATGGTGCTGCACGTGTTCCCGCACTTGGTCAGTCCATAAACTGGAGCGTAAGCATACCGATAGGAATAAATACCAAGGCTCGACCCACTCCGAACTACGATAGCCACACCACATAGATGCAAGCAATGAGCACGGTCAAAATGGCCAACCGATGCAGACAGCTAGCCGAGCCACCAGCTCAACCTGCACTCATTGGACACCATTTCGTTATGTCCCTCGGCTGCGATTTTAATTGGGAAAATCCGATTTTCATGCTGACATTATACTAATTGCCACTGCTTTAGTGTAGTGTGTGTATTTATATTTGTGTGTGTGTGGACATACATACATGCTTGCTTAACCTCCGTTGTTCGATGTTAGGATTTTCAGTTTGATTTGCCGTGTTTCTACAGATTTCGTTACGTTTATTTCCAATCGTTTTTGGATTTATTTATCAATTAGTTGGATTAAAACCAAAACGTTGCCTTGGTTTCATGCATGTCCTTGCGCTGTGCAGTCAGCTTGGTTTGTTTGTTTGCCTACTTGCATTGGTTATAGTCGAATAATTATTTTTCTATTTCACTTGAAACATGATGAACAAATGCAATCAGATATATACGTATTTAACAACGTATAAATAAATCTGTTAGTACGAACATTTTAAAAAATAATAGGGCTTTTATATGTACCTGCAAGGAATCATGTAAAGATTTTTATTAGTGTTTTTTCACAGAGGTGCATTATATTTTATTTTCTACACCATTAAGTTTGGTTTGCAATTGATCTCATTTAATATTGATGGTTACTGAAATTTCGTTAGTTACTTTATCCAGTTAAAGCTTATATCCTTCTTAGCTTTAACTTTGTTAATCATTATCTCTGAAAGTAATTTAATAAAATTTCATAAAAAATTAAGTTCCTACAGACATTGTGTCATAAAATTGTTTTTAATGTCATCCTTGAAAATTTGATTTTTAGCTTTGATCTGAGAAATCAAATTTATAAAGTAGGTGCAGTTATTTTGCTTTAATATACCCTCGAGAAAATTATAAACTGGCAAACAGCGATCGAAAAAAGCAAAAAGCTTAATGGCCAAAATTTGGGTCGATGCAGGGCCAAACACGATTTTAGTTATATAAAACATAAGAACGATTATATCATTAATTTTGCGTGATCGCTTATGCAAAGACATGTCGAAAGAAAATCAATACAGATATCACTTCAATCAAATTAATGCATTTTGTTGTACTTGATATTTTTGTAACTTTTCTAGTTTGTAGACAATGATAAAAAAATATCTAAAAAATGTTTTATAAAATGTTTGAATTGTTTTATTTCAGCTACGATCCATTATGGTATTTCTCTAATAAAATTTTTACGTCATAATTTCTTTTATTTTTCATCGTTTGTTGCTGGACTTAAAAAATAGTAATAATGTAATAAAATCTAAAATATAAAATGCAATGCAAAAAAAAGACACAGTTTCGATAGTATCGGAAGTGTGGACGTAGAATTTTTAGTTTGATATATATGTTGATAAGATATATTTGATATATATGTTGTTCTTGCAATTTTTATGTTAGTTAAAAAAGAAAATACTATTTAATCTGTTTAATAAATTGAAATAAATATTTCGGCAGTAAAGAACTTCTATATACAGTACAGTCTCGCCAATCCAGACACATATAGTTTCGGCGTGTGTCCGTATTACTGGAAGTGTCCGGAATTCACAAAACTGAACAATTATTGAAGGAATTATATGTAAAATGTATATTTCAGCTTTATTCGTTTAATCGCTTTTATTACTCCTGGAAGGCCATTCTTCGTCGAATCGACGAAGCACTAGTATTATATTTATTGTATTATTGTTGTGTCTAATCGTCGCATGTTTCCAATTTGTCTTACAATGTTAGTTGTTGTTATGCTTTAATTAAAACGCATCATTGTTTAAAAAAAAAAATATCTTAAAATAGGAGATTTGCGTGCTGTTTTAACATCTGTAAAATAAGCATGACCATCCAGGGTTAAAACAGTTTTGTAGAGAAATTAAAGGAACATAAGTCATAAATAATAATAAATTAACATTGTTTCACAAAAATACTTTACATAAATGTACATACACATGTAATTATGAAATAATATAATATACAAAGCACCGTTACCATACGCACTACAATAATACACTGATTCGGATTGAAAAAAGGGTCGAATTGTAAACCAAACATGCTTGAATTTTTTTTCTGTCTGAACTAAAGCGTTACGGTATTAAAGATGTCCGAAGTATAGATATGTCCCTATTAGACATCTGAAAGAATTCATCCGAACGCATCTTTTAAACATTTGCTCGAAACACATATACTTATTTATTAAAAGAATGTGAAAATAATTTATACAAACCTTAAAAAGAATAAAAATACATTTTTTAAACTTCAATGCTTTTAAAAGAAAGTGAATAAAATAATCTAAAAATAAAGCAGACTTTTTTAGACATGATTTTTGAGCTTGATCTTCTTATCTATTTCGAGCAGTACAGCAAAATCTACTTGGTGTGCTTGCTATGTTTTGAAAAGACAAAGTAGTCTGCATGAAAAATAGCTGTGCACCTAACCCAAAGTTGTGAACAGACTCTGTTAAGATCCAACCGGATGTTGTACACTACTCACTTCAGCCTGTGTTAGATTTGAAAGTACTGTACACAAGTTTGAAAGATACTATAAAATGTGGTACAGTACGAAAGTGTGCACTTTGCTGCAGGCAAATCAAATGTATTCATGCAGATGTCTAGTCCGTATTACTGGCAGGTCAGGTATAGCGAGTGTCGGGATAAGTGAGACTATACTGTATTTTAAATTTAATTGAAAATTTAAATTTTACCAAAATATATTTTTAATATTTACTATTCACTATTTTAATTCAATAAATAGTGGCGGCCGTGGCACAGTGGGTAGAGTGTGTGGCCCATACGCCAGAGAACCCTGGTTCGAATTCCACCTGACACAGAAAGTTTTTTCAATTGAACTAATTTTTCCGTTCGGCCGTCACCTCTCTGTGAGTAAAAGCTGCCATGAAAAGCTTCTTGAGAACATAAGCCGTTCGGAGTCGGCATAAAACATGTAATTCCAGCTCTCGATCATTTGTGTTTAAACATTTTACAACACACATAACACAATTGATCACAAGAAGCTCGGTCAAAGTCCTTTCAAGGGCTGAAATGGCCATTTCGTTTTTGTTTTTTTTTTTATTGCATTAATCTTGCTAAAGATTAACAAAAACAATAGCAAACTACAAAAACGATAGCAATATTTATATGCAAATATCTCATACATACTTATTAATAACAACAACACAAGCAGGTACTAAAAAATATTTGCAAAATGATTCTTGATTTATGTAATTATAATGGTTAATATGTAGTAGAGCTGCGTTTTTAGAATATTATATGCAAGAATTTTTAAACGTATGCATTGCTTGTAAAGCTCTGAGAAATTCGCAAAACGATTCTATTCAACAGACAACACGATGTTGTGCTCGAGATTTCGACACGAACTAAATCAACAAGCATAAGAACGTCAGCTGTAACTGAAACATCAATGGTTTTCTCATACTAAAATGTGAATTTTTCTTCTTTTCTTTTGCTATCTTGTGGCTTTATTAAAGAAGTGGCAAAATCCCAAGTTAGATATTCCTTTTATTGACAATATAATTTATATTTTGGCATACATTTTATCTTTGTACGATGAATATTAAAGGCTTATGTATACCCTAAAGTGTCCCCCAAAAACGTTAGCATGACCTTGAAAAAATATGTGAAAATACCCACATACAAACCGCGCTGTAAGACGTAATTCTACGTCAAAAGTGAATTTTTATATAAAAATGCATGATTTTTTAAAAAAAAAATATTTAAGGAATGCTCTAATTCCCTCTAATTCCCCATTGTTTGATTTTGCTTAAAAATAGAAAAAAGGTTTAGGACACAACAAAAAAATATCTGTCGTTTCTAAATTTCGATTAGATATGTATTTTAGCCTATGTATTCAATAAATTGCACCCCGCCTGTGGGTAGACCTAGATCATCAGTTAGAAATAAATATGTCACATTAGGAGAATGAATAAAATACTTTATTAAATAAAAAGTAATATCTATTATATATTAATACGCAAACAAAAAGTTTGTGATCCCTTTTTACCTGTGTTATCTTGAACATATCAACATAAAACTTATATTGATGGAAAGGTATTTTCGAGTAGATGTGCACAATATAATTTTGATTCAAAAATATTGTCATTAAAATAGGTAAAACTAAGCAAATGTAAAACCCTTTGTTCCCAATGGGAGAATGAGAAACCAACAACAAATACATAGTGGACCGAGCTCTTTAAACATCATTGCTGTAGCATAAACGAGCAAGAGTAGAATGCGAGAGAATCGCACATACTTCAAAAGAGCTGTGCATCCCCAGAAAGAAATTTCCATTCCAGTAGGCATTGACAGGTATTCAAAGAGCTACTAGCAGGCCTTGAAATGGATTTCGGAGACCTACCCTACTCTTAGCCAAGCCCATGTACTTTTTTATATGAAATGGCCAAATTTTCCATGCCTTCCGCCCTCCCTGCTTTAAAGAGGCCTGCTATAAGCTCTCCTTTAGAATGGCTTAAAAAAGGGGTTAACCAAAATAATTAAAAAAATATTTTTTTTTATTTCTTTTTATGTATACCTACCAATATATTCTGTAATTTTATTTTATTTTATTTTACATATTTTTGTTAGATAAGAATATTTCTAAGTTATGACGTTGATTACACGGTACAACACGAAAAAAACCCCGATCACTTCCTATATGGTTTCTTGTATTTTCGTGTACGCTGATCACGAATATGCAAAAAGTTTTTTCGGGTCACCTCTAGTTTGGTCTCCAAAGGACTTTAATGTTTTAAGGTGTACCTGCCTTTGAACAAATTTTTAATATAGTAAATTTTTTTTTTTTTTCAACAAATTTGATATCAAATTAAAGAGAAAATATTAAGCAACATAACAAAAATATAAAATAATTTGATTTTTTAAAAAGGATATGGAAAAAGTCCTTTTTGTTGAAAAATTCCTTATATCCTTGAAGTTTTTATGCCAATTTAAGCCAAAAAAATCTAGTAACGAACTTACCATTTTAACTATGTGTATGTTAAATTTCATTGAAATTGCATCATTGGTTTGCTTTTTATAGTATTTTAATTTAGTGCACTCATAATTCTGTGCACCGCATAAAATAACTTTGGGTAATGCAAAAAAAAAAAATTGGCAGTTACCATAGATAAATAAATTTCAATCGGTGTCATTCGTCAAACAAAATTTTTCGTGCTATTAAAAAATACAATATAATATACATTAGTATAAACTTTACATAAAATGCAGTTTCAAAGTTTCAAACATAAAACTTCTCCGAATTGTTTTTGCTACATATGTGGTGAATTTACCGTGCTTAAACAAAGAAAACCTATTACTGCAACATTGCGTTCAATTTATTTAAAGTACTTTCGATTTGAAATTTTTTCTGGTGAAAATGTGTCTTATGTTCCAAATATATGTTGCGATCTGTGCTACAGAAATATGCTAGGCTGGTGTAATGGCAAACGAGATAGCTTGCCATTCGGTATTCCCATGTTATGGGCACCTCAGTTGGAACATGATGAGCAAAATTGTTACTTTTGTGTTACTGAAATAAGTGGTTATAATTTGAAGACGAAGGCAATAATAAACTACCCAAATTTGGACTCTGCGATTCGACCTAGGCCACATAATGAGACAACACCAGTGCCAAGTCGCGTATTAAATATACCGCAGTCGAATTTGCATGTTTCAGAAAGTGCAGCATTTTCATCGATATGTTGTAACGATCCAACATATTATGAGCCATCTAATAATGCGGATTGTTCCCATATTGTATTTAATAATGAGACGTTTGACCATTTCGTCAGAGTTATGGGTCTAAGCAAAACAAAAACAGAAGTTGCAGCATCAATACTACGCGATCACAACTTGTTAGATTCCAATGTGCACGTTTCAGCAGCTCGTCATCGATCCCATGATTTGCAATCATACTTTATACTATCGGATTTAATTGCTTACTGCATCGATATTGAAGGACTTATGGAGGCTCTTAACATAAAATATGACAAAACTGAGTGGTATATATTTATTGATTCATCCAAATTAAGCCTGAAGATAGCACTTATTAATAAAGGAAAAAATCTCCCAACGATTCCAATTGCATATTCCGTGAAATTAAAGGAAGACTACGCATCGATGAAGTTGATTGTACAAAAGATAAAATACAATGAACATAATTGGCTGATTTCCGGAAATTTCAAAGTGATTGGCCTGCTCTTGGGATTGCAAACAGGATTCACAAAGTTTAATTGCTTTCTTTGCGAATGGAACAGTCGACAAAGGGAAATGCATTACACAGACTGTAAATGGCGACAACGACATGTCAATGTGATCGGTGAAAAGAACATTATGCATGAAGCTTTAGTTCCAAGGGAGAACATTGTTATTCCCTCGCTTCACCTTGAGTTAGGTGCTGCTAAGAACCTTATTAAGGCGATGGATAAAGATGGTGCAGGGTTTAAATACCTTAAAAATAAATTTCATTGGATAAGTGATGCTAAAATAAAAGAGGGTAAAAAATGCTTCAAAATATTTCTTGTTTCATAATATTTATTTCGATTCTTCAATTTCTTTTAAGGAATTTTAATTGGTCCCAATATTAGAACCATATTAAAGGATCCAATTTTTATGAGCAACTTGAACGATATTGAAAAAAACGCATGGATGAGCTTTAAAGCTGTAAAAGAAAACTTATTAGGTAATCATAGGGCAGAGAACTTTAAGGACTTAGTTAAGGAAATGATTTCTGCTTTCAAGGAAATGAAAGTTCGTATGTCTTTGAAAATCCATATGTTTCACAACCACCTCGATTTTTTTCCACCAAATATGGGAGCATTATCTGATCAACATGGAGAGAAGTTCCACCAAGAAATGCTACAGATGGAGAATCGTTACAAAGGAAAAGATTTAATTTCAATGATTGCAGAATATTGTTGGAGTGTCAAACAAGATGACTTAGAAAACTCATACAGCCGTCATCCAAAAAAACAAAAACAAATTAATTAAACTAAATGTTATATGATAATAAAAAATTTAAGTATTTATATGTGAAAATAATGAAATACGACTATGTTAAACAATATATAAATATTGATGGTGTTTCACTTTCCTACAGTGGTACGTGTGGGGGTATAAAAATTAACAAGTCAGAAATTTGTATGATAAATAATATTCGAAACCCTTAAAAATATGTTAAAAAGCAAACCAATGATGCGATTTCAATGAAATTTTACACACTCATAGTTAAAAGGGTAGGTTTGTTACTAAATTTTTTTGGCTTAAATTGGCATAATAACTTCAAGGATATAAGGAATTTTCAAACAAAAAGGACTTTTTTCATATCCTTTTTCAAAAAATCAAATAATTTTATATTTTTGTTATGTTGTTCAATATTTTCTCTTTATTTTGATACTAAATTTATTGAAAAAAAATTTAATTTACTATATTAAAAAAATTTTCAAAGGCAGATACTTCTCGAAACTTCAAAGTCCTTTGGAGACTAAACTAGAGGTGACCCGAAAATTATTTTTGCATATTCGTGATCAGCGTACACAAAAATATAAGAAACCATATCGGTAGTGCTCGGGGTTTTCAAAAAGTGCCAAATTGTTGTACAGTGTTATTGTTCGATATTTTTGAATGCATATATATTTTAACTTTTAACGAAAAAGTAACCCTGAAATATAAGCAGAACCAGTTTTTGTAGGAAAAATATAAGTGTTGTACTCAGTGATGCCACTAGTAGGGAAAAGAGGCTACATGTAGAGAAATTCATCCTTAGTTTTGAGATGTAGGGGAAAAAGGACAGATTTCCAATATATGCTCATATGTAGGGAATTTTTAAAATTTTAAATTTCTCTCTATATTTCTCAAAAAATGTGTATTTATATTCGCATATAATTTCTTTAATTGAGTTGAAATTCTTTCAGTGTGAAAAACCTGAGCAAGTTAAGTCTTCATATATGCTTAAACATACCCACTGACAATTTCTTTAATTGAGTTGAAATTCTTTCAGTGTGAAAAACCTGAGCAAGTTAAGTCTTCATATATGCTTAAACAGACCCACTAGTAACGAACTTACCATTTTAACTATGTGTATGTTAAATTTCATTGAAATTGCATCATTGGTTTGCTTTTTATAGTATTTTAATTTAGTGCACTCATAATTCTGTGCACCGCATAAAATAACTTTGGGTAATGCAAAAAAAAAAAATTGGCAGTTACCATAGATAAATAAATTTCAATCGGTGTCATTCGTCAAACAAAATTTTTCGTGCTATTAAAAAATACAATATAATATACATTAGTATAAACTTTACATAAAATGCAGTTTCAAAGTTTCAAACATAAAACTTCTCCGAATTGTTTTTGCTACATATGTGGTGAATTTACCGTGCTTAAACAAAGAAAACCTATTACTGCAACATTGCGTTCAATTTATTTAAAGTACTTTCGATTTGAAATTTTTTCTGGTGAAAATGTGTCTTATGTTCCAAATATATGTTGCGATCTGTGCTACAGAAATATGCTAGGCTGGTGTAATGGCAAACGAGATAGCTTGCCATTCGGTATTCCCATGTTATGGGCACCTCAGTTGGAACATGATGAGCAAAATTGTTACTTTTGTGTTACTGAAATAAGTGGTTATAATTTGAAGACGAAGGCAATAATAAACTACCCAAATTTGGACTCTGCGATTCGACCTAGGCCACATAATGAGACAACACCAGTGCCAAGTCGCGTATTAAATATACCGCAGTCGAATTTGCATGTTTCAGAAAGTGCAGCATTTTCATCGATATGTTGTAACGATCCAACATATTATGAGCCATCTAATAATGCGGATTGTTCCCATATTGTATTTAATAATGAGACGTTTGACCATTTCGTCAGAGTTATGGGTCTAAGCAAAACAAAAACAGAAGTTGCAGCATCAATACTACGCGATCACAACTTGTTAGATTCCAATGTGCACGTTTCAGCAGCTCGTCATCGATCCCATGATTTGCAATCATACTTTATACTATCGGATTTAATTGCTTACTGCATCGATATTGAAGGACTTATGGAGGCTCTTAACATAAAATATGACAAAACTGAGTGGTATATATTTATTGATTCATCCAAATTAAGCCTGAAGATAGCACTTATTAATAAAGGAAAAAATCTCCCAACGATTCCAATTGCATATTCCGTGAAATTAAAGGAAGACTACGCATCGATGAAGTTGATTGTACAAAAGATAAAATACAATGAACATAATTGGCTGATTTCCGGAAATTTCAAAGTGATTGGCCTGCTCTTGGGATTGCAAACAGGATTCACAAAGTTTAATTGCTTTCTTTGCGAATGGAACAGTCGACAAAGGGAAATGCATTACACAGACTGTAAATGGCGACAACGACATGTCAATGTGATCGGTGAAAAGAACATTATGCATGAAGCTTTAGTTCCAAGGGAGAACATTGTTATTCCCTCGCTTCACCTTGAGTTAGGTGCTGCTAAGAACCTTATTAAGGCGATGGATAAAGATGGTGCAGGGTTTAAATACCTTAAAAATAAATTTCATTGGATAAGTGATGCTAAAATAAAAGAGGGTAAAAAATGCTTCAAAATATTTCTTGTTTCATAATATTTATTTCGATTCTTCAATTTCTTTTAAGGAATTTTAATTGGTCCCAATATTAGAACCATATTAAAGGATCCAATTTTTATGAGCAACTTGAACGATATTGAAAAAAACGCATGGATGAGCTTTAAAGCTGTAAAAGAAAACTTATTAGGTAATCATAGGGCAGAGAACTTTAAGGACTTAGTTAAGGAAATGATTTCTGCTTTCAAGGAAATGAAAGTTCGTATGTCTTTGAAAATCCATATGTTTCACAACCACCTCGATTTTTTTCCACCAAATATGGGAGCATTATCTGATCAACATGGAGAGAAGTTCCACCAAGAAATGCTACAGATGGAGAATCGTTACAAAGGAAAAGATTTAATTTCAATGATTGCAGAATATTGTTGGAGTGTCAAACAAGATGACTTAGAAAACTCATACAGCCGTCATCCAAAAAAACAAAAACAAATTAATTAAACTAAATGTTATATGATAATAAAAAATTTAAGTATTTATATGTGAAAATAATGAAATACGACTATGTTAAACAATATATAAATATTGATGGTGTTTCACTTTCCTACAGTGGTACGTGTGGGGGTATAAAAATTAACAAGTCAGAAATTTGTATGATAAATAATATTCGAAACCCTTAAAAATATGTTAAAAAGCAAACCAATGATGCGATTTCAATGAAATTTTACACACTCATAGTTAAAAGGGTAGGTTTGTTACTAAATTTTTTTGGCTTAAATTGGCATAATAACTTCAAGGATATAAGGAATTTTCAAACAAAAAGGACTTTTTTCATATCCTTTTTCAAAAAATCAAATAATTTTATATTTTTGTTATGTTGTTCAATATTTTCTCTTTATTTTGATACTAAATTTATTGAAAAAAAATTTAATTTACTATATTAAAAAAATTTTCAAAGGCAGATACTTCTCGAAACTTCAAAGTCCTTTGGAGACTAAACTAGAGGTGACCCGAAAATTATTTTTGCATATTCGTGATCAGCGTACACAAAAATATAAGAAACCATATCGGTAGTGCTCGGGGTTTTCAAAAAGTGCCAAATTGTTGTACAGTGTTATTGTTCGATATTTTTGAATGCATATATATTTTAACTTTTAACGAAAAAGTAACCCTGAAATATAAGCAGAACCAGTTTTTGTAGGAAAAATATAAGTGTTGTACTCAGTGATGCCACTAGTAGGGAAAAGAGGCTACATGTAGAGAAATTCATCCTTAGTTTTGAGATGTAGGGGAAAAAGGACAGATTTCCAATATATGCTCATATGTAGGGAATTTTTAAAATTTTAAATTTCTCTCTATATTTCTCAAAAAATGTGTATTTATATTCGCATATAATTTCTTTAATTGAGTTGAAATTCTTTCAGTGTGAAAAACCTGAGCAAGTTAAGTCTTCATATATGCTTAAACATACCCACTGACATAATCATTCAATGAGATATATCTCGGCCCTGAATGTCTCGAGCTACTGAATACGCTTCCAAAAATAGCTGCCGAACGAATCAGATTAGATTGCCTATCTTTTTATATCACTGCTCTGGAAGAAATTCAGCAAAGATTGCCGATACAAAACAAGACCTTTTTCAAAGATATGTGCTTTCTTGATCCCAAAATTGTACTGGGGGTCCATACTGAATTCAGCAGGCGTGAGATTGATTTTAAAAATATTTGTGAGAAATTTAAATGTAATATAAATGACGTGCTGGTTGAGTGGAGGTCTATTGAATTTCAATTTCTTGAACCTGAAAAGAAAGTTCTTAAGAACATGGGTATCGAAGAATTTTGGATAAAAATTGAGAATTTAAGGAATTTTAATAATGAAGCAATATTTACCAATTTATCCAAATTAGCCAAGCATTGTTTGATATTGCCTTATGCTAAAGCAGATGCTGAACGTATATTTTCTATTGTAACCGATGTTCGTACAAAAAAAAGGAATAAAATCAGTCACGATAACCTCACTTCAATTTGCATAATTCGGTCTTTTTTACAAGATGAAAAACAAGATTGCACTTCTTTTAAATGTAACGAAAGCCATTTCAGACAAATGAATTATAAAGATCTTTATGATCATCATTAAAAAAAAATGACTTTTACCTTTGAATAATTCTGTTGAATCAGCTTTAATCTAAACTAATTTATATGCGTATAACATATGCTTATATATTATGTTTTGGTATTTTTTTTATTTATGTTTAATACCATGATATGGATTTATCAATGTTAACTAGTCAACATATATTTATGTTATTTTTTATTGTTTTTTGTGTACAATTCAATTATATGGATTTATCGATGTTAACTAGTCTACATATACTTACGTTAATTTTTTATTGTTTTTTTGAGTACGTACAATACAATTTTATGGATTAATCGATGTGAAATATAATATTAAATAAACATTTTAAGGCATACGTACATGCTATTTTTTTGTTTGCAACAAACTTTTTGTGTTTCATTTAGATGTATGAAATAAATATGTAGGGAAACTTGTAGGGAAAAATTATGTTTGCATAGGGAAAAGTAGGGATTTTCATGAAATGCGGTAGGGATTTTTTCAAAAATTTAGTGGCATCACTGGTTGTACTGCCGTGGGTAGCGAAAAATTAGGAGTTCGTAGAAGCGGCGAGGATGTCATGTGTCTTACCGCCAAAACTAGCAGTAAATGCACGCTGCGCAAGTAATGTATGAAATCATGCAACAGATTATACAGTACTCGGGTTATTTTCTTCTGGGTCATTATTGTTGTTGGTGCTTTTTCTTAATTTCCCACTCAACAAAATAAATTTGCCACCGTGTCAGCGTCAAAAAACTGTTAAACTGCTGCTTACTTCATAAAGGGTGATTTTTTTGAGGTTATGATTTTCATGCATTAGTATTTGACAGATCACGTGGGATTTCAGACATGGTGTCAAAGAGAAAGATGCTCAGTATGCTTTGACATTTCATCATGAATAGACTTACTAACGAGCAACGCTTGCAAATCATTGAATTTTATTACCAAAATCAGTGTTCGGTTCGAAATGTGTTTCGCGCTTTACGTCCGATTTATGGTCTACATAATCGACCAAGTGAGCAAACAATTAATGCGATTGTGACCAAGTTTCGCACTCAGTTTACTTTATTGGACATTAAACCAACCACACGAATGCGTACAGTGCGTACAGAAGAGAATATTGCGTCTGTTTCTGAGAGTGTTGCTGAAGACCGTGAAATGTCGATTCGTCGCCGTTCGCAGCAATTGGGTTTGTGTTATTCGACCACATGGAAGGTTTTACGCAAAGATCTTGGTGTAAAACCGTATAAAATACAGCTCGTGCAAGAACTGAAGCCGAACGATCTGCCACAACGTCGAATTTTCAGTGAATGGGCCCTAGAAAAGTTGGCAGAAAATCCGCTTTTTTATCGACAAATTTTGTTCAGCGATGAGGCTCATTTCTGGTTGAATGGCTACGTAAATAAGCAAAATTGCCGCATTTGGAGTGAAGAGCAACCAGATGCCGTTCAAGAACTGGCCATGCATCCCGAAAAATGCACTGTTTGGTGTGGTTTGTACGCTGGTGGAATCATTGGACCGTATTTTTTCAAAGATGCTGTTGGACGCAACGTTACGGTGAATGGCGATCGCTATCGTTCGATGCTAACAAACTTTTTGTTGCCAAAAATGGAAGAACTGAACTTGGTTGACATGTGGTTTCAACAAGATGGCGCTACATGCCACACAGCTCGCGATTCTATGGCCATTTTGAGGGAAAACTTCGGAGAACAATTAATCTCAAGAAATGGACCGGTAAGTTGGCCACCAAGATCATGCGTTTTGACGCCTTTAGACTATTTTTTGTGGGGCTACGTCAAGTCTAAAGTCTACAGAAATAAGCCAGCAACTATTCCAGCTTTGGAAGACAACATTTCCGAAGAAATTCGGGCTATTCCGGCCGAAATGCTCGAAAAAGTTGCCCAAAATTGGACTTTCCGAATGGACCACCTAAGACGCAGTCGCGGTCAACATTTAAATGAAATTATCTTCAAAAAGTAAATGTCATGGACCAATCTAACGTTTCAAATAAAGAACCGATGAGATTTTGCAAATTTTATGCGTTTTTTTTAAAAAAAAAGTTATCAAGCTCTTAAAAAATCACCCTTTATAACACATGCAAAGACAATTATAATTGTTTATATTATTTATTTTGTTCAACACTTCTGTTCAGGCTAAGGGTTGGTGCGTTAAGCAAAAAAAAAAAAAAAAGAAAAACCGATTTTGATATGGCCACAGGCGATACTAGTAAAAGTAAATAGACATCTATTTAGAAGTATGAAAATTAAATAAACAAGACTTTGAAGTCGAATTGTAGAGGTTTAATTTGCACTTTGTGCAATACGCTTGGGTTTCTGACATACACCCCTGTAGCTTGCATATTTTTTGCCCCAATGACTCATGTTGTCATAGCGTACGTCATCTGTTGGATAGGGTGTCACAAAAGAACATTTTTTTTCGAATTCCATAGTTGCTCAACCTTTGTTTGAAAGCTTATGGGGTAAAGTATTTTTAAGCTTTTTTCAAATTTTTCGGAATAGGTTTAGAGGTCGCGTTAATCAGATTTTTCCTTAAAATCAGTTTTTTCGGAGATATTTGTGAATTTCAAGCATAAGTTAGGCAATAACAGACATTTTATAAGTCTTTGATTCATCATTTCGAAAAACAAATATCCGAACTTTACTTTAATGTACATATATCAGAAGTTTTATTTTTTATTATATTATTATTTTATTTATTTTTACACTTGTTAGTACAATAAAATATAGTAAAATCTTTTACAGTACAACGAATATTAAACATAATCAACAATTGGTATTTATATAAAAAAGATAAAAAGCATACAAAATATCTAGTTGGAACTAGTAATGGTATAATAAGTTTTTATGAATGAATTTGATTTAGGTTCGATTGAGTTTGAATGTAAGCACATACATAAAAAATAAAGAAAATATAAGTTAACGCAAAATAAAACAATAAAGTAATAAGCGTAGTAAGATAAGCCGTGGCGAATCTGCATACGGGCTGAAAGGGCTTTAGCTCCCCCTTAGAGAATTTGTTGTATTGGAAAATAATGAAAATAAGCCTTAAAAGTTGTTTCAGGTACCCACCCCCCTCCCCTCCTTGGGCAACAAAACTGATAAATTCAGTCGCAGCTAAAACAGTACAAAAAAGACGTAAGGCTTTCACCTTTTAAGCCCATAACACACAGAAGGCATGCATGCATCAAAGCACCGGACGTTCCTGTTAAACACACGTAAGCTTACACATTCCAACATTTTTGAACACATAATTTTAGGACTCAATTCTGACAATTGCACGTGAAAGTAGGCCCAAAATGAAGAACTTCTGCATCATTCGTTTTGTCTTCTTGCCTGCCAAAATATTTTTAATATCTATTTGAAGTTAGTAACTATAGTATAGGGGAATTTTTCACGTTTTAGGCTCTTTTGTTTGACATAACTCGAGAACCACTAGTCCGATTTAGCTGAAACAAATTTAGAAAAATTAAAAATTACAATTCCTCTAACCTGTTGTTATACCGTTTTCCTATGTGTGCAACACTTTCGAAGTTAAAAATGAATGTATGAAGGGAAAAAAGTATTTTTTGACTAAAAATGAATTTTTTTTTTTTAAAAATTCATAAAAAATCAAAAATTGAAAAAAGTGTCAAATCTAATTACTTTCACGTCAAGTCACATAACCTATGAGCAAAATAAGGCATAGATCCTGAAAATCGATGCACGCGTTTCTCATTTATTCACAATTAAGTAAATGTATAAATAAATCCACGTAACCTGTGAGTAAAGTGAGACATTTTTTGAGAAAATCGATGAATAAATTTATTTCAATTCCAATAATGTTATGAATGAATATACACAAAACTTAAAATTAAAAATTCTGATTTGTATTGCAGCTATTCTTACACAGAAAATATGGAATTTATGGAATCTATGCATAAAAACAAAACTTATAACATTTTCAATTATAATTATAATTATTGTCAATATCCATTCTCGTTGAAGTTGACGCTTGTGGTTCTGATGATCTTCTTTTCTTCGTAGGTTGTTAATATTCGTGGTCTGAGTTTGCGTCGTAATCCGAGGAATCCATAATATTCAAGGGCTTGTTTTTTCAAATGGGTCCACCAATTTCAGTGTCATCTTCTTCTTCGGTGCTTTCATCTTCATACTGCATAATTTTCAAACTCCACCAACAAACCTCCGCCAGCATCGCATCTAATGTTTGCCTTTGAATCGCTCTTCCATTGGCATGGTCACCTGGTGGAACCTCTCTCCTTGTTCGTCTGATTCCTGAAGTAATTGTGCCAAAAAGGTATCAAGGTGGAAATGCAGGAAATGTAATTTTAATGTCATGGATGCATTGATTTTTTCAAAATAATACAGCAACTTGTCCACTCGTTTCTATATGTCATCTCGCTGTACTCGGTTCCTTCCTAAAACGACTTCGATGACATCTTTCAGTGCGTTCCATGCATGTAGGTGGTTACTATGGTTCGAAAGCACATTTGTGAAAGATTCGCTTTTCATTAAGTTCCTTATATCTGGTCCATTGAGAATACCTGTTTTAAATAAAAAAAAAACAAAAAAATTATTGGTAATGCGAATATATCGAAATGAAAAATTTATATATGACAATATTTAAATACAGGCAAAGATACTTACCTTTTTTAATTTTAGCGTCACTGAGTTTTGGAAAGATGGATTTTAAACTGTCATAGGCGTCCACAATATCCTTGACTACCACTATTTGCCGAATTTGCCAGCTATTCCTAATTTTATGTGGAGCGGTGGCAACAAAATATCATCCAGGTCCTTCATCATAGGTTCATTGCGTAATTGTAATTGTTTGTTGAGCTCGGGAGTTCTTGCTTCCCAATCTTTACGTTGATATTGATTCCCTGTGTATCGTGAATTCCAATTACAAAAGAAGCAAAAGTATTTTGGATAGCCGCCCTTTTCTATAATGCCTTGTAGTATGTTGACCACCTTTAGATCGCAACAAATCTTCCATTTGTGTTCATCGTATTTGATTTTCTTCAAAATGTTGGCCAATGATTTATACGTTTCCTCCTTGTTTGTGCTGAGTCCCAATGGAATGGACAGCTTTTTGTTTGTTTTGTGTAACAGCACAGCCTTCAAACTGGAAACTGAACCATCGATGAATAAACGCCAGTGGCCAGCGATATAATCCATTCCCAATTTTTTCACTAAGCCTGGGATATCATGGCAGTACGTGAACGTATTTGCTTCGTCAACGGAATAGAGTTTCTGAAAATCAGCTTGGCGTTGTCTGTATAATGTTGCGCTGACATTTTGCTGTGTGAGTTTTCTGCTCATCAAAAATTATGTCTACCATTCGGAGTTTTGTTGTGATAGTCCCAGCTTGGCCACAACGTAATCCATTTCGATTTCTGTTATCGGTTGTGGTGCATTATTTTCAATATTGGGTGTCCAATCTGCATCATTCACATTGGTCGGATTGGTGAAAACGGTTTCGGCTTGCAGGGACACAGTATCCATACTCGGAGGCTTAGGTGCATCGATATCAGCAGGGCGGTTAACTGAAAGTGTGGCAGTAAATGCAGCAGTGTAAACTTTTGTTTTCAATTGTTGTATGTTTAATCCAGGACGAAAATTTATGCATGCGTAGCACCTGGATTCATCATGTCCAGTTGTGTCTTCCACCCAAATTACTGGCTCCATAAAAGACAACGTTGCACCTCTTCCATGTATCCAATTTACAAGGGTATTATAACATATTTTGCACACAGTGTTCGGCGTAAAATTTGAACCACTTAAATCTGTTTCATCAAAAAAATCACAATACGCTTTTTTGAGTGTTTGTTTTTTTTAGGACGATATGACCACAAACGTAACAAAAATTATCCAATTTTGGGCACTTGTTATTTTCCATATTTATAAATATTATGTTTTGTTGTTATTCACTTTTAAAAAACTGGAGAAAAATCACTTTTACTTTTCGCGTTCGTCGGCACTGGCTGAATGACAAAAAATCGATCAATGCACTCATATAAATACTACGTATTTTTCAATATTTTACTGGCAGGTACTTATAAATGGGCGCATATTTTAAGGGTGCCTGGCTATATACCTGATTCACCACTTGTACGTTTCAAATTGTGCAAAACTTTCCAAATAATGACCACCCTTAAATGTGGGTGCAATTTCTGTAAAAAAATCATACAGGTAGTTATACATTTATTAGCGTTTATTGCTTCGCAATCAACAAATCAAATAACCTTTTGTTTATTCCTTCACTGGGGGAAATATGTGTTAAAATGAAATGAAATTGTGTTCATATTAAACGAATATGTTTTTGAAATAGAGCTTTAAACAATTTCATTTAAAATAAACACAAATGTTTGAAAAGTTAAATTTAAAACAAAAGTTTTTGTTTTCAAAACAATATTTTAAATATACTTTTAATGTAAACATTTTCAGTTTAAAAACATTTATTTAAAAATAAAATTTAAAACAAAAGTTTTTATATTGAATACAAATATTCTAAACACCCATTTTTTCGATGCCATTTTTTAAATTTTTTCGCGTTTTTGACGTCAGATTCGTGATCAGCGACCCCTGGGACCCCTCGAATACTAAATATAAACACCATTCGATGACGTTTGCTTTATTGCGGCTTGAAATATTGAAATATGTTATATATTAAAATAATTAGTTAGTTTACATTTCATCTTACCTTTAAATTTTGTAAGTCCAATTAAAAAATATTTTCAAACAATCAAATGGTTTTTCTCAGCTTGGTCTCAATTGTCTGATAATGACCCTATTACACATACTTTTTTAATTCAATGTCAGATAGCGACGAATTTTTTGTTATAAAAAAAAAATTAATAAGAGAAAAAGTGACAATATGAAATGAGAATTATAAAAAAAAAAAAAAAAAATTAAACACGATTGTTTTTAATTTTGTTCTGTAGTAAACACAAACGCGTTAAATTTATATTTTAAAATTTTTTGCTAAATTTTAAGGTATGTTTTTTTCTCAGTGTTTTTTTGAATTCTCAGAATCCTAAAAAAGGTGTCAATGTTTTCTCCAAATAATGTTGTGCATATCTCGAGCAAATTTTTGAAATTCATACATTTACTTAATTGTGAATAAATGAGAAACGCGTGCATCGATTTTCATGATATATGCCTTATTTTGCTCATAGGTGACTTTACGTGAAAGTAATTGAATTCGACACTTTTTCCATTTTGGATTTTTCATGAATTTTAAAAAAAAAAAAAGTTAAGTTTTTAGGCAAAAAATACTTTTTTCCCTTCATACATTTATTTTTAACTTCGAAAGTGTTGCACACATAGGAAAACGGTATAAGAACAGATTAGAGAAATTATAATTCTTCATTTGTTTCAGCTAAATCGGACTAGTGGTTCTCGAGTTATGTCAAGCAAAAGAGCCTAAAACGTGAAAAATTCCCCTATACGATAGTTACTAACTTCAAATCGATATTAAAAATATTTTGGCAGGCAAGAAGACAAAACGAATGATGCACAAGTTCTTCATTTTGTGCCTACTTTCACGTGCAATTGCCAGAATTGAGTCCTAAATTATGTGTTTTACTGTGTTATGGAATCATGCTTAATGCGTCCATGATTCACACTTTTTTATATGTGAGTTATTCCATTATCTAACGTGTGTTAAACAGAAACGCAGGGAACTTTACAGAATTATGGATTGTGACTTGAACCAACTAGCAAGACACTTCGTTTTAAACTACTAAGGTAACGTGACGCATGTAAATAACTAGAAAATTATTATCAAAAGTTTTATTAAAAAACTTAAAACCTAATGGATATGAAAAACCTTCAGACCAAGGCATAATTTTACTTTAGGGCCCTTGCCTAGATACATTTTTCTTATTTTTATTTTCTATTTATTTGCATTTATAAACCTATTGGTGCAATACCATTTTGTTGGTCTTGAATGGTTTAGGAGATAAAAATCATGAAAGTTTGAAATTCTGTGCAAATTTGTAAGTACATGAAAGCTAATTTCATAAAATTTTTTACATGATCAAATTTACAAGAAAAACCAGTTTTAAATTATCGTTAAAAATACTTCAGCTTTAACTCTCATAGGTTAAAGTTAAATTTGTGCATTCATAAATCGCGGTGAGTTTTAATAAAATATTTTCATTCTTTTTATTGTTTTCATAAATAACTTTTGAAAAATTTACATAATTATCTAAAACGATTTATTAATATCCCTAATCATGAAAATAAATGAGTTTAGTTAATCTTTATATAATAACTATTTTTAAATCACCAACACATGAATTCTAAAAATTTTTGTTCTTGGTGCATTTATAACTTTTTCATTACAAAATACTTTCATTTTATTAAAGAATCTTAGTAAAATCTTCATTGGCACTAATTTTAATCAAACAGTACTAATTTTTAAACACTTGTATGATTATTGGAATCGTCGACTGATCCAATTTCAATACTTCGAAGTTTAATATTGAATTTAACCGATCATAAAAGGGTAAACTTTTAAACCGAACTAAAAGGGTAAACTTTTAGTTTGTATATACTATTCCTAGAATTACTCTTCTGTATAAAAAATATGGAAACTTCGTGTACAAAAAAAGATAACTTTTTCAAACTTTCAGAATTTATATCTCCTAAGTCATTTGAGACCGGCCTTTTTTAGAAGCTTTAGATTTAGGGCTTCAAGTAGATGTTAAGAAAAAGAAAGAAAAGGGCGTGGTCCCTACAATGAAATTACACCCAGTCCCGATTTCAGTACCTATCACCAGCTAAAGAACAAAACAGTATTTGTTTAATGGTTCCGCTTCGGTCTGGTACTCATTGACTTACAAGTTGGCCTTTGAGCCTTGTAGTCATACACATTCTCTAAGTGATTTGATTCTAAACAACTTTGTTTTTATATTCCTAGGTATATTACCAGCTAAAAAATTATAAAATATCGTTAGAAGTATAAAAAGTACTTAAAACCATAAATTATACCATATTTTACATAATTTTAAGAAAATAAAAGTATTTTGTATGTAAAAATTGTGTGGCAGTTTTTAAATAAATGCAAAAAAAATTAAACAAAATATATGCAAATTTTTTTTGAGTGCTATCGACGTGCCAATTACCAAACTTTTACAAATATGTGAAAAATGTCTGATTAGACATGGAATCACCGATATATGTAAGTTTGTAGTTTTTCTCATTTTGGTTTTTTTTTTGCTATCTTAGCCCTTCTTCCCCTCCTCCCCCTCTGGAGAATCCTAGATCCACCACTGAAGATAAGTAATAAATAGTAGTAATAGTTAGATGCTTGAATAGTGTGGCATTAGAGAAAGTATGCCATTCGAACTAACAGTAAAATTTGTGCTATATGGTAATGAATTCCAAAGTTAATGTCGTTGACAAAAAATAGCCGTTTTGAATTCAAACTTTTTAATCTCGGTATTATGAGATTGCTAGATCGACTTGAAGCACTAAAGCGTAGTTTGGTGTAAAAAAGGATAAAATGGAGTCCTACTATGTATTAATTTATGCAAAAATAAACAATTTCTTGCATTTATATAGTGAATAATGCAAAATTTCTTTACTTATTTGGGATACATGGTCAAAGCGCCTTAATCCAAACACATATCTAGCAAAGATTGTGAATCAAATGCTGTAAACCAATTCAGAATATGTTATTAACGGGACTATTAAAAGAACAGCAAGTTTCTTCTTAGTCACAATGGGAACAAATCAAGACGACAACCACAGGCAACGCAGAGTAAAATAAATCCATTATAGTCCAGCTTGGCAACATTATATATATGGTTAGAACAGGAGAGCCTCGAATTGACATAAAAACATAAGTTTTTAACCTTTACAACCATTTCTAGTCTATTATTGTTTTAAAATATCGGTGGAATTTAAGTGAGGTCAATTTTATCTTTAGAAATTGGAAGAATATACGATTTTTTTTTCATTAAGACAAACAGCATTATTAGACGACCAGTAGGATATAGCTTTGAGATCTTCATTTAATCTATAACATAAATTTTCAACTAGTCCAGAGCGGTTAGAGGAATATAGTTGAATATCGTCAGCATAACCATGCATCGTAATGTTATTGCACACCGTAAACATATCGTTGATAAAAACACTGAATAACAGGGGCCCAAGAATTGGTCCTTGAGGTATACCTGTGTTTGAGTTCTTATAATCAGAAAAAGATCACACATTTTTACTCTCTGCATTCTACCTTCAAGAGAGTTTCCTATCAAGGTTGGAGCACTATCATCAAAACCAAAAAGCAGCTTAAGCTTTTTAACTAAAATAAAGTGATTTACACAGTCAAAGGCTTTCGAAAAGTCTAAAAGGCAAAGAAGAGTAAGATGCCCTTCATCATATGACGTTCGAATATCGTCAATTATCGAATATCGCACAGCTATGCCCATTTCGAAAACCCAATTGGTATGGCGATAGTAGGTATTTTGCTGAAAGATATCGATTTATTTAATAATCCATAAGAGACTCACAAATCTTAGAAAATGTGGTCAAAATAATAATTGGTCTATAATTGGTCTTTAGGAACTTGGATAACAGTAGCTAGTTTCCACGATTTAGGGAAACATAAGGTTGTAAAGCAGTGATTAACAACATGTGTTAGTGGACAAATTATAAAGGATAAAATAATTTTGATAAATCTAAAAGAATTACCATCATGACCAACAGCATTTGATATAATTTTCATAATATAATTTATAACATCATTTTCAACCACATTGGAAAGCTATCACTATAGCCTGAAGTATTTGAAAGAATAAAATCATTTAAATGATTAGAGTCAATGCTGTATTTTTGTTCGATATAACTACAAACACCAAAACTTCGAATATTTTTTCACAGATCCTTGGCAGGAAGGACGCAATTCAATTTACGATGGAAAAAGTTTTTCGACTGCCAACTTACTTAAACTTAACTGCCTACTGCCTTAAATTGAAAAAAACCCTAGTATAATTTATAAGATGGCTTTGGCAGTTTTCAGCCACTTAAGTACTTTACCAAAACGCCTAAGTTTTACATGTTGACCTGCCAGTTTTTATTGGGTGATAAATTAACGAAGTATTTGGTAATTTTTTAAACACTACTTTAAAAAAAATTGATAATCAAATATATAACTTTTTTTCGGGTTTTGTTTTTTTTTTTTGTTGTTTTCTTTTTTTTGAAGCTGCCGCCTTTCGTTCTGTGTAGCTTTACTGAAATCGGCAACAACACAAATTTTTCTTTTATCAACACTGTTTTTTTCTTAGAAATTAATAACTTCTCGGCTTTTCTTGCTTTAGCATGTGAACAGAACTGTGAATCAAATAATTTTTTTATTGGCAGGGTGTCGAAGTATGTGCTTTTAATGCAATGTATTAAACAATAAATTGCTTAGGTGAACTAACCTAGGTGCAGTTATGTCAGCAAGCAGTAGCAAGGCTGCTTGGATCAGTTGGTAGAGCGATGGACTGGCACCAAAAGTTCCAGGTTCGATTCCGCACGGCGGGCAACGACATTGTTTTTTTCTTTTTTTTCATATCTTTTTATTTGATGAAATGTAATAAAACTTACTTGTGTTAATATTAAAGTGTGTTTTTTAATTTACTTTATGTTATTTTTGAATTTAAAAGTGGTTTTATGAAAAAAAAAAACCATTAAATTATCAAATCAAACCATCTCTTGTATGTCTAATGATGCAGCTGTTTTTTTTTTTGCAGAAAATAGCTCAAAACTATGCTTAAGCAATCCATGCTAGTTGTTTTTTAATTTTGTATTTTTCGTTTTTGGGCTAAGGTGAATCAAATAATTTTTTTTTGGCAAGATATCGAAGTATGTGCTTTCAAAGCGATGTATTAAACAATAAATTGCTTAGGTGAATAAGCATAAGTTTATAATTCCCATACAATTCTCTTCACCTCAGACGACTTAGGTAATTTACCTATTGCTTTTTTTCTCAGTGTAATTACAGAGACATCCTTATTACGCGCAAGCTTAAATTGCTCCCAGTATTCAACAATACGGTGTCTCTTCCATTTGGTAAGCTAATAGCAAATTCAACTTCTGTCGTATATCAGGGACAAGATTTATTTTTAACAAAAATAGTACACAAGACAAGAACACTTAATTTGTCATCAACATATTGAGAAAACTATCCAACAAATACTAGACATATAGTCATACAACAAAGAGTAATTAATACACGATACACGAAAGAGTATATAATCACGATATGATATTGACATTGGAAAACAGGAACGACATGTATTAAAGTTGATAATACAAAAAAGCACAGGTGCGTCATTGGACACACGACACGAGAGAGCGAAGTTTTTTGCAGTTTCATAGATTTGATAATATAATGGTTATTTTTAATAAGAAAAAGAATTTAAAATAACATAAGGTAAATTAAAAAATACATGTTAATATTCACACCTGTAAATTTTATTAAATATGATTGCTATTTTATTTATTTTAATAAATTGCTAATTGCTAATTTCGCAATGGGCAATTGTTATAGGTTTTTCGATCTGCTGAAACATAGTTTCAGTTATTCTTTATTAAAACACGGAAAGTGTTTTACACGGTACAAAGTACACGGAACGGAAAATGTGCATAAAATTAATGATTTTGTGCGTTGTTTTAACGAAAATATTCGTTATTTTTGAACTAGCGCATACGTTCATTAAAGTTTGATGAACGGTATTCATAAACTTGGAAATTAATGAATAAAATTAATGATTACGTATAAATAATGAAAAAATTCATGAAAATTAAATGAAAAACTTCATTAACCGTTTCCTTGTTTTTGTAAAATATATTGTACAAAAATAATTGAACTTTTCTCTTCTTCTTCTGTCAAGGCAATTAAAAATTTTGAAAGTGGAAAACTGTTTTGTTAAATTTACCATGTTTTGACTTTTTGAAATACAAATTGGAGAGAAATGCAAAGTGTAGTTATTTTTTTATTTGAATCATAAAAACAGTCTTCTTTGAATTTGTGTGAGTACAAAAAGTGGGCAAACAAAGTAAAACATTTTGAGCAGGTAAATATAAGATTTTCTTTTATTTTATAATAGCTTAAGACAACCGTTTAAATTCTATTTGTTGAAACTCTATGAAATTGTTAATAAAACTGAATGAATATGTTCACTACAAGTTAATGAAATATTTCATTAAATTTATGAAAAAAGTTCATAAAATTTAACGAAAGAATTCTTAAAAATTGTATGAAGAAGTTCATATCAATTAATGAAAAGATCATAATATTTAATGAAAAAGTTCATACAAATTTAATAAAGAAGTTCACTAAAATGAATGAAGAAGTTCACTAAAAGTAATGAAGTTTTTCTTTAAAATTTTGTTTTAACGTATTGTTTTTATTCTTTTTTATTTGATTGCGAAATGTTGATAAGCTTACCTCAATAAATGTAAATAAAAAAGTATTGTTTTATTATTCAAAGGCATACATACCCGTCAAATCCCCCTTGGGTATTATGGCGTTCGAGTTGGCTGTTATGACAATTTTTTTTTTTTTTAAATTTGGGCGTTATGACATGCTTTGGGCTTCATGACATTGGGAGTTATGACACCACGCCGTTTATTTATGGTTTAAAATGAAAAGAATATTTAGAATTTAAGGAAAAAACTTATTCTCAAAATTAATAATTGCTTCAGGCAAGAATTCTGTGGCCACAAGAAATAAAGCCTAAACTCAAAGTATCGTAAAAACCCGATTTTATATATTGCCAATCTTTGGAAGGATAGAAAAATAACCTCTTACCTCGGATAACCTCTTATGTCTGCACATATTTCGTTGCTTTAACGGTTCATATATTTCAGAGTGAAAAGGTCGTATTACGGCAATTAATATATCGTTTTTTTTACGATATTTTGAGCTTAGTCGTTATTCCTTTTCGCCACAGAATTGCTTTTATGTTTATAATTTTCAATTTAATATTTAAATTCAGATTTTTATATAATATACAATTAATATTTATCTACTACAAACACGGGTAAAAATCCACTTTTATTTACTTTTACTTTACTTCTAAACACTTATTACTTTTCAGAAACTACAATAGAGTAGAGAAATATACGAATATTTGTTAGCACACTACATTGACACATGCCATTAACTACAAGGCACACTTTTGTGTATTGTTTAGTTTTATAACACAGTGATGTTCTAAGCTTCTTTGCTGACACTCATTGTTATTGATATTGTGCACTGCAACAATTAAAATTTTGTGAGTCAATTCCTTTATATTTTTTTTTAGCTAATTGAACTTCGTTTCAAAATAGTTCAATTGATATGTAAAATGTAACAAAGAACAAAGAAGGAAAGAAGCAAAGAGGTTGTAGCACAGCGAATGTACGTATATTTTGTGAGCAGTCTTTCAGCTAGTACACCAAAAATTGTGCCATTACGCACCTCTACAAAAGAGGCATGTTCCGTTACACGACGAGATCATTTGGCGATTTTAATGTTTTAACGTTCATAAACTTTTTCATAAAATCGAGCTTTGTTTGAGTTGCTTTGAAGAAATTTATGAATTGTATTGTAAAATGTTCGTTAAATTAACGAAAAAATCATTGAGAATAACGAATTTATTCGTAAAATTGACCAAAAAAAATTTAATGAACAGCTTTCATTAAAAGTTTATGAATTATATTTTTCCGTGTAGAAGCAAGTAGAAACATCTTGCGGCAAGTATTTTATGTATTGTGGAATTTATTTATATGTGGAATATATTCCAATACACAATCCTCTATCTACACTCTAAAAAGTAAATCTTATTTTAAACCCTACCTGAAAGTCAACTTTGACCTTAATGTAAGACACAGCTTGTTTTTAATATTCTGCTGACTTAAATGAAGTCAGCAGGAAATCTTAATTTTTTATTGAAGAGCTAGCTTTTAAAATTTTAGGCAACATCAATCTTAATTTCAATTGATCTTGTTTACTTTATTCAAAGTGGAACTCGAACCTTATCTGCTTCGCACACAAATTAAGCACGTTAACCAGTATCTCAAGCCCATCACAAAAATTTGATGTACACAATTAAATGCGACACAGCAGCATTAGCAGCACTACACAAATATTAGCCGACTGAACATAAAACTGACGGTGGTGCAATTGGCTGAGCAGAGAGCGAAGTACACCAGTCACCTTAAGCGGACCGGGTTCGAGTCCCGATGATTGGGAGTGAGAAAGTGTAAATTTTTTTCAAATCAAATTTATTTTATACGTTGAAAATAAATATTAAAATAAAATAAAAATGCCATTATAAAAATAACAAAAAATAATACCAACCAGTAGGGTTCGAACCCGCCATCTCACGGTTGGGAGTTCAGAGCGCTATCATCGCGCCAAAGTAAATCAATTCTAATGTATTGTTAAAATGTTGTATAGTAGCGCAGTGCTATTTTTATTATTATTATATAATAATTTAATCATTTAGCTGGCTTTAATTAAGACAACTACGATGTTGGGTTTTAGGATAAAAACGCATATGTAATTTCACCTATAGCTGTCTGAATGCTGTTGCAGCTTACATTAAGACACTTTTTCAGCTGATTGTAAGATTTACTTTTTACAGTGTATCAAGAGATTATTGTTATATGCTGCAACATAGATTTAGTAATACATACTTGATATTGAAGTGATGTATAAAAAATAGCTTTGTATGGGAGGTAGGCGTACTTCCGGCCCGATCACGCCAATTTTATACACACCATACAACCACTTAAACAAAACATGCAACCAAAATTTCTTAAAAATCGCTTTACTAACAAAGGCGAAAATGAGAAAATCTTTCACTTACAACAATACAACATACCTTGTGAATTGCCAAATTATTATTACAAATCTCAACTTTTAAAAATTCAACATCGGACCCACAAGATTTATTTATAAGCTTGCTACAAATACATGATTTACAGTACACAGCAACTCCACCTCTCTTCTTATCAATCTTGTAATTTCTTAAAAGTGTATAGGTTGGAATATTTAAAGAACTATTTGGATTGTTAGGATTAAAACAGGTTTCTAAAACACATAATACATCTACAGTTGAATTTTCGAACTCATTTTTAACATAATCAAGCTTTGAAAAGTTTAAGCTTATCGCATTGAAATTAACAACAGAGAGACCGTTACACTGTTTACATAAAATGTTGATAAGTATTTTGTGATTGACATCAACGCTATTATATGGACTAGATAACATATGAGAGACAGACATAACCATCAGACGAATAACGAAAAGCTTTAATTATAGTAAATGTAATGAAAACAAAAATAAAACTATCAAACATCTTTGCAAAAAAATAAAATAAAGAGATAATAGAAGATTGAAAAAGCATTGTAAAATAATAAAAATATCAATATAAAGAAAATAAAGATAGACAGTAAATTGGGTGACAAGCGATTACGCAGTTGCACCGTGGACTGCATTGTGAATATCCTCCACACTGCAGAAAGAAATGCTTCAGAACTCCTTTCTAACATAATATGTATAGAGCCACGAAATGTGAAAGCATTGAAAATCCATTTGTGGCGTTTGAATGATATAGCCGCTTGGTAAAAACGATTTTCCTTACAAAGACTTTCATGGATATACGCGTTATTATCCAATTCAAAACCAATAGATCACAAATGAACTGATGACTTGTTTCGCCTCCGATATGCGCCAAAAGCTTTCAGAGTACAATTACGATCGTAGGGCGAAAAAAATTTGATGATAATTTTAGAGTTAGGATTCAGTAGATTCGGCTTAACTCGAAAAATATCTCTAAGCTGGGGTGGCTGATACTCAATGAAATGACAGATTCTATAGAAAATGCCCTTAAGATTTTCGTCACTTGAATACGGCACTCTAAATAACACAGCATCTGATAAATTATCAGCAACATCATTGCTAAAGAACATGGTGCTTAATTTTTTTCACTAGCAGTTTTCGTTGCGAAGAGTTTTAGATTCAACATTATATTGTTGAAGCTAATGAATTGATGACATAAAATTGAAAAGCATTGGAAATCATTAAGTATTCAACGAGAGTTTTTACCATTGCTATGAACCAAAAAAAAAAAAAAATCGATAAACGAAATGGCCATTTCAGCCCTTGAAAGAACTTTGACCGAGATTCTTATGATCAATTATGTTGAGTGTGTTGTGAAGTGTCAAAACAAAAAAACATAAATATGTAAATACTTGTTTGGGCTGTTCTTATAAAGATATAACAGAAGGCCGAAAAAACATCAATATCTTCATAAATTTAATTATTAAACAATGAACAATGTATTTCCTAAGCTTTCTCTACTCGTTACAGCAAGTATCTTAAGCTCGGTTGAAACTTGCCCATATTTTTTTTTACCAAATTTTCCTAAAAACTGTACCAAATAGAAGAAAAATATACCCAATTTTCTATAACCATTTTATTAACATTTATTTATAAAAATAATTCATTGAAGTATAAATGCATATATATACAAAACATAACAACCATTTTAACCCTTTCATACCCGATGTTGCACATATAGGCTTCTAAGTCCCGCTAATTGAATTTTTTTGATCTTCAGTTTTTTGTATTATGTAGCCTTATGTGTTGTACAAGCTTACAGCATTTTGTTATTTTGTAAGCTGCGTCCGTGTTCATTCAGTAGACGGTTTCCTTATATTGAAATAAGGCAAGATCATTTAGCGAAAAATGTGTTTATATAAAATAGAGCCCTGCATGAGTATGCTTTTTCGCCTCGTTAAATATATTCTATTGCTATAGAATAAAAAATTTCCTCCATACCTTTTCTGCTTTGCTCATTCCTGATCATAAACTCCCTTTGTTTTATTCAGATATAAAAAACGAAGAGAACAAGAGCACGACGCTTTACAAACAGCAGCAGGTAGCAAATAAAGCAATTAAAAATATGTGTTTTTTTGTATGGGGACCCAAAGACGATGTGCTAGAAGAAATGTTGAGGGCCACAAAATAATAGGACCAACACATATATTTGACACCTCTAGGAGTTCAGATACGGCCGATATAAGCTATTTTCGACAGTGCTTGTGTTTTTTGTATGGAAGGTAGCAAATAAAGCAACAAAAAATAACACAAATATGCATTAGGAATAAGAAAAATCTTATTGCGGGGAAAAACCAACATATTAATTCTTATTCAGGTCACTGCAGCAGATACCTGAGTATTCGTGTAGTTTATTAAGAGCTCAGAGAAAAAACTGAAACAACGCGTAGATCGCAAGCTCACTTCAGTGCAAGAGTGTATGAAAAGAGAACAGAGAACAAATTAAAAGTTATTCTCTTGCGCTACACGACCTGTTGCTACACGACCTGTTTACATTTATTCGCTTGCAGCTTTGTTTGCAGTGACTGCTTCACTTGATGAATATATTCATGCAGGGCTCTTATATAAAAAGTGTTTAAAAACATTAAAATAATTGTTTTATTGTAAAACCAAGTGAACATTATAATAAAGAGAAGGTAAGAGAGTTATTTAAAGAAACAAAATCACGAGAAAAGTTTTTAGTTTGATTATAATAATTTTTTAAAAGTGCTGTGGCAACATCTTGTAACTAACGAACTAGGAAACCAAGGACTTCCAAATTTTAGTCAGTTCATACTTGAGTCAATACTAACACATATCTTTCCTCAAAAAATGTTTAGACCTTACCATTTTAATGCGGGCATGAAAGGGTTAAGTTATTTTATATTTATAAAACATATTAACAAAATAAAAAATTTTAAAATAGTTATTTTGCTGACCAGATGTAAGGAGATTCATTGCGTACGACGCACATCTCTTTAGAGAGCATAATGTCGGTAAGTGTTTTAAATTCTACGAGTGATATACCATATTTCTTAGCTTAGTTTGAATCAGACTTAAATCAAAAAAATTGCGCTCAGCACCTCCTAAGCTATGTGGAAGGTACATCAGGCTTTCGGTCAATTCTTTAAAACAAATTTCCCCTTATCCATTCTTCATACACCTTACTTTCTCCCAAAATGTAGCAGCATTAGAACAATTATATAAAAAAAAAAAAATTTCTCAAACAGTGCTACCAAGTGTTGATTTTTGTGAAATGTTGGGAATTTTTTTTAACACTTTTTACAAAATGTACCAAATCAGAAAATAATGTACCGATGTACCAAGTGAAATTAAATGCACAAATTTTGGTACAATTGTAGCAAAGTGGCAACCGTGCTCTTAAGCACTGTAGTAGAGAATATCAAGTTTAGCGATGGTTTCTTCTTGAGCGAGTGCGCATTTTGTTAATTCGTTGATAGAGAATACGATACACGCTCGCTACTCTCATTTTCAACAAGTGCCCATATGTATTAGTTAAGCCACTCACGCAGTTCTCTGGTCTGGACCCCTCGCTGTCAGTTTTTTTAAAGTAAACAAAGGAGATAAACTGAACGAAAAACTTGATTAAGCAAATCTTTCTGTGCAACCGCATACTTTTGTTCTGTTTTTGTTGAATTTTCCCTCTATTTTTTGCTTGCTTAAACTTGCTTAAGCACATCTTGTGTCAGCCTTTAAAATTCAAATACTAATAATTTTCGTCAAATACATTAGACTATGGGAAACTATGAGAAGGCTAGATATATGCTTACAAGAGGAATGTTTTCGAGAGCCTTTTAAGATAAAATGAGGAGTTCTTATTGGGGTATCTATAACAATATCAAACTTCTCGCATGAACGGCGATCCTTCAAGAAACGATCTCAAACAACTTTCAGCACCTAAACAATTTTACTTGAGTCTATATACAAAATGTTAATGTTTTTTTGTGGTGCGGGCCCATATAGCATATAGCTGCAGCCTATATAGCCTGTGCGTAAACTCGGCACTGATGCTGAGCACAAATTAAATTTCGTGATTCATTATTTTTAGCTTTTTACAGTGTACGCATTGTTCGTTCTTCCTTTAATGAATTCTCCATTTTGGTTATAATCACTGTGCCACGTATCCAACGAATTGTTGACTTTTGTTGTAGTTGTTGTTGCACTATTCAAATAACTTTTATGGGCATCGCTGTATTAAAGCATCACTTTGAAGTAATTGAAATTTTAATTGAAACACCAGGATGGTATCGATGCCATCCCCTTTTTAACAGTTAGCACTGAACGAAGTGCTTGTTTATTAGACAAGTCATAATAATATCGATAAATCTGCGGCAAATAAACACTTTCACAACTGAAAGTGTTAAAGTGTTGTACTTGCCGCAAGCCAGTACGCATACACGAACAAACACAAAGTTATTCATAACACAGATACACATACATAAAACCTAAAATACACATAACAAGGTCGTTAAATTAAAGTATTTATGCTTTGGGATGTTGGGAAAGTGGGGGTTGTTGTTTTTGTCGAATGCGATAGAGACTCAAAAGATGATGCTTGTCTGGTGTTGAATCAAGTAGCGGTAGGAAAATTGCCTAAAGAAAAATAGTTCAAAAAGAAAACTATGTATTAAAAATTTTCCAAAATTTCCCTCAAATTTTCTAGGTCAAGTTAATTACAGACAAGCTTGAGAAATGCGTTGAGTCTTTTCCAATAACCATATTTGAATATGGACAAACGGAATTTTATGCACGGTTCAACATTTTCGAATCTTAATAGTGAATTCAGTTTTTTATAAGCGAAATACATTTATAACAACTATTATACCAAAGACCTAATCAAAAATTTTGGAGCCATAACTGATCTGTTTTCTGAGTGTAGGTGACGCTGCTATAGAGCTTGCAGAAAATTTGCCTAGTAACATAGTAGGCTTAAAACTCTTTTTTCTTTAAGCTTCAGCAATAATTGTAGCATTTTGTTAGATGCATAACTTTCTATACATTATATACACCTGAAATGCTACACCGGTGGCGCCGGATATTCAGTTAGTGCCTCATATATTAGAACGAAAATGAAGTACAATTTGTGCATTCGGACAAGGACTTCAAGATCATATTTAGAGCTTCTTGACCGGATTCATCAACGTTCAATTTATTTAATAGGGTATGAAAATATTTCATCTTTCTCAATTCTTTTGTGCATCGACGCAATGTTGGTTGTCTTAATATTGAAGGCCTGACGCCACCAACTCGTGTTTTTCCTAAGTTCACTCGGGAAGCTCACGAAGCCAACCCTTTTACTATTGTCTCTTTGCTCAATGGTTCGTTCTTCAATCGCTCAATAAAATTGTGAACAATCTTCCTGCGACCGTGTTTCCCGTCAGTTTCCAGGTGTGTAGGTTTTAATCAAAACTTCATCGACACTACTCCTTCTTTCCATCCTACAACTAACTATCACCCGTCATCTGAATCAACACAATGCTTTTGCATTTAAAGGGATCATCCCCTGAATTTTAGTTAAGTCAAAAAAAAAAAAACAAAAAAAAAAGACATATTGTGACACAGCATTACAAACTTCAATCAGAATCATATTTCCCAGCTCACGTTACCATGGCTGCTGGTTTCATCATATTTGACAAGTAATTCGAAGCAGGATCGCATTTTGGGAAATTTTTCTAAAATTTTGGGTGTAATTTCTATTTGTTTTCCCCACCGTCAAAGCGACCCAGTGAACCAAAACTACCGTTTTTGAATTCATTTATGAACCTTTTCGGGTAGAAACGTTCATTTTCGGCACTCATAAATGAACCCTTTTTATATCATTCGTCGGACTAAAATGCCTCTCAAAAACGAACCTTATTTTGATCGCAAATGAGTTAAAAAAGAACCATAAATTATCCGCTTTTTTGTTCGGAAATGAATCATAAAAGTTCTTTTTTGGCACTCGGAAATTAACCCTTTTTGAATCAATCGCCGGACGAAAATGCATCTCAGAAACAAACTGTTTTTTGTTCGGAAATGAGTTCAAAAATGAACCATACAAAAGTTCTTTTGTAAAAAACCGAAACGAAATTGAAGCCTTCTTGTATCAATCTTTGGACTGAATTGCCTCTCAAAAATAGACCTTTTTTTGTTTAATGAGTTAGAAAAAAAGATCCTTTTTGAATTATAAATTTTATTATTGCATAATACTATTTATAATTATAAAATAATTATAAATATAAGTATAAAAAGTAACATTAATGATTCATTTGTGAACTCTTTTATGAACAAAAAATGGTTCGTTTATGAGAAATTGTTTCCTACTGATATGATAAAAAAATGATTCTTTGTTGAACTCATTTCTCACAAAAAATGGTTCATTTACAAGGAAGTCTTACCTACTGAAATGATACAAAAATAATTAATTTTCGACTCAAAGTAAGTTTTTAATGAATTTCGCAAAATATGCAGAATTTTGCTTTATGGGAAAAGCTTTCACGAAATTAATCTTTTATAACAAGCCCTTTTAAACGACAAAATAAAAAAGAACAAATTAAAAAAAAAAATTCTAACCAAAAACGTTCGCAAAACTCTCACCTTACTCAAAACCTTCGCTTATGGTTCAGTGGGGAGTCTCAAATGATACGAGAGAAGTATTTCGACTTGACACTCCGTTGAGCCACTTTCAACATCCATCCTCAAAATAAGCCAATTTTGTTGTATGCACCATTTCGTACTTATCTACGAGTTGTATAACTTCACCTGACCATTAATGCCAGTCTCCACGCTAGTGTCAGATACAATGAGCTTTGCAATGATGCAGAACTCATTTGAAAACTGATGCAAAATCTAGTTAACTAGGTATTAAGTGAACCCCATTGAGTGTACCCAGATACAATTATCACTGTTGTTGCCATTGCGCTCTCGTGCCTAAGTTATTTTATCCTACATAACCAGTGCTTGATATGCGACCACATTTCGTCCACCCACGGTCGTTGCGAACTTTATTTATGCTGCAGGCAGAGAGGACACTCAAGCCGTCCTAGCAGCGTTTGCTCCCTTTACTTTTAACCAATCCACCACCACGCACAGTGTTTCGCCTAGAATAATCTAGCTGAACAAAATTAAATATTGGTATATATAAAAAATTTAATGGAGATGTATATTAGGATGTTTCAAAAGAGACGACTATTTTATTTTTTCAAAATTCCCTTCGAAATAAATTCAACGAGGTGAGAAGAGATGCCTGTAAAAACCGTAACTCTTTTTGATTTTCTATTTTCCATATGAAATACAGGGGAAAAATTGTTTTTTAACTTTTTTTATTACTATATTTTTTATTAATATGTATAGAAAGTTTATTTTTATTTTTATATCTTACAAATCAAGTGACGGATGTAAATGACTGAAACGTATCTTATAGAAAATTAAACAGTCTAAAAAATTAAGAGTTACCGCTCTTAGAGACATCTCTCTAACCTCCCTGAATCTATTTCACAGGGGATTTTGAGAAAAAAGAATAGTGTATTTTTTGAATCGAACAAAAAAACGAAAATGGCCATTTTAGCCCTTGAAAGGACTTTGACCGAGCTTCTTATGATCAGTTGTGTTGTGCGTGTTGTTAAATGTTTGAACACAAATGATCGAAAACTGTACCTACAAGTTTTATGCCGACTCCAAACGGCTTATGTTCCCAAGAAGCTTTTCATGGCAGTCTGAGGTTTGCCATTGTCTGCAGAGAGGTGATGGTCGAACAAGAAAATTAACTCAATTGAAAAAACTTTCTGTGTCAGGTGGGATTCGAGCCAGTGTTCTCTCCCGCTTGGGCCACACGCTCTACCCACTACGCCACGGCCACCACTTCTTGAATCAACCTAGTGTATATGCTTACAGCCAATATGTTCAATGAATTTCTCACGTAAAATCGGTCGCTAAATATTATTATATTTCTTTTTAAATAAAATTAATTTTAAATAAAATTTTTCAGAAAAATTTTTTAACGGAAAACATTGACATTTTGACAATGGAAAAAACATTGACAATGGATATGGAAATCTATTGAGAAATGGAAAAGTTGTGTTTAATTGAACGAACACAACTTAATTAATTTAATTGAACTTTAATTGAACTTAATTTAATTGAATTAATATTTTCAATTGAAAAATTATTTATACGAAAATACTTTTTTATTTTATTTATTTTTATTGTTCCTTTAATAATTTACGTTGATTTTTACATCGTTTACATTGTATTTAATTTTTTGTTTATAATTTTTATTATTGTTTTAATTATTTCCATTCTTTTTTACATTGTTTTCACTGTATATAATTTTTTAATTTTCGATTTTATTGTTCTTTTAAAAATTTACATTGATTTTTACATTGTATTCCAATTGTCATGATTTTTGTTTTGTCGTTTATTCAATTTGGGATCGGTTTCTTTGATGAGAAACGAACAATAGTCAACCATCATTCCTTCGTCGCAAAATCCTTCGTACCGATTCTCAATCGCCTTCATCTGCTGGTGAAATCTTTCCTCATGTACGTCGCTATCTTAGCCGAGATTTTTCGCATAAAAATTCAAATCTGAGTGCTGAAAGTGAATTTTCAAAGACATATTTACGCCTATTTTTTATAGTTCCTGAGCAAATCGTTGATTATTTTCGTATAAAATTCACTTTTATTGTTACCGAGGAAGCTAGAAACAGCCATCCTAAAAGAATTCACTTCCTGCGCTCCCATTTGAATTTTTTTCCGAAGAATCTTGGGGACGATAGTGAAGTATTTACATGATGAAAGATTTCGCCAGCAGATGAAGGCGACCTCTGAAATTAAAATTAAGCCATACTTGCAAATAGAAAGTCTGCAAACCGGTCTTTTGATTAATTTTTGAATCGAAGGTTTTTACGCCTCGTTCTGTGATTTGTTTGAGTGAATTCTCTTGAGTGACTACTTAATTTCGACAGCGTTTTTTTTTTTTTTTAATTGATGTGTCTTTGTTCTTTGCGTCTATTAAAACAAGAAATTGTGATTTCAATATATAAAAAATATTTTTTTGATCCTCTGCGTGGAATTGAACCCGCAACGTTGTGATTAGAAGTTCAGAACACTATCCACTGATCCAAAAGCCTCTGGCAAGTACAGTTGTTGATTTAATATTAAGAATGTATTACTACAGCTATGTTGCAGTAGATCACACTTATCTCTTAATACATAGAGGATTGTATATTGGCTATGCTACATATAAAATCATTACCATAAATTGATCTACTTGCTACTACTTGCTAAAAGATGTCCCCACCATCGGTTTTTTAATAAAGTACCACTTAAGCTTTGTAGCAGCAAATTAAAAAATCTATACATTAAAAGGATTGCTTACTGGCTTTTCTACATATCCAGCATATTTAGCACCTATCCAAATATAACAAAAATGTTACTTCTACTTGTTACATATGTTTGAAGATGTCATCAGCATCGGCAAAAATTAACAAATGCCCACAAGTGAGTTGGAATAACAATGAATGTAGCACGTAATAAAATAATTAAAATGATAATGAAATGTAAGAAAATTTTCTGGTGTTAATATTAACGTGTGTTTTTAATTTACTTTATGTTATTTAAAATTTTTGAATTTAAAAGCTATTTTATTAAAAAAAAAAACCACTAAAATATTAAAATTAATGGAACCACAACAAAACTTCGCTTCTCTCGTTTGTCCAACGACGCATCTGTGTTTTTTTTTTATTTTGACTCATAGATCTGGACCGCGGATCTTTTCATACAACAATTTTTTTCTATCATCAACTTTGCCTTGCCATTGCTTCTGCATGTGCATTTTGTTGATTGACTAGAAATTCTGATGCTATGAATGTTTGTGTTTTGCTTGTAAAGATTTTTTTTTTCAACAATTTTTTCCCCTTAATACGTGTAAGTAGTAATGTGCAATATTTATTATTTACTATTTTTTCTTCAGTTAAATTCCTTGGGCTGCTATAGACAGCACCTTCTAGACGAAACACTGTGCCGCGCGACATGAACGAACATTGACGACAGTTCAAAAAAGCGGAAGTATGACCACCGGACATCCGGCTAGTGTTTAACATTGCCTTGGTATAGCGAACAGAAGGATTTTGTAATTCAATCTCTTGTCGGACTAGGCTTTTGTCTCTCATGCGTGCGTGTCCTGCGAGCTACGTACGCGCTATGCATTGCCCGGGGTCAAGGCTTAGCACAGCTTGTGCTATAGATGAACATTTGATTAAGCTTCTATTTTAATAGAATGTTCATGTGTATGTATGTGAGTGCGTGTGTGACCATGAGTATGGACTAGTAATACCTTCGTTGCCATCCTGATGAGGGCCTTTTAGTAGCTTAGTGTGCTAATTGCTCCCAGCTTCTAACAACATCAACATCATGATCACCATCAGTTTAATTGCTCTAGTTGATATTTATTATCATGTTGGTGTTGTTGCTACACTTATTGCTGTTTTCCTAGATGATCTAATTAACTGTTAAGAAATTAGTTGAATTTGCCCCCAAAAAGTTATTATTTTCGCACATCAATCTATCTGCCAGATAGAGCTTAGAAAAGGGTATCTTTAAAGTTGAAAGCACAATTGTTGTCATTAGATTTTATTCGAATTATTGCCATGTTGGCAATTAAGCAAAGATATTCAGGACAGAAACAAAAGGGTTCTTTTCTCATTAAAACTTTATTAAATGTATTGAATAAATGAGTCGAAAGACTGTTAGTTTTCTTCGGAAGTATACTAATAAACCTCATTGCTTGTTTGGTAGTTGTTCAGTGTTGTTGAGTTTGCTTGAAATTTATTACCTAGAATTGCAGTATGAGCTTATGGTGCGATAATTTACGGAATTTTTTACTTAGAATAGAATATCAATATCAACTTATTTAAGTATATGGTGTTAAAAGCATTTAAAAATTTAATGTCAAGTTAAGACTTATCTGCTAGTTAAGTGTTGATTAAGTTAACGGCAAGTTGTGCTTCCGGTTAGCTGCTTATCAGAAGAAATTGTCTGCATGCTCCTCTGCCAAAGAAAGAAGAATACTTTCTTCATTTGAATCAAAATTTGGCAGTCTGATAGGTTTTTTAGGCAACAACAAACAATATCACAAATAAACGTAAGCAAAAGATAGCTTAAATGCAGTTTTTGCGTATTCATAATAGAAAAATTCCGATTTAGTGATGTAACTGACGGTTACGTAATCAGCACTTGGTGAAAGCAAAAGTATTTTTTTAGCTATTATATGGTTAGCTATCTCCTGGTTAGGAGCTACACTAACCGGACATCAAGAAAGCGGCCCTAAATAAACTTACTTATGTGTATCATTCCGTACAAATATGAGTGCGGAAGGACTGAGTTTGTTTTTTTTTTTTTATTTATAAAGCATTGTTTAAGATTTTTTTATTCGTTCTGTCATTTTAAATTTTTTAATTTTTGGCAAGATATAATAAGAAAAGGCAGATGCATTTCGGGTGGCGGCCCACAGTACTTTGAGCCCATACAAAAGTGAGGAATAAATACAAGGAGTTGTTCGATCTTAACGAAATTTGCCATGTTTATTAATTTTTAGCTGCTGATTTCAAAAAACCAATCAGATTTTATGTACATTAAGTATTTACGCCATAAATGAGGTTTAAAAATTAAAAAACTGAAATTTCCCTATTTTCAATTAAATATTGAAATTATAAAAACTTTTTTAAAAAAAAAATAAAAATATATTTTTGAAAAGGTTAAGGTCTTAACTTGTTAAAACTGAAAATTTTATGGCAATATCTTTTTTTTTTAAAAAAGATATGCTTATAGTTTGATATGCACTTTTTTCACGAAAATGTTACTTTTCATGTAAAAAAATATGTTTTTGCAAAAAAAAATATTTTTTGTAATTCTAAATTCACTTTGTATTATTAAATTAAATATTTTTTTGTTTAATTGATTAAAAAAATAAAAATTAAAAACAAAATAAAAAAATGTATGCCAAAAAAAAGGTATTTAAGTAATATAAACCTAAGTACCCTCGGTTCTTTCCGTTTCAATATAATAAAGCATATACGTATCTTCCTCATATAACTTCTTCTTGTATTTGATTTTTCTTTGAAACGATAAGAAAGGATCTGATGAAATCAGCAGGTATGTCATCAGATCTCTATTTGTATTTTCCCGTGAGCTTTTCCTCGTATGGCTAAGACGAGCATATCGAATGTCTTTGTGGGAAGCCTCCAATGCTTCTTCTGATAAATTTCCTACAAAAATTAAAAAAAAAATGTTATTTATTTCTTAATATTATTAAAGTTAAATATTATCTATAGGTAAATCGAAGAATTTTAAAACTTCACATCCATGCATTAAAACTTTGTGGACAGAACTAGGCATATAATACCAAGGGTAAAGATCTAGGTACAAATTCCTGGTATCAAGAAGGAGCTTACTAAACTCATCAATTTTAATGTTTTTTCCACACGACAAAATCCTCAATATTAATGAGAAGTTATAAATTAGATCTTTGTTAATGCCAGTTATTTCCGCTGATACTTCGTAATTAACAAAAAACTTCCGTGCAGTGTTTCCGTCATTAGTGGTTCCAGAACCCTTTTTAACAACGTCTATTAACAAGCCCATTTTTTCTCGAAAATTTCGTTGGATGCGGATTTTGTTTTCAGAGAAAATAGCTTTGTTCTCTTCTCTTACTTGCCATATTTTAAATGGCAAACGATATGCTATGTGTATTAAACATTCGAAAAACCGAATCCAGCAGTGAAGCGTTGACAGTCCTTATTTATAGGTATTTATATTTGGAGGCTTATATAAATCCGTTTTATTCATTTCAACCGGACTAGCATTGCAAATGAAGCATCTGCTTGCAGAATTTGTTTCCGTTAGCGTATTTCCAACGGATCCATCGATCATTGTGCAGTGCATTTCATATGTCACCTCAACAGATTTTTCAGTTAGTTTAAAAATATCACACTCTAAATGGCTTATTTGTCTATTGATATCTTCATTTTCTTTCACAACTAATGTCCGGTTTTCTTTTGCCAATAATATTTTGATGGGTCGACAGAATAAAGAAGAGGAGGGCTTACTGTTAACCCAAATTTCCTCTTTGGATGCAGAATTGGATACAGAATTATATAAATGTCGAATTTTTTACTCACTTGATTGGGACGAATGCAATAAAAAATAAAAATTCATCGCTAAGTTCCTCTGAAGAAAATTTTTGTTTGTATCGACTGTGACCTGAACTGCCATCCATACCCCATTTGCAAATAAGAGTCATTTTAACTGTTGCATCTTTACAGAGCTCTAGTACACTTTTAGCTGTAAACCGCAAAAGTGGTTGTAAGCGAACTTTTGCAGTACTTTCCGAAACTTCAATAGATGGTACTAATCGTTTCTTAAAATTTTGTATCGCATACAAACTCGAAAACAAATTTTTATGATAGAAGTTGACAGTGTTGCGCAGAATATTATATTTTTCTTCCGAGAGATCCAAATCTAAGTACAGTGACAAAGCCATTTCTACTGATAGACAATTTTGACTGTTAATATTCGAACCATGATTATTTTTTCTTAAAGCAAGTTCTGATGCATATTGTAATTCGTCTTCAGAATAATCAGATAATAAGTGAGCCACTTTCCTTTTTTTCATTTGTTCTGATAACAAATGGAACTCCTTTTCAGGCCTTCCGCGACTTGTGCTTGGTTGCTGAAATGTAAACTTTATTTTTAACTGCGCTAATATTAAATTTTATTTTTACTTGCGTACATTATTTGGATCAGAAATAACAATTGCTTCGGCACTTAACCAATTGGATGACTTTTTAATTAGCTTGCTTTTACTATATGTTAAAAAAACTTAATATTTTCATCAATTATTTCTTCACTGTATGGGATTTTACAAATTTTATCTTTAACAAATGACTTTAAAAACAAATATTTATCGCGTGGACCGGAAAAAATCCAACAATTAAATAAATCGTTATTAGTAATAATTATTGGCATTTTTAATTAAAAATCTTTGTAATGTTTTCGCTGAGAAAAATACGGTAAAAACAAATATGTTGGCATTAGTATGCATGAGAATGCCCTACATTTTAACATAAATAGTCATTATTTATTTTTAACCTGTATTTAATAGCAGCATTTTAACAAACAATTACAAAAGAATATTTCATACTCCAATTAATTTTACAAACATAATAAGTTAATAATCACTATTTAAAGTCTTAAAAAAAAAGCCTCTTAAAAAAAACAATTTTCTGCAAACTGATACGTCTTACTTTTGAGCGTAGAGTACAATTCATACAGATTACTTTAAAAATGATCTAAGTCTTAATTTTTTTAAAAGTAGGCATTTAATGATTTAATAGAAATAAACATACTATTTTTTTACCTAATGAAAACGATTATTAAAAAAAAATGGTCTTAGGTCATTTTCGAAATTAGTCACCCATAAATATGTTTGTTTACATTTCAAAGGAGTAAACTCCTCACTACATGCTACGTTTATTAGAGGAAAATATGATTTTTGGACCATTTTTCAAAATACGATAACTCTAAAAGTCGGATAAAAAAGGTTAATATGTTTTGGAATTTTGAAAGAAAAATACATATATAACAATATATTTGAAAATAAAGGAGATGTTTTTCGTTGTTTTTTTTTAATTTGCTCTCAAAAATTGGAAATTTTTGGAAAATATTTACAAAAAAATTTATTTTTTGGCGAATTTTAATTTTTTTACTTTCAGCTAAATTTTAAACATATTAAAATTTATTTATTTATACAGTATTTATCTTGAAGAAAAATCAAAAATAAAAAGAATTGGGCCAAAATTGCAATTTTGGCAATTTTTTCTTTGTAAGATGTGCAAATTATAAATTTACATTAATTAAAAGAAAATATGATTTTTAGACTATTCTTCAAAACGTGATAACTCCGAAGGGCGGATGCAGGTGGATATCAAATTTTGGAATTTGAAAGATAAATATTTATATTAAAATGTATTAAAAAATTAAAGAGATGTTTTTAGATGTTTTTTTTTTATTTTTCTCTCAAAAATTGCAAATTTTTGAAAAATATTTAAAAAAAACTTTTATTTTTGGACAATTTTCATATTTTTAGTTTTAGCTTAATTTAAAATATATTAAAATTGATTTATTTTTACAATATTAATCTTGAAATAAAATCAAAAAACAAAAGAATCGGGCAAAAATTGCGTTTACAGCAATTTTTTCTTTGCAGGATGTCCAAAATCAAATATTCCACAACAATCAAAATGCATAAAAATGGTTGACTTTAAGGAGCTGTAGAGTCTACACAAATTGTTCAATTGGCAAAAAAATTTGGATTCTTCTTAGTGGAAGTATTTCCAAAAAAACGGTACCAATTTTGTTAGGATATGCCACAACAAAAATCTTGATTTATTCCTATGAGACAAAGTACTGTGCGGCCGTGGCATACTGATTGAAGCGAGTGGCTTGTATGCGATAGAACCCAGGTTCAAATCCCATCTGACACTGAAAGTTTTTTCGATTGAATTAATTGAATTGAATTAAATTGAAATTGAATTAATTTTTCTGTTCGGCCGTGAACTCTCTGCAGACAATGGCAAGCTTCACAGAGTAAAAACTGCCATGCAAAGCTTCTTGAGAACATAGGCCGTTCGGAGTCGGCATAAAGCTCAAACATTTCACATCACACACAACACAATTGATCTTAAGAAGATCGGTCAAAGTCCTTTCAAGAGCTGAAATGGCCAATTCGTTTTTTTCTTAGATGCATTTCGGAGAGGCAATCTGCCGAAACTGTCAAAATGAAATTGAGAGCTCATAGAAAATCTGAAAGCTATGAGAAAACGAAAATTGACAAAATGTAAACAAAGCTTCACTGTTGAAAGTTTTTTTTTGTTGAAAAATTGTGATTTTTGAAGTTTCTGTAGTTATTAAAATCATTTTAATTGCTAGATGCCAAATTGCATTGTAAATTAATAAAATAATATATTTTAATAACAAGCAGGGAGCAGAACAGCCGTGCGCTGCCATGGTAAATTTCATGTTATCATTTCTTTCTTGACTGAAATTTTATGTTTCCAACAGGTGCAAGTTCCTTTTTCCAAAAAGTGGGCCGCTACTAAAATAACTTCAAATTGGTGAAAATCTTTCACAAACCTTCCATAGCCTTCCATGAAGTGCGTTTGGAAAATCCAAAGAATATCAGTGTTTTGTTGTTTTGTTTGATTTTGACAATTTTAGCTATGAAAAAGAGCGCGCAGTCCGAAATGCATCTACCTTCTTTTATTTTACCATGATTTTTGGTTGAAAAAAAATCAAACTTCCATGCGTATTTCTACTAAATACTTACATAACTACAGAAAAGCAAATCCAGCACCGTGGTGTAATTTTGAAATACTTAAATGTTAAACCACTTTAAAAAAATCGTTGTTTACTTGAACAGTGAATAAAATAATCATATATTTAGTACTTCTATATTGGCTGTACACTAAAGGTATATTCAACAACATTAGAGTACAGATATATTGTTATATAAGTGAGAAAAAAGCACTGGCGCAATAATTTTCAGTTAAAATTTTTCTTCATTCAATTAATAAGAAAAAAAAAAAAAAACATTTGGCTGTTATTTGTGCAAAAACCCCCAAAAAAAAAAATAAATTTACATGCGTTCAGTTTTGTCACTTTAAAATTTTAAAAAGTGGTTGATTGAGACTAAAATAAGTGGTAGATTTAGAAAGATGGTGGTAGATTTTTTTTCCTTAAAATAAATTGAATTCAAGTCCTGCAGCAAGGCATTAGAAATTCCTTAGAAGTACACTCAACTCTCTTTTTACATGGTAGATACGTTCCTAAGTTAAACGCGTAAAAAATGCGTGTAAAAAAATACAAGCGACATATGGTAAATTTAGAGATGTGTTCCAAAACTTTGAAAAATCATGTAAGTTTGAAAACTTTTAAATTTTTGCCAACAAAACCGTGCAAAAAAGTAATGAATTATATTGAACAAAAATAAATAATTTTTATTAAAAAAAAAAAACAAAATAAAAAGGATATATGAGTACAAACGTCAAAAATAAAGTAATTGCACAAAAAAATGTTAATCAAAATGAGGAATACAAATCAATTTCACAACTTTTCACAAGCGTGCACGTTTGTTACAAATTTCATTAAAAATGCTATTGCACATCTGTCGAGTTGGATCCAAGACAGAAGATTTCTTCATAATTTATGAAAATTGTTGGTGAACAATATTTTTTTTTTAATCGTGTAAGACCGAACAATTCGTGTAAAAAAAATTTGTTGGTGAACCGTGTTATTTCAAAATCGTGAAAAAAAAGACTGTGCAAAATGAGAGTTGAGTGTATATCATTAAGCAATTTTTTTCCCGCTTAATTAGTTTTCATTGTTTTAAGAATCCAACAGCATGCAGTAATTTTTAATTTTTTTATAGAAATTTTTATAGAAATCGTTAAATTATGTCTGAAAAACATAAGTGTTCGATTTTGGAAAAATGGAAATAGTGGGTGGTAAAGTGGTAGAAGTCAAAAACGTTGGAAAAAGTAGTAGATTTACTACAATTGTGGCAAAGTGACAATACTGTGTCACTTACAATGCGTTAGTTTCTAGGAATCTATATTAATAAAAATCATATTCTGTTTGTTTATTTGTTTGTTTGTTTGACTTTTATATTAATCGTAACGGATAAACGGCTGAACGGATTTCGCTCAAACTAAAAACGTGTATTACTTACGTACTAGATTAGGTTTTTGCATTCTTAGTTTTAACAACGTCCCATTTTACCGCCCATAAACCAATAAAAATGCAATATTTCAGACTGTTTCGATTGTTTGAGATTAAAATTTGGTAATTAAGTTTGTATGGGTTGATATATGTACCAAAACTGGATTTCCACGCCCTCTTTTACCGCCCAAAAATCAATGAAAGTGATATATTGCAGACGATTTTGGTTGTATAAGACTGAAATTTGGTAATTAAGTTTGTATGCTCACCGTCGACAACTGCACTAAAAATGGGCATGGTGGCACTAAAATAACGCCCTCTTTTAAGAAATCATTAAGACTCTGTTTTCGAAATGTTTTCGAGCACGAGATGGCTTACGGGAGAAAATGTTTGCCACACACTCCCTTTCACCGCCCACAAATAAAAAAAGTATGGTTGTTGGAACGTCCATGGAACAACTGGGTCCTGCTAGTCCTAAATAAAGTATATATTAGGGTGATTCAAAAAGCCGACTATTTTTTTTCAAAATCCCCTGTGAAATAGATTCAGGAATATGATAAGAAATGCCTGTAAGAACCGTAATTCTGAATAGAAATATTAAGAGGTCGCGCATCGCGATTTTCTATTTTCCTTATGAATTACATGGAAAAAATTATTTTTAAATTTTATTCTTATATCTTAAAATCCACCGACTGAAACTTATCTTATGAGAAATAAAACGCTCTACACAAAAGTCCCTAATCATTTCTTTTGATAAATCTACTCGTTCAAGAGTTATTCAAATTCAAATTTAAAAGTATGAATTTATAATACACTTTTTTCTCCAGTTGTAATTTTCTCCAGTAAAATGAGTAAAATAAATCATTTTACTTATTATTAAATCTTATAAAAATTTCATTGGAAATTCTTCGAATAGTGGTTTCCTGTAAGAAAAGTCATTAAAAATATTCTTGCAACAAGTACGCTTGCTGCTCTCTCTCTCTCTCTTTCTCTCTTTGTTTATTACAGGTCTCGTAAATCTTCTTATTTATTAATACGCTAATACAAAATATTTACCACCTCTTTCTCAATTTATAGACAACCCATTTGAATGAAACTTATATCATATGAAAGGTATTGTTTATACAAACTGCAGAATATAGTTTTTATTCAAATGCTTTTCATTAAGATAGGTAAAAATTAGAAATTAAAAAGACTTTTCCCATGTAAAACAACAAGCAATGTCACACAATTTTGCTGTTGCTGCACAACATTGCTGTGGTTGAACAGAAGGCGAGAGAGAAAAAAAAGCTTCAACACAGCTGTGTGTTTGTTGTTGCTTTTTCTTTCCTCTTTTCGGACATACTCATTCAGTCAGCAAGAATGATAGACCTCTTCTACATTATTCAAGAATTTAAGTTTGTTAGCAAATCTCTCACTTTCTCGGAATTTTTTTTCGTTTTTGCTTTTTCTTTTTTAATGTATGATATATTCTATTTCGTACAAATTGATTCATTCCAGTATTAAAATGTTCACACTGAGGGCTAAATGCGCATTTAACGAAATGCGATCTATTCTAATATCTATTAATCTATTTTTGAGTTGACCTTTTGCCAAATTAACATCAAAAACGCTACAATTGTTAACAAAGGAACTCATGCGGTTTAAAGGAGCAGTAGCCATATAATTTGTTCTACTAAATGGTTAATAAATTAAATTGTTAGCGTTTCTACTGCTTCTACGGTTAGTGTTAAAAATTATGTGAGAAATAAGTTCTGGAGAATCGAATACACCTGTTATGAGTTGGTGTAAATAGACGATATCTGCAGATTTCCTTCGATCACCTAAAGACTGCATTTTTAACAGTTTCAAACGATCCTCATAGGGAGAAAGGTGTAATATGTCCGTTCCACTTAAGCCCCTTAGAGCAAACCGAACAAAACGTTTTCGGATTCTTTCTATTCGATCAACATGCATATTGTAACTTGGGGACCAAACTTGACTTGCATACTCTAAGTGAGGACGCATGATTGCATAATACAACGTTGTAGTTGTAATCATGCTATTAAATTCTTTGGCCCAGCGTTTTCTAAATCCAAGCATTGAAGATGCTTTTTTACAAATATAATCAATGTGAATGTTAAACGATAGCTTAGAATCCATGCATATTCCTAGGACTTTGACAGTATCTGCATGACGTAAGGCAGTATCTTTTATCTTATAATCAAAAATAAAATGATTCCTTTTTCACGAAAAGGTCATAGTATGGAATTTACCTGGATTTAGAAACATATTATATTTAGAACACCAAACTTCAAAGAATTTTAAATCAGACTGGAGAAGATCTGAATCATTTTTAGAATCAATGTTCTGTTTAATTTTATATCATCGGCATAAATAAGCAGATGAGAGTGTTCAATGATGTAAATATTCAATGAATAAATAGAAGTGGTCCAAGGTGGCTACCCTGAGGAACACTGATTCAGCACTAAATTCAGAAGACAATACGTCTCGGAAACGTATTTGATAAGATCGCTCCTTCAATCCCATGAACACGAGTTCAAATAAGATAAGATTGTGTGATAGTTTATCAAATGCCTTACCGAAGTCAGTGTAAACACAATCGACCTAATTATCAGAATCAATTGAATTTAAGCAGAATAATGTGAAATCGAGAAGATTAGACACAGTGGATCTGCCATTAACAAAACCATGTTGACGAGTTGTTATGACTTCCCCACAGCGAATTTTCACCCGATCGTACACGATCCACTCAAAAAGTTTTGGAATTGATGAGAGCTTGGCGATAGACCTAGAGTTATTATACATCATTCCATTCCAAAAAAGTGGAAAATAACTTTCGTTAATAGATTTATTGAATAATAAAGAAAGTGGTTGACTCAAAACGGAACCGCATTGTGTTAACACTGCGGCAGGAACACCGTCAGGTCCAGCACCAAACTCCTCATCGATCGATCTAATATACATTAAAATATCCTCTGGAGTGAAGGATATATGTTCCAAAGATACTCTGGGTTCGGAATTCATATATTCAAAGTACTCTCCTTCAGGAGTAAAAGAATCTGAACAGAATGATTCTTTAAAAAGATTGGCGAATAGGCCACAAATTTTGACGGGATTGTCAGTAAATCCCTCAGGAGTTCTAAATGAAGAAGGAAATCCATCAGATTTCTTCTTTGTGTTTACGAATCCCCAAAATTTCTTTGGATCTGTCAATATTCTCAGCTTAACATTATCTAAATATTCGTGATATAATGTAGCTGAGCGATTTTCAAATTCCAAATTCCAGTATCGCTACAGGCGATACTAGTATTATTTAATACAATAAAAAGGATTTTGCACTAATTCTTTTTAGAAATGGGTGATTTTTCAGTCAAGTTATTTTAAAGGACTTGACAAACTTTTTGATTTAGATTTTGTGATGCCGTTTTGTTATACTATTTAATGATAGCTTTAACTGGAGAAAAAAGTGTAATTATAACAAGAACGAGTAGATTTATAAAAAAAAAAATATTAGGGAAATTTATGAAGATCGTTCAATTTTCTATAAAATACGTTTAAGTCATTTACATCTGTTAATTGGTTTTTAAGATATAAGAATAAGAAGCTTAAAAATAATTTTTCCCATGAAATTTATATGGAAAATATAAAATCGCGGTGCGCGATTTCTAAATATTAATACTAAGAGTTTCGGTTTTTACAAACATTTCCCAGTAAGTGCAATCATGCATACAGCAATGAGAATGTATGCATACGCTTAATGCTTTGAATACATGCCAGGATAAATGCAAGCTCTTTTCCATTTTGCGCGGTGATGACATACAAGAGCATGTGTACTTTAAACCCGCACAAATACTAATACTGTATGCATGAGTAAATACTAATGCCATATGCATGCAATATTATTAATATTGTATGCATGCAGAAATACTTCTGCCGAATGCATGAAATATTAATAATACTGTATTAATAATACGCATACATCGACAAAACAAGAATTTCAGAGATTGCGGCTAATTTTTTTTTTTTTAATGGCAAAACATGCCTTGTCCATACTTCCACATGTATTCTGCATGGATATTTCGTGTATGCATCTACTCTGGACTTACTGAGTTCTTCTCACCTTCCTGAATCTCGATTTTTTTGAATCACACTAGTATATTTATTTATAACTAGCAGAACCTAGTGGTCCGCGGCTTCGCCACTTATACGACCAAAACCGTCTTAAATATATAATTTTCATTGATTTGTGGGCGATAAAAGAGGGCGTGGAAGCCCAGTTTTGGTACAATTGTTGAAAGTAACCATACAAACTAAATTACAAAATTTTAATCTCAAACAATAGAAACTGTCTGAAATATTGTATTTTTATTGATTTGTGGGCGGTTAAATGGGGCGAGGTTGAAACTAAGTGTGCAAAAACCTAATCTAGGACATAAGTAATACACGTTTTAAGTTTGAGATTTGTATAAAAGTCAAACAAACAAACAGAAAATGATTTTTATTAATATAGATGATTGTCAAGGAATAAAGAAAACCAGAAGAAAAATATTTTTAAATAAAATGTGGCTAGGTGTATAGCGGGCTTGTAGCAGATAAGTTAGTTTAACCATTAAATGTGATATATGTATGCAGGGAGCAATTGATAGGTGGTGAAATGCTTTTTCTGTTTAAGAATACAGGTAATTTTGTACCACCTTCTAAGTATGTGTGCAATATATGCTTAATTATTGAGAATTTTAAAACAAAATTTGTCAAGATTTTCTAAAAATACATAAAAATATTTTTAGTTAATGCCATTTGTGAAACAAGGACAATTAATTTGCAAACACATTTATGATTGACTTTATGAAAAAAGAAAATTTTTTCAACCATTTTCTATGACCAGAGATTATTACTTTATAAATCGGTTAAGCCGTGCAGTATCAAATAACGTTTTGAAATTCAAAGAATTATGTTAAGCTAGATATTTGTTCCAGAACTTATACCCTGGAGATTGTTATACCCAAAACAAAAATGGTCCAAAAAAATTCTAAAAAAATTGTACGTATTTCTTGAGCATTTCTGAGCATTTTATGTTGAATCAAATTTTTTTCCCAAAAAATTATAGTTTTTGTATTAAAATATATTTTTTGGGCGGTCTCCTCATTTGTCGAATTTTGGGGTTTTTTTTTTAATCCAAAAATGGCTCAAGAAATTCTGAAAAAATTTTCACGTATTTTTGAAGTAATCTTAACAGTCCTCTTCTTGCAAATAAACAATTGCAATCTAGTATTTTCCATATTACTATGTGTTTGTTGTAATTTTTTGATTTCAAAACAAAATTTTAAGCGCAAAATTACTAAATTTTGATAAAAATTTTCATCTGTTTTTCATATATTGACAATTTCGACAAATTTTGTTTATTAGCTTTAAATTTTGTTTTGAAATCAAAAACTTACAACAAACACATAGAAATGTGAAAATACTGGCTTACTATTGTTAATTGCAAGAATAGGTCTTTAAATATTTTGAGAAAAAATGTGTTGAGAAATTGTTTTTTTAGTCTTTTTCGTATTAAATATTGATTTTTAGCGTTTTGTACGCAATTAATGTACTTGGCCTCCGTATTGCGGTAGCCATCTTGAATTATAAAAAGAGAGACATGACATTTAAAAGTAGCCCCAATTTAAATTTGAAGTCCTTACAGATACTTTTTACTCACGAACATATAATTTTACAAGCCATTGTACTTTGGATTTAATGATTTCTTTTAGTTCTTCCGATATATTGCGGAAACCATTTTGAATTGAATAAAAATTTAAAAAAAAAAATAAGCAAATAAATATTTTTAAAAGTACTATCGACGTGCAAAATTTCAAAAATATCAGAATCGTCAAAATCCGTTTTTGGAAAATAGCGTCCGATTTGACATTAAATTTGATTCACTGTAAGCCTTCTGTAACATTTTCAGCGATTCGGTGCACAAAATCCATTAGCAATAAAAAAATTTTAAACAAATTCTTCGTCCAATATTTTTATTCATTATTAAATTTACAAAACACACTTGAGATGAATTGACAAAATCGAGCTCTGTAAAAAACTTAACAACAGATCGTACTTAAGTTTCACGTCAGGATAGAAGGCAGTTGTGATAGTTTAGCAACATAAAGAATTTTAACATGCTTTTTAAATGATCATATCTCAGTACTTTTTTAACAGAATGCATATGGTATAAAACGGTTGTCATGACTTTCGAAAATAATAACTTAAGGTTTGCTCTCTTCCGCTGCGTTAACTATCTTGTGTCTTTAATATAACTATATCACCATTAAAACTAGTAAGGAATGGAGCTTCGGCAGGGTACCGAAGATTAAATACCCTTCGCGGCCGTATTGAAGTATATTCGAAGTCTTTAGCCGTCTTTAAAATGTTTATGTATAATCTACAAAAATAGCTGCCAAATAGATAGCTTAGCTGCCAAATAGAGTTATTTGTAAACTGCCCATTATGCTAAAGCATATACTAACAATAAGTGCAAATTCATACCAACGGTGTAGAATAATTTCGTTTAAATTAATTTGCTAGACTACTGACTGCTCATTATTTCAAATAATATGTGTGTAAAATTTGGAAGAAGTTTGACAAAGGCTGAAGTTCGATTAAAATTATAGTGTCAAGCCCCCTGTCTAATTCTGCCCACTTTTATTATTTACGGACTGCTCCTTATGCCAAATAATATATTTGCAAAATTTAGTTACAATCGGACAAATCGTGAAGAGGGAGTTCGATTAAAATTAAATTGACACGCCCCTTGTTAAGTCCCACCCACTTTTGTTGGCTTAAAACTTCTCATTATACTAAAGAATATATGTGCGAAGTTGGGTTGAATCGGACAAACGGTGTAGATGGAGCTAGTTTAAAAATCAAGAGGCACGCCCCATGTTTAGAACCAACTAATTTTATAAACTTAAAACTGCTCAATTTAGCAAGGATTTTGTGTGCAAAATTTGGTTGAAGTCAGACACACGGTGTAAGAGAAGTTCGATTAAAAGTAAAATGCCACACCCACTTTCTAATGTTAAGACTTCATTATATACCGAAGAATATATGTATGGGTTGGATAAACGATAGGGGTGGAATTTGGTTACATACAGACACGATGACATTCAATTTTGTATATTTACGGAAGTTTATCTAAATTAATGATGTCACTTTGAATGGGAGGTAGGCGTGGTTTTCATCCGATTTTGCTAAATACCATACAGATGATTCATATTATACACCTGCATCTACATCATCCTACTACATCTACTACATCCGAACGCCTCTTCAAACCATTTCTTTGAAACACATACACTTACACTCTATCATTGGCTACAACCAACTACGAATGAGTACAAAACAAAAGTAAAACATTCAAGTACTGTACTCAAAACCGAAATGTTTTCAATATGAAATTTCCTCGCGTACTTGTGCTCGTATACCAAGTACATCTATATAAGTTAGATTAAATAAAATAATGTGAAAACAATTCATACAAACCTTAAAAAGAATAAAATTAAAGTTTTTAAACTTGAATACTTTAAAAAAAAGTAAATAAAATAAAATAAAAATAAAGTAGACTTTTTTTAACTTGATCTTCATATCTTTTTCGAGCGGTACAGCAAAATCTACTTGGTGTACTTGCTATGTTTTGAAAAGACAAAGTAGTCTGCATGAAAAATAGCTGTGCAACTAACCCAAAGTCGTGTACACACTCTGTAAAGATCCAACTGGATGTTGTACACTACTCGCTTCAGCCTGTGTTAGATTTGAAAGTACTGTACACAAGTTTGAAAGATACTATAAAATGTGGTACAGTACGAAAGTGTGCACTTTGCTGCAGGCAAATCAAATGTATTCATGCAGATGTCTAGTTCATATTATATATCAAAGCTTATGTGCAAAATTTCCAGATATTTCATTAATGTTTGTGGATTTTTAAGAGATTTTATGCATTACCTTTGGTCAAAAAGGGAGCTAGTTAGTACAGAACTAGTAAAGTAACTAATGAGAATGGAGCAATTGGTTACTTTTGATACTGCCGTGACGTCAGAACGTCAACACTGCCATTGTCGATCGTGAGTTCGAACCTGGAGGTGGCAGAACTTTTTTGATTTTTTTTCGGTTAGGTGGTGAAATGCTTTTTCTGTTTAAGAATACAGGTAATTTTGTACCACCTTCTAAGGATGTGTGCAACATATGCTTAATTATTGAGAATTTTAAAACAAAATTTGTTAATTAATTTGCAAACACATTTATGATTGACTTTATGAAAAAAGAAAATTTTTTCAACCATTTTCTATGACCAGAGATTATTACTTTATAAATCGGTTAAGCCCCGTGCAGTATCAAATAACGTTTTGAAATTCAAAGAATTATGTTAAGCTAGATATTTGTTCCAGAACTTATACCCTGGAGATTGTTATACCCAAAACAAAAATGGTCCAAAAAAATTCTAAAAAAATTGTACGTATTTCTTGAGCATTTCTGAGCATTTTATGTTGAATCAAATTTTTTTCCCAAAAAATTATAGTTTTTGTATTAAAATATATTTTTTGGGCGGTCTCCTCATTTGTCGAATTTTGGGGTTTTTTTTTTAATCCAAAAATGGCTCAAGAAATTCTGAAAAAATTTTCACGTATTTTTGAAGTAATCTTAACAGTCCTCTTCTTGCAAATAAACAATTGCAATCTAGTATTTTCCATATTACTATGTGTTTGTTGTAATTTTTTGATTTCAAAACAAAATTTTAAGCGCAAAATTACTAAATTTTGATAAAAATTTTCATCTGTTTTTCATATATTGACAATTTCGACAAATTTTGTTTATTAGCTTTAAATTTTGTTTTGAAATCAAAAACTTACAACAAACACATAGAAATGTGAAAAATACTGGCTTACTATTGTTAATTGCAAGAATAGGTCTGTAAATATTTTGAGAAAAAATGTGTTGAGAAATTGTTTTTTTAGTCTTTTTCGTATTAAATATTGATTTTTAGCGTTTTGTACGCAATTAATGTACTTGGCCTCCGTATTGCGGTAGCCATCTTGAATTATAAAAAGAGAGACATGACATTTAAAAGTAGCCCCAATTTAAATTTGAAGTCCTTACAGATACTTTTTACTCACGAACATATAATTTTACAAGCCATTGTACTTTGGATTTAATGATTTCTTTTAGTTCTTCCGATATATTGCGGAAACCATTTTGAATTGAATAAAAATTAAAAAAAAAAAATAAGCAAATAAATATTTTTAAAAGTACTATCGACGTGCAAAATTTCAAAAATATCAGAATCGTCAAAATCCGATTTTGGAAAATAGCGTCCGATTTGACATTAAATTTGATTCACTGTAAGCCTTCTGTAACATTTTCAGCGATTCGGTGCACAAAATCCATTAGCAATAAAAAAATTTTAAACAAATTCTTCGTCCAATATTTTTATTCATTATTAAATTTACAAAACACACTTGAGATGAATTGACAAAATCGAGCTCTGTAAAAAACTTAACAACAGATCGTACTTAAGTTTCACGTCAGGATAGAAGGCAGTTGTGATAGTTTAGCAACATAAAGAATTTTAACATGCTTTTTAAATGATCATATCTCAGTACTTTTTTAACAGAATGCATATGGTATAAAACGGTTGTCATGACTTTCGAAAATAATAACTTAAGGTTTGCTCTCTTCCGCTGCGTTAACTATCTTGTGTCTTTAATATAACTATATCACCATTAAAACTAGTAAGGAATGGAGCTTCGGCAGGGTACCGAAGATTAAATACCCTTCGCGGCCGTATTGAAGTATATTCGAAGTCTTTAGCCGTCTTTAAAATGTTTATGTATAATCTACAAAAATAGCTGCCAAATAGATAGCTTAGCTGCCAAATAGAGTTATTTGTAAACTGCCCATTATGCTAAAGCATATACTAACAATAAGTGCAAATTCATACCAACGGTGTAGAATAATTTCGTTTAAATTAATTTGCTAGACTACTGACTGCTCATTATTTCAAATAATATGTGTGTAAAATTTGGAAGAAGTTTGACAAAGGCTGAAGTTCGATTAAAATTATAGTGTCAAGCCCCCTGTCTAATTCTGCCCACTTTTATTATTTACGGACTGCTCCTTATGCCAAATAATATATTTGCAAAATTTAGTTACAATCGGACAAATCGTGAAGAGGGAGTTCGATTAAAATTAAATTGACACGCCCCTTGTTAAGTCCCACCCACTTTTGTTGGCTTAAAACTTCTCATTATACTAAAGAATATATGTGCGAAGTTGGGTTGAATCGGACAAACGGTGTAGATGGAGCTAGTTTAAAAATCAAGAGGCACGCCCCATGTTTAGAACCAACTAATTTTATAAACTTAAAACTGCTCAATTTAGCAAGGATTTTGTGTGCAAAATTTGGTTGAAGTCAGACACACGGTGTAAGAGAAGTTCGATTAAAAGTAAAATGCCACACCCACTTTCTAATGTTAAGACTTCATTATATACCGAAGAATATATGTATGGGTTGGATAAACGATAGGGGTGGAATTTGGTTACATACAGACACGATGACGTTCAATTTTGTATATTTACGGAAGTTTATCTAAATTAATGATGTCACTTTGAATGGGAGGTAGGCGTGGTTTTCATCCGATTTTGCTAAATACCATACAGATGATTCATATTATACACCTGCACGAATACATCCGAACGCCTCTTCAAACCATTTCTTTGAAACACATACACTTACACTCTATCATTGGCTACAACCAACTACGAATGAGTACAAAACAAAAGTAAAACATTCAAGTACTGTACTCAAAACCGAAATGTTTTCAATATGAAATTTCCTCGCGTACTTGTGCTCGTATACCAAGTACATCTATATAAGTTAGATTAAATAAAAGAATGTGAAAACAATTCATACAAACCTTAAAAAGAATAAAATTAAAGTTTTTAAACTTGAATACTTAAAAAAAAAGTAAATAAAATAAACTAAAAATAAAGTAGACTTTTTTTAACTTGATCTTCATATCTTTTTCGAGCGGTACAGCAAAATCTACTTGGTGTACTTGCTATGTTTTGAAAAGACAAAGTAGTCTGCATGAAAAATAGCTGTGCAACTAACCCAAAGTCGTGTACACACTCTGTAAAGATCCAACTGGATGTTGTACACTACTCGCTTCAGCCTGTGTTAGATTTGAAAGTACTGTACACAAGTTTGAAAGATACTATAAATGTGGTACAGTACGAAAGTGTGCACTTTGCTGCAGGCAAATCATATGTATTCATGCAGATGTCTAGTTCATATTATATATCAAAGCTTATGTGCAAAATTTCCAGATATTTCATTAATGTTTGTGGATTTTTAAGAGATTTTATGCATTACCTTTGGTCAAAAAGGGAGCTAGTTAGTACAGAACTAGTAAAGTAACTAATGAGAATGGAGCAATTGGTTACTTTTGATACTGCCGTGACGTCAGACCGTCAACACTGCCATTGTCGATCGTGAGTTCGAACCTGGAAGGTGGCAGAACTTTTTTGATTTTTTTTGCGGTTAGCTCCTTTTTTTTTTTTTTTAATGAAACGAAAGCAACATCTTACTCGTCGGTGCTGTGCGCGGTAGCAAAATAATTGTTTTTGCAAGAGTATTTGCATGTTATTGAATGCTACAACAAACGCTCTTGGAAACTTGACTTAGTTTTTTTTTAAGAGTAAATTACGCCACTGTTTCATAACAATCTAGCTGGTGAGTAGGAAAATCGACAGACTGGTTCGCGAGCAGCCCAAGTTCAGTTCTCGCGGTGATAAATTTCAAATTCAATATTAATAATAATAATCTATTAAACTTCTTTTTACAAAATATCCGCAACTATGTCAAATTTACAGGAACACTATCAACTAGCTTGAATGAAATTTTTTGATATATTAAATTTTTAAGAATTTTTTTTTATTCTAAAATACTCATTTTTGTTTCAAAAATAATTTTGTTTTTTCCTTCAAAGAAAAATTTCACTTTTATATAAAAAAAAATTCTCTGGCGCTATAACAAGTATAATCTTCTTTAAAATTTAGTACATTTTCTTTGATCGTAGGAGGTTTTACCTGAGTGTATAATAAAACTGGTCACCAAAATAAATAGGATTGTCAACCCTAAGAATGATAGCTTAATTTGAGAGTATTCCAGCACCATATTTTTTTTTTGTTTTTATGTCCCAAAAAACAGTCAGAATGGTCTTGTTTAAATAGCTTTTTGGTTCTATCGTGAAATGCGATATATCGTTGAATAGGTCTCAATGAGTATTACCAAATGTTCTTTGATGTTGTTTGTGTCAAAAGTCATCTTCAAGAAAATGTTTTAAAAATAAATATTTTTTTTTGCACTGAGGACCCCATTACTTTGATTTCACTAAAAAATAGCAGAGGTTCAAAGTTTCAGTACAAAATCCGCAAAAAAAAAACATTTAAAATAAAAAATAAATATAATTAGGCTATTCACAGCTTAAACGTATATTAAAAAAGAGTATTTATAGCATTTGTTATTTTTGAAACTGTGAGCACCTTAGTATGTATTTGCCGTATGCAATGATTTTGTAACGCTGTTATATATGCTGTAGATAGGGCATAAAATACGAGACATAAAAACATGTCCAAGGGCTGCATTTATTCACGCGTTTTTGCGTATTTGCGCAAAACAACAACAAAGAAAAATACGCTTATGTAAGTTGGCGTAAAAATAACAAATAGTAAATTAAACAGGCCTGCGTACTTATACTGTGAATAGCCTATATATAAAAATAAATTGTCACCCCCAGAATGATAGCTAACCTTAAAAGTATTCCAGCACCATAAAATTTTTTTTTGGGTTTCCTGAAAACCAGCAAAAATGGTATTTTTTAATAGCTTTGGCATTTTTGGACCAATCGTAAAGTGCGATATATAATTAAATGTGCCTAAATACGCTAATAGGAAAATGCTAAAAATTCAAATACTTTATCCGGGGATGTCTTATATGAAAATCCCGGTTAAAAGCAGTTGTTACGTGTCCCTACCTATCGTACCTGGCATGACGCGCCGACTAGCTCAACATTTTACGAGCGCAGTTCTCAACCCGTCATGCCAGGTCGAGGGAGCAACAATAACTTCCGGTTTGCACCGGAAGCATAAAAAAACTCAAAAGAAAACTAAAAATCAAAACTAAAAAAAAATCACTGGAACCAAAACAAATAGAAATCGAACCGAAATAAAATATGAAAAAAAATCCTTAAAACTCGCGACGCCAACAACACCAAATACCGACGAGAACCAGGAGATGTTTATCCTGCTGCGTGCCCACCCAACCTTAGTTATCATCCATTTATTTAGATAACCCCATAAAAGAACCACTGAAAAAAAAAATCGCCTTTAAATGCCCATGGCACCTAGTAAGTACCACCTTAAGACCGCCCCTGTATTTACTTCACCCCACAAATTAATTTAGCAAACCATATTTTTTTCCAATTTTAAGTTTGCATTTTTTTTTATTTATAAAACAAACTAACATTACTTTTCCTCTTTCTTTCAGACAATGGATATTATTTTACAGGATTGCTGACCATCTTCTTATATATGAAAGAATATTATATATTTAAAAAAATCTTATAAAAAAAAATATGTATTATATAAAAAAAAATCATAAAATTACATGTTCACAATAAAGATACAATAATATAAATTACAATTCCACTGTAAAAAAAAGACGTTATTAAATTAAGAACGCTAAAAAATGCTAAAAAGAACAATTGTATAAAAAAAATAACTTTAAAAATGTATATAAAAAAAAATGATATCAAAGATATCTATAAATTATATGGATATATCTTCAAATAAATATGTATTTATAATTAGGTGTTGAATTTGACAATTTTTTACAAATGGTGAAATATGATTAGGTATATATATAACCAGGCATTATTTTTTTAAGATTTTTAAATCGGGCTAACGAAAAATTTATTATAAATAAAATTCTTAAGAACTGGCAAATTTTGTGTTTCTCTTTTTTTTTCTTTTTTTCAAATCCCGAAATTCGGAACAAAATAAAATGATGGCCTTTTTGTCAAACCAAGATTTTTAATACAGACGCGACTTTCTTTCATGTTATTTGTTTTCCTACCTAAAGGAGCTCTCTTAGGGGTATTTATTATATATGAAAAAATTAACAGAAATTATCACAGAAAAAAACACGATCAGGGTAAGTTTAATATGTGCCGATTTTCGAAATTTCTTTTTTTACATTTTCAGCCAATTTAAAAAAATTTTTTTTTTCTTAAAATTTGGTTAAGCAAAACGTTTTTCTTAAACACATATTTGAAATTAACGCTAAATATAACAAGCAAGAAAGAACTAAAATAAATACATATATATCTCTAGCTATGCAAAAATTTTTCAGACACATATATCTACATATGCCACCATTTTGCCTAATGCTCAGCAGCCACTTTCGACGCCAATTATTTTTGATCTAGCGCGACTATTTTTTTTTGCACATCACCATTTTTATTTTTACTTTCGCATAATTTGAATATTTTTTTATGGCACTCGCGAATTTTCTGATTGGGAGCCCCTGCCCTGTTTAGCTAACTTGGTTTTGTGCTGAATGTCTTTGATTCGCTGCTTAATTGAAAGTCGGTGCCTACTTTCAGGCCTTCATAAAAGGGTGTTACGTAGGTCTTATCTACTACTGTTTGTTTCACTTTTAGTTGTGAATTCTTACAAATAAGAAAAATTAATATTGTGACCGACTTATCTGTTATGGACGGGTTCTCGATGACTGTCACAGACGGTCCACTATTTCCGGTCGGCCACCCTGCGAAGAACAAATTTTAAATTTAAAAAACTGACACTGTAATTCTTTTGACGCATTTTCACTTACACAATTTTTCTTAATCGCGCTCTTCTTCGAGTTAAAATTTGTGTCTTTGTGTGCGGGACACTTTCTTCCCTCCGACAGTTCTATTAAGAATTTTCTAATTTTTTACATACTTTAAAAAAATATCTAATCCTACTTTCTCACCTATTTCCTCTTGCTGTTTTTTTTCAAACTTCCTTGTATAATGATGATTTGATAACGTTCACAGACGCAACTCTTTTCATCAAACTTTATCACTGTAATAAAACTTTAAAATTTTTCTTTATCAAGCGAACCCTCTATGTGATTCCAGCGAACTGGACTTTTCCTCTCACTCATTTCTCCTACTTCTTATTTTTATAATATATATCTTGCGGTTTCCTATATTTTAAATCCTTCTAGAATATTCTATACCGGTATATATATTATTTTGAACAAATATGTATTTCCCATATCAGCCTAGATATTTTATATATTTCCTATATTTGTCTAAAAATTATCCAAAACCTATATCTCCAAACCCTTCTCGACTTTCCTCCTCCTTTTCCCTTTTTTCTATCTTTTTTTCTTCTTTTTGTGGCCTTTTTCCGTCCATAAATAGGTAAAAACGGAATTGCACGCACCAGGCAATCATACACATAGAGTTGGTCTACGATTCGTCACTTTATGAATGAATCGACTTAACTTTCAGCTTACAGCTTTTTCTCTGCTCATGAATGGACTTCCTGATCTGGCATAACTTTTTTTTACTACTACTTCTATGTTCCATTTTCACTATGCTTCTATTTTAACCTATGAATGTAGTGGTATAAAACATGATGGCCGCCTACAGGAGCTGTCAAAAGCAGTCGGTAAACACTAGGAATACAAGCAATATTTGCACGGTGAGTGTATTTATTAATTTTATTAATAATAATCACTTTTCAGGATCACGAAACCTGGAGAAAACATCGGGCAGATGCCTGCTCTTCACTGAGACCAAGTAAGTCTTGATTTTCATTAGGTTTTTAAGTAGCGTAACCATTTCTTATATATTTCATTGCAGGCAACAAGCCGACCAGACAAGATTTAATATTTTGCAGGTAGGTGATGATTTTATTTTTCTTGTAATTTAAATATTTTTTTGTGATATAAAAATGTAACTATTTCTTTCACATCACCAGTTTTCGCCACACGCAACACAGTTTTGGGGTTTATACGAAAAACCTGCTTAACGAACCTTTTGGGGCTTATATAAGAAATCCACTCTTACGCTAAGTGGAAAAAATATTAAATTTATCCAAAAACGTTTTTAATTAATCCAAAAACAGGGTCGTTTTTGAACCATTAACGCATTTGCATAAAACAAATACGTAAATATTTAAAATTTATTTAAAAACGTTCTATATTTAAATTATGCACACCTATTGTTAATTTTATTTTAAATTATTATTATTCAAATAAAATGTTAACGTATTTAAGCAAAATAAAAACAAATATTAAAACTACGCAAGATTTCTTTTATAAATTTTTTAAAGAGTGAATAATTGAATAAATGTGATCGCATTTATATTAAACAGTGTCAGCAGCCGTGAGACTTGACCCTGGGCTGCTTCGCTTACAAGTCAAGCACCTTTACCAGTACGCCACAGCCGCTACAAATTGATTAGAAAATTTGGTGTATAATTACTAATAGCAGAAAATGTTTAAAGCAAAACAAAAAAACGACAAAACAATATGCCAGCCGTGGACTTAAACCTGAGCTTCCTCGATTACAAGGCAAGCACCTTAACCAGTCAACAACAACTCAATTGGTAAATTTGGTTTTTAATAACTCATAGCAGAAAGTTTGGATCAAATAAAATCAAATTTTGCTTAAGTTTCAAATTTCTTTTACAGAAAACATTTATTTATCCACGTAAATATTTAAATACAATTTACACACGGGCGCGGATAGTTTAAATAACTGTTATTTCCCTTAGTGTATAGAGAATTTCGACCCTTTCGACCTGGAAAGTCCACCCTAGACCAGATTTTCACGCCATGACAAATCCTAAAAAAAACCCACGAAAATCAAATTGACACACATCATCTCTTTGTCGATGTCAAAGCTACGTTCGATAGCCCGAGAAGGGATTGCCGCAACAATGTCTGAGTTCGGTATACCTGCAAAATTGATTAGACTTTGCAGGATGACGTTGAGCAACACATGCAGCTCCATCAAGGTAGGAAATGACCTCTCCGAAACCTTCAATACCAAAAGAGGTTTCAGACAAGGCGATCCACTGTCTTGCGATCTCTTGAACATCATCATGGAGGGGATAGTACGAAAGTCCGGTGTGCATCGTAATGGCACCATTTTTTACAAAGGTGCCCAGCTTCTTGCGTACGCTGATGATATTGATATTGTCGGCAAAACCAAGAGGGATGTTACCGCTGCTTTCGTCGCTATCGAAAAGGAATCAGCCAAAGTGGGTTTGACGATAAATGAGGGTAAAACAAAGTGTATGCTGTCTACGAACAAGGGAGAGCGACGTCAAGACTCCCACGTTTCATCCGGCAGCTATTACTTTGAAGTAGTCAATGAGTTCATATACCTTGGCACCGCCATTAATAACAACAACAACGAAGTCAGCCTGGAGATAAAGCGGAGAACAATAACTGCAAATAGGTGCTACTACGGGTTCAGTAAGCAACTAAGTACCAGAGCCCTCTCTCGATCGACAAAACTAACACTCTACAAGACGTTCGTTCTACCTGTGCTGCTTTATGGCGCTGAGGCATGGGTAGTTTCGCAAACTGACGCAGCTGCTCTGGGGGTGTTCGAGAGAAAAGTTCTTCGCAAAATCTTCATTCCTATTTGAGTCGGCGATGACTATCGCATCCGAATGAATCACGAGCTGTATGAGCTCTACGAAGACATTGACGTAGTTCGGCGTATAACTGTGACTACACTGGCTGAGTCATGTCCATTGTATGGACGACGAAGCTCCAGCGATAAGGGTGCTCAAAGCGAGGGCGTTTGCCAACAACGATTAGGGAGACCATGCCTCCGATGGATGGACCAGGCCAAGGAGGCCCTAACCGCACTTGGAAACCCGATCGCGGGTTGTTATGGCCACCTAAGTGAGTAAATACTTATAGAGAATTGCATACACGCACGAATTGCATACACACTCGAATTAATAAAAGAAATTATGTAATTGTAACTTTTTAAAAATCTTTGCATGTTGAAATACCGTTTAAGCTTTGATAAACATGGAAAATAATCTTGCTTACATTTTTGGCACTTGACCACTTGCAGCCTTAAGTCAATAAACACATTTTTTACAGGTATGCAAATACAAGACCAAAGATTGCCACAAAAAAAAATCATCACAACGCTGCCAAATTTTTTTTTTATATTTTGGGATTTTTTTATGAATTTTTCAAATGTTTCACACATTTGCAACGTAATAAGCGGGTCGATTTTTTAAGTGGGAAATACTTTAAACGGGAATTTTCCTGTATAATGCTTATGGGGAGTTTTCTTGACCTAATTTTGTTAACTTATAAGAGGGGAAATCCGTTAATCGGGGGGCTTATATCCAGAAATTATATGCGAAAATTTAAAAAAAAACAAATATAGCAAAAAACATTTTGCTCGTATTTGATTTGTTTTTACAGATTTCCTTTGCCATTCACAAAATACAGAGCACTTTGTTCACATCGTGAGTGAGTCTGCCGTTGCGATCACAGACGAGAAAAAAGTCATGTTTTTGCAAAAATAGATAGCCGCGAACGCTATAGCGTATTAGAATCACGTAAAAATTGTATACTAGTCAAAAATGTTCAAACTTTTGAATAACTGATAGGTTCTGAAACCACAATAGTACTGAAACTTTGAACCTAGGTACATTTTTTGTAGCGAATAGAAGCAATTAATTCCTTCACAATTATAACTTACTTTTTAGTGAACTTTAATGTGAAAATAATCTGAAATCAAAATTATGGGGTTCCTAGTGCAAAAAAAAAAAAAAAAATTAAATTTTGAAATATTTTCTTGAAGATGACTTTTGAGTCCAAAAACATCAAAGAACATTTGGTAGCACTCACACACAGAAAAATACATACGGCGTATTGCTTAAAATAGCTGAGTAACTATTTTTGTACGAAGCCTAAGAAATTTTGTGTAAATATCATAAGTTTTTTGTCAACTTAGGCATGCCAAAATTGTATAATATGCTTAAAATGAATTGGGTAACAATTGTTGTATGTAGCCTAAAAAATTTGTGTAAATTTCATAAGTTTTTTGATGCCAATAATTTTTGATTGTATAATATGCCAAATATACTTGGGCAAAAGTAAATTGGCGTTTTTAGAATATTTTCTCTCATTGCTACCCTTTCTGTCATACGCGGCACTTATTTGCTTTCCTTCTCTGTCATTTGTACTAACATGGAGTAATTTATTCGTTACATTGTTGAAACAAATATAACATGAAACAGCTTAGGGGATCACAGCAAAAATTACGTTCAACTTGCAGCCGAATTGTACGCGGTTCGTTGCAAGTACGGAAAGGGAAAAATGCATTATTCCCTCCACAGGTTTTCGATAAATTTTTTCTTTTAAATATTTATAAATAAAAACTTAATTAACAAAAAATAAAACAACAAGATCTGTAATATGTACTATGAGGATCGAGCCTGGGTACTACTTAAGTCATCAAATTAAAATAATAAATCCTCTTGAAAACCAACTGTGTCACGAAAGTAAAAAAACTGCGATCTAATTCTGTACGTGAATATTAAACTTTCCAGCAAAATGGACAACTCATATTTCACATGATATCGCCATGCTGAAAATACTTGTTAACTTTATGAAAAAAGACAGTTCTTGAACTACTACTGGTATGAAGGCAGACTGTTTTTTAACCATTTGGTTGTGCAGAAGAAGGGAATGTTAATAAAATATGTTAGCAATATTCCCAGAAATTCCATTTTTGGTTAAAAGTTTCACTTCTACCGTGCGGGGCAGTCACACACATATTTTTTTTCTCTGTGTACATTAAGACTTATTCAGCAATGGACTAAAAATGCCAAAACTATATAAATAAGATTTTTGGGGACATAAAAACAAAAATGGTACTGGAATACTCTCAAAGTAAGCTTTCATTCTGGGGGTGACAATTTATATTTTTTTTTTCGCTTTATAATTATATAAAGGCATAAGCTTATTGGCCCTATGCGAAGACGGAATATGATTTTTTGGAAAACGATTTTGTGGATTTAAGCTATATTTAAGAGAATAAAAGTATTAAAATAAGTAAAACTGAAATCTCTAAAGCTTCGTCATTTTGTAATTTGTTTGAGATTGTAAAAAATAATAATATACATGTTATAACAAAAAAAAAAAAAACGGCTTTTATCAAAATTTTATTTTAGATACATGAGGTTATTATTTTTTTCAGAGTTGGGGATGGTGCACTAAATGCTGAGTGCACTAAGCATTTCATTAGCACGAAATATATTGAAAGCTTATATACAGCTTAGTGATAGTGAAACATCTCTCTACTATCACTCTAGAGAGTTTAGTGATAGTGTTATTTTATTACACGGTTGCACTATAACTAAATTGAGTGGTAGTGAATAAATCTCCACTATACTCAAATAGTGCAAAATTTAAGCAGTCACTTCATGAAAGCTGGAATTTTAAATATTTCCACTCAACTTTCAAATATTACTGGCTTTGAAATTGTTTTAGTCAGTTTCGAATAAAACAAATCTAAAATAATACAATATAACTTTCTACATGTGGTAGCGTTTATTTTCGTTTACAGAAATTATAGACCTTCTCGGAGAAATAAATTAAGCGATTTTAATTTTGAAAAGCTTGTTTTGCTTAAAGCTAATAACTGTTAGCATCTTTTGTTTTTCTAGTTTTTGAATACTCAATACTTAAAATGATCTTTTCTTCCAATTTAGTGAAAACTTTCTGTGTTCCACTATCATTAGTGCAGTAATTTTTTTTGCACCATTAATTTGAGTGGGAAAAAAAAGTTGCACTAAGCTGTAAAAATTTTTTGTTCCACTATTCTTATATAGTGAAAAGTTTTCACTAATGTATAGTGAAGCTTATATTTTTGAACTCATATTGAACACCAAAAAATGTAGTGAATAATTTTGCATTATCAGTACATGTTACCTGAAACTGCAAATTTAGTGCACTACCCCCATCTCTGATTTTCTTGTATTTTATACAAGTTATTGCTTTTTTATTGTTCATAAAAAATAAATTATACATTTTTTTTTTTTGAATATAATTTTCTGGCTTTTTTGTAGAGGGCACTGAAAATGACATTGAAAAAAAAAGACACAACACGGTTCGATCAATATGACCTCTCCCATGTATCTGAAACAAAAAAATCAAATGCCATTTTAAAGACCTGTGGTTCTCAAACTTTTTTGGCGACGGAAACCTTTTAGAGAGCTAAACATTTGACGGAGCCCTAAAATAATCAACAACTGCTTTATGTGTATTCTTTAATAATAATCATCATTTATTTTTAAAAACTTAATTCAAAAACAAAAAATTATTTATTCACTTTGTTAAGAACATAGGAAATAATGAAGTATCTACTGTGAGGTATGAAACTATTTTTAATTTTTCATAACCTGTTTTATATCAGGCCTGATAGAAGAAAGTTGAATTCGCATTTCAGGTTCGGTATGCAGTCTTTGCGGTATTTTGTTTTTGTAGTTCCATAGGTTATGAATACTGTTTCGTACAAGTAAATTGTTGAGAAAGGAGAACCATTGAACAGTGACTCTATACTGGTGTCTGATGATATTTCTAAACATTATCTCGTTTGACATACTTTAGGGCTTTTGCAAGTTGCTTACAAAAGAGTTTTTAATCCATGAATGCATTTTAATTATTGTATTTTGTTCTTCGGGAAAATACGTCTCAAAATATGCCCGCACAGCATTGAGTTATTGGACTAACTTCAAACATATCACATTGAAACATTTTTGAGTCGCTAACGAACTCACTGAGCTATGAAAAGCTCTCTTGAGAACACGAATAGTCCAAAAATCGAATTTTCTTTTGAAAGCGGTAATTTTGTTACTAGCGTTGGACACTGTTGTCTGCATTACGGTATGTAGGATAAGTACCAGGAAGACGACAACAATCCAACTCGTGATTTCGTAGAAATGAGTATGAATCGGATTGCGTGAGCAAAGGGTTGAGTAGTATTTTGTACTTATTTTATGTCGGATATACTAGGAGTCAGAAAAAAGCTTTCCGTTGCAAATCACTTGTCCGTACTCGACGATGAACTCGCTTAAGGTGTGTAAGGACAAAATTTGTGACTTCAAATTTTACCTACATGTCTGATGTAGTTTTATTTCAGTTCCACTAGAAAACCGATCTTGTAGGTCAAGACCCGGGCGACTCAAAATAAGCTGCAATCGTTGAACTCTGGCAGGGAAGCCCGAAAGGTCGTATAAGCCCTGCATTTACGGGTTTACCCGGAAGGATATAGTTAATTGTTGCATTTTCACCCGGGAAAAAAGCAGGCTTCCCCTGTAAATAGTTTCCCTACAACCGGTGTGAAGTAAAATGTAGTACATAAATTAAAATATATTAATTATAGTAGAAAATGTAATAAATAAATTAAAAAGAATTTATTAAATTTTTGATATGTTTAAAACTTAATTAAAATTGACGAATTAAATTAAGTTTAACCCGATTATAAAATAAACATGAAAACAGACCTGAAACAACCTCAGCTTTATTTATTTCCATCTAAAGGAAACAAATTAAAGGATTTAATCTAATACGTATAGAATTAGCAAATGGGTCTATTGGGGTTAAACAATGACGACAGGGAATTTTTCCCAGTGTTTGTCCATAATATGTTCATACACACCCAAACTAATGTATTTTATTTTATTTAGGCTGGCGCCAGCAACAATCAATTTTGCTCGAAAACAAGCCATTAGTTCGAAAACAAGGCATCCAACATTTTTGAGATGGCCGCCAACCGGAAGTGCTTATTATGTTCAGGAGCAACATAAGCGGAAGTACGGCAAACAAATGACCAGGAATTTTCAAACACCGGAAAATACACCCAAGATGCAGATGCCAACTCTACTGAAAAATCTGCATCTCAACATTTCATGGAAAACAACCAACATTCATAGAAATAACATCACGACGCATACCGGAAACACTTCACATGATGTTCGAGCTCGAAGCCTAGGCTAGCCTGCAATAAAAGACAGAGATCCGGCTCGACTCGGGACAGTAGTGAACCAGCCGTAACACAGACCAGTTGTGAGTGTGAGTAGTTAAATCTAAGTCGTGACCAACGCTGTGAACGTCAACGCAGCAGTCCACTATATAGTCCCTCCAAAGAGACAAAGCGCAGCCTACGCCGCTGACGATGACAGCCAAAGGCAGCACGTCCAAGTGCAGTCAGGAGCACCACGAAGGAAAACGGCAGACAGTGACAAGGAGCACAGCCAGGATACTGAAGCAGCGACGTCGACGTTACCGACAAGCTACACCAACGCAACACGGGCAGCGGAGGACGCCTCGGCTGCAGCGCGCAAGACTTCAGGTAGGTTTAGGTATTTTAATATCAGGATAGGAGATAGTATAGGGAGTGAATAAAATAACTTAGTTAGGTTGGTAAGGGGTATATGCTTTCTGCCAATTAGGGAAAATTATCTTAATACATTCCACGGTTAGCAAAGCATTAGGGAATTCAGACTTTCCTATGGTAAGGGATATTTGCACTCTGCCAACTAGGGAAGTCGGACATTCTAAAAGATTTAACTTATAAAGCTTGTAGCAAATCTAGTAGCTTTGGCAAGGGGTATTTGCACTCTGCCAAATAGGGACGCTAGAGATTATAAAAGGTGAAGGTAGTGAACTCTATAGGGAATCTAGGTAGTTGGGAAGTTGATATTCTAAAAGATTAAACTCAATAAATTCTTCAGCGAATTTAACAGCTTTTGGTAAGGGGTATTTGCACTCTGCCAAATAGTGAACCAGGCCAAATTATAAGTCGTAGTTAAGCACTAGAGTAGTATAGCTTTGGTAAGGCGTATTTGCACTCTACCATAGTTATAATAATAGTGAAATAATTAGCCGGAGCGTTAGGGAGTCCAGACCTTCCTTCGTAAGGGGTATTTGCACTCTGCTAAAGTTTCCCAGTTCTCCAATCCCATTCCATATCGTCAGTAGAGAGTCAGAGACGCATACGGTAGGCCGAGGTAGATAAGGTTATCCACGTTCAACAACCGCGCTGCCGCCGGCACTGTCGACGCAGGAGAACCGACGCGACTGCCCTTCCGAGCTGTAGTTGGCGCTGACACCAACCTATCGTCATCGGACCCAGCAGCAAACGCGCCCACATAAGGACTTGGTGGAAGGACGTGCCCACATAAATTTATGAGCTTTTATTGAATACGGAATCAAGAAACCTTAATGATTTACCATTAGACTAAATGATACAGATAAAATTTATTTAATGTGAAATTTCTTTCAACTAAATATTGAACTAGATAATTCATAACGTTCGATTGAAATTTGTGCGTTCTCATTTGGAGTCCTTGAATTTAATAAATTTATAAATTTTTCGTACGTTATTAAGTGTTGGTATTGACATGCACTTCAACGCATTTCAAAATACCTTAAGTAAAAAAAGGTATTTTTTTATGTGGACGAAACAAACTTAGAGCTCATTTAGCTCGTATTTCATTCGGATGCGATAGTCATCGCTGACTCGAACAGGACCGAAGATTTGCGAAGAACTTTTCTCTCGAACAACCCCAGAGCTGCTGCGTCAGTTTGCGAAACTACCCATGCCTCAGCGCCATAAAGCAGCACAGGTAGAAAGAGCGTCTTGTAGAGTGTTAGTTTTGTCGATCGAGAGAGGGCTCTGGAACTTAGTTGCTTACTGAGCCCGTAGTAGCACCTATTTGCAATTATTGTTCTTCGCTTTATCTCCAGGCTGATTTCGTTTTTGGTATTAATGGCGGTGCCAAGGTAAACGAACTCCTTGACTACTTCAAAGTTATAGTTGCCGGATGAAACGTGGAAGTCTAAACATCGCGCTTCCTTGTTTGTAGACAGCATATACGTTGTTTTACCCTCATTTATCGTCAAACCCACTTTGGCTGATTTCTTTTCGATAGCGGCGAAAGCAGCGGTAACATCTCTCTTGGGTCTGCCGACAATATTAATATCATCAGCGTACGCAAGGAGCTGGACACCTTTGTAGAAAATGGTGCCATTACGATGCACACCGGCCTTTCGGACGATCCCCTTCATGATGATGTTAAAGAGATCGCAAGACAGTGGATCGCCTTGCCTGAAACCCCTTTTGGTATTGAAGGTTTCGGAGAGGTCATTTCCTACCTTGATGGAGCTGCATGTGTTGCTCAACGTCATCCTGCAAAGTCTAATCAATTTTGCAGGTATACCGAACTCAGACATAGTTGCGTATAGGCAATCCCTTCTCGGGCTATCGAACGTAGCTTTGACATCGACAAAGAGATGATGTGTGTCAATTTGATTTTCGTGGGTTTTCTCCAGGATTTGTCGTAGCGTGAAAATCTGGTCTATGGTGGACTTACCAAGTCGATAGCCACACTGATAAGGTCCAATAAGTGTTTTTGTAATCGGCTTTAATCTTTGACACAGTACGCTTGAGAGAACCTTATATGCGATGGAAATAAGACTGATACCTCTTGCGCAGATTGTTGGGTCTCCTTTCTTAAGTATAGGGCACAGAAATCCTTAATGTGTTTATAGAGGACCCCTGCCAATTAAGGCGCAATTCCTCGGGTTCACAGACATTGTATCATGAATGAACATATAGTATTAAAAAAATGCACATCCAAAAATGATGTGCACCTGAAATACTCTTCACAGACCTGTATTATACAAGTGACACTAGAAAAGCAACCACGTACTAGATGTCACATTCATAAACACAAAAACATTACCCTGTGCCCTATTCTGTGAAAGCAGTATGCAATAAGAATTTTATACTGCCCTTAATAGTACCAGTTTGGCTACCGGTAGATGGCGTACCTTTATTACCATCTACTGGTCAAGACGAGACCTATCCAATCTCTTGCATACTAAGCAGGTATGCCAGCCAAGTCGTACTACTGCGCGACCCCGCCGGTCAATCTAGACCTGTGCAAGCGATGTGCACAAACCACAGCCAGCACGAGTCTCCCCGAAGGGCCAACCCATGATAGTCACCTGGGCAACTCGGTCCCGTCGAAAATGGGGGTCTACAACATCCCAGCAAAGAGACAAAAAAATTCTTATATACATATATAAGAATTTTTGTTTTTGACTGTGCACATAGCACTGTTTCGTACATGACTGGCACTTCCATTCAAGGCATGGTTTAATCACCATACCCTAAACGAAGTGCCTACGATTTAATTTGACCTGTGCCCAGCGTCACAGGTCACCATTGTGCCACATTACGTGACACATCCTTGAGCCCTAAGACACCATTTTTTTGCTTTTTATTGACCATATAGGCCATGTCTCAATGCCGTGTATTGATAAGGTCACCTCATTATTTCGACGGGTTTGACTATCCCCGTGCTAACAAGTTTTATGGACCATTGCTATTCCATCGCAGGCTTTTTTCACAATGCTATACATATTGACCTGCTACCAAGATGGGCGCCACCCCGAGCTCTTGGTTGGCTCTAACCTTTTACGGCATTGGACGTATCCCATAACCAACCCTCCTCCTTTATCCTGGCTTGGGACAGGCAGGCCGAAACCTGGCGGAGTTCAGTATAGGGCACAGTACGCTGAGGTTCCAATCATCGGGCATGCTTTCTTCTAGCCATATTTTGCTGATGAGCTGATGCATGCGCCTTATCAATTCATCGCCGCTGATTTTAAACAATTCAGCTGACAGGCTGTCAGCACCCGGTGCTTTATTGTTTTTGAGTCGTTGGATAGCAACTCAAACCTCTTCATGTCTAGGTGGTGGTACTTCCACTCCATCATCGTTGATTGGTGGCTCTGAACTGCGCTCTCGGCATTGGTGGAATCGTCGCCAGTAAGTAAATTGGAGAAGTGCTGTCTCCACAATCTCAGCACACACTGCGTATCCGTATTCAGATCTCCATTTTCGTCTCTACAAGTGGATGCTCCGGGCTTGAAACCTTGGGTTAGACGCTTAACCTGTTGATAGAATTTTCGTGCATCCTTCTTGCCCTGGTATACCTCTAGTTCCTCACGCTCACGCTTTTCCTGCTCTCTTTTCTTGCGTCTGAAAAGGCGCCTCTCTTCCTTCCTCTTTTCGCTGTAGTTTTCTCGCACGGCTCGCGTTGCAGCTGACTGCAGCGTTTTTCTGTATGCGGCGTTTTTTACTGCAGTCGCGATGCGACACTCCTGATCGTACCATTGGCTCCGAGATTGCGGGCGCCGGAAACCAATGACTTCTTCAGCGGCAGCGCGCATGGAGTGGGATATATGCGCCCAAAGTCCGCCGGCGTCGTCGGGTCCAGAGGTTGGTTGGTTGAGCTTAACCGAGAGTTGAGCGGAGTAGGCTTCGGCAGTCCGTTGTAATTGCAGCTTAGCGACATCTAGCTTTCGTTGCATTCCTTTGCGTATGTTCTTCGCATTGCATAATCGCATGCGGATCTTGGCTGCAACAAGAAAATGGTCGGAGTCAATATTGACCCCCCGAAATGTACGCACATCTAGAACACTAGAAGCATGCCTTCCGTCGATTACAACATGATCAATTTGGTTTCGCGTTTTTTGATCCGGGGACAGCCAGGTGGCCTTGTGGATGTCGAGGTGCTTAAATCTGGTGCTACTAACTACCATATTTCGCGCCGCGGCGAAGTCGATCAGTCTTAGACCGTTGCTCGTGGAGGTCTCATGAAGACTGAACTGACCGACAGTGGGGCCAAAGATGCCTTCCCTTCCAACTTCCGCATTAAAATCGCCGAGGACTATTTTCACGTCATGGACCGAAAAGTGGTCGTATACGTCCTCAAGACTAGCGTAGAAAGCGTCTTTGACGGCTTCGTCCTTTTCTTTCGTCGGGGCGTGCGCGCAAATAAGGCTGATGGAGAAAAATTTTGACTTGATGCGGATCGTGGCCAATCTTTCGTTCACAAGTGTGAACCGGGAAACAAGGTGGCGTAGTTTCCGGCTAACAATGAATCCACATCCAAATTCGCGCCTCTCCGCATGACAGCTGTAGTAGATATCACAGTGTGCTTGCTTAGAGCAGCCTTGCCCTTTCCATCGCATTTCCTGATAAATTAATTTTTCAAAGTAAATTAACTACCCATATTGTCCTAACACAGTGACTTCAAAAGGTTTTTCAATTTTTCACCTTAAAATTTTCGCTTTTCAGGAGCAATCTATAAATTATAAAATAACGCTAATAAATGCATAAAATCTTAAGCAGTTAAGATTTTTTGAACGAAAACCTATGAAAATGATCTAGAAATCTATTTGGATTTATATGAAAGTCCTCGTCAGTTATTATTTGCATTTGATGGCATACTTTAGTGTGATGATTATGCGGTAAATAATGGTTCTAAAATTTCATTATTTGTGTTGCATACATTGCGGCGCCCAACGTGCATTAAATTACTTAAAGCACAAATTTGCACACCAGGGAATGTGTGGAGCATAGGGATTCGTCGACCATGTGAAGCTGTTTTTGTTTTTTTTATACATTTTTTTGCCAAGTCGCAGGACCAAAGTAAGCAACGATTTCTTAATGCAGACATGCTCATCAACGCACACAATACAGCCAAACAATTCCATGCGAAGTCTAACCTACATATTTGAGTTTGTGTGGATGTGAGTTTGTGTATATGGAATAAAAGCATCAGTTTTTTTTTTTAAATGCGTGCGTCGCCATCATGCTCTGCGCTATGTTGTGCTAGCTGCTTGGCTTGTCGTTAAATGCTTAAATATGGCAGAACGGCACTTTGACTTAAAGACAGTTATTTTTTATACTACGCGAATATCCTGTGAGGCTCTAGTAACAATGTTACCGTTATATTAAGTTCTTCCAATGGCTTCGCAGTGGTTGTTGCTTGGAGTTGTTGTTGCGTGACAGTGTCATCCAGCTAAATGAAGCCAAGCAACAAGAAGAGAAGAAGAAGAAGAAGGAGTATCTAAGTAAGATATAGGCGATCAGGTGCGACACTGAGATTTGCTTCATTCTGTCACGGTTGTCAAACTTTCGCAAAGTCATCCGCATTTGAAACGTGGATGTTTTTTTTTTATTTTTTTCTCGCTTCGACGACCCAAAACTTTTTCATGGAGAACAAAGAAGAATGAAGCTAAGAATGAAACGCTACAGTAGCAATTGATAAATCGGTTAAATACATTGATATAATTTCAGAACTCATTCCGTTACTTTCCATTTACGTATTGTTTATATATTTCGTAAAAGGTATGATTTTATTTTAAAACCTTCCTTGTTGCATGTAACAAAAGGATTATTGAAGTGAATATTGCCCAACGCAAGATGTGTAGGGTATTAAAATGCAAAAGAATTAAATAAAAAACGCATAAGGACAAACATTTTTCTTTGAGCCAGCTGCTGTTTTTTAGCTTTTAGTTCGAGTTGTTGTTTTTCTTGGTAGAATGCTTATAATAGAGCCTTTTTGTTGTAGATGTTGTTTCTATAGAAGTTGTTGTTGTTGTTGCTATTTTTGTTGTTGTCAAAGGTTTACTCTAAATGTCTCAATAGCGTTCTTAAATCCGTTGATGCGCGGCATTTTCTGTTGCTATGTAGATACCTGTAATCTCGCAGGATGATCACGTAACATGATGTTGAAATATCAAAGTACCCTGAACTGTTGGCTCAACCACCATAAAGCGGCGTTGAAGATGCCAAGCCAAGACTACATAACGAGCATATTTTAAACTTCCTTTTTTTTCCTATTGTACTTTGCAATAAATTAGTTAAATTTAAAGAAAATGTAGTACTGGCTAAAAACCAAACAGCTCTGGCCATGATAAGCATGAAGGGTTCAAAAATTTTGCTGAGCTTGGGAAATAAAAAGAATTTCTTTACATTTAAGTGAGTTATTTTTAATGTTTAATTTTTTTTGCTAATTAATATTCGTGATCATTTGGCAGCCAATTAAAATACTCCTACATTTTACTTTAACGCTCCAACTGCTTGTTAGTCCTGATGCTTGCCTAGCTGCCTGCATCTGTCCATTTTGTTGAGTTTTTAGCACGCTCCCATTTGCCGACATTATTTGTCCATCAACCATTTAGCAAAATCCTTTTTAATTGTGTTATCCTTGCTGCAAAGTAGTGTTGACTGTTGATGTTGTTATTGTTGTTGCTGCTGTTGCTTTTGTTGTTGTTTGTATACTGTTACTAGTACTCTTCCCACTTAGATGCATTTTGTTTTTGTTGGCACTTTTGCCTGTAGCTGTTGACTGTTTGTAATGTTGTTGGCAGCAGGTTGCAGTCAGCGTTTTCTCAATTTTTTTTTTTTAACAAGTACTCAATTAAAGTGATACTTAAAGCGCAGGTTACAAGCAATTCAGTCACTAAAAAAATGATATTAAATCAATTGAATAATATTGACTTTATATGAATAATGTTTTATATGTTGAAAGAAATTACTCAGAGCAAACTAGTAAAAAAAAACAAATTTCTGGTTAATATCATCATTTTCCAGCATCTAAACAATTCAGGTTCGAAATTTTACTTTGTTTTTGAAGGTCTTTTTTTGTATTTGTATTTGTATTTGTATTTGTATTTGTATATGTATTTGTATTTGTATTTGTATTTGTATTTGTATTTGTATTTGTATTTGTATTTGTATTTGTATATGTATTTGTATTTGTATTTGTATTTGTATTTGTATTTGTATTTGTATTTGTATTTGTATTTGTATTTGTATTTGTATTTGTATTTGTATTTGTATTTGTATTTGTATTTGTATTTGTATTTGTATTTGTATTTGTATTTGTATTTGTATTTGTATTTGTATTTGTATTTGTATTTGTATTTGTATTTGTATTGTATTTGTATTTGTATTTGTATTTGTATTTGTATTTGTATTTGTATTTGAATTTGAATTTGTATTTGTATTTGTATTTGTATTTGTATTTGTATTTGTATATGTATTTGTATTTGTATTTGTATTTGTATTTGTATTTGTATTTGTATTTGTATTTGTATTTGTATTTGTATTTGTATTTGTATTTGTATTTGTATTTGTATTTGTATTTGTATTTGTATTTGTATTTGTATTTGTATTTGTATTTGTATTTGTATTTGTATTGTATTTGTATTTGTATTTGTATTTGTATTTGTATTTGTATTTGTATTTGAATTTGAATTTGTATTTGTATTTGTATTTGTATTTGTATTTGTATTTGTATTTGTATTTGTATTTGTATTTGTATTTGTATTTGTATTAGTATTTGTATTTGTATTTGTATTTGTATTTGTATTTGTATTTGTATTTGTATTTGAATTTGTATTTGTATTTGTATTTGTATTTGTATTTATTTATTTATTTGATATAACAGTGAACAAGGTAAGAACCTTATGATTAAAGCACTGCCATCTTGAACTTTTAGAATTTTGTGACAAAAAACTTATTCAATCAAGTTAATTTTCATTAAAAATTATAACATGGAAGAAGAGAAAAAATGAATAAAAAATAAAAATATGTAATGTTAATATCACTAACTATATGTTGAAATTTTTGCTCTAAAAATGTTTGACAATATCAAGTGAAAGTAGTACAATTTATAATAAGAAGGTAATTAACTTAAAACTAATAATAATAATAAAAAAAAAAAAAATAAAAAATGTATTCATGTAACAAAAAAAAAAAAAAAGAGGTATGATAGTTGAAAATTAAAAAGATTGCTGCTGAAAAGATTAAAAAGATTGTTTATATGTAAATAAATTGGTTTTGAACTGCACAGCGTTTTGGATAGATCGAAAAAAAGGTGGCAACGAGTTCCAAAGACGAATTGCATAAATATAGAATTGCCTCTCAGTTAGGCAGAAATGACGCATTAATGAGTTAGACCGATAAGATCTCGAGACAGTATATAACAATTTATGGAGCAAGACTAAAATTCGCAATTGTTTTCCAGGGTCATGTTCGCAGAATGTTTTCCAGGGTCATGTTGCAGACTTGTATTGCATAGTGAGATACGTGATCAGAACGTTTTAAGCTATAAACATATCTAGCAATGTTGTTAAAAATTACTTTTAGTTTTTACTTACTTTGGCAATCGCAATTGGCGAAAAGTTCGCAACCATATAGAAGGGTAGGGAGAATGTAAGCTTTTGCAATTAGAAGTCTATTATGAAGTGGTGTGAATGACTGTGAAATCCTTAATACCCTTAGCATACCATAAACCTTGCCAATTGTATTGCCAATGTGTGAGTTCCAAGTCAAGGTTCTGTTGAAAATTACTCCGAGATTTTTTACTGAGTCAACAAAATCAATTTCCGAATTGTTTAGCACAATTTTTGGAAATTCTGAAACATCGATTATTTTTTTGGAAATAATTATACATTTTGACTTGTTCATTATTGATGGCAGATACGCAATTAGAAATATTATTGCGAGTGCAACTAACAAACAGTTGTACATCATCAGCGTACACATGGGTGTTACAATATTGGAGAACTTTGGGTAAATCATTTACATAGATTGAAAACAGAAGCGGTCCAATTATAGAGCCCTGAGGAACTCCCCTATTGAGGGTCGAAAATTCTGACATCCTATTATTGGCAAAAACAGCTTGAGATCGATCTAAAAGGTACGACTGCAATAGGTTAGTTGCTGAAACAGAGAAATTAAACATATGAGATAATTCATTTTTAAGAATAACATGATCAACAGTATCGAACGCCTTTGAATGGTCTAGAAGAATTAAGAAACTTACTTTGCTATTATCCAATCCTGCTCTTATTTCTTCAACTACGTCTATTAGTGCAGTAACGCAACTCCTCTTTGCCCTAAACCCAGACTGCCTTTCGGCGAGTAAGTTATTGTCACAAATAAATTTGCTAATTTGCCGGTGTACAATTACCTCAAATGCTTTTGCTAAGTACGACAGTATGGCGGCAGGTCGATACTCATTGCATGTTTTTGATATTGGGATGATTTTGGCTTGTTTCCAATATTTTGGAAAGATAGAAGTAGTGAGAATAGTGTTAAATATGTGGGTAATATAAGGTAGGTAGAATGATTTTTTAGAAAGAGCATAAAACAAAATCTTGTTTTGTACAGTTTGAATATGTTTTCTAGTTGCATGATCCCATCTTTCAATCTCGGCAAGATTTTTTTTTTTGGGACTGTCTGATAATCACATTTTACATTTTAGAAATATATGGGTAGTGTCAGGCACTTAGGCGCAGAGATTATATGTGATTATATGTAATCATTACGGTGCGGATTTTTATGCACAAATAAATCAAAAATATGCGCTTCAAATTTAAAATTATGCACTAAAAATTTAAAGATATGCAAAAAACCCCCCTTTGGAAAAATGCATTTGATGGTAAAAAAAAATTTCTTTATTAAATGTTTTGAAATCAATTTTGTAGCATTAAAGAAATAAAGAAAAAGCAATGCATTCAAAACTGTTACTTCTAGTAAAAAAATTTTATAAATATAATTGTTACTCAGCCTACCAACTACATCTTTAAATAATTTAAAAAAATTCAATCATAAAATTCAAAAGTTATGTGCTCTTAATTTAGTCATTTATTTGTAGAGATCGCAAAGTTAGCGTATACAAAAAAAAATTCTTTTAATTTGCAAAACAAGTTTTAATACTCGTAATAACTCTTTAGTATTACTAAGAGAAAATGCAAATGAATCATCAAAATCGTTGACGACATCGTTGAAAAAATAGGGACATCTTAAAAAATTACTTACTTACTTACTTAGTTGGTCGTAACAACCCGTGTCCGGGATTCAACCGACCTCATCAGCTCTCGCCAGGCGCCTCTGCTTTGCGCGCGCCTTCTCCAATCGGATACACCAAGTGCGGTTAGGGCTTCCTCAGCCTGGTCCATCCATCGGAGGCATGGTCTCCCTCGTCGTCGTTGACCAGCGACCCTCGTCTCGAGCACCTTTTTCGCTGGAGCTTCGTCGTTCATACGATGGACATGACCCAGCCAGCGTAGTCGCTGCACAGTTATACGCCAGACTACGTCAATGTCATCGTAGAGCTCATACAGCTCGTGGTTCATTCGGATGCGATAGTCATCGCCGACTCGAACAGGACCGAAGATTTTGCGAAGAACTTTTCTCTCGAACACCCCCAGATCGGCTGCGTCAGTTTGCGAAACTACCCATGCCTCAGCGCCATAAAGCGGCACAGGTAGAACGAGCGTCTTGTAGAGTGTTAGTTTTGTCGATCGAGAGAGGGCTCTGGAACTTAGTTGCTTACTGAGCCCGTAGTAGCACCTATTTGCAATTATTGTTCTTCGCTTTATCTCCAGGCTGATTTCGTTTTTGGTATTAATGGCGGTGCCAAGGTAAACGAACTCCTTGACTACTTCAAAGTTATAGCTGCCGGATGTAACGTGGGAGTCTAAACGCTGAGCTCCCTTGTTTGTAGACAGCATATATTTTGTTTTGCCCTCATTTATCGTCAAACCCACTTTGGCTGATTCCTTTTCGATAGCGGCGAAAGCAGCGGTAACATCTCTCTTGGTTCTGCCGACAATATCAATATCATCAGCGTACGCAAGGAGCTGGACGCCTTTGTAGAAAATGGTGCCATTACGATGCACACCGGCCTTTCGTACGATCCCCTCCATGATGATGTTAAAGAGATCGCAAGACAGTGGATCGCCTTGCCTGAAACCTCTTTCGGTATTGAAGGTTTCGGAGAGGTCATTTCCTACCTTGACGGAGCTGCGTGTGTTGCTCAACGTCATTCTGCAAAGTCTGATCAACTTTGCAGGTATACCGAACTCAGACATTGTTGCGTATAGGCAATCCCTTCTCGGGCTATCGAACGCAGCTTTAAAATCGACAAAGAGATGGTGTGTGTCAATTTGATTTTCGTGGGTTTTCTCCAGGATTTGTCGTAGCGTGAAAATCTGGTCTATGGTGGACTTACCAGGTCGAAAGCCACATTGATAAGGTCCAATCAGTGTTTTTGTAATCGGCTTTAATCTTTCACACAGTACGCTTGAGAGAACCTTATATGCGATGGAAATAAGACTGATACCTCTATAACTTGCGCAGATTGTTGGGTCTCCTTTCTTAAGTATAGGACACTGTACGCTGAGGTTCCAATCGTCGGGCATGCTTTCTTCTAGCCATATTTTGCTGATGAGCTGATGCATGCGCCTTATCAATTCATCGCCGCCGGTTTTAAACAATTCAGCTGACAGGCCGTCAGCACCCGCTGCTCTGTTGTTTTTGAGTCGTTGGATAGCAACTCGAACCTCATCATGGCTAGGTGGTGGTACTTCCACTCCGTCATTGTTGATTGGTAGCTCTGAACTGCGCTCTCCATGGGCGGCATTGGTGAAATCGTCGCCAGTAAGTAAATTGGAGAAGTGCCGTCTCCACAATTTCAGCACACACTGCGTATCCGTATTAAAAAATTAATGAAAAAATTAAGGAAAAATATGCAAATGACTAAAGTGGAAATATTGTGGAAAATGCCAAAATATCCAAAAATATGCAAATAAATTTAATGCCATTTAAAAGCAAATTCAGTGAACGTAAATATATTTAGATAATTTTAATCTAGAGACACTCACAAAAAATATGCATTTGCATAAGAATCCGCACTCTAGTTATTATATTCACATTATTTTATTACTAGTATAAAAGCCCGTCCTACGACGGGTTTGAAACATTTAGGCTCAAACTGTAATTGATTTTTGCCAATACTACAGAGATTTTAAAACATATACTGTCCTGCAAAATGTTCAGCCTGAAGGTACCCTATAGGAACAAACTAACTTGTTTTTAAAAACAACTAATTAAAAAACTAGTTTAAAATAAACCAGTATATGAACTACTTTAAATTGTATTAAGCTGTCATCCACTTCAATTTTAAATAGTTTTTATTGCATTATATACAAGTAATTGAAATACTACTTAAAAACAAGTGATTGCTGAACTACTTTGCATTATATTAAGGCGGCAACTATTCTGATTTTGACATCTTTTAATTGCAAATTTTTATTAGATTACAAAATTTATATATATTTAACCATGTTACTTCATCAAATATTATTAGCTTTAGACCATCAGTAATAGTTTTCAATTGGTTATTTTAAAGTAATTAAAAAAATAATTTAAATATAACTAATTAAACAAGTAGTTGAAAATATATGCAGACGAAAGTCAATTGACTTATTTAGCGGACATCACCATACAAAATATGTTAGTTCGTTCTATGGAAAAAAGTCAGAATTTCAACTAGTTGTGGTTGACAAAAAACTACTTTATCAACTACTTTTTAATTAGTTGATTTTCCTACAGGGTATACATTATGATATTGTTTGCATTTGCTTGCTGCGTGGAGAGATCAGTTAATAATTTTCTTTACAGGCGGTGTTTTGTCTATGTATGGCTTAGTTTGGGTCTTTGCATTTTACTTATATATGGATTTTTATAATCGGTTTCATTAATCGTTATTACAGAGTTAGCTGAATCCAAGGAGATTTCTCTTGGAACCTGCTGATCATCCTATTAAATTTCGCTAGTTTTTGAATGATATAGCAACAAAACTTCCGAATTTTATTTTGAAGCAAAGTTCTTTACGCCTCGTTCTGTAATTTGCTTGAGTGAAATCTGAAAAACTTTCTACAGATTTTTTCTTAGTAATTTGATGGTTTTTCCATTGTTTGCGTTTATTACAACAAGAAAATTTAATACACCAACATTAAATATTAAAAATATTTTTAATATCACTTTTTTAACACACAAAAATTATTATAGGAACCAAAGCATATATTCATACATCATATAAAAACAAGATCATATTCAAGTTTGGCTTGGGTTTTTTTATTAAATTTAAAATTAATGTGTCTACATACAATTTGTCGGAGTGCAAAACAAAAGCAACAAAACTTCAAAAATGTAAAAAGAGAACAAAAGTTCCAAAAATTATTGGTAAAAGTTCCGTTATTGTAAAGCACTTGTTATTTGAGTGACATAAACATTTCAGTTTAGTTTTGTTTTTGCGCTAGTTGCGACATTGACTGATCCCATTTACAATGGCACGTGATAAATACTTTGAAGCTCTAAAATCACAAATTCTTTCCGAATATAAAAAGAGAAATTCGCAAATATCTATCGCGAAACAGTTTGGTATTAATCTGTCAATAGTTTGTAGAATAATAAAGCAATATAACATCACAAAAGGCGTAACAACGGTACATTCAAGAGGATGGCCGTGAAAGACGTCGCTGCGTGATGACAGGAACATTTGCGGCGTGTTCAAACGAAATCCATTCGCCACATCCAAAGAGGTTGTTCGGACACTTGGTTTAGATATCCATCACAGCACTGTTCGCAGACGAGCCGTTGAGAACAATTTAAGTTACCGACCGGCAAAGAAAACTTTGCTTACAGCTAAGCATAAAAAAAAGGTGAGGTGTTATAATTCGAACAATTCCGTTTGAAATTGTAACAACGGCTCATTTTTGCAAAAGAGCACCTAAATTGGACCGTTCAAAAATGGAAAACCGTTTTGTTTAGCGATGAATCAAAGTTCAACTTGATTAATTCAGATGGGATGTGCACAGGTACACGACTTGAAGCCCGAAACTGCAAAATGAATTTTAACCACGGAGGCGTATCATGGTCTGGACTTGTTTTTCCTATAGTGGAGTCGGACCTTTATAAAATCAAATTATGGATCGATTTGGATATAAAGGCATTTTAGAAAGCAAGATGCTACCACATGCAGAGTGGAATATGCCGCTTCAGTGGACATTTCAGCACGACAACGACCCGAAGCACACTTTAAAGCTCGCCAAAGATTACATTAGAGACAATGGGATTCAAGTCCTTGATTGGCCGGCACAATTACCAGACTTGAATCCCATTGAAAATCTTTTCGGGATTTTGAAGAGAAAAAATTCTGGTCAAAGATTTTCCAATAATACTGCACTGTATGAAGCACTTAAACATAATTGGGAACAAATACCTAATACCACCATATCTAATTTAATAGAGTCAATGGCGCGCAGATGTGCAGCGGTAATCAAGAATAATCTTACACCAAATATTCATTTTGTTGATTATGTTTTGTACTCAGACAAATGGAATGTAGACCCATTAATTTTAAATTTAATAAAAAACCCCAAACCTAACTTGAATATGATTTTGTTTTTATATGATGTATGAATATATGCTTTGGTTCCTATAATAATTTTTTTGTGTCTCCAATATTAAAAAAGAGAGACGGTTTTGTAGCAGCGCAATAATTTTGTTGCTTTTGTTTTGCGCAACACTGTACATTCTATTATAGATCAACTACTTGACTAGAAACTCGGCCCCAAAGTAATAAACTTTGTTAAGCAATTCCTTTCCAATAGGAAAATTAGAGTGCAAAATAAACAATAATTTCTCCGTCCCTTTTCCGACACATAATGGTATTCCACAGGGGGCTCACCATTGTCGGTAACTCTTTTTTTAATTGCCATTAACAAATTAAGCCGCATAATAGACAATCAAAGATTCTTTAAACATGCAATATACGCTGACGATTTATACATCTTTGCTAAACATAGAAATCCTTCCGAGTTTATAATCAGTTTGAATAGCTTATATAGTATATTAAAAAATGGTGATTATATAGCGGTACCACATTCTCTGTAGAAAAAACAAAACAACTCCATATTTGCAAAAAAATTAACTGCATACCATTAGATATTACACTTGATAATTTACATATTCAAAACGTTGATAACTTAAAAATCCTAGGCCTTACCTTTAATAAAAAGTATTCATGAAACGAGCATATCAGAAATCTTTGTACAAACCTAATAAATAGATTATTCTGTTGATTGACAACTGTAAATTTATTGACAAGCTAGTCTTTTATATGCTATTTTTTGGTCCAAGGGGTGTTGAAAACATTCAAAATGTTTCGCGTATTTATTTGTTCTGAATATTTTTTTATGTTGCTAACAGTTGTGTAATGTTATGAGCTTTTGTTTATATTTAAGAATAAGACATTTTTACAGTTGTCAATAAATTTACAATTGTCAATCAACAGAATAGGGCTATAAGTATAATTAAATGCCTAAGTCACACCAAATATGAATGTAATACTAATTCACTATTAAGTATTGTAAAATCAATTATATTATCAAGAATAGACTACGGTTTACCAATCTACGGCTCAACTTCACTGAAAAATATTGGAAAGATAAAGTCAATATACCACAGTTCAATCAGAATGGCATTAGGGGCGCTCCTTTCCACTCCTATAATAAATATCCTGACAGAAGCTGGACTGTCATCAATAGAAGACCGACGAACGTTCATGACAGGACGAATGATCCCAAAAATCATCCAAAAAAAGAATAAAACGCAAACGCCCTGCAAAGAGGAATCAGCAATACAGAGAATAATTGATGCAGGAGAAGTCATTCAAATAAATGCAATTCCGATAGCAAAACCACGTCTGAGCTCACTACATTGGTTATTAAAATCAAACTCAATTATACTGGAACTTAGTATTCACGCAAGGGATGATACAAATCCAATTTTATTTTTGAAACTTTCTCAAGACATACGGAATAATCTGATTGACTGGAAAGCTCTCTACACAGATGGCTCCAAAAACGAACACACCACCGCATACAGTGTAGTAGACGAAAACAAAGTAGTAATAATAATGGTATTATTACCTAACTATACAACAATCTATACTGCAGAAGCTGAAGCCATCTTTTTCGCAACACAATATGCAAAGGCAACCAAAAATAAATACGTAATATTCACAGATTCACGTTCAACTATCGAAGCAGTTAAAAATACAAACAACAACGATAACACGATCTTGACAATAAGAGACACATTATCAAACAACAACACTCAACTCAAATTATGTTGGATTCCCAGCCACATTGGAATAAGTGGAAATACTTTCGCATATAACACAGCAAAATTAGCCACAAGATCCCCATTCTTAATACAAAACACATATAACAAGAACGATATCCTTAACGCAGAAAATAACTTTCATTTTGGGAGCATTCGACAAAATTGGACAGAACACTCCCACCATTACAAATACCTAAACCAAAATGAAATACCCCCAACATTTATCCTCCACAAATACAACTAGGAGGCAAACAGATAATTTTACGCGATTTCGATTGGGTCACACACTTTTCACCCACCACCATCTCTTCACCAAAAGTCCCATTCCAATATGCCGTTTCTGCAGCATCGAAAACCTTACTATCCAGCATATTTTCAACTGTAACGCAGTAGACGCAATCACAAGCAATAATAATATACAGCATAATACAATTGAACTTCTGTAAAATGTATCCAAAAATAATATTTTAAAATTTAACGAATTTGTTAAAATACTAGGCCTACTATTTGAAATATAATTACATTTATATTTATAACTAGAAGCGGAAGGCCTTAGTCGCTAATGCTTAGTCTTATGTTTTAATTGTAATTTATTACCTTAAACACTAAATAAAAAAAAAAAAAATAAAAAAATAATAAGGTTTTAATAATTTTAAATTTTCGTAAGGCTCTGGATAATTGATGTAGATCAAAAAAAACTCGATTAATTTTACTAATTTTTTGAGAATATATGATTTTTTACTTTATATGCATTTTTTTAAAAAACGCGTTTTTTAACCTTCAAAAGTTATTTTTATTTATTTTGTTTTTTTATTTTTAGTAATATTATTAATAATTAACAATATATCAAAAATTTTCTTATAATGAATAAAAAAATATTCTTTTTGAAACTTTAAACACGTTTTTCTCAAAATGAGTTTTTTGAAATTTGCTTTCAAGATATCTCAAAATCTATTGCACTGAGTGGCATAAAAATATATATGCATATTTTTTAAGTACTTTCTGTTGGATTGATTTAGCCCTTTTTAAAAAATGAGCCTGAAAATTAATTATCAGCTCGTTATGTACTCAAATTTACATACATTTTTTAAGCAATCCTTTAAAGACGCGTTAGTTTCTTACAAACAAAAATTTAAAAAAAAAACTCAAAGTCACTACCTCTGCGTAAGTGTTTACTTTACAAATATATATATTAGTTTTTTTTTCAGATGATGACGGATCATATTATTCTGCAACCAAAATAGTCTTACTCTTCTCACATCGTTTCATGATAACATCACTAGACGCAAATGACGTCACAAAAACAAAAAAGTAACTTTTATTTTATGTACTTTAATTATTGTTCAAATCAATAAAAAAAAAAAATATACATCAATATCTCTGACCAGTTTTTTGTAGTATTCTTTAAAAAAACGACTTCAGAATCGCTTATACGAGTATTACATAAAGGCACCCTTTAGATTCGTTGATGGACACACGATTCTTGTTTATCACTTGTTGACACAGCTCTTTACAATAATAGGTCTGTTTCCGTACTCACTTCAAGTAGCGTTCGAGTAATAGAGAGTAATTTGATTGTCTGTCAAAATTAGAAAATTTGTCAAAAAGTACGGAAACGACTTTGAGTAAGTTTCACGCACAACAGCTGTTCTTTGACAGTTGAAATAAAATAAAAGTTTTATTGGCTAGTTTGTGGAAAATTCAAAGAAGACTTTCAGATTGAGCTGTAATATGTGGTAGCAGTATATTTAGAGGTTCAACACTTCCATTTGCGTTAATTTTACATATTTTTATTAGTTTGCTAACCAACTGCATACATTTTTTTCACAACACAAGACAAAAATTATATTGTGCCACTTTGTCAATCATTTCTAGTAAATTTCGAGAAATAGAGAGTGACATTTTGCTTGTTTCCCTTCTCTCTCGCACTTTAAAAATGTGTATTTGAGTAACTTCAAGTTTCTTCAAGTGAGTACGGAAACATACCTAATATTGGTAATTTTTGGGACAAAAAAAGTTCATATAAAAAACGGCATTGCCACCTGAGATTTTTTTTTTCAAACTATAGTCTCTGAAGCTTTCTAAATAAGCATCTATACATATGTTGTCAGGTAGGGAGACCATGCCTCCTGGCGAGAGCTGATGAGGTCGGTCGAAATCTGGACACGGGTTGTCACGGCCATCTAAGTAAGTAAGTACATATGTTGTCAAAACCGTATAAAAAAATTTTGAGCTTTATGCCAAAAAACATCTGGATCATTGTGCATATTGTTGGGTACTTAATATTCAGAAAACAGTTTTTTTTTTACCAAACTCGATTGAGACATCAGCCGTATGTACATTTTTGATGATTTAATCTATGGCTTACATTTTTTTAACCCATTTGTAGCAAAAAAACAAACATTTACTGGCTTAACTAAGTTTGCTAAAACCTTTCAGAATTTATTTACTTGCTTGTTGTTTTAAATTTTCAATATTAAGATGTGTTTCAGTACGATTTATTTACTTTGAAGTTTATTGATATATTTTTTGCTTAAAATCAATAACTATACAATTCCAACAGCTAATATTGTTGCTCTTGTGCAAACTTGTAGTATTTGAAAAGATTTTTTAAAATGTATTTTTGATGCCATTGTACGAAGAAAATCAAGCTTTCTTAAATGTTAGAACTTTCTTGTTTTATAACTTATCAATCTTTTTACCGGAGCGTAAAACATATTCAAAGTTTATACAGTTTATATAAAAATTTAAAACTTATTTTTGCTTTTCAGAAAAATTTTCGAAATTGGACATGCAACAAATGTGCACAATAGTGATGATATCTCACCCTTAATATATTTTCAGTTTTACTTTTGTGTCAAAATAAATTTAATTGCTTCTTCATGCATAAAACTCATAAACTCAATTTATTTTTCGATCCTTTTATCAGAGGACTTCAGTGGCAAAAAAAAAAAGAAAGTAATTTGAAAAACATAATAAGGAACCGATATCTTTTGCTCTTATTCTCTTTCGTATTCTTTTTGCTGAGCACAAAAGCATTTTAAATGTGTCATGAATAAGAAGAAAATTAATTATCTACTAACTTGGTTAAGAGCAGCTAAGAATCGACTAAACTCTTGCCACCTTAGTGTTGGAAATGCATTTTCGTGTTTGAACTTAAAGGGACACGCTACACAACAACAACAACAACAAGATATACTGAAACAAAAAACAATATTAACTTCAAACGAAATAAGTAGAGAATCTCAAGTATCTGTCATCAGATGCAGCAATAGCAGCAGCAACACTGCCCAGCTGCTGACTTAGTAAGCACAACGTTCGCCCGATATAAAACAACAAAAAAAGCAAAAACAACAAATAGAACAAGTATGAAAGCCCCAACCGCCCGTACTCACTGGCTCAATTCAATTAGTTGGCTGTTAAAAAGCTTTTAACCAAGTAGCGCAGCAGAGTAATTGCAAATTATAACGGTACTCACTATGCAGGGAAATGGTATTTCTGAAGTAGTGTTTGTGTGTGAAATTGTGTGTGTGTCATTGTTACTCTTGTAAGTGTTAGTTAAAACAAATGCATGGGTGAGTGAGTGTGTGTGTTTTACGAGCTAGAGTTTAGACCGTTGTTCTCACTAGGTTATGAAATTTTGTTTAAAAATAAAAAAAAAAAACACCAAGTTTTGATTGTTTTCACAGCACGAATCATATCAATGCTTTTAAAAATGACAAGCGTATACAATTTTTTTACAGACCATAACAAGATTTTACGCCTCAAGGTTGTATACCGAATATGAGCTTACTGAATAGCTACATTTCAAAGAAATAAAATTATTATAATGTAAAAAGGCATAAAATGGTCGTTAATGTAGCGTATTAAATTACATTTACAATACGATGGTGTCAAATCAACAGAATGTCCTTTGAGGGTTTTGTAGTAAATTCCATTGAAATTAGATATTCGCTGGACATACATAATAATATAGAATTGCAATGAAATTGAATTTCATTTCAGTAGACCGAACATGTTTACGCAAGAAAATCACAAAAGAGAATTAGTTGCTACCTTAATATTTATAAAATATGGACAACACGCTCACCCCAAATGATTACGAATACAACAAATGTATACCACAAATAATTTCAATTTCGCGCATCAACAAATTTCCAAGAATAATAAAGGAATGCTTCAATGCGGACACGTTGGAGGCACCATTTTTTTGTGGCCGTAGGCTGTTCTGCATGAGAAACAATAGGAATGAACTGTTGGGGAACATAAAAGTTTTTGTTGTACCACTAAAGATGTTTATGCTCAAACTGTTTCCGTTCATGATATTAGTTTGACCTGAAGTGAGTACATTGAGGATGTCCGGTTTTCGTTTTTAGCTTTTAAAAGCTTTCCAATTGTATTTGAGACTTGCGTGACTTATAATAGAACATTGAATTAAAATTAAGGAAGCAAGTTTTTCTCCCTACATTATTTTATCAATTTTATATGTTGAATCCTTAACTTGAACACTTTGGGCTCAAAATTCTTTGGTCATTACGTTAAATTGCATATTGAAGTATGGTGTATAGTTTGCTATATTCCATAGAGTAAAAGGGCTTCTACAGAGGGGAGAGGGTTGTATTATAATTATTAAAAAAGAATGTGTTGAACTTTCATATTAGCTAAATTTATAAACTGAATTTTTAGAATGGAAGTATGAAGAATTTTATTTTTAAAATTTGGTTCATTTTGAATCCATGAACCTTATTTCATTATTTTTCGTCTAATAATTTTACCAGGGACGGAAAAAAACAGTTATTCAAAATTTTCAAATGAAAAAAGGCATAACAAAAAAGTTGCCGATGGACATTTTCAAATATACCATTATGATCCTAGTGACCGCAGCTTCACGAATATTAATATCATATTATTTCATTAATATGAATTTTTTTTAATAGCACTTTATCGGCTAAAAAACTATTGATATCATTTTTTTCGTCTCAGCTTTTTTATAGCTCATAATATGCGCGCAAATAAGACGAAAAAAATGGAATCAATAGTTTTTTGGTCGGTCAAGCGGTCGGTCAAATTGCCTGGATGTTTTTGACAGAAAAAATAAAATGCACAAATAACTGTTATTTTAAACCGTAATTTTTGTCCAAGAAAATAAAAGGCTCAAAATAACTAGTATTTTCGTCTAAAAAAATAGAAGTTAATATATATTTGTTAATATCTGACTTTTTTATTAAAAACGTAACCGATACGTTCCCTAAATTTTACAATCAAGTTACTGATCCGAATAAAATTACTCAATAACACAGTACAACACATAATTTTAGGACTCAATTCTGACAATTGCCCGTGAAAGTAGGCCCAAAATGAAGAATTTGTGCATAATTCGTTTTGTCTTCTTGTCTGACAAAATATTTTTAATATAGATTTGAAGTTAGTAACTATCGTATAGGGGAATTTTTCACGTTTTAGGCTCTTTTGTTTGACATAACTCGAGAACCACTAGTCCGATTTAGCTGAAACAAATTTAGAAAAATTAGGAATTACAATTTCTCTAATCTGTTGTTATACCGTTTTCCTATGTGTGCAACACTTTCGAAGTTAAAATGAATGTATGAAGGGAAAAAAGTATTTTTTGCCTAAAAACTATTTTTTTTTTTTTTTAAATTCATAAAAAATTCAAAATGGAAAAAAGTGTCAAATCTAATTACTTTCACGTAAAGTCCCATAACCTATGAGCAAAATAAGGCATATGTCATGAAAATCGATGCACACGTTTCGATTTTATTCACAATTAAGTAAATGTATAAATAAATCCACGTAACCTGTGAGTAAAGTGAGACATTTTTTGAGAAAATCGATGAATAAATTTATTTCAATTACAGTAATGTTATAAATGAATATACACAAAACTTAAAATAAAAATTCCGATTTGTATTGCAGCTATTACACAGAAAATATGGAATTTATGGAATCTATGCATAAAAACAAAATTTATAACATCTTCAATTATAATTATAATTATTGTCAATATCCATTCGCGTTGAAGTTGACGCTTGTGGTTCTGATGATCTTCTTTTCTTCGTAGGTTGTTGATATTCGTGGTCTGAGTTTGCGTCGCCATCCGAGGAATCCATAATATTCAAGGGCTCGTTTTTTGACATGGGTCCACCAATTGCAATGAATAAAAATAAAACATCATATATAAAAGTGTGTTACAACATTTTTTTATATTTCTTTTTTGTTTTTTATATTTAATTGTTTTGCATGCTTCATCTCTCAGTAGTTGCTTGTTGGCAAGCGAAAACTGCTCAAACAACTACTAATACTATCAAACAATGCAAGATCTCACAAGCTCACAAGGTTGAACAATTATACTTGTCAGTCTCACCAACAAACTCAAACCAAAAGCCATTACTTACTTACTTACTTAGGTGGCCGTGACAACCCGTGTCCGGATTTCGACCGACCTCATCAGCTCTCGCCAGGCGCCTCTGCTTTGCGCGCGCCTTCTCCAATCGGATACACCAAGTGCGGTTAGGGCTTCCTCAGCCTGGTCCATCCATCGGAGGCATGGTCTCCCTCGTCGTCGTTGACCAGCGACCCTCGCTTCGAGCACCTTTTTCGCTGGAGCTTCGTCGTCCATACGATGGACATGACCCAGCCAGCGTAGTCGCTGCACAGTTATACGCCGAACTACGTCAATGTCTCCGTAGAGCTCATACAGCTCGTGGTTCATTCGGATGCGATAGTCATCGCCGACTCGAACAGGACCGAAGATTTTGCGAAGAACTTTTCTCTCGAACACCCCCAGAGCGGCTGCGTCAGTTTGCGAAACTACCCATGCCTCAGCGCCATAAAGCAGCACAGGTAGAACGAGCGTCTTGTAGAGTGTTAGTTTTGTCGATCGAGAGAGGGCTCTGGAACTTAGTTGCTTACTGAGCCCGTAGTAGCACCTATTAGCAATTATTGTTCTTCGCTTTATCTCCAGGCTGATTTCGTTGTTAGTATTAATGGCGGTGCCAAGGTATACAAACTCCTTGACTACTTCAAAGTTATAGCTGCCGGATGAAACGTGGGAGTCTAAACGCCGAGCTCCCTTGTTTGTAGACAGCATATACTTTGTTTTACCCTCATTTATCGTCAAACCCACTTTGGCTGATTCCTTTTCGATAGCGGCGAAAGCAGCGGTAACATCTCTCTTGGTTCTGCCAACAATATCAATATCATCAGCGTAAGCAAGGAGCTGGACACCTTTATAGAAAATGGTGCCATTACGATGCACACCGGCCTTTCGTACGATCCCCTCCATGATGATGTTGAAGAGATCGCAAGACAGTGGATCGCCTTGCCTGAAACCTCTTTCGGTATTGAAGGTTTCGGAGAGGTCATTTCCTACCTTGACGGAGCTGCGTGTGTTGCTCAACGTCATTCTGCAAAGTCTAATCAACTTTGCAGGTATACCGAACTCAGACATTGTTGCGTATAGGCAATCCCTTCTCGGGCTATCGAACGCAGCTTTAAAGTCGACAAAGAGATGGTGTGTGTCAATTTGATTTTCGTGGGTTTTCTCCAGGATTTGTCGTAGCGTGAAAATCTGGTCTATGGTAGACTTACCAGGTCGAAAGCCACACTGATAAGGTCCAATCAGTGTTTTTGTAATTGGCTTTAATCTTTCACACAGTACGCTTGAGAGAACCTTATATGCGATGGAAATAAGACTGATACCTCTATAACTTGCGCAGATTGTAGGGTCTCCTTTCTTAAGTATAGGGCACAGTACACTGAGGTTCCAATCGTCGGGCATGCTTTCTGCTAGCCATATTTTGCTGATGAGCTGATGCATGCGCCTTATCAATTCATCGCCGCCGGTTTTAAACAATTCAGCTGACAGGCCGTCAGCACCCGCTGCTTTATTGTTTTTGAGTCGTTGGATAGCAACTCGAACCTCTTCATGGCTAGGTGGTGATACTTCCACTCCGTCATCGTCATCGATTGGTGGCACTGCACTGTGCTCTCGATGGGCGGCATTGGTGGAATCGTCGCCATTAAGTAAATTGGAGAAGTGCTGTCTCCACAATCTAAGCACACACTGTGTATCCGTATTCAGATCTCCATTTTCGTCTCTACAAGTGGATGCTCCGGGCTTGAAACCTTGGGTTAGACGCTTAACCTGTTGATAGAATTTTCGTGCATCCTTCTTGCCCTGGTATACCTCTAGTTCCTCACGCTCACGCTTTTCCTGCTCTCTTTTCTTGCGTCTGAAAAGGCGCCTCTCTTCCTTCCTCTTTTCGCGGTAGTTTTCTCGCACGGCTCGCGTTGCAGCTGACTGCAGCGTTTTTCTATAAGCGGCGTTTTTTACTGCAGTCGCAATGCGACACTCCTGATCATACCATTGGTTCCGAGGTTGCGGGCGCCGGAAACCAATGACTTCTTCAGCGGCAGCGCGCATGGAGTGGGATATATGCGCCCAAAGTCCGCCGGCGTCGTCGAGTCCAGAGGTTGGTCGGTTGAGCTTAACCGAGAGTTGAGCGGAGTAGGCTTCGGCAGTCCGTTGTAATTGCAGCTTAGCGACATCTAGCTTTCGTTGCATTCCTGTGCGTATGTTCTTGGCATTGCATAATCGCATGCGGATCTTGGCTGCAACAAGATAATGGTCGGAGTCAATGTTGACCCCCCGAAATGTACGCACATCTAGAACACTAGAGGCATGCCTTCCGTCGATTACAACATGATCAATTTGGTTTCGCGTTTTTTGATCCGGGGACAGCCAGGTGGCCTTGTGGATGTCGAGGTGCTTAAATCTGGTGCTACTAACTACCATGTTTCGTGCCGCGGCGAAGTCGATCAGTCTTAGACCGTTGTTTGTGGAGGTCTCGTGAAGACTGAACTGACCGACAGTGGGGCCAAAGATGCCTTCCCTTCCGACTTTCGCATTAAAATCGCCGAGGACTATTTTCACGTCATGGACCGGAAGGTGGTCATATACGTCCTCAAGACTAGCGTAGAAAGCGTCCTTGACGGCTTCGTCCTTTTCCTCCGTCGGGGCGTGCGCGCAAATAAGGCTTATGTAGAAAAATTTTGCCTTGATGCGGATCGTGGCCAATCTTTCGTTCACAGGTGTGAACCGGGAAACAAGGTGGCGTAGTTTCCGGCTAACGACGAATCCACATCCGAATTCGCGCTTCTCCGCATGGCAGCTGTAGTAGATATCGCAGTGTGCTTGTTTAGAGCAGCCTTGCCCTTTCCATCGCATTTCCTGGATGGCGGTGATGTCAGATTGTATTGTTTTGAGGGCTTCCGCCAGTTGGATAATGGCACCTTCCCTATAAAGGGTCCGGACATTCCAGGTGCATATCCGTAAATCATTGTCCGTTTTTCGTTTGCGGTGGTCGTCAACGTAATTGGGGTTCTTATCCGAGGCTGGTTTAGTTTTCATTGGGCAGTAGTAATGTGGCGGGACCCAAACCCTGCGCACATTCCATGTTTAAGGTCTATGGAGTGACCCGCCGCTCAAATTAGCCGTCAAACTGACGGATGCCAGTTTGCCGTTGCCCAGGGAACACCACTTGGAGGTTTGAGTCGACTTGAGACGATTTCGACATGGATAATGCTGGCCTCGCCAGGTTGAGGCGGTCAGACACGTTGCCATGTGAAGGTTCGCCCCCTGTTCCCCAACCAAAAGCCATTAACGTACAAAAAACCGCATAATCTTAACAAAAAAGCAGTACAACCAAAATCGTTATTATTAACCCCACATTTTTCGATTTATTATAAACTATTACCTAACAATTAATTCTTGTATTGACAAATATTAAAGTTTCATTCATAACTTATGCACGTATGATACTTCATTTTTTTTTACAACTTTTGTTATTGAAAATTAAAACTAGAGCAGTCCAAATAGTACGAATGCATGGATTCAATTGGTGTGAGTGAGTACGCATATAGTACGAATTGGAGAAAAATTTGTAGGACGGACTGTATTTTCTCTGCCGTTTCTTTCAATTCGTTCTTAGTTAAGTTTCGATCAAATATTTACTGTGCTGTTAGTAATAAATTTGAAATTTTTAGAGTAAACAAAACTATTTAATATAAATGTTATTATTAACCCCACATTTCTCGATTTATTATAAAATATTACCTAACAATGAAGTATTTGCATTGTATTGCAGTATTGCATTGACAAATAATAAAGTTTCATTCATAACTTAGGGGTTTTTAAATTTGTTCTTTATAAATTTTTGTCTTTTATTTTTTAATTTACAGTATTTTATAAGAGAACCCAAAATTAAGCCATCGTTATTCCTAAAAATCGCAAACTAGTTGTTTTACATGGTTTTTTCTTTATTATTTGCAGAAGAAAGCAATAACTTTCTTCAAAATAGTTTGTAATAATCTATATATTTATTTTTTTTTTTGTTTGTTTTTTGTTTGTTTGTTTGTTTGATTTTTTTCCAAACGGCTAAACGGATCTCGCTCAAACTTGAAACGTGTATTACTTGGGTCCTAGATTAGGTTACTGCATACGTAGTTTTAACCACGCCTCCTTTTACCACCCAAAAATAAAAAAAATGCTATATTTTCGACTGTTTCGATTGTATGAGACTAAAATTTGGTAATTTAGATCGTATGGTTACTTTCGGTAACTGTACCTAAAATGAGTTTTCACACCCTCTTTTACCGCCCACAAATTAATGAAAATGGTATATTTCAGACTGTTTTGGTCGGATAAGACTGAAATTGTTTCTGAATGTGTGCTGAGTGGACGTGTTTTTCTTTGCCGGCTAAAATTTCCACTCTTTAGACAGTTGATACATTACAATTTCACTGAATCACATAAATAACAATTAATAAAAACTCCTGTGTTGTGCACATATGTTTTCTATACAAACACGTACTTTAATAAGTTTATTCAATAATTAAATCTTGTAAAAATTATTTACACTTAAAAAATCGAATATGCCAGTAGCTCGGGGCAACAATAACAACAACAAGCCTTCTCCGTTAACACCACACTTAAATTCGACGCATGTTAATATTTCCTCGGCAAGTTGGATGAAAATACTTACCGAACAACTTGAGGAACAAAAACAATGCATCATCGGACAGCTTACCGCAAAAATCGCAACTCTAGATGAGAGGGTAGAGCAGCTGGACAGAAGGGTGGCGCATTTGGAAGACATTACGTATTGAAGACATTGCAAACGAGCTAAAAATTTTGGACAATCGGGTCGCGGCAATAGATAAAATGTGTGCCGAAGCTGCAGTGCTCAAGATTTATCTAGTGGCAATTCAAACACAGTTTGAAAAATATGAAAATGATTCTGTTGCTACTAATCCAATAATTAAGGGTATTCCGCAAACAGAGAGATAGACTTTAGCAAAAATATTCCCAGACGATTGCAACGCAGTCCATACACATACACCTTCAGTTCGTGAATGTTTTAGAATGCTTAACAGAATCAAAAACAAACCAGCACCTATTTTGATAAAACTTAACTCCTCGCATGACAGAAATCAGCTGTTTAAATCAATTGCTGGCTTCTGCAAAGGACTGAGACGAGCGTTAGCACTAGCTGACATTGGTATAAACAGCGATGGTCAAATATATGTCTACGAAAGTCTTACAAAGAAGAGCAGGGAGATAATGTATCATTCTACGCAGCTAAAGCGGCAGAAGCTATTGTCAGCAGTCTTTTCAATTAGTGGGAGAGTTTATGTAAGATCAATCAACAACTCGGGTTCCAAGGAAGTTCTCAGCATAGAGAGCGTAAATGCATAGCCGGCGCAAATCGTTAATAATCGCTACAAAATTATGCAAAACAAAACAAATGGCCCAAAATGCACTGTAGTGCTCAGTCTGGGTGAAACCGGTTTTTTTAGAGGTGAGGCAGGCGATGTGAGGTGCGCGAAATTTAACGCACCGAAGAAGCTGTACCCTGTAGAAAATTCAACTAATTTAAAAGTAGTTGAAAAAGTAGTTTTTTGTCAACCACAACTAGTTGAAATTCTGACTTTTTTCCATAGAACGAAATAACATATTTTGAATGGTGATGTCCGCTAAATAAGTCAATTGACTTTCGTCTGCATATATTTTCAACTACTTGTTAAACTAGTCAAATCTATATTATTTTTTTACTACTTTAAAATAAATCAATTGAAAACTAGTTCATATTCCACTTACTAAAGATGAATTTAAAATCATAAAAATTTTAAATTTCTATGCATCAAAGAGATAATTTATTTGACTGTTTTGAAAAAAAAATACATAAATTCATTACGTGAATGCATAAGGCATATTAAAAAATTAAATAAAAAAAGTCTTTTGAAAAAAAGTTTGAAAGAAAGTCTGTTTTGAAAAATATATACATAAATTCATTACGTAAAAAATTAAATAAAAAAGTCTATTTAGAATTGAAGTGGATGCCGCCTTAATATAATTCAAAGTAGTTCATATACTAGTTTATTTTAAACTAGTTTTTAATTAGTTGTTTTTAAAAACAAGTTAGTTTGTTCTTATAGGGTAGTGACTCGTGACTGACACGCACACATAAGCGAAGTCATCATATTTTAGTAGGGGGTTCGTAAAATTTACCATGCTAATACAATCAAACACAGTTCATGTACACAACACCAAAAGTGGTTTCACGCAGACTGACCACTACAGTGTATTGTTTTCTTATATTGCTGCCTTTGTATGTTACTACAACATACGAACTTTAATAACTTATGATGCAAATGTATGATTCTAGTTCAGCGCAAAACAATTTTAAAAATTGTGAGCAATTACCATCAAGTATGTCATGATAATGCACGTACCCTAAATCAACAAAAGATCGGTTATTTTAATTATATCTTTTTTGAAAGTATAATTGATGCAATATGCGTGACTGAAACTTAGTTTAGAAGTGAGATCGATGATTGTACATATACAGTTGAAAATTACAATATTAATTATAGGTTAGGATAGGAAAACTGGTTTGCGAGGAGGTGGAATAGCAATTTACTGCAAAAAATACTTGTTTTGTAAAAGCATTCTATGTTCTGATGGGTCTGAACAAGTAGAGTTTCTTTGTGTTAAGGTTGGAGATAAATTTACAAAATGCTTATTGATTTGTGTTTATCGAACAAATGATTTAAGTAGTTTTTTTTAAAAAATTTCGAAATTCGTTGTTGAATACGAGCACATAATGCTTTGTGGAGATCTAAATGTTGATTTTCTTGTTGCTGATACTCAGTCAAGTATGTTGCGTGAGCTAATCTACTCACTTGGTCTTCGAACCGTTAATGACATGCCGCCCCGTTTCGCTCCGAACGTTAGACCAAGCCTTTTGGACTTAATCTGTGTTACTGATACTAAAAATGTTTCACACTATGAACAACTTCCCCTAGCGGGGATATCTGATCACGAATTATTGCTTCTTCGTGATCGAAGGAAAAGAAAGTATTTCCTTCAGATATTTTAACCAAATTAATAATGAAATTCTGTTTGCAGCAGCTAGTGCGGTATCATGTCATGACTGCTGGTACTATGCTGATGTGAATGGCAAACTTAGTCGCTTTACACAGCTTGTAAACGGCTTGTTTGAGGAACATATACCTATTAAAATTATTCGCTTTAAAAAAGGGTCAAAAGACCTGGTATAATAATGTTGTTAGACATGCTATTCGATGTAGAAATAAAAGCTTTAATATATGGAAACGTAACCGAACCCATCACAACTGGGAAGCATATCGTTCTCTTAGAAATCGTGCTCATGTATTAATAAAGAATGTCAAGAAAGCATTTTGCGAAAGAAAATTAAATGTTAGTCTACCGTCAAAAACTTTTTTGAAAAATCATTTGGTTATAAAAAAGACACGTCTGAATGCACCATTGATGCAAATGCAGTAAACGACTATTTTCTATCAGCCAATGTGTGTGATAACGCATCATCATATATTCCCGATCCCCGATCATATATTCCCCGAATTTAAATCAAGTGTATTCGTTCGAAGCAGTAACTGAGGTCGAGACTATACAAGCGATTTTTTCAGTGAAATCCAATGTAGTTGGAGATGATCTTATAAGTCTCAAATTTATTAAGTTGATCTTATCGTTTGTTATCTCTTCGATCACACATATTTTTAACTTTTCAATCACATCATCTAAGTTTCCGGAAATATGGAAAGTGGCTAATATCACACCAAAAGCTAAGATTAATAAACCAGCATCTCCTCTGGACTTTCGTCCGATTAGTATTTTATCGGGTCTGTCAAAGACCTTTGAAAAGCTTCTGGCGTTAAAAAATGTTAAACACCTCTCTATCAATAGGCTCTTAACTGTATATCAATCAGGCTATAAAGCCAGACATAGCTACTCTACTGCAGTTTTAAATATTTTAGAGGACATCCGTCCAGCTTCTGACAGAGACGAAGTTACAATATTGGCGTTATTGGACTTTTCAAAGGCCTTTGAAATTTTGTTAAAAAACTGCAAACTATTTTGACTTTGGAACGACAGCTTTGAAACTGCTTAACACGTATTTGACTAACCGTCAGCAACGAGTTTTTACGAAGACTTCGTCTTCTAAACTAAAGTACAATTGATCAGGTGTACTACAAGGCTCGATACTTGGTCCAATCCTCTTAAGCATTTTTATCAACGATATCGTCCAAGCATGCAAAAACTCTTCTATACCAGAGAACTGCAACGAGTCTATTTTTCAAACGAATGACTATAAATCATCCAACAAAAACCGAATGCGAGCGCGTGCCGTTGCATACAACAACCACCACTTCCACGCGAAGCATCCTCATAACAGCGATGAGCGACGAGTGCCGCCACTTTCACCCATCGCTCATAAGAATGCCGCTCAATGATTCTAATGATTCTAGAGTCATTTCTTATGATTCTAGAGTCATTAAAGATAATCGCGTGCAGTGCTACCGCTGACATATTTTATTATACATATAGTATATAAATTTATTATTATATACATACTAGCTGAATGCTCGGCTTAACTCGGGAGTTGATATAAATCATTTTTGAATTAATTCGTCGATTTGAAAAAACTTTTGAAGGAATATTGTGTGCATCTTTCAAACCGGTAACTTCGGCGAAATAAGCAAAATGTAGCTTCAACATCTAAAAATTATGAGAAAAAAATTAAAAAAATAATTGTGTGTGTGTGTGTTTGCTGATCGCTTGCAAAAGTATATTTTTTAAATTTTATATTTTATTCGTTAGATTGGACATTTTTGAAAATATCAGCGCAAATTTTTTAAGAAAGTATTAAATATTATGGACCTTTTTTGAAAAAAAAAACAAATTAAAAAATATAAATGGCTAACTAACTGTTATTATTATTTTTATACAGAACTTTTATTGATGTATCAGACAAAAACAAAATTGAGTTAAATGTATTCAAAAACAGCAGAGCAACTTGCATCGAAAGTCAAAACTTCAAATTTCTGATCTTTTTTCCTTGCAGCAGGTAACATTGATAAGTTCAAAAATTCATTTTAGTAAGAATTTCTAATGTTTTGAAATTAATACTATGAGTGATATACGGTAATTTTTTTAAATTAATTATCCTTAAGAAATGTTGAAAATAAATATGTACTAAAGTAAATATGACCTAAATATTTATATATATTAAATAGAAAAATGCAAGTTGCAGCCTGTTCGTTAGAGATTGCCAATGTAAGCTAAGGTCATGTTTGCAGATATTCTTATGGTCACTTTCAAACGATACTTTTATGTACCTTAAATTTTTTAAGGTTAAACGTTCTTGACAATTTCTTTTCTAAATTTTTTTGCGAATAAGCCATCTTTAAGTAAGTAAGTAAGTCTTTTTTTACTGGATAACAATTAAATAAGCACTGAAAATAGAAAATGAAATGTCAAAACAACGCCAACGTACGACGCAACTGACTTGCGCATGTGTTGATACGAACTCAAATACCACAGAATTTATTATCAGCTGTTCTGATATGCGAAAATAATAATGTTGACTTTAAATACACATAATGAAGACAGAAGATATTCATCACCCTTCGCGCCTTGCTACGCTTTACTGTATTTTGAAGTTCAGCGCCCTCTGGTTTCCAAGATATAGCAAAATACATAGTGCAAAAACTCACCGTACCCGAAAACCTCTTATAAAAGTCATACTTATCGGATGAGTGGCTTGGAGCTTTTTCTGCAGTTTTTGTACAATAGCGCCCCCTGGTTATCGAACAATAAAAAAATAGCGCCAAGACCCTTTGCATACTTGAAAATCTCTGTATACAAAATTTTCATCCTAATCAGATGAGCGGGTTTGGAGTGTTTTACCATTTTTTAAGTAATTTGTACTAAAGCGCCCTCTGGTGCTTAAGGAAGCACATACAAAAATAAGAGTGTGCTTAAGACCACACGACTGAAGTAAAACTGCCTACCCTACCCTCGCTACCCCCATGTATATGTATGTATGTTTATATTTGTATAATATATACATGTATATACATAAACTATCAGGGGGCAACTGTCCTCCCTGCTTTACCCTCGCTATAATATGAACATAATATAAACATGTATATACATATACACATAAGGGGGAAAACTGCCCAACCCTCGCTACACCCATTTATATATATATATCTATGTTTATGAATGTATATTTGTATGATAAATACATATATTCGGATAATCGGCTTAGGAGTTTTTCGACTTTTTTAAAATATTTGTACTACAGCGCCCTCTGGTGTTCAAGATAGAACCGAGTAGATAAGTCATAAAAACTTACCGTATCCGAAAACCTCTACATACAAATTTGCATGCAAATCGGATGAACGGCTTAGGAGTTTTTCGACATTATTAAAATATTTGTACTACAGCGCCCTCTGGTGTTCGAGATAGAACAGAGTAGATAAGTCATAAAAACTTACCGTATCCAAAAAACTCTAGATACAAATTTTCATGCAAATCGGATGAACTGTTTCGGAGATAAATAAAAAAAAAGAATGCCTGGAAACCGATCGCAGCGCCCTCTACAGGGCCCAACCTTTTTTACTGGATAAAAAGCAGCCTATATGTTGACCAGGGATATAAGGAACCTGGATGTCAAGTTTAATGAAATCCATCCAGTGGTTTTCGCGTGATACTTTAACAGACAGACAGACAGACAGATAGACAGACAGACAAAAATTTTAAAAATGCGATTTTCGGACTCCTCGTCACTCAAAATGTCCAACGCAAAAAGAATTTCGAAATAATATTTCATGTACAGACTTTTTTTTTACAATTTTGTATATATATAGATAGATAATACTAGCGGACTCTGCAAAATTATGAAAATACATCCTTAAATAGTATTAAAAAAATATTTAAATGCATATACTTAATAAAAAAAATTTTAAATATTATTGATAGAAATGGTGAAAAATTGTGAAAATATTATTGAATAAAAATATTAAAAATTTTTGGAAAAACTTTTTACGAATTATTAAAGATATTTAAATTAAAGAATTAAGAATTATTAAAATCAAAATCTATATCTATATATATATAAAATTGTAAAAAAAAAAATCTGTACATGAAATATTTTTTTGAAATTCTTTTTGCGATAGACGTTTTGAATGACGCTGAGTCCAAAAATCGCATTTTTAAAATTTTTGTCTGTCTGTCTGTCTATCTGTTCAAGCGAAAACCACTGGATGGATTTAAATGAAACTTGGCATCTGAGTTCCTTATATCCCCAGTCATATGCTACTTTTATCCAGTAAAACAGGTTCAACCCTGTAGGGGGCGCTGCGATCGGGATCAAGGCATTCTTTTTTTAGCTTATCTCCGAAACCGTTCATACGATTTGCATGAAAATTTGTAAGTAGAGTTTTTCGGATACGGTTAATTTTTATTACTTATTTGCTCTGTTCTATCTCGAACACCAGAGGGCGCTGTAGTACAAATATTTTGAGAACCTCGAAAAACTCGTACACCGTTCATTTGATTTGCATGAAAATTGGAATCTAGGGGTTTTCTGATGCGGTGAGTGTTTTGGTCTTAACTTTTTTGTGCTATCATGAACACCAGAGGGCGCTGTAGTAAAAATATTTTAAGAAACGTTGAAAAACTCCTAAGACGTTTATCCGATTTGCATGAAAGTTCTTATATAGAGGTTTTCGAAAACGGTGAGTTTTTATGGCTTATATACTTTGTTCTATCTTGAACACCAGAGGGCGCTGTAGTACAAATATTTTAAAAAACGTCAAAAAACTCCTAAGTCGCTTATCCGATTTGCTTGAAAGTTGGTATATAGAGATTTTTAGAAACGGTGAGTTTTCATAACTTATAAATAAGTTTTATCGTGAACACCAAAGGGCGCTGTAGTACAAATCTCTTAAGAAATAGTGAAAAAGTAGAAAGCCGCTCATCCGATTTGGATGAAAAATTTTTATAAAGGATTTTCGTATAGGGCAGTTTTTTTGGCGTTATCTCTTTTGCTCTGTTTTGAAAACTAGACGGCGCTGTTGTACAATTTGTAAGTGTGCATGTTATTAAACTGTTCCTACACGGCTGCACCGATTTTGATGAAATTTTTTGTGTGTGTTTAAGTGGATCCCTGGATGGTTCAGATTCGCAATTGGACCCGGTAGGTGGCGTTGTGATCGGATTCTACGAATTTTGTTATTATAGTTTATCTCCGAATTCTGTTCTGTATTGAACACCAGTGGGTACTGCAGTACATCCGATTTGCGTAAAAATGTTTACGTAGGAGTTTTTAGATACGGTGGGTATCTTGAACTTTTTTTCCTGCGCTATCTTAAACACCAAATATTGCTATAGTACAAATCACTTAAGAAATCGTGAAACATTCAAGATCCTCTCATCTGATTTAGATAAAAATTTGTTTATCGAATAAATAGGATTTGATTTTCGAGTACTTAAAGGGCTTTGGCGTTATTTTTTTATTCTATCTCGAAAACCAGAGGGCGCTATTGTACAAATACCGCAAAAAACTCAAAGCAACTCATCCGATAAGTACGATTTTTATAAGTGGTTTTCGGGTGCGGTGAGTATTTTGGCGCTATTTTTTTGCTATATTTTGAGCCCCAGAGGGCGCTGTACTACAAAATACAGTAAGGCGTAGCAAAGCACGAAAGTTGATAAATATCTTCTTTTCTCTTTATGTGTAATTATATTCCACTTTCATTTTTCGCAAATCTGGACAGCTGATGCCGAATTCTGTGGTATTTGAGTACGCATCAACACATGCGCAAGTCAGTTGCGATGTAAGTTGGCGTTGTTTTGACATTGCAATTTCTATTTTCAATGCTTATTTAATTTTTGTCCAGTTTCCTCGCGAAATGCCAAAAATTCGTTTTTGCTCTGATTTTTTTCAAAAATGTGCAATCTATCGAATACAGTATAACACATGAAAATATATTTTTGCAAGCGATCGGCGGAACGCACACACAAATCACGATTTCCCTAACTTTTTCTCATAATTTTCAGATGTTGAAGCTACATTTTGCTCATTTCACCGAAGTTACCGGTTTGAAAGATGTACACAAAATTCCTACTAAAGTTTGTGAAAAGTTTTTTCAAATCGACGAATGAAATCGAAAATTATTTATATCAACTCCCGAGTAAGGCCGGGTATTCAGCTAGTATTAAATAAGACCATTTTATAATATATAAATCATTAACAGCGTCAATCCTGTTAATTTGTATTGCCGCTTATCTTGTGGCATCCCTAAGCATAAAGGTTTTCAGCAATTCATCATTGGAAGTGTGAAAGTGATTTAAAAAAATTGATACAATAACAACAAGGAACAAATAATAGACAACATACAAGTATAAAATAAGTTTGCTACAGTTAAATTCTTTAAACTAGCGATCCCCAATTTAGAAGCTGTCTATTTATCTTAATCAACACGTAAAACACAAAACAATATTAAAACAAGAAAAACGCACGCCAATACTGAAGTGCACGCAAATCATTCAATGACTCTAAAGTCATTGAGGGTGCTTAGAAACATATGCCTAGAATTCAGCAGTCTTTCTAATGAGCGATGTGTGAAAGCAGCGGCACTCGTCGCTCATCGCTGTTATGAGAATGCTTCGCGTGGAAGTGGTTGCTGTTGTGAGCAGCCGCACGCACTCGCACTCGGTTTTTGACGAGTGATTTAGAATCGCAAAAAAACGATTCGCTGCAGGTCTCTGATACATATATAACTGGTATCAAAAGGAACTTAGAACTTATTTTTCTATAAAAAATAGTATATTTCATACATCTGGGTAAAGGGATGAAAGAAATAATGCATTAATACAAGTAATGTTCATTATATAACAGTATTAGATTGTTATTTCTATCCCTCTGATATATGTGCACTCTCATTTTTAATTTTTACTTGCTATATAGACACAATTGCATGAAACACTTTGTTAATTTTACAGTAATTATGCAAAAAGCTTCAAACCATTTATGTTTACCTTAAGAACTTGTATTATTTGTTTTTTTTTTTAGTTTTGTTATGTACTTATAATAAGAGGAGCGAGCCATTTTATTTGCATGGCTGGTTTTTGACGTGAATGACGTGATGAGTGAATATAAATGGTCGTGGCACTAAAAAAAAAACCCCCATAAAGTTCAGAGTTACACGCACAGCAACCACAAAACTATGAAAGTATTTTCATTGCTGCACTGCCGGCAGAAATACACAAAAACACATATATTCATACCCAGTCGGCAATGGCAGGGTTCCGAAGCGCTACTAGTTGGCCTGCATATGGAATTTGTGGTTCATCCGCGCTTATATAAGTAATCTTTCTTCTTTTATATGAAATGAGGAAATTGTTCAGACCTTTCGTTCCCGCTGTGCTGAAGAAGCTTGCTAGAAGCACTCTTTTAGAATGGATAACAGAAGATGAGTGCCAAAATTATTAAAAAAAAAACTACTTTTTGTATGAAAAACATTACTGTTGTAGTGCCTTAGTGCTCACCATAGGGATAGGTACTTTTTGAAAAAACCTCCGTTTCGGATAACCAGTATTACCAATTTCGGCTTTTTGCCGAAACTGAAAACCGAAGAAAACCACCGGTTTCCCAAAAACCGACTTTTATTAAGAGATTTTTGATGAAAAATAATAAGTTTTCTTTAAAGAATTAGTTTTAAGCTGAGTTAGAAGATTTTTAAAGTTAGTATGTTTTTCGATCTGTATCAAGTTGGACTGAAGTTGTCAAACAAATTTAAACTTTCTGTTAACTGCAAATGTTTGAGAAACTGAATATTTATTATATGAAAAGAATATTCAAATAGAATATACATTCAATATATCGGTGATTTCATTTCGAATCGGACTCTTTTCGAATCTTGTATATTTGTAAAAACTTGATACTTTGCATGTCAATAGTAACAAAAAAACTAGAAATATTTGCATATTTTTTTTTTGTTATTTTTGCAGTTACACACAGTGGATAATTAAAAAAAAAAAACACAGGTGCGTTGTTAGACACACGAGAAAAGCGAAGCTTTTTCGCAGTTACATAGATTTGATAGCTTAATCTATGTAACTTTATTATAAACTAACTTTTAGATTCAAAAATTTAAAATAACATAAAGTAAATTAAAAATCACACGTTAATATTCACACCAGTAAATTTTATAACATTTCGCTATTCCGACACTGTTTTCTTATATTATAATTGATGCTTCTTTTATGCTTGCATCCATCACAAAAAGAAAATTTAATATCAAATTATTAAAAACAAAATTCTTCACCCGTCGTGGGGATCGAACCCGTACCCACTGATTAAGAGTTCATTACACTATCCACCAATCCAAAAATGCTTTTTACGCAGGGTTTTTGATTCAATATTAAGTGAAACAGAGCTACGTTGCTGCATAGCAGCATAATCTATTAATAGATGGATGATTGTATATTGACTCTCCTACAAAAATTAACACAAATTTGCCTCTACTTGCTACAAGATGTCACGAGCATCGGTGTACTCCTTCGTGCATTCAAATCAACAAGAACCCAAACACCGATTCTGGTGTCATCTTGTGGCAAGTAGAAGCAAATTTTTGTTAGTTGTTGTAGCAAAGCGATTGTGTGAAATACACAATCCTCTATCTATTGATAGATTGCGACGATCTATTGCAACATAGCTTCTGTTATACTTAACATGGAATCAACAACTCTTTCTAACAAAGCTTTGTGGTCTGGTGAATAGTGTATAGAACTCTTAATCAGAGGATGCGAGTGCAGTCCTCGCAGCCGGCGAAAAAATATTTTTAATATATGTAATAATATTATAATTTAATATAATTTAATATAATATAATTTTTATATATATTATATTTTATTTAATATAATTAAATTTTCTTGTTGTAATAAGAGCAAGCAAGAAAAAAACCATAGATTTCCAAGAAAAAATCTGTCAAAAGTTTTTCAGATTTCAGTCAAGCAAATAAAAACGAGGCATAAAAATCTCCGCTTCAAAAAATCAAAATTTGTCATTCGCACATGTAGTAAAACAACACCTTTAAAACCGTTAGTCCTACAAAAAAGTTAAGGACATAAATTGATCTTTTTAGTGTACATTTTTACCAGCACTTTTATGAAAAATTTTAATTTTTTTGGGTACAAATTTCATTGAAAGTGTGGTTAAAACTACACATCACAAAGAACATAAGTTCAAGAACTTTAAAATATGTCCAAGACATTTTTTTGTTGGACTAACAGTTTTTAATATATAGTTGTTTAACTACATGTCCGAATGACAAATTTTGGTTTTTTGTTTTTAATTTTCCACGGTGTATTGTTATACACTGTGTATAACCAAAAAAAAAAAAATATATATATATATAAAAAATGCAATTACATCATAAATATATCTTATTACTTATAATATTATATATTACGTGCAAAATTTAAAAAAAATCGAAATCGTCAAAATCAATTTTTGAACAAATGCGTCCAATTTGACATGGAATAATTGATATACTTCTTTATTGTGTAATATATGGAACAAGTCTTTTAAGGAAAAAAAAGAAGTCTATTTTTTTTTAAATATTTTTTAACATATTATTATTTAGTTGTACATTAAAAATCTTATTACAAAAGGTACACTTGAGATCATATTAATTTTTAATTTAAAATCAATTATTTTGCTGTTTATTGCCTCCACATTTATAATAAAAAGGTGCTGACGAAAGCTTGCTATACTAATTTTTCAGTTTCCAACTGATATAAAAAAGAAACCAAAAAAGAGATCGTATACATATTGAAGTTTTCAAAACATAAAAAAGAAAATCAATTAGTTCAGGTTTATGAGAAAGTTATTCAATCTCCATCAAATTTAAATCAGCTTACACATTGTATACTGTTTGAAAAATAGCCATGTTTTTTCCACCAGTATGATTCATAAAGGAATACAATAAAATTTGTGGGAGTTACATCCGACTGATTTCTAGAAAAAGTGATTTTTGTCAGCCATTGACTGTACCTCTCTCTTTCAAATCCTATTGGATTCATAATTTATAAGGCAGAATCATACTGTTGGAAAAAAATTAGTTATCTTGCAAGCGATATAGAATTTTTGTAAGCTAGATGAAACTTATGATCTTTTGAAAAAGTCTATGAGAAACCAGCCGACAAAAGGCCCAAATTTGGGGTCACATTCAGACCTATATTTTTCACTTAAACGATTTTCTGACGTCTTTCCCGAGTGCTTATTTTTAAGATGTTGCAGCAAGTTTGATGTGTCACCTCGCATTCTTAACCTTTTCATTCAAAGGTTGCACTCTGCCAAGCAACTCTCAATTTTTTTAAAGTAACACCGCACATTACTCTTCATTATCTAAAAAATTTCTTGTTTTGTTAAAATACTTTGTCTTGCAGCTTTTTCTTTCACATTTGCCACCTTTTTGTCAGGGTTGCATTTTAAGACAAATTATAGTTGCCGGTTCTTGTAATTTCCACCAGTGCCACGGTTTTTTTCTTCTAAAAAACCGCCACGCACGGTAGAAGTGAAATTTTTACCCAAGAATTGAGTTTCTGGGAAGATCGCAACCAAATGGTTAACTAGCAGTCTGCCTTCATACCAGTATTAATTCAAGAAGTCTCTCTTTCATAAAGCCAACTAGTATTTTCAACATGGCGATGTCATGGGATATATCAATTGTCCCTTTTGTTTACTGGCAGTTACTGAAATCTTCAATATTCAAGGACAGAATTCTATTGCGGTTTTTTTTTCATTTCGTGACACAGTTGGTTGTCAATTATTATTTTAATTTGATGACTTAAGTAGTACCCGGCTCGATCCTCATAGCACATGCAACAGACCTTGCTATTTTATTTTTTTGTTAATGATATTTTTATTTATAAATATTTAAAACATAAAAATTTGTATAAAACCTGTGTCGGGAATAATGCATTTTTCCCTTTCCGTAATCGCATCGCACCGCGTACAATTCGGCTGCAAGTTAAACGTGCTACCATCGCATTATTGCCTCTCTTGTACGAACAAACCCGAAAGCAAGCATAGCATATATCTTTAAATTTATTTCATAGGATTGATGACAAAAGAATTTATTGTTTATCCAAAATAATCATTAATCGATTATAGCTCGGGCTTTATTTATATAATTTATTTTTAATTTGTCTTAAAAAAAAAAAACTGCCAGTACGTATAATGTGAATATTTTTAATTAAAAAAAAAGCACTAAGCTAAAGGGCCACTAAACTTTTGCTTCGTGATCAGAAGCACTGACCTTATGCTACCGCGCACACTTGTTTATGTTTATTTTTCCGTGCCTACACAGTTGAAAATGTTGATGCGTTTTCCGGTACAAAGCGTGCATCGTATTTTATGTTGCATTTGCGACGATATTTCCTAGTAGTTCAAGTCTTACAGAATTGATAAACAAATCATGAACGATTTTTCTTTATCTTTGAAATTTTCCATATAAAATTCCCACAAACGCAATACAGAAATATTTAGATTTTTCGTGCATGAATATATTACTGAATCGTTACGGAAGTTTCGTCATCAAACAAGATAAACATATAAAAAAAATTATTTTCCAACCATTTTTATATATTATTTGATTTTATTTTACATGTTTCTTGGATCAGATTATTTCCGATTTGTAATCTTTGATGTATCAGTCATGCAGCTCATTAATACACCATGTTTTTAAAATGATATGTATTGTAATTTTTAACGAAAAACTTGATCCAAAATATAAGCTTTTGTAGGGAAAACATGAACGAACACAAAGCAGAAAGGTTGAAGAATTTTCGACAAATTTTTTAATGAACTAACACAAGCCGGACGCGTTAAAGAATTTTCGACAAGAAATACAAGAGATAAGAGTTATCGGTTATCGCTTGTTCTACTGTTTTCGTTATTTCCTTGTTCTGTTTGTTTTTTTTTTTAATGTTGACGAAACCAATGTTAAAGAATATTCTGCAAGTCTGTTATTGACGAATACAAGCCAAACCCGGTAAAGAGTATTCTGCAAGTCTAGAAGCTATGAAGGAAAAGCTAGGAAGGAATATGAAAGTCTTGACGCCAAAAGTGTTCCTGCCTTACTTTGAAGAGGACTGGACTTGATCAAGAGCCCAGTAGAAGAAAGAAGTACTTCCAAACAAGATTTGGAATTACCTTTTTGTATCCGCAAGATATTCCAAATTTGATTGCGGGCAGTACCATTGCAGGCGATGTTTAAAAAAAAAGTAGTTCTACTCTCGCTTCAATCGAAACTAAAATAGATCAACTTCATTCCAGCATAGATATTTATACACATTATATATATAGATAGTTCAATAAAACAAACAAAATCAATTTCCTATATTTCATGCTTTTTGTATAAAAATGTATGTAATATGCGTCTTAAGTTCATAAATTGTTTAAGACAGCTCATAACGTAAAAATATAAACTTAATACAAAGTTAAATTTTTTTTTATTGCGCAGATGCACTTTCTTAACTTATAATATTTCATAAGTAAAATCACATAAAAAAGTAGTAAGGAATGGTGCTTCGGCAGGATACCGAAGCTAAAATACCACCCCGCGGACGTAGTGAAGTATATTCGAAGTATTTAGCCATCCATAAAATGCTTATGTGTAATCTGTTACCTATTGTATTTTTTGTCGCTTAAAATTAAAGTGCTACGCCCCTTGTTAATTACTACCCATTTTTTTAGACTCATAGCAACTCATTAATGACAAGAATATATGTTAAAAATTTGATTAAAGTTAGATAAACGCTGTAGAAGAAGTTCGTTTTAAATTAACATGCCAGGCCCCTTGTCGAATTCCATGTAATTTTCTAGACTATGAACTACTCAATATGCCAAAGAATATATTTGCAAAATTTGGTTGAAGACGAAATAACGGTGCAAGAGTAGTTGGATTAAAATATATGTGCCAAACTATATTCTGTACTACTAACTACTACTACTACTACTACTACTACTACTACTACTAACTACTCTGTACTAACTATACACTAAATAATATATGTACAAAATATGGCTGAAGTCAGACAAACGGTGTAGAAAAATCTAGCTACAATACCACTACTCCATATTAAATCCCGCCTACTTTTCCTACTTTTATAAACTACGGACTGTTCGTTATACCAAAGAGTATATATGCAGAATTTCATTGGTTGTAAAAACGGTGTAAAAGTAGTACGAGTAAAATTTACGTGCCATGCCCCCTGCCAAATCCCGCCAAAAGACTAAAAGCTGTAATTTACACTAATGAATATATGTGCAAAATTTGGTTGAAGTCGGAAAATCGGTGTAGGTGTTCGAATAACATTAAAGTGCCACGTCCCCCTGTCTAACTCCACCTACTTTTATAAACTACGGACTGCTCCTTATTCCAAAGAATATACATATGCACAAAATTTAGTTGAAATCGGACAAACAGTATTAAGGAAGTTCAATTAGAATTACATTGACACGCCCCTTGTCCACTCCCACCCACTTTTGTAGGCTTAAGAGTTTTCATTATACTAAAGAATATACTAGGTGCGAAATTTTGTTGAAATCGGACAAATGGTGTTAATGGAGTTAGATTGAAAATAAAGTGCTACGCCTCTTGTCTAGTACCGCCCAGGCGTGGTTTTCCTCCGATTTTTTTAAATATAATACTGATGGCTTACAATGACGTTTCATTCGTACGCTTCTTTTAAAAATTTTTCATACGATCCAGGGATATATTTGGGATAAGTGTATATTATTGAAAAGCTATTGGTACAGTAAAAAAAAATGAAACAATTTTTATTCAACTCAAATTTATAACAACATTGTTAACTTAAACATGCGTTCGGACGTTTCACGAAACTGAAGCCATTTTGGAACTAAGTTCATACTATGCCTAGATCTGCGAATTTATCAGCCGTAAAAAAAAGTCAACAGACAATAGTTTTTACAAAATTTAACAAGCTTTCAGAAAAGCCATGCGTCGTCTTTATTAAGGGCATAGTGAGGTCACAGTAAAATATTTTATTTGTTCGTACGTTTCGTGTCGGACGTTTCAGATTTTTCCATTGTGTATATATTGGGTAATTAAGTAATCAAGTAACTAAGTAATTATGTAATTAGGTTATTAAGAAACAATTTCAATATGTTGTTCTTTCCTAGCATTTTTCACAAAACAAAAACATTTACGAAACACCTACATTTTCTAAAAAGAGAAACTACATTTGTGAAACACTGCGGGTAATTTGACCATCATGGCAAATGAATTAATGTATAAAATGACTAAATAAATAGAATTGAAATGTTTCTCCAAGATAATATCCTAAAATTATAAGATTTTAATAGCTTTTAATTTTTCACCTGTGGTTGACCATTTTATATATAGCCCATATATCAAAGCTAATTTGCAAAATTTCAAGGCATTGCTTTAATTTTTGTGGATTTTTAAAAGATTTTAAGGTTAAATAAAATCACTTTGTATTGAGAGTAGGCTGTTAAGTAAAATCCGATTTTTTCAAATATAGTATTGATGGTTTATAATTTATCACCCATTCCGTGTTGTCCATTAAACGGGGACAAGTACTTTTAGTACTTTCACGGGTATTTTTGTGTATTTTAATGAAAAACGAGCTTAAATTTTTCTTTCTTAAAAAGATAAACTTTTTTTTTGTAGTGACGAACATACTTAATTCTTTTTCAACATGGCTTTGTTAGTGGGCGCTCCACCTTCACGAACTTAGCTGTTTTTTCCGATTATTGCATTTTTTCCTTTGAATCTGGATTCCAGGTTGATGAGTTTTACATATTTCGCCAAAGCTTTTGATAATTTTTTTCAGATTTCAATTTTTACAGATTTCGCCAAAGCTTTTGACAAAGTGTGTCATAATGCTTTAATTGCGAATCTCGAAAAGCTGGGATTTCATTCAAGTTTCCTTGAATGGATCAAATCATATCTTTCTAACCGTATTTGTGTGGTTCCTATTGACAATATAAATTCATATGCTTTTTATGCTACCTCAGGAGTACCACAGTGTAGTATTATTGGGCCACTGTTATTTCATCTATTTATTAATGATATTGGAAGTTGCTTAAAAAATTGCAATTACTTGCTTTTTGCTGATCATTTAAAATTATTTAATTCGATACGTTCCCTTACCGATATATACAATCTTCAGACGGACTTATCGAATCTTGAAATCTGGTGTGAAAAGAATTTTTTTGCACTTAAGTTAACAAAATGTTTTCATGTTACTTTTTCTAAACGACTTATTAACACAGTCTCTGCTAACGCTTTTCTCAACAATATCTTAGAGTCTAAGGATCTAATTTGCGATCTAGGGGTCTTATTTGCCTCCAAATTCCTATTTACTAAGCATTTGGATTACATTACTCCGAAAGCATTTTAGATGTTAGCCTTTGTTAAACGTTATAGTTATGATTTTAAAGATCCGTGTTTATATTTGTTTTCCGCTTTTGCTAGGTCAAGATTGGGATATTGTTCATTTATTTGGAGTCCTCTTTATAAAATTCACATCAATCGTATTGAATATATTCAAAGAAGATTTTTAAAATTTGCACTTGGTTATTTGAATTTTACTGAACTTTTTCCTTCATATTATGTACGCTGTAAATTATTGCATATACACTCTCTTAAAGATAGGAGAACTATTCAGTCTTTAGAGTTTATTCGTGGTTTAATATGCGGTAATATTGTTTGCGCATCTCTGCTCGAGCGTAGACCTTTAAGACCTTTGCGTTCTTTTGCACCATTTTATCTTAAAGCTTTTAAGTCGAACTATTACTCTCTCAGATTTTTCTATGCCTTAAGAATTATTTAAGAAATCTCTTCAAGATTTGTTTGTTAACTTAAGACACTAACTTTGTATTATATCTTACTTTGTAATTATACTAAGTTCTGTCTAATATGAAACTCTTATCATCTGACTGCAAATTAAATAAAAAAATAAAAAAAAATCCAGTTTTGTTCAGTATTTTTGTATTTTCAAATTTAAATTTTGCATAATCGATTTATTAAAACATTAACCAAAATATCTACTAGATTGCGTACGGAGGTTGCGAAAAATACCGCAGTTTTATAGCATTAATAAAAAACTAAATAAATCAGCGAATATGTAAAATTTCAAGAAACATTTTATTTGTGTGAAAAGTTTAATAGTATAGGATTCAATATTTTATTTTAAATAAATTCAAAATTTTATACAAAAATTAGAAAAATTAAAATTTCGGTTGCGTACGATGTCCGTAATGGTCGTGTATTTGAACATGCATCACACAAAATTTTTCACACTGTTTGATTACAAAACAATTTTTTTTTAAAAATTTTAGAACCTTTAGTAGGCGATTACAACATGTTGTCATCACTCGATACGTCGAAGTGGTGTTTATTTTGTAGTATAATATATAGGGTGGTTAAATTTTAAGGGCCGATGTTGAATGTGAACCACACCTAAACGTCAACTTTTTTCCTGGATTTCATTTGACATTTCTCAACTCCAGACTAACTCAATTTGAACCATGAAAAGATACACAATCGAGCAACGCGTTAAAGTTATTCAGGCTTATTATGAATATGGGCGTTCAAATCAAAATGCATATCGTGCACTTCAAACCGGGTCTGTAGGAGATGCGAAAACACCAGTGCATGCTCTTACAGCTCGTACTGCAGAAAATATTGCTGCTGTTCGCGATAGTGTGGCTGAAGAGCCGTCAGGCAGTTACTGTGAATGATGTTTGCTATCGTGAGATGATAATGAACTTTTTATGGCCCGAATTGGAAGATATGAATGTGGACGACATGCGGTTTCAACAGGACGGTGCCACTTGCCACACAGCTAACGAAACAATGGCTCTTTTGCGCGACAAATTCAATGGCCGTGTTATCTCACGTGGTGGCGTTGTCAATTGGCCGCCAAGATCATGTGATTTCACACCGTTGGACTACTTTCTTTGGGGTGGGGTTATTTGAAAGACAAGGTGTACGTCAATAAGCCAGCAACAATTCAAGAGCTAAAGGATGAGACAATTCTGCACATTAACGGCATAGAACCTCACTTATGCCTCAGCGTCATCGAAAATTTGGACCATCAGATGGAGGTCGCGGCAGCAATTTGGCCGATATTTTGTTATCATAATAAAAAGAAATGACAATAATTTCCTAAATAATTTGTGTTTTATTCAAAATCAATATCGGCCCTTAAAATTTATCCACCCTTTATATCTTCGTAGCGTTTTTTGGACAAAAAAAGGCTCCTTTTTAGGTTACATCCCAATAAAAAATTTTTATTTTACTGATCGGTTAATAATAAAACTGCAACTTACGTGGTTCTAATAAGCTAAAAAAAAAAAACAGAAGAATTGTTTTTCGAGTATGCGGCTTACTTTTTCACGGAATGCGTGATATATCAAAGCTTATGTACAAAATTTTAAGGCTTTTATTTTTGTGGATTTTTAAAAGATTTTATGGTTAAAATGAAGTCGCTTTGTATGGAAGAAGGCGTGGTTTTCATCTGATTTGGCTTATTATCGAACTTGATCCTCATTTTTTAGAAAGAAGCTAATATTTTGAATTTCATAGTGATAGCTTAAAAGCTTCGGCTGTAATCGTGATCACAGACGGACAGACAGACGGAAATCGACTCAAGTGGTGATGCTGATCAAAAATATATATACTTTTCTATATCTGCCACGCCTTCTTATTGGAGTTAAAATCGGAATGACAAAGGTAACCCTTTCATGCCTGCATTAAAATGGGCTGGGCTAAACATTTTCTGAGGATAGATTTGTGTTAGTATTGACTCAAATATGAACTGACAAAAATTAAAAAGTTCTTGGTGTCCTAGTTTGTTAATGATAGGATGAAGCCACAGCAATTTTAAAAATCATTATTAACAAACTAAATACTTTCTCGTATATTGTATCTTTATATAACTCTCTTCATTTACTTATATTGTTTACTTGGTTTTACAACAGAACAATAACTGTAATGTTTTAAACACTTTTTATATACACAATTTTCGCTAAATGATCTTGTCTAATTTCACTCTACGGAGAACGTCTACTGAATAAGCACGTTTATGGCTTACAATAGAACAACTAGCTGTAAGCTTGCACAACACCATTGTGATACCATTGCGCCATTATCTACCTCTCTAGTGTCAAAATGAGCAAATTACGAACAAAACCAAAAGCAAGATGTATATAGGCACATCGTATAATTTATTGGAAAGGATTGATCACAAAAACATTTCTTGCTTACCCAAAATAGTTAATTTTCTACAATTTTTTTAACAAAACCAAAAAATGACGGCTTAATTTTAAAAATATTTATTTCCAAAAAAGAAAGCATCGAATTTTAATCGATCACTCATACTTCGCTTTATGGTCGGAAGCTCTACACTCAACGAAAAATTCTTGGTAAAATTGATAAATAACTTTTGTTAATCTTTAACAAAACCGAATTGTGCACTCGATTAAATTTTATAATAAATGCTTAAATTTTTTATCAATTCGAAATAAGCTTTATCCATTTAATGAAAAACATAATAAAACGTTAACAAACTGAATGAGTTGATTTGAAAAAATGTGTTTTATTTTTTTGAAAAATGCTTTTATCAACTTGATAGAAACTTATCTACAATAACAAAATCGTCAGTCAGTCGGAATAAAATTTTATAATTTTTGTAAATAGAGTTAACAAACTTACTTCGTTGGGGTGATAAATAGGTTTGTTGTGCTGAAGAAATCATTTATAAAATTGATAATCGCCTAAGTCAAGCGGATAAAATTTTAGTTTCGTAATGATGAAATGAATTATCAAATCCAAAAACGTTCAATCATTACAACAAAAAAAGATGTCTGGCATTTCGGTGGCGTTATTTGTTGTTCGCAAAAATTATAAAAAGAGGTTTTGTGAGTTGTCTTTTTTTTATTTAATTTGTTAAATTTAATAAATTTTGAGAAAAATTATTTCCGGAAAATTCAGTGGAAGTAAGGAGTTTGCTTAACAGTTCTACAGCAACGTATAATGTTATAGATTTGAATTATTTTCTTTGAAAACTAATCTAAAAATTATATTCTTAGTGATACATTTCTAAGGTCCCTATTATGAATTGCAACTCAATTATTTGACTATGTAGATTTAACTTAATTTTTTTCGTGTAACGTATTTCAGCTGAGCGATGTAGCTTGCCTTAATCTTTTAAGAATTTTCAAACTACATGGTTCAACTGAAATATATGTAAACGCTACACGAAAAAAATTGAGTTAAATCTACATAGTCAGCATAGCTGAGTTATAAATCATAATAAGGGCATAAATCTGATTTTGTAATATTTATGATTGCTTGAAATAATAAAATATTTTATCAAAACAACAAATAATTTTTGTATGATTGATAAAAAAATATATTTTCAACATAAAAGCATTTTTCTATTCAACAAACCATTTTTTCAGGTGGAAATATTGTTTATTCATTTTGACAAACTCTTTTATCAAATGTGCAATGCAAACGCGACATTCTTGATAAAGGCTTTTATCAAATCAAAATATCCGTTTATCAAATAAGCAAAATAAAATTTTGTTAATATGATTACAAGCTCTCACCTTCAATCCAATTGACAAACGCTTTTGTTGACTCTATACTGACAAAAAATTTATCAACTTGACCTAGAAATTGGTCAATGTGAACAAATACTTCTTTGAGTGTACACTTATGCTACCGTTCTGTTCAAGATTCCTTCTACTGTTATGATTTGGGGGTACACGTCAGCGAGAGGAGTTGGTAGTTTATACATGGCCGAATGTATCATCCATGCTTTCTGGTACCTAGACAAACTGATCTCTCAGCTATTTCCGTGCATTTGCATCCTTTAAATTGCAGGAAGTGAATATTAATTTCAGCAGCATGGTGCCTTATCACATACTTACTTAGATGGCGCCTACAACCGTAAGTCGGTTTCCGCCTGTCGTAAGAAATTGCGCCAGCCATTTCTGTTTTGCGCTTGCTGGCGCCAGTTGGAAGCTCCAAATTTCGTCAGGTTGTCCTCCACTTGGTCCCTCCAACGGAGATGCGGTCGTCCTCTCTTTCGTTGTCCGCCGCTGGGTACCGAATCGAATATTTTCTTCGCCTTATCACATACAGCGAAAACAAAAAAGTTCTGGTTGAAGACTAACCATCATTCCGTTATTTCTTTATCTTCATGTAGTTCGGACCAATCTCCAATAAAGTTCTTGTGGGCAAAAAGGAGGAGGGAGTTAAGAAGCAATCCTGCTAGGAGTATAGGAGATTTAAAGATAAAATTAAAGGATATTTGGCAATCAATTTCTCCAGAGCATTACCAGGAACTTATAGATACAATTCCTCGTCTCACTGTGGCAGTCATAGGTCAAAAATGGTACACTACACAATGTTATATCGAATAGGCCCAACAATTATGACTCAGTTTTTAGGTGGCCGAACTTTTCTGAATGAAGTCTTATATATATTTTTTGACGTAGTTAAAGAATGTCTGTGAATGCAATTTTTTTCAATTTTTATTGTGTTAAGTTTCGTTCTCAAATGTTGTTGTGGAAGAAGTTTTTTTATTCACCCTTATTCAGCAATTTTTTGTATAGTCTTTGTGCAAGCAAAGACAAAACTAAAGGTGGGCAAACTATTCTAACGATTGCCTCGTATACGTTTCTTAAGAATTTTCACTTCAAAAACCTGCTAAATAGGATACTGTGCTTTTTTTATTTTTTTAATTATGTAAATGTGTGTGAAGGTAGGTAACTGTTTTAATCAATTAAATATTTATTTCATTTTAATTGGAATAATTTCTAATATTTTTTGGGTTGGTTCAAAAAGGAGCAAGAACGGAAATACTCCTTAATTAGCATCTATTATAGCTGTATTGGAAGTTGTTATTGGCGAGCCCAAATAGAAATGAAAATGGAAGTATTTATTTTTTTTTTCCTCTATTTTAGCTGGATAAAAAGTTTTTCTAATTTGGTTCCAATAGAAGCAAAAGTATAACTACTTTTTCTGTAGATATCTCCACAAAAATATGTAGTACTGTCCGGAAATACTATAATTGGCACAACTTTTGGATGAAAAAAAGTAATTCCAAAACTTGTTCGGTCGTAATTCTTTTTCTGCAGAGCAATATCTAACATTATAGTACTTAATTACGAAGCTTTAGAGTTCTTGCAACAAATAATTGTGCTTAACTCAATCCACATTATTTGCACTTTAGTCATATATCATGTTAAGAATGGGTCGCAGAGGAAGGACAGCATTTATGTATGTAAGTATGTTGGACAATTTGATCAAAGTAGTAAGAATGCAAGGAGTTGGAAGGTTGAAGCGGAAAATGGCTTTACTGATGATGTGCTTAATCTAACTACAACAGACTTTGCTGTAGGCAGAAGGGAAGACACTCGGGCAGCTGCTGGTAGTTTTGATGGACGTTTTATGTATACATCGGTTGTGCTGGGTGTTTTTTTATTTCTATTTTTTGCATCGTATTTATACTAAAATGTATTTACATTTACATCAACTCGTACCAACAGACACAATAATAGTCGTTAACTAAGCTGAACGATGTTGAACAATTACACGGTTAGTTAAACCCAAAACAAGAGGTGGCTACATTGACGCCGCATATTGGAAAATTTGAGCTCAACACTCTAACATCGGCCTGCAATCGGATAGATAGATACGACTTGCGATTAGCTTATACAGCTCTGACATCGCTTCTTTAAGTTAGGCTCAGGGTTGCCAAAGGCTGCACTTTTTATCACGAATATCAACATTAGGAATGACGATAATTTTTGTTGTCTTACTATTATTACTACTTTTATTTGTGTTTGAACTAGTTACTGTTATGTTTGTATTAACGTCGAATTTGAATGAAAAATTTTTAGACACGGATACATTTCTCATTAAAAGACGTAATGTTGCAAAATTATGTAAAGAGTTTAAGCAAGAACTATTTAGGTAACAGTTGAAATTCATGCTGACCTGAACTTGTGTGGACAAATTCACCGATGTCTCTACGACAAAAAGCTTAAGCATAGAAGTACGACATTAAGCATACGATATTTGTTTTTGTTTAAGGGGGTCTTCTCATTGAGCAACTTTTTTTTTTCAACTTTTTTTTTTGCATTTATTTATAGCTTGGGTAGCTGTGAATATGCCCCTAAAAGGATTTTTAGAAATTCGAAATACTTTAGAAGATACAGCCTTTTTTGTGAAGCAAGGTCTGATGGACAAGAAGGTGATGGAGGTAATAAAACCAGCTTACGAATCTGCTTATTATCTGCTGTCGGCAGATAATTTGCTTGAAAGATGCCTTGGATCTGAAACTCAGAATTCCAATGAGTCCTACAATTCTGTTCTTTGGTCACTTTCGCCCAAACACATCAACTCAGGCGCACGCACCATCGAAGTGGCCAATTTCATTGCAACGTGCCTCTTCAACGACGGTTATACACCCATACTTAAAATTATGGGTTTGATGGGTATTGCGATTGGCAAAAACGCATACGAATACGCACTATCTCGCAATGAAGACAGATTGAACCGATCAGAGACTCGAGCTGCGGCATCATCAAAAGCTGGCAGAACGGCTCGCAGAGCAGAGAGGGCAGCAGAAAGCAGTTTCTACGAAAAAGAGGAAGGTGGCCTGTATGGAGCTGGCATCGCCGACTAATATTTGTAAGTAAAAATTGTCAGCTCCTTAAAACTGCATTTAAACATTTTTGATTTTTTTTTTTTTTTCCCAAAAAAATTACTTCAAACTTTAAACGCGTTTATCTCGAACCCACGTTTTTCGAACTGGGGCCATGATATCTCCAGTTCAACTGAACCGATTTTCATGAAACAAAATGGAATCGACGCAGAATTGTCACCATTCTCGGGTGAACCTCGACCATAATTTTAAAAAATTATTTACTATTTTTTTTTTTACACTAAACTACAAAAAAAAAACCCGAAATTGAAATTTTTTTTTTGAATGTCCGCCATTTTGTCAAAAAAAATCACAAAATTAAGCTTTAGGTTTACCCGAGAATTACATCTATACTGATTATAACCCCGTTTTTTTTTTCATTTCAGACGCTCCGGAGACCCGGAATCGTGGCCGCCGTGACGACACCTTTTTTTTTCACCACCAACTTTGAAGTCTCATTACTTTTTGAACAGCCCACGTATCGAGGCAAAAAAAAATTTTTTATTTACTTTGAACCTTTTGTAATACAATAAATAAAAAAAGTTTTCAATTATTGTTTGCGTTTTCAAATAAGAATTTTTTTAAAAAGGGTCAAAAAAACGGGTTTTGAATGAGAAGACCGCCTTAATGGCCTTGCGCAAAGTTCAAGCTGCGGATGCCAGGTCTTTACATAGCATTATAAATTAAGTTTTTTAAAGAGGAAACATTGATTATAAAAAAATTCAAATTGGTTTCGCAGCAGACGGAGCTTCTAATATGACTGGTTAATTCAATTTTGTGGCGTCGTTGCTATCAAAGGAATTCCCAAATTTAATTGATTTTGAATATATTTGTCTTTAATTTGCAATATGTATATCGTATGAATGTCTTGAAGCTCTATTATATGTTGTATCGATATCCTGTGACATCTATAATTCAATTTTCAACAGTTTGGAAAGAAAAGTTCTAAAAAATTATAAAGCTCGTAGAAATAAAGCCCAAACGAAATCTAAATCCTGCGCAAACATGCTGGCTATCTTTGGAAAGCATTCTTGATCGTTTACTGGATTTGTATAAACAATTAAAATTTTACTTTTATTTGAAAAAATATTAATACGAAAGTATAATTAAGACAAACTATTAAATAAATAAGCCCTAAATAAATAAATTAAGCTACCGAAGTACAAAAATACAAAAAATGTTTAGTGAGTATTGGATGGAATATTGAAACGAGGTGTGATTTAATTTAAATAAATAAACCTTATGTTCATAAAATGTTCATCACCATATATCATTTATCAAGATTGCATTTTTATTTTTTGTTTTATTTGTTTAGTGTAAATTGTGACCGAAAATTAATACGTCGTTGTTTTTCAGAGTTTCACAAATACGATGAGAGTCTGACGAGCTGAGTGCAAAAGATATGATATGAACATTTTTTCATGGCAACAGTGGTGAGCATGAAGTTCATTGAACTTACCCGTTGCTGCACTACCTTGGATCAAAAAAGTAACAAAAAAGTAACTTGTGAGTAAAAGAGCTAGTGAAGTATCCAGCGATACAGTAGTAATTGAATACTCTCAATACTGGCGAGCAGCTATGCTACATTTGTTTTGAGACTTAGTTCTTAGGACTTCTTTTTATTGCTTAAATCTGGGTCATCTGAGACTGGAGAGAGGCAGGGTGAGTCTCGAAACAGTGAGCACAAATTTCTTGAGTGTTGGGGAGTGAGAGGGGAGTGCGAGGGCAGATTACAGGTGACGTTGGCTTGGTTTTTTTTTCCATGTTTAAATGTATGGCCAAGAGTTTGACAATTCTTGCACCGCATAGAATTGGGATAATATTCCCAGACAAGGAAATTGTACCGGGCTATGCCGATGGATTTGGGAGGTTGATACCTTTTAAACCTAATATGGAGAATTTTGTAAATTTATAGACACTGAGATGCCTCCTTGGCTTCTTAAATCTGCATGAATTTCACTTTACGGGGTAGTGACCAGATTACGATCAAAAATAGTTTCTTTTGCTAGAATTTAAAGTTTCATTTAAAGAAATTGAGACCGAACATAGGCCCCTGGTTCGAATCATTTTATCAACAGCCTTTAGTTAAAACAAGTAAACTGTCATCGCGGAGCATACTTACTCTTTCAATTTCAGTACTGATGGAATCCAGCGCTTTTTATTTATTTTATTTATTTGTTTATTTATTTTAGAAGCATTTGTACAATAAGAACTACGTTATTTTATAGTACGACATAAAATAAAATAAAATGATTACAACAAAAACTTATATTACAATAATAACAACGTATTAATTAATTACGCATACAGGTTATACATTCATGATTTCAAGTGACAACATACATTAATAAAATTTAAGCTTAATCATAGACATTATGAAGTGTTATAAATTATTCGGAGAAGATGAAGGAAAACAGAAAAGGTACAGTAACTATAAGTTAAGAAGAAGAAAAGAAAGATAGGATAGATTGTCTAAAAATATTTCTCCTGCTGATCTCTCTTATCCTACGTGGCAGAGCATTCCACAGTCTAATGGCGTTAATGAAAAAAAGACAAGGCGAATTCAATGAATTGTGCCTAGGGACAATAAGACCATGATTTCTATTCGATACACAGAACTGAAGTTTATTATAAAGGTAAAAAGGTGTTTTTTCATGAATGAATTTATGCAAAAATATGCAGTTTCGTGCATTGATGTAAGCTGTTATATCACACACAAGTATAGCATTGCGAATTCTTGAAAGGTGATCAAATTTACGCAGCCCATAAACATAACGAGTTGCATAGTTGAAAGAAATTTGTTCACTATACTATTTACTATAAAGATAGTTTACTATAAACTATATCAGAATACGTTATTAAAGGTAAAATAAGTTGTTTTACCAACCTATGCTTAACATTGATAGGAGTTACACTTGACGACATCCTTAAATTACGTAGGACATAATAAACTTTTTGGACTACACTATTGATATGATCTACACAGGATAGAGACGAGTTAATATAGAACTAGATTCTTTACTTTTGACACCACTGCTAACTTACTTTCACCGACAAACAGGTCAGGGACATCATCAATACATGTTTTGTTCTTACAGATAGGGAGGACATACGATTTGGAAGCATTAAGTTGGATTCCATTACTTATGGCCCACTTATTAATGCTGCTAAGATCATCATTTAGTCTATAGCACAGGTCTTCAAGAAGACAAGTACTACGCGAGAAATAAAGCTGGACATCATCAGTATATGCGTGCACAGACGTATGCTTACAGACACTAAAGATATCATTGATAAAAATAGAAAATAATAGTGAACCAAGTATGGAGCCTTGAGGAACACCACTTAAGACTAATTTATGTTCTGAAATTTTCTGATCAACCTTGACTCGGTGCAACCTATTACATAAATAACTAGATATGGGATTGACAGCACTATCACAGAACCCGAAGAGAAACTTAAGCTTTCGACATAAATACAAGTGGTTAACCTTATCAAAAGCCTTAGTAAAATCAAGTAAGCATTGTAAGATTATGGACCCAGAATCATATTCAGGTCTAATATCATCAAGTACCTTAGCTATTGCAAAAGAGCACGCATGCCCTGCCCGAAAGCCAGAATGAAAAGAAGATAATAATTGTTTTTCAAATAAATATTTACTAATTTGTAGAGCCATGAGTTTTTCGCATACTTTTACTGATGGTGACAAAATGCTTATTGGTCTGAAATCATTAGCTCCAGAAGGGTTTTGCTTTTTTGAAATTAGGTGAACAATAGCAACTTGTCACAAGTCAGGGAATGATGATGATATGAAGCAATGATTAATAATATGTGTGAGCGGGCTTACGATATGAGATAATAACAAACTTAAGATCAACACAACTTATCATCATTTGATTTGATCACCAAGACAAACTTTGAATTTTTTTTAAGCACATTTTTCAGAAAGAAAAGGGAACTCTTCATCCGTAATTTGAGTGGTCATTTCTTTCCATCAGAAACTGTTTAGGGAAAATAAGTTCATATGCCTAAACCGATTCCTCGGAGGATAAGGGGTATCGAACAATATTAAACAACACAAAAACAATAAATGAATGTTTTATTATCTCTAAGCCAAAAGCAACACCGAAGATCCAATAGAAAGAGAGAAAATTGTAATGGTAAAACTCGGAATGAGTTGGTAAACTTCTTTTTTTTACCTGCTTTTTCGTTTTTAGAAGTACAATAGTCTGTTTCATTGCATATTCATTGAGTTCTGCAATTCTTGGCATTTTTCAGCAAATACTTCGAGTTTTTGGACTTACAACAAAAACCCAACAACAGAAAAAATTTCTTGAATGTGTGTCACAAAGAGAAATTCCCAACAACGAAAAACATATAACAAAAACAACAATACCATGCTGGCAGTGTCCATGACAGCGCAGAAGTTCAAATTCTTGATCACACTGAATTCGACAAATTAGTAGTAGTACACATTCAAATTTTTAAGTTGCTGTAAATATTATTTGCTCTGAAACTTTTGTACACAGTAGTACACATTCAAATTTTTAAGTTGTTGTAAATATTATTTGCGCTGAAACTTTTGGGAATATTATTTAAGCAAATAAAATTGCGCTTCGCCCCTACCTATATACGATCTATGGATACTTTCTACGTTTTTTAAAACATTAAAACCTTTCGAGTTGCTTTAAAAGTTGCATAAAAAAAACGTGTTTCTAGATTGGACTAATATTACAACTCAACTTCCTTATTCAAAATGACTTCTTTAAAAAGCAAAAGTAATGAAAAAATATTTATTTATTTATTTATTTATTTAGCCAAACAAGGCAATATACTTATTCTAACTTATTTTTCTAACAGGTTGTTGTTGTATTTAATTTTTTTTTATTTTTTGTTTTTCTCTCCTCTTTCCTTGTTTTAGGTGTAGAAGATATGCAATTCTCAGTGGGCGTAATCCGCCCACATGAATCGACACATTTTCAAAAACACGTCAAAAATAAAAGACAATAAGAAGAACGAAGGGGGAACTTATATACTAAGCTTACATACTAACAGATTTTACACACATAGTAAAAATATGTACTAATTTTCAATACTATGCTAAAATATTATTAAGATGGAAAGCTAAATGGGAGAACAACTAAATTTTGTTTAGGTATGGGTGGTAGACGGCAATGTAAAAGAGGCATTTGGATATGGGAGAATAGAGTTAATATTACAATGCGGTGTTTTACTTATTTAAAATTAAAATTTTTGATTTACAATTTTTCTACAAATGCTAGATTAAGAAAATAGAAGAGGGATCAGAATGGTGGAAAGGAATTGGAGAAGATTCACTTATATGTACCATTGGGCATAGGACGTGAATTGGTGTTTAATAAGGGGTGTAATTATGTAAAGAAAAGTGATTTGGAAAGGGAACGCTTGAATCTGAATTTCGATATTGGCGGTGTATAATGCTCGCTGATATTATTAAATATTTTACAACATCTAATCAAAGGCTCGTTCAATGCTAAAATAGTGTTGTGATGCGATTCTTTTAACAATTTTGTATACCTTGTTCGTCTTATTGGTTCATTAAATAGTACCTTGCTCGAGATGTATTGGCTATCGATGTTACCAGTAATAACATCGAATGTAAAACATGAGCAAAGTAATATTCTCCTTGATGACAGCGACATTAAATTGAGGATTTTAAGTCTACTCTCGTATGGTGGTAAATTTGTATAGTCACGAGGATCGTAAAGGTCTCTCAATGCAAAAAGCAAGAATTGTCTTTGAAAAGATTCTAGCCTTTCACTATGCACTACAAAAGCTGTGTTCCAAATTATGCAACAGTATTCTAAGATTAGTCGTACTAATGTGCAGTATAAGGTTTTAGTTACCCAAAGGTTTTTGAATTCTTTTGCACGTCTTTTTATGAATCCGAGCATTTTGCTTGCCCTGGATATGATATGATCGTAGTGAAGGTTAAAGCGCATCTTACTATCAAGAATTATTCCAAGATCTGCTATGTGGTTGACCCTTTTAAGTTCTACCTTATTTAGCATGTATCTGCTATATGTAATTACGTTTTTACGGGCGAAACTTATAACGTAGCACTTATTTATATTTAAATAAAGTTTATTTTGACTACACCACTGTTCAAGAGATAAAAGCTTATTCTGTAAGAATACTGAATCCACTTCTGATCTAATGTTATAGTATAATTTTAAGTCATTTGCATATAAGAGATGGGGGACATCATGCAAGACTTCAGATATGTCTGCAATAAATATGTTGAAGAGAAGTGGGCCAAGATGGCAACCTTAAGGTACACCCGACGAGACAACAATCTTTTTAGACAAAGTACCCTGAAATTTCACATATTGGGATCTTTCACAGAGATAAGACTTGCGCCATTTCAGCACAGTACCTGATATACCAAATTTTTCTAGTTTCTTAGCTAGGATTTCGTGATCAACACGATCAAAGGCTTTACTAAAATCTGTATAGACTGCATCTATTTGGTGGCCCTTTTCCATTTTAGTAAGAATGTCTGATGCCATGATTGCAAGATTTGTGGTTGTTGATCGTCCTTTACGGAAACCATGTTGCTGCTCGTTTAAACACGGATTAGTTATGCTCGTGAGTTTGGAACATATAATTTTTTCAAATAGCTTTGGAATAGCTGACAATATTGCAATACCCCTATTATTTTCAACTGATCTCTTGTCGCCATTTTTATAAATTGGCGTAAGATGACAAGATTTCCAAAAAGTTGGGAATATAGCTGTATGCAAGGATTTGTTAAAAATCATATGTAACGGCGTAATTAATTGGTCTAAACATTGAACAAGTGAAATTGGTGGTATCAGGTCTGGACCTGGAGATTTATTTGAATCTAATTCTTTAATGGAATTGGTTATGTCACTCCGTGTTATATTAATTTCACAAACCAATGTTGGTCTACTAGTTATACTGGCAAATGTAGGTTGAGTTTGGGAAGTAGTTGAACAAAAGACTTCTTTAAAATGATCCGCAAAGAGATTACAAATTTCCTGTGAGTTAGATGATTGCCTTTAAACATAAAGTTTGGGTATCCGGTCGATTTCCGTTTTACATTTACAAAATCGAAGAATTTTTTCGGGTCTTCAATAATCCTTTCTCCAATTAAATTGGCGTAAAGCCTATAAGCCTCTTCGGACTTAATGGAGAACTCCTTAGACAGCTCTTCGTATCTAATTTACAATGACGCAATTTTTAATGACTGTAAAGTTTATTTCTTTGATTTCTCAAATTTCTAAGATTTGAATCAAGCCACGGTTCCGATAGTTTATTTTTTTCTTTATTTTTGGAACATGAGTATCAAATACAGAAAAAACTTTTTGATAGAAAGACGATACAGCATCGTCCAATTCTAGTGCAGACAAGTGGTTCCAGTCAAACAATTTAAGTCATTTTTAATGTTATTGTAATCGGCATTGAGAAAATCGTATACAATAGAATTATTGAATGACTGTATAAAAGTTATGGTGTTAGTACATAACTCAGTAGTAAAAGCAGTATGGTGGAGGGCATTGGAAAATATCTGCTCAGCCTCACAGGTTGGACTAACCTTTACTTCGTCATATGAGTTAATAAAAATCAAATCTAGCCAGCAATTGTTTCGGTTTGGAGCTGGAGCTACTTGCTGACAATCATGACTATAAAAAGTACTTAATAAATCGAAGTCGACCGCATTGGACAGGTTAATTGGGAGGAGATGGTTGTCATCATCATCGTGCACAAAAGTTATATTGGGACGGTTGAAGTCTCCAAAAATAATAATTATATCATCTTCGTTTAACGCGGCTGTTATTGACGTTATGATTTCACATAATCCATTGTAGGAATTGTAGGTTGAATTCGGAGCAATATAAATAACACCTATGTATACGGAAGCTTTTTGATCTAGCCTTATTTTGATTATTTTGTGCTCAAAGCATTTGGAGGAGCAGGTTACAATCAATTCACTATATAAGGAGTTATGTGTGGCAATTAAGACACCGCCTCCTCGAGACAGGTCAGAGCTTGCATAGTCTCTGTCATTCCGGTATATTGTCCAGTTGCTATCTAGAATTTATTCATTTTTGATAGCGTCATTCAACCACGTTTCCGTAAAGACAAAAACATTGAAATGACAAGATTTAGCTTCAACAAACATTTATTGAGTTTGCCTCTCATGCCACCACAATTGTGGTAGGATATATTAAAAGACGCAATTTAAGGTAGTGTATTTCGGGAGGCTAGATAATCGGACATTGCTTTAGGATGAGAGTTACGGACAATAAAAATTTTAGAAGTTAGAAGGAGCTCTTTGTAAATGCCATATATACTTTGAGCTAGTATGCGATGCAAATGCCGTGAGGTCGTTTTCAACATCAGTGGGTGAAATGTTGAGGCTTTCATGGAAGTTAATGAACATTTTTTTCAGCTCGACAGGGTCTGTAGGAAGACCTTCTTGTTGGATGGATACCATAGCACTTGTTCTTGTTGTACCTTCAATACTCTGTCTGTATTGTCTTTTGTCAGACTGTCTTTTGTCAGACTTATTATGTAAATAAGACAGGTATAATCGAACATTATCATACAACCGACGGTCTCTTAGACGAGACATAACGAAACGACCCTCAATACTAACGTCAGCGAGATTTTTTGTGAGCTTCGCATGAGGTGGCAGAAGAGGATCCAGAAAGGCTGGTGTAGCATTAGTGAACATTTGAGTATTAGTGCAAGTAATTAAGGGAGGAGGTGTGTTATTGGAGGGTGTGATTGCTGGTGAACGTGTTGCAGTAACAAGTTGTGTAGAAATAGGCTTAGATATGTCTATTGCGGGCTGTGGGGATGGATTTAGTGTATGGGAATGAACGAAATTAGGATATTTATATGGAAATTTTTTTTATTTTTTTCGTCGTTATTGAGGTTAAACGAAACCCGTTTAACTTTAGGATAAGGGAGTTTCGACGATTGAGTAATAGGAAATTTAGAAGAAGATAACAGTTGAGAAGATAGTTTTGACTGTGGAGAAAACTTTGGGAATAAATTTGTTTTATATGACCAGTTATGATCTTGAGCTGGTTTTGAGGGTGTTCTGGCAGGTGGGCTTATATTATTTTTATTACTATTAATATTAGTAGGCTTAATAGATTTAATCATAGGCTTAGTGAAAGTCTTAATACTAGGTGCCTTAACTTCCGTTTTTGGTTTTTCCGTCCATTCAGTTATACGAATGTTTCCTTTCGTTCGCATACCTGCACTAGAAAACATCCACGTATATGCCTTGGGTATATTAAATTTAAAACTGCTAAGCTTGAATCATTTTGACGACTTTTTATGGCAGTCTGAGATGGTTAATTTGTACTTCTTTTTGAAGTAATTTTCTACCCAAGTTGCATCTGTAGTTGTGGGGAAGCCTTTCACGAACATAGCAGTGCTATCACTTTGGTTTCCTGTCTTCAGTTTTTGAATTCTGTGCTTCCATTCTGATGTGGTCCAAGAGGTTCCGAAGTGATTAATTATTTTCCGAGATGCAGCAACAGGTGGTTGTATTAATGGTGTGGGTGTTGGTTGGCTAGGTTGCGAATCCGAGTTAGATAGTAAGGGGCGCACTGAAGAGGATAGCACGGAGGCTTCCATGATTTCATCGAAGAGGGAAGATCAATTGTGTTCAATGGCTTCTGTCACATTGATTCTGTTGGTTTTAGTGCTGATTGCATCAGATATTTTCGCAAGCGACTCTCTAAATAAGACAAGATCGTCACTTATTTCATTTATTTTGTGATACAAAACTTCGATAAGTGGATCTGGCACAGTTGGTGATTGTGTTGTTTTCTCCGAGGTCGATTGCAGCAAGATGTCGACGTCATTTCTTAAGCACGCGATATTTTCAGTTACATTTTTTACTGAATCACCTGTGTTTATTTTCTCAAAGTTTGTGTCTATTGGTTTATTTATAGCACTTATTGCGGTTTCAACACAGTTCATATCGTTTTGATGGTCTATGGCATAGTTTAAGATTTTGGTTAAGTTTTGGTTAAGTTTTGGTTAAGTGTTCCGAGCATTTTATTACTTTCATTTTTTGCCACTTCGACAGCACTGCTGAGGTCTTCTATTGATTTTAATGTCTCATCAAATTTTGACACTAGATCGACTGTCTTTTTCAAACACTGTTTATTTTCCGACCGCACTGAGTTTGTTAAGCCACTAAGGCATTTTATTGCGAGTAGAACATGCGTGAGTGACAATTCTTTACATTAATCGCAGTAAAACGAATTGGCCAGATATTCGTCAAGATAAGTTAAACTTCTTTTCGATAAGCCTATGCAAGAAGTGTGGAAAGATTTTCCACAAAGGCCTTTGCACGTTATCTTGCGCGAGTTAAGTTCCTCGTATGAGATTAGCACAAAAAAAATGTAAGTTTTAGTTGCCTCCACAACTTGGCAACGATAATTAAAACACGACTGTTTCTTACGACGTTATAATTTATTCTGAACTTAAAATTAAACATAAGTTTACAAGAAGAACTTTAAATTGTCGATTCTGCAAAAGAATGCAACAATGTAATATGGTGAAGAAATATTGAAATTGAAATATTGATTACTGTGCGAATATTGATTATTGGTGTTACAATGTAGCAATTGAGTTCCAAGAAGTTAAATAAACAAAAAAGTTGATTGGCAAATTAATTCTACAGAATTCTTAATATAAACATTTTTACTTAAGTGGGTTAATAAACTGAGTTGAATGTTCTGGGTGGCTTTAGTGGTGCTGCTGATGTGTGGGTGCTGGTGGGGGTCATAACTCGCGCCTTACGGTCCTCTGCGTTACAAGAAGGTGAAGCACATATTTTATCCATTTTTATTTTAATTGTTCTTATTGCTATTTTTTATTTTTAACTTTTTTTAATAATTCTGTTTGTTTACAATTGTTTGTTTATAATTCTGTCTGTTTAGCAGAAAAATGCCAATACAGCAGTCAGAGGTTGGGAGCAATAATAGCGCAACAAGAAATTTTTTTTTTTTATAAGTAAAGTTGACACAGTGAACGAAAAATATCTTGCAGAATTCGCACTTTAATTTAATTTCGGTCGTATTTTATAGTACTGTTGAACTGATTATTAAATAGACCACTGAACTTTTAGCTGTGGTCAAGTGAAACCACTAAATTCGCACTTTAGAATTTATGTTTATAGAAGTCCACGAATAATATGCAGTTTAATGCAATAATTCACGAAAGAAATTTGAACTGAAATTTAACAATTGCGGAGCTTACAATTTACAACACGTCCATAGAGTTCGGACAGTCGATACACTCGACTTGACTTACTTTTCAACAACCGACTTTTAAATGTGAAGGGCTGTTCATTGAAAAAATGTTTAAGTCGGTCAAGAGCTATGCTCACTCCAAAAAAGTTTCTTATAGCGGTTTTTAGTTTTATTTGCGATTAATTACATAAGTGTGCTTGCCACTCTTTTTATTTAAGACAACCCTTGGAAATTCCGGTAAGCCAAAATTAGTTAATTCACCTAGCGTATGTAGAGCAATACTTATTTTGATTTTAATTCATATTGGTTATATTTTCCAGCTAAGGGCGCGTTTATAGTGAACGTTTATTTCGAAGCTTATTGACGCTTTTGATTAAAGCAGCTTATTTGACCTTATTGTGTCCATAGCGCTTATTGCTTGCAGATTAAAGTAGCTTATTTATTTCATTGGTGAAAGTTTTGAAGTGGGAAGAGTGTGGAGAAGGAAAAGAAGAAAGAATTTGCATTGAAGAATTTGCAAGAAGACATTGCGTTGTTGGTAGATTTTAAGATTCTGGTTATATAATTGTACTCCATCTCAATTTCTATATCAAAAACAAAATGCACAGGCAAAAACAATTATTTTTACAATATTGGGTTATTTTTTGTTTTTGTGACCGCCTTGACTCAGAACACAAATTGATGCTGCTGTGTGAGTATAAATTTAAGTACTACTCTGACCAGTGTGACCAGAGTGGAATATTTTATACTACTTTGGCATATTTTACCTTCGGGAAGCATGTTTTTTTTTTCAAAAATATGCAGCATAAAATGTGGAATGTTTTTCATAATCCTATTTTTTCCTATATTTATATATTGTGTGGCAGCCGAGCCACAGTGGGCAGAGACATACGCCAGAGAGCCCTGGTTCAATTCCCACCTGACACAGAAAGGTTTTTCAATTGAATTAATTTTTTTGTTCGGCCGTACCTCTCTGCAGACAATGGCAAACCTCAGAGATTCAAAACTACCATGAAAAGCTTCTTGAGCTGTAAACTACCATAAGCCGTTAGGAATCGGCAAAAAACGTAGGTCAAGTTGTCGACCATTTGTGTTCAAACATTTGATTGTTCAAACACAATTGATCATAAGAAGTTCGGTCATAGTCTTTCCACGGGCTCAAATATCCATTTTTATTATTATTATTTATGTTTTCCAGAATTCACAAAGATTGGTTTTGGCTTCTCCTATAAAAAATTAAAAATGTTATTACGGCATTTTAGATCTAAGGTGACGATATTTAATACACCTATTTGTTTGTGTTTTAAAAATTAAGTTTCCTCTGTGAGAAAAAAGATATGTAACTATTTTTAAGAGAATATAATTCCTGTAACTGAATAATAGCACGCGTCGACTTTCGGCTCCGCTCGTCGGCAATTGATTCGTTCATTCGGATGTGATTCGTTTTCCCACTGATCTGTAATGCATGCCCATAGCTACTGAATAATCATTTTAAATTTACGTGCGATAAAAAGGATAAAGGACGAACAAGCGATAAAAAGAAACAAAGGATAGAAACCTTAATTTGCAATTTTGCGAAATATGACATTTTTTTAATTATGAAAACACTAGACCCGCCCAGCCATGATCAGTTAAAATCTAAAAAAAATGTTATTTATTGATCCCACGAACTAAACATTCGTACTTATTTTATGAAAATAAGAAACAATTTTGATTAAAATAAAAAAAATAAGATAACAAGTTAAAAAAAACTATAATAAGTTACACAATGAATCACATTATTTAACCCATTGCTGCCTTCACATAGTTCCCGCTGGCCGATTTTTTTCAAATTCATATTTGATAGCGAGGGATACCTAGAATAGAAATAAAACAAATTTTAGGTGTCTACATGTCCGAACAGCTGAGACAATGATGGGGTGAAATTTCACCCGTTCGGCATCAGGTGTGCCAAAATTCTGTACATTGAAAGCAAACAGGGCTAATTTTATTATTATTGCCCAAACATTTTTTTTTTTTATTTTAACTGTTTTTGTTCGTTAATGGTAAACATTGTCCTCACTGTGTGGCAAATCATTGCATTAGCCCTAATCATTGCATTAGCCCTAAGCTATCCTAACAAATTTTGGACAAAATGGGAATGATAAACTCATTTATTAGCAGTTAACGAATCTTAATTGTATAAGTAGGTATCATTGCATAACTTGAGTGATATCTACATAAATGTTCCTTAACGATTTATTTACTTGATATAGACTCGATCAAACATACTCCTTTACAACAGCATAGAACTTTCCGAATCTATGCAATATATTATACATCTAATTGTCACAGACTCCAGCTGCCCCAACATTCTTTTGGACAGACAATTTTTAATGAATTTATATCCTGTGAAGACAATAACTAGTTCTAGCTTATGCTCTCAAATACGCATAATAGCCAAGCTTTCGTATAAAAATACAAATTGCAAGGCTTTTCATTCGTATCAAGAGTTTGGAGATATAGGCTCTGAAAAGTTATTAAGTTGCTTTCTTTGGCGATGTAGCCAAAACGGAACTATAACCGAGTTCTCCACAGCACTGATAAAATCACAAAAAATAGGACCAAGGACAACTATCTCTATGAAATAATTACATAGTTCTGCCTTATGCTCTTCAATACAATTAATCCACACTATGCATAATAGGGTGGGTCAAATTGTTCGGGTGAGAAAAAATGCTAAAAGCGTATAGCAAAAACGAAATCTACGTACTATTCTAAGAAAACTTCCCAAAGAAAGTAGGGGTCTAAAATGAAAACCTAGCTCCCGCCGAGAGACATCAAAATTCGCATTTGAAAAATTTTTTAAAACAGCGTAGTTTTGTTAAGAAACAATATATTAACATTAAGAGCAAACATAATTTGTTATTAGTTTTTTCTCCCTGTTAGCTTTGATCCTTCGTATAGGTCTGACACTTCACAAATGGACGTCGAATCTGAAATCGAGCTTGCAATGCCAGCTGCAAGAGAGCCGATTTTGCGCAAAAGGGGACCATACGCTAAACGATATGACACAATTAATTTCGCCATGATGTGTGATCGATTTGGTATTTCAGACAGAGTTGCCTCGTGTTTAGCTACAGCTTTATTTAAAGACATTGGCTTTACTGATGAAAATGGGGAACCAATTATTATGAATAAATCCAAAGTAGCTCGTGAAAAACTTAAAAGCAGGGATTACGTTCGTCGCATGCAGCAGAATGATTCAGCTTTACTAGCTTTTTCTTTTGATGGCAGAAAAAATTCCGCACTGACACGTGAAGAAATTAGTGGAAAATACCATCCGAGAGTAGAAAAAGAATCTCATATAGTGATTGTTAAAGAGCCCGGAAGTAAATTGTTAGGTCACATAAAAGTAGGCGCTGAAGACTCCAATGCTAAGCAAATGCAGTTATGCGAGTTCTTTAAGGAAAAAAATTTAAGCCTTACAAGTTTGATAGGAGTTTGCTGCGATGGAGAACCCACCAATACTGGAACTGAAAATTTAATTATACGGAAATTTGAAATTTCGTTGAATAAACCATTACATTGGTTTGTTTGCTTGTTGCACTTCAACGAACTTCCGCTACGCCATTTGTTCAATGCTTTAGAAGTATCTACCACAAGTGCACCCCGTACCGCTAGTGGGACTCTGACGAAATTAATTGAGACCTGCGAACGACTTCCGGTAAGCATACAGTTATTATAAAAACGATTAAGTGTAAGTTCTTAACAAGAAAATAAACATTTCGTTGTAGACTCTACCTGATTTTGAACCAATTTCATTGGAGAATATGCCTCCACCTATGGACAGTAGAGATGAAAAAAGTCTTTCTACTGACGTTTTATATCTCTATCGCATAGCGAAAGCTGTGTCGGAAGGTTCGTGTCCAGAAGATCTAGCCAGCATGAAACCGGGACAAATTGTTCATTCTCGCTGGTTAACAAAAGCCAGCAGACTTTTGCGCCTTTACGTTGCAACTAGTTTGCCTTCAGAAAATTTAAAAATATTAGCCAATTTCATTATGAAAGTTTATGTACCGATGTATTTTAATGTAAAATTTTATAATTCAGTGGTATATGGCAGTGCACTTTTATATAAATTTATAAAGTCAACGCAAGTTTTACCGCAAAATCTTCAAGAAATTGTAAACAAAACAATCCAAAACAATGCTTTCTCGCTCATCCAGAAAATATTTTGCTAACAATGCTTTTCGATGAAAGGAAACCTGTTCGCGAAAGAGCCATTAAAAAAATGTTGTACTATCGTGAGCAATTATATGACTCAACTAAGCTTAGAACCTATAAAAAGCATCCTATTAATTTTGATTGCACAGATTATATGGATTTAGTCGAATTAGATAATGATAAAATACTGTCTGAGCCTCCATTTACTGCAAGCATTCCACACGAGCACTTCTTGGAGTACATAAATTCGGATGAAATACCACTGCCAGATCCAAGAATTCCATCGCACATTCAGGGAACCGAGCGATGTGTGCAGTTGCTAACGCATGTCTCCCGACGCGTAATTGCAAAGAACCGAGATGATGTTATGGCAGTAACTGTAGAAAGTCGTACCCGAACACCTCGAATGGACTGTAAAAAAGACTTAAGACCTTTTTCAATGTTTTAAAAAATAAATCCCGTTTTTTTTTATTTAAGACGTTCTGTTGCCTGAATTTATAAAATAAAACGTGAATTTAAAAAAAGCTGTATTCTCACTGATTGTTCAATAACATTACAAACTTAAGTTTTGCGTAAATTTAACAAAAAAAATGTTCTAAAATTTGGCTTAAAAAGATGAAGCAGAAATAAGGCCAATATAAATTAAATATATGGCATTTCTTTCATATAAAAAAATTTTTCAATAAAACTACGATTGTTTTAAAATTTTTACAAATGCGAATTTTGATGTCTCTTGGCGGGAGCTAGGTTTTGATTTTAGACCCATAGTTTCTTGGGGAAGTTTTCTTAGAATTCTTCGTAGATTACGTTTCTGCTATACGCTTTTTGACAAAAACAATTGACCCACCCTAATGCATAATCTACACCAGCTTAGGTTAGTGTACTAAGAGTCGGGGAACGTAGGCTGTGTAAAGTTATTTAGTTGCTTTCTTTGACGATGTTACCAAAACGGAACTATGACGAAATTATCACACAAACATAGTTAACACTTTGTCAAATTTTGACCGGTGGGCGTCAAAATTTCTAACTGTGTAGTGCGTTATCAGAGTGCAGACAATCAGTTTCAAAGAGGGAAAAAACAATTATTTTACACATACCTGCATTAAAGAATTTTTACTATATATCAAAGGCACCATAACATAACTTGAATGATGACATCAAAAATACTATTTAATACAGACTCGATCTTTTATAGAGTCCGTCAAGCAGTCAATCACTACCCAAGGAATTAAATGCAAAAATCACATTTTTGGCTCCAACAATAAAAAACAGCACACTAATGTAAAAGTTATCATAAAATGTTTAAAAAAAAGCTTCATTAATAAAAAACTATATTTTTTTGAACCAGGATAAAAAAAAAACATAGAATTTTCACAATTGCCTGTAATTTTGGTACACCCAGTGCCGGACGGGTGAAATTTCACCCCTTTCAAGTAAATCGTTTATAATACACAGATGAATACTCCGAGTTATATCAAAATATCACAGAATATAGATGGCTTAACACACTACATGTTCTGGAGAAAACTACTGGAAATTCATACATCTTCTATTTTTTTAGAATTTTCAAATGTTGGAAAATACTCAAAATAAAAATTTGATGAATTTTTACCATGGGTAAGAGCAACTAAATGCGAAAATTTTACAATATGGTTCAAGAAAGAATTGAAGTCTCATTCAATATCTCTCACTCCACAAAATTTCAAACAAAAAGCTCCGACCATTTAGTCTTGAACGCTGAAGGAAAAAATACTTATGTAGGGGTGAAATTTCACCCCATCAGGCTGGAATGGGTTAAGGGCTTCCGCAAGTTTTTCGAAGAAGAAAAGACATCTCCTTATTTGCCAGAAAATCTTATTTTAATTTCATTTAAAGCTTCAACATAATAATGACTGGTGCCAATATTTAAGCAGAAAATTTTTTATTGTTAGACGATAACGATAAATTTCTATTATTTTTCAGGGGTGAAAAAACAAATTTATTTTGAAAATATTAACATTAATAACAAAAAAATGGAAAAATATTATAATTCCCCGCGCATTGGAGCTCATTACCCGATTCCCCGACAAGTTGTAAGCTCCCCGAAAATCGGAGAATTCCCCGTGAGTTGGCATCGCTGCTCGAAACATTCATCGTAAAGTAAATTTAACTTAATTTCTTTATAAATTCTTCGTAGAATAGGTATATCTCAGCAAACAATTACACTAAGGCAGCGGTTCCCAACTAGTGGGTTGAAAGGCTGTAACGAAAGGGTTACAAATGGGTCGCGACTCGATCTTAAAATTATCACAAGCCATCGAATAAGCCAAAAGAAAAGGTAAAAGAAATAAAAATAAAACATAAGTATAGATTGATTGTTTTGTTTACATGTACGATGTGGAATTAAAACAAAAAAAAAATTTTGACAAAGAGTTTAAAAAAAGGTTTAAAATAAAATTTGACAAACCAAGAGTTTAAACAGGAAAAATAAATTTTGACAACTAAAAAGGAAAATATGACAGTTAGGGATTATAATGAAGGAGATACGTGAATTTTTTTTGCTTTCTGTTCTGTTTAACATTATAATATTTTATTAAGATTTCATAAAAATTATTAAAATGAATTTTATTAAAATTTCATAAAAATTTATTAAAACCCCTAAATTTTAAATCTAAAATCATTTTTGTCATATTTTCCTTCTTACTTGAGAAACATTTTTGAAGTGAAACAACAACAGAGCAATTCGTAGCACTGGTTGTGTAAAAACAAAAAAATGGCTATATAAAAATGTTTCATATGCTTGCTTTCACCGCGGATTAAACACACTATGCTTTGATTCATAGTCGACGGTTCCAACCACTGGGGCACGGAAACATATTTATTTGAGTAGCAACAATCAGTTCTTCTTTTCTTTCTTTTATGATTGAATTGAGTCTTTTGTTCAATACTCTGAACGTACAGTACGGCCTAAAAATTTGCATCTGAACGCAGCATTTTTTCAGAACTTTTAGGTATACTTTTAGGTATTTCTCAAACTGAGTTTTGATAAATTCAGAAAGCAAACTGAGTTTAGTTGAGTTTCATCAAGCAAAATTATACTGGTTTATTTGAATTTGAATTTTGAATTTATTTAACAAACATTGTTGGCATATAAGATTAGTTCTTTTGCATGCCGCATTTACATTGGATATAACAACATACAAATGCAATTTAAAAATTAAAGACTTATATCAATAATAGTGCTTAAGATGACTTAAGTTTAAAAAGAGTAAAATATTTCATTGAAAAATGTAGTACATATTAGAGAGAAAGAGAAGATAGTGAGATTAAGAAGAAGATAGCTAAGAGAAGTGTTTGTAGATTAAATGCTTAAAGTTGTTTTTATTAGAAACGCTTTTAATTCTATTAGGTAATAAATTCCATGACCTGATAGCAGTGACGAAAAACAATCTACTGGAGTTAAGGAAATTAAATTTAGGGATCATGAGGTTCAAGTTTCTACTTGATCTGCAAAACTTCAACTTTTCGAAGAGATATATGGGACAACGTGTGTAGATGATCCGGTGTAGGAAAATGCAACATCTAGCCTCTAAGTAACTTGGTAAGTCGCAACCAAGTATTTTTTTACAAAAGACAGAGATATGATCGTACTTATTAAGACCGTATACGTAACGAGCTGCATTATTAAAAACGACCAGGAGCTTGTGTAAGGACCGAGAGTCAGGATTGCAGTACACGACTTCAGAGTAAGTTATGATCGGCATAATCAGCTGCAATACTAATTTTCTTCTCGTCTCAACGGGCACAAAACCTGATGTTCTTCGGAGATTACGAAGAATAAAGTACACTTTTTTTACACATGAGTTGATGTGATCCTCACAAGTAAGGGATGAGTTTATGTGGAAACCAAGATTAGTGACTTTACTAACAAGTTTTAGTTTAACATTATTGAGTAGAATCGGAGGCAAATCTTCATGATAATATTGATATTTAGAAATAGGCAAAACAAATGATTTCGAGGGGTTCAACGTGAGCAAGTTTTCATCAGCCCATTTGGAGACCAAGGCTAAGTCCTCATTAACTCTAGCACATAAATCTTCAACCAGACCTAAGGGTCTGGACATGTACAACTGGAGGTCATCTGCGTATGCATGCATAGTGACATGGTGGCACTTGCTGAAAATATCATTTATGAACAGCGTAAACAACAATGGTCCAAGAACGGAGCCTTGAGGTACTCCGCTGGTAGTGCTTTTTAGCATAGAAAAATTTTGACCCACACGAACTTTTTGGGACCTACCTTCTAAGTAGTTTCTTACAAGACGGACTGCAGATTTAGAAAATTGGAAATTTAGGGCTAGTTTTTTACAGAGAATAGAGTGGCTGACAGTGTCGAAGGCTTTTGAAAAATCCAGCAAGCAGAGCAATGTCAAATCAGCATTATCAAAAGGTGCTCTTATGTCATCTAGTATTTTGACCACAGCAGTGGAACAGCTGTGCCCAGGCCGAAAACCAGACTGGAGATGAGACATGAGATTATAGAGACTTAAATGATGGGATATCTGCTCCGCCATGAGTGATTCACATATTTTAGACACTGAAGACAATAGACTTATTGGACGGAAGTCACATGGGTTGCAAGCATTGGGTTTTTTCGCTATAGGAATAATAAACGCCACTTTCCAAATCTCAGGATAGCTCGATGTGGTAAAGCAGTGATTTATTATATGGGCAAGTGGGCTAAGAACATGCGGTAAAATGAGTTTAACAAACCTAATGGCGATTCCATCTTCCCCAGATGCATTTGATTTTATTTTCTTTATTGAGCGAGCTATGTCCATTTCACTTACAGCATTAAACCGAAAAACATTCGGAGACTCTGAATCACAACTATTATCATCATCATCAGCAGAACGAGTTTCATTTAATGTAGAGTTAGCTACAAAATAATCATTCAACTGATTGGGATCTAGACCACAAGCTTTGGAATCCTTGTTGCAAATACCGATCTCTTTTAAATTTGTCCACAACTGCTTGGATGGTAGCGCAGGGTTTAGTTTGGACATGAAGAATTTCGACTTGGACAGCCTAACAGCGGATGTGGCATCGTTCCTGGCTTTCTTATGCTCATTCCAGTTTGAAGCGGTGGGGTTCCGCTTCCATTTACTAAATGTTTTGCTACGCTTTTTGAGAGCTTTTTTGACGGACCGCGTGAACCATGGACAGCTACTGTTTATGACTTGACGCGTACGCCGGGGGACGTGCATATTAAAGAGATGATTTATTTTGTCAATGAAGCAATTCAGCTTATCATCAACTGATTGTAAAAACCAGCAATCTGACCAATTTATTCTAGCTAAATTCTCATACAAGGAGTTCATATCAATAGCCTTAAAATCGGGATATGTAAAAGGAGTTGCAGGCTCATCAGCTGAAGTTTTGATATTTAACGCACAGAAAATTAGGTCGTGGTCGGAAACAAAAGATAATTGATCAAACAGCATGACAGTTGATGCGTCGGAAACGATGATAATGTCTAGTAGGCTTGGAGGAGAATTGTTTGAAAACCGAGTCGGCATGAGAGTATTTACCACAGTGAGTCCAACTTCAGATATTTTGTCGAGGAAGCTACTGACAAGATTGTTGTTGGTTAATAGATTTATATTAAAATCACCAGTTACAACAAAGTATTCATAGTCGACAACACAATTGGACAATGACGTAAATAAGGAATCCAAACTGCAACTACTGTTAGGATTGTAAACGCAAGAAACAAGTATTTTGTTACCATTGCCCAAAATCTCTATATTTAAAAATTCTACTTCCGATTGACTCGATTTGCTCACGACATTCACTTTTAGATGTTTCTTGCAGTAAATTGCAACACCACCACCTCTTTTATCCAGTCTATCATTTCTGAAAAGTTGATAATTTTTTAAGTTGAGATAGGAGTCGTTTATATCCCTGTGAAACCACGTTTCCGAGACACAAATAACATCCACAGATGATTCAACAAAGACATGTTTAACCCAATCCAACTTAGAGTCATTTAGGCTTCTGGCATTAAAGTGCACAATTTTTAAGCCTTCATGCTGCCTACATAAAATTTCGATCACAGTTTTTTGATTGTCTTTGACGTCAAAATCCGTATTATTTACAACTGACATAATAAATATATGTATGTTACAAACAAATTAAAAGCATTTGAAAGGACTCTGCAAGTGAGCTTATAATAGCTTAGAAGAAGGACAAGAAAAAGAAAATAGGGTAAAAAGTAAGAAACAATATATGTAACAATTAAAAAACATGAACATAAAAATAAGGCAGCTGCATTATAAACCTTCACCATTATCAATAACGCATAACGTTTTTTGTAGCTCTTCAATGCTGTTAATTTTAATGATTTCAGCATCTTTAACAGGCTTGATGCAGATGACACCTCGACGAGTGAATGCGTTGAATATTTTATTCTGGCGTTTATACGCAATCGCAGCTTGGAGTAATTTCCGACTTTCAGCAGAGAGGCTCTCGTGGATGTAGACGTTGTTGTCGGAGTCGAAACCAGCTTCACGAATGTTAAACGCTTTTTTGTTTACCCTACGATAGTCACCAAAGGCCTTTAGGACACGAAGAGTTTATTTTGAGTTCAGCAGCAAAACTCAACTTTGTACTGGAAACTCAAATTAAACTCTGTGTGTAGACATGCTATTACCATGTATATCTATTGAGAATGCACAAAAAGTATTGCCAGCTCTTCGTCAACTCTCGCTTTGACTCATGGCACAATAAAAGGAAGTAGATGCATGGCTTGGAGCAGAGTGTTAGAACTGTCAAACAAAAAAAAGCAAAACAACACTGAGCGGAGAATCAGTTTTCCAAGTGACGGAATATTATTGCATTGGTTTGATAATTCTGACACTATGAAAGAAAGCATGATCAGTACTTTTACTGCGCTAAATTTTTGGTGCTGTTGCTAATTCTTTTGCAGCAATTTAAACATTACCAACTTATATGCACTTCTTGCTAACGGTAGAAAAGCATACAAGAGGAGGTTGTTTATTAGTACGACAAACAATATTCCTTGCAATTGGAAAGCGAAATAATTATTCAAATGTTGATTAAATTGTTTTATTTGTTTGTTGTTTGTTTCAAAGTTATCAAGCTAATAATATTTTAATTTACTATATGTATAGTTTTTTTAGGAAAATTTTTTGCTTATTAGGTTGGGTCGAAAAAAAAACAGCAACAACACTGGAGGGTCAGATGCAATAACTAACTAGCTAGTATTTCAACTAATTAAAATCGATAAGATGAAATATTGCCAGCATATCCACTACTAGATGGCTGAAATTTCCCAGAAAATATCTTATACATATTATATAATAGTTATATAACTAGTTTGCAACGGTCTTTTATCGGAGAAAAATTATGTATTTTTCCTAATTGGCGAACAAACATCGAAAGTTTTTTCATACCAATGTTATCGCGTCAGTTATATTAAAAGTAAGTCTGAAAGTGCCAAAGAAGTTATCCGAAAGTACTCACAATTGTACTCTTCGCATTTGTGTTGAAGAATTGATCGCTTTGAAGTTGTAAACGAATAATTTTTTGAAACATAAGTTTCTTTTTTGAATCGTAATTGATATCGACTTCGGTTGTTATCATCGCGAATTATTCGTAATTTTTTAAATTTTCTAAATCGAAGTCGGATTTTGTGCCGTGTGGGAAACAGCACAATTTTTGTGATAATGTTGGAGTTATGTCTATACATATGCATGGCTGCATAATTAAGCATTAAATATTCTCGCAAATGCAACATAAAATACGATGCAAGTCGTGTAATAAAAAACGAATCAACATTTGTAACTGTGTAGGCACGAGAAATAAACCCAAACAAGTATGCACGGTATAAGATCAGAGCTTTTGACCACGAAGCGAAGGTTTAGTGGTTCTTACTGCGGCTAAAATTTTGTGGTTTTTTAAATAAAAATATTAAACATAAATTTAAAACAAATTACATAAATAGGGCCGAAATTATACAATCGAGTGATGATTAATTTACATAAATAATAAATTTTTTTTGGCATCGATACTACGAAATGAATTGGAAGATGCATACTATGCTTGCTTTCAGGTTTGATTGTATTTTGTTCACTTTGGTGCAAGGGAGGCAATGGTGCGATGGTAGCACGTTCAACTTGCAGTCGAATTGTACGCGGCTCGATGCGAGTACCGAAAGGGAAAAAGTGCATTATTCCCGACAAAGTTTTTTCGACAATTTTTTTTTTATATTTATAAATAAAAAAACAACAGCAAGATATGTCGTCCGTGCTATGAGGATCAATCCTCGGTACTACTTAATTCATCAAATTAAAATAAAAAAATCCTCTTGATAACTAACTGTGTCACGAAAGAAAAAAAAAACAAAAACAATTATTTGGTTGGACTGAAGGAGGGAATGTTAATAAAATAAATTAGCAATCTTCCCAGAAATTCCATTTTTGGGTAAAAGTTTCACTTCTACCGTGCGTGGCGGCCACACACATATTCTTTTTCGTTTTTAAACTATTTATTTGTCAAAATTAATTTTTTAATTTTTTATCTTTTTATTTGTCTAAATTTATTTTTTCTCTTTCAAGCGCTTTATTTGTCAAGATTTTTTTTTATTTTTCTTAGATCGTTTGCCAAAATTTTTTTTTATTTTAATCCCACATCGTACATATAAAAAAACACAATAAATCAATATGTACTCAATTTTTGTTTTATATCTTTTATCATTCCTGATGGTTTATGCGATGGTTTGTGATAATTTAAGATAGAGTTGCGACCCATTTGTAACCCTTGCGTTACAACCTTCCGACCCACTGGTTGGCAACCGCTGCCCTAGTGTAATTGTTTACTGAGATATACCTTTTTCTACGAGGAATTTATATGAAAAATAAGTTAAATGTACTTTACGATGAATGTTTCCAGTGCTAAGAAATTAATTTTTAATCATATTAATTTTTGTATTTGCAATGTGTTAGTCTCATACAAAAGCTGTAATAAAATACATCTAACTAAACGCATTGAATGCTTTTACTCGTATAACAGTTTATTATATATTACATTTAAATGAAATATATATTGAATGATAAAAAGAAGAGAGTCCAAAATTTCCCACTGGGGTTACTTGTAGAAGAGCTCGAAAACGTAAAGAACAAAGACAAGAAAGCAGGGGTTGCGCTGTGGCAGAGAGGGTCAGAGTAGTACTTATACTCATACTCAAACAGCAGCATCAATTTGTGTTCTGAGTTAGTGGAGGCGGTAGAGGTGAATATATTTGAAATTTGAAGATTAGTTCGAACAAAACTACTATTTTTGGTTCGATTGTACTAGAACGGCAACCCTGCCGTGAACATAATTTGTCGGTTGCTTGCAAATGTTCGGATGAAAGAAAAAAAAAGGAAAAAAAATATGACCATTTCAGCCATTGAAAGGACTTTGACCGAGCTTCATATGATCAATTGTGTTGTGTATGTTGTGAAATGTTTGAACACATATGATCGAGAACTGGACCTACAAGTTTTATGCCGACTCCGAACGGCTTATGTTCTCAAGAAGCTTTTCATGGCAGTTTTTACTCTCTGAGATTTGCCATTGTCTGCATAGAGATGACGGCCGAACAGAAAAATTAATTCAATTGAAAAAGCTTTCTGTGTCAGATGGAATTCGAACCTGGGCTCTATGGCATACAAGCCATGCACCTCAACCAGTATGCCAAGGAATGGTTTGAAATATGTTCTAAAAATTGATTTTTTTGTGGAAGTATTTACTGGTGTGGTCTTTAAAACTAACAAAAGGTCAGAAATAATAGTAATGAAAAAGTTCTTCCAATCTCCACCAATAAATATTTAATTTTTTCAGTCGGACCAGAGGTAATGCGGATTTTCTTTAATTTTTTACACCAACTCATCAGTAGCCTTTTTTTCGTGATTCTTGCTGTGATCCACTAAGCTCTTAATTTTCTACTTGTTTCACGAATGCAATTAGTAAATTACCCTGAATTGCGCGAAAAAAAGGCTACTGATGAGTTGGTGTAGCGGCCAAAGAAACAGCTGTCTAGTCTGACCTTGAGCTCGATAAAATGTAACTTTTAATAATTGAAAAATTATTGGAATTATATAAACACATAACTTAAAACTTATGAAAGAGGTCGCAATTAATTTAAAAATAAATTCTATGGCAAAGCCCTGCCGTTGAAAATATGATTATTTGTGTGTGTTTACACACAATAAATTAAAAATCTAAGTTTTCAAAAAGAAACCATTCTTCATGTCGTCATAGTTTAATATCAGCTAACTGCTGAAGCTAAGATCGACTGTGAAATAGAAGAGCAACAAAAACTAGCACAACAAAACCTTTGAGTATTTAGAAAAGCTTTGATCTGTCTTCGAATAATATAACTTTCCCTGAAAGTATGTTTCTCAAATTAGAAGAACTTTAAGCTGCTTTCATATCATTTGTATTCTCGTACCGCAATTCAGGGTAATTTACTAATTGCATTCGTGAAACAAGTAGAAAATTAAGAGCTTATTGGATCACAGCAAGAATCACGAAAAAAAGGCTACTGATCTGTCTAGTCTGCTATGTGATTGATACTCTATATAGGGTATTGTTGTTGTTGGTTGTTTTTCCTTCAGTTGTTTTCTTCGGAAAGTAACATTGACTTTGAGCTCGATAAAATATAACCTTTAATAATTGAAAAATTATTGGAGTTATTAAACACATCATTTAATTTTTTTATATAACTTTTTTATAATACAGAACAAATTAACTGCTTAAGTATTTTCTCAATCGGTTATTTTTTTTTTAAAGCTTATGACGTTAAACTTAGGTAGGTCGTAACGGTTTTCTATTCTTCTTGTTTTTTACGAGTTCTTTATGACTTATACTTTTATCTCCCAATAACGGTCATATGACCGCTGAAAAATGATTAATTACGTTATTTTCCCCATTAAATATCATGCGATTGTGTTTTGTGTATCGTATAGTCTGCGATGTATGTATAAATAATTAATCATGGCTACTGCGAATATATGTTGGTAAACATCTAAGTAAAAATAAGCATACATCCTAAGCCCTTACAACGACTTATACCGAGATTCTTATGATAAATTGTGTTGTGCGTGTTGTGAAATATTTTAACACAAATGATCGAGAACTGGACCTTCAAGTTGTATGCCGACTCCGAACGACTCATGTTCTCAAGAAGCTTTACATTCTCCGAAGTTTTTATTCTCTAAGGCTTGCGATTGTCTGCAGAGAGGTGACGGCCAAACAGAAAAACTGATTTAATGAAGAAGTTAACAGTGTCAGATGGAACTCGAACCTGGGTTTTATCGTATACAAGTCACAAGTATCCAGTATACCATTGCCGCCTGTAAAAGAGAAATTAATTATATTTAAAATCAAATCTTATGAGCAAAATTTAAGAGCATACAATTTATTATTGCGGAATTTCAAGAAACTTTACCGATTTCTGGGAGAACTTGGCACATTTTCGAGCTTGATCTGTATTTTCTAGATATAAGTTTATATATCGAATTTTATTACAATAGCTCCACAACTATGGCTCTTATACAGGTAGTAGATATCCGAACGGACGGGCGTACTGACGGACATGACAAATTATATAAAGAAATATTGTTAAAACATTGCTTAAAAATTTTGTTGAAATTTTGTAAAATCATTCTTGGGACATTGAATTGATTGAGTTTGATTTAGTTGATTACTAATAATAAATACATCAGATTCATATTATAAGAACTAAATTTCATCATAAAATGCAAACTGAGATATTACTTCACTAGTTTTGTCTCACTATGTCATAAAATAGTAAGTATATAAACGAATCATCAGGTGCTGTTAAAATGGACTTATCGTGGATTCCCTATTGGTCGGCTTTAAGATTTGTATATAAAATATTTCTATCTAATACAGATAATCAACATACTTTCAATGCATGGGCGTCTGCAGGGAGAAGAAGGGAGGGCAGTTTCTCCCCCTAGCATTCAGCTAAAAATAAAGGTTTAATTCATAATCATAACACATTTTTAGATTTCGGAGTTATTTCATTTAAATAAAACAAAATAAATTTATATTCTTTTACTTAAAATGAAGTATGTAATATTATAATAAAACTAATGAAGTCATTAACCTGTACCTTATTGGGATATATTAATGCATATCAGTCAAACTTATAAAGTAAACATCCTAGAAAATAGAGTTCCATATGCCTTTTTTTAGCACTCCAGAAAATTCCCAAAAACCTTGATTTTCTACGTAGACCTTTGCCCCTCCCTAGGAAAAATACTCTTGATGCCCATTATTCCAAGTTTACAAATTATGATTTCCGGTAAGGTATTTTTGCCACTGAAGTTTATTGTGTCGTACTTGCGAACAATAACTGCCAGCTACATAAATCTTAACCACCAAAAAAAGGAAACTTAAGATTTAAGATTCAGTTCTTAAGATCTAAGATTCAGTAAATCTTTTCTTAATCTAAAATGAGGCTCATCAGGAAAGTTCGAAGTAAATTTATTTATTTATTTATTTATTCCAGTGTACTGATTTCTTACAATTTTACAGACTATAGATATATTTTACCTTAAAGCTAATTAAAAATAGTGAATAGGATTCATCTAAACTCATGTTCTGACACATTAAAATTTAAAATATGCGAAAGACTGTTGCATAAGTGTATGCATCTTACTATTCGCTCATTGTCAGCATAATTGGTCCTGTGAAGATTTTCTTCAAACATACGAGTTCTCCTCAAGTCCCTTGGTGCTTCATAAATTTGGAAGAGGTTTGACAGTTCTTCACAATTAACTTTACAAGAAAAAATATTATAAGCAAATAAATGAGAACTAACCGATCTTCTATCTTTAAGGATTGTACGCCAAGTAATTTACGGCGAACTTCATTAAATAAATAAAATAAATAAATGAACGGATCGGTAGAGTATTTGTACTTCTCATGCTTTAAACCAGAGATAAAGAGATAGGAAACTTCGATTTTGGCCTGTGGGAAAGGAATAGCCTTATGTCCTGATTGTGTCAAATACTAACACAAAATTTTCGATACAAGCACAAAAACCAAAGAAACTCCCCTCAAACATGGGATATCCAAACTTATATACACAATTCGTGAGTTTTGCATAAAAAAGAGAGTTGAAAAAGGTGAACTCTGAAATAACCTTGAAAAGCATGAAGTTTCCTATCTCTATCTCTGCTTTAAACGACAGCGAACGACCTCAATCATTTACCCAATCTTACATAGCGCAGCAAAATTTCTGGAATTAGTTATATTTATCAACTATAAAACAATATAAATGAGTTTCAAAAAAGTTCAACAACAGAACACTTCCTGAGCATCCTGCAGGACGCTGGTTGGCCCCAAATGAACAACAACTTCCTGCCAACCATGCATCCTTTATTGCAAGCACAATGAGTAAAACAAGTAAAACAATGTTTCAAACAGTGTATAAAAACACAGTACAACATCCAGAAAAGTGTTACATAAACTGAGTGCCATGATAAGTGGGTGGGTAAGTGATGAGTTTGGGGTGTGGGCATAAGTGGGCCATGTATATATGCCTTTATTTTTTTCCCCTACTCTCTACTGCTATATGACACCTGATGTCGATTTTTTCAATCTGCTTTGCGCCAAACGCCACTTAAGGCCTCTAGCGTACAATTATTTTTTATATGCTTAAATTTACGGCATCGAATCAGCATAAAAAACTTCCATGTAGTTCACGTTATTCTCTTGAATAATTTTCTATCAAATATTTTTCATATCAAAGATGAAATTTAATCTGTAGGTTGCGAGTGTGCGTCTGAGTTGTTTTTTTAATTACAGTGAAATTTCTATTGAATTTTTGCATTTAATTGGAAAAGTTGCAGATCCCTTTGAAACTTTTAGTAATTTTAAAAATGAGACCTTTTTGAGACCTTGGATTGTTAGCTGGAATTTTTTTATAATTATTCAATTTCCGAAAAATCAAGTTTTTGACAGAATTTTGCTGAAAACCTAGAAGCAATCAAACAAAATTAGTGAAACAACGCTTTAGTATTATAATGCCTTGAATATTTAGTGAATCTTTTTTATAATAACAAATTTAAAGAGAAACTTGTAACAAAGCCAACCCAAGTAAATTAAAAAATTGCGTTGTCAAAAAAGCAAACTTAATTAAGGTTGAACTCTGGCAACTTTAAGCATGAAAAACAGTGAAAAATATTCAATTCAATTTTTAAACTCGTATGAAAGTTTCAAAACTCAGCCAAAATATAATTCAATTCCTTTATATCGAAGAAAGTTTTCGCATTACCATCAATGCAACAAAGAGCAGAATGCTAGGACGTCCTCTCAGCGTGTCTGAACTCTACGCCCAACTCTAACCTCCAGTCCATATAGACAAGCAAACCTATACAAAAGACCGAGAATAATCAAAGTTTTCCATGGTTGGTACCAAGAACTTTGGATTTGTTTAAAGTTTTTCACTTGATGGTAGAAATAAAATGTTCATCTTTGATGCTGTCAAAATGTGTGAATATTGTTTACAAGCCACAGAAGACTGTTACAAACTGCATTTCATTTACATACATTAGTACATTTTCCGGTATATAACGGTGTATTCAGGTAATATACAATTTTCAAGTGAGCGGTGAAGTTGTGCGGTATGCCGCATGTTGTCTTTGAGCTTTTGAATTGGCAGCGCCAGTGTTGATACCGAAACAAATGAAAGCTTTAAATTAACTAGAAATTCCCTGAAAATCTTTAAATTTCAACAGTGTTAATCGGCATTTGCCTTTAAGTAAATATGCTTTAATAACTTTTACTTTTAGCTTTGAAAAGTGCGGTTCAAGCTTTAATGTTTCATTTTTCTCTATTATTTTCCCATTTTTTCGTTTTGAGATCTTCCAATTCAAACGACTCAAGAAGCAAAATAATTATGGAACAGGCCAAGGGCGTCCGCAGGGGCGTACAGGGAGGTTCAATTACCCCTTTTCCCCTAAAACTCAGTAAAAAACTAGTAAGGATGAAGCTTCGGCAGGGTACCGAAGTTAAAATAGCCCCCCTCGGACATGTTGAAGTATATTCGAAGTCTGTAGCCACGACATACACGATGACATTTAGTTTTATATATTAACGAAAGTTTTCCTATTTTGATGACGTCACTTTGTATGGGAGGTGGGCGTGGTTTTAATCCGATTTTTCCAAATATCATAGAGATGGTTCATATTATATATCAAATTAATGTGCAAAACTTCAAAACATTACTTTGATTTCTGTGGAATTTTAAGAGATTTAACGTTTAAAATAAAGCCACTTTCTGTGGGAAGTGGGCGTGGTTTTCATTAAATTTTGCCATATATCATAGAGATAGTTTATATTCAATATCAAAGCTTATGTGCAAAATTTTAAGGCATTTCTTTAATATTTGAAGATTTTTGAGAGATTTTACATTTAAAATAAAGCCAATTTGTATGGGAGGTAGGCGTGGTTTTCATCCGATTTTGCCAAATATCATAGTGAGGCTCTATATTAAATATCAAAGCCTATGTGCAACATTTCAGGACATTTCTTCTATTTGAGCAGATTTTTAAGAGATTTTACTTTTTAAATAAAGCCACTTTGTATGGGAGGTAGGCGTGGTTTTCATTTGATCTTTCCAAATTTCATAGCCAGGATTTGAATTGAAAATCAAAGCTTACGTACCAAATCATCCAATTTGGCCCATTTTCAAACGTGATCTGCCTTTTTATAAGCTTTTATTTAACTTGCTTCGTTCGTATATATGTATATATATATGTATATAAATACATGCAGAGAAAAAAACGTTTATCGCCAATTTGCAGTAAACGAACTCCGTTTATCGTGCTTGGAAACGTTTTTTGCAAACGTTTCAACAGTTACGAGAAACGGAAAAAGTTGCGGAAAACGTGTTATTTAGTTGCAGGAAATGAATTTCGTTTGTTATAAGCGCGTGCAATTTTTTAATTAAGTCAAATAAAGAATTTGTTCGTTGCATTTCTATTTCTATTCAATTTCGATTACTATTTCTATTTCAATTCAAGTCAATTCAATTCAATTTCTAATAAAACCAAACAAAAAAATGAAAAACAAATTTGTGTCAGCTGGGGACTCGAACCTATGGTGTTTCGCATACACATCAAGCATATTAACCACTATGCCACGGCCACCACAAAAATCTGGTGGAAATTTTTCGTTTTTGTCAGGCTTCTGTCGCGCTTCTATAAAAAATTAAATAAAAATTTGAATATTAAAATTAAATAAAAATGCTATTTTTAGTAAAGCGAATTGCGTTGCTATTTTTTTTATTTTTTCGATATTTTTCGCTATTTTTTCGTTAGTTACAACTGAATATTTGTTTGTAGCTACTACAGCTCGCAAACGAAGTATAATTGGCTAATTTTTCAGTTGTGATAAACGAAAAATTTATCTGCGTGAATGTCCGCAAATCTTGCAAACAATTTTTCGACAGATTGTGGGTCTCCGATTAAGCTGACATTTAGCATACATATGTATGCCTGGTGACAATGCAATATTATGAAATTTTTTTTGCCACACCCCCTTTTACCACCCACAAATCAATAAAAATGCTATATCTCGAAAGCTACCGGGCCGATTCAGATGAAATTTTTGTAGTAAATTTCCTTCAAGTAGAAAATAGGGCTTATGAAAAAAATTTTACCACACCCCCTTTTACCGCCCACAAATTAATATATCTCCAAAACTACTGGGCTGTTTCAGCTAAACTTTTGGCAGTAAATGTCCTTCAAGTATTGCATGGGTTAAAAAAAAAATGTTGCCACACCCTCTTTTACCGCAAACAAATCAGTAAAAATGATATATCTCCAAAATTACTGGATTTTATTTTGTCACAAGCATATTAATGTAGACGATAGTTTTTAGCTAAGGCAATTATATTTATGTTGGACACAACTAATATCATCTTATATCGAAAATAATGCTATTGAAGGAAAGTTCTTAATCATTAGGTGGTTCCCTCTGAATATTTTGTTTTTGAAACCAAACATATATAAACATATTTTTTCTCTGCGTGTATATACATATATATAGAAGCTTATAAAAAAAAAAATATAAAAAGAAATTTTTAAAAAATAAGCTTTTATTTAAAACCAAAACGTGAACTAAGAAGAAAAAAATAAATTTCAGTGAAATTTGTCATATATGTATATAGTAGGTATATTCTAGATTCAGAAGAATATACTATATCTTGGTTACCCATCATCATAATAAAAGCGTACGTAAATAGGTAAGATAGAATTTTCGTGCATCATTCTTACCTTGGTATACCTCCACTTCCTCACGCTCACGCTATCTTGCTCTTTCGTCTTTTCATGCATCTGAAAAGTCGCTTCTCTTCTTTCCTCTCTTCGCGGTAGTTTTCTCGCACGGCTAGCGTTGAGGCTGACTGGAGCGTTTTCTATATGCGGCGTTTTTTACTGCTGTCGCGATGCGACGCTCCTGAGGTTGCGGGCTCCGGAAACCAATTACTTCTTCAGCGGTAGCGCGCATAGAGTGGGATATATGCGCCCAAAGTCCGTCGACGTCGTCGGGTCCAGAGCTTGGTTGGTTGAGCTTAACCGAGAGCTGAGCAGAGTAGGCCTCGGCATTCCGTTGTAATTGCAGCTTAGCGACATCTACCTTCGATGCATTCCTGTGCGTATGTTCTTCGCATTGCATAATCGCATGCTGATGTTGGCTGCAACAAGATGGTCGGAGTCCCAATGTCCCAAAATGTATGCACATCTAGAACACTAGAGGCATGCCTTCCGTCGATTACAACATTATCAATTTGGTTTCGCGTTTTTTGATCCGGGGACAGCCAGGTGGCCTTGTGAATATCGAGGTGCTTAAGTCTTGTGCTACTAACTACCATGTTTCGCGCCGCGGCGAAGTCGGTCAGTCTTAAACCGATGTTCGTGGAGGTCTCATGAAGACTGAACTGACCGACAGTAGGGCCAAAGATACCTTCCCTTCCGACTTTCGCATTAAAATCACCGAGGACTATTTTCACGTCATGGACCGGAAGGTGGTCGGAAGCGTAGAAAGCCTCCTTGACGGCTTCGTCCTTTTCCTCCGTCGGGGCGTGCGCGCAAATAAGGATGATAAAGAAAAATTTTGCCTTGATGCGGATCGTGGCCAATCTTTCGTTCACAGGTGTGAAGCGGCAAACAAGGTGGCGTAGTTTTCGGCAAACGACGAATCCACGTCCAAATTCATATCGCAGTCTGATGATTTGGAGCAGCCTTGCTCTTTCCATCGCATTTCCCGGATGGCGGTGATGTCTGCCTTTATTGCTTTGAGGGCTTCCGCCAGTTGGATAATGGAACCTTTTCTATAAAGTGTTCGTACATTCCAGGTGCATATCGATAAATCATTGTCCGTTTTCCGTTTGCGGTGGTCATCAATGCAATTGGGGTTCTTATCCGAGGCTGGTTTAGTTTTCATTGGTGGTGGAAATGTTGAGTGGTAATGTGGAGGGACCCGAATCCTGCGCACATTCCATGTTTAGGGTCCACGGAGCGACCCGCATCTCAAATTAGCCGTCAAACTAACGGATGCCAGTTTGCCATTGCCCAGGAAACACCACGAGGAGGTTTGAGTCGACTTAGGACGATTTCGACATGGATAATTCCAACTATCAAGACAAAATAAAGTGCATCATTCGCCTGACTTGCACTATGTGACTTCCGGCTAATCGCTAAACTCAAGAGACGGCTTTGTGAACACCGTTTTGAATCGATAGAAGAAATAGAAACCGAACGAAGAAGGAATTAAAGGCTTTACCGGAGGAGGACTTGTCGAGGCACAGAAAACTTTGGCACAAGTGTATTGCATCCGGGGGGATTACTTTGAGGGTTATGAAAATAGTTTAGAAGAATAAATAAAGATTCTTTGATTTACAAATAAATTCCCAAAATTTTTTGCACACAGTAGTAAGCAAAATGCATAAAGTTTTAAATATTAAACTTGCATCTCACCATATATCTGATAGGATTAGAAACTGGAGAGTTTCAAAAGAACACTCTTCTTTGGATCATCGGTATATCCACTTTGACGTTGATGTCTTTGCTCCGAGATCACGAAGCTTTCCTTATCTTAAACTAGTCAAGTGGGGTCTCTACATAGACACATTAGAAACAAATCTTGCATATGGACTATCAAATCGTCTTACCTGTAAAAAATCCTTGGGCAACTTGGTAGTTAATTTCACTGAGTCCATGAACAAAGCTCTAGATATCGCATGTCCGCTCAAATCTCCAAAAGGGGGAACAAAAGCCACCTTGATGAAAGACCGAGCTAGAAGAGCTTCGAAATAAGCGCAGAAAACTCTTCAACAAAGCTAAAGCCAAAAAAACACATGCACTGTTCTTTGAGTCGTGTGCTAGTGCGTGCACATGTGAGAGCGACAGGGACAGACAGGGTTTCATATGCACATGTGCATAGGCGATGCCCCACACTGCACTAGATCCATAGATGCATGAACCAAATACAAAGTGGCTTTTAAAGAATATAAGAAAGAATTGCGTAAAGCACAAAGGCACTCTTGGAGAACCTTCTGCAAAATATTATCACATACGTCCGAGGCACCAAGGCTTGGAAAAATTTTAACAATTAGTCTAACCAAGGCTTCTTGAAGAAAGAATCCGAAAGATGGGCCGCCAACAGTGAGGAGTCTCTTACAATTTTGGTAGAAACTCACTTCCCGGGTTGTTCGGAAATAAGTTATACTCCAATTCAGAAGGAGCTGTCTTATCCCACCTCTTTTGATCTTATCTCACAATCAAAACTAAAATGGGCAATCGAAAGCTTCAAACCGTGTAATCACCAGGACCAGACGGCATATAGGAATATTCCTATAGGCCTCTATAGGATTTCAAAAAGCTTACGATATCGTAAAGCAATGGCTTATATACCTCAATCATATTCCCACACTTTGGCGACTTTGGTTAGTTTTCACACCTAAGGCGGGCAAAAGCTCACACGTAAGCCCGAAAGACCTTCGACGAATTAGTCTCCCATTCTTTCTCCTAAAAACTCTCGAAAGATTAATATTAATCCACTTCAGACAATAGATAGTAGAAAAATCCCTGCCATCGGCACAACACGCTTACATCAAAGGCAAATCCGTGGAAACAGCTCTCCACTCCATAGTCTCCATGATTGAAAAATCTCTTCTTCTAATGAAATATAGCTTTTATGTAACAAAGATAGCTTTGATTAATATAGAAGGAGCATTTAACAACGTCAAAGCAGAGGCTATCACAAATGCGCCGACGGAGCTTGGGCTGGATGCTACGCTGGGAGAACTTATAAATCAAATGCGGGTGGGCAGGATTATAAGTGAAAATCTCGGTGTAGTATCTACGCTAAGATCTGTACCAAGAGGAACTCCTCAAGGGGGGTTGTATCGCCTCTACTCTGGAATATATCTACACTTCGAGACGTTGCTTCAACCTGGCGGAGCCAGCTCTATATTAACAGGTAAACTCCAAGTCTACTCTCATGCTTCCACATAAATATTTGTGTGCTAGCACGCTTGTCTGATGGCAAGTGCCTCCCCGTGGTGGCACCTGGGCGCTGTGCTACCAACCGGCAGCATGGTGGCGGATGAGAGGGGCGAAACCCAAAAACCCAGAAGCGTTTGACCCATAGTGGGCGGCTCACTGGTCTGCGTCTGTACCGTAGCGGTCGGCAGTATTCACACCTGTCTGTAGGTATAAACGGATAAGGGAAGGTCACCCCAAAAATAAACCATTGACCAGGAATGTCGTGTAATAACGCTACTACTCCAGGTGGAAACCACAATAGTGGAAATCCACCCGTGGGCAATCCCACGGTCGAGGCAAGGATTTTGGAGGCCTCAAACAACATTTCTGCCCCAAAAACTGCTGCAGCGGTGGCACATTCGGCTGCTGCACCAGTCAAAGCTACGAGCAGCAACACTACAACCGAGAACCCATTTAAAATGAGCTCAAAGGTACAGCGATCGCCAATTAAAGGCTTACCCGTAGGAACAAAGCTGCAGCATAGAGACTCTGTCATCAAGGCAACCCCTGAAGCAGCAGCAAGCGTCAGTATAGATGAGCCTGTCATCAAAAAGCTGGTTAAAGTGAAGACACTGATACAAGGTCTGGCAGAGTTCGTCAAAACCAAATCGGACGTCCACAATGAGATCCAGAAGCTTATAAGACTGGCAAATCTGGCCTGCGAAGACCTCTCAATTGAGCTGTTCGCCGATAACGCGAACAAGAAAAAGGTCAACGCGAGTGCTTCACAAGTCCATAAGGACTCTCAGACGGACCCAATTTTTGCGCATGACTCCAAGGCTACTCCGAAAAGAGCAAGCGAACGCAGCAGGGACTCGCGGAAACCTCCGCCAAAAAAGACTCGACTGCAGCAGCTTGCTGTTCAAGAGACTGCTCTAAAGCCATCCTATAGCGAAGTGGCTAATTCGTCTCCTCTGCCAAAAACTCCGGCGAAGCGAATGGTTGAGCCTTGGACAAAGGTCTCTAGAAAGCCCAAAAAACGCAAAAAACCGCCTCAGAAGCTGGCTAGACCTGATGCAATCGTCGTAGCAAAAGCAGGTGAGCTTTCATATAGCGATATCAACATGCGGATGAAACAGGAAAAATCGCTTGAAAAGTTCGGCGAAAACGTCTCGAGAGTACGGCGCACTGAAAAAGGAGAAGTACTTATCAAGCTTAAGTGCGCAACCACCCAGTCAACCCAGGAGCTGAAGAAAGAATTTGATATGGTTTTCAATGACCAAGCCGAAACGAGGACTCTCACGGAAGAAACACAGGTCGAGATCAAGGATATTGACGAGGTTACAGCACCGGAAGATGTCTGCAGCGCAGTCCAAAAGCAGCTCGGCGACTTAAAGGTGGCAAGAGTGAAATCACTCCGCAAAGCCTATGCAGGCACACCAAAAGCGGTCATAAGGCTTCCAGCACTGCATGAGAGGAAGCTGATAGAGACTGGCAAGCTCAGAGTTGGCTGGGTCATTTGCAGAGTCCGCGAAAAGTTACGCCAACCAGATGCTTTAAGTGTCTCGACTTTGGACACACGGCGAAAACTTGCAACAGCACTGACCGAAGTAAGTGCTGTATGAAATGCGGCAAAGAGGGCCACAAAGCAAAAGAGTGTTCTGCGGAAGCAAGCTGTTTCTTGTGCTTAGAAAAAAAATGCTCGGAAACAAATCACCGTGCCGGAAGCTGGAAATTTTCGTCCATTTTAGGAGCTAGCAAACCGAGGAAATGATGAGGTTTTTACTGTTGAATCTCAGCAACTGTCGCGCAGCGCAAGATCTTTTAGCGCAAACCGTTCGAGATCTAAGCACTGATGTAGCTATCTTGAGTGAGCCTTATAACGCGAAAGCACCAGGAGTCTGGGAATCAGACATTTCTGGAAGAGCCGCCATATGGTCCTGCGGAAGACATCCTTCCCTAATGAGGCAGCATACACGTGCAAACGATTTTGTTCGTGTAGAAGTTATGGGCACACATATTGTAAGCTGCTACCTTGCACCAAGTCTATGCATAGAAGAGAGTTTGCTGTTACTGTCGACGCAATAGTTGATGATGTTAGAGGAATCAGTCCAGTTGTTATTACTGGTGACTTCAACGCGTGGGCCGTAGACTGGGGAAGCCAGAGAACGAACCAAAGAGGGCTCATTATTCTGGAGGCTTTTGCTTCGTTAGATGTTGTGCTTTTAAACACTATAACGCAGTGTACATTCTCCAACGCGAATGGCAGCTCAGTAATTGACCTGACATTTGCCAGTTGTGCCCTGAGCACGCAAGTACAGTGGCAAGTAAGCGACGTCTACATGCATAGCGATCACCAAGCAATCGTGTACACATTGGAAAGGCAAACCAACCGACGGAGCAGAGGCCCCCATAGCGAGCCATCATACAAGGTCGAAACGCTTGATGAAGGTATCCTCACAGCAATGATGACAAGAGGCAAGTAACAGAGCAGTTGCAAAGAGCTTGCGACGCAGCGATGATGTTGCGAAGACCAAGTAAGCACCACCACGAGCCTGTGTACTGGTGGACCGCCGAAATCGCCGAAGCACGCAGCCAATGTCACCAAGCCAGAAGAAGTTCGAAGAACTGCGCGAGGTCTATAGAGAGCGCAGGAAGCTGCTCAAACACAAGATTCATTCGAGGAAGCGCTAGTGCTTCTTGCAGTTATGCGACGAAGCGGACGTAACCCCATGGGGTACAGCCTATAGACTGGTAATGAAAAAGATGAAGTCATTCGGACGACCACCACCCACGCGCCCTCACATACTTAGCCGCATTGTAAGTGTGCTCTTCCCTCAGCAACCACTGATGCAGCCCGTCATTAATCATGGCGACGTGCAAGTCATTTCCATGGTAACCGCAGAAGTGGTAATGAAAATTTCCAATGCTGTTCATAACAAGGCCCCAGGGCCAGATAAAATCCCGAACCGCGCGCTAAAAATGTCCATCGCAGTCTAAACACAAGCCTTCGTACAGCTGTATAACGCTTGTCTCACAGAGGGCATATTCCCCGCACAATGGAAGACGCAAAAGCTTGTGTTAATACCAAAAGGTAGCGGCTCTCTGGAGGATCCCTCAGTCTATCGACCTATATGCTTGCTCGACACGATAGGCAAGATCTTCGAGAAATTGCTGTACAACCGCCTCGAAGAAGCAATACAATCCAGAGGAGTACTCTCGAGCCAACAGTTTGGTTTCCGAAAGAGTCACTCTACGTCCGATGCCATAAAACTGGTTACAAGCACAGCAAGTAAAGCTATTGAAGGCACTAGCTGGAAGAAGGGGTAAAGCAGTATTGCCTGGTGGCAACGCTGGATGTGCGAACTGCCTTTAATTCCGCAAACTGGGATACGATAATGAAAGCGCTCGCAAAATTTGAAATTTCACGCTACCTCTCTAAGATATTATCGAACTACTTCGATGGTAGAATACTACGCTATGCAACAGACGAGGGGATAATGGTGTATAACGTCTCCGGTGGTGTCCCACAGGGGTCAGTCCTAGGGCCCCTGCTGTGGAACGTTATGTATGACGACGTCCTTAGACTCGTAGTTCCCACAGGCGTTAAGATCGTCGGCTTTGCGGTTGACCTAGCGGTTGTAGCCACTGCAAAACATCTTGAAGAAGTCGAGGCACTCAGTAGTGTGTCGATCGGCATTATATATAACTGGCTTATGTCAGTAGGTCTTTGTCTAGCAGAACATAAAACCGAAGCGGTGCTCATAAGCAGCCGCAAAAAGATGGATGTTGCAAGCATCAATGTTGATGGGACGCTAGTGCAATCAAAGGAATGCGTTAAATACCTTGGCGTGATGATTGAATCCCGATTAACATTTAAACAAGCCAGTATGCCCATAAAAAAGCATCCAACGCATGCATGTCTTTATCGAGAATGATGCCGTATACGAGAGGCCCCAAACAGGCGCGCAGGATACTACTCCTTAATGTAGTACGATCCATCGTGATGTATGGGTCAACGGTGTGGGCCACAGCAATGAAAACGAAGTCATACCGACGTGGTGTTAAATCAGTGCACAGACTTGGCGCACCCAGGGTTTGCTGTGCCTTCAGAACAGTTTCCGAGGATGCAGCATTAGTCCTTGCAAGCTCGATACCTATCGACCTTCTAGTAGAGGAAACTCTGCTCGAAGCCAATAGCGAAAACCCAACAGTTCGAAAAAGACTCCCACGGGAGAGAAGCCTGCTAAAGTGGCAGGATCGCTGGGATAGCTCAGTTAAGGGTCGGTGGACTCATCAGCTCATCCCTAACATTACCGCTTGGTTTGGTAGAACACACGTCTCCATGAACTTCTACATTACGCAGATTTTAAGCGGGCACGGTTGCTTCAGGGCATATCTGCACAAATACAAGCACGGAGCAGATCCCTACTGTACCCATTGCGAGGGAAGTATACCAGAAGACGCAGCCCATGTTCTCTTCGAGTGCCCCAAGTTCCAAAATGCCAGACTTGAGGCTTCGGTCAGTCTCGGCGAAACGGTAACTGATCAATACTTGGTTAGCCTTATGCTGAGAAATGAAGCTAACTGGTCAGTGGTTAGCACCCTAGCACGACTGATTATCGACGAACTGCGAAGACTTGAGCGTTTGCGAAATAGATAAGGTAGAGTTTATATACAAACCCATGACCAAATCTTATAGAATACGGACACAAGTCCATCAGTTTCCAGCTAAGTGCTGTTCCCATGCTCTGTGAAGTCATGCTTTGCGGCGGTCCCACGGGGCTTATACAAGGACGACGATTCAATGCGGAGGTTAGATTTAGTGCGTAAGAATCGCACACTCCCACCTGCACGGTGGCGCCTTTTGAGGGTTCCCCCTTCGCGAATAAAATAAAAAAAAAAACCCTCGTAAAAGAGATGACTACCAATACAGCAATCCGTCTAGAGGTCACCTCTCAATGGAGGGAGGGCACATTTGGACACTCAAGCATTAGGACGTTCCTTCCTCCTATACCCAAATCCGTAGACTACATCACACAAAAACTTTTCTTTGACAGGAAATTTGATGTATCCATTCCCTCCCGAGAAGAGTGGAAGATTGGAAACCTTCCACCAAACAATGTCATCAGAATCTATACTGATGGATCAAAATTAGATGGAAAGGTTGGAGGAGGAGTCTACTCTGACTCATTGAACATTAATCTAGCCTTCAGGCTCCCCAACCCTTGCAGTGTCTTCCAAGCGGAAGTAGTTGCAATATATGAAGCAGTAACTTGGCTTCAGATGAATGCAATATCCTCCGTGGATATCCATGGAGATGGCAGAGCAGCTTAAAATACTTCTACGCTGTATTCTCTGACATAGAGACTTTCTAGGAAACTGCAAAGCAGATGAACTTGCTCGTACCGGAACAACCAAACAACTCTCGATTGAGAAAGAAAGTATTGGTATATCCCTCACCACATATAAGCTACTCAGAAATGAGCTATCCCTAAAAAAAAGACAACAATAGATGGTCAACGGGAAGTACATGCCACACAGTGCGTCAGGTTTGGCCAAAAATTACCCTTAAACTAGTAATGGAAAATATCGATTAAAAAATTTTAAGTTATTTGATAGTTTAAAAATATTAATTTATTCGATAGTTAAGAGTGGTTCACTCGTCGAGTGCTTCACTCATAAAAAGCTTTGATTAGTCAAAAACAAGTAATGGTTAGTATCGAATCCCATCGAGTCCCATCACTGCACAAAATACAGTTCTAACAAATTTTTTTTTTTTTGCAAACATCTGTTGACTGACATAAAAATTAATTTATGTCATTTTTATTAATTAGCCTTTTTATACCCCAACGCGTAATGCGTAAGGGATATATTAACTTTGTCATTCTGTTTGTAACGCCATTAGGAGGCGTGGCAGGTATTGAAAATTATATATATTTTTGATCAGCATCACCTCCTGAGTCGATTTCCGTGTGTCCGTCTGTTTGTCCGTCTGTCCGTCCGTCAATCTTGAGTTTATAAAATTGGGCGGTAATAGGCAGGAGGAGTGGCATTTTATTTTGAAACTAGCTCCATCTACACCGTTTGCCCGATTTCAACCGAGTTTCTTGCATACATTCTTTAGTATAATGAGAAGTTTTAAGCCTACAAAAGTGGGTGGGATTGAACAAGGGCGTGTCAATTTAACTCTTATCGAACTTCCTCTTTCCCGTTTGTTCGACTTAAACCAAATTTTGCACACATATTATTTGTCATAAGAATCAGTCTGTAGTTTATAAAAGTGGGCGGTACTAGACACAGGGCGTGGCACTTCATTTTTAATCTATTGTTCTTCTCCGTTTCTCCGTTTTCAAAAAAATTTTACACATATATACTTTAGTATAATGAGAAGTTTTAACCCTAAAAAAGTGGGTGGGATTGGAAAAGGGGCGTGTCAATTTTAATTCTGATCAAACTCCTTCTACACCGTTTTTCTGATTTTAACCAAATTTGGCAAAAATATTTTTTGGAATAATGAGTCTAAGTCTAAAAAATTGGGCGGAATTAAACAGAGGCGTCCCACTATAATTTAAATCGAACTCCTTCTATAGTCTTTGTCCGGCGTTATCCAAATTTTCCATTTTATTTTGTAAAATACTACTATATATGTACTATATATACTATATATTATTTAATATATATATATCTATAATAATAATAATATTATTATATTATATAATATATATATTATCTTATATATTTTATATATATTATATTATATATAATAATATTTTTGTATATATTTATATTAAATATATTATAATATATTATATATATTAATATACATATAATAATGAGTAGTCAGTAGTCTAGAAAATTGGGTGGATTTAAACGGGGGCGTGGAACTTTAATTTTGAATGAAATTGTAAAATAAAATTAAGCGTATGGCACAAATGTTTTTGGAGATAAAACATAAACCTTTTATAGAAGGCTAAAGCCTTCGAATATACCTCAATACGGCCGCGGGGGGTATTTTAGCTTCGGTATCCTGCCGAAGTTCCATTCCTTACTAGTTTTAAGTTAAATTAGTAAATCAATAAAAATAATATCACTCGGCAGTCAAAATCAATTCAGTAACGAGTTATATCAAAAATTACTTGATAGGCTTAATACCAACTTCAAATATCAAATGACTGAATGCGTGAAAAAATCATTCGATAGCTAAAATGATAGTTATTAAATATCGATAGTTGAAGTCATTCTATTGTTCACAACACTACCCAAAACTGTGTGGGGCAATGTCTATGCACACGTGCATCTTAAGCCCTGTCTGTCTCTGTCGCTCTCACCTATGCGCGCACTAGCAAACAACTGAGAGAACAGTTAAAGAGTTTCCTAAAACACTCAAAAGAACGCTGATCTTCCTGAGAAGGAATCAAATCAGTACTATGATAGGTGTCTTAACAGGACACTGCTTTATAGGATTTCATGCACGAAGATTGAACATGTTCTACAACGACTTCTGTAGAAGTTGCCGAGATAAGGAGGAGAAGGAATCTACAACACATCTCTGTGCACTTGCCCAGCGCAAGCTAAATATCGCCACCTTCACGTAGGTAAATGGTTCTATAAAAATCTTGAGGATCTCTCAGAAACTTCGGCCTACCGATGCCTTAGGTTTGTCAAGAGCTGAAACTGATTAAAATAGGGAGGGAAATCAACCCATGGTTTCACAACCAGTCTTATTGGCCTAAATGTGTCTCAAGAGAGACAACCGCTTCAACCTTACCTAACCTAGATTTCTAAATCTTTATTACACACATTTGCTGCAGTTTCCATTAATTAAAACTGAATTGCAATAAACCAATAATATGATTTATGTATGCTTTAAAACAAAAACTCAGAAACACAAATAAAACTAACAAATGAGTTTAAACGCAATTTCTACGTGACAGTACAATTCAGTATTGAGGTTGTCTAGTGGAATTTATTCTTTACTGACTTTTATTGAATATATTATGGCATCACTGAGCTTGTCATTATGCAAATAGTTTTGTTGCTTACCAAATAGCTTGAAAGCAGAGAAACATTTAAAACAGATCTACAATATATTACACAAGTAGTTTAAGCTTAAAATGTTTGTAAAGATATAGTCCAGTAGATTAAATAAATTACAAAAATTAGTTATTGAATGGACAGGGCGCAAAATCATTGCAATCTTGTATCTCTATAATATCTACATTAACGAATAGTATTTAAAAAAAAGCTTCAGTATTCCATATTTCTGCTTTAATATTTTACATTAAATGTTGTTCTAATTCCTTTACCAAGGCGTCTTTTGTATTCTTGCGTGTTTGCTTAAAATCATGGATGGCTAAAGAGTTGCTATATCAGTATCATTCAAGGCAGCATGCTAACCAAAATACATTAGCAAACTAACAATACCTGCTGTATAATGGTGCTAAATACTTACTTTCGTATCTTTGGAATCGTGATTTGAATTTTTAAATTCCACTCTATTTTAACTTATTTGCTTCAGATTTGGTTTGCTGTTATGTGGCACGTTGCTGCAATGACAGCCCAACGACATCAATTACAAAAACTTTTCTGTACTTAACTACAAGGTTACTAAAGGAGTGAATGCTTTAGATGTTGCAAGATGAAGAGTCAGGCTTCGCAATGAGGCGTAGGATGATCTGGTTTAAAGAAAGATGCCAGCATATTCGGTGGTGTCAGTGCTAGCATAATAAATCGTTTGTTGTCATGATGACGCTGCTCATGTAACTACGTGAACGTGTGTATGTTTGCGTGATTATGCATTCGTTTCTTCGTGTACGGTGCGTGTTAATTTTAGTCGACGTGATTTGCGGCTTTTAAAAATGTTTCATAGATTTTTCAAGAGATTAGTTTTAAATGTTTGCAACGACAATATCTTAAAGTAAGCAGCATTATTCTCGAGCATGATGAGGGCACAACTGTTAAATAATAGCTTGGCGGAAATGACGTAATAGAAATAGGTATATAACTGCTATTAGCGCAGTTGACATTTGTTTAAGATTTTATCATATCAAAATGTCCAACGACTATAATGGATTTTGCAAATATGTAGATGAAGGTAAGATGGAAGTCTTACGTTGCCAGTTTACCAGATTCAAAGAAGTTGAATAACGAGAGGTTGTCAGTTTTTCTGTTCAAAACATATGAAAATGCTTGTTATTTTAGAACTTTCTATATGATATTTTATATATACAGAGGTGGTAATGAATTTAGCACTCACAGTATCAGTTGCTCCAATTTGACATTTTTTTATTTGACATATCTAAGCTTTAATTACAAGCAAATATATTTTGTTGAGTGTTGTTTACGAAGTTAATTCAATGTATCGTTACTTGTTTTCTTAGTTATTCTTACATTTTCTTTCATATTTTTGAATAGTTTCTATCAATGTGGCTTAAAAGCTGAACACGTTTTAAGCATAGCTTGGAATTACTGTTCCATTTCTTATTTTATTTTGGTTGATTAAAGTTTACTGGTAATATATGCATGCTAAATTTATTTAGTTTCTAGTTGAGTTCTAACAAAAAATGCAAAATGGTATGGCGAAAGGAAGCTGGTGCTCAGAAGACCAGAGGCAGTTGATTCAGCAAATGAAAAATACTGAAAACACAGTCTAAATGGTTCTGGTCCTAAGATGCGCCAGAAAGTTGGTATATAATATATTGGAACATTTAGAGAGTTACGGGAGCATTCAAAATTAAAAAGAGCGACCTAAAGTGCGAAAACAATAGCAAAAGAGAAATATTTATTTCATAGAGCTTCACTAGAGGATAATTTTAATCCCTTGCCACGGGATTGGTCCGATAGTAAAAATTGACAATAAACTGTTTATCAAAGAAATACGATGCAGTGATTTCGCATTTAGTGATCAGGGGGCGAACCTTCACAAGGCAACGTGTCCGACTGCCTCAACCTGGCGAGGCCAGCATTATCCATGTCGAAATCGTCCTAAGTCGACTCAAACCTCCTTGTGGTGTTCCCTGGGAAACGGCAAACTAGCATCCATTAGTTTGACGGCTAATTTGAGCGGCGGGTCGCTCCGTGGACCTGAAATATAGAATGTGCGTAGGGCTTGGGTCCCGCAACATTACTACTGCCCAATGAAAACTAAACCAGCCTCGGATAAGAACCCCAATTACGTTGACGACCACCGCAAACGAAAAGCTGACAATGATTTACGGATATGCACCTGGAATGTTCGGACCCTTTATTAAGAAGGTGTCATTATCCAACAGGCGGAAGCCCTCAAAATAATAAAAGCTGACAACACCGCCATCCAGGATATGCGATGGAAAGGGCAAGGGCAGAGGAGGTTATGAGGACGGAAATAGGATCTTCTAAAGATTTTTTTTTGAAGGAGAATTGGGATATGGATGGTGAGTGGCTAACGCTGGTACTATTAAAATCTTTTCAACACCTATTAATTGGCTCATAATTGGCGTATATGGTGCTGATACTCGTATAACATTCGCGTGTGCCTAGTTTGTCTTGAGGATTCGTTGAATTTTATCTTATTTGATATATAATCACTGTCGATAGCACCATTGCGAACGTCAAATGTGAAACATGAGGTGAATCATTTTCTTCTGGTTGATAGAGGCATTAAATTAAGCAAGCTAAGCCTATACTCATAGGATGGTAGGGTATTGTATTCGCGGGGTTTATAGGTGTTCCTTAGAGCAAAAAGCAGGAACTGGTTTTGAATAGATTCCTGTCTCTCACAGTATACATCGAAAGCAGGATTCCAAATAATTCATCCATATTCTAGAAGTGGGCGTACTAAAGAACAATATAACGTTTTGGTAACCCATACATTTTTAAACTCTTTTGCGCGACGTTTTATGAAACCGAGTTGTTTACTGGCTCTTGTTAAGATTTTATGATAATGAAGTTTAAATCGCAATTTATTGTTTAAAACGACGCCAAGATCGACGATGTGATTAACATTTTTAAGTTCTTTACCATTGTGTAAGGAAATGCTATTCGCGATGAGATTTTTTCGGGAGAAAGTTATTGAGTAGCATTTGTTCACGTTTAGAAATAGTTTATTCTGATTGCACCACTGCTCTAAAGCAAGTAATTTCGATTGTAAAAACGTAACATCAGGTTTAGATATAATTATATGGTACATTTTTAAGTCATCTGCATATAATAGATGAGGGATATCAGACAAAACATCGGATATATCTGATATAAAAATATTGAACAGAAGTGGCCCAAGATGACTTCCTTGTGGCACTCCGGATGTGCCAGAAATCTCTTTGAATGGAATACATTGAAATTTAACAAATGCATATCTACCGTGAATATAAGACTTAAGCCAATCTAGGAGAGAGCCAGAAATACCAACATTATCCAACTTGAAAGCTAGGATATTATGATCAACGCGATCGAAGGCTTTACTAAAGTCAGTGTATATTGCATCAACTCGATGTCCTTTTTCCATTTTGTCTAAGACATCAGAAACCATAACCATAAGATTTGTGGTAGTTGATCTACCTTCACGGAAACCATGTTGCTGTTCATTGAGTAATGGGTTTATTCTACCTGTCAGTGTTTTGCATATTATTTTTCAAATAGTTTTGGAATAGCAGATAAAATGGCAATACCCCTATAGCTTTTGATCGACCTTTTATCACCATTTTTGAATATTGGTGTGAGGTGAGATGTTTCCAATAAGAAGGAAAAACACCTTGATTAAGTGGTTTATTGACTCCTCTACGCACGGGTGACAATCTTGACGCGATGTAGGGGCTTAAGTTGCAAAGACACAATGGCTATTGGGTTAGGAGCATTTGTGGAGCAACGAACCAAAAGTCACCCCCCCATTTCTAAGGTTGTAGACGCCATGCCGAGGGAGATTGCACCGGTGGTGCAGGGTCTAGGGGTTTTAGATCGCGAATGGTGTCTCCTCAGGGCAGCCCACTCCTTGTTGTACTTTAGTAGGGTAGAGCGGATAATGGGGATCTCTGTCCGTTTTTCTCCCCAACTCGTGGGATATTAATGAGCCCAAAAAAACAAAAAAAGGAAGGGTGCGCTGTGGGGACGAGTCCCGAAGCGGTGGAATCCCAAAAGGATTTAACCGTGGAAGGGTGCGGGAAGCCGCAAGGTAACCCGCTTGGCCTGGTGGACGATAAAGCTCCGAAAGGAGTGGAATTGTCAACCAAGGCCGTCGAAGCTGCAACACCAGGGAAGGAAGCTGAGTCCGAGGCTAAGCGGCTCCTTGATAGGGAGAAGCAAAGGCGGAGGAGGAAGCGTAAGAAGGCGGGCAGAACTGCGGGGGAGATTGCTTTGGAGTCCCCAGTCAATAATATGACGGATCAATTCCAAAGCATGTCATGCGATGAGTCCACCCCGGAAACGAACAAGGGTAAAAGATTCAGGGAACAACCTGGATCTTACGGCGAAGTCGATAACGGGGTGACTCGAACATGTGAGTCGAAAGGTGGACAGCTCATGGCTGTTAGCTCTTCGGCTAAGGACGGGGAAGGTGGACATCCTGTAAAGGTTGATAGCCTTCCACATAAAGGAAGGACGATGGAAGTTGGTGGACGACCCTCAAAAGTCGATAGCCAGTGGAAATCGTGGAGGGCTGATAGCCAGAAACCGAGCGGTAGCAAACCTTTGCCTACACAAAGAGTTGCGTCCGCGAAGTCGAAGGCTTCAGCGGGAGGGAAATTCAACCCTGAAGGGATTATTGGAAGCGGCCGTGCATCCTATGCTACGGTAGCGGAAAAGGACCTCTTAATGGGCATCGTTGATTGCTCCATCGATGGTCAGTTTTGAGAGTCCCAGTTGGCGGCCTTTAAATCCGCCCTTTTGGAGGCTCTCGACACCATTAATGAAAGCGATGGCGATGTAGGATTTGTTGGCAATGCAAACTTGGAGGATGGAATTATTGTACTCAAGTGCAAGAACCCATCATCTAAGGTATGGCTGTGCCGAACCGTGCCAAAGCTCATGAACCTATGGGAAGGAGTGAGTTGCGGGTCGACCGACTATATGCATTAAAGGACGTTAGAAGGATGTTCATCATTGTTTACGGTACTTCCGAAAGCAAGGAGGTCATCCTTAGGAGGTTGCAGACCCAGAACCGTTGCGTTGCGGACACTTCTAAATGGAGAGTTAGCAATGCAACGAAGTTCGGAGATGCAAAGGAAGGAGGCGTCAAGTTCACTGCGTGGTGCCGGACGGATGAGGTGGAAGCGATCAGGCTGGCGGGGGGGGAAACTCAACTGCGGCCTTGATCAAGCTCTCATCAAATTCCAAAAGGATGCAAGGTGAGCTCGACGAAACCCCTGGTACGGGGCTGGTGGGGAATTCTGCAAGGAAGGAACCACCAGGGCGGGTGGTGGGCCCGTACCAGGAAAACCTCGTGGTGTGTCAGCTCAATCTACACCATAGTAGGGCAGCATCAGCAATGATGATGCGTTGCATGGAGGAGGATGGAATTGACATAGCAATGCTCCAAGAACCTTGGATTCTTCACAATAGAATCAAAGGTCTCTCAGAGCAGAAAGCCACGCTGTACCAACCAGTGGCAGATGGCAGATGGCAGACGGAGGACCTGTATCCTGGTGAGACATGGTATACTAGCGGTACATATGCCACACCTATGTTCCCCGGATCTTACCGTTGTGAGAATCGGGGATGGTACAGGTACTTGTATGATGGCTTCAGCGTATCTTCCTTATGACTCTCCGGACCAGCCACCTTCAAAAGAGGTGGAGAACCTGGTAAAGTACTGTGAGGAAAGAGGCATTGGAGTGATCATAGGATGTGATGCCAACGCGCATAATACTGCGTGGGGAAGCACCAACAACAATGACAGAGGAGAGCAACTGCTTGAATTTGTGGAGAGGTATAATCTGTTAGTAGCAAATAGAGGAGTACGGCCGACTTTCGTTGATGCAAGGCGAGCGGAAGTCATTGACGTCACTCTTATTTGCAGAAAGATTCTGAGCAGAATAGAAAACTGGAGGGTCGTGGATAGGCTAACCATGTCGGACGACAGATCCATTCAGTTTGAAGTCAAGTTCGGAATCCGACGCCAGCAGAGTAGCAGGAAGTTCAGGATTCCCAAGAACACGGATCCAGTGAAATATAAGGCAAAGTTGAGGGAAACACTGACCCAAAAAGCTATAAAAGTACCAGGGAACACAGCGGAAGTGGAAAGCCATGTCAAACATCTTAGTTCGGCCATGGTCGAAGCTTACGAGGTGGCATGTCCTACAACTTCAATAGACGAGGGTGATCCGACGCCATGGTGGTGTACGGAACTCGAATCTCTGAAGAAGAAGGTAAGGAAGGCCTTCAATCGGCACATGAGAGGGAGAACCCCAGAAACATGGGCAGAATACTTGTACAAGGCACGGAAAAGGGAACTTAAGAACCTTATACGACACCGTAAGAGGCAGTCGTGGAGAGATTTCTGCTCTGGGATGGAAACTATTTCAGAAGCATGCAGGCTTCAGAAAATGGTTTCAAAAGATCCATTCTCCAAAGTGGGACTGATCCGGAAAACGGATGGAACCATGGCAGAGAACCTGGAAGAGTCGATGCAAGTTCTGATGGAGGTGCATTTTCCTGGAAGTTTTAAGTCTGATGACCCATGGACAAACCTAAAGAAAGGGATGCACAGGGTTGACAGACTGGAAGCCGAAAGAATGATCACTATGGACGGGGTGAGGAGTGCTATACGCTCATTTGCTCCGTACAAAACATCAGGGATGGACGGTATATTTCCGGCTATGATGCAATGGGGGAAGATCTCATTGCACCTAGGCTGTGGGGTATATTCGTTACTTGCTTAGCAAATGGGTATGTTCCGAGAGTCTGGAGAGAGGCGAAAGATGTCTTTCTCCCGAAACCCGGAAAAAAAGATTATGCGGAGGCGAAGTCGTTCAGACCGATCAGCCTTATGTCTTTCCTCTTGAAAACGATGGAAAAAGTGATGGTTGACTGTCTTGAGAGCACTTCACTGATGCATAATCCTCTGAGTAGATGCCAATATGCTTATAGAGCAGGCATGTCTACGGAGAGTGCTCTTCACAAATTAGTTAGAGTGGCTGAAAAAGAGATATTTTCAGGAGGCATCGCGATGGCCACATTTATGGACATCGAGGGTGCTTTCGACAAAATATGCTTTGGAAGGCTGCGACAGGCTCTGACAGAGCGCAATGTAAGCCCAATTATAACAAATTGGGTAGACAATATGCTCAAGCACAGGGCTGTCAACATTCAGAACGGTAGAGTCAAGACTAGAGGTAGAGTAAGTAGAGGATGTCCTCAAGGAGGGGTGTTATCGCCAACCCTGTGGAACATCACTGTGGACTCACTTTTGGCTAGACTAGATGAATCGGGCATACACACGATAGGGTATGCAGATGATATTGCGTTGGTGGTCTGTGGTAAGTTCATTGACACCATTTCTGACATAATGAAGGGAGCACTCCGAATAGTGGAAGAGTGGTGTCGAGAACAAGGCCTCACCGTGAACGCAGGAAAATCAGACAATATTCTCTTTACTAGAAAGAGGGTAGGCCTGAGGAGAGAACCACTCAGACGTTTTGGACCTGAAATCAACATGTCCACGAAAGTTACATATCTAGGGGTAACTCTAGATAGTAAACTGAACTGGAACGAACATGTAGGAGACAGGATTGAATGAATGAATGAATAAATGAATGATTTTATTATGAAAAATAGCTAATAAAAATTGTTACAACTTTTAGAATATAACTATAATATAATAATATTTCATAAATCTGCATTCTGTAGCTCGAGAGCTAGTGGCGAATGCAGGTATACGACTAAATAAATACACAATATCATTTATGGGGTCTTAAAGCTACATGCACATATTTTTAATTTATTAATAAGATAAATAAATATTTGTTTTTTTTTTTTAATTGATTAATGGATGGAAAAAATAAATCTTAAAAAATTAATCTTAAAAAAATAAGAAAATACAGAAGAAGCACGTGTAACAATCATATTTGCAGACGAAGTATTAAATTTAATTCCTCATAGTTGTGTAAAAACAGCCCGGCTTTTACTTTTTTAAGGAAGGAATGCTTATCACGTATGCAACGAATAGTATCTGGCAAGCTGTTGTACAATCTCGGAGCTATCGAACAATGTGAATTTAGAAAAATCTGTGTACTATGCGGTGGAACTACGGTTTGATTGTGTCTATTAATTCTTAAATTGTAGTTTGGGTTGTTCCTGTTTGTTAGAAAACCATTGTTACAAAAAAATAGTTTAAGGGTTTTATAAAAGGCCAAGAGGGTTCTGTTTCAGTGTAGACGCGTTTGTGGTCTAAAATGGGGGCTAAACCCAGAGGCTATGAAATGGATATACACTATGATGGTTAGACCTGTCATCACGTACGCTTCGGTGATCTGGTGGACAAAAGTCAGTCAGAAAACCATTAAGAAGCGACTAGACAGAGTCCAACGACAGGCGTGTGTTGGAATAACAGGGGCAATACGCACCACTCCAACAAGCGCAATGGAGGTTTTTTTAGGTATGCTGCAATTGGATTTAGAAATAAAGAAAACGGCAGCTCTAACAGCCCTCCATGGTCATATGCGCATCCTGGACATGGCACAGCGAAATGTCAGGGAGACGTGTATGCCTATGGACGGAAGGCAGAGAGTGAGAATAACAGAAAAATGTTATAAAACTCTAATAACAGATGGATCCGTTTGTGCAGAAACCGCTGGTAGCGACATCAGTATATTCACAGACGGCTCTCTGATGATCGGCAGAGCCGGGTCAGGCGTCTACTCAGAAGAGTTGAACCTATCCTGTGCACTGAGGCTGGGGAGGTTCGTGTCTGTATACCAGGCGGAAATGCTTGGTGTAGTGCATGCGCTGGACCACTTGATAGATGGACGGGTAAATGGCCAGAAAATTGTCATTGCCCTTGACAATCAGTCGGTAATTAGGTGCATGCAACGGACAGATATTACTTCTAGGTTGGCCATGGAATGTCTTACCAAACTCAATAGGTGCGCTCAGACAAATGAGCTCACACTTATGTGGGTGCGAGGACATTCTGGTATAGAGCAGAATGAAAAGGCTGATTCTTTAGCAAGAGAAGGATCAGCAGAAGAATTCTGTGGACCAGAACCACGTATCGCCATAGGCGACAACATGGTGGCAGGCCTTATTAAGCAATGGACGGACTCGAAACACCGTACAAGGTGGGAAGAAGCTGGTAATTGCAGGCAATCAAAGGCGGCCGTGAAATGGTCAAGTAGTGAGGCAGCAAAAGTCACCCGATACAATCGGCAGATTTTAAGCTGGCTTACTGCACTGGTCACAGGACACGGTCCCTACATGTACCATCTAAGGAAGATGACTCTGACCGAGGACGATGCGTGTAGGTTGTGCCTAGAGGAGCCGGAAACAGCAGCACACATTCTGTGCCAGTGTCCGGCGGTGGCAAGCATAAGATTGACAATTCTGGGACGTCCATTTATTGACGTAGCCGAGATTGGTCAACTGACCTACAAGGACATGCTTGAGGTGACAAAGGGTGCTTATATAAGGAGCATGCTCACTTATGAGTGCTCCGAGCAGTAGCATCCTTCGTCAAATAGGGGACGAAAAGGGACCCACTGCGGTCTGATTCGGCCAATCCCCGACATATTATATATAAGTGGTTTATTGGAGATTATTTGTAGGGGCAAGAGCAGCGAGTCTACACATTGAATAAGCAAGTTTGGGGGAATTAGGTCAGAGCCAGGTCCCTTATTTGGGTCTAGCTCAATTATAGCTGCATATATTTCATAACGTGTTAGTTCGACGTGATTGATATGAGGTGTTAAATTAGTGATAGGAGGGGGGTTGTAATATGTGTTTGTAGATACACAGAATACTTCCTTGAAATGATCTGCGTAAAGATTGCAAATCTCTTGAGTGTTAGAGGATGTAACATTGCCCTTGAACATGGATGAAGGGTATCCATTTGATTTGCGTTTGACATTTACGTAATCGAAGAATTTCTTCGGATCTACAGTAATTTTTTCTCCAATGAGGTTAATATAAAGATTATAGGCTTCTTTGGACTTTAAAGCAAATTCTTGGGATAACTCTTCATACTTCGTTTTCAATTCATCGGTTATGTTAATGGTGGATTTAATGACTTCATATAATTTGTTTCTATGATTTCTTAGGTGTCTGAGATTTTTATCTTGCCATGGTTCCGAAAGTTTATTCTCTTTCTTAATTTTTGGGACATACTTATCAACAATTGTGAGGATGCGCTGATAAAAGAGCAAGACTGCACCATCAATGTCGAGTGCAGATTATTCGTTCCAATCAATAGAATCAAGACAGATATTTATGCTATCATAGTCAACATTTAGAAAGTCGTATACTATTGAGTTAATTTATGAGTGTACGAATGTTTCATTGGTGGAAAGAAGATTTGTAAATAGGGCTGAGTGGTGAGAGCTGTTAGAAAATAAGTGTTCAGCTGCGGGGGTTTTAACAACATTTATTTCATCATAGGCATTGGTAAAAACTAGGTCCAGCCATTTACCATTTTGGTTTGGAAACCTGTTAACTTGCTGCAGGTCGTTAACATAAAAATTACTGAGTAAAGTATAATCGATCGGGTTGGAGAGGTCTATAGAAGAAGGTAGCTGTCATTCTCATCTGTGATCTAGGAAATATTTGGATGGTTGAAGTCACCGTAGATATCGATTGTATCTTCCTCTTTCAATTTCGTGGTTAGTGATGAAATATTATCACATAGATTCCATAGATCACATAGAAGGGATGGTGGCCTTTTTTTTCAATACCATTATAATCTCCGAAAGAAATGCTACCTTGTTCGCATGATACAATTATAATTTTGACATGCCTTGTACCAAACAACTTTCTGAAATTTATGCGGGTTCATTAAACTGGACTTGTTCCTCGATATTTATTAGAGCCCTGCATGAATATATTCATCAAGTGAGTTTATAAACTACATGAATACTCAGGTATCTGCTGCAGTGACCCGATTAAGAGTTTATATGTTGGGTTTTCCCCGATATAAGCTTTTTGCTATTCTTAATGCATATTTGTGATATCTTTTGTTGCTTTATTCGCTACCTTCCATACAAAAAACACAAACACTGTCGAAAATAGCTTATATCGGCCGTAGCTGAACTCCTAAAGGGGTGAAATATATGAGTTGGTCCTATTATTTTTTGTCCCTCAACATTTCTTCCCAATACACCTACCCCCTATCTGCCATCCTTCTTTGGGTCACCATACAAAAAACACAAAAACTGTCGGAAATAATTTATATCGGCAGTAGCTGAACTCCTAGAGGGGTCAAATATTTGAGATGCTCCTATTATTTTATGTCCTTCAACATTTCTCCCGAACAAACCTACTCCTATCTACCACCCTTCTTTGGCAGAAAAGGTATCGAGGAAACTTTTTATTCTATAGCAAGGGAATATATTCAGGGAGGCGAAAAAGCATTCTCATGCAGGGCTCTAATATTTATGTCAGAGTTTCGAAGAAAGTAAAAATGTAATAAGGGTTGCAGTCCTTTGAAGAAAGGAAAAAGGAAACTTTAAAAAATTTAATTAAATGATATTTTTACATTATATATCTTATTAAGTCAATGATTTAATGTATTTTTGCTGCAAATTTATAAAAAAAACTTCTACACGGATGGACATGCGAAAAAGCCAAAAAGAACGAAACAAATGCCTTGCTGAACTGGAAAGCTATTCACGGCGATTGGTAAAATTGCTTAAGGAAAGTATAGAAGAGAAAAGCGCCATAACCGTAAAGTTGAAGCACTCAACCTTCAAAAGTTCGAGCTTGATAAAAAAACTTTTAGAAGCCAAGCTGGAGCATTTAAGGAGGGGGTAAGGTTTTTTGACTTTTCTTTTTACAATTTCTTTTAAATTTTTTATATGTGCATTCATATCTCATGAATATTGTGTCCAAATTTGAAGTCGATCCGGGTAAAACTAACGGTGATATGAATTTTTAAGTAAGTGTAAACTTTTAAAGACGTTTTTCTTAAAACTACTTTTTTAAAGTCCGTGTTCGAAAAACGAAACGAAAATGAAACGAAATGGCTGTTTTAGACCTTGAAAGGACTGACCGTGCTTCTTATGATCAATTGTCTTGTGTGCGTTGTAAAATGTTTGAACACAAATGATCGAGGATTGGACCTACAAGTTTTATGCCGACTCCGAACGGCTTATGTTCTCATGAAGCTTTTCATGCAGTTTTTTTACACTCTGAGGTTTGCCATTGTCTGCAGAGAGGTGACGGCCGAACAGAAAAATTAATTCAATTGAAAAAACTTTCTGTATCAGACTGGTTTCGAACCACAGTTCTCTGGCGTATGGGAAACACACTCGACCCACTGCGCCACTGCCGCCACAAAGTCCGTGTTTATTTAAAAAGTACTTGACCGATTCATTTCAAACTTGGTACACATTTTCTACATATGAAATACCTCCCACCAACGTTTAATTAAAGTTTTTTTTACATTTAGGGGATCTTCCATAAACAAAATGGCGGAATTTTTCGTGGAATATAGCAGTTTACTCTTTAGATGACCACCAAAAATTTTAAATGAAGAAAAGAATAATCATATAACTTTGAGGGAAGGATTTGACGATACTCAATTTTAATAGTTTTTGATTTCAGATAATTTCCGGCCTAGATATAGTAAACACCGCAAATTGTTATTTTTCTAAGACGTTCTGGGGCAAGCTCTGTCACCGGCTTGTTTGTCATTATTTTTTTAAGTATAATAAAAGTATACTTTATAATGTACAAAAGGTACATATAATAAATTTGCTCAATCCATACTCTTAAACAAATTCACAAAAATGTGTTTATGCTAATCCCCTTACCCCCTTTCAATAGCACAGTGCAGTATTTAATATATTTCTTACATTCCTTGTAAATTTATTCAATATGTCTGTTTCATTCCTATTTAATTAACCCTTTGTGGTTATTTGTTCAAATAAAAACATTCAATTTCTTTGAAACTTTTCCAATCTCTCGACAAAAATTTTTGTGAGTAAATTTGACAGATAAATTCTATCCTTCGGATAACTCGATTGCACTTTTTTCGACGGAAGAGTTGAAATTTCCGACATATACCTCGATTGCTTTTGCATTGGAAATCGGAAAAAGTCTTTCTACGAGTTCCGGTCGGCTATCGTGACTGGGCCCATTATATACATTTAGGTGCCTTTATAGAAAAAAAAGGTGTCGATGCCACCGACTAAAAATTAACTTTGGTCTATTTTATGAAGATTCCCAAAATATTAAATAGCCTTTAACATGTAAACATGATAACATTTTAATAGCCTCCAAAAATCATGTTTTTCGTAAACATTTCGGCTACACTAGCCGTAAACTTGTAAAAATAAAACAAACGGTCAGAAGTCATATTTCTCAAAAAGTTGTCCCAAGCTGCATCAAAAAATTTCAAATCTTAACCATTTAACCAAAGATAATGCTGATTTCATGCATTTTTTGACATATTTTAATGATTTTTTTACTTAAGTTAAAATAACTTCTTTAATTTTTATGCTATCCTCGTTGTAAAGTTATCGTTGGAAAGGTTTTGACTACTTGTAATTATTCCTGAACGGAGTTAATCAACTTCATTAGCATTTAAGCTGAAATATATTTTTCAAAACATTATATTTTGCAACAAACACGAACGGCAAAAATCATGTATGCAACGACAAATGATAAATGTTTTAGTTTAAATTGTAAATTAATTGATTAATTCTGTCCACCACTAAATAGAAGCAGTCAAACCCTTTACAACGATATCTTCACAACGAAGAGAGCATACAAAATAATGACGAAATTTCAATTTTAGTGAAAATAATACATAAAAATATCAACAAAATCCGTGAAAATCAGCATTCTCTTTGGTTAACGGTAAAGATTTGAAATTTTATGATACAGATTAGAATAACATTTTTAGTACTATTATTTCTGACCCTTGGTTCTTATTTAACAACTACACCAGCCAAAACTTTTGGAGGCTATTAAAATGTTATCATGTTTACATGTTAAAGGCTATTTAATATTTTGGGAATCTTCATAAAGTAGACCGAAGTTCATTTTTAGTCGGTGGCATCGACACCTTTTTTTTCTATAAAGGTCGAGGCACCTAAAAATGGTGCAGCTCACTGGCTGTTATAGTGACAGCCAAGATATTTTAGGAATCGTCATAAAATAGATCACGGCTCATTTTTAGTCGGTGGCAATGATAACTTTGTTTCGAGGCACCCTAATTTGCATATCTATCTTCTATATATATATATAAAAATCAATTGCTGTGCGTTAGTCCCGCTAAAACTCAAAAATGGCTCGATCGACTTGGCTGGGATTTTTTTTATTTTGTTGGTAATTGTTCAGGGATGGTTTAATAGAAGAGAAAGAAATAAAAAACTTTGGTCGGAAATTTGGAAAATCGTGAGAACCAAAATAGGCGTTTTTGTATGGAAATTTTGTAGTTTTATTGGAAAATCTCACACATCACATGAAACTCTTCCCCGATTTCTTTGAAATTTGGCAGAGAGGTAAACTATCACTCTGGTCAGCGCTAAAGGTATATTTCATTTTCCACGCCCATTCAGACCATATACTACATGAGTTGAAACACCTTCACTATATGGAGAAAAACGTATTTGAGTTTACAACAAAGAATTAAGACTCGAAAACGACTAATCCGATTTAGATCAAATTTTGGCAGTAAATTGATGGTTTAGGTATAATGAAAGGTAGTATTAATATAGATAATAGGGCGTGGCACCTCCCATACAACTCAAAAACTTCAAAAATGATATCTTGGCCCTATATATATATATATATAGGGGTTTTAGGATACGGTAAGTGCTTAAGGGCTATATATTATGATATATCTCGAACACCAGATGGCTCTGTAGTACAAACTGTGTTGAAATACACTAAAACCTCCTAAGTCGCTTATTCGATTGGTATAAAAATTTGTGTATAATGGCTTTAGGGTACGGCGAGTATTATTATTTTTATACCCCAACGCGTACTGAGTAAGGGGTATACTAACTTTGTCATTCCGTCTGTAACGCCAAGAAGGAGGCGTGGCAGGTATAGAAAAATATATATTTTTGATCAGCATCATCTCCTGAGTCGATTTCCGTGAGTCCGTCTGTCTGTCCGTCTGTCGACACGATTACAGCCGCAATTTTAAAGCTATCGCGATGAAATTTAATATATAAGTTTATTTTTAAAAAAGGAAGACCAAGTTCGAGAATGGGCCAAATCGGATAAAAATCACGCCTATCTCCCATACAAAGTGACTTTATATTAACCGTAAAATGTCTTTAAAATCCACAAAAATTAAAGAAATGCCTTGAAATTTGGTATGTAAGTCTTAATCCTGGCTATAAAATTTGGATGGAAAATCGGATGGAAACCACGCCTACCTTCCATACAAAGTGGCTGTATTTTAAAAGTAAAATCTTTTAAAAATCTGCTCAAATTAAAGAAATGTCTTGAAATTTTTGCATATATGCTTTGATATATATATGAACCATCCCTATGATATATGGCAAAATCGGAGCAAAACTACGCCTACCTCCCATAAAAAGTGACGTCATCAAAATAGGAAAACTTTCGTTAATATATAAAACTGAATATCATCGTGTATGTCGTGGCTAAAGAATTCGAATATACTTCATTATGGCCGCGGGGGGTATTTTCGCTTCGGTACCCTGCCGAAGCTCCATTCCTTACTAGTTTATTTTAATTTTATTATAGTTCTTTTTATTTTACGATACCATTTTTTCAAAATACGCTAAAAACTCCTAAAGCGCACGCATGTAAGGATTTTCGGAAAGGCCGAGTTCTTTGAACATATTTAACTTTATTTCAATGCGTTTGACAACACGTGCACTCCAAGAGCTGCCAATCGAAGATCGAACAAACCTGGCAAACGATAAAAAACTACACGAAGCCTCATTACAAAAAAAAAAAAAAAAAAAATTAAAACGCAATAAAAAGCACCTAGAACAGAAAAAAAGTATATATTTTAGCATACATAAATAGTGGCTGGTGCAAAAAGTTGATATTCCATATTCAAGTGTGAAATCTGTCCATCTTAATGGACCCAGTGGAAGGGTTACAGGAAATAAAAGTGATCGGGTTACAGGTTTTTTTTTCGAAATTGCTCATTCTGTTTGCAATAACATTTGTGTGTAAGGGAATTTCGGGTACGGTGACTGTAAATGACTTATCGATATATATATGGATTTAATGTTATTGGAAAGTGTTTTGGCGCTTTCTATTTTTTAGTATCTCGAAAATCAGAGAGTGCTGTTGTACACTCTTAAATATTTGTTGAAATTTACTGTCAAAATTCATTTGTTGAATTTTCAGTTGTTGGCTAATATTAATACTTTTTTGTCTCATTTTATAAGAAAAATGCAGTAATTGTTTAATTTTCAACAAAAAGTTATGCAAAATGTAACTATATGTTAAAAAATGATGAACACAAGATATGTGAAAATTTCAAATAATACAGACAGAACTTAACTGTTAAGCAAAAAGTTATGCAGAAATAAAATATAAACAAAAGGTGTTTATTCAACACGAAAATGTAAAAAATGCATTGGCTTTTGTTTTTGTTCATACTAATATTTATCGTTCGAGTTTCGGTGCGTGCTTAGTTAAGTTCAAATGTTTAATTCGGCTCTTCTAGGGAGTATTGAGAGTTCTACAACTAGTTCAATTCTATTCCTCGAAGCATTGCGTAAGCAACAGCTAAGCCAACAATCTGTGCTTTGTTGAAGCTATGGAAGCGTATCAACAATCACTAGCTTTGGAACCCTGCTTAATACGCGTGATTCATAATATTGGCGTGTGCTGCAAGAACCTCATGCCTTAGAGGATGTGGTGGATCATCTGTTGGCTATCCTTAATATGAAGGAAAATTCAACGTCATTGCATGAACTTTCCGATGAAGCATTCGCTGCTGCTGTGGTAAAAGGTAATTAGTTTCTTCTGGTTTGGGGAGGGTATTCTAAAAGTAGTACCCTTAGTGTGCATAGTTGGTTGTATCACGATCAAAATAATTTACACACCCGGAATGGTACATACCCCCTGTGCGACGCCGGGTATTCCAGCTAGTATTGAATAAAAGAAACATTACATTTTCAAACAAAAAAAAATCGAAAATTTAAGAATTCACTACAATTTTTTAAGTGTGCTAAATTCATGAGCACCACTGTATATAAAATCGTTCGTGCTGGTCCGTTAAGATCTCAGAAACGGTAACACCTAAGGATACCAAATATGACAACATTTGTTGTCAAGGCTAATATACCAAATAAAAAAAAAAGTTTCCACACCTTAAATTACCCACAAATCAAAAAAAAAACGCAATACTTCAGATGAATTCGGTAGTTTTGGACTAAAACTTTGTATTTGCAACTGTACTAAAAATGGGCGTGGTCAAACTATAACTTCGCCCACACTTCAAATCAATTTAATTCCTAAGTTTGTTTTGCTAATGCTAACGAGAGTTGGTGTGTAGGTGCTATGAGACCACGTGGCGACCACTCTATTTATAAATGTTGCCACGCCTAATTTTACTGCCCATCTGTATACATAACATCGTTCGTGCAGTGTCTCTTAAGATCTCAGGAACGGCAACACCTAAGACCACCAAATGCACAACATCTGCCTGCTATTAAGGTTAATATCTGGGTTTATAAAAAAAGTTGTAACACCCCCTTTCATCTCCCGAAATTAAACAAAATGCTATATTTCAAACGGTTTTAGTTGTTTAAAATTTTGGAACTAAGATCGTATGGTTAGGGGTTATTCATAAATTACGTAACATGTTTTTGGTCAATTTCAGACCCAGTGAAGCTAGTTGTTACTCGAATATTGACGACATAATTTTATTTGAAGACAATTAATATTTTTATATTGTGTCAGTTATAGTCCTTCTTCCAATAAAATATCGTTTGCGCAGGTGAAAAAAAAACGAAATGGCCATTGCAACCCTTGAAAGGACTTTGACCGAACGTCTTATGATCAATTGTGTTGTGTGTGTTGTAAAATGTTTGAACACAAATGATCGAGAACTGGACCTAAATGTTTTATGCCGACTTCGAACGGGTTATGTTCTCAAGCAGCTTTTCATTGCAGTTTTTACTCTCTGAGGCTTGCCATTATCTGCAGAGAGGTGACTGCGGAACAGAAAAATTAATTCAATTGAAAAAACTTTCTGTGGCAGATGGGATTCGAACCAGGATTCTCTGGCGTATGAGCCACTCGCTCTATCCACTGCGCCACGGCCGCCACAATGTGATTTCATTTATTTATTGGATTTGACATTCCTAATAAAAATTACTTACTTACTTACTTAGGTGGCCGTAACAACCCGTGCCCGGGATTCGACCGACCTCATCAGCTCTCGCCAGGCGCCTCTGCTTTACGCGTGCCTTCTTCAATCGGATACACCAAGTGCGGTTAGGGCTTCCTCAGCCTGGTCCATCCATCGGAGGCATGGTCTCCCTCGTCGTCGCTGACCAGCGACCCTCGCCTCGAGTACCTTTTTGCTGGAGCTTCGTCGTCCATACGATGGACATGACCCAGCCAGCGTAGTCGCTGCACAGTTATACGCCGAACTACATCAATGTCATCGTAGAGTTCATACAGCTCGTGGTTCATTCGGATGCGATAGTCATCGCCGACTCGAACAGGACCGAAGATTTTGCGAATAACTTTTGCGAAACTACCCATGCCTCAGCACCATAAAGCAGCACAGGTAGTACCAGCGTCTTGTAGAGTGTTAGTTTTGTCGATCGAGAGAGGGCTCTGGAACTTAGTTGCTTACTGAGCCCGTAGTAGCACCTATTAGCAATTATTGTTCTTCGCTTTATCTCCAGGCTGATTTCGTTGTTGGTATTAATGGCGGTGCAAAGGTAAACAAACTCCTTGACTACTTCAAAGTTATAACTGCCAGATGAAACGTGGGAGTCTAGACGCCACGCTCCCTGGTTTGTAGACAGCATATACTTTGTTTTACCCTCATTTATCGTCAAACCCACTTTGGCTGATTCCTTGTCGATAGCGGTGAAAGCAGCGGTAACATCTCTCTTGGTTCTGCCAACAATATCAATATCATTAGCGTACGCAAGGAGCTGGACACCTTTATAGAAAATGGTGCCATTACAATGCACACCGGCCTTTCGTACGATCCCCTCCATGATGATGTTGAAGAGATCGCATGACAGTGGATCGCCTTGCCTGAAACCTCTTTCGGTATTGAAGGTTTCGGAGAGGTCATTTCCTACCTTGACGGAGCTGCGTGTATTGCTCAACGTCATTCTGCAAAGTCTAATCAACTTTGCCAGTATACCAAACTCAGACATTGTTGCGTATAGGCAATCCCTTCTCGGGCTATCGAACGCAGCTTTAAAATCGACAATGAAATGGTGTGTGTCTATGAAGAGTGAAAATCTGGTCTATGGTGGACTTACCAGGTCGAAAGCCACACTGATAAGGTCCAATCAGTGTTTTTGTAATCGGCTTTAATCTTTCACACAGTACGCTTGAGAGAACCTTATATGCGATGGAAATAAGACTGATACCTCTATAGCTTGCGCAGATTGTTGGGTCTCCTTTCTTAAGTATAGGACACAGTACGCTGAGGTTCCAATCGTCGGGCATGCTTTCTGCTAGCCATATTTTGCTAATGAGCTGATGCATGCGCCTTATCAATTCATCGCCGCCGGTTTTAAACAATTCAGCTGACAGGCCGTCAGCACCCGCTGCTTTATTGTTTTTGAGTCGTTGGATAGCAACTCGAACCTCTTCATGGCTATGTGGTGATACTTCTACTCCGTCATCGTCGATTGGTGACACTGAACTGCGCTCTCCATGGGCGGCATTGGTGGAATCGTCGCCAGTAAGTAAATTGGAGAAGTGCTGTCTCCACAATCTAAGCACACACTGTGTATCCGTATTCAGATCTCCATTTTCGTCTCTACAATTGGATGCTCCGGGCTTGAAACCTTAGACGCTTAACCTGTTGATAGAATTTTCGTGCATCCTTCTTGCCCTGGTATACCTCTAGTTCCTCACGCTCACGCTTTTCCTGCTCTCTTTTCTTGCGTCTGAAAAGGCGCCTCTCTTCCTTCCTCTTTTCGCGGTAGTTTTCTCGCACGGCTCGCGTTGCAGCTGACTGCAGCGTTTTTCTGTATGCGGCGTTTTTTACTGCAGTCGCGATGCGACACTCCTGATCGTACCATTGGCTCCGAGGTTGCGGGCGCCGGAAACCAATGACTTCTTCAGCGGCAGCGCGCATGGAGTGGGATATGATATATGCGCCCAAAGTCCGCTGGCGTCGTCGGGTCCAGAGGTTGGTTGGTTGAGCTTAACCGAGAGTTGAGCGGAGTAGGCTTCGGCAGTCCGTTGTAATTGCAGCTTAGCGACATCTAGCTTTCGTTGCATTCCTTTGCGTATGTTCTTCGCATTGCATAATCGCATGCGGATCTTGGCTGCAACAAGATAATGATCGGAGTCAATGTTGATCCACCGAAATGTACGTACATCTAGAACACTAGAGGCATGCCTTCCGTCGATTACAACATGATTAATTTGGTAACGCGACTTTCGCATTAAAATCGCCGAGGACTATTTTCACGTCATGGACCGGAAGGTGGTCGTATACGTCCCCAAGACTAGTGTAGAAAGCGTCTTTGACGGCTTCGTCCTTTTCCTCCGTCGTGGCGTGAGCGCAAATAAGGCTGATGGAGAAAAATTTTGCCTTGATGCGGATCGTGGCCAATCTTTCGTTCACAGGTTTGAACCGGGAAACAAGGTGGCGTAGTTTCCGGCTAACAACGAATCCACATCCAAATTCCCGCCTCTCCGAATGGCAGCTGTAGTAGATATCATAGTGTGCTTGTTTAGAGCAGCCTTGCCCTTTCCATCGCATTTCCTGGATGGCGGTGATGTCAGCTTTTATTGTTTTGAGGGCTTCCGCCAGTTGGATAATGGCACCTTCCCTATAAAGGGTCCGGACATTCCAGGTGCATATCCGTAAATCATTGTCCGTTTTTCGTTTGCGGTTGTCGTCAACGTAATTGGGGTTCTTATCCGAGGCTGGTTTAGTTTTCATTGGGCAGTAGTAAAGTGGCGGGACCCAAGCCCTGCGCACATTCCATGTTTAAGGTCTATGGAGCAACCCGCCGCTCAAATTAGCCGTCAAACTGACGGATGCCAGTTTGCCGTTGCCCAGGGAACACCACTTGGAGGTTTGAGTCGACTTGGGACGATTTCGACATGGATTAATCTGGCCTCGCCAGGTTGAGGCGGTCAGACACGTTGCCATGTGAAGGTTCGCCCCCCCTGTTCCCCTAATAAAAATTACGAATAACAAAATCGTCAAATTTATTTGGCTTAACCCTAATTTTCCCACAATTATTTTTTTCAATTTTTTGTTTTCTGTAATCGTTTTCAATTTTCTATTCTTGGTTTTTTTTTAAAAGCGTGATCCCATACGGGATCACTGGGCACAACTGAGATTTTCACTTTTCAAAGAGGAAAACAGAATTAGTTTTGGGTATTTTAATAATTTTTAATATAATCAAGTAGAAAATCTTTTTAATTGATATTTCTTATACAAATAAAAGTAAATTAGAAATAAGTGTTTTGAGTTTATATAAAATAATGTTGATTTTAGTGTGTGGTACTTTCCAAAGCAAGGAATGCACAAACCAACATTACATTCAGTTCTGCTTCGGAATGTGCAACAATCTGCAACGCATCTTCTTCTAATAGTTGATTGTGTCAGCCAATGATTCAGGCTGTACCAGGGGCATCCGGAGCAACACCGCACAGTGTGACGAGCCCATATAGCGATGGGACTAAAATAGAGGAGTTGCTTTAGAATCATGAAAGTTTGCGAAAATGAGTTATGATAACGGAATTGTTCTCAAAAAATCTTGTTTAAATCAGACGAATGACACGATCAGCTCCCATACACCTGAAATGGGTAATCTGGTATATTTCCGCATAAATTATTCTAGATCAATAAAAATTCGTATGCATAATTATTTTACAGACAGCAATAGTTTATGTTAAAATAAACCAAATCGGCCGACTAATACGCCTACTCTAGTACAACCGAACTCGGTAATATCGTATATTTTCCAAATAAATTATTCCAGATCAATTAAATTTGGTACGCATAATTATCTTATAGCAAAAATAGCATCACACATGAAAAAATACATGACTATCAGTTTGACGGCTTTGGAAACACAGGTGAGTCGTTGGACACACGAGAGAAGCGAAGTTTTTTTGCAGTTTTATAGATTTAATAATTTAATGGTTTATATTTTTAATAAAATAGCTTTTAAATTAAAAAATTCATATAACATAAAGCAAATTAAATTATTACTACTTTCATTGTTATTTCTACTCACTTGTGGGCATTTCTAAATTTTTGCCAATGTTGATGACATCTTGTATGTAACAAGTGGAAGAAACATTTTTGTTATATTTGGGTAGCTGCTTATTTGTTACATTAGGGTTGTCCATATTCGAAGCGCTCATCTGGCAACACAGTAACTTTCCGCAGTGATGCCAAATCGACTAATGACATACCGCGTTTGAAGCGTCATTCAAAGCAAATGCTTACAATGGAACAGTTCACGCCACGCGAACGCTCTAAAATTGTTGAAATTTACATTCAACAAAACAAGTCAATAGTGAAAACTCAACGTGCTTTCAAAAAAATAAATAAAGTGAAAAGTGCGCCTTCCAGATTTAACGCCTCCAGACTTATTTTTGTGGGGTTATTTGAAATCAAAGGTTTACGTCAACAAGCCAAAGACCCTAGAAGAGCTGAAAACCAACATCCGTCAAGAAATAACCGACATTCCCATCGAAATGTTGAAGAAAACCATGGAAAATGCTGCAAAACGGGCACAATATGTCGTAGAGGCCAATGGCGACCATTTACGAGATATCATATTCAAAAAATGATGTAAACAAATCTACTTGAACCCAATTAAATGATATTCATGACGAACAGACAAAACATTGTGGTTTCTTTGATTTATTTAAAAATAAAATAGGCGCTTCGAATATGGACAGCCCTGTATATATGCTGGATATGTAGAAAAGCCAGTAAACAATTCATTTAATGTATTGATGTTTCAATCTGCTGCAACATAGCTTAAGTTGTACTTTATTAAAACACCAATGCTAGGGACAACTTTTATGTAGAATATCCAATACCAAATATTCTATCTGTTAAGAGATTATTGTGATCTACTGCAACTTAGCAGTAGTAATATATACATACTGAATATTTAATCAACAACTATACTTAACAGAGGCTTTTGGATCAGTGGATAGTATTCTGAACATTATGGGGTCAATTCCACGCGGAGTATCGAAGAAATATATTGAAATCACAATTTCTTGTTATAATAGACGTAAAGAACAAAGAAACATCAATTTCTAAGAAAAACTGTGACGACATTAAAAAGTGTCGTTTTTGAGGTTTCACTCAAGCAAATCACAGAACGAGGCGTAAAAAGCTTTGCTTCAAAAAAACCTTATTTTCACTCTGAAACTGTTCTGCAGATTACCAATAACCAGAAAATTACTATTACTTCTTAATTTTTTAGTTGACACAGAAAACATTTTTGGGCAAATGTTAATGCTTCCATCTCAGATATTGAAAATGCGTTCTTTTTTATTTGCATTTTGGCAAAAACATGCTCTAGAAAACTGCTCATAGTTTCTGTGTTTGTAAGTTTCCACAAACCAAATTTAAGGCGAATGTTTAGGCGAAAGCATTGTTTACAAATGCAAAACAAATATACAATAAAATCTTTTTTAACTTTACAACTTTACAAAGGTTGGTAACCTTTGCCAAAACTGCGTCAGCTTTAAGCAATCTACTAATGCGGTGTCATATGGAACCACTGGGCACAACTGCAAATTGCATTTCCTGAAAGTCAAATACCCAGTTGCGCCCAGCGGCTTCATATGTGACCGTCAAAGAAAATCATTGAATTGTTTGCACTAAAAGAAGAAAAGTATCAAAAAAGATTATATTTGAAAAGTAAATAACGAAAATGGCCATTTCAGTCCTTGAAAGGACTTTTACCGAGCTTCTTATGATCAATTTTGTTGTGCGTGTTGTGAAATGCTTGAACACAAATTATCGAGGACTAGACTTACAAGCTTTATGCCGACTCCGAACGGCTTATGTTCTCCAGAAGCTTTTCATAGCAGTTTTTACTCTCAGAAGATTACCATTGTCTCCAGAGAGGTGACGACCGAACAGAAAAATTAATTAAATTGAAAAAACTTCTGTGTCAGATCGGATTCGAACCTGGGTTCTATTGCATACAAGCCACGCACCGCAACCAGTATGCCACGGCCGCCATGGAAAAGTGAATGCTTTTTTTATTCTAAGCACATATATACTATTTATTCAATGTGGTGCAAATAGAACTTTGGCCACAGGAGTTTTGTAAAGTAAAATATGAATATCTCATTAGATGCGAACTTTGGCCACATGAGTTTCGTAAAGTAAAATCTGCATATCTCAATATCTATCAGTACAATTTGCATGTTTTATATACGATTGAACAGGTATTTAAAGCACCTTTCCAACAACATACTATGCATTGTGGTGCAAATTGAACTTTGGCCACAGGAGTTTTGTAAAGTAAAATTTTAATATCTCATTAAATGCGAACTTTGGCCACAAGAGTTTTGTAAAGTAAAATCTGCATATCTCAATATCTAACAGTACAATTTGCATGTTTTATATACCATAAGACAGGTGTTTAAAGCACCTTTTCAACGACATAATATTCTTTGTGGTGCAAATAGAACTTTGGCCACAGGAACATCTCATTCTCCTAATTTAAACTTAAATACACTTCAAGAGCATATTTTTCGGCTCCATATGGACCGCTGGGGCAATTCGGGTTAACTTGTCGAACAATTTTTTTTAGATAATGTTCTACTGAAATATACTTTTGCTGCATTTGGGAACATTCGGCCAAAAATTCGAGGACATTGCCCTAATTCGGGGACATTTTTCGGTGCAAATGGGGATAGTTCGGAAAGAATTTTTAAAAACAAAAATCGCAGAAATGTATGCAATAAATAGTTTTATCCTTTTTTGTATGAATATAAAGAAAATAAAAATCAGGAAAAGTGATAACTAAAATTTTTTAAAATAAAAATGATCGATGACTTGGCCCAAGTTCTTTTCCGACCAATTGTTCATATGCATTCCTTGTTTGTTGGTGATATTTATTGCAGCCGGCAACTTTTTTCTCATTTCTGGGGTTTTTTGAAGAAGTTAAAAAATTCTATGCAACTGAGCTTCATGTTACATTTTACGAATGTGACGTTTTCCAAAGATCTTATTCGAAGACTTTTTTTTTACTCAAATTCGTTTGATGGTCGAAAGGACTTGGTTCAACTCAAGCAGATGTAATGGGCAAGCAATATCTATGTTAGGCTATGTACTACCATTCTAAACAATACCTACAATTCTTTCAAAAAAACGTTAATCGAAAGCACTTGAACTCACATCCAGAATTACCGAAGTCTTATTTTTGTAAGATTTTAGTACTTAAATATTCTAGTATACGTACTAATACTACTGTTTATTTTGAAGCGATGAACTTGTTTTATTTCTCGCTTTGTGTCTTGGCGCGTAAGCCTAGGCACAAGTTGAATGCTTATACAATTTAATCTTCTTAAAATTGTGCCCAAGCTCTTGTTACTTGTGCACAATCGATCTTTTAAAAATTATTGCAACTTTACACTTTACGCGTTAAAAGATAACTTATCCTATCTTATTGAAACTTATCCTATCTTATTGATAACCTATTTTATTGAAATTAGTTCTTATATATAACAAAATTAAATACAAAAACATATAAATTTTTGCTATTTTTGTTATAAACATAAAAAATTATATATGAACAACATCATTATTTTTAACAATCAATACAAATGAATTATAACAAAATTTAATATTAAATATATATATGTGGACGACATCATTAATTTCCAACAATCAATACAAATGAATTATAACAAAACTACAATATCATTATTTTTCAACATTTCAAGGCCAGATCGTTAACTCCACAAAAAGTGCAACTTGCAGTTTTCCGCAGTCAACAATTCAAGGCCAAGTCAATTAACACAATTAAACGCAATGTTGCTGTTTCAAGTGCCACTGGTGTTTGAAAAATATGACACCATAGTTTTTTGTTGCTGGATTGCTGGTTACAGACTATCTCCCCCTCGTTGAACCTTGAGCTCAACAATCTGTATTTAGGCATTAACGGAGAAGTCCAAGTTCTAAGATCTCCGTGGCAGTGGAACAGGCTGATCAGTTGGCTTACGGCTTTTATGTGTTAGTTTCATCTTCCATGCTAGGAGTATCAGGAATGCTATGATGATAAGTGCTAGACCCAAAAGTACGTAATTCGCAATAAAATGATGATTATAGTTGTTGTCTGTTGTCGGAAGTTGCAGTATGTCATTTAATTTTGATTGCTGTGTTTTGTAGTGAAGTAAATCATTTTGTACGGGTTCATCGGGTGCCGGTAGTTCAAACGTATTTGGTTTTCTCAGAACAGTGTATGACGAACGTGTTTGACTTATATATTCGTGATGACCTCTGATGGTTAACAGCTCATGACTTAAGGTACATCTTGGTGGTACTGATATTATTCCGATTCCATCAATTGTAACTGAAAAGGTTGTTTCGTTACACACTGCGTTAAAAGTGGTATTTTCTGACAATGCGTACGTCCATTGGCTCTCGTGTGATAAATGTACCTAGATAGGGCTGTCTGAAACTGCTGTTAATCTGGGATAACTTCGCATTTATCCCCGTTCGTCACTCTTGAAAATGTCGGCTGGACTTGGTAACACAAGAAGTCGGTTTCTTCAATTTTGGTGCATGTTGAGACCTTGGTTTCGGTCATTGGATAAAATTGATCTCTATGCAGAGTTATGACCAAGAAATTCGTGAAAATTTCTTTATTGACATTATTGACTGTGGCTGGCACGGAGGATAACTTAAAAAACTAACGGCAGCTTAAGTTGGAACATTGCGTGATTATTTACGATCGTTCCTTCAACAGACATTAATTATGTTTTTGGCTAGAAGGCGAGAGGTTTGCGGCAGGTGAGTCTTAATGTTTGTTATTTCTTGTCTTAATTGCTGTGTATAAAAGAAGATGGCTTATTTTTCCGTGATGAGTATCGGTGATAACATCAATAACACTACTCTAGAAAATGGAAAAATAAAAATTTGATACAATGGCCCGATTTTCATGATTCTTTTTTCATTGCTTAGATAAAAATTTTAACATATGAATTTAATTGGACCGGTACCTTGGGCGTAAAAAGCAAAATTGTACCTTGCACTCCTGTAATTTTTGCGAAAAATGTTAGATAAATCGTTATTTAACTGTAATTTGCCATATGCTCCAAAACAATATTTTAAGTTTTTCCTTTTCTCATTGATAGATGAGGTATCTAAGCATAGTTTAAGATAAATTTCGTATGAATCCAACAAAAAATGAATTTTTAAGAATTAGTTTAGTAAATTTTGTCAATATCATTAAATTTTGAATTTTTAAACATTTTTGAAAATCGGTTTTGGATTTATTCAGACAAGTCTAGAAAATAAAATACAACTTAGAAATTGTTTGCAGAGTTGTGTGGACACATATTTTAGTAGTTAAGTTATACACATGGTGTGAACTGCATTCTATCTATGTTCTAGGTAGTTTTAAGAAATATTATAAATAAGGAGTCAATCGTAAAAGTTACCCCGTTGGTATTTGATATCGGGTGCTTAGATTTACATATATAGTTCATGTGTTTTGTAAGAAAACCAAAGTGCAATGCCGAAAATAGTGTGCAAGATAAATTCGAACAAATTTTGCTATGTTTCTGGATTGTATATTCAAACCAAACCGATTCGAATTATTACATATGCATTAAAATCAGCTTATTAAAGTTATTTTGGATTTGCCATTCGACATCAAGACAAGGAGTGGGTACCGCATGTATGTTGTTCTAATTGTCGGATAACTCTGCAAGAATGGGCTTCAGGGGAAAACGAAAACTTAAATTCGGTGTGCCAAAATGCCCCGACTTAGAGAGCAGGAAGCGAAGGAGTTTCGACTGTAAGTGAGTTCATCCCGAACGTACCAACGAATCAACCACGCCTTTTATCGCAAGCTCAACTAAGTGATTGGATACGTGACCTAAAATTGAGCAAACAAGATGCAGAGCTGCATGCATCTGGAATGAAGCAGTTCAACTTTTTAGCTCCAGGAGTCATGGAACTATTTACCGCCATCGAGGTAATGGTTTCGCCAAATATTACGCCAAGGATGGCGGAATTTGCTCTTGCGCTGATGTACATGGCCTGTTTACAGAACTTGGTCAGAGTTACGATCCGACTGAATGGCGCTTGTTCGTTGATGGGTACAAATACAGTCTCAAGGCTGTTTTGATACATAATGGCAACCATAAACCTTTGATTCCAATCGGTTACGCCGTGGATATGAAAGAAACGTACACTTCAATAGCAGCACTTTTGAAAAAATCAATTATGAAGCTCATAATTAGAGAGTATGCTCAGATTTAAAAGTGATCGCTCTGCTCACAGGCTTACAGGGCAGATTTACAAAGAACTGCTGTTTTCTCTGCAAGTGCGATAGCCGCGCGCGTCAACACCATTATGAACGGAAAAACTGGCCGGCTAAAGATGACCATATTATTGGTGAAAACAGTATTTCACAGCCACCATTGATACCGAAGGAAATCATTATTCTCCCGCCGCTGCACATAAATCTAGGTTTAATGAATAACTTTGTAAAGGCCTTAAAAGACAATCCGAACGCAATGAGCTACCTGAAAAATGCATTTCCAAAACTATCAGAAGCAAAAATAAAAGAAGGCATCTTTGTAGGACCACAAATAAGGAAGCTCCTTCATGACGAGGAATTTCCAAAATGTTTGTCGGAAGATGAAATTGTAGCATGGAAAGCATTCCAAGATGTTGTCAGCGGTTTCCTTGGAAATTGTAGAAGTCCTCAATACGAGCAACTTATCGAGAACTTGCTTGAAAAATATGAAAAAATAAGTAAGTATGTACTTTGATATATTACAATTCTTTACAATATATTGTGTTAAGTTTGTAATGAAAAACTTTTGGTTTCAATCAAAGATGTCAATATGTCATTGAAAATGCATTTCCTCCACCCGTATCTGTTTTTTTCCGGGAAACTTGTGCGCGGAGAGCGACGAGCACGGTGAGTGGTTTCGCCAGGATATGATGGCTATCGAAACGCGCTATCAAGGAAGGTGGGATATCGAGATGATGGGTGACTATTGCTGGTTTCTCATACGAGAAGATGTTACTGACTCGCATCGAAGAAACAATACTTCTCTTAATTATTTCAAAATATTAACATACATTGCAATCTTATCTGAACAGTAAAAACTGTATCGAATTGTATCGTATAAAGATAAGAGCAATACAAGTGGGTTTTTTAAAATATTTGACCAACTATTAAAGAGGTATTGTTTTATTTAATAGCAAAAACGTTCTTCGATTGATGAGCTAGGTAATGGTCCCAAGCCAATTTTCCCGAATAAATGTCAAAATATAAGACAAATAAGAGAAGTGACTTAAATAATTTCAATAAAATATGTGTCCACACAACTCTGGAAACAATTTCTATGTTGAATTTTGTATTCTAGACTTGTGTGAATAAATCCAAACCGATTTTCAAAAATGTTTGAAATTTAAAATTTAATGATATTGACAAAATTTACTAAAATACTTCTTAAAAATTCATTTTTTGTTGGATTCATACGAAATTTATCTTAAACTGTGCTTAGATACCTCATCTATCAATGAGAAAAGGATAAACTTAAAATATTGTTTTGGAGCATATTGTAAATTACAGTTAAATAACGATTTATCTAACATTTTTTGCAAAAGTACAGGTGTGCACGGTACAATTGTGCTTTTTACGCCCAAGGTACCGGTATATGTATGTATGTATGAATGTATATGTATGAGTTCATATGTATGAATTAAAAAAGTACAAGTTTTTTCTAATCAATGAAAAAAGACACATGAAAACCGGGCCATTGTATCAAATGCTAGAGCTGCTAGAGCAAGATCACCTTTTTGAAAAATCTGCAAAAATTTAATTTACAAATTACTCGACAACGGCTCTGTTTTTTTAAAAAAGATATTGAGGTGCTTAGAGCAAAATGGCTGTTGAGTAGTGTAATCTATGATTGGATGCGCTGAAGTTTCCTTATAGTCAGAATTAAATGCATTGACCATGACGAAAACAATTGTTGTTTCTATGTTGATATGGCTCTTCAGTATTATTGTTTAGTCAGTTAATTGTTTTGGTTATCTGAGTATTCAGACATCTGAATTTCTTCTCTCCATTCTTTTGATCTGTTTTGATGATGTTATTCGTGGAGTCTATAAGGGATGTCTGGTTTTTCAACAAAATTTAAAATAAACTCATCGTTGCTTGAAAATTATATTAATTTTCTTAACATTTCTTCCGCATACTGATTGTCTAGTACTCCAAAAAGTGAGTTGGCTATGTTGCCCACAAAATTTACAGCTCCTCGTCTTGCTCTGACGGCCACAGGACGATGTGCAAGCAATCCATTATTTTGAATTATTTCAGAAATGGAGTACTGAATTTGATCAATTAGCGATAAGAAACTACTCTTCTGATTTATTTGGCTACATAAATGCTGTAGATCAGCGTAACTCAAAGTGTGCTTCGCGAAACCCTAGGGCTCCGCAAAGGCTCTGTTAGGGCTCTGCAAAAATACTGTCCAATGTTTTATTAAAAAAAACCTTGAAAATATTGCACATTATGGCTTTGATTAAACAAAATCGAGTATCTATTTCAATAACAAAATTCATGATAAAATAATTTTTTTAAAACACAAGCATACATATTTGTTGTTGCTTAAGCGAGTTCAACGCGGGGTACGGACCAGTGATCTGCAACGGATAGCTGCTTTGTGATTCTTAGAAAACAATAACAAAGACCTTCTTAACCCTTAGTGCACGCAACCCAATTCATAGTCACTTCAACGAAGCTGCAATACGGCGGCTCAAATGAATATGAGTATTTCAAATCACGAGATGGATAGGCTAAAGATCCGTTTTATTCGGTTTATAAATACTTACGGTTGATGTCGTCTTACTGATTCTTATCCTACTTACCCAAAAATAGACAACAGTCTTTAACGCTAGTAACAAAATTACCGCTTTCAAAAGAGAGATATAGAAAGCTCAGTGAGTTCGTTAGCGACTCAGAAATGTTTCAATATGATATGTTTGAAGAATTGGTCATATATCTCAATGATGTGCGGGCATTATTTGTGACGTATTTTCCCGAAGAACAGAATACAAAAATTAAAATGCGTTCATGGATTCAAAATCCATCTGTACGCAACTTGCAAAAGTCTGAAATTATGTCAAAAGAGATTTTTGAATAATTTTATGGAATGTCATTAGACACCAGTATGGAGTCATTGTTCAAAACATTGCTTCTGAATGGTTTTTATTGCAGGATCCGTGATGAATATCCATTTATTGCACAAAGGCTTTGTATTTTCTCCTCCTGTCCCCAACAACACACTTGTCTGAAACAGGACTCTTCCCAGGTAACCATTTCACCTAAATAAGCCTTGAGTAAAGAAGTTTATGTAGCAATGAGAATTTAAACCTCCTTGCAAAATCCTTGAAACAAGTTTTATAAAAGGTCTATGCAAGGAAAAAGTGCGTTTCAAATTATTTCCTTTATACAAGAACTTATATAAAGTTTGGTATAAGGTTTTTATTCGAGGTTAATTCATGAAACTCGGAAACTGAAAAAAAATTTCGTTGTTTTTAGTTATCTGCTTTTAACGTTTCATCACTCATCATTTTAGTTTATGTAGAACAGAAAACTTGTCCATTTTAAAATCTTTTTATATTTACCATAGCATAACCAGCGCGGATTGAACTCGCATCCTTTTTATAGACAGCCGCACGCTCTATCCATTCATCTTTTCAGGAGTTTGATCGCTCAACGTAGAAACTTTATTAATCTCTTCTCGAAATTCCCTTAAGTAAAATTTTATAAATGTTTCGATTGCAATCATTTCATATATGCATTTAGTTTAAAAGCAGTAAATTGCCTCGGTAGATAAAGGAGACAATTTGTCAACAGATATATCCACGGTTCAATCCCGGGCTCAAACAAAAGTTGTTTTTTCTTTTGTTATTGAAATAGTTGTTATTAGTTTTTTTTTTATGATAGTGAATGTTATTTTTATTTAATTTAGGAACTTCTAATGTTATAGTTTTCACAAACCTTAAAGCTTAAGTAAAAATCTTCTTGGATACTTCCTAAAATGTATTATTGAATACAGCTTTATATACAAAATTATATAAGAAAATTTAGTTTTCAGGTCTTTTACAAGGCTCTTTCAAGAAAAGCATGCATAAGTAATTTTATACAAGGCCTTTTCAAGTTGAGCACGAATAACTTCAAATATTTAGGTGAAATTGTTATCTGGGTTAACCTATGCAACTACAAAAACAAAATACCACACATAGACTACCGATCCACTATAGGATACCGTAATAGGATGCCGAACCTGATATGAGAATTCAAGTTTCTTCTATCAGGCCTTATATCAAACAATTAATGAAAAATAAAAAACAGTTTCATACCTTCCATTAGATATTTCATTATTTCTTATGTCCTTTTTTATGTCCATTAAGAAAATTTATTTTAATAGAGATTTTAAAAATAATTTATGATTATTTTTATTTATTTTAGTCGACCTCTTGTTTATTATTTATTGTTATATTCGGGCTTAAGGTCCAATTGCAAAAACTCTTATTAGTGTTATAAAATTTTTATTATTATAAACACTGTTGTTAGTTGTCAATATTTCGATTCTCACCGAGAATCATCATCAGGACAGAACTAAAAATAAACATTTGTAACACACTATTTTACACATTGTCTTTAAACAGTAAGAACTTACATAAAAACAAAAAACTTTATACACTGAATCTACATTGAAACATTTAACATTAAACCATTTAAAATTAAAATTAAAATTACAAACAGCTAAAAAACCGCGTCCATCAATTCTCCATAAAACTTCAACTGCGTTTGTTTTTCTCCCTCTGCTTCTCGATGCAGCGTCTGTATATGTGAGCACAATTGTCAGTATCAGTTTTAAAGTTGAGTCGTTTATGTGGGTGAACGTTAATAATGTGGAGCATTTCCAGAGTGTATCGACGTGTGTATTTGTTCTCTTGCTGTAAAATCTCAACGTTAGTAAAGTCAGGTGTGTGTTTGTGCTTGGCACAGTGGGCCGCTAGTGCTGTTTTTTGTTCTATGGGTTTGTCTTTTAGTTTCAAGTCAGATTTATGTGAAGAAAGTCTAGTTCGTAATTTATTTTTCGTTGTCCCCACATATGTCTGGTCACATACGTGGGACCCGTCACCATTACATTTTATTTTGTAAACCACATTCGTTTGATCTAATTTGTCAATTTTTGTTTTTGTATTACTGTAAATTTGTTGTAATGCGTTAGCTGACTTAACGCGATTTTATATTTATCCTTGTCATATATGTTAGAATTTGAGAGTCTTTCAGATAGGCCCGGTATATATGTCATCGATTTGTAGATTTTATCTGGTTTTTTAGTTGTCGTTCTTTCTGTCTCTCTAAAATATTTGCGAATAAGTTCATTGATTGTTTTCTTTGGAAACTCATTGTTATGTAATATTGTCCTTATTTTTTGTAGATTTTCCTTGTGATATTCTTTGTTGCTGATGTCGAGCACTCTCCGTATGAAATTGTTCGCTGTATTAAAAATTATTCTTTTAGGATGTTTGGAGTAAAAGTTGATTAGGCGTCCAGATGCCAAAGGTTTTTGATACCAGTTTGTAGTCAGTTTGTTGTTTATTATTATTGTTGTTATTTATTGTTGTTTACCAAATATGGTAAAAATCCGTCGACTGCTTCCTCCTTCGTAAATTTTATGTTTCCATGAAAATTGTTCAATGTTCTCAGTGTTACTTCAATTTGGTCCGTTTTAACTATAGCGAAAAGGTCGTCAACATATTTTGTAACTAGTCTTATTTTGTTGTTAAGTGTTTCCAATGACTTGTCTAGTAGCTCTTCCATCACTATGTCTGCAATGACTGGAGACGCTGGTGATCCCATCGGCATTCCTCTGATTTGTGTGTATATTTTGTCTTCATACTTAAAATATCTATTGTCTTTAATGCACAAGTTTGGTATATGTTTTGATTCTGTTCCATTTCGTTTCAATAATTTTTAGTGCATAGTCAACCGGTATACTGGGAAAAAGGGATATCACGTCAAATGAAACTATGGATTCGTCGTCATAAATGTATGTGTTATTTATTCGTTTTTTGAAATCTATTGAATTGTTGATATTGTATTTGGAGTCTATAGTCAAGTTTTTAAGAATGTTGATGGCGTATCTACATAGTCCGTATGATGGTGATCCTATTGATGAACAAATTGGTCTTAAAGGTGTGTTTTCTTTGTGAATTTTAGGCAATCCATATATCCTCGGTGCAGTTGCTGTGTACGTTTTTATGTTTCTTTTTTCTTTTGTTGAGATCTCATTCTTGTTGTATAAGAATTCCGCGAAATCGTTGTTTATCTGCTGTAGTTTTTGTGTAGGGTCCTTATTAATTCTTTTAAAAATTCCAGTGTCTCTTATAAGCGTTTTCATTTTTTCGTTGTAATCTTTTTTGTTCATTGTAACTGTCACATTACCCTTGTCCGAGTTTAATATTAAGATATTTTTATGTTCCTTTAGAAATATTTTCGTCGCTTTTAATGTCTCAATCTCTGCTTGGTCTCTGTTGTTCATCTTGTTGTTTTTCATGTGTCCATCAATGAGTGTTGTAAACTTCGATCGTGCTACGTCCTGTTCTTCTTTTCCTGCTATGGTTTGAATGCACTCTTCACCTTCCGCTATGCAATTAAATAAGGGGAACTGTCTTGTTGTTGATGGTAACGCGTATTTTGGTCCTAGCGAGAGAAGCCATTCTATATTTGTTGGTATTGTAACGTCGGACTTGTTGACAAACCAATCAGTGTTGTGTTTTCTCCTAATTGTATCATCTGATTCTCTTTGGAGTGCTTTGTATTTATTCATGTGAATGTTCTTTGAGTGAGTGAGTAAATTGTTATAAGTCTTGGTTTCGTTTGAGAGTTCTGTCCTGATGATGATTCTCGGTGAGAATCGAAATATTGACAACTAACAACAGTGTTTATAATAATAAAAATTTTATAACACTAATAAGAGTTTTTGCAATTGGACCTTAAGCCCGAATATAACAATAAATTTATGATTATTACTAAAGAATAAATTTAAAACAGTTTTTGATTATCTAAGTGTTCCGTCTCATGTTTTAATTTCGAAAAGGGTTCCGTCGCCAAAAAAGTTTGAGAATCGCTGCTGTAGAAGATTTGTGCCATTGTTTAACATCTCAAATTCATTCCCATACTGGTTTAAATCATAATAATCAATAAGGTTCCATTCATCTGCTATTAATATCGAATTTCCCAAATTGTCAAAGTGTATTCCAGGCTGAGATGGAAATTGTGTGAAGTTGATGGGTGTTCCCTTTGAAAATGGTATGATAAAGCAGGTCAATAATAACGTTAACATCGATGCTGCAAATGAATTGGGCTTGCTTCTCTTAGAGGCTGTTTTGTCATCATTTGCTAATGTGGTGCTAGCTTTGCGTTTCTCGGAGTGTTGTACTGTCGTATCTCCATTAGCGATGCTTGTTCCGTTTGGCTGTGTTAGATTACCATTCATAAGCGTATTATCTTGATCACAAGGAAGTGGTGAAAATATGTTGATGGGTCGACTAATAATTCCCTTTGAAGTTTGGATATCTGCTACACGTACGGAACCATCTTGCCCTTTAATAGCCTTTATAATTCTTTCTAAAAGCCATTTTATCACAGGTTTGCAGTCATCCTGAATTATAACAATGGTGTTTGGTTCAATATTGCTGCACGGTGCATTCCACTTAGATCGATTTTGCAACTCGTAGAGATATTCCAACGACCATCTTCTCCAATATTCATTTTTGATGTAATTAACCAGCTTCCATCGTGATAATAAACCTTGGTGATTTATTTCTGCATTTGGATTTCTGCATTTCTGCAAAGGCTCTCCTATCAAAAAATGACCCGAGGTCAGTGCCGTTCAATCATTTGGTTTGTCTGACATGACAGTTAATGGTCTAGAATTGCAGATGGCTTCGATTTCTATTATTAACGTTTCCAACTCGTCATAGGTAAAAGATGCAGTTTTAATACTTCTGTGCATCAAATGCTTGGCTGACCTGACAGCAGCCTTCCACAATCCACCAAAGTGTGGTGCTCTTGGTGGTATAAAGTGAAACTTCATCATCTTTAAGCTACATTCATTTTGTACCATTTCCTTGCCATTTTTTGAGGAAATGCTTTCAGTCAATTCATCTAGTCGATTTCTTCCGCCAACAAAGTTTGTAGCATTATCACAATATAAGTGCAATGACCACGATGTTTAATGAATTTCTTAGGGCAGCAATAAAAGCTTCCGCTGATAGATCGCTTACTATTTCTAAATGTATTACCTTAGTAGCAAAACAGATGAATAGTGCGACGTAGCTTTTTTAGGGTCGTTTTCCTCTGAGACTATAATGGATCCAAATAGGCTCGCAAAAATCTATACCCGCATTCTCAAATGGACGCGCTGGCTGAACTCTGCGTGTAGGTAAATTCCCATTATTTGATTGAGCAGCTTTGGTTTAGCTCTGGTGCACCGTATACAATGTTGCACAACTGACCGAGCAAGTATTTTCCAGTTGATGGGTCAGAACTGTTGTCCTGTTGTTGACAAAAGACCTTATTTCCAATATGTAAATTCTCTCGATTGTTCTAGATGAGAGGTTGACCTCTTCTGCCCCCTGGCTAACTGTTTGAAGCGTATCATATAACTTATTATTCTTTGCAGTCCTGGATTTGATCCAGGGTTCTTTGGCGTATGGGTCACACACTCTACCCATTGCGCCACTGCCGCCACTTTGGTGACATATACTGTCAGAGTCAAAAGTGAGTTAACACACAAAAAAAATTTAAATTTGTATTCCCTGCACAAATACTAAGCATAACCAATAAAATGTTACAACTGAAAATTAATCTTTATATCATTGTTAATTATTTTCACTTTTACTACATTTACAAAAACAACAACAAAAATTATTGTTTTCGCATCAAACAAAATAAGTCTAGTTTCATTACGTCAAAATTAATTAGACACTAACGCTGTTTACTGCTTTGCTCGGTATATAGTTTATGTTATTTTCAACGCTCTTAGTTGCTGTTTAAATATTTATTCCAGTTCTTTCATTAGTTTAATTCGTGTTCTTATGGCTTCATATCGTTTTTAATAATGCAAAAAGAAATTTCTATTGAAACTCGCAAAATACTAATTGACTTGCACAAAAAAGGCAAGTCACTCCGTGAAATTGGGAAAAAAGTGAATAGAAATCACACTTCCGTGAATAAAATTATAGACAAATTAATTAAGTTCAAGAAAATTGATAATTTCGAGCGACCAGGCAGACCAAATCGCTTAAACGATCGAGCAGTTCGACGTATCGTCGCAGAGGTGAAGGGGAGCGCTGGCAGTAGTGCTGTTAAAATAGCAAAAACAATTGCAGCAGAAGAAGGAAAGCCTGTTAGTGCAAGTACTGTACGTCGTGCACTTCATAGTGATGGATATTTTGGCCGTTGTCCTAGAAGAAAGCCATTTATTTCGAAAGTGAATAAGAAAAAGCGCTTGGATTTCGCTAACAAATACAAAAATTGTGATTTTCCTTTTTGGAAAACCGTTTTGTTTACCGACGAGGGGAAGTTCGAACTTTTTGGAGACAAAAAAGTTAGAAAAATATGGCGGAAAGTAATAGAAATTTTGATGAAAACAATATTCAAAGCACAGTCAAATTCGGCGGAGGATCCGTCATGGTGTGGAGTTGTTTTGCGTCTGCAGGAGTAGGAAATCTTGAGTTTATTGAAAGCAAAATGAATAAACAAGATTATTTGGACATTTTGAAACGAAACTTACAGCCCTGTGTTGAAAAGTTGGGTTTGCCTGATCGTTGGACCTTTCAACAGGACAACGATCCTAGGCATACCGCCTTGATGGTAAAGGAGTGGTTAATTTATAGAACTCCAAAACAACTTGACCACCCTCCGCAATCACCTGATCTAAATCCCATAGAGCATTTATGGGATTATCTAGATCAGCAGATCAGAAAAAGAAAAATTACAAACAAGGAAATGCTCAAAACAGTTATTGTTGAAGAGTGGAACAAAATACCCTCAAATTACATATCAAAGTTGTTTCTATGATCAATAGTTTTGTCGCAAAAGTTCTAATTTTGTGAAAAACTTCATCAATTTCTTGCAAGCAGCCATTTGCTGATTGACTTCGACGCTATCATTGCTTGCAGCTAGCAGAGTGTTGCTTTGATTTCGATGCAAAATTCTGCTCAGTGTTCAGAAAAGAGACTCTAATGGAAGCAGCGAAAGCTCTTAATTCGTGAACAGCGGATGCTCGACGGTTAAAATTTAAAGCATTTTCTCCAAGCGCGTCGGTTCTTGCTGTTACTCCAATGTTTCGATGTCAACAGCACGGTAGTGTTGCTGAAGTAAACTTTTTTTTAGCCAAAACACAAAATAAAAATAGCCAAAATATAAAAAAATACCCAAATTATTTATTCATGTATTTAAAAAAAAAAAAAAAAAAAACTTCCATGCTTATTTTCTTAACTTTGCTTAAGTTTCTCAACTTCTTTAATTTTTCACTATTTGCATTTCATGATAAAATCCATCATTGTTACCTACTCTTTAGTGACAAGTCACTTGAGTTTTCACATGTCAAATTATTGCATATACGGCTGTGTTCAAAATTGTAACTTATTCAGCAACAATTCCCAAAAAGAGCTGGCCTCACTACTAATGTCAAAGTAAGTTGGCTTAGTGAGATCAGTCTAGCCAGCTCTTTTTGTGCAGTGTTTCTGAATTAGTTGCAATTTCGACCACAGCCTTATTGCGTTGTACTGCACGATTGACATTATTGGTATTTCGTTTTCACTTGAATGGAAAATTCATCATCGCGAAAAAATTTTAAATCATTTAGGTTAGGACAAAAATTTATTTTCGCCAAAACAAAAAAAAAAAAAAACGAAATAGCCGAATAATAAAATAAAATCGCCAAATAGCCAAAAATTTACCGCGGAAAAGAAAATAGCCAAAACGGCAACACTGTAGAAGATGGTTAACAAAAAAAGAAGTGCATGAAATTTATGATAACAATTTAAGCTTAACCCTTACTTTGACACTATTTACATATGTTAATATTTTAACATGTAACTAGCAATAACTTTTTTATTAGTGCCCAAGTAAGGGTTAAATTGAAGGCAGTGCGCTGCAAATTACATCGCTTTGAAGCTGCGCATTGTTATGGGTTAAATGCAAAAAGAAGGATTTTTTAACATGTTCTTACGGCACTACTCTTACTACTACCACTACAGGGGATTGCAAAAATAAAGGCAAGTAAGTTTTAAAAAGTAAGTTTAAAAAAGACATTAACAATGTTATCAAGCAAATACATTAAAATCGTTTCCATTTTACAGGGTGTCCCAGAATAGCAGTGAAAAAACAGTGACAGGGTTACGAAATTTTCAGGGTTGCAAATCTATAGTTTGAACATGCTATTGAGTTGAGGTGGTTAAGCCTGGATTTTTGTTTATTATTATTTTTTTTTTTTTTTGAAACAGTACAATTTTGAAAAGGGGAAGAGCATCCGAGAAACTGTTATTATGCCCCTTAAGTCGACCAACGGTCACACTCGCATTTCATAGCATTCGACTATAATTTCGTTCACTGAAATAAGACCTATGCAAATATTTTTAAATAAGACCTATTTGATTTTATTTGTTGAATATGGTAAGAAAATATTTTTAAGCCCATTTCATCCATATCTTTACTATTATCATTATCTATGTACTATTTTATAAAGCTGAATTACATATTTTTATGTACAGGTTAACTCCAAAAGGACTGGGCCGATTTTTATGAAATAAGTTTTAAAATGCGATATTTGTGCTACACACACAGTAAAGGGGAAGGGGTATTTTCCTTTCGAAATTCTAAAAAAAGATTATTTAATTGCAGCGCATCCCCGATGCAACGCATTACATGATCGTTTTCTTTTCTCACGTTTTGGCTGCGGTAGCAAACTTGTCAGTTCAAATTCGGAACAATTCCCACTGAAATTACCTTTTCCCAAAGTACCATAAATTAAATACCACCAAAATTACCATGGTAAAGAAAAACAAAAAAAAATTCCCACCGCAGTTAAACAATACCAACGATCAATACCAAAAAATCCAACGATCATTAAAAATTACCACAAAAATACTTACTTACTTACTTAGTTGGTCGTAACAACCTGTGTCCGGGTTTCAACCGACCTCATCAGCTCTCGCCAGGCGCCTCTGCTTTGCGCGCGCCTTCTCCAATCGGATACACCAAGTGCGGTTAGGGCTTCCTCAGCCTGGTCCATCCATCGGAGGCATGGTCTCCCTCGTCGTCGTTGACCAGCGACCCTCGCTTCGAGCACCTTTTTCGCTGGAGCTTCGTCGTTCATACGATGGACATGACCTAGCCAGCGTAGTCGCTGCACAGTTATACGCCGGACTACGTCAATGTCATCGTAGAGCTCATACAGCTCGTGGTTCATTCGGATGCGATAGTCATCGCCGACTCGAACAGGACCGAAGATTTTGCGAAGAACTTTTCTCTCGAACACCCCCAGAGCGGCTGCGTCAGTTTGCGAAACTACCCATGCCTCAGCGCCATAAAGCAGCACAGGTAGAACGAGCGTCTTGTAGAGTGTTAGTTTTGTCGATCGAGAGAGGGCTCTGGAACTTAGTTGCTTACTGAGCCCGTAGTAGCACCTATTAGCAATTATTGTTCTTCGCTTTATCTCCAGGCTGATTTCGTTTTTGGTATTAATGGCGGTGCCAAGGTAAACGAACTCCTTGACTACTTCAAAGTTATAGCTGCCGGATGAAACGTGGGAGTCTAAACGCCGAGCTCCCTTGTTTGTAGACAGCATATATTTTGTTTTGCCCTCATTTATCGTCAAACCCACTTTGGCTGATTCCTTTTCGATAGCGGCGAAAGCAGCGGTAACATCTCTCTTGGTTCTGCCGACAATATCAATATCATCAGCATACGCAAGGAGCTGGACGCCTTTGTAGAAAATGGTGCCATTACGATGCACACCGGCCTTTCGTACGATCCCCTCCATGATGATGTTAAAGAGATCGCAAGACAGTGGATCGCCTTGCCTGAAACCTCTTTCGGTATTGAAGGTTTCGGAGAGGTCATTTCCTACCTTGACGGAGCTGCGTGTGTTGCTCAACGTCATTCTGCAAAGTCTGATCAACTTTGCAGGTATACCGAACTCAGACATTGTTGCGTATAGGCAATCCCTTCTCGGGCTATCGAACGCAGCTTTAAAATCGACAAAGAGATGGTGTGTGTCAATTTGGTTTTCGTGGGTTTTCTCCAGGATTTGTCGTAGCGTGAAAATCTGGTCTATGGTGGACTTACCAGGTCGAAAGCCACACTGATAAGGTCCAATCAGTGTTTTTGTAATCGGCTTTAATCTTTCACACAGTACGCTTGAGAGAACCTTATATGCGATGGAAATAAGACTGATACCTCTATAACTTGCGCAGATTGTTGGGTCTCCTTTCTTAAGTATAGGGCACAGTACGCTGAGGTTCCAATCGTCGGGCATGCTTTCCTCTAGCCATATTTTGCTGATGAGCTGATGCATGCGCCTTATCAATTCATCGCCGCCGGTTTTAAACAATTCAGCTGACAGGCCGTCAGCACCCGCTGCTTTGTTGTTTTTGAGTCGTTGGATAGCAACTCGAACCTCATCATGGCTAGGTGGTGGTACTTCCACTCCGTCATTGTTGATTGGTAGCTCTGCACTGTGCTCTCCATGGGCGGCATTGGTGAAATCGTCGCCAGTAAGTAAATTGGAGAAGTGCCGTCTCCACAATCTCAGCACACACTGCGTATCCGTATTCAGATCTCCATTTTCGTCTCTACAAGTGGATGCTCCGGGCTTGAAACCTTGGGTTAGACGCTTAACCTGTTGATAGAATTTTCGTGCATCCTTCTTGCCCTGGTACACCTCTAGTTCCTCACGCTCACGCTTTTCCTGCTCTCTTTTCTTGCGTCTGAAAAGGCGCCTCTCTTCCTTCCTCTTTTCGCGGTAGTTTTCTCGCACGGCTCGCGTTGCAGCTGACTGCAGCGTTTTTCTATAAGCGGCGTTTTTTACTGCAGTCGCAATGCGACACTCCTGATCATACCATTGGTTTCGAGGTTGCGGGCGCCGGAAACCAATGACTTCTTCAGCGGCAGCACGCATGGAGTGGGATATATGCGCCCAAAGTCCGCCGGCGTCGTCGTGTAATTGCAGCTTAGCGACATCTAGCTTTCGTTGCATTCCTGTGCGTATGTTCTTCGCATTGCATAATCGCATGCGGATCTTGGCTGCAACAAGATAATGGTCGGAGTCAATGTTGACCCCCCGAAATGTACGCACATCTAGAACACTAGAGGCATGCCTTCCGTCGATTACAACATGATCAATTTGGTTTCGCGTTTTTTGATCCGGGGACAGCCAGGTGGCCTTGTGGATGTCGAGGTGTTTAAATCTGGTGCTACTAACTACCATGTTTCGCGCCGCGGCGAAGTCGATCAGTCTTAGACCGTTGTTCGTGGAGGTCTCATGAAGACTGAACTGACCGACAGTGGGGCCAAAGATGCCTTCCCTTCCGACTTTCGCATTAAAAATCGCCGAGGACTATTTTCACGTCATGGACCGGAAGGTGGTCGTATACGTCCTCAAGACTAGCGTAGAAAGCGTCTTTGACGGATTCGTCCTTTTCCTCCGTCGGGGCGTGCGCGCAAATAAGGCTGATGGAGAAAAATTTTGCCTTGATGCGGATCGTGGCCAATCTTTCGTTGACAGGTGTGAACCGGGAAACAAGGTGGCGTAGTTTCCGGCTAACAACGAATCCACATCCTAATTCGCGCCTCTCCGCATGGCAGCTGTAGTAGATATCACAGTGTGCTTGTTTAGAGCAGCCTTGCCCTTTCCATCGCATTTCCTGGATGGCGGTGATGTCAGCCTTTATCGTTTTGAGGGCTTCCGCCAGTTGGATAATGGCACCTTCCCTATAAAGGGTTCGGACATTCCAGGTGCATATCCGTAAATCATTGTCCGTTTTTCGTTTGCGGTGGTCGTCAACGTAATTGGGGTTCTTATCCGACGGATGCCAGTTTGCCGTTGCCCAGGGAACACCACGTGGAGGTTTGAGTCGACTTGAGACGATTTCGACATGGATAATGCTGGCCTCGCCAGGTTGAGGCAGTCAGACACGTTGCCATGTGAAGGTTCGCCCCCTGTTCCCCCCACAAAAATACCACGCTTTTTAAAAATACCACCAAAAATCCAAAAAAAAAAAAAAAAATCCCAAACGAATTAAAAAATACCACAAAAGTAACAAAAACGTAAGGGATTTTACATACGTAACTTACGACATAAATCGTGGTGAAAACATAGCGTTTAATGCGTATAATGGCAATGATTTCATATGAAGATTTTGCTAAACAAATGTGAAACTAGGAAGGGTGGAGCTTCGGCAGGGTACCGAAGTTAAAATCCCCCCCCCCCGCGGTCATATTGAAGTATATGCGAATTCTTTAGCCACGACATACACGATGGAATTCACTTTTATATATTAACGAAAGTTTTCCTATTTTGATGACGTCACTTTGTATGGGAAGTAGGCGTGGTTTGGATCCGATTTTGCCACATATCATAGAGATGGCAAAATTTCAAGACATTTCATTAATTTTTGTGGATTTTTAAGAGATTTAACGTTTAAAAGAAATCCAATTTGTATTCCATTTTCCCAAATATCATAGTGGTGGTCTATGTTATATATCAAAGCCTATATGCAAAATTTCAAGACATTTCTTTAATTTGAGCAGATTTTTAAGAGATTTTACTTTTAAAATAAAGCCACTTTGTATGGGAGGTAGGCGTGGTTTCATCCGATTTTTCCAAGTTTCATAGCCAGAATTAAGACTGAAGAGCAAAGCTCACCTGCCAAATTTGAAGGCATTTCTTTTATTTTAGTGGATTTTAAAGGCATTTTACGGTTAATATAAAGCCACTTTGTTTGGGAGGTAGGCGTGGTTTTCATCCGATTTTTCCAAGTTGCATAGCCAGGGTTAAGACTGAAGAGCAAAGCTCACTTGTGGATTTTAAATGCATTTTACGGTTAATATTAAGTCTCTTTGTATGTGAGGTAGGCGTGGTTTTCATCCGACTTGGCCCATTTTCGAACTTCTTCCTTTTTTAAAAATAAACTTATATTTTGAATTTCATCGCGATAGCTTTAAAATTGCGGCTGTAATCGTGTCGACAGACAGACAGACAGACGGACACACGGAAATCGACTTAGGAGATGATGCTGATAAAAAATATAAATTTTTCTATACCTGGAATTGGGATTTTGGGAATTCCCAAAAAAAAAAATTACAAGTGCAATTAAAAGTTACCACGAATGTGATTTTTCCCACACAACTGGCATCTTGTGTGGTAGTTTCAATAAACTCCATGTTGCTCTCACTCTTTTCTTTTTGTGCTCCGCGGGCACATATCATTCAGTGCAGTGCTGTAAAACAAAACAAAACAAAACAAAACAAAACAAAACAAAACAAAACAAAACAAAACAAAACAAAACAAAACAAAACAAAACAAAACAAAACAAAACAAAACAAAACAAAACAAAACAAAACAAAACAAAACAAAACAAAACAAAACAAAACAAAACAAAACAAAACAAAACAAAACAAAACAAAACAAAACAAAACAAAACAAAACAAAACAAAACAAAACAAAACAAAACAAAACAAAACAAAACAAAACAAAACAAAACAAAACAAAACAAAACAAAACAAAACAAAACAAAACAAAACAAAACAAAACAAAACAAAACAAAACAAAACAAAACAAAACAAAACAAAACAAAACAAAACAAAACAAAACAAAACAAAACAAAACAAAACAAAACAAAACAAAACAAAACAAAACAAAACAAAACAAAACAAAACAAAACAAAACAAAACAAAACAAAACAAAACAAAACAAAACAAAACAAAACAAAACAAAACAAAACAAAACAAAACAAAACAAAACAAAACAAAACAAAACAAAACAAAACAAAACAAAACAAAACAAAACAAAACAAAACAAAACAAAACAAAACAAAACAAAACAAAACAAAACAAAACAAAACAAAACAAAACAAAACAAAACAAAACAAAACAAAACAAAACAAAACAAAACAAAACAAAACAAAACAAAACAAAACAAAACAAAACAAAACAAAACAAAACAAAACAAAACAAAACAAAACAAAACAAAACAAAACAAAACAAAACAAAACAAAACAAAACAAAACAAAACAAAACAAAACAAAACAAAACAAAACAAAACAAAACAAAACAAAACAAAACAAAACAAAACAAAACAAAACAAAACAAAACAAAACAAAACAAAACAAAACAAAACAAAACAAAACAAAACAAAACAAAACAAAACAAAACAAAACAAAACAAAACAAAACAAAACAAAACAAAACAAAACAAAACAAAACAAAACAAAACAAAACAAAACAAAACAAAACAAAACAAAACAAAACAAAACAAAACAAAACAAAACAAAACAAAACAAAACAAAACAAAACAAAACAAAACAAAACAAAACAAAACAAAACAAAACAAAACAAAACAAAACAAAACAAAACAAAACAAAACAAAACAAAACAAAACAAAACAAAACAAAACAAAACAAAACAAAACAAAACAAAACAAAACAAAACAAAACAAAACAAAACAAAACAAAACAAAACAAAACAAAACAAAACAAAACAAAACAAAACAAAACAAAACAAAACAAAACAAAACAAAACAAAACAACACAAAACAAAACAAAACAAAACAAAACAAAACAAAACAAAACAAAACAAAACAAAGCAAAAGAAGAAATGTTCTTATTTCGTTTGACATCCCACCTGGCACAAAATCTGACTTCGGTAAGCGAGGATTCGATAAATACTTCAAAACAAACGTAAAGAAAATTATATTTTATATTGTTAGGTGGATACTTTTGGATACCTATTTTGACACTTTCAGACTTACTTTTATTATAACTGCAGCGGTTAAACTGGTATGAAACAACTTTCGATTTTTGATTTAGGAAATTTAGGAAAAAATACGATATTGTTCTCCGATAAAATTTCGTTGCAAACCGCAACCGCTTTGGTTCTGTTCGGGCTCTCACTGACCACCTTCATCGTGCTTAGAATTTTTCTATCTCTTTCCACTCTCATTCAAAAAGTAAAAAAAACAAATAGCTCCAGGGCAGACGTCTTAAATTTTTTTTTTTTACTTTGAGTAGTACAATTTCGGGTTTTTGAGTAGTACGGCGTAGTATGGATAAAATTATTACAAACTATTTTTCTTTTTTAATTTTTTTTCTTTTTGAAAAAAGATTCGAAAAATTTTTTTTTTTTTTTTTAATTATAGTTTGCAGTCTTAAAATTTTTAATTAACGCGAAACAATAGATAAGCAAAAGTAACACACAGGACTTAAATAGAACTCATTTACATTTGCTAAAATTTACTAAAACTTAAAACCAACATTTCCTGACAATGTTAGAATTCTTGAAATGAATCGCAGAAATATTTGACAGAGTATACAATAAATTATACGTCATCTGAGTAAAGATATCTTCTTTATTTCCATGTAAGAGAATACTTTTTTAAAACGTCTTCTCAATAAATTTTACAAAAGTGGACATATGGGCAAATCCCAGGAATGGTCAACAATATGGTCAGAAATATTTGACAGAGTATACAATAAATTATACGTCATCTGAGTAAAGATATCTTCTTTATTTTCCATGTAAGAGAATACTTTTTTAAAACGTCTTCTCAATAAATTTTACAAAAGTGGACATATGGGCAAATCCCAGGAATGGTCAACCACAGGTGAAAAATGAAAACTTATCAAAATCTTATATATTTAGGATATTATCTTTGAGAAACATTTATATTTAATTTATTTAAGCAATTTATACATTAATTTATTCATTTACGATGGTGATCGAATTGTCCGCAGTGTTTCACAAATGTAGGTGATCGAATTGTCCGCAGTGTTTCACAAATGTAGTTTTTCTTTTTAGTAAATGTTTAGTTGGTGTTTCGTAAATGGTTTTGTTTAATTAAAAATGGAAGATATTGGCTCAAAAAAAAAAAAAAAATTAAATGATTGAGCCAAGGAAAGAACAACATATTAAATTTGTTTCTTAATTACTTTATTACGTAGTTACTTAGTTACTTAGTTACTTAATTACTTAATTACCTAATATAAGCATAATGGAAAAATCTCAATCGTCCGAGACAAAAAGTCCGAACGAATAAAATAATTTACTCTGACCTCACTATGCCCTTAATAAAGATGACATATGGCTTTTCTGAAAGCTTGCTAAATTTATAAATAATATTGTCTTATGACTTTACTTATATACTTATGTATAACATAAAAATTTTGTTATAATTTGAGTTAAATTAAAATTGTTTTATTTTATTTTACTAGACTAATATATAGCTTTTCGGTAATATACACTTATCCCAAATATATCTCTGGATCGTATGAAAACTTTTTAAAAGAAGCGTATGAATAAAACGTCCGACACGCTGGGATTTGCCCATATTTCAATTTTTTTTCGATGTCGTCGTGTTAGGGTACAACTATTTCAAAATTAGTGCACTGTGAAAAAGGTAACATGAAAATTTCAAACATTGACATGTTTAATAAAGGGTGATTTTTTAAGAGCTTGATAACTTTTTTTTTAAAAAAAACGCATAAAATTTGCAAAATCTCATCGGTTCTTTATTTGAAACGTTAGATTGGTCCATGACATTTACTTTTTGAAGATAATTTCATTTAAATGTTGACCGCGGCTGCGTCTTAGGTGGTCCATTCGGAAAGTCCAATTTTGGGCAACTTTTTCGAGCATTTCGGCCGAAATAGCCCGAATTTCTTCGGAAATGTTGTCTTCCAAAGCTGGAATAGTTGCTGGCTTATTTCTGTAGACTTTAGACTTGACGTAGCCCCACAAAAAATAGTCTAAAGGCGTCAAATCGCATGATCTTGGTGGCCAACTTACCGGTCCATTTCTTGAGATTAATTGTTCTCCGAAGTTTTCCCTCAAAATGGCCAACTTTTTGTTGCCAAAAATGGAAGAACTGAACTTGGTTGACATGTGGTTTCAACAAGATGGCGCTACATGCCACACAGCTCGCGATTCTATGGCCATTTTGAGGGAAAACTTCGGAGAACAATTAATCTCAAGAAATGGACCGGTAAGTTGGCCACCAAGATCATGCGATTTGACGCCTTTAGACTATTTTTTGTGGGGCTACGTCAAGTCTAAAGTCTACAGAAATAAGCCAGCAACTATTCCAGCTTTGGAAGACAACATTTCCGAAGAAATTCGGGCTATTCCGGCCGAAATGCTCGAAAAAGTTGCCCAAAATTGGACTTTCCGAATGGACCACCTAAGACGCAGCCGCGGTCAACATTTAAATGAAATTATCTTCAAAAAGTAAATGTCATGGACCAATCTAACGTTTCAAATAAAGAACCGATGAGATTTTGCAAATTTTATGCGTTTTTTTTAAAAAAAAAGTTATCAAGCTCTTAAAAAATCACCCTTTATATCCATGGTTTTAAATTACCCCATAACGAAATATTCAAACAAAAAATATGCGTTATTTAACAAAATATTGCTTGAATCGTGTTTTAAGAGAAAACAAGATTGAATTAACTATTTTACTGTTGGTTCAAACATGATACTGTTTGATTCAACCTCATAATGTTTGACTCAAACTTGAAATTGTTTGTTCATGTTGTTTCCTTTGTCTTCCACAAAAGATTCTTATCTCTTTCATTTCCATTTATAGGATACTTGCTTAGAATATAAGCAAATTTGATTAAAGGAAACACTCGCTATCCTTCTCTATCCAATAGAATTTCCTGACACAAAACATGTAAAGGTGGCAGACATCATTTTGCCTGATTTGTATACATGGTCGCAAAAAGAGTTGCCAGGTGGAAGTTTTTTGAAAGAAAACATTTAACACTTATTATTGCCTTATGCAATAATTAAGATGACATACTCATATGTAAAAAGAAATTGGGAATTTTTAATAGTTACGAATAAATTTTGTAGTCACATATATTATGAAAATCTAATTTTGAATTAAAAACTTTCCATTTATGACTAAGTTTTCTCGGTAGAAGCCTGGCAACACTATACAGAAGTAAAAGCATGTACTGTATTCAGCGCTGAAATATTAGTGTTAAGTTGAAAAAAATGTAGGTAGTAGTATCTAGTAATTTTAATGCTTTTTTGTATTTGCTAATAAAATTGTCGCTATTATAACTAGAGCATATGGAATTCGTTCCTCTGAGTATTTTATAAAAGCTCAAACTTTATAATATACTAGCTGAGGAACCCGGCTTTGCCCGAGCAGAAAAAAATAAAAAAAATTTGGAATATTTTCTTTTATAACTTTGACATTTCGTTTGATATTAAAATCGTTTATATACTTTTTTTAAAGCCCTTAATTTCTTCGATGAAACGCCGTTTTCAGTTTTAAAATCAGACTTAACATACAAGAGTAACGTAAAAAATGTACATACCAAAAATCGGTTTTTTTACCCTAATCCAGATTTTGAGGGTATATTCGAAAAACCAAGTATGCAGTGATGTCATGTTTTATCATATCTACAACGTCTACTATGTCTTTTGCCGAAAGCGTTTTCAGTGTGCCACCGTGTTAAAGGAAAATAAAGAAAAAAAACCGAAAATAAATTTATAATAACTAAATAACCTAATACAAACAAATCAACCCTTATATCTTAAAAATAAATGATGAAAATATTAATATATGTTTTAATTTGTAATAATAACAATTATGTTGTATTTCTTATGACCGGACTTACAAATAAAAGAAAAAAATATGTTGTAATTTTGAGTTTTTATCTAATATTCCACACTTTGTAGCAACTTTTAAATGTCAGTTAAAAATTTTTAGAAAAATACTGCAATTGTTTTTTGTCGTATATAATCAAATTATGTGGTGCCCCGTAAAATTAAAGAAAAAAAAAATTTGTTTGCTTAGGAATAAGAACCAGCCTAATATATATGTAAATATAATGTACAATAATATGTATACTATGTATATGTATGAATGTAAAATATGTAAAACAGTATCACAAGTGCAAAATAATTTTTTAACTAATCAGGCAGTAACATTACAATTTTGAGGGTTTTTTTTTAAAACTTGAGGTTTTTTTTCTAATTTTTGAGGGATTTGAAAATAATTTGTTGACAACACTGGGTCCAGAGCACCACACAAACATATGATCTGAATAATAGATGGATAGCTTCAGTGGTTCAGACGTGATGATCGGACATACATACGCACCAACTTTTTATATATTGAGATTAAACTGAGTGTCAGATGTCTTTATGCAATAATATACTTGACCCTTCTCAAAATCCTGCAACTTTTCCTCATCAAATTTGTATGAAATAGTTTCCCCTTCCATTGTCCATACTTTCATTATATCAATTCTTATACTATTTTTAATTCGTAAGTTAAATTATTTTTGCCTTTTTAAAAGTTGTTCCTCAGAATTTGTTAAAAATTAATTGAAAATTTTATTGTTTTTTAAAGTGTGATAAAATACAAAAATCAACACGGCTACCCACATCCTTTAACTGATGATACCAAAATTTAAAAGCTTGCATGGCCACACTGTTCTTAAGAAAGTTCTAGGAATACTCGAATATGTTTTATTTACTTGTCCCTTTCGCGCTTGCGTGCATTGCTTGATAACAAAAAATCACCCCTTTCCAATTATTACGTGGCAGTTCAAGTGTGGCTGTTGAAGAGGAGTGTTGTGTATTTTGGCTTGTGTTTCCATGAATTAATAATATATATAAAAATTTCTGCTAGATTTGCTGAAGTAATTGCTGAACAATGCACAGTAAGTGAATGAAATATATTTATGTATTTTATAAGTTGATAAATATCGAAGGCTTATTATGTGTTTGTGTGTTAATAATCACAGAACAGCCCCAAGTCCTTAAGCCAAAGTTGCAAAAACTTGTTGACCATCTTAGTTCATACATATATCTGATCGTGTTTTAATAAGTGCTCATAAAATTTGACTTAAAAGTACTCTATTAAAGACGATTTAACAAATTTTGGATTCAGGGCTTGCAGACATAATATGATTATTGCACAGCAAAACAAAGAGATCATCTTGAATTTGTATAGTTTCAAGAGTCTTAGGCAGCGCGCAGAGTGTAGCATATGAGCTGTGCTGTAAGCGAAGCGTTTTGCTTGCGAAAAAACTGTTCCATGCTTTCTTATGAGGGTACGCATAGTGAAGCATATGAGCGTTGCGTTTTGAAGCGTTTCAGAGCTGTTATCGCAAGAGTTTTGCAAGCAAACGCTTCGCACCACTTTTGCGAGCGTTTGCTTGCGAATATACGTGCATTTTATTCTTGTTTGTTTCTTGATAGTTTTATTTGCGAATATACGTGTAATTGGTTCTTGTTTGTTGTTTTAGAATTTAGAACATTTTTGTTTGGAAGACAAACGTTCTGCCAAACGCTTTGCCAAACGCTTTGCAAACCGCTTCGCTCACAGCACAGCTTACAGTACAGCTCATATGCTTCACTCTGCGCGCGGCCTTATGTTGACCTTACACAGTCAATCATTTGACATGAAACATGTGTACGTACACACGTGTGCAAAATCAAAATTTTTAGATTTTCGTCAATCAAGCCAAAAACGAGTTTGTGTGTTGATAAATATAAATATTTGATTTCAAATTTTTGACTGTGTAAAGTCCGCTTTAAGCTTGAAGTTTATGGAAAATGCAGTTGCGTTTTTCGTCCGTCATTAGAAATGTAGACATTTTAAGTATTTTTGTGTAAATACGATAAAAATTTCACATTAAGAACAACCCAAATGTTTATAATTTTTTAGTCCTGCTTAGTCTGATCGTACAACACAACCATTGAACTCGGCCATCATTTTCTTGAGTAAATTGTGCCAGCGACTAAACGAATGAAAAACGCAACTGCATTGAATGAACTTCCAGCTTGAGGGCCGTATTGTTCACTTATGGATATCTGGCGATATCCAGCCGAAAACTTATGTTGCTTTATTGACGTTGCTTTTTTATTACAAGATAAATTGCAACCTATTGATTTATTTTATTTATTTTTATTACAAAAAGTTCTGCCACACAGTATTCACACGCACAGTAAAAAATACAAAACAAAAAAATTTCTGTCAAGCACAAAGAAACAAGTGAACAATACGAAATATGTCAACACGCATGATACGAGTAAATCACTGTATATCTCAGTTAACCAGCTGAAATCGACTGGTAAGCTTAACCTCTGGATATCTTTATCAGCTGCTTAAATTTTGACATAAGCTCGGGATAAATACGCTATCCAGAGGTGAACAATACGAAACAACTGGAACTGTTGGAAATATCCGCCGGTTAAAGATATCCAGAGCTGAACGGCCCTTAAAGTTGCAAGGATTTAACGAAACACTCATATATAATTGCTCTCTTTTGACTGTGTCAGATCTTTGGTATTATTTAAAAAAGACATATTAAATTTTATACATTTTAGTTACCTACACAATAAAAATACACAAATTGAACGAACAAGCTCAAGAAAGTTTAAAAGTACTTCTAAATGAATGGAACCTGCAAGCATTATTTCCTATTTTCTTTGGTAAAATATATATATGTGTTGTTATATTTTATATTTTCTTTATTACCTACAAATAATGAAATTACTGTGGAAGACTGAAGTTGTTGTCTATAGAAGATATTAGAGATTTGCTACCAGCAGTTGGAGTACGAGCAGAATTTCGGGAAAAACTTTTTAAGTGGCGAAAAGAAAATGTAAGAAAGTGAACACTGTTCTGCTCCCAATTAAGTTATATAAAGGGTGATTTTTTAAGAGCTTGATAACTTTTTTTTTAAAAAAAAACGCATAAAATTTGCAAAATCTCATCGGTTCTTTATTTGAAACGTTAGATTGGTCCATGACATTTACTTTTTGAAGATAATTTCATTTAAATGTTGACCGCGGCTGCGTCTTAGGTGGTCCATTCGGAAAGTCCAATTTTGGGCAACTTTTTCGAGCATTTCGGCCGAAATAGCCCGAATTTCTTCGGAAATGTTGTCTTCCAAAGCTGGAATAGTTGCTGGCTTATTTCTGTAGACTTTAGACTTGACGTAGCCCCACAAAAAATAGTCTAAAGGCGTCAAATCGCATGATCTTGGTGGCCAACTTACCGGTCCATTTCTTGAGATTAATTGTTCTCCGAAGTTTTCCCTCAAAATGGCCATAGAATCGCGAGCTGTGTGGCATGTAGCGCCATCTTGTTGAAACCACATGTCAACCAAGTTCAGTTCTTCCATTTTTGGCAACAAAAAGTTGCCGGCCGAAATGCTCGAAAAAGTTGCCCAAAATTGGACTTTCCGAATGGACCACCTAAGACGCAGCCGCGGTCAACATTTAAATGAAATTATCTTCAAAAAGTAAATGTCATGGACCAATCTAACGTTTCAAATAAAGAACCGATGAGATTTTGCAAATTTTATGCGTTTTTTTTAAAAAAAAAGTTATCAAGCTCTTAAAAAATCACACTTTATAATTATTACTGCTTTAATTCCTTCAAGTTTAATATTGATGACCAGATAGTGTCTGGGTGTAGCCAAATTGAAAGTTGGTTAGCAACGATACACTCTCCATCGTGCAAGGGCCCCTTGAACTCAGTAAGTTAATCTCAATAAATTATAACTATAAATTTCATATTTTGATTGAAACTAACTGTAAAATGAATTATTGAACTCAGATTCGCGTGTGTTAAAACTGTTATTAAAAAAAATTTTTATTGAATTCATAAAATTGTTATTGAATGAAAATATATCCTTAAAAATTGATATTAGTTTGCTGTTAGGCTCGGTAGTCAGCATTAGTTTTTGAAGTTTGCGGTCTAATGGTTTCTGTACGCTCGGCACAGTTCCAACATGCTACTTAAGAAACCACAGCTTATAACTTCAATCAAAACAATGTTACAAGTAACTGGCTGACAAACGATAGCGGATAACTGTCAATTCAAGGATCCATGTACTATTTGTGATTATAGACCTTTTTTTATCAAAGCAGTTTTTGCTGAAGTGCTTTCAATGAAAAATTTTGAAATATAGAAATTTATATATTCAAAAACTTTAATTTTTTATTTTGATTTACATTATTAATATTTTTCTTTTATTAAGGGTCTGGTGAATGTTATTGAATCTTTAAAAAATGGCCAAAAAGGAAGGAGTATTTTAGAATTTTATAATACCAATAATTTTCTACTTGAATCCCATCGTTTTGATATTATATCAATATTATTGGATACAATTTTTTCCTACAAAATTAACCTTCATTGCATCGATTTTATGCAGATTTCACAACAAATAGCAATTATATTTCCGACTGAGAAGGAGGTAGAAAATCTGTTTATTTATAAATACTTTTTATTAAAAAAACATACTTGTTATAGGATTACTATTTTATTCCTAGAGGTTATAGAAAAAATCCGGGTGGAAAACTTTATGACAAATATCATAACATTAGAAACAAAAAATGAAAAGTTGTTAAGTCCTTGAGCTCTCATGAAAAATCGACAAATTCTGATGAAGATTTACTTGATATAATTGATGAAAAAGATTTAGAAAAACTTAAAGATATTTTACGTCGAGATGTAAGTCAAAGCATACACGCTGCCTCCAATACTATCGGCGATATCTGGAAAAAAACATTTCCACTACGTAGAAAAGGACTTGAAAGTTTTAAAAAACAATTTTGAATTTTTCAACCACTGGCCTGCAATTAAGCAATCTTTTGGTTATAAGTTGGTAATAAATTCGTAAGAAAACTTTTCGAAATCTTTATTAACATTAAATTTCTGCTTTTAGATTTCATATGATTTTAGTATCTTATATTCCGGAAAGGAAGACAATTTGATGCAGAATTGGGAAATCTTCAGAAAATCCATTTGTCATTTTTATGAATCAAACAAAAAGGATCGAAAATCTAGGGATGAGTTTGTTTCTTGCAAACAAATTTCGAATAATGGTAAAAATATTATAATAAAAATATTATATATATAAATATAATATATATTATAATATATATATTTATATATTATATAAAAAATAAAAATTATTATATATATATATAATAATTAAAATATAGAAATATAATATAATAATAAAATATAATAATTTTTATTATATAAAAACTAACATTTCTTTTTATATTATTATTTAATTCTTCAAGAATAAAAATTTCTAAATAATACCCCTAATTTTATTGTTATTTTTAGATAGCGTTGACTTCATTATATCAAAACTGCTCAATAGTGTCATCATACCAACTGCACGGTTCAAGAACAAAGAAGGAAAATCGTCCGGAAAATTCACTATGTATATCGGATGCTCAAGAGAGCTTCACACTTTTTCTTACTTCAATTAACAATTACCAAACCAAGATTACAGAACTTAAAGAAAAGAACTTTGCAACAAATCTAACAATCCAACCAATTATAATTGTAGTTGGTATTGATATTTATCAGCTTAGCGCTTTTTTTATTTTCTTTGATAATGTTTTGTACAAACTTAAAACATATTTTGAATGTTTAAGTATTTGTTTTCACATATTTCAAGTCCTTAATTTAAATTATCCTCGAGCTAGTCAGAATGCCTGGTTTCTTATACAAAAATACTTATTTAATATTTCTACCAAATTTGACACTCCATCGCCTTCATTAACTGCTCTGATAAATTTTCTTCAAGCAGATAGAACTAAAATTCTTCAAACGTCACAGCATTCAAATTAGATTTTTAAAAGCTGATATATATGAAAACAAATATTTTTGAATAATTGAGATATTTTGCTTATATAATTTCCAGTTGATTTTCCTATTTCTATTGTTGCGTGAAAGAAAAATATTTGCTTGATATTCTAAGTAGTATTACTTTATAAATTTTATTTTTATTGACATACTTTACTTCCACTTTAATCTATAAAGCTTATATGAAAATATATTTATATTTTTTTAAATCATAGCTTCAAACATTACACAAAATGGTATATTTTTACTTCAAGTGCTACACAAATTTTAAAGTAGTAAATGATTTATTAGATCATTTAAAACTCACTCACTTTATAAACAATTTTGATAGAATAAAGTGCGTTCAGCCAAAATGTAGTCAACTTTTTACTTCTTTGAAAGCATTTCGAGCCCATTTGTTGGCAGTACACAAAAACGATTGCTTAGAAAAAAACTTAAACATTAAATACAATTTTTTTAATCCAATACAAAAGCAATTGAAAGCAATCTTTCGCATTTTGTAGTGAATGAAGAAAGTTGTTCTTTTAGTATTGATGATGAATTGTGCACCTTGTGCAATTGTGCAAAATCAACTATTAATGTTTTCGCTTAAACTGTATTCAAAAAATAATATGCCACGAAAAGAAGTTGTAGAAATACAAAATTCAGTGTCAGAATTACTGTTGGGCTTGGGAAAAATATTGGAGAAAGCTAATATGAACTCACTTGAAAGCAAAGTTTCAAAACAAATTGCTGATTGCTACCTCAATCCTTTTAAGAATTTCCTTTCAAGGAAAGAATTCAACATGGTAATCCAACCTTATCTGAAAAGTTTATAAATTTTATTTATTGCCAGTGCGCTTTCAAATAAAAAAATTTTTGAAGCTCCCAAATGTTTTCCAAATAACAATAACATAAACGAATCCTTAAAAAATAAATCCATATCAGATTTTGTAAACGGTGAAATTTTTTCAAAGAAAGTTGAATGTTTGCAAAAGCAATACATTATACAATACATTTTATATTTCGATGACTATGAGATCAATAATCCACTAGGCTCCCACAATGATGCAGTTTGTGCTGCCTATTACAGTTTTCCAAATATTCCGGAGTTTCTGCTATCTAAGTTAGATTTCATTTTTCACTTTGGTTTTGTTAAAACAACGAGCTTAAAAATATTGGGAAATATTGTGACATTTTTTCACCTTATTAATGAAATTAAATTCCTTGAAGGAAATGGTTTAGAAATATGCGTCAATAATAAGAGTTATCATGTCTTCTTTGTTTTGGGTCTAGTTGTTTTTGATAATCTTGGTCTTAACACTGTCTTAGGATTTTCAAAATCATTCAATTCTAGCTATTTTTGTAGGTCATGTAAATTAGATAAGATGGAAACGCTAGGTTCATGTCAAGAAGGTTCGACAAATTGTGAAATATAATTAATTACGAGAAAGATTTAACAAAAAATGATCCACTGTTAACTGGAGTACGCGAAAAATGTATTTTCAATGATCTCCGAACATTTCATGTAACAGATAACTTTGTATTTGATATAATGCATGCTTTATTTGAAGGAGTGTGCGTGTATGACATTTGTAACATTTTACTTTCTCTATTAATTGACAAAATTATAACTCTTGAACAACTTAACGGAAGAAAAACTTTATTTCCATACGGGGAAACTGAAGTTGGTAATATGTCTCCTTTAATACAAGAACAAACTAAAATCTTTTAATTTAAAAATGACAGCCAGGGAGTGTTGGACTTTTGTACATTTTCTGCCTCTTATTATTGGCGATTTGGTTCCGCGAGATAATAAAGCATGGAAATTACTTTGCTTTTTAATTGAAATTATTGATTTTCTTTTGTAGCCAGAGTTTGACAATAAAAAAGATCACGATTATTTGCAAAAGCTTATCGAAGATCACCATTGCTTATATATAAGCTTATATGGACTTACTTTAAAACCAAAACATCACTTTCGTACACATTACTCTACTGCAATTAAGAAATGTGGCCCATTGAAAAAAATATGGTGTTTAAGATTTGAAGCTAAGCATAGACCATAAAAAACATATTCAAGATGCATAACATCTCGTTTAAATCCTCCTTTAACTCTTGCCACTAAAACATCTTTAAAATTTATCGAGTTTTTGACGCGGTACGAACAGGGAGTAGACATTAATGAAATCAAAGTAAATGAATTTAAATTTACTGATATACAATCATTGCCATTTTATGAAAACGTTCATGTTTCAGATATTTCTTCCGGATCTTTTAAATCATCAAATGAAATGGTATATAGAGGCAAATTATACAAAGAAAATTATTACTTATCTTCCTGTTGCACTTCATATATGAATTTGTATAAAATAGTGTCCCTTTTGACTGATGATATAAACGTTTTTGTTTACTGTTATCGTATTGGAATAAAAGGTTTCGATCAACATTTCCAATCATATGAGATAGGTAAAAAATTAAACAACAAAATGTATATAAAAGATATATCTTATTTTACCTCCCTTACATATTCATTCAATTAATAATGGAAAAAGTTATGTTAGAAATAAGTTTTTATAACAATATAATTTAATGTAAAAATACACATTGTCTTTTTATTTCTTTCAACGAATGGTGATAACGAAAACCAGGTAAGGATGCAATATAAAATTAAATTTATATAGCCTAGGCATGTTTGATTTCAACACTAGCTGAGCTTAATTCAAAATTAGTTTTTGTCATTAATTTCAAACATAGTTCCGTTTTCCGCGGCATATTTCATGCACTAGCGTTGAACGAGACGCAACGGTAAGCGAATCGACAACAAATTTAAATTCTACAAATTCTACCAATGCAAGGAAGTTTTGCTTTGGCTACCGGCAGCGAACTTTAGTCGGTGCCTGGAACGTAAGATCTCTGTACGATACGGGAAGGTACGATCAAGTAGAGAACGACATGTTGCGCTTAAACATCAGCATCCTAGGAATTAGTGAAACCAAATGGAGAGGTCAAGGAGATTTTAAGTCCGAGACGGGGCGTACGACAATGCTGTACTCTGGTGACGACGAGTCGGTGAGCGGCCAAAGGCGAGGGGGTGTCGGCATTATGTTGACTAAAGAAGCAAGGCGTAGTCTAATGACGTGGGCACCCGTCAACAGAAGATTAATGTCCGCGAGGTTTAAGACAAATATACGCAACGTCATGATTATACAATGCTATGCCCCTACCGAGGACGCAAAGGACGAAGACAAAGCCGACTTCAACTGAGCACAGTATACGACAGTGCTCCTAAAGGCGATATTATGATCATCATGGGTGATTTTAATGCTAAAATTGGCCAAGAAAACTCTGGCATTGAGCGCGTTATGGGAAAGCATGCGCTTGGAGACAGAAACAACAATGGTGATTTGTTAGTGGATTTCTGCAATGCACAGCAGCTGACAATTGGAGGTTCTCTGTTTCCCCACAAGACATGCCACAAAATTACCTGGGTGTCTCCAGATGGTCGCACAAAACCAAATTGACCACTTTATCGTACAACAAAAGTGGAGGAAATCCCTGTGCGATGTGCGCAACAAAGTCTGCGCAGACGCTGGAAGCGACCACCACCTAGTGCTAGCAAGGATGCAACTAAGAACATCAGCTGTGAAATATAGATCAACAGACTCAGCCAAAGCAGCGAGGTTTAACACCAATGCATTAAAAGATCCTGCAACGCTTCGAAACTTCTGCAACAAACTTAGCGAAAACTCATCACGACCGAGCGATCCTAGTGAATCAATAGATGCGATGTGGGCAGAAATAAAAACCTCGTTTATAGAAACAGGAGCCGAAATTTTACCTCACATGCCCAGCGGCAAAGATCCCTGGATTTCAGAAAACACATGGGAGAAGATCGAATTTCGGAGAAAGCTTAGGATAAAAATCAACGCCGAAAGAGATGCGCAGCGCAGAAGTATGCTACGATGCGAATACCGAGACGCACATAAAACGGTAAAAGCATGTGTGAGGAGCGATAAGAGGAAGCAAATGGACAACTTGGCTGACGAGGCTGAACAAGCGGCAAGGTGTGGTGATCTTAAACATCTTTACAAAATCACCAAAGAAATCTCAGGTCGTACGTCAAACATTGACTATCCTGTGTTGGATATTGATGGGAGACTGTTATCAACAACTGACGTCCAGTTACGGAGATGGAGGGACCACTTTTGCTCATTGCTAAATGATGAGTTCGTAGTTCAGTCTACTGGGTCAAGTCCTCCCGTACCCGAGTTGCGCAGGTCCTTTAGAGGCATCGAAGTCTGCCCGCCCTCATGTGCAGAGATAACAACGGCAATCAGAGGCCTTAAAAGCAACAAAGCTGCGGGGCTAGATGGCGTACCCGCCGAGTTTTTGCAAGCAGATCCAGATCTAACAGCAAATATTTTGTTACCACTAACGCGAATAATATGGGAACGCGAAACCTACCCTACCGAATGGAAAGATGGAGTCATAGTTAAAGTCCCGAAGAAGGGTAACCTTAAGGATTGCAACAACTGGAGAGGTATCACCGTGCTGTCAGTATTCACAAAATTACTGGCTTCTATTATATTGTCTCGCATCAAGAACAGAATCGAAGCTACTCTAAAAAGACATCAGGCAGGATTCCGTAGTGGACGGTCCTGTGTGGACCACATAAATACCCTACGTATTATTCTCGAACAAACAGCCGAGTTCACATCACCGTTACATCTAATGTTTGTGAACTTTGAAAAAGCGTTCGATCGAGTCAAAAGAGACTGTATATGGAAGTCATTGACCCAGCGTGGAATTCCTCCAAAAATCATTGCCATCATTAAGGAATCCTACGAACATGCTCGCTGTTATGTTCGTCACAAAGGAGAGCTCTCTGATCCTTTTGAAGTTCGGCAAGGTGTGCGGCAAGGTTGTATACTATCGCCGATACTGTTTCTGGTGGTAATTGATGATGTGCTGTTCTCCACAGTTGGCCCAGCAGAGAAATACGGCATTCAGTGGCGCCCCTTTGACCGTTTGAGTTATTTAGACTATGCCGACGATATTTGCTTTATCGCAAGCACCAACAGCGGACTCGCAAAAATGGGCCAATCACTACAAGAAAACGCAGAGCCAGCCGGCCTTAAAATAAACTGCAACAAAACAAAAACAATGCACACTGGCCGAGATACGCAAAGCAACATTATCTGGAGACAGACGCGCATAGAGGAGGTCGAGCAGTTCAACTATCTGGGAAGCCTGGTTTCCATTAACGGTGGAGCAGATTTGGATATTGCCAATAGAATCAGCAAAGCACGTTGCGCTTTTGGTATGCTATCATCAGTATGGAAATCTAACAAGATATCACGCCGCACTAAACTGAGATTGTTCGAGTCAAACGTCAAATCTGTGCTTTTGTATGCATGCGAAACTTGGAAAGTTACTGCGGCTATCACGAAAAAGTTGCAAGTATACGTAAACCGCTGTCTGCGTCAAATATTGAGAATCCGTTGGCCGATGACCATTTCAAATGAAGATCTCTGGCTAAATACAGGACAAAAACCGATAAATATTGAAATAAGACAGCGGAAATGGCGTTGGATCGGGCATACACTTAGAAAGCCAAATGACAACTTGGCTAAGCAGTCGTTCGAGTGGAACCCGCAAGGTTCGCGGAGAATTGGTAGGCCATCCCGTACATGGAAGGCGTCAACGACGGCAGAAGCTGCCAAAATGAATAAAACGTGGCCACAGCTGAAGTTTCTTGCAGCAGATAGAAGGAAGTGGAAAGAATTTGTCGTCGCCCTATGCCCCACAAGGGGTTAAAGGAAAAGAGAGAGAGAGATAGTTCCGTTTAAATCTTCTCATAATATGTTGGGTTCTACATGATTTGTGGTTAAACTATTTAAACATTTTTTATATTAATTCAACCATATTCAAAGTTAGCTTGAAGGGATTTGTGTTAAAAATTTCAAGCTCGTTTGAAGTTAATCTAAAATAAAATATTGTTAACTCAACTATATTTCATTTCAGTTAAAAAAACCCATATCTTGTTAAAAATAACAAAAAATCCTAATGGAGCTAAATCAAGTGTGTTTTTGGTTGGATTAACCCATTTTGAGGTAGATTTTTTTCTCAGTGTGGCATATTTTGATACTTTGAAGGAGGTGAACTATTTGTTTATGCATGTTAAAATCCTAAAATTTTTCTCCGTATGAATCAGTATTTTTAAGTTATGACATGCTATGACGATATTGAAAAATAAATGATAATATAGTTTTTTAGAAAATATTTGCTATTTAAATTATAATTGGTAAGAAACAAAAATTTATCCATAAAAAAATGGAAAACATTTGGTATTTAAATTTATATGGTAGATTTCAATTTCGTCGCGAGTAGTTTTTCGAAAACATGTTTTTTTCTTTCCTAACAAAAAACCCTCAAATTTAAGGTTTATTAACTTTATTATAATATCATGGTAGATTGTGTTATAAAAGCAGCAAAAAACACTTAACTCACAGCATAATAAAAAACTGACGTCTTTTTTAAAATCTAAATGTCTGCATTAAAATTTTAAAATTGCCGCCTAAAATTTTTTTCGTTCAATTTCAACAAACAGCATATTATTAGAAAGAGAAAAAGAAGGAAAGATGAAAACAATTGCCATATGTTATGTTATAACAAAAATATTTAAATGTTATAATATATTCAGATTTCTTGCGGTCTTATATATATATGTATTACCGTAGATACGTTTACTTTTACTTTTGAAATTACTTTGACATTACTTTTATTGAAATGTTTAATTTTTTTAATCTGAACAGTAAAACTCAAAAACGGCAAAGTCAAACGACAACAAGTGAAAAGTGATTATGGGTATGCTCAAGAAAGTTGTTCTGCATGAAAGAGCAAGGGTATCAACACATTAGTTATTTTTTGTAAATAAAAACAAAAATGCTTAAAAATTAAGCACAAAAATAAATCCGAGTTTTTCGAATTGAGCAAATAGTAGTAATTGTAAAATTTGGGTAGAACGAATGTTCATTAATAGTAGTACAGTAAAAATTTTAATAGTACGGAAGTCATAATAGTAGTACATGTACTAATATTGTAGTTCATTCGGCAGCACAGGTTAGTGTCTTTATTGATAACAGAAAACTAGGTCCTGCTAGTATTGAATAAAAATAGGTTTGTTCACTAACGGAAAATTGTTACAAATTGCAAGAACTTGCAGCTACTGAAAAAAATTGTTTGTCAAAAATAAAAAAAACCAGCTGTCAAAAATTATTTTTTATGGATTTCCTAATAAAATGTATAGAAAGAGAAGCATTTCTGCTCAGGAAGCCTTTGGCGAACAGTTTAAATTTATTTTATGTGACTACATTTTATATATTTATTTTTTTTTTTTTAAATAGTTTTAATTCATTATAACGCTATAAGAGATTAATTTGCCTCAGCGCCTTGAAGGCTTTTTAGAGGCTAGCTGATAATAAGCAATTACAATATTAACGTATCCATCTATATATGGACATTTCCAAACTGGCGTTACGTACGATTTGTACGAAAAAAATATTACAAAAAGGAATGAAAAAGTTAAATTTATAAAAATGTTTTTTTATATTTGTATAGTAATTAAGTAGCACTATATTAAGTAAAAGAATTGCAACAATCGTCCCTAAGGACTTAAAGATATAAGCAAAAATATGCATTGACGTGACGTTACAAAAAACAGAAGTTATTTTTACTTGGATTACCAAATTTCCAAAATTCTGCGAATTGGGCAAGACTTTTTGTATAAAACCTTATTTAAGAAGAATTTGGAATAATATGAATTTACATTCCAAGTGATCAAATTTAAAAATCTTTTCCCGTTTTTTTGTTATAAGACTTAGTCATCTGACGTGTCGTTACTGGCGTTACGTTACTTAAATTTCCATTGTAGTTCAATTGGGTAATTAAGTAGTTAGGTAAGTAAGAAACTATGTAATAAAGTGTTAAAAAAATAAATTTAATATATTCTGCTTCTCCTTGCTTCAACAATTTTTCATTATTTTAAGCGAATGTCTTTCATTTTTACTAAAACAAAAACTTTACGGAACATTTAGCAAACATTTACAAAAAAGAAAAAAAACACAGGTGCGTCATTGGACACACGAGAGAAGCGAAGGTTTTTCACAGTTTCATACACACAGAGGAAACATTTAAAATTATAAAATTTTCGGGTATAATTTGCCTAAGACCTTCGGCCAGAATAGGTTATCTAAGTATTTTTTTAATACAACATAGGGAATTTAGGCAATCGCATTATTTTGCCATTAGGCAATTTATGCTAGAACTTGTGTGTTCTGTTGAAGGCCTTCTCCTAAAATGGGTTGCTGTAGATTTAATGCAATATTAAAAAAGGAACTTGGGTATCATAACCTTAGGTAAGTTATATTTATACTAGTGAAGATTTCCTAACTCATCAGTAGTCTTGCGTGGTTTCCGTTGTGGTACACTTAGCAGTTTTATGTTCTACTAGTTTCGTCAGTGTAACGAATAAATTGCTACGAAATACATGCACGTTCGTACAAATGATAAGAAAAGGAAAGCAAATAATGACCGCGTATGACAGAAAAAGTAGCAATGAGAGAAAAGATTGTAAGAACCCCAATTTGCTTTTGCCCAAGTATCTTTGGCATTTTATACAATGTTGGCATGACCAAGTTGATAAAAAACGCCGTAGGTATTTTTCTGTGTGTAGATTTGATAATTTAATGGTTTTTTTTTAAATAACTTAAATTCAAAAATTTAAAGCAACATTAAATAAATTAAAAAAATACTCGTTAATATTCACACCAGTAAATTTTATTACATTTCATTATTATTTTATTACATGTTACAGTCATTGTTAAAACAAAAGCATGTACCAACAACAGCACAAGCGCATTCACATAAAAAAAAAATAAAATATTACTTCGCCCACCCTGAGGATCAATCCCATGACCCATTGATTAATAAACCTACACTCTTTCCACCAAACCAAAAAGCTCTGTTAAGATTGATGTTAATTTAATATTAAATATAAAACTACAGCTATGTTAACAGTTGTTAACAGATGACGTTACCAAATTGAGGACGATGACCAGTGTTGTCACTTGCAAATTTTAGGTAGTGGTAGGTTGAGTCTAAAATGAGTGGTGAATTTTTAAAAACGTTGGAATATATTTTTCTTCTTAAGGAAAAATTCGACTGATTTCCAATACCAAAACAAATCATAAGAGAAGTATACCATAAAGCAGATTTTTTCACGCTGAATTAGTTTTATTGCAGATAATTCTCGTATAATGTTCTTAAAAAAGTACTAAAATGAAATATTATATGCAATAATAAATAAAATAGTATAGTAATAATATTTCTAAAGTTTTAATTATAATGCAGCCATTTTTATATAAATATATTAAAAGGTGATAGATTTAAAAAAAAAATTCAAATAGTGGTAGAAACCAAAAAAGTGCTAGATTTACCACAATTGTGGAAAAGTGGCAATACTGATGATTCTTGTAGCAAGTGGTTTAGCAGCTACCCAAACCACACAAATGCATTAATATGTTAATGAATATGCTGCAAAATAACTTCAATTGCACTAAATTAATGCATATGAGTCAAGAAGGTGATTGGCTCAATGGATAGAGTACAGAACTGCAGTCATAGGTTTATGGGTTCAAATCACCACGGCGGGCGGGGAAAGTTTTTTTTATATTTGATATATTAAATTGTCTTGTTGTAAAAAACACAGAAATAAAGAAACCTTATAAAATTCTGAGAAAAAATCTGTCGAAAATTTTTCAGATTTCACTCTAAGCAAATCACAGAACGAGGAGTAAAAAGCTTCGCTTCAATAACATTTGTGAAACTGTGCAGACGATTTGATCATCATGGTGAATGAATTTATGTACAAACTGCTTTAATCAATAAAATGTAAACGTTTCTCTAAGATGATATGATGATAAATAGTAACAGTACGTTCAAAAAGTCCATAGGATGACACATAGATGACGTTACTAGATTTTTTTTCCATATGATTTTTATTTAGTACCAGCCTTCAAATGATACGTATAAAAATTTGACAACAATCTGACTATTCGTGAGTTATAGCATTTTGTGTGCAATATCGTTATTATAAAAAAAAATGGAAAAAAGTGAATTTCGAGTTTTGATAAAGCATTGCTTTTTGATGAAAAAAAAATGCAGTGGTAACCAAACAATGGCTTGATAAACATTATCCGGACTCTGCTCCATCGAGACAAACGATAGAAAAGTGGATTGCTGAATTTAAACGTTCTTACCAGCACAAATGATGCAGATGACGCCCAAATCAGACTATTATTCCACAAAACATCAAAAACATCCACAAATTGGTTATAAACGATCGCAAATTGAAGGTTCACGAGCTAGCTGACATTGTAAAGATATCAGATGGTAGTGTTTCAACCATTTTACACGAACATTTGGATATGCGAAAGCTCTGTGCAAAGTGAGTGCCGCGTGAGCTCACAGTCGATCAAAAACAACAACGAATTGATGCTTCAGAAGAGTGTTTGGCGCTGTAAAACCGCAATAAATTCGAATTCTATCGTCGGTATGTGACAATGAATGAAACACGGCTTCACTATTACACACCAGAATCTAAAAGACAGTCAGCTGATTGGACAGCAGTCGACGAACCGAATCCAAAGGTCGCAAAGATCCAACAGTCGGCTTGTTAGGTGATGGCGTGTGTATTTTGGGATGCGAAAGGAATAATATTCATCGACTATCTCCAAAAAGAAACCACCATCAACAGCGACTATTACTGTGCACTTTTGGATCGATTGAAGGCTGAAATCGCCAAGAAACGGCCACATTTGCAAAAGAAAAAAGCCATTGATGAAAACGATGGTAAAATAGAATGAATTGGGCTTCAATTGCTTACCCACGCACCGTATTCTCCAGATTTAGCACCCAGCGACTTTTTCCTGTTTTCAGATCTCAAGAGAATGCTTGCTGGAGAGAAATTCAAGTCCAATGATGAAGTAATCGCTGAAACTGAGGCCTATTTTGACGAGAAAGAGAAATCGTACTATAAAAGTGGTATCGAGAAGTTGGAAAGTCGCTATACTCGTTGTATCGCTCTCGAAGGCAACTATGTTGAATAATATAATCGAGTTTGATCAAAATTTTGTTTTTTTCTTACTTATCCTTCGGACTTATTAAATGACCTGTTAATACGTTTTTAACAACTTTTAATTTTTGGGTCGCGGTAGACTTTTTTCTGTAAATGCCCATACATAAAAATCAATTGCTGTGCGTTAGTCCCGCTAAAACTCAAAAATGGCTGGATCGATTTGGCTGGAATTTTTTTTTTATTTTGTTGGTAATTGTTCCAAGAGCAAAAATAGAAAACATTGATCGAAAATTTGGAAAATCGCGAAAACCAAAATAGGCGTTTTTGTATGGAAATTTTTAATTTTGAATGGAACAAGTCGCACATCTCCAGAAGTACTTCGCCGATTTCTATGAAATATGGCAGAGAGGTAAACTATCACTCAGGTCAGGTTTAAAGATAAATTTTATTTTTCACGCCCATTCAGCACGCCTACTTAAGGCGTTGCCACAGTTTCAGTATATGGAGAGTATATGGAATAACTCAGAATTAAAACTCGAAAACAACTAGGCCGATTGAGCTCAAATTTTGACAAGAAATATGTTTCATATACGAGATGGTTTAAAAATAAAGAAAGGTAAAGCAAAAAGTAATTAGGTAATGGGGCGTGGCACCTCCGATACAAATCCAGCACCTCTGGTCGATTTGCGTAAAATTTTGTGTATAGTGATTCTAGTATACGGTTAATATTTAAGAACTATATATTTTGCCATCTTCAACACCAAATGGCGCTGTTGCAGAAACTGTGTGAAATAAGCTAAAACCTCCTAAGCCGCTCATCCGATTAGCATAAAATATAGTGGTTTAAGAGTACCACTATATTTTATTATTAGTATTATAGCGCTATTTATTTTTTTTTACCTTGAACATCAGAGGGCGCTGTTGTACAAATATTTTCGAAATACGCGAAAATCTCCAGAAGCGTATGTAGGTAAAGATTTTCGGGAAGGAAAATCATGGACAGGTTAAACTTTATTTCAATGCCTTTCACAATGTGTGTACAGCAAGAGCTGTCAATCGAAGCACGAAATCTGGGCTCTCATCACGTATGACAAGAATCGTTTGACGATACTTTACCATCACGTAACCTAAAAATTTTACTATCGTCATAACGATATCGTTTTGCTTGCCTAACAGCTGTCAAATGCTATAGTTTTGACAAATTGAATTGTCTTTTTATTTGATAGTAATTCATTAAATTTATAAAATTCAAATGTTTTGGGGCCGGAATTTTATTACTTTTTTGTTTGCCGATGAAAAAGAGAACAAGTTGAGTTGTTGCGACAACGCAGGATCCTTCGGGATAAATCGAATCCTTTATGTCTTCCATTAGAAAGGCATGTGTTGTGCTTACAATATTTCAGTGTACGTAGTGCTAATAATTTATTTTCAATAAATTTAGCTTGCGTGCTTGCGAACTAATTGTTGGCCAGCTGCAGGTGTTCATCAATGAAATTGATTCATATTTTAATTTGCTTAGGAGCAAATAATTTTACATAAAATATGATTTCGAACACATTAATACGGAAGTATTTGGTTGAAAAGTCAACAATACTTACATTTTTAAATGTAACAAATATCACGTCGAAGCACAACAAACAAAAAAAAAAAAAAAAATAAAAATTAAGAAAATGTCACTTTTGGTGAGAACATAAGTTTTCTAGTGACTTTCAAACTTTAGCAAACCTTAGAACGATCGACGAGACGACAGTGAAGCATTTATATGAAGCAAACACTTGACGATATCGTCAAAGAGAATCGTTTGAAAGATGATCGTTTTGAAAGTTACGTGATGAGAGCCCTGGCAAACGAAAGAAAAGCAGCACGCTGCTGTGTCATTAAAAAAAAAAATATATCGAAAACGTGATAAAAGGCGACTAAAACAGAAAATAAGATACTTTAGTATATATAAATATACCAGGATCGAGTTTAAGGATATTTTTTTCTAAATTGCTCAACCAATATTCATGAAAATTTGTATATAGGAGTTTTCGGGTACGGTTAATGTTGATGACTTATCTATTTTGTTCCTTTTTAAAGCCTAGAGGGCGCTGTAATAAAAATATTTTAAAAAAACCTTGAAAAATCCCAAACCGCTCATTCCGTTATCGGATGTGGTGAGTATTTTGGGTGTAGTACAATTCTTTTAAGAAATAGTGAGAAACTTCAAAAGTGCTTTTTCTGCTTTTACGGCAAGTGTTTCAGCACTATTTCTTTGGCACTATATCGAAAGCCAGAAGGCGCTAATGTACAAATACAGAAAGAAACTCTAACTTTTTCATTTGGGGGCGATTCACTTTAGCTTTAGTACTTTATCTCAGTAATTATTTACACCATAGAGGTGAGACTGTTTTTTTCAAGGACCTAGCATTATCAGCTTTTGACTATGCTTAAAAAAATAATTTGTAAATTTGGCCCCTTAAATTGATATCAATGTGATAAAGACGGTCTATTTGATAATTTGAATCTGGTTAAAATTCTCTCTTTTCTGAAGACTGAAGCTTGAGTTCAAAAATTAAATATTTTATTACCGGCGAAAAAATCTATGGTTGAGATTGGATCCATTAAGTAAAAGGCACAGAACATTGAAATTCACAATGAAGCTACCACTTGGTAATGTCTTTCTAATAGAAAACTTGGACGGACATTGGACAAGGGGGTGTGGTTCCACCCATATACGCCAAATTTTTGATATTAAATAGCTTCGGAATTAAAAGTCACAGAACATTGAAACTCGGAATGGAGTCGCCCACTTTTCAGGGGATTAACGCGGAGCGCAGCGAAGCGCGCCGGGTATAAGCTAGTAGGTACATATATATTTATCTTTTTTTTTCAAATTAAATTTTAAAAATTTAAAATTAAGAGATTTTTTAAATAATATTTTAAAGTCGATATTCTCGCCAAGCCTTTCATATCATTCGGCAACAAATTAGACTTTTTCCACACGAAGCAATTGAAAAACAACGCAACATCAACAAATGTTGCTAACTCATGTAAGTATACCGGAATCTTCAGATGAAGCAACTTCTTACAAATAGTTGGCAGCACGTTTGCGATAAGTTTTATGCAATACAGCTTGCTGCAATTTATATCTGCGACTTGTATTTTCTTGATAATTTACGACAATTGTGTATTACTTCAAGTTGAGAAAAGTATCAATTAAATTCAGAAAAATTGTGTTTTATGTTTTTTATTTTGAATACAGGAAGCAGCAATGAGCGAGCAGTTAATAAATTTATATTTGTTATAAAAGAAGTAGAGAAATATCGCTGCTTATTTAATTATAATGCTGCAGCCAGACGTGATAGTACTGGCAGGCCAGCAAAGAATATGTATTTACTACGAAAATGTTTCGAAATAATATACAAATCTATGCTGCGGCCACACGTGATAGTAAATGTTCATTTGCAAAATGTCATCAAAGGCAAAGGTTCGACCACTTTATTATTTCAGTTGCTTTTATTTAGTGATGCTTTATATGCCAACACAGCACCAAACCTAAATGGGATAAAAATGGGGAACTAATTATTTTGTAAAATCTGTTTATCAATGTTTTCCAAAGTGAATTGCAACTTATTCATATGATATTTTATGTGTCAAATGAGGGCAATTAAAACAATTGCATATATTTCACTACAAGACATGAAATAAAAGTGCATATTTAAAGTTCGAATATTTTAGGGAGAAAATACAACACTGTTTCCTTACTTCGATTTCGCACTGGCTGTGGTTGTCAAAATTCACTGGCTCAGTAAAAGTTGTTGCCAGTGGACTACCAGTGATGTCAAGGTGTGAGTGTATTAGTGAAAAGTGAGAGTGTATTGAGTTTTCCGAACTGTTACTGTCTTCGGACTGGCACGTGTGGCTAGGGGGTAAGCTGCAATGAGAGATCAATGTTGCGTTGTGCGTGACTTGCTCATCTGAAAACATAGGTTGCTCGCAGCTTTTTAAGCAATTGTGTTGCAGTTGGATTACTTTTCCGTTTCTCCGTGTGGAAAAGGCCTTATACTCATGAGGAGCAGAGTATTGCATTCGTTGCTTCGATCTGTTTAATTTCTTGTGATATGACATGTTTGCTCGCGTTGAAATCTTAAGACATGATAGCCCATGTTGTGCAAATTCTTAGAAACGTATGCCAGTCGTTTTTTTAAAAGCCCAAAAATTGGCAAAATTGTTCTTGAAAATTTTTTGTAGAGATTAAGTGTTGAATGTCGTATAGTCAACTTAAAAACAAATTTTAGAGCTCGATTTTGTGAAGTCTTTTAAGCTCTGTGGCATATTTATGGGCATAAACAAAAATAACTCGCAAATAACTCAGATGACTGTGTACAAGCGATTAATATATTAAAAGATTTATTTTTTCGTTTAGTTTATTTTGAAATTTGAACAAAATTCCAATGGCTGATGATATCTTGGATTTTAAAAGCTGCATATGGTTATCCCAATATAGAATATGCGAAAAGTTGACACCCAAGTATTTCACAGCCTTGGATTCATTTATTGGAATGTATTGAAAAAAAAACTATTTATTTTAATAGTTTCAAATATTTTAAAAAACTCGAATGAACACAATTTTTTTGGGTTGCAAAAAAGCAGTCAAGTCGTTCAATCAGCTCTTAGTTTTCAAGTTTCTATTAGTTTTCTGTTCACGTACTATTTTTCTCTTTGTGGCATTTCTTTACTCAACTTTTTTTTTACTTTCTCCCTGTAAGGTACGAAAACAAAACTTTTATTGATTTATTTTTTGTTATGATAATGACAGTTTTATTATAATAAAAAATGTTTTAATAAATACAAATTTTTTATTGTGAAAAAATGTTCTACTACCAGAACAACTGGTAGAAAAATGTTCTACCAGTTGAGATGAGCTTTCGCTGCCTTTGGTACGCCTATGCTATATTAATAATAAATAAATATATCCTATCAATCGAAAACCTATTTTTGTGATGAGACCTATCTATCCCATACTACTTGATCTCCGTTCCTGGGAATAGTTAAGATATTTGGGGGTGCTACTATTCACTGAAAATATCTTAATGAATAATATTATGGTTAAGATACGTTATAACTTCCTTACAGCTTCATGATATGCAACAAGAATAAGAATTAGAGTTATTACAAAAATAAAAATAAGGTGCATTATCTCTAGAGGGTACAATTCTCGGTGAAAATGCATACATGTTAAATTCCAATTAGAATTAGCAATTGATGCAATTGGTTTATATTGTCTAATTCATCAAACAATTAGAATTAGTTCAACTAATTCCCATTAGATAATTGAAATTTTTATTCCAATGGTAAAACTAATTGCAATTAGTTGCCATTAGCAAAAGAAAATGGTTTACCTTTACAATTAGGAATCTAATTGAATTCGGCTAATGCATTTAGATATTCAATAAGCTCGAATTAGAATCAATTATTTTGATATTTTCAAAAACAAAAAAAAACTAAAATATTCATAATATGAATTTCACACATATATATATTACTAATGTACATATGAAGGCGTGTATGTAACATCAAAATCCTCATCATCACCATAAAATGCACTTGCAAATGTTATTTCTTCCGACATTGTGACAAATAAATATGTTTGTAAGTTAACAAAAATACCACTTTCATTTAGAATATTAAACAATGTAAACACTTGAAAGTTTGAAGTTGAAACAAATTGCAAAGCACGTTTATTTATTTACATTTCAAACAATTACCAGTCGATAACAATTAGTCCGCTTTTACTTGGCAATTATAATTGCCGCAATTGTTGAGTTCATTGGAGAGAGAGGTAAGAAGAATGGAACAGGGAAAAAACTTGAGCGTACTGGCAATTCGTTTTGTTATTCTCATTCGCAATTTTCTACGCGTTGTTTTAATTAGAATTGCTCTAAACATAAACTAGAATTGCTCTAAACAGAATTTCCCGTGCAAACACAAATGGCAATTTCAAAAGAGAATCATAAAGAATTGCGGCAATTATAATTGCCAATGTAGACTTACAGTAATCGAATAACCACATGTTTCCACACACAGTGGCTGACATCAATATTCGTTCACTTCAATAATTCTTTGGAAAAAATTTATTTTTATCAATATAATTGATTCTAATTCGAGCTAATTTAATATCTAATTGCATTAGCACAAGTCAATTAGATTTCTAATTGTAAAGGTAAACCAATTTTTTTTGCTAATGGCGACTAATTGCAATTAGTTTTACCATTGGAATAAAAATTTCAATTATCTAATGGGAATTAGTTGATCTAATTCTAATTGTTTAATGAATTAGAGAATTTCACAAAAGAAGGTTAATTAGCAATCATTAGCATTATCTAATCATTATTTAACATCTTTGTGTAAATGTGTTATGTTAAATTAACAAAAAACCTAGTATAATTTATATGTTGGCTTTGCAGTTTTCAATCTTTCAAGTTCTTTATTAAAATACCTAAGTTTTACATGTTAACTTGCCAATTTTTATTTGGGCAATAAATCAACTAAGTATTTGTTAATTTATACATTACTAGCTAGTTCCCGGCGCGCTGAGCTTATCCCCTAAAAGAGGGCGTAGCTTTAGTAAAGCCATGCTTTTATAGTAAGTTCTTACCGAGTTTCATTGATGTGTGACTTATTTCGAAAGCTATACCAAAAATTTTGGGTGCGGAAGAAGTACCACGCCCCTCTTCCAACACCCATAAAATGTTACCTGTGGAACAGTATGTGTAAATGGAGGTCGAATACTGAATTCCGAGGCTGTGCGTCCTATAATTCCAAATCTGTTCGAAATCGAAAATTTTAGGTGTATTTAAGGTGCCTTTTACGATCGGCACCAGACTTCACAGGAACGCTCTCAACGCTTTGGTATAAAAATTGGCTTAGTGGTTTCGAAGTCTTTACGTGATATACACATATACCCACATACGTATATACATTAAGTCACCTCACGCTCTTTAGGAAAAAAATTGTTCAGTCCCGTTCTTCAAAATAATCCATGGCTTATGTTATGATGATCCCCAAAATATTTCGACTAAAAATATTGGCTGGTATGGTAGTTAGAAAAAAACAAACGATCAGAAATAAGAGTAATGAAAACAATTTTGCATAAGAAATATTAAATTTTTTTCGTTGGTCCAAAGATAATGCGGATTTTTATGGATTGTTTTAACTTTTTTCATATTATTTTCACTAAAATTCAAACGAATCTTTTCCTATACTACTTTTAGTCAAATAAATTGTACAATGTAAAAAATGTGTACATTTTTTTGTAATTTCATTCAATTCAGTTATTCACTTTACACTATATTTTATCATCAATAGATAATTTATTTGACTAAAAGTAACATGGCAAAACAAAAAAAAAAAATCATTGCTGAAAAGTGGGCGTACTTCACAGGAACACTTCCAGAATGTTGCTTCAGTATCCCTAAAAATTTCATAACATTTGGTTCGGTGGTTTTGGAGTCTATACGTCATATACACACATATCCACATACCCACATACCCACATACATACATTTATTTTTATATATATAGATTTAAAAAAAGGTTAAATTCCAACCAGGGTGCGGAGAGCAATAAAAATTCATTCCCACTCTTCTGAGTTACCTTTTATTATAAATTTTCATTTTTAAAAACTCAAGAGCATATCGTCGTTCAGGGATTCATGTGCTCCATGCGCCATTTTGACAATTTTGAGTTAATGGTACCATCCCAGGGTTTTGATACAAAATTTTTTAAATCTGCAATTCGTTTTTGGCTAGAGCAAATTTTCAGTACAAAATTTTGTTCTGGATTAACGAAAACCACTTTTCTCTACGTGCATTTAACTAACATAGTTAAGACTAGTTATTATTTTTTTAATTAACTATTTTGTGTTATTTTTTTATAATTTTTAATTGTTACAAAAGTGAAAAAGTAAACTTTATTGAAAATAAGAGGCATGTTAAGAATGGCGAAGTATATGCTTGATTGACATTATTGTCATTATTATTATTATTAACAAAACATATTGTCAATAATACCCAAATACACCCTTCTACCCCTTGTTGTTCGTGTGCCAAATTTTAAAGCAGTTTGCAAATCAGGTGTAAGAAAATATTAAGAGTGAGAAAGAGATTTCGGGAAGGGCGGGAGTCCAGAAAACTTTTGTTATAAGTTTAAGTTTACTTATACATAATACAGGGTGTTGTTGACTGTTTGTTGTTTTTTCAGAAAGCAACATAGACTTAGAGCTCGAAAAATAGAATTCTTAATGCTTATTAATTATTAGAGTTATAAAACACATAACATAAAAGTTAAAAAAAGGTTGGAATTAATTTACAAAAATTGTTTTTTTTTTGTTTTTTGAAAATGAAAAAATTTTTTTGATGATTTTTGTTAAAAAGCTTTACGAATATCTTTCATTCTATTCGTTGTTTTCGTAAACGAATATATTGCTGTTGACCAAAAGTTTTAAATGTGTGAAATTTTTTATTAATGCTACTTTTGTCTACGTGTATGGGTTCACATCAAAATACGTTTGAAATGGCTTATAGAGCAAAGTGGATTTTTTACCGTTAGAAAATGTCCTTTTATACTTGAGATCGAGGATTTGGAAATATGTTTTTGATATTGTAATTTTTACATAAGTTTATGGTGAGACATTTAAAAAATTCCATCATACAGTTTTTGAAAAAAAAAATTACATTCATACTATAGCTTCGATTTACTCAAAATGACCCTATAGGAACAAACTAACTTGTTTTTAAAAACAACTAATTAAAAAACTAGTTTAAAATAAACCAGTATATGAACTACTTTGAATTATATTAAGGCGGCATCCACTTCAATATATGAAGTAGTTGAAATACTACTTAAAAACCAGTGATTGATAAACTACTTTGAATTATATTAAGGCGGCAACTACTCTGATGTTGGCATGTTTTAATTGAAAATTTTTATTAGATTACAAGCTTATATATATTTAACCATGTTATTTCATCAAATATTATTAACTTTTGGCCATCAGTAATAGTTTTCAATTGGTTATTTTAAAGCAATTAAAAAAATAATTTAAATGTAACTAATTTAACAAGTAGTTAAAAATATATGCACACGACAGTCAATTGACTTATTTAGCGGACATCACCATACAAAATAAGTTAGTTCGTTTTATGAAAAAAAGCCAGAATTTCAACTAGTTGTGGTTGACAAAAAACTACTTTATCAACTACTTTTAAATTAGTTGATTTTCATACAGGGGCACGTAGAGTACATGAATCCCCGGACGACGATTCGCGGATAAGCTGTTCGCTCTAGTTTAAACTCTTCAACTGTCTTCCTCGCTCGTTCTGAGGTTTGCTAAGGAACTTTAAATGAGCGCATGTCGTGTTTCGAAATGAACCAAAATTATCGTTTTCGAATTAATATATGAAACTTTTCGGATAGAAACGTTAATTTTCGGAACTCATAAATGAACCATTTGTATCATTCGACGAACTAAAATGCCACCCAAAAATAAACCTTATTTTGACAGACTTGTTGATAGATGAAAAAATAAATAGTTTTCTTACGTGTAGCAGGATATACATCTCCGTTCTTATAGAAAGAATCAATTCGCACTGGTGAAAAAGTTCATTTGGCGTTTGTATGAGGGTTAACATTTTAGTTTACTATTATAAAAATATAAACAAAGGTTAACATATATTCTTCCCTTTTTAGCTCATTTTAGAATATAAAAAGTAACATTTATAATTTTTTTCTGAACTCATTTATAAACAAGAAAGGGTTCATTTGCAAGGAATCTTCACCTTATAAAATGATAAAATATGATTCTTTTTCGACTCAAAATAAGTGTTTATATGAATGTCGCAAAAAATGTACAATTTTTAGTTATGGGAAAAGTTTTCACGAATTTAATCTTTTATAGCAAACATTTTTAAATCAAAACGTCAAAAGAAAAAATTATACCCAAAAACCTTCGCAAAACTCTCACCTTTCGATAAACTTTGCTTACTGTAAAGTAGGAACTAATTGCAACGCTCGCTTTCATTTCATGCAAAATTTTAGTTGATCTATTCGCACACAAATATGCTGCAGATTGGGTGTGTGTGTGCTTAAGAGAAATGTTAAAGGGGGTAAATTATAGGACCAGCTCATACATTTGACTCCATTATGGATCAATTCGGGAGAGATATGAACTCTAATCGTCAGTTTTTGTGATTTTTGTATGGGGACCCAAAGAAGGGTGGCAGATAAGGGGGTAGGTGTGTTAAAAAGAAATATTGAAGGGCAAAAAATTATGGGACCAGTTCATACATTTGACCCCTCTACGGTTCCAGCTGCGGATGATATAAACCATTTTCGACATTATATTTTTGGTGTTTTTGTAGAAAGACCTCCAAGAGGGTGTCAGATAAAAGTGGGTATGTTGAGAAGAAATGTTGGGGGTGAAAAAAATAATGGGACCCGGTCTTACATTTTACCCCTATAGGGAGCTGTGAATGTTTTTCGTCTAAGAACTTTATTTAACGAGTGCTAAAATGGTCATGCATTGAATTTGTCTTGCCAAAACTTGCGAACGAGAAACATTAAATGAATCAAATGCAAAGAGCGCTCTTCAGCTCAGTATTTTGAGGAGCGCAATTTATGAACGAAAACCAATCAGGAGGAATGGAAAAGTCTTTATCACTCTGAACATTTCACGAAAGAGATTTCATATTTTTTTTCTTCACGAATGAGAAAAGTGAATAGAATAACACTGATGAGGAAGATTGTAGTTTTGCTCTTCACTTGAGATTTTTTTCGAACCCTGATTTCAACAGTTATAACTTTTTTCCGTAGGTCCAGTTCTCGAACATTTTTGTTCAAACATTTCACAACACACACACAACTAAATAGATCATAAGAAGCTCGGTCAAAGTCCTTTCAGGGGCTGAAATGGCCATTTCGATTTTTGTTTTTAATCTCATATCATAACTCATGAAGAATCTATGTATAATAACGGAAATGGCTTCGTTGATAAATTATTTCCATACCATTTTGATAAAGTATCGATGATGTTTTTCGGTGGTTTACTTCCAATATTTGTTAATATATTATACTAGCTTATACCCGGCTTATCACCTAAAAGAGGGCGTAGCTTTAGTGAAGCCATGCTTTTATAGTAAGTTCGTACCGAGTTTTATTGTGTGACTTATTTCGGGAACTATACCGAATATTTGGGATGCTGAAAAAGTACCACGCCCCACGTCCAACGCCCAAAAAATGATACCAGTGGAACGGCATGTGTAAATTGAAGTCGAATACTGAATTCCGAGGCTGTGCGACCTAAAAAAAAACAAAACTGTTCGAAATCGAAAATTTTAGGTGTATTTAAGGTGCCTTTTACGATCGGCACCAGACTTCATAGGAACCCTTTCAAGGCTTTGGTATAAAAATTGACTTAGCGGTTTCGGAGTCTTTACGTGATATACACATATACCCACATACGTATATACATTAAGTCACCTCTCGCTCCTTAGAAAAAAAAGTTACTTAGTCCGGTTCTTCAAAATAATCCATGGCTTATATTACGATGATCCCCAAAAAACTTCGACTAAAAATATTGCCTAGTATGGTAGTTAAAAAAAAAAAAACAAACGGTCAGAAATAAGAGTAATGAAAAAGTTCTTTTGCATCAAAATATCTTAAATTTTTTCCGTTGGACCAAAGATAATGCGGATTTTTATGGATTGTTTTAACTTTTTTCATATTATTTTCACTAAAATTCAAATGAATTTTTTCTCATACTACTTTTAGTCAAATAAATTGTAAAATGTAAAAAATGTGTACATTTTTTGTAATTTCATTCAATTTAATTCTTTCCTTTACACTATATTCTATCATCAATAGATAATTTATTTGACCAAAAGTAACATGGCAAAACAAAAAAAAAAATTTTTAATTTGAATTTTAGTGAAAATAATATAAAAAAAAGTTAAAAAATTAATGAAAATCCGCATTACCTCTGATCCGACTGAAAAAATTAAAAACTGATTGGTGCAGATAACTATTAAGTCTGACCGTTTGATATTAAGAACATAAGAGATCGGTCAATGTCCTTTCAAGGGCTGAAATGGGCAATTCGTTTTTGTTTTTTTTTTTTTATTTCAAACTATTTCAGCTGACGGATGGCTATCACTACTGTCGAAATATTTGGGGAATCAGCATAACATAAAGCGTTATTTTGAGCAACCGACCCAAACACCTTTTTTTGTGAGGAGCCTTAGTATACAAACATACATTTTGTTACTGATAGATAGATGAGCAGAAAAAGTAGGCATGACAACATTTATATATATAGTGACCGCCACTTGGTCCCATTGCACCTACATATCAAGTTTCACTATCAAAACATGCACAGCTCAGAAATTACAATGATTTCTGAAAAGTCGGCGTAGATAAAGTGCGACACGCCCATTTTTTTTAAGGGTTCTGGCAGTAACCATATTAACTAATCTACAAAATTTTATTCTTTTACTGTAAATTTTGATTTATATATTTTTTACGGATTTTTGTGGGAGTGACAAAATTTATATAAAAAGTGACCGCCACTTGGACCCATATCACCTACATACCAAGTTTGACTATCAAAACGTTCAAATCTCAGGAATTTAAATTATTTCTTACCGATAGCCCTGGCAGCTAGTGCTTACTTAGTTATAATTGTTAAATTGTAATTAATTATAATACATAAATAAATTAACTAAAATTATTGCTGAAGAGTGGGTACAGATATAGTGCTACCATGCACATTTTTTGCAAAGCTGTCGAGAGTAAGCGTATGAACTTAATTACCAAATTTTAGTATTTAACGATGAGAATCGTTTGATTTATAGAAGTTCTATTGATTTGTGGGTAAAAAAAGTGGCGGCCGTGGCGTAGTGGGTAGAGTGTGTGGTCCATATGGGAGATAACCCTGGTTCAAATTCCACCTGACACAGAAAGTTTTTTCAATTGAATTAATTTTTCTGTTCGGCCGTCACCTCTCTGCTAATAATGGCAAACCTCAGAGAGTAAAAACTGCCATGAAAAGCTTCTTGAGAACATAAGCCGTTCGGAGTCGGCATAAAACTTGTAGGTCCAGTTCTCGATCATTTGTGTTCAAACATTCCACAACACGCACAACACAATTCATCATAAGAAGCTCGGTCAAAGTCCTTTCAAGGGCTGAAATTGGCCATTTCACCTTGTTTTTTTTTTATTTACGGGTGGTACAAGTTGGCGGTGAAAATTTTATAAATATTATAATTTTATACTTATAATTTTAGATTTACCGCCTCTTAGAGCACCTCCATATGAAGTGTTACTATTAAAACGCGTACAACGCAGGAATAAGCATGATTTTGAAAAAGTGGACGTAGATATGTTGCGACCACGCCCATTTTTTAACAGTTGCCGACAGTGACCTTATGTACAAAATTACCAATTCTTAGTCTTATACGGTAAAAGCCGTCTAATATAAAGCATTTTTACTGATTTGTGGGCGTTAAAAGTGGACGTGACAACATTTGTATATACATAGTGACTACCACTTGGATCCATATTACGTGCACACTAAGAATCATTATCAAAACGTGTACAGCTCAGGAATAAACATGATTTCGATAAAGTGGGCGTGGATATAGTGCGGCTGTTGGTATCCTCCCTATGAGGATACTCGTAGGTTCTTCTCTAAACAATCCTACCGACTGTCCCTATTTAAAATATATGCACGCGAGTTACATTTATTCCTCTAGGGCATAGATGTACATCGCGTGTTGCCTTTTTGGGTAGATGTGCAGCAAGGCGTTGCCGTCATTCGAAGCATTAAAATGCCCCTTTTATTTGTGTACTATTCTAAAGGCTCACCATCCCCTTTGTGTACTATTTTAAAGGCTCACCAGCCCCTTTTTATACTTACGTTAATGTGCACTATCCAAAGGAAAGAAAATACTGTTGCTGCGTCTTCAGACTCTTTATTTCTTCTTTCTCTACAACTTAAAAGCACCGATATTTATAACGAATATCTGGCTACCTCAATCTTTACATTCTTACTTAATGACTTAGTTGACAGTTTTTTGTCACATACCTTAATTTGACTTACTTACTTATTGGCTAATTGTAACACATATTTAATCTACAAGGTATTTCCCCATAACTTGACTGAGTTCCAAGTTATGCGGAAAGTTCTTGTTTAACATATGTAAAAATGCTCAAGTTGCATTTTATTAGTCATACTTTAATTTCCAAAGGCGGAACTCTTGTTCCGCTAAATATTTTCCAAGTGCAAGCTACAGTAAATAAAATACCATAAATGCATGCAATTACAACAATAAAATATTATTAATTAAAAATGCTGTCAATGCATTTTGCTCCCAATGCAGAAGGCAAAGCGGTGTCAGTTTATTTCTCACGGTGAGAAAACAACAACACACCGGCGCTACGTTTTGTTATTTAAGCTGGTCGCTGGGTACCAGCTGGTAGCACGCGACGAGCTTAAATTGTTTTACGCCTTATTGCTGACGCTGCATTTTTCATGCACTTGAACTTGGAATTGACGTTGAATTTATTAAGTGAATTATGAATTGATAATTATTAATTATTCTTGTAGGCAACCAGAGGTAGTGCCTATAAATATGCATTGATTTAAGTCTTGTTTTATTTGTTGGAACTAGTTGATACTAGTTCACAACACGGCCATGCCCATTTCTTGTACACTTGACTGACAGTAATCATTTAAACTAAATTACAAAATCTTAGTCTTCTATGGCCAAATCCGTCTGATACAAATCATTTTTACTGATTTGTGGGCGGTAAAAGTGGGCGTGACAACGTTTATATTTACATAGTGACTGCCACTTCGACCCATAGCACCTGCCTACCAAGATTGACTATCAAAACGTGTACAACTCAGGAATAAGTAAGATTTGGATAAAGTGGGCGTAGATATAGTGCGGCCATGCCCATTTTTTGTACATTGGCCGACATTAACCATTCGAACTAAATTACCAAATCTTAGTCTTCTTCGGCAAAAGCCGTCTGATATAAAGCATTTTTACTAATTTGTGGGCGGCAAAAGTGGGCGTGACAACATTTATATTTACATAATGACTGCCACTTGGATCCATAGCACCTGCATACTAAGATTCCCTATCAAAGCGTGTACAACTCAGGAATAAGCATGATTTCGATAAAGTGGGCGTAGATATAGTGCGGCCATGCCCATTTTTTGTGCATTGGCCGACAGTTATCAAATAAACTAAATTACCAAATCTAGGCTTCTACGGCAGAAGCCGTCTGATATAAAGCATTTTTACTGTTTTGTGGGCGTTGAAATTAGACGTGACAACATTTATATATACATACCCTGTAGGAAAATCAACTAATTTAAAAGTAGTTGATAAAGTAGTTTTTTGTCAACCACAACTAGTTGAAATTCTGACTTTTTTCCATAGAACGAACTAACTTATTTTGTATGTTGATGTCCGCTAAATAAGTCAATTGACTGTCGTCTGCATATATTTTCAACTACTTGTTAAATTAGTTATATTTAAACTATTTTTTTTAATTACTTTAAAATAACTAAAAGATAATAAAATTTCTAAAGTTAATAATATTTGATGAAATAACATGGTTAAATATATATAAGCTTGTAATCTAATAAAAATTTTCAATTAAAACATGCCAACATCAGAGTAGTTGCCGCCTTAATATAATTCAAAGTAGTTTATCAATCACTGGTTTTTAAGTAGTATTTCAATTACTTCATATATTGAAGTGGATGCCGCCTTAATATAATTCAAAGTAGTTCATATACTGGTTTATTTTAAACTAGCTTTTTAATTAGATGTTTTTAAAAACAAGTTAGTTTGTTCCTATAGGGTAGTGACTGCCACTTGGATCCATAGTACCTGCACACTAAGATTCACTATCAAAACGTGTACAGCTCAGGAATAAGCATGATTTTGATAAAGTGGGCGTAGATATAGTGCGGCCATGCCCATTTCTTGTACACTTGGCTGACAGTAATCATTTAAACTAAATTACCAAATCTTAGTCTTCTACGGCAAAAGCATCAGACGGCTTTTTTAAATAAAGCATTTTTACTGATTTGTGGGCGGTAAAAGTGGGCGTGACAACGTTTATATTTACATAGTGACTGCCACTTGTATCCATAGCACCTGCGTACCAAGATTCACTATCAAAACTTGAACATCTCAGGAATTAAAATGATTGCTGAAAAGTGGGCGTAGATATAGTGTGACCACGCCCATTTTTTGTACAGTCACCGAAAGTAACTATCTGAACAAAATTACCAAATCTTAGTTTTATATGATTAAAACCGTCTGATATATAGCATTTTTTTTTGGTTTGTGGGCGATAGAGCCAATTTGGGTTGTATGGGAGGTACCACGCCCCTTGTCCAATCAACACCAAACTTCACAGGAACACTTCCAGAATGTTGCTTCAGTATCCCTAAAAATTTCATAAAGTTTGGTTCGGTGGTTTTTGAGTCTATACGTGATATACACACATATCCACATACCCACATACCCACATACATTCATTCATTTTTATATATATAGAAGATACTTGGCTTAGGTGAATCAAATAGTTTTTTTTTTTTTTTTTTGGCAGGGTAACGAATTATGTGCTTTCAAAGCAATGTTTTAAAATACAAAACAATAAAATGCTTGGCATAAGTTTATAATTCCCATACAAGTCTCTCTATCCAGGCCGACTTATGTAATTTAACTATTGCTTTTTTTCTCGGTGTAGGCGAGAACAAATTTAAGTTTCTTGAATTGAATGTAACATTTGAATTTAGGCATTCATAAGCCTTGCTTTGTGTAACTTAAAGACTATTTACCCCTATTCCTGTCATGCTATCTGAGTAAAAGTTCATGTTATTATATTGGTTTAAAATTGAATAGTGACTCAAAGACACAGTGCGACAGGAATAGGATTAAGTAGCTAACATTTTAAAGAAGAAACCAAATACTTACTCAATCCATTGGTTTTTTAAATAAAAATACCGTGTTTTATTTTTAGGCAATTTTATTACTTTGCTTTTATTCTGTTTTTTTTTATTTTTTTTTTTTTAATGCTGTTCAACAATAAATACAATAAATACACACATAAAATTGCGTATTTAACGACTTTTACATGTCAATTACTTTAAATATGTTTTTTTTTGTTTTAAGTCAGTTTAAATATTTTTCATAATTTTTTTTTAGTTTTGTATGATTATGCAATTTATTCAGATAAATTCATTTAACACTTGTTTTGCAAATCAACTATTGTATTTCTTTTTTTAGTTTTTCATAATAATGTTTATTGTTGTGTAACTTTTATGTATATTTATATAGTTTTTATAAATAATTTTTTAAGTATGTATTGCAGTATTAATTCATGTATAATATATTGTATATGCAACAGAAATGATAAAAGTTGGTTGATTTTAAATATATTTTTTTTTTGTTGTTTTCAGTATTTTTTTCTTAATATATGTATATAAATTTTTTGTATATATTTGCATTGTTTTACTTTACTTTCAATTTGAAAATGAAAAGAAAAAATTTTTAAAATTGTAATAAATTTTTTCTTTTTAAAATTTTTAAAATTGTAATAAATTTTTTCTTTTTATTAAACTTCTATGTTTATTGTTACAGAAAAAATTATACTTAAGATTTTACTTTTATCTAAAATGACTAAAATAAATTTTTTTTGAATTCCTTCAAAATTAGTTTGGTTTTGAGGCTTACCTTAATTTGATACATGTATATATTTATATATATACCTATTTATATTTTTGTTCATTAAAATTAAAGCAACAAAAGTAATGAGGAATAATTAAGTTTTTAAAATTTATATTATTTTTACATTGATTATATCGAACATAATTCATTTAACATTTTTAACAATAATTTCAGTCGGTCATTGAATCCAATATATATGAATATATGTTAGTTTTGTTTTTAAGTGTAAGACCATTTGCTTAGGTATATTTAGTATATATATATACTTATTTGATATAACAAGGTTTTGCATCAGCTATTATTTTTCTTTTTGTTATTATTTATTTTAATAAAGGAATGAATGAGAGTCAAAAAAAGTACCTTATAAAAATCAAAGTAGTGGTAAAAAATAAAGAGAATTTATATACTTATATTTGTTCTTCATTTTTTCCTGAGTCAATTCAAGTATATAAAAAGAACTATGGTTGAGTTGAGTCACAAACGAATCCCTTTGAATCAATTAATTTATAATAAAAAGAATTCCTTTACTGAGATCAATACAAAGATGATATAATGATGATTTAGTTGTAAGCTCTGGGGTACTTGTAGATCATTTCAGTCTGTACATTGTAACTTTCGACAAAAACTTAGTTTTAAAAGAAGAAACCCCATTACAAATGATTTTTTGAATAAAAGTTCAGGACCAAATCCGCTCTGAAAAATGAACTGATATATTTTTCCCAGATGAAACTACACATAAATGTTATTATTTGTCGATTTAAGAATTTCTGCTTTTATCATAATATTTATACTCATCCATTATTATATAAGAAGACGTACAAATTATTTTATATCCAGTATAAATCCAGTATAAGATGTCTTGAAAGAACCTCTAAGCTTTCCTTAATAATGAAATATAAGACTTATTTTCTTAATATCGAAATTATTGCTAGTCTTTATTAACTGAATGCCCAAAATTTCAGCAGCTTTTATTTTTCCTGAACATGTACAGTTTTGCAATGAAATTAAAGCGTTATAGCTTTGCATTCATTTTTTTATGTCTTTATTATATAACATTTTAATTCTTTAATATTAACGCTAAAATCTAAACTCGTTGTTTGTTGAAGTTTCATTTTGTAAGTTTTTTAAACTTGCAGTTGTTGTTTTTTGTTGATTTTAGGCCTCAGGACCAGATGCAGTGTTTTTCTTTTATTCTTATGACATAAGGAGAAATTATATATAAAATGATTTGAAATATTTATTACTAATCATTTGAAAATTTTTTCATTTTTTGTTCTGTAGCTTTGTTTTAACTACTTTTTAACTCTTAAATAAAAGACAAGCAATGAACTTTAAGCAGCAGCATTTTTAATTTTTTGTTTTTATTTTTAATTTTTTGTCTTATCTTTTGTTTATATTTATAGCTTCTAAATAATATAGTTTTTCTTCAGCGAAAGCATACTCTTTCTCTCAATTTAAAATAAAAAATACTTCGTTTAAAGTTTATAACTATTTTATAACTTTTGACTACAATAAATTAAATTATTTTTACTCATTGATTGCTTTTTATTCTCTTTTAATTCGGGCTTTTGATTTTTTTTTTGTTTATATATTTAATATGATGACTGCCAATAGTATTGAAAATCTTTGTTAAGACAATCATTTGTGAAATTGTTGAATATTCTATGCTTCTTAATGTTTTTTCTCTAAAATTTTGAAACCGCATTCAGAATAACTTTTTTTTTATTTTTTGTATCGAGGTTTGATTTCTATTGAATTCGAATCGAGAAAGTATGAAATTCTTAGAAAAGATTTTTCAATGAACAATTTTTGAAGGCATCACTGAGACGTTTTTTAAATTTTGCTGAAATTAAAGATTATTGAAACTAAGTTAATGCATAATGATGAAATTATAAATATATATAAATGAAATAATTAAAGAGAAAAGGAAATTTTTTAGAAATAATCATGAAAGTAAGTTTCAAGAAATGTATGATTTTTTTTTAAATATTCAAGGATTTTGAATAATATCTCAATTGAGTGGGTTTTCCAACATACGTATTTGTTTATATTAAATCTATATACAATTTTGAAAAAAGGATGTTATGACTGCTTTTACCAAAATCTAAATAATATTTTCAAAAAATCTGTTATTTGAATCTAAATAAACTCACAATTTCTTATACCATGAAGAACCGTAAGAAAATATTTAGAATAAAACAAAAATTTTTCGGTAAGATAAAGAGTGGTTGTGAATACTCGTTATTACTGTATTTTCAATCAACATACAAGTTCTCTTACTTATTTTTTTATTTTTCTATTAAGTAAATGATACAATATTTTTTATAATAGTCTAGTCTTACATCTAAAAATGGATCTTCAATCGAAATCAGAATTACCAAAACTTCACTTTTGGCTCTAACTCCTTGCTAATTCGCCTATAGCATTGAGTTTATTTTATCGTGCATATCAAGGAAATAAAGTCAAACAAAGCGGTAAAAAGGTTATAGATTTGGTTATCGATGCTGGCCATATCTCAACTCAGCGATTTTAACTATGTAAGTAGTTGAAATACTAGTCAGCTTGTGTAGCTGATTAGTCTTACACTGATGGGCTACTTCAATCGTAAGCATGCTGTATTGGCAGAGAACTCCACCAGGGGAGTATCTTCGGATGCAAGCCTGGATACGTCCTATTCACGTAAAAACTGGTAGATCCTACCAAGATCTCAGAGGGGCGTCCATCCTGGTAGCAGGTCATAATCGATACACTGATATAAAAAAAGCCTGCGAGGAAATTGCAGTTGTCCTATACGAACTTGTTAGCACGGGGGTAGTCAAACCCGTCAAATGAGGATGACCCTATCTATATGCGGCATGAGACTTAAATTGAAGCTGTATATGAAGGGTAAATAATGGTGTTACATGGTATCTATAGAGACAGATAGAAATGTTGAGTGTTAGGCCCTCTTTTTAACTGGATGTAGCCAGTCAAGAGCAATTGGTTCACAACTGAGCACGGCAGTCAATGTGAACGGTTAAAAATGGGGTTGGTTCTCAAACTGTGCACGGGCAGTCAATGTCATCAGAAAAACTGGTGTAGAAGATGGTGTACATATATATGATTGACATGGAATAAAATGAGATGGTCGGAAAAGACTATCAGGTTTCCCTTGTTTAACAAGGAGGTAGCCGGTCATGCATAATTTAGTGCTCAATTGAGCACTATTCTCAATATTGAATGAGATCAATTGAGCATTGAGCACACTAGTGCTCAATTCATGCATGCGTGAATTTTTAGTCTCTATGTTGTTCTATTTAGTATGTTGTGGAACCTCATTGGCGGGACCGAGTTGCCCAGGTGACTATCATGTGTTGGCCCTTCGTGGAGGCTCGTGATGGTTGTGGTTGTGTGTATGCTACCAGTTCTAGATTGACTGGCGGGAGCCGCGCAGCGTTATGGCCGGACTGGCATATGGGAAATCCCAGCGTGTCTGACGTTTTATTTGGACGCTTCTTTTGAAAATTTTTCATACGATCCAGATATATATTTAGGATAGACATATATTATCGAAAAGCTATCTATTGGTATAATAAAAAAAAAAAAACAATTTTTAATCAACATAATTTCATAGCAAAATTTTTATTTTAAACATGCTTTCGGACGTTTCACAAAACGAATGTCATTTTGAGAATGAGTTTATACTATGCCTAGATCTGCGAATTTATCGGTCGTATAAAAAAAGTCAGAAGACAAATATTTCATAAATTTGACAAGCTTTCAGAAAAGCCATACGCCGTCTTTATTAAGGGCATAGTGAGGTCACAGTAAATTATTTAATTATTTGGACGTTTCGTGTCGGACGTTTCAGATTTTTCCGTTTGGAAGCATTGGGTAATTAAGTAATTAAGAAACAAATTTAATATGTTGTTCTTTCCTTGCCTCAATCATTTCATTATAATCTTTAGCCAATTCCTTCTATTTTTAATAAAACAAAAACATCTACGAAAAACTTACTGAAGATTTACTAAAAAGAAAAACTACATTTGTGAAACACTGAGGTGCATTTGATCACCATAGTAAATGAAATTATATTTTAATTGCTTCATTAAATAAAATTTAAATGTTTCTTCAAGATAATATCCTAAACTTATAAGTTTTTAATAACTTTCTATATTTCGCCTGTGGTTGACCAGTTTTGGGATTTGCCCATATCCGCTTTATATGCAAGAGATTGGATAGGTCTCGTCTTAACCAGTAAGTGGCAATGAAGGTACGCCCCTACCGGTAAATAAACTGGTACTGCTATTGGGAGCAGTGCGGCTCCATGTTCATACAATCATAAATGTGTACAATATGTTGGAGTCGTAATGTTTTCACTACATAGTAGGGCATTGGGTAGTGCTTCGTGCTTGTGAAGCAGACAATCGGTACATGTTCGCTCTTTTGGGTGTTGTCTGTTTCATAAACTATTTACCCAAGGTCTTTAGACCCGAGCAATTAAGTCCACGCGGTAGGTGTGTTCGTTAAACTAGATTCTGTCTGTATTGGCAGAGCTAGGCGGCAAGATTTACTATAACCACATAATTAAAATTGCAGTAATCTTTATTTTTGAAAAGATCAAATTACAGTCAAGGGGCTGTTCATAAATTACGAAACACGTTTAGGGGGGGAATTTGTGACGAAGTGTGACATGGGAGAGGAGGTCGGTATTGCGTTTTCAAAACTTTTTTCAATTTCAAAAACTTTAAATTTTATTAAAATTTTATTTTATTGTAAATTTTGCTTTAATTTTTTTTTCAATAAAAGAACGAACCCTATAAAACGAACGATTACAAACCGAAAAAAAAGAGATTCAACCATTTTTAAACAGAGCAAAAGTTCAAAGTAAGACTTCTAAAAAGCCTTTGAAACACCTTCAATAAGTGTAGCAAATTCGAAAATAAAGATCAAGATCAAGTAAGAGCAGCAAACGGAGCTAGAGTAATTTTTTTTGCTGAACGGAAGTGAAAATTCTTACTTTAAAGCAATCATCGAAAACAGCTGTAATTAAGACTTATTAATAAACTAAAACAAACAACAATATTCGCAATTGTCGAACATCCAAGTTATAGCGTATCACCACTGGTTGGTGTTCTTGTTAACATCAGAAAAGCTTTCATTTGTGTTTAACTCTGTTCACAAGCTGCACTTTTTCATCAAATTGTTGGTCAGTCACAATAAAACACACATTCACAGGTTATTCACAGTTTAAGTACGCAGGCCTGTTTAATTTACGATTTGTTATTTTTACGCCAACGCATACGCAAATACGCAAACACGCGTTAATTAAAGTAGCCCGTGGACGTATTTTTTGTGTATCGTATTTTTATGCCCTATCTACAGCATATATAACAGGGTTGCAAAATAATTGAATATGGCTAACACATACTGAGGTGCTCACAGTTGCAAAAATAACAAATGCTATAAATACGCTTTGTCAATTTACGTTTAAACTGTGAATAGTCCAAATATGAAATTTCAATAACAATAAAACAAATAATAAATAGAATGGGTCCCATGCTTTTTTCATAACAGACTGCTAAATTATAAAAAACAACTCAAGACATTTAAAAAAAACTAAAAGTGTGACGATACGTTGGAGTGGGGGGGAGGGTTGTTGAAAACTTTGTGGCGAAGTGTGACATAGGGGGTGGGGGCATCTAAAATTGGCCAAAAACCATGTTACGTTATTTATGAACAAACAGCCCCTTAAGCAATCGTTCATCGAAACATTTTAGATTACTATTACTATAGTTGAAGCACGCAGTGCAATAACCAGATAACTCCACTTTTGTAAATGCTGACAAATCTACCGAACAAATTGAAAATTAATTACTTTAATGCCAACGATAAGTTTAAAATTGAGTAGCTTTATCTAAGAGTCAACATAATTGTATTTTTATTACATAGAACGATGCAATTTATTTATATTTTTTTTTTGGCCTGCATTAAAAAAACATATTTTGCGGAATAGGGGAGTTATTTGGTTATTGCACTTATTTATTTAAGATTACTGCAATTAAATGCAAAAAAATTAACATAAGACTTACTTGCCTTATGACAAATAATGCGGAATACATATTGCACACGGTCGCACTCTCCACAAAGTACCTTCTGTTCAAAACTGAACCAGTCTGTGCGAATGAGACAACAATAGTTGACATAAAGCTAATTAATTTTGGGCATTAAATTTTGGAATTTTGGCCCAATACGAAATCGGAATCACTGATTTGCACCCAATCTTGAAAAGAGAGTATTCATAAGTGAATAAGTGAAAATTTTACTTGACTCATTACTCAAGAGCTGGATAAAGGCCTTAAGGCAGTTATTTCCAAAAAAATAGATTGAGTTGAAAATATATTTCTTAAAGTATAATGATACGATGGTTCCAAAATTGATATTGGTTTTTTTGTACCGGTTTCGTTTGAAAAAAAATCCTATTTTGTTTTAAATTCTTTAGGCATTTGAACACTTTGTACGGTGATTTCAGAAATTCATTTAATTTTTTTGTACCAGTTACAGTTATTTTTTTAATTTTTCATAAATTTTTTCTCTCAACATTCAAAATTCACAATCAGTACGGGAAGCAAAGCAATGCTTTCATATGTTCTCTATATTTTTGCCGCTTTTGCCGCCAATGCCGGTTTTATTAAAAAACCACCAATCTTAAAAGCCTTTGCTACTCTGATCTGTTGATTTAATATTGCTGCATAATCTATTAATATATGGAGAATTGTGTTTTGGCTTTTCAGAAAACTAACACAAATTTGCTTCTACTTGCAAGATGTCTCTACAAGAATTCACCAGAAACGATCTTTTCCTTCACGCATTCACATCAACAAAAAACAAAACACCAATGTTGGTGACATCTTGTGGCAAGTAGCAGCAAATTTTTTTTAGTAGTTGTAGTAAGCCAACACATAATCCTCTATCTATTGATAGATGGTGACGATCTACTGCAACATAGCTTCTGTTATACTTAACATAGAATCAACAACTGTTTCTAACACAGCTTGGTGGCCTGGCGTATAATAGGGTATAAAACTCGTTATTATTTGTTACGAGTTCAAATCCCCACGGGGCACAGTACTTACAGCCCATACAAAAATGAGGAATAAATACAAATAGTTATTCAATTCTTATGAAACGATTCTTTGCACGATGATTGACTTATGGCTGCTAATATCAAAAATGAAATCAAATTTAATGTAGATCTATTATTTTTACTGAAAATAAGGTTTTAATATCGAAATTTCTCCGATTTAAAGGGAATATTAAAGTTAGTAAAAATACTTATTTAAAAAAATATTTTTTTTTAGAGGTTACATCTTTATCTTTTTAATATTGAAAAGAGTTTGAAAATATATTTTTTTTGGTTAAAAGTTTCGTTTATAGTTTTCTATGCACTTTCGCATACCGAAATATAACTTTCTTTTAACAAAAGAAATGTTTTTGCAAACAAATACTTATGGATGTTGTTGACAATTTTTTTAAAAAATTCAACTAAAAGTTTTAATAATATAAAATTTATTAGAGAGCTTAATTTTTCTCACTTCAATATGGAAGGTAAGATAAGGGGCTTCCTTATTAAAATTGTTTTTAAATTTAATATTCCTATGCTGGGATGCTAAGAAGTGACATTTTATTTAAACTGTGTAAAAAACTAACTTTACTGTTACTTACATCATCTGGATGAAGAATTATAAAAGCTTGGACACTTAACCAGTTTTCATAGTTCTTTGTAGACAATTTTTTGTTATAGTGGCACTCCTTCTACTTTCTATCTAATTTAATCTGAAAAATTTGAAAAGAGTGTTTTCTATTGTTGCTTCATTAAACAGTCTTTCAACAATTTTGCCTTTAAAAAAACTGTTTAAAATCATATATTTATCTCTTGGACTAGCAGAAATCCAGCAATCAAATAAATCTTAATTAGTTAAAATTATTGACATTTTTGATAAAAAATAATATCATATGTTTTTTCTTAATGCACACGCAAATGCAGTTCAACTTTTTCAGCTTTTTTGCAAGTTTTCGTTCGAAAACATACGGTAAAAATAGGGTAGTATTGAGAGAATATTAAAGTATCCTACATTTAACAATTTTATAATTTCATTTTAAGTAATATTAATAATAGTTATTAATATTCAATTCGATTACTCAAACATTCTTTTAAAAAATAAGTTTATATATGAATAACAATTCATGAAAAAGTTCTTAATCCATTAAAGCCTGACCCATGTTCCTGTTGAGCTAGAATGATGAAACTTTCCAAAAATATTTAGCTTGGTCTTACTTAGAAAAAAAAAAAAATCAGAAAATTAAAAAAAAAATAAATGTAAAAGTCGAGTTACCACCTCGATATTCTTAATTTTCAAATTGAACGATATTCTACAACCAAAGTCGTGCGTTTTGTGCCAATATTTTTCCATTTTCATCACAAGAATTTCCACAAAACAACAAAAAATATACAAAAACGTATTTCGATAAAGACCAGCATTGTGTCAACCCGCAGGAGCCACGTATGTCAGTGAAACTTCATAAAAATTCACGAAAGTTAAACATAAAGCCTAAGAATGACGCTCGTTTAAGAATTATATTTTACTTAATTTTTTTTAGATTTTTTAGAGGTTTAAAATTAGAGATAAAAAAAATGGAAAATTCCCAAATTCCCAAGCTTGGAAATGTAAGTAAATGTAATTGTTCAGTCTTGAGCGAAAACAGGTCGATTAGATAAATTCTTAGAATTTTATATTCTTTTTGGAGATCATGAAAATCTAACACTGTATGACCTCCAGGTTAAGAAAAGTATCGCGTTGCGTTAACGCAACGCTAGGCTTTAATGGGTTAAATTTCTGTAAGAACTTAAAGCTTTATTATTTTCTGTAAAAGCTTAACTTTTGTAAACTGATATGCCCATCTGTTGGGTACAAAGAGTACAAGAGTACAAAGAATATGTTTGTTTACGTTTTTTTTTTTGTAACATACACTAACAACACTTAGCTAATTTTGACAAACAATGATTTTGAGACCATTTTTGAAAACGCGAAAACTCAAAAAGTGGTTCAAAGTTGGACAAAATATTTTATGTTCCTGAAAGATAAATAGACAAACAATGACATGTAAAAATTGAAGATGACACTCGTGGACTTTTTTTTTTAATTTACTGATAAAAACAGCAAATTTTTCAATATATTTTTAAATTTTTTTGATAAATTTTAATTAATTTTTTATTACTTTTTTTAAATTTTCCTACAAACAAAAATAACACCTATTTTAATTCATTAGAAGCAATGGAATAGTGTAAAAAATGTTCTTACAATTTTTTTCCCTTGGATGAAGCGCAAAATCGAAAAGTTCACAACAATAAAAATGCATTTAAAGAGCTGTACTTCACACTTAACTAATTGCTTTAAATTGATAATTTGGATTCTTCTTACTGAAAGTATTATCTGAGTTATGATATACATTGTGTTAGGTTTTGTTACATAAACATTTTTGATTTCTTACCACTGGGCAAAGTACTGTGCGGGGGGCCAAAAAAATATTTTTAATATTTAATGTTAAAGAATTAAATTTTCTTGTTGTAATAAAATTTAAAAAAAAAAAGTCTATCGAAAGTTTTTCAGATTTCACTCAAGCAAATCACAGAACAAGGCGTGAAAAATTTGGTTCATAATGGGTAGTACTCATATTGTGAATTTTTAATATTGTGAAAAAATTAATGAAGATAATAAAAAAAGAGCCTAGCCGATTCAAAATACCAAATGCATTTCTGAAATCACAGCATAACGTAAACATATGTAATAAAAAATTAACTCACAAAAAAAATTGGTTCTTAACCAACCGAAAACGGTACAAAAAATCAATTTTCGGAACCAGCTTGTCATTATACTTTTAGAAATTAAGTTTCATCAAATTCCAACAACTCCTTGAAATTTTTTCCAAAAATGTATGGAGCCATCTCACTGTGGGGCGCCACAGAACTTAAGACGTAAAAAAATAAAATTTCTGACGTGTTTATGAAAACGACGATAAACGCGTATTTTTATTTTTCCCCCTTTCCGAAGAGGTATATTTGGTTCATAGGACAGAACAAAAGATAATTTTAGTTACGCAGTGTTATGATATGGTTATGACAAACATAAGCAAAGTTTAAACTTTAGAACTATGTTTTTATCGTCTTATTATTTATTCAATCGCCTTAATGAAATATGCAAATATCAGAGTGAATGCTTTTTATTATTGAAATAATTACAGTTTTAACGTTCTTTAAATTCTCATTTATATGTTAAAGTGAATTTAAGAATTAATTTTAAAGACTGCAAAAAAAAAAAATCATGAAAGGCTTCAATCTTTGAAAAAATAAAAAAGTGCTTTGAAAATATAAGTAAAAAGAAATAGTTTGAGTGCAATTCGATTGCACAAAATTCATTATAGTGCAATTTTGGTATTTTCTGCAAAATATTATGATACAGTTTTATAACATTTTAATATGTCATGACAAGTTCAATGTTTTTGTTATGTTCCTTTTTCTTCATGATCATTAGGGTGGGGCGATTAGTATGAAAGGAAAAAAATCTTAATGGGCGCTTCGCGTTTCTGATTCTTGGTATTGTAATGAGCAAAAAAGTCCACTAGACCATACGTCTATATGCCTTCGCAAAACGTATTGGCATTCGGTTTAGAGGCTGAATTAGACGATATTTCGCTACCAACTACGAGCGACATTTAGAAACATTATTTTTTCTTGGCCGCTCGTTGCAAAAACGCAAATAAAATGTTTTCATACATTCACCCCACACGTTGGCGACAAATTGATACAAATTTGGAACAAATTAAATATTGAGGTTATTGAAAAAAAAATATTTTTAAGAAATTGGGCAGATTATTGAAAAATTACCGTGAAGCTTGTAAGAGACAAACAAAAAATGATGCTAAATTCAGAGAATTTGTTGACAGCACAGCGAAAATATTTTACATCGGAAAATGTAAATGCCAGCTCAAAACAGCTCGATGTAATTGTGGCAAAATTCCTGACCGACTCCATGAATTCATGTTGGATCAGCATAACGAACGCAGACTTACAATACCTGAATGTTTGCCAGTCGAAACAGAAATATCGACTGTGTTACCATCTTTACATTCAGGTGCATCATCTGATTCAATATTTCAACCAACCGCATCAGATGTGCATGAATTGGAAAACTATGAACCTCCTGGTTCGGAAATCCATACACCAACCGTGCGAAGAATGTATACTCCACGATATAGTACACCACTGTTTGCAATGATGTGCGATCGCTTTGGGGTATCCGATCGATTAGCATCTGTTTTGGCTTCAGCTTTATTCGCTGACATACAGTTTAAGGATGAGCGAGGTGAACCTATTATTATGGATAAAATAAAAGTGAGCCGAGAGCGTGAAAAATCGAGACACGATATATTACGAGCAAATCACGATGGTGAACCGTTGATCGCTTTTCGTTTGATGGTCGCAAAAATGATTCATTTACTCGGAAGAAAATTAATGAAGCATGTCACACTACAATGCGAAAAGAACCACACCTAGTAGTAATACATGAACCACATTCGTCACTAATTAGCTATGTGAATTTAGAAGGCAAAGGCAAAACCTCCAAAGTGAAACAAGCCGAATTGATTGCATTTTTCAAATCTAAAAATCTTTCACTTGAAAATTTAATTGCCGTCTGTAGTGACGGTGAGGTGGCAAACACTGGCACATCTGGAGGTGTATTGCGTCTCATCGAACGCTATCTAGATAAAACAATACATTGGTTTATCTGTTTACTTCCCCTGTAGAAATATCAACTAATTTAAAAGTAGTTGAAAAAGTAGTTTTTTGTCAACCACAACTAGTTGAAATTCTGACTTTTTTCCATAGAACGAACTAACATATTTTGTATGGTGATGTCCGCTAAATAAGTCAACTGACTTTCGTCTGCATATATTTTCAACTACTTGTTAAACTAGTAAAATTTAAATTATTTTTTAACTACTTTAAAATAAATCAATTGAAAACTAGTTCATATTCCACTTACTGAAGATCAATTTAAAAGCATAAAAATTTTAAATTTCTAAACATTAAACAGATAATTTATTTGACTGTTTTGAAAAAAAAAATACATAAATTAATTACGTGAATGCAAAGGCATATTAAAAAATTAAATAAAAAAAGTCTTTTGAAAAAAAGTTTGAAAGAAAGTCTATTTTGAAAAATATATACATAAATTCATTACGTGAATGCATAAGACATCGTAAAAAATTAAATAAAAAAAGTCTATTTAGAATTGAAGTGGATGCCGCCTTAATATAATTCAAAGTAGTTCATATGCTAGTTTATTTTAAATTAGTTTTTTAACTAGTTGTTTTTAAAAACAAGTTAGTTTGTTCCTATAGTGTCATTACAACGAATTGCCGTTCCAACATCTGTACAACGCTGTCGAAAAATCGGCCACTACTAGACCGAAAAAAAGCACTGGACCGTTAGCTCAAAGGATTGATATTTGCAATACATTACAAGTAAATATCATAGCTTTATGTACTTCTTTCTCTATACGTATACGATATAGTTTTGTAATTTTTTTATTGAAATAATCTAAACATTTTTCAGATTATCGAAAATTTTCAACTTATTCCACTTGAACACATTCCTCCAACGAGTACAGATGCTGAGAATCAACTTTCCACGGACGTTAAATATCTATACCAAATTGCCCAAGCCGTTTCAAATGGTAGTTGCTCAATTAATCTTGCAAACATCAAACCTGGACCGGTAGGACATTCGAGACTGAAAACAAAAGCTAGTAGATTGCTCCGTGTGTATATTGCGACAGAAAACCCATCACAAAATTTACAAATTTTGGCAAGGTTCATCATGAAAGTGTATGTTCCCATGTATTTCAACGTCAAATACTATAATTCGGCTGTATACGGTAGTGCTCTGCTTGGAAAATTCATCCAGTGGACGCAATATTTACCAAACAACATACGTAACATCGTAAATCCCGTAATACAGAATAATTCCTATTTCACACTCAGTGAAAATGTTTTGTTGAGCATGTTATTCGATGATTGTAAAGAAATTCGTAAATTGGCACTCAAAAAAATATTGTATATTCGCGACAATGTTTGCGATTTAACTGAGCTTCGCGAATATGTAAAACCAATCATCCATTTTGATTGTACAGATTACGTTCACATGATCGATTTAGAGGACAAAGCATTGTTATTTGAACCGCCATTTACCAGGAAAATTTCGTATGAGCATTTACAACAATACCTCGAATGTGTAGATGATGAAGATCCACCATTTCAAGACCCACTAATACCTTGTCATATTCAAGGTACGGAGCGTCATGTCCAGCTACTAGCTAGTGTTGCTAAGCGCTCAATCGACAAAAACCGTTATAGGCCAAAATATCCAAAAAAACGTGACAAAAAGTGGTGAATTTTCTACATTTTCGAATTTTTGACCATGAAAACGACGTTTTTTCTAAGTAATATGTTCGAAGATATTGTAGCCCGAGGCAATAGAAAATAGGTAGAAATTTCAAATAGTTTACGAAATATGTCTGAGAAAGTCTATAAAGTCTGAGAAAAAACTGCAAGTAAATATCTGGAAGCGTATCTGGACGTATGGTCTAGTGGACTTTTTTGCTAAGTACAATCCCAAGAACCAGAAACGCGAAGCGCCCATTAAGATGTTCAAATCGCCCCACCCTAATGATCATGCTTGAAGAACGTGATTGTATTTAAAATATTTTGGTTTTTCTTATATAAAATTCAAATCAGAATATTATTGTGTAAATATTTTTTGACCTTTCAAAAAAAAAAAATTTAACTGAAAAATTATCGCTTCAATAATATTCAGGCCTATTATGAGTAATATTTTTGGCTGGAATCGAAAAAGGGAATTTCCGTTTTTAAGAAAACAGGCAAGATTCCGCCTTTTAATTTTTTTTTTCATGAGTATTTATTATTAATATTATTAATATTTATTATAATTTACAAAATTTCAAAAAAAAAAATTACTCATGATAGGCCTGATTATGTTTTCTACAAAGGTTGATTCTATGTAAATAGTTGTTGTAATCATTTTATTGTCTTCGCCATAAGATCTTTACTAGGTGCTGTTTTAAAATACTTTGTCTCAATCATTTAATGCTCCATGTATAAGAATTGAACTCAAAAAATTATTTATTCAATAATATTATCCCTCCCGGCGCAAAATCCGACTTCAATATCGAAAACTGAAAAACTTACGAATAATTCGCGAAGATAAATATAGAATTCGATATCAATTACTGTTCGAAAAAGATACGTTTGGCGGAGGTTTCGGTTACTTCGTAAGCGAAGGTTCGATTACGTTTCGAAAAAATATTCATTAACTATTCCAGACCGATTAATACTTCGAAACAAACGAGATGAATATTATAGTTTTTACTGTAAGGTGAATACTTTTAGTACTTTCAGACTTACTTTTATTATAACTGAATCGGTACCACTACACAGTGGTTCAGATATTGATTTTTTTTGGCATAAAGTCGCTGGAGTAAGATATTTGTTTGAAACCTTGTACATATACTTGTGGTACTACGAGTATCGATATGATAATATACAAAAACCGGTAAAATCGGGTTAGAACCATGCCTACATCTAATACAAAGTAATGCGATCAATATGGTAAAATCTCTCAAAATTCCACAAAAATGGAGCAATTGACTTAATATTTTGATATTTTGAAATAGACTTTGCTCTTAATAGCGCTCCATCAGTTTGAAATTGGCTGAAATCGAATGAAACTTCGCTCACCTCTCATATAAAGTGACATAATCAATCAGGAAGAAGCTTAATAAGTCCCCAAATTCTTAAAATATCACCTTAAAATTTTGTATATAGCCTTCCTTTAATTTAAGCCAAATCTCATCGAAAATGAGAAAAACCAAATAAGAACCACGTCTATCTCCCATATTGTGTGAAGTCATCAAAATGATAACCCACTTAGGTAAATATATGATGTTCCATATGTATGAATATTCAAATTCGTTCAAAAACGTGCAAAAATTTTGCATACCACATTAAAAAACACAGTATCACCTTTCACCTGATACACAATATATGAACAATCCGGAACAATCCACATTACTTTTACTCCTTGGAAAACAAATGAAATTTCTAGTTTTTTGTAAAAAAAAAAAAAATATGTGTGTGTCCGCCACTCACAAGTTCACTCACTGCAAGTTGAACGTGCTACCATCGCACCATTGCCTCCCTTGCGTCAAAGCGAACAAAATACGAACAAACCTGAAGGCAAGCATAGTATACATCTTTCTGCGGCACATTTTTGAAGCGAAGCTTTTTACTCGTCGTTCTGTGATTTGCTTGGAGTGAAATCTGAAAAATTTTCGACAGATTTGACTTATTACAAAAAAATTTAATACTTTAATATGAAATAATAAAAATATGTTTTGGTTACCGTAGGGATTGAACCCGCATCATCTTAAATGGTAGTCCAATACTCTATCCACCAGGCCACAAAGACTTGTGAGAAACAGTTGTTAATTCAATATTAATTATGACTGAAGCTATGCTGCAGTAGATCGTCACCATATATCAATAGATAGAGGATTGTGTATTTGCTATGCTACAACTATCAAAAATTTGCTTTTATTTGCAACAAGGTGTCTCCAGCATCGGTGTGTATGTATTGTGAATGCGTTTGTGGTGTTGTTGGTACGAAGAAAATTAGCAATGCCCACAAGTGCGTTGACAAGTGCGTTTTTAAGTGTCAAAAAATAGATGATATCAATATATATGGAATTAACAAACCATGTGTGGAGAGTTAAAATGGAGAGTCGCTGGCATTATATGCCCGTATATGTAATTGGCGTGGAAATTTGACATTCAACAATAAAAAAATAAGCAGTAAATATGTTTTCTGTATATATGTAATTTATTAAAAATAAAAAAATTATTAATCTATCAAATCTATGCAACTGCTAAAAAGCTTCGCTTCGCTTCTCTCATGTGACCAACGATGTACCTGTGTTTTTTTTTCTAATAGTGTCACTTACCATGACGTGGCAGATGATTGAATTCAAAAAAATTGAAAAAAATTAACAAATTTCAAGTTCGCGGGTTGAATTCTCCCACAAATAAAACCGTTATCAAATAAATAAGTACACAGTTGAATTAAGCGTTCAATTCTCGTTCTGTATCAATTCAAGTTTTTTTGTTTTTGCCAATAAATAGCGATTAAAAATCAATAAGTGATATTAAAAAAAAAGTACCTCAAAAATTACTGTTTTAGGTGGCGCGCACTCAGTTTTTACAAATTTGAAAATTTTTTGTTCTTCGTGGACTTCAAATCGGCGTATTCGGAATGTGCCTGCGGAAGGAGGGTCTGAGATACTTTTGCAACTGCAACTGTGTAATATATATAGAAGAAGCTCCAACAATATCACAAAAATTGTGCTGTTTCCCACACGGCACAAAATCCGACTTCGATATCGAAAATTTAAAAATTAACAAACAGCTCGTGATGATAACAATCGAATTCGATTACAATTCGATAAAGATACGTTTGGCGGACGTAAAGGTTACTTCGTAAGCGAAGGCTTGCTTATGTTTCGAAAAATTATTCGTTTACAATTCCAAAGCGATTAATTCTTCAACACAAATGCGAACATAATTATATTTTCTACTTTTTTTCTGTAAGGTGGATACATTCGGATAACTTTTTTGGCAGTTTCAGACTTATTTTTATTATTACTGGTACACTGGATAACACTGGCACGATATAATTTTCAATTTTTTATCGCCAATTAGGAAAAAATACGAAGTTTTTCATCGATAAATTCGTTTGCAACGAACCCTCGCTGTAAACGAGATATGTGCCGGGTGGGTTACATATGGATTGACAAGTTCATTTTAGGCACAATATTTTAGCAATATAACCTATATATATATAGGTAGTCTGGTAGTTCAGTTGGTAATGGAAGAATTTGTAGCCAGCAGGTTGTGTGTTCTAATACCGCAGCATTCGAATATTTTTATATTTCGATATAAATGTGTGTTAAAAACTGTATTTGAATTATATGAAAGATATGGTGTTTATATGAAAATTCACAGACCTAAGAATAAAACAAATTTTAGATTCAAAGTTGCATTCGTTAATATTGCAGCATGTACTGTTTCCAAATCAATCAATGCTCAACTCAATTTCAGATATGCCTAAATGTATGCTTATGTTCTGAAAAAAAGTTACGTTCAGATTCAAATTTTTAGACAGTAATATACGTTCAGAGTATTGAACGAAAGGCTTAATTCAATCATAAAAGATAGAAAAGAAGTACTGATTGTAAAACTTAACATAAGTATGAGCTACTCAAATAGATATATCTCCGTGGCCCAGTGAGTAGAACAGCCAACTATGCACTCAGAAAACTCATTTATAGGCATAAGGTTGCTGGAAATGAATATTATTTGCGGTAATCGGAATAAAATTGCTACAACTGATATTTGGTTAATGTAACTGGAATGAAATATGCACAATTAGATTGTTAGTCGCAGCCCGCTCATTTCCAAATATTTGTTCAGTTGAAATGAAAATATGACATATTAGTTGCTTGAACCGCATAATTGTATTTATTTCAACTCCCCTTTCCATTACAAGGAACGTAATGTGTCTGAAATAACTAACTGAAGCTATTGCAGACAAGCGAACAATACAAGTCATTGTAACAACCACATTGTAACTTATGTCAATGGAATGATTTTTACGCTGCAATCGAGTTTTAAATTTTATTAAAACAATCGCTCCCTTTAGTTGCGTCAATCTCAACAGCCAACCTTGCAACTGCAAGTTTGTCAAACCATCCGACTTATCGAGTGAAATAGACATACATTCACAACCACGAAGTTGTGTAAGCCGACCTTGATTGCAAGACGCTTGCATTTCATTTCTCAAAGTTGTTCAACGTGTCAGGACGAAATTTTTGTAGTGTTTGTCGTTTTGTTGAATAATTTGTAAGAGGACCAATCATTAGGTAAGTTAAATAAAATTGCTATCTATGTATGCATAAAGAAAGGCTGAGTTCATCATTGGCTTTCTATTAATTGGTGCTTAGTTGATTCACCAAAACTGTGCAAATAGGTTATTATTTTTAAACACGTTTCAGTTTCGCAGTTTCGGTGAATCTGCTTAGCACCAATTCAAAGAAAAAGGGTCACTGATGATTTGCATAAATGTGGAGTAGATACTTGTTTTGTATATAAACACTTGTTCTACTTGTTAATATTTTAATCTTAATAGTTTTGAAATACTTTTTAAATATTCAAACTGTAAAAATTTGCTTTTTCATTAAAATAGTTTGATTCTAGAAATTTTATTCAAACAATAAACATTCATCTTTATTACAATTTGGGGGCTCAGCAAAAAAAATATATAAGGAAGTGAAGACGCAAACTGCTTATTCAAAGACGATTATCAAGATTTGTTAAGACGAAGGCTGAAGATTAAAAGACGTTTAGCAAGAGTGCAAAAAGACGAATTTTAAAGAGCTAAACTATGACTTCACTATCACACGTCGATAAGTTTACCATTGGGCAACTGCGAGCTGAGCTCGAAAGCAGAAATGCGCCTTTCACAGGCAGCAAGGCTGTTTTGAAGCTGCGGCTGATGAACATGGTAAACGATGATACTGTGGATGGCCAGGAAGATGCAGAAACTGAGGAAGAATTCGAGGAGGCTGAAGAACGGGTGGTTCAAGATGTAGTGGCGTCTGCAGCTGTAGCTTCGAGAAGTCAAACATCGAGGTCAACTTTTACCAACGTCGTTCGGATGTCGTTCCGTGATGCTGAGGGAGTCGTGGAGTATTTCAACGGCGAAGACGAATCGTTGGTAGAGATGTGGCTGCAAAGATTAGAAGAGGTAATCTCTTACCTATAGTATAGTTTTACCTATAGTTTTGGATGGTCTGAAATCGACCTAGCAATTTTCGGCAAAAAACAATTGAAAGGTGCGGCAAAAGCTTTCATGTCCACCGTCCAGCGCAGCAACAATTGGGGTGTATTCAAAAGCGCACTTATAAGGGAGTTCAAGATGTCCGTCAGTTCCAAAGAAGTTCACGAGAAGTTAAGAAGACGACATAAGGGTGCAAACGAATCATGGAGGACGTATGTTTATGACGTTCGCGAAATAGCTGCATCAATCAAGCTGGAAGACGCTGCCACAATACAGTATATAGTCGACGGTGTCAAGGACGACTCAGCAGAAAAGTTTATCTTGCATGGTGCTACAAGTTTTGAGGATCTCAAAGTGAAGTTTGCTGAGTACGAAAGGATAAAGAAAGGGAAAAAGTCACGAAAGCCGGTGCAAGAAGCCAATGCAAAAGATTTGGAGAAGGCGATATCAAGAAGGATTAAATGCTATGAGTGCGGAGAAGATGGACACACATCAAAGAACTGCCCTTCTGCCAATAAAGGTTCAAAGTGTTTTCGTTGTAATGCTTTTGGCCATATTGCAACCAAATGTACCGCGGCAGTACTGGAAAAAAGGAAGGTTGTTAACTTCAATGGTGTTACCGAACCAGTAGTAACAGTTGCTATCAATGGCAAATCGTTTAGCGCCCTAGTAGATACCGGGAGTGCAGTGAATCTTATGCGAAAGGATGTACACAAGGCGATTGGAAACACAATGCTTCGACAGACGCTACTCAGCTTTACAGGACTTGGAGCAAAAGAAACGGTACCAGAAGGCGTTACTATTGAAAAGATTTTGGTTGAAAACGAAACCTATAAATGTGAATTTTACATCATGCAGAAGTCGTCAATGAGCTACGAGATGATATTGGGGCGCGAGTTTTTGAAATACTGTGATTTAGCTATGGTTTCCGGAGAACTTACGCTAAAGAAGAAAGACAAGACGGATGCAGGTGCTAAGGAGCAAATCTTAGATAGAAAACTTGAAGAAAAAGTTGTCGAAGTAAACGCAGAATATGCCAAAATGGAAATTGATGCTCTGATCTTGGAGAATTTGGAGATAGATGTTCCTAAAGACTATGAAGATAAAATTTTGAAAATGATCGAAAATTATGTGCCTAAAAAGAACGAGAGTTGTCCAATCACAACACAACTTATTCTCAACGACGAGACACCAATATACCAGCGACCGCGAAGGCTGGCACCACTAGAAACGAAGGTAGTTCCTGAGCAGATCGACGAGTGGCTACAAGAGGGAGTTATTGTACCCAGCAACTCAGAATTTTCAAGCCCAGTGGTGGTAGTTCGCAAGAAGGATGGACGATACAGGGTATGTGTGGACTATCGTAAATTAAGTAAAGTCATCCAAATAGATAGATTTCCAATGCAAAGAATCGACGAGCAACTGGATAAGCTGGTTGGCACAAAAGTATTTTCAACAATTGACCTCAAGAATGGTTTTTTCCACGTTCCGATGCACGAAGACAGCATGAAGTATACAGCATTTGTTACATTTGATGGCCAGTTCATGTTCAAAAAGACTCCATTTGGATTAAGCAACTCGCCGTCAAGCTTTAACCGATTTGTTTCGCACGTATTCAAGGACTTGATACGCAAAGGTATGGTTATCCAGTATGTCGACGATATCATCATTCCATCAAAAACGTACGAAGACGGCTTGAAAAGACTTCTTGAGGTGATGGAAACAGCGGCACAGAATGGATTAGAGGTCAACTGGAAAAAATGTCAATTTCTTCAAGCAAAAGTTGAATATTTGGGTCACGTTATCTCTGACTCCAAGATATTCACCTCACCGGAAAAGAACAAGGCTGTTGAAAAATTCCAAGAACCTAAGACTTACAAGGATTTGCAGAGTTTTCTGGGATTGACGGGCTACTTTCGGAAGTTCATACAAGGATATGCAAGTCTAGTGGCTCCACTCAACAAACTTTTGCGAGGTAACCAAAAGAACATCAAATTTGAAGACGAACATCACTATGCCTTTAAAGAAGTAAAGAAGAAACTCGCAAGTGGTCCTGTTTTACAAATATACGATCCAGAAGCTATTACAGAGTTGCACACAGATGGCAGCAAGTTGGGTTTTGGTGGAATTCTGTTGCAGAAGCGCGACGAGATGTCTCAATTTCATCCTGTATTGTACTGGAGCAAGGCCACAAGTGATAGCGAGAAGAATTATCACTCATACGAGTTGGAGGTTTTGGCCATTTTCGAAGCTGTTAAGAAATTAAGGCCATATCTGCTTGGAATCAAATTTAAGATCGTAACGGATTGCGCAGCTTTCCAAAGAACTGTCAACAAGGTCGACATTCCACCAAGGGTCAAACGTTGGACGCTGTATTTGGAAGAATACGACTACATCATGGTACATCGTTCTGCTGACCAGATGAAGCACGTGGCTGCTCTTAGTAGATATCCTGCTATGGCTGTTGAAAATTCATTGACTACACTAATAAAGAAGAATCAAGAGGAAGACGAACGCATTGCAGCAATTAAGAAAATTCTGGACGGACAGCAATTTGGAGATTACTTAATGAAGAATGGAGTTTTGATGATACATAAAGAAGGACGCGATTTGCTGGTGGTTCCGGGCTGCATGGAGAGAGAGATCATACGAAGAGTTCACGAAAAAGGACATTTTGCTTGCGAGAAAACAGAAAAGGTAATAAAAACAGAATATTTGATTGAGAAGCTGCACGAGAAAGTTTGCAAGTGCACCCAAACATGCATTCAGTGCATTTTGATGAACCGGAAGCGTGGTAAACAAGAAGGCAAACTAAACCCAATCCAAAAAGATGACGTTCCATTGGTAACTCTGCATATGGATCACGTTGGTCCTTTGGCAGATACGACAAAAGGTTACAAGTATCTATTAGTTGTTGTTGATTCCTTTTCGAAGTTTACCTGGATTTTCCCAACAAAAACTACAAATGTAAAAGAGGTGTTGGATCGGTTTGATAGCATTGTAAAGACATTCGGATATCCAGCAAGATTAATCACGGATAAAGGAGCAGCTTTTGGTTCTGTAGATTTCAAAGACTACTGCAACAAAAACGAAATTCAACATATCCAGACAACTACAGGAGTTCCTCGTGGAAACGGACAAGTTGAGCGGGTCAATGCTGTTATTCAATCCGTATTGAGCAAGTTGGCGATGAATTGTCCAGAAAAGTGGTACAAGAACGTTGACAGCGTTCAAAGGTGTATAAACTCAACTTATCATCGCGTTATTGACTTAACACCTCACGAAGTTTTGACAGGTGTCAAAATGCGGACACCAGAAGATACGAACATTTTAAAAATTCTACATGAGGAGCTGATTCAGTCGTTTTATGACAATCGCGAAGAGCAAAGAGCAGAAGTCAGGAAAAAGATACTTGAAGCTCAAACACAACAGAAAGCATCTTATGATAAACATCGAAAAGAAGCTGTAAAGTACAAAGTTGGTGATATTGTTGCAATCAAGCGTACTCAGTTTGCAACTCGAGCCAAGTTGAAGAGCAAGTACTTTGGGCCGTACATCGTAAGGAAAGTTAAACTCAATGATCGATATGATGTTGAAAAATTAGGATCTTCTGAAGGACCAAGATTTACTTCAACTGCTGCAGATCTTATGAAGTTGTGGGTTGTATCGTCAGGAGACGATGACCTGTCAGGATAGGCCGTGTGGAGTAGATACTTGTTTTGTATATAAACACTTGTTCTACTTGTTAATATTTTAATCTTAATAGTTTTGAAATACTTTTTAAATATTCAAACTGTAAAAATTTGCTTTTTCATTAAAATAGTTTGATTCTAGAAATTTTATTCAAACAATAAACATTCATCTTTATTACATAAATGCATTCAGGAACTCGGCACGATTACAGTTTCCTGGGCGCCGCAATTTGAAAGTGTTTGTTTTGTCAACCATAAAAAGTGTTATTAACCATAAAATTCTGTGCATTAATTTTGAAGAGAAAACATATTACATATTAGGCACACTTGACGGTTTATCCTTTTACGAAATAACCAAAACACGAAAACTTTTATAAAAAACCGCGCGATTTTTATTTCGCACACTATGCATTTTGCGTATAATGTACACTTGTTGGTTCACCCTTTTAAGCAATAACTGAAACATGAAAAAATTTTTATAAAAAAACTTTGCGCGCTGTGAGTGGACAATGTCTTTATATCTTTAAAAGTAAGGCATTGATTTTATGGTTAATATCTCGTTGATTAGGTAATAGATAGACCTTTATTTTGATACCCATACTGCTTATTTTTGTAGTGAAGCTAACAAAAAAAATCACAAGTTCTTAGGCCCATTTTCCTAACTTTTGACGTCTATAACTTTTAAACTACTTGAGATGTCGGAGATGGATGAAAAAAATTTCACCTGAGTTGTGTAGTTTTAATTTTTAAATATTACCTTCGGACCAATTAAAAAAAAAAAAACACACTGATGCAATGGTAACTGCGTTTACGAAGTCAGCCAATATAATGAAATGTTCTATTTTTTCTATATTATTTTATGTTTGTAATGTTCAATTCATGTAATGTAATTTTTGATTATATTTTATTTTTTATAAAATAAAAAAATGTCAGTTTTATTTTGTGTGATTTTATTTTTAGAAAAACCTACAGTCAATAACCGTGTGGAGGTCGAAACGAGCAATGGGTTAGTCAAAATAACCAAATTTTATTCAAAATAATTGACAGGTCGGTTCATACAACCGAGTGGGAGTAAAAACGGATAACAGGTCCATTCATTGAATCGAATGTAGGTTAAAATGTCTTATTTGTCCGTTCACACAATTGAGTTTTGGTTAAAGCAATTTACAAGATCGTTCATTTAACTGAATGGAAGTTGAAAGGATAAAAGGGTTCGTTCCTAAGACCGTGAGCACAATGCTTACAACGAAATGCCACAGTCAAGGCTATGGAAAACTACGTAGTTGTGCTGATTACTTTTTAAAAACTATCAACAATCGACTAAGTCGGCAGGGCACTTATTCGGTTACGACAGTGGATATAATTCTCTGTGTGTGGGTCCAAGCGTAGTGGGTTCAATCCTCGATGAAAGCAAAATTATAAAAAAATTTTTAAATAGCCATTTTCTCGTTTTAATACAACCAGTGCAGCATATTGCTGTGTTGTTGTTTTCATAAGAACCATTTCCGTTACATTGGTTTTACCCCTCCATTTAGCTCGTCGTATTGATGTATTTGCGGCAATAAAAGTTTAATTTCAAAAAGGTAGTTACAGAAATCACGATATTATACAAACGATTTAAGAAATAAAATAAAGTTTTTTACACTTTCCTTATTTAAATGCCTTTACTATTATTACCCCTTACAAATTTTTCATTTTAGGTAATTTGTAGATGTAGCACACGATTTTTCTTTTATTACTTATTGGCACAGCTGTGTACAATGATATTAACACAAGATTTTGCGTCAACTTTTATAGCTCGTATAAAAAACGGTATTGCCACCTAAGATGGTTTTTTTTTTTTATAATTATATTCTTCGAAGCTTTCTAAATATGCTTGCACACTTATTTTTTAAAAGCTTATACAAAAATTTTCGACTTAATGCGAAAAAAATCGTTTGCTGGACTGGTATGAAATAACTATAGATTTTTAATCGCCATTTCAGAAAAAATACGATATTTTTCTTCGATAAAAGTTCGTTGCGGACTTTCGCTGAAAACGAAATATGTGCCCGGATGGGATAGCAATAAAAAAAAAATTGTCTAAGCATAGTTGTTGCAAATATTTTATATTCGATCTAATAGAGAGTTCTTTCGACAGCATTATTGCCACAGTCATCTTATGATCTGTTTAATAAAGTGTCTTACGTGGACATGATTGCAGCAATGAAATCTTGTTCTCTAAAAAAAAACTACTTTGCGAAAACATGATCATACAAAGAATTGTATGTTTATGAACATGATAGCAGAATCGATAACTCAATCATACTATGGTCCTCTTAAGACATGATACCCAATAGGCAATAAAGCTAGGCCTCCTCTAACGAAGGCGTGCACTTACTGCTACTTTTGGTGGTAAGACTTTTTTGCTACCTAGGGCAGTACAACAATTATATTTTCCCTGCAAAAACTGGTTCTGCTTATATTTCAGGGTTACTTTTCGTTAAAAGTTAAAATATATATCAGTTCAAAAATACTGAATAATAATCAACGTCATGACTTAGAAATATTCTTATCTGACTAAAATATGTAAAATAAAATAAAATCACAGAATAAATAGGTAGGTATACATAAAAAGCAATAAAAAAAGTATTTTTTTAATTGTTTTGGTTAACCTCTTATTTAAGCCATTCTAAAGGAGTGTTTATAGCAGGCCACTTTAAAGCAGGGAGAGCGGAAGGTCTGAAAAATTTGACCATTTCATATAAAAAAGTATATGGGCTTGGATATGAGCGTGGAAGGACTACGAAATCCATTAGAAGCCCTGCTCTTGCCCACTGGGTAGTTACCACTATGTTTTTTCTCTGCGTGCACAAACTCACACATACACACCTGGCTGAAGGAGATAGAAACCAATATATTCTTATTTTTTGGCATATCGTTGTTGTAGATTGCAATTATTTTCTTTTATTTTTGTATCAAGAGTGCGATCAGAATGAAAATGAGATAAAAAAAAAAAAATTCGGTGAAAATAAAGCAAAACCTCCATAATGAAAAAATGTTAAAGCAATTCAACTCGAATTTAATGATTAAATGTTTAATTCCTGATTCGTGTAGCTTTTCTTAGATGTTGCCCATATTTAATGTTAATGCAAATGAATTCATATATGTTGCCATTTTTATGTTTCTTATTTTTGTGAATACAAAAAATGAATTAATGTATGTTGTAATTTTTATGTTTCTTATTTTAGATAAGTACAACATTTATTAATAAATACATATGAAATAAAGTTAAATTTACAAACATTTGATAACATAAAGGTATATATATATATATTTATGTACTTATGTATAAGCACATATATATGCATGTATATGCAACTGTCTAAAACAAGTGATGCATTCGCCATACCAAGGTGTTCCTCTATATTTTATGTTTATGCTAGACACCAATACATTGAGAATTTTTTACCTACGCACTTACAATTTACTGCAAAGGATGTTCCACAGCCAACCACAACCTGTAATTAAAATGCACACACAAACAGACGCACGCACTTACCTTTAGTATAAAGTTTGTATAATTGGAATAGTTTTATTTCTTGGAAATGTTTGGGAGGTAGTTAGTTAAAATGCATAGATGGGCAAAATATTAACTCAACCTTACAACACAAACTATAATGCAATTTTAAAGGCATAGAATAATAAAAAATTTTCGTTATGCACTAAAATGTAATTTTTTTAAATTTATCCGGAGTTACTGTGCTCTTTATCGGTCCCCAAAAAAAAAAAAAATGACCTTTTTGTGTAGAAAATTGTTAAGACTGATAATTATTTTGAAATATTCATAACTATCATTAAAAAACTGTTTCAAAGCCGAAGACACATTTTTCGAAGAAGATATTTTTAGTGCAAAAGAAGATATTTTTAGGTTCCCACACAATAAATTAAGGGGATGGTACTGCTTTTGAGACATTTTTTTTTTATATTTTTTCTGAATGCACAACATTTCAAAAGCATTTTGTGAAAATTTCAAATAAATCGTGCTCAAACTAACGAAGATACAGCGTTTTTTTTTTTGTTCCTATTTTAAAATAATAAAATAACCTACATTTTTCAGTGAAAATCGCGTTTTGACTTGAAAACGCTACAAAGAAAAAAACATTTAAAAAAATTCTTCAGTATTACCTTTTAAACAAATTTTGAATTTTTTTTCAGATGATCCGCTAACCTCTAATCGTGTTGACCGCAAAACAACTTTTTTCGAGGCGCCTCCAGAGAATCGCTTCCACGGATTTATTTATCGATAATTTTTATTTTTTTTTTTTCATTAATACTTAAGAAGTCAAACTATAACATGTATATAAAATAAATACACCAACAATATTCATGTCCCCAAAAAAAAAAAACAAGAAAACATGCAGTTTTTTCGGCTTTAAAACAGTGCCATGCCCTTAATGCAATTGATCGCAGTATTTAATATAAACAAACATCCTTCACAGTAGCTTAAGTTGATCACATATCTCTGTCGAACTGTTCCAAATGTATGTCTGTATTCCAAATGTTCTTCATACGGTAAAGCTTAGGAGGTCTTGCAAAATATTTAAGTTGGGGTTATCAGACCATATTTTTATAAAAGGCCCTTATATGAGATCGAACATCAGATCTCGTTAAAAAACCACGTACTCGACTGCAAATAATATAAAATACGACATCAAAGTCAATTCCAGAATAGTTTAATTTTCCATGATGTTTATCTGATACAAAGGTAATACAAGATATATAAATTTGCCGCGAGTATACCACAAATATTACCGTGATATATTTCTAAAAAGGGATGTCTGAGTTTATGTTAGTACTATTTATACTATAACTATTACTTCAATTAAATATGGTACAAGAATAGATGTCCACTTCTTTTCTTTTCTTGCATATTTAAGATAACATATTATTGTCATTGAACAGTGGGAAAGTGAAAAGGACTGAAACTTTAATTTTAGAGTTAAGCACGAAGGAATGTTGTTTTTGTTACTAAATTAATAAACGTTATTAATTAAATAACTACTTCATCAATCATTCCATTAAACATTTTTATACCGCAATTACTGTAAACATGGCATTAAAAAATTAAAATTTTGACTTATACGAAAAGAAAAATATCTAGAAGATCTGGGATAAGATCAAACAATCTGGTTCCTTTTGCTCAAAAAAAATCTTCTACGATATCTGGAAAAATAGCAAATAAGAAAGAAGAATGGTTCTTTTTTGGGACTTATCCTCTTATTATCCTCTTAATATTTCCATAATTTTATTAGAAATGATTGTTTAATTAAAAACTATGAAATCCCTAGTAATAAGATGATTTTACAAACAACGTCTTCTTTTACGATAATAATCTGAACACATTGACGACGGCAACCTCATTATAACACGATACTGCATGTCTTCGGCTACTTAATTATATTGAACGCTACGCATCAATTTGTAATTTTATGGAAACTGAAATAAATATACCTATACCAAAAAACGACCGCAGTCACATTACAACAAGGAAGCCACGTAGTCGTTACATTGCCTCAAACTTCTTCGCCATAAGAAATGTTGACATTTGACAGCACGCCATGCTGCCACCCTCACCAATGTGTTCAGTCTATAAGGCAAATTTTTCATTTGGTGGCTTTGCATATTAGCAAGATTGGTGCATCAGGAAAAGTGGAAAACTACAAGTGCTTCAGGGAAATTTTAATATGAAAACATAAAAAGGTCATACGGAATCAAATCTGGCGTATACGTCTGACATTTGATTGTTTTTGTAGGGCTTTTAGTTTCCCTTTATTCAGTCCCAATTGAAGTGGGCTCGTATGATAGCGGTACTATTTTTTACAGATGGTACATATATATTGTAAAACTTTTTTTTATAGATTTATGCGCGTTATTGATGCTGTATCTATAGCTTTGAAACAGAGTTGATATTGATGTAAGTTATAAGATGATATGGATTGAAATTAAGTCGATCACTGTGCGAAGAAAGATATAAATAATTAATAAAAAACAAAAATTCAACATGCAATTCTGGATAAAGAGCTCAATAACGGGAAATGCATTTAAAAGTTTTCCGTCACTGATAATACTCTCAAAGCAATTCGTTAATTAAATTTCAAGGTGAGCTTCGATTACACTGTGAACATTTTTGCCCATCACTTTAAGATAAATTTTAGAAAGAAGTGTTTCGAAGAAAGTCTCGTATAATATAAATGCCAAAAACCATTCCAAAAAAGACATCAAAAGCAAGGCACAGCATATGCAGACAAGCTATGCGTTAAAAAGAGATCAAGTGATATACACATAATTAAAGAGATGTAGAGAATATGAGCAAGACAGTGTAAGAAAAAGAGATATATAGAGAGAATGACATTAATAGAGTTATGGCAGTATTTGTTATTGCGGATGCAGCCAGAGCGAAGAGAGAACAGCTGTTAGTTCAAAATGGTTTCAACCGTTATGGTAGAATTAGCCCCACATATCTTAACAGCGCATGCAACGTAGATAAGCGGGTACCACATAGCAAAATAAATGTCGATTATGCAAAACATAATTAAACATAGCACTTGGTCAAACAACAATTTTCACAAACTTATCGTCTTTCACAATTTCCAGCAGACAATGGCCAATTTCTTCACAGAGGACTAGCACTAGACCGTAGATTAGGGGACTCTTCACCGTGGATAAGGCGGCTTAAGAAGTCGTAATCAACAGTTTAGGGCTAGTCTTCTGCGAAGAAATAGGCCATAAGCATGTATAAAAATCAAAGTGAAACAGAACTTACGTGTTTATCTACACTCAAAGAAAAAAACCTTCACAGAAACTTTTGTTGACAAAATACTTACAAAAATTTATCAACTCAACCTAGTAATTCGTCAGTTTAAAAATCATTGTTCGTATCGCCAAAGTCCTAGGATGAGTTGACAAATTTTTTTGTCAGTTTAGAGCTAATAATATTTTTTGTCAAGGTTTTTCCTTTGAGTGTATGCATTCAGAAATGATTTTCTGTTTTTATCTGAGCATTGCCATGCGTTGTCAGGTTTCTATGTGACACTTGTTAAGCCGTGCAGTGCTAAGCTATGCGAGGCTAATTGGACCATTAAACAGACTTGCTAAAAAACTAAAAAACTATCATAAGAGTTGTGTTTACATGTATGTGTGAGTGTGTGTGGTTTGTGTAAAAAGTAAATAAAAAACATTGAGTTTTGGTTTAGTTTATATATATTTTTTATTAATTTTTCAAAGTAACAATAATTAATTCAACATCATTTTTGTTTTTTTTTTATTCTTGTGTATATTTCTTTAATTATAATTAATATTATTATTAATTTATTTGCTTCATAATACATCTTTATTGAAATAATAAATAAGGTTTTTCATTTTTTTTTTTTTACTTCAAGTATTTTTCCTATTATATAATTATTCACTTCTCTCTTATTGAATTTTTAGTAAACGCGATAGTAATTTTTTTTTTTTTTTTTTTTTTTTTTGTGGGTTCTTCAAAATTTACTCAACAACAATTCAATATATTTTTATTTATTTTTAAATCTCTTACGCTTAAATTACATTACGCTTCATTTTACTTTTAGTTTAGAACTTGACCCTTTAATTTTTTGTCTAACGTTTAAATTTTTATTGCTAGTAGATATATAATCGAGTAGGGCTCAATTTTAAAGAGAAGTCTGGGTTATTGAAATATTGGATATTGTAGAAGCTGTTCTTTTTTTAAGGAAATTTTTTACATAAGAGAAAAATTAATACAAATGTTCAGGTTGACGTTTGTTACTTTGAATGCTTTTTGTTTGTGGATTTTACTCATTTAACTTTAGCGATAAGTGATTTTTAAGAACAAGAGACAAATCAATAAAGCATGCAAATAAGTTTATTTCAAATTGTTAGAGTTGTTAGAGTTCTATAAGATATATAACAAGAGTAAATTTTCGATTTTGGGTTATGTTAGGTACTTAAAATGTTGGATAGTTAGACTGAAGGTGGTGGTAGGTAGAGAAGTGTTTAAAGTTAGGTTAAGTTAAAGACATGAAAATGTTTGTTTGCGTTGTCATATAGTTCATATAATGTCCACATATGTTGTAAGGATGATTCAGAGAAATGTTTTTGCTTCTCACAACAAAATTCTAACGCTAAAAATTTTTTCACTAAGTCTGTCATGTTGCCAAATACAATAACGAGTAACGTACAAATAAGAGAGATAAGAATCATTTTCTAAGGCAACAAGTAAAATTCATAACAGAGCAGATTATTAACAAAATATATATGTATTGTATATTTAACAGAAAGAAATCTTTAGGATTTTCTTGTAAAATTAACTAACTTTCTTCAATTAACTAACTTTTGTTTTTGTGTCTACAAGAATGCCTGGCTACTTTTTTCATGTTGAAAACTACGCCTTATGTATTTAAATACTGCTACTTTTTTCTTACATGTTGTAAATTCTTTTAAATAATAGTTAGTAGTTAAGCATCATCTATACCGTAGTTGTTGTAGTAAGTTTTAAGTGACAATTAATACTATTTTGTTGAAACATTTGTTCTAAGACTTGTACTGATAATGAGTGTGAGTGTATATGTGTGTGATTATGTGTTGATGAAGTTGAAAAGTCTGTCATTTTAAAGCTCTGCTAATTCCCTTTGACAATCTTTCAAGGTATATCAAATTAATTTTTCAAAACCATAAGAAGAGAATTTTGTGTAATTGATGTGTTATAATTATATGTGTAAATTGAGTTTAACTAATATTTTGTTGTACAGTCTGACATGCTTAATCAACTTAATGTATTTAGTATTGAACTGTTCAGATTTTCAGTATCTATGAAGCATTTTAATACTTTGCTTGAGTAAGTTTTTGTTGTATTTTGTATTTGCTGTTATTTTAAGTGTATTCGCAGTTATTTTGAACTTACACCATTGAACATATTTAATTACACAGAACATAAATATAATAAGAGAACATATACTTTTTAGTAATAATTACATAAATTGTAAATCGGATGCATACATAAAACACATGGAATATTTAATAGTATTGATAAGTTAGAGAGTAAAAATATTTTTTGCTATTTTATTTTTGTTTTTTTTTTTTTAACCGTTATTATTATGTCATTAACATAACATAAACATCAATTTGCTACTAATTTGCTTTAAACTCTTATTTAACATACACATTTATAAACATTGATATCATTATGTAGCAGCTTATTCAGCAGTTTCAGTAAAATTTTTTTATGTTAAAAACATTTTGGGGGAAAAAGAAATGATTTGAGTGTTGTTCGTTTTTTTTTTCTATTGTTGTAGTTGTTTGAATAATGAACTCCAGCTGTACACAAAAATTGAAGAAATGTGTTGGTTGTTGTTGTTTTTGTTGAAGATGTAGAGTAGAAGTAATAGTAGTAGTAGTAGTAGTAGTAGTAGTAGTAGAAGTAATAGTATAGTTATAAAGCAGGAAGATAAGAAAAAAAGATTGATAGAGAGTATAAGATTAGGCAAGATTAACATTGACATTTATAAATATATTTATAAGTAGTTATTTGAGGTAAAAAATAAAAAAGTTAATGAAAATAAAGCATCTTATTAAAAGTAAAATAATAATGGGCATGCCACGTTAATGGGCGCAGTTTTTGAGAACGAATATTACGCATATTACTGTCATAAAGAATGGATGACGAAATGTTCCATAAATATGGTTTGAAATATGGGTAACTTTTGTGAAACAAAATATACCTAGTCAAAATTGATACAACTAGTCAAAGTTGTTGTGACAAATTTTATGTTTATTATAACAGCCATTATTAAACTTAACTTTGAGCCACATAATTATATTTATTGAATATTTAAGGTATGTTTTCATGTGGTTTCCTTTAATCATGATGTGAAAAAATTCTTGTCCAAAAATGTACACCTTCGAAAAACGAAAGGTTTTAATCCCGAAACATTGCAAGTTTGATACGGTTTTTAAAAAAAAAAAAATTGAATTATGTTCTTTGATTTTCTAACTGAAATATTTTCTGCATGACTTGGAGAATACAATATGTGGGGATGTTCTGAGAATAACAAGATACTAAGATTTTAAATTAATACTATACGATGTTATTTTAATGTAAATTCACTTTAAGGTAACTTTTATACATTCTGAATGAAAGTAAAAAAAGTCGAAAACTAAGAAACTTATACTTTTTCTTTATCTGCGTCACCTTCTTAACGGATTTGTTAGGTGTACACTGTCGAATATTTTTTTGGAAATTCTCAGCTGACGCAATAATCTTTCATTTTGTCGGAAAGGGATTTAACTCTACAAATCAGTTTGAATTTGTATGAGTTAGGGTATAAAATATTAGGTCGACGTTGTGATTTATGAGGTCACAACTATTTTGTAGGTGCCTCCTTAAAAGAGATTCACTTTACGTTTTGTCACACAGTTCAATCAAGTTTGCTCTAATCTCTATGGGGAGCAAAAACAATAAGTTTTCCAAATCAGTTAAACATTTTCGTGTTATCTTCGACAATAAACTCTCCTGAAAACTTGCAAATACCCTTCCTGTAAACCTGTAATAAAGTATTACAAAGGATATCACCCAGTTAACTGTACACTCTAATCCTCAGAAATACCTTGACTTATGCCACAGTGGTCCGGAGGTGTAAAACCTAGGAATGACTGCAAAGAGATAGATCCTACCACATTTAGGAGACATTTATGACTAATTAATGCCCTATAGCAAGAATAAGAATTAAGTGTGCTCTTAAATCATATGTTCCCCACGTACTGTGCCGATATATTATCCCGATATAATTATACTTTACTAATTGGGAATGATTGAAAATATGTATGAGTATGGTTTACAGCGGCTGCCGTGGCCGAACTGTTAAAAGCGACCTACAAGTGGTCAAAACTCCGTCTAACGAAAAACGAAAAACGAAAAATGCCATTTCAGCCCTTGAAAGGACTTTGACCGAGCTTCTTATGATCAGTTGTGTTGTGTTGTAATATGTTTGAACAAAAATGATCGAAAACTGGACCTACCAGCTTTATGCCGACTCCGAAAAACTTTCTGTGTCAACTGGGATTCGAAACAGGGTTCTCTGGCGTATGGGCCACACACTCTTCCCTCTGCGCCACGGCCGCCGCACCGTCTAACATTGATCGTTTTATACGAAAATTTCTGATCTACAGCAGCTCTCTGCAGGTAATGGCAAGCCACAAAAAGTTACAAAATAAAATGTAAGGCTGTAGTTGCAGTTCGCAATAATTTTTTTTTTCAACATTTTGTAACAAACAGAACACAATTGATCATAAGAAGCTCGGCCAATGTGCTTTAGAGGGCTAAATTGGTCAATTCGGTTTGTGTTTTGTTTTTGCTTAAAGATGGCTTTAAGATCAGAAGGTACCAGAGCAGGAAATACCTAGGAAGGGAGCCACTTCTTTAGTTTTTTACACTTGACCCACCTTAAATATATACTAGTACTCAAACCTCTTAAGCCTCGTCGTTAGTGTTATAGCCTATTCAGAGTGCCTTTAAAGTATACGAAAAAAGAACAATTTAGATTAGGGCTGCCAGATATGTTTATTGCAAAACCGGGACACTTTGGTGAAACTATTGAAAAATACCCCTGTACCTCTCCAACAACTGAAGCGTCGACGCAAATAACGTTGTTAATCGACAAATTAATCAAAAATACATATATTACATACATAGAAATGTGCGTATATATACAAGCAAATTTCTTTAGAACTCTGACACCAAAAACTTGAAATCAATATCAAATGACTCTAAGTGCCCCATTAAAAATGTTTTTTATTCAAATCATAAAAACTTATAATTTGTCGCTTACAACGTTATTCGCTTCGACGCTTCAACTGTCGACAAAAAAAAAAAATCTTTAAAATAAAGTTTTAAAGTAATAAACTTTAATAAAAAGTTATGATTCAAAAGTTGTATTTTCACATATTTTTTTATGTATGTACATTTCTTAACAAAAAATACTAAATTTCATTCTTCAATAAAAATTCATAAAAAAAAATACAATTAAAATTTCAGTCATATTTTTCATTACTTTGAGCTTGTTTCAAAATTTTCGGCTTGCTTTTATTATAATTGTAAAACTGTGTGCAAGTCAATTTAAAATTGTCTTTGCACTGAATCATGCTTTCTATAATGCTTATGTTGAGCGAATTTCTTTCCTTAGTCCACTGAGATGAAATAAGTGAGAAAACTCGCTCAATATTAGCATTATGACTAGGTATTGCGTATAAATACTGTACGATTTTAAGTTTAAAAATTTACATGAAAAGTTACGGCAGGCGCAGAAACAAGCACACAAAAAATTAAATGAAAGATAAATCCGGGACATATTAAGGTAGGACCGGGACACAGGGACAAGCAATCAAAAACTGGGATATGTCCCGAAAAATCGGGACGTCTGGCAGCCCTAATTTAGATAAGCTTCAAATTGCTTCCTCATTTTCAGTATTGGAAAATTTCTGTGATGTTGGCAAGCCCCTTGAAGGCAGCCCATCATACATATATATTATATTTAGAGAGCAGAACTGCTCTTAGTACTCCTACCTAAGAATATCGAATTTCAAGTAATCGAATATGTAGATAAAACCGATCCCAGGATGCTGATAGAAGTAATAACTGGACAGTGTTAATAAGATACTAAGCAGTAGACTAACTTGATATTAGATTAAATTTAAAGTTGGGGAATAGAAGATAAAGAAACTTTCAGTAGATATGCAGCCCTTTGCCCTTAACCTTAAAAATAATTGTTTAGGTTAAAATTACTATTTTAAACATAATCTAGAAACAATAGGCGAGTTTGACTTGCCGACTTTTATATATGTTCTGTATAATCTGGTGTATGGCTTTTCTAATAAGCCCGTTTTTGGGGTTTTTAATGCAACAAACTGATCCAGCAATTTAAGCAAAATTTAGTATTTGTCTTGTTATCATGGGCTTAGAATGGCTTTTAACAGACTTGAAACATTGACTTATGGAATAAGAGTATGAATACATTCATTGAAGGAAAATATTTGTTTCTGGACTAGTCTGAGAATTATTGAAGGACTAAAAGAGTTGATATTTTTTAAACATCGACATGCTCGTAACTGAAGGAAAAATAAGGAGTCCTGCATGTTTTTGAGATTTTGTGATACAAAATTTGAGACAAGTAAAGTGAGCCGTAAGAAGAAATCTTTGCATAACTATATCAGTCAAAGAGTGGATACCTATTTAACATGCACACACACTCACATAATAACAATGCAAATGAAAGTAGAATTATTTTATTTTTATTTTGAATGAATCTTTAACTTTTTACTCTGTTTTGTATCACAATTTTGCTTTTTGCCATTTTAAATTCTTAGCATGGAAGTACATTTTATATAAACCACAACAGTTTATTTATTTAACTTTTACATATTTTTTAAATTTTCTACAAAATGGTTTATATGCATATAGTTATGACACAGCTATGAATGAACTGAAATAGCCTTTTTTTCAAATATCACCCTAATTATGATAGAAAGTAAGCTTTGAGGTTATATAAGTACAAAATGCCTTGTAGCAGTTTAAGTTGTAGAGAAGCTAGTATTAAAGAAGTATTAAAATATTTCGAGAATACCTGAATATAGTGTTTTTCCTACATTGAACCAGGAATTGTTCTTAAAATCAATGAATTCCATTAATTAAACAATTCATAAGCTCAAATAGTAAATTCTTTAAATATCATTTGTTTTGAATGTACTGTTCATTGTTTGTTTGAATCTACGTTTATTGGAATTTGAAAGAACAAATTTTCTTAATACGTAAGAACTCGTTCTTACTACCAATGAACGCATTCATTAAATTACTGTGCATTGCATCGACTTCAATGTTTTTACATTAGTTCAATGAATCTGTTCTTTGAAAGTAAGAACTGTCTCTTTGATTTAAAGAATTTATTCTTTTGCTGTAAGAAAAAGTAAATTAAAGAGTTACTGATTTACAAAATCAATTCATTGTCACAATGAACAAAGTAATTTTTTTTTTTTTTGATTTTATGCACGTTTTTGGTTGAGTTTTATTTTTTTTTGATAAATTTTGTACACTAATGTTATAGTTAGGAGTCTTTGAAAAGGCTTGACCTGAAATGTTGTTGTCTATAAATAAAATATTGGATGAATTAAAAAGGGAAATAAATAAATTTAAAGAAAAATGCATAAATAGTTAGAGTTTTAAAGAAAAACAAAAATAGTTAGAGATATAGATATAGAATTAATTTTACTTACATGTGTACATCTTGTACTCAGTGTGTAATCTCAAAATAAATATCAAAGGAATTTTAATTAATTATCTATAATTATATAATTCATTTTAAGCTATATAATTAATGCCTCCAACGCTATAACGACATCCAATTGATCGTCAAATTTGCAGTTTTATAATAATTTTGAATTTATTTTTTCTAAACGCTCTGCTTAATCTTCGTTTACATTTTTTACTCTTTCAGTAAATTTACCAAAAATATTTTTAGTATTTTTGTTTTTTTTTTTTTTTTTTTTTGGGCTTAAAGGCAATGTTTTTTGTTTTTGTTTAGTTTCATTCGTTTGTTTAGCTTATTATGTCAGAGTAAGACGTTTCAACGGTATGTTAGGGTGTAACTTCCAGCTGCGTCGGGTTCGTAGCAGTAGCGCGTATTGCACAGTATTACCATCTTTACAATTATTTTATGATGCCTTTGTTATTGTTATAGTTATAAAATTTTTTTTATTATTTATATTATTATTATTATTAATTATTTTAGACGCGAGCGCTACTTATGTGATTTTGAGGCGTTTTGAGGGAGAAAAAAATATGTTCAAAAGTGGGCAGGAATTTCTTTAAAGAATGTTGGTGGCTTTAGTGGTGGATGCTGTCGTGTCGTATTTTAAGACTCTGATTTAAATCATTGATCATTATTAATAATTTTTTTACTGCTATATACATACGCTATACATTGTGTATTGTTGTATGCAAGTTGTATATTAATTTGCATATATCTATATATATATATATATATATATATATGTATATATATATATTTCATACCCATATATTGTATAGATGCTTGTAAATTTTATTTCCATTATGTGTATAATTTATCTGTTAATATGTTTATATTTCTTTTGTATATATATATTTATGTATATATATGTGTGTTTTTTTATATTTTATACTTGTATTATTTTTGGTTTTGTTGTTTTGCTTCTGCCTTCAATTTTATATATTTGCCTTTATCGTTATTATTGAGTTAATTTTTCTCTTAATTATTGTAAGAATTCATGTAATAAATTAATTTTGTAATTTCATTCCGTTTTTTCTTTCATTATTATTATTATTATATTTGTTATAATTATAATCATATGATGACATATCACTGCATGACACATTTTCCCTCTATTTGAGTTTTTATCTCATTTACTTGCGTTTCTATTTGATTTTTCAGTTCTGTAAAAAGAAATTGAGTAATGGAAACAGCAATAAATAAGCGTGTAATTGTAGGATAGACTACAATAGTTTCTTTTTTTTTTTTTGTACAGTGTTTAAAGTATCTGTATTATGGTAGGATATAGTATATGCATAACATAAGAAATACTTATATATGCGCCAACACACTACAACAGCATGTATAACGCATATACATAATATACAAAGAAGAGAGAAGTGGAAAATAGTAGTAAGTTTAACTTTCGAAAAGTAGTAGAAAAAGAGGGAAAAAGCTTTTGGTGTTTTTTCTGTTTATTTTATAATTATTTTTTAAAATTAGCATTGTCTTTGTTTCTGTATGTTTTGTATGCTTGTTAGAACGTTAATTTTTGCTTTAAATGATTAATTTTATGTTTATTTGATGCAAATTAAATTAAAAAAGTAGTTAAATATTGAAAAACAAGGAAACATTATGGTGCATTTAATTAAGAGGTTTACGAAAAAGAAAAGATTGTGACAACATAATACGGTGCAACACTTAACATCAAATCTATGCCATGATACATAAATACTAAATATTAAACAATAGATACAATAAAGTGAACTTAAAAGTTTATTGAAAATTAAAGTTAGGGAAAATTTGCAGTGTATTTATGTATTGGTTTACGCCATTTTATATTTTGAACATTCTACAAAAAATACTAGCTTTATGATAACTTACAATCTAACTATGATGTAGGCGATTCAATTTGATAAGAGTAAATTTATCGTCGTTCTTAATTAATTCATAATCTAAACATTATTTGACCGTTTAAAGCTGTTTGAAAAATATTTCCGAAGAATATTAAATTCAAAACATTTTAAATAATTTTGAGTAAGTCAATGGTTTTGTCTTTGTAGGTTTTTCTTTTAGCGCTAAAGGAGACTTTTGATAAGTTTTGATTTTTCATCAAATTGGGCTAAAATTATCATAACAAAACGTGTAAATAAATTCACATTATATACAAACGAAGGTATAAATAATGTAAGGTCAAACACATTTCTGCATATAATTTTAAATAAGATGTAGTTATGAAATTATGTACTAAATTAAATATTTTACCAGTTACAAAAAAGGTATTCCACAAGTTAAAACTATGCAGTCAGAAATTGATTATTTGATTTACTTGTTGTTATTCTTAAGTTACTTGTTAAGAATTATGTGTTTTGTTTTCATTCAAAAAAATACTAGATCATTTTTTTAGTTAATTTACTATAAGTTTATGAAATTTTTTGATAAAAGTTATTCAAAAATATAAGTTGCTTAACTCGAAAAAGTAAACGATTAAAACGAGATTTGAACAATTTCCATTAGACATCTGCACGAATACATCCGAGCGCATTATACATACCCTGTAGGAAAATCAATTAATTAAAAAGTTGTTGATAAAGTAGTTTTTTGTAAACCACAACTAGTTAAAATTCTGACTTTTTTCCATAGAACGAACTAACATATTTTGAATGGTGATGCCCGCTAAATAAGTCAATTGACTTTCGTCGCATATATTTTGAACTACTTGTGAAATTAGTTATATTTAAATTACTTTTTTAATTACTTTAAAATATCAAATTGAAAACAATTACTGATGGTCTAAAGTTAATAATATTTGATGAAATAACATGGTTAAATATATATAAACTTGTAATCTAATAAAAATTTCCAATTAAAAGATGTCAAAATCTGAGTAGTTGCCGCCTTAATATAATTCAAAGTAGTTTATAAATCACTTGTTTTTAAGTAATATTTCAATTACTTCATATATAATGCAATAAAAACTATTTAGAATTACAGTGGATGCCGCCTTAATATAATTCAAAGTAGTTCATATACAAGCTTATTTTAAATTAGTTTTTTAATTAGTTGTTTTTAAAAACAAGTCAGTATGTTCCTATACTTACACTCTTTTATTGTCAACAGCCAACTACGAGTGAGTACACCACAAAACAAAAGTAAAACATTCAAGTACTGTACTCAAAACCGAAGTGTTTTCAATATGAAATTTCCTCACGTACTTGTGGTCGTATACCAAGTACATGTACATAAGTTAGATTAAATAAAAGAATGTGAAAATAATTCATACAAACATTAAAAAAATGAATTTAAATTTTATAAACTTCAATACTTTTAAAAGAAAGTGAATAAAATAAACTAAAAACAAAGAAGACTTTTTTAGACATGATTTTTTAACATGATCTTCATATCTATTTCGAGCGGTACAGCAAAATCTACTTGGTGTACTTGCTATGTTTTGAAACGACAATTAAGCAGTCTGCAGAAAAATAGCTTTGCAACTAATCCAAAGTTGTGTACACACTCTGTTAAGATCCAACCGGATGTTGTACAGTACTCGCTTCGGCCTGTGTTTGATTTGGAAGTACTGTACACAAGTTTGAAAGATACTAGTGGTATTCAATTAACGCCGTATTTGTGGTGTAAATAGTTTACATCACAAATACGTCGTTCATTGAATACCACTACTATAAAATGTGGTACAGTACGAAAGTGTACACTTTGCTGCAGGCAAAACAAATGTATTCATGCATATGTTTAATTTCCATCAAGTCTTAGAGTTCTCATGAGTTTTCTAGAGATATTTGTAGAAGTGTTTTCCTAAATTATTCTGATCTCATTATGGCTGGCTGGACTTTATGTCAAAGTTCAATGCTTTATATGTCTCTATATGCCTCTACACCAATTGCACAATCACAAATAGGCTTAAAATTATAATTTAATAGCTAGTTTAATAGCTAGTTCAAATTCTACTAGTAAAATAACAAGGTGAAATCATATTAAATTATATAAATAAATATTAAATAAAATAAATATTTAAATAAAATATAAATAAATATTTTTATGTACGTTAAAAACAAAATGGGTGCAGCTGTCAGGACTTTGAAGGGAAGTGTCTGCTTCTAAGCATTAGGTGTATACTTAAATTTAGTATTGATTGCAAGAATGCACACACTTTTAAGTTTTTTTTTCAATTTGATTAATGAAATTGATTAGCAATTCTTAAAAATATAACTTTTTAAAAATTACATTTGTGAGCTTTATGCCAAGTAATTCATGAAGCAACAGGTCGCCACAACAACAATGTTAATTACATAACAAACCACCAGCAGACTGGACAGCTGTTTCGTTGGTCGCTACACCACCTCATTAGCCAAAGAATGGAATCGTGAAAAAGAGGTAAGCACAGAGCCCATCAAGAAGTCTTTGCAGAATTAATGTAGTCAATTTTTTGAACCTTTGCTTTGTGTAAAAAAGTAGAAAAATATTGCTTTTTAGATTGAAACGCACACAACTGCAATGGTTTAGCAGAATTTGTATCTATTAGATTTTCAAAGTTAATGGACTGCATAATCCACAGAAGATTACTGATGGTGTAGCGACAAAATATAAATAAAATAAAAAATTAACTAAATATAAAATAAAAAATGCTACAGTCTAATTTTAAAAAAATTTTTAGATTTACACAAAACTTATGAATCTTAATGAAAAGTTGAGTATGCAGCTTAATTAGAGATGACCTGGGCTGGAATTTTTATGCCCTTTAATTCATCCAAAAATTAACTAAAAAAAATAACCAAATGCCTTATAAAAGCAGAAAAATTCCCCAAAAAACCCACAAAAATACTATTAATCTAAAATAAGTTAATACATTGTCAATTGCTTCTGATTAAAATGTTTGGACCTAGATTACGTTGCTATAAATTACAATGCATATTTTTGGACTATCAAAACGAAACAACCATCTATTGTCGGTATAACATGACTTCTATATCGAAAAACTCCTTTCTAATTCAGCACTTGTCTGTGCGTACATTTAAAAGAAGAAATATCGCTTACAACCTTATCTACTTTTATTTGTATATCTTCATTTTTCCCACTTCATATTTCACTTTCATACTCAAGAACGAAGCGTCTGATTTGCTTGGGGACTTTTACGTTGTGTTTTTCTAGGCTATATCATTCTTACGTTTTATAAATTTTGCCACACCCCCGTTCACCACTCCCAAATAAATAAATATAATATATTTCAGAAAATTTTGGTCTTACAGAATTAAATTTGGTAATTTAGTTTGTATGTACTGTCGGTAGCTGTGCTAAACATGAGCTTCCACGCCGCCTTTTACCGTCCACAAACCAATGTAAATGCTATATTTCACACAAATTTTGTCGTAATACAATTTACTTTTATAAATTAGTTCATATAATTATTGTCAGCAGCTGTTATAAGAATAGGCTGGCCAAACTAAAGATACGCCCACTTTTTCAGAAATCATTAAATTGACTGCTGAGCGGATTACCCTGAAATTTTGGATGCTGGTTTTATTTGAGTACGGTATTGTTTAGAAAAAAGTGCCACACCCTCTTTCTAAAAAGTGGGCGTTTCTGTAGTTTGGTCACGCCCATTTATGGAACAGTTGCTGATAGTAGCCATACGAACTAAATTACCAAATTTATTTCTAAAATACGACCGAAACCATCTGAATATATAATTTTTATTGATTTCATGGCGGTTTAAGGGATTGTGGCATTTTATTGATTTGTGGGTAATTATCAAAAAAATATTCCTGTTTTCTCGTGCTTAAATGACTAAGCTTACGTCAAAAATAATAACACGTGAACTACTGTACACAAGTTTAGTAGCCTGAAATTGTAGCCACATTGGACATTAAAGCAACATTACGACACGTGGTCTAAATACATAGTGCATAAATGTATGAGAAAATTTACGTAAATGGTTATAATAAATTTTTGGGTTTTTGGTCTGATATTTACGATATGTCCAATCTATCGAATAAAATATAAAATTTTGAAAATATTCTTTGAAAGCTATCGCCAGGCACCCATTAATCAAAAATTTTCCAACTTTTTCTCAAAATCTTCAGATGTTGAAGCTACAATTTTGCTTATTTTTTGCTTATTGCTTAAGATGAACACAAAATTCCTTCTAGAGCTTGTAGAAAGTTTTTCAAATCGACAAATGAGTTCAAAAATGATTTATATCAACTCCCAAGTAACGCCGCACAGTGGTTTCATCTCATATAACGTTTGGAATAGAATAGACGGAGCCGTCGTAGACTAATGAAATTTGGTGTATACGTTGGAATTAGCTCTTTTAGAACAAATGCACAAATATTTTGTTATCCGCCAAAAACCACGTCTACCTCCCATATAACACAGAAATTTAAAACGATATAATATTTTTTTATTGAAGCTTTATCAAAACAACTCAATCAAGAATATAAAATATTCTATAAAAAATATTCTATATTCTATTCTATAGAAAACTAAAAAAAAAAAAAAAGAATTGCCATGCCCGCCTCCCATCCAAATTCTGCAACTCCAGAGCTGCTAAAAATGTTCAAGCTTGCGAAAAAACATTTCGCTTATTTATTTCACTAAACTGTTGTGTCGAAAGCTATACCGCTGTTTGGTGTTTCGAAAAAAGCTGGAAACAAAGTTGAAACTGTAAAAATTGCGAAGCGACGAGAAACTTTTGTTGGAAAAAGTTACAACACCTGCTTTTTGATGGCATATAATGAAAATGAATTATTTAGAGGAAAAATGAGTGTCATGGCAAATAAATGTGGCCTTATTCTTTACAACTGGCAGGTAGTCCTTCGACACGACTGAATGTAAAAAAAAAAAACGGGTACTTTTATAGGATGACCTGATTAACTGGAATGATGATATTAAATACAACAGATCTATCGGCATGTTTTTCCATCTGATGTTGGTCTTTAACAGCCCTTTAATTAGAAGAATGTTTTATGTAAACTGATACAAGGCCACAAAATGTGCCTTTTATCTTTTGACTCAAGTCGACTCCGAAATGTTACCAAATGGTATTTATTCCATATAATGTCCCAATAAACATTTTAATTATGCTCAAGTCGCATGTTTTACTTTTAATGCTTGCAAAAATTATAATTTGAAGACTCAAAGGCGAGGCATGGCCGGCAAGACTGATGAAATTGATTAAGGTTACGTTTTATATTTTTTTGGTTTCTATTTAATTATGATCAAGGTCTTGCTTGGCCCAAAGTTAATTAGGTAGATTTTGCTTAATTAAACGTGCTTTTAATGCTCTTCATAAAAACAAAAGAAGAAAAAAGAGAAATATTCATAATCCTTCTTGAGGGTGGAGCACGTTTCGACACTATAAAAGCCATGTTCGGTTTATTATGCTAACAAAACTTCAACACAATTAATTGGTATCGCATTAATTGACCTTTAGAGCACAAAACGAAGTACCAACGAAACAAAGTGATGCCAGGCTATTTTAAATATAAAACAGAAAACTTAAAATGATTTTTTTTTACTTTCAAAACGTATTAGGGAGAAGCATTTTAACTGAAAGCAAAACTGAAGTAATATTAGAGTACTTTCGAAGGCTTATGAGAACCGAGGAAGATTGTTTTTCTTTTCAACTTCTTACTACATAAAACTCTAAAAAACTAAATGCTAATAAAACATAAATTTTCTTGCAACATCTTGCATTTTCCTTAAATTGAAAAATACATTTCTGTTCATAAATATAAATCTTAAAATTTTTCATTGCTGCTTTTACCTTAACAATACACATTAAAAGTTGATTAAAAAAATCAATACAATAAAGTCCCGTTTCCTATAACGCGTAATTGGAAAAAAAAGACATTTCACAAAAGTCACAATACAATTGATCATAAGAAGCTCGGTCAAAGTTCTTTCAAACACTGAAATGGCCAATTCGTGAACAACATCAGAAGATTTATTATATCTAAATTTGTGTATTTCCTACTGCATTTTCGCACACATTTTTAAGTTTATAAACTTTTTTCAAGTTTAGAAATGAAATAATTAATTTCGGTCACGCTATGTACAGTGACGGACAAAAAGTTTTGCGAAATCAAAAATTCGATGCTGGAGAATTTTTGATTTCCTCAAATCTTATGAATCTTAATGAAAAGTTATGAATGCATTTAAGCATATGCATATAAACATTTGCTAATGATGGAAAACCACCGTAAATAATCTTAAGGTAACTAATTTCGAGGTAATTTTTTCGTAATTTTTAGCCATTTCTGTCTTTTAGGTCTTTTTCCATAGGTTTTAGGTTTTTTAGGTCTTAGTGTTAGGTAATTTTTTCTGCCATTTTTATAAATTTCTACGTAACTTTTTTATAATTTTTAGTGATTTATCAGTTGAAGAGACTCAAACATTGTTTTCCAACAATTAAATAGAGAGTATAATTTTAAAAATCTAAGAAAATTAAAATTTTTAATTTTCAGTGTATATCACGAGTCATGGTAACTTGGCAATGCTGGTGAGAATGTAGTATTTAGAAAGTTTTATTAAGTATTGAATAAAAATCTTGGGTGTGAAAGTGAAATATTAATTGGGAAAAATGGTGATATGCATCTAAAAGTAGATTCGGATATAAGCGACATTATGTATCTTTTTATGCGCTCTTGCCTTTACTGAAGTAGAAAGAAATTTTCGGTACAGAAAACATGAAAAACCGAAAATAGATGGCTGCTAATTTTGGTAATTCAAAAATGTATATTGTAATTTATTGAAACGTAATGTAGGTGCAAGCATATTAATTAATAAAAACGATTAAAAATATATTCAATAATTTTAGGCCTTTTAGCATTTGTATGGGTTTTTTGGGGCATTTTTAATGCTTTTGTAGGGCATAAGGTTATTTTTGTATGTTTTTAATTTTGAAAAATGTTTTAAAAATATTTTTGAAATACTTTTTATTATTTTAAAAAAGGTCCCTATGGTGCTACTTTTTTGTTTTTGTTATATCTTTGGTGTTTCTTATCTGAATTTTGTTTATCTGAGATATTTTCATACAAAGTAAAAAATCATACAAACGTTACCAAGTGAAAGTATTACCACTTCAGAAATAATTCAGAGATGCAGTATAAGAGAAAATAAAAAATTTTATTATTTTTTTGGGTTTCTGGCTTTCAAGACTATTTTGTATATGGGCATTTCCACAAAATGTCAACCATAGCTGAAAAATTTGATGTGTTTCGAAATTCAATTTTTTTATGTAGGGTAGAGTGGGTCACTTTTTTATATTGGTCTATAACTCGCTTAAAAATACACATTTTTCAAAATTTAAAAATGTATAGTATATTACGTTTCATTACCTTACTTTTTGCATTTATTGTTTGTTAATATTGTAAGTAGTTAAAAAGTTTTGGTATATCATCCGGAAACATGTTTTTTCGACATTTTCAAAAATGGTGGGGAAAAGTGGGTCACAAAAAAAAATTAAGAATTGAAACGCATAATGTTTATTAAACAGTGAAAACTAACAAAAGAATGCAATTCAATTAACAAAAATAGATAATTAAAGTCAATTTTAATCAGAATAACAATTGCTGCATGTGAAGAAGACGGTAGTTAGATTCGCGCAGTTTATATGCACAGCTCGATCGCACTTGTTGCAATTGACCGAATTATTATTGTTCAATGTCATTGGCATGTCTTTTTTGCATATTATGCAGAAGTCTACATCTTCATCTTCCGAACTTTAAATTTAGCAAAATATTGCCGTGTTTTGTTAATTATGTGATTCAGCTTTGATTAATGGGAATTCACCTTGTTAAATAATAAAATTTACGTGACCCACTATTCCCCAAAACAACTGACCCACATTTCCCCATATGATAATTTTTTAATTCAGCTTATCCTGTGCGCGGAACTGCGCGCTTATGAAAAATTCCACTTGCGGATCAAAATTTTCATAGCAAAGGAGAGATAATTGCATATTTACCTTCGTTTATTTCCGTTTAAATGTTGTAAAAACAACTAAAGTATGAGTATTAAATAAAACCTTTTGTTGATAAATTATCAAGAAGGTGCTGCAAGAGAGATCGCGATGCAAGTCGACGAGTCTATTGCTTATCAAAACTTATTTTATACGAACACCAAACAATTCCAATTGTTAGAAATTCTTAAACTTGTTTAATGATCGCGCAATAGCCGTGACCCACTATTCCCCCATGACCCACTATTCCCCACTTTCCCCTAGTAAAATACTTCTAAATATGAACTTCGCATTTTGAAAATTTCAATGTCTTACATAATATTAAAACCTTCGTCTACTGAAGATATAGGACATGCCACTTCATAAGCTTCGACCATGGCCGAACTAAGATGTTACTCTTCTTAAGCTATTTTCTCTCTTCTTTGATTACACATTTTCTTAACGGAAATTTTGTCGCGTGAGTTACGGAAAATATTTTTTGGAAACTCAATATTTTTTTAAATAAGCAAAGTTCATCGGTAAAGTGGGTTTATTATGAAACTTCATTGTTTTCCCATTATTTAAAAATTAAAAACAAAACCAGGGTTTATGGTAAAATTCACTGAATTTTTACAATCTAAACGTGCTTGTCAAACACAGTTCTTTTTTTTGTCGCGCGAGTTACGCCCATATTTACCACTGCTATTCTTAATTAGTTACAGGAACGACAATTTGGGTATATCATACCATTACTATTTCTTCAAAGGCATATGTACATAAGAAATTTTTTTTACATTAATAAATTAAACTTCTGAGAAAACGAAGCTTTAAGTCGTACGTATGTCGCTGAGTTACGATGGAAATACCCATATAGTCTGCTATATTATTACACGGTTAAAAATTTTGTAGTAATTTTTAAACCATTGGTTGGAGTAATGTATTTTTAAACCATTTTGTATTAGAATTAATACTTTTCAAAATACTAGAAATTCTTTTAGTCAAAGCTGTACTTAATTTTAACAAAGTTGGAATAAAATTTTAACTTTAGTACCTACGGTTTAAAATTTAATACAAAATAACTCAAAAGTAATAAAATCGGTTTCAAAAACTAGTACAACTGGAATAGATTTTGAATTGAGATAGCCATGATATAAGATTTAATACAACATGCATTACACTTTAAGCCATGCTGTATTATATTTCAATACTTTCCGACTTAATTTTCAGATTATTATGATTCAAAAGTCTTATGATTCAGAGTTACTTTTTCAGTTAAAAAAGCTTTATAATACAATTTCTGTGGAACATTTTTATTTGATTATGGCACACAAGCAAAGTTTACTACTTTCATTTCAATGATGACGTGAGTTCGAAACCTGCAATAGGAGTTAGTTTAAAATTTATACTGCCGTCATAAGGAAGAGTGCGGCATCTAGCATGAAAATGAAATTGCATTTTATTGTATTTTCCTTATAAGGCATCCATCCTCTTTAAGATTATAAAATAAAAATCCCGAATTTTCGGTCCCAGGTCTTTATATTTTTACCTAAATTGCCGTATCTACACAAAATTTAGGAATCATTCCAGATTAAAACGCAGTATCTACACAAACAGAATCAAAAATGCCGTATCTTCACGTAGATGCCGCATTTTGCCTTTGTTTTTTTTTATTTTTTTCATAGACACAATTTTTTTCCAGTCATACAAAATAGAATTTGAGTCATATGAACTTTTTTCAATTTTTGATTATACATATTTTTTATATCTTCACTTTAACTCTAATAATACCGATTCTTATATTGGTAAGAGGGGTTTAAAGATATTTTTAATTATAGTAAACAAACTATTTTCTTTATAGATGCGAAAAATGATGTAGATACAGGCGTTTTTCAATGTTTTCAATTGAATGAAATCGGAGAAAAAACAAGCATAAAGCGGCAACTACAGTGTTTTATGCCGCAGTTTTTGCAGGTTGGGTAAATTCTTTGAATAACTTCAAGATTTATATTGTACTGTGCTTCTCTTTTCTGACGAACTAAATTTTTATAATTAGTTCCATCGATTTTTCATAAAATATTGCCTGTTTATTCTGAAGCGTTTTGCTCAGATTTTTCGAAAATGTAGATGCCGCACTCGTCCTTATGACGGCAGTATAGTATAAAAGAAAAAAAAAAAAAGAAATAAATTGTGTAAACAAAAATAGTTTTGTTTTTAGTACGCTATATTTTAAAATCAAATACAACTTTTAATAAGATTTTTAATCCACATCGGGTATTGCAATTTAAACCCATGTGGGAATAAAACGTAGTTTTAGTGTTTGGTGTGGTTTGAATTTTAATACAATTTCGGTGTCATCATATGTATATACAGTACAGGATTTACTAAAATTTAGTCCAAGATTTTTAACCGTGTAAAAATTATCAATTCTCTATAGTTTGAGATGATCATCTTGTTAAAAAGTGTATATTAAATGAACAAACAAAATTACCCTAATGAATAAAAATGAAGCAATCACTTTTGCTTAAGATGTTCAAGAAATAGTTCAAATGTATTGATGTCTCAATATACCTATATATCTCAATTGGCTTAGTTTTATTCTTATACATTTCAAGCAAAAGGAATTGCATATTTTTTATTCATCATTCAAGCCAAAATTTTCCACCAACAGTTCCATGTGCAAGTTTAATATTCAGACAATAGCATAAGTCTGACAATAGCACAAGGTAAATTGTTGAATGACCGCATTTTGTTAAATGCAAACGATCACCTCTGTTCAGAATCGGATCAAAAAAACTCAAACCCACCAACCTCTGACTGGGAGTTCTATATTCTATTTATTGATCCATACATCTACTTTACGCATAATCATTGATTCAATATTAATTGCAACTGAAGCTATGTTGCAGCACATCCAATAATCTATTACACAGAAAGAATTATTGGTTATCTATTTAGCAAATAATATTAATCAAGCATCGTTTATTGGATTAGCAACGAAATTTGTTATTTAAGTGTACATAATTTTGATTTTCAATTAAATTACAAAAAAATTGATTGTCAATACAATTAACAATAGTAATTATTATTGATTGTTAGTTAAATCAAATTTTTCGTCATATGGAGTAAGTCTTTCGTATATATTATAAACGTTGTTAATTAAATGAATCATAGCGTTTATCAAAATATTTTTTATAACGAATTTGTATATACAGCGAAATTTTATTTCAAATCAGCAAAGTGATTAACAAATAAAATATGGTACCGTTATCTCAATTTTATCTATAAATGTGTTTATTATATTTACAAAAAATTTAATCAAAAAGTTCAATTCAGTTTCTTTGTGTTCGTATTCTTTATTTTTTTGCGAAAAAAAACGAAAAAAGTCGTGACATTCAATAAAATATTGTATCAAAGTAGCAAACCCTTTAATTGATCACGCAACAAGTTTTAAAAGTTCCGTTATTTCTGTAACGCATACCGAATTCTTCTTTGTGTTCACTTTTTGGTAAGTGAAATGAACGACATGAAGAGTGTTGCCAATTTATAATTATTAAAATCCCTTTTATGTATTTCACAACGAGCAATAACATTTTTTTATTATATTATTAATGTTTTAAGCTGATGAATTTAACGAAAAAACAAAATAAATTCTTTTATTTTGCTACAAAATTTCTTTGATATAATAAAATCTATGATGTACCAAAAAAATAAATCAAACATCGCACATATGATACATTAATTCATATATTTATGTATTTACCGTGCTGTTGTTCAGTATTATATATATATATAAATCTCACTTTGTCATGTTTTAACGTGTCTTTTTAATTACTACAGTGAGATGATAAAAAGGGCTTTAAAAAATATTCACAATATTTAGAAAACAAATTCGTTAAATTTGAGCACAACTTGAATTAATTTTGGCACACATTTCCCTCAGTTTCGTAATCACCTTAATCCCAAAAAAACAACTACAAAAAATTCCCTGCAAAATATTAAAAAAAACTTGCGCTCTGTTAGAATTACTGGTCAACCTGAGGAATCATATTATTTATAATTTATTTTGTCTTAAAATTATTTGAATTGTACCTAAATAGAATCGGAAGTTTAAAAATAAAATATGACAGTTGTTCTATTTGAACTCAGGTTTATTTATTGTCGCACTTCATTTTCAATAACTCTTCAACACTCATTCCCATCTGCCCATTCAAAGATGCAACACTTGAAAAATTTGATTAATGCGGTAACACTGCTTCTTTGTTACGCTTTCTTATTTCATTCTAGCAAAGCAGCTCATTTGGTTTGCAGTTGCAGCTGAGCTTAAGTGAATGTTAAATGTTATTTAAAGTGTGAAATAAAGTGCAGCAAATATTCAACACAAATATATAATTTAATCTTAATAAACATTAAAAATAAAACAATATTTTGTAAATTGCAGTGAACAATTTGGTAAGTAAACAATTTAATTACAATTGAGAAGGCGTTAAATGCCTTTGATGTGCTATAAACTGAAAAAAGTCTGAATATAATAAATGATGCAATAGTTTGCTTTTTTAAGAAGCCATTTTTTCACTAGTTTACTGATGCTTAAGACTTCGGTGAAATAAAATAAGGCATTTCAATGTTGTTATTTGTTAATATCTTAACAGAAAGTTAACTTGTCCATCATTTATTATATTCTTTGAGCTTTCATATTGAAATGAACGTATTTTTTTAGAATTTCAAAGAAACTGATTACATAGTTTCTAAATAACTTCGTTTCCAAAAGTTTATGTTTCTAATGACAGAATGAAGTGTTTTAAATGCAGCGAATGTTTCATATGTCTTCAAAAATTTATTATTCATTTAAAAATAGAACACGGATTAAAGGCAAATGATAGATTTGTGTGCACTTATTCAACGTGTTATCAAAAGTTTTCAAGTATACAATCATTCAAAAGACATATTATAAGATTCCATAAAGCCACTAAACCCAAAATTGTAAAACAATTACCTTTTGCTGGTGTCCAAATAAATACAATTAGTAATGGATGCAAATTGGACATCAATGCCGGTGATGGACAAAGTGGCAAAGATCTTGGAGCAAACGATAACTACAGAGCAGATATTCCTCGAGTGTATGGTGAAGTTATTGGACCACAGGTTTTTAATTATAATGAGGATCTTTTGGAAGTATTTCGTTTAGCGGAACAATTTTCAGTTGAGCTGCATAGTATTCACAACATATCTCGTTCTGACGTTTTTAAAATACAATCAAAACTTGAAACTTCGATTCTACTTCCTATTTTAAATTTTTTACAAAAATGTACCAAATTGCATCAAGAATGCAATATAATAGATGCTATTCAAGACTTGCGTCCTTTGCTGTCTAATTTAAAGTCGGAACATAAAATGACAAATATGCTTAAAAGAAAAGGTCTCATGTCTGAAATCCAAAATTTTAATATCGTTTCCAATGAATTAAGTCAAAATAAAATATCACGCGGAATAGTAATGCCTCTTGCTTATCAGTTCAGAAAAATTTTTGAAGCAGACGATAATTTAACAAAATCACTAAAAAAAATGGAATCACTAAAAGGTACTCCTGATTTGAAAGATTTTACTCAAGGTGAATTGTGGAGAATGAAGAAGCAAATATATTCAAATGAGGTTGTTATTCCATATTATTTATACCTCGACGATTTTGGTATAAATAATCCGTTAGGTGCAAAATCGAATAGACATTCGATATGTAATGTTTATTACTCATTTCCGCACTTACAAGAGAAATCGTCGAAGCTAAGCAATATATTTCTTGCGTGCTCCGTGAATTCAAGTGATATAAAAAAACATGGAAGTAACAAATGTTTCGATACCTTAGTTAATCAGCTTATTTCATTGGAAGTTTTGGGTTTGGATATACAAATTGAAAAGCAAAAAACAGTAAAAGTTCATTTTATAATGGCGCTGTTACTCGGTGATAATTTGGGCTTAAATACATGCCTCAACTTTTCAAAGTCATTTTCTGCACATCATTACTGTCGATTTTGCCGCATAACAAAAGCAGAAGCTCAAAATGCCAGTGCAGAATATGAACAATATCTTCGAGATAGACAAAACTATGCTGAGGACATTACCAAAGATGACTATTCTCAAACGGGCATAACTTCTAATAGTATATTTAATAACATACCCTCATTTCATGTGACTGAAAATTATTATGTAGATTTAATGCATGATCTCTTTGAGGGTATATGCCATTACAATTTATGCGAAGCAATTCTTTATTTCATAAACAAAGTACAATATTTCGATATTTCGACACTTAATAATAGAATAAAAAATATGAGCTATGGAATTCATGAGGCAGGTAATGAAAAATATGAAATTAAAAAGAAAGAATTAGAAAATCGAAAACTAAAAATGTCTGCTAAGCAAATGATGGCTTTTTGTTATTTTTTACCGCTAATTATTGGTGAAATAGTTCCTGACGACGATGAGGTTTGGCATTTTGTACTTAATTTTCTTGCATTAATTGATGATCTTTTATGCTATGAAATGAGTTGTAATTTAATAGCACACATAAAAAACAAAATAATGCATATGAATAGTGCATTCGTACACTTATTTAAAAAAAAACTAACACCAAAGCATCATTTTCTTACGCATTATCCAAATATAATAAAACAGATTGGACCACTCAGATTAGTGTGGAATTTCAGGTATGAATCGAAACATAAAGAATTTAAAATATATTCACACATATCCACATCTCGAAGGAACATACCAAAAACTTTTGCTATTAAGCACCAGCTTATATTTGCGAATTATTTAATTCACGGAAATAATAAAAAAGATTATATCCTAAAAAATATAATTGTTGATACAGTTGCTTTAGATAATATATGTCTTCATCTTCAGTTAACAGATGTAGAAGTGCATTTATATTCGGAAATTAAGTTATGGGGATATACATTCAACAATACGCTATGTGTTGGCGTAAAAAATTCGGACATGTTGCTATTAAAAATTCAGTACATTATCAAAACAAATGCTAAAGACATATACCTATACTGCAAAGAATTTCATAATACAGTTTATAACTCGCACTACGCTGCATATGAAGTCAATCTATTAAAAACTGGTTATATGGTTATTTCAATAAATGAAATAGTTGGCCCACCAGTACAAATTGTGCAGACTCAGTTTGGCAAACAGTATATAAGACTTAAAGAGCTTTATAAATCAATGGTATAACTCAATCTAGGAAAACTATATCATACACTAAAAACACTGTATATAAAATGATCATATTTGCCACTTGCAGAGCCTTACAAATCTTGTTATACGTACATATTACTTACGAGCTGCTTCATTCATTACCTAATAAATTGCTGAAAAAATCGCTAATTTCGCCAATATAAAAATGGAAAATTTGTCATCATATATTGAAATTGAAACTGAAATCGAAGATGTTGAATTATACAACCTGTTGCAAAGCTGGAATTTATCACATCTGTACACTATATTTTTTGGTAACTTGATTTTTTAAATATGTATATTTTTTAGCTAATATTATCATGACAATACATTTCTTGCAGATCAAAAAATAAACATACAGTCTCTTGAGGTTTTGCAAGACAAACATGTCGATCGACTTTTTAAAAACCTTGCAATTGGGGACCAAGCTCTTTTTGAATATAATTTTAATAAATGGAAAAAATCTAAAAAATCTCACATTCCAGAAAATGTATCAATTAAGCTGCCGGTAACTCATTTAAATAATACAAACATGTTAACTGAACAGGAGCCTCAATATTCTGTAGAAAGCATTTTAAACGAGACCAAGAGTGGCAAAATGCTGTTTAAATATTATCATGAAAAGAATAGATTTCATGAAGAACAAAGAAATATTCTTATTAATACTATAGCGAGATACATCGATGCTAATTTGGGTACTATTTCATTAGAAGGCGCCGCCAAAATTGAAAAAGAAATTGTTAAAATATTTCCGACAGAAAAATTGGTAAGAATTAAAAAAATATTGATTTGCATTATAAAACTACATAAATATTCTATAAATTTTTTTATTTATTTCAGGAATTTTATACAAATGGGAAACGTGGACGAATTTACAATAAAGTTGCCAATCTTAAACGAGCTTCCAAGTTGCTGGCAATACCAAATGAATTGTCTGCAGTTAGCGTGCACTCATTTGGTAAAATATTCAAATTATTAGTGGATTCATATTTCTCAGTTTATATTTATAGCATGGTCACAACAATATAATTCCATCCCAAATTTATTATATTTTCTGCTTTATTTGATACATGAATAGATCCAGAAGAAAATGCAGAGTATATAATTAATATGATGAGAAGTGAAGAAATAAGTGCAGAGGACTTCACAAGTTTTTGGAAACAGTGCTTCCAATACCGCCTAAAAACAATATCTGAATCAAGGTCGACTGAAGAGATTTTACAAAAGTGGCCAGAATATAGGCGCCCATCAGGTTACCGTTTTGTAAGTAATTTTCGAATGGTCGGTGAAAAATATCAATAAATATTTCTATTCTCCTATACATGCAACAATTTAATTTATTGTATATTGTTTTATAGATTGATATGGATTTCAGTTTAAAGTATTCCGACTCAAGTACTATTTTGACAAAATGGGAAGAAAATGTGGACAAGTTGGTTAAGCTAATGCAAACTAAAATTATAGCCGCTGGTGTCTCAAATCAACTTCAGCAGCTGAAAAGTCTAAAAGAAGGCAAGTAAAACCAAGCAATAACTCCAAATCTGTATACTAATCGATTAATTTATAGATTCAAGAGATCTTTCAATCCTTTGGTTTTTGCACAATTTATTTCCACCGACTACATCAACCATAACAACTTCTTCTGGAGATACAAAAAGGAAACGTTTCACCATATGTGATTCTCAAGAATCCTTTATTTTACTTGGTAAAACATCAAATGATCTCGAAAATAAACTGAAGAACTTCAAACTACAAAAAGCTAACATTCAGCCTTGCTTGTTAATTGTGGGTGAACTCAATGATGTGAAAGAAATCTATGTTTATTTTGATGAAATTCGGTATCCTATTTTAAGATGTATTCGTGCGGCTGATATATGCTTTAAAATTTTCTTTATATTCAATTTAAACTATCCAGAAGAATCATCTATATTTTATAACTTTGTTCAAAAATTTTTTTATAATATAGAAATGAAACGCAAAAGTACAAAAATATCAACAATAATTGACGACTTAAATTCCTTACAATAATAATATTACATATATTAACCATAGAAGTTATGAAATTTAATTTATAAATGACTGATATTATACATTTTTCTCATTTTCAAACTACACGTACTTAATATATATACCTTACAAATTAATTTTTTTCTAAAGTAAGAACTTAAAATAAATATTCTATATTTGTGAGTCAAATTTTTTCATAAATATATTTTTATAACTGATCTCATGTCTTAAAGACGCATAAGTATATACCTACATAATTTTTATTAAATGAATTCTTTGAAGCACAAAATAATTTTTATTTGATAATGTTCTTTTTTATAACTTATTAATTTAAAATGTATTTAAAAATTGATCATAACTCCAAGAGATTTGTAATTAAAAAAATATATACACCTGTAGAAAATAAAAGTATAAAAAAAAAACAAAATTTAGTATTCATTTTAGTAAAAACTTTAATTGGATTAATTAAAATAATTAACTACTTCAACAATTTTATTAATTGAATTAACAAATCAGTTAATCACTAGAATTTTCGTTTCAATTAATTCTTTAATTAAAATAATTAATAGTTTCCTTATTTCAGCAATATATTTTAACAAATATGGAATAACGGTACCATCTTTTATCAGTTAATGTGTTAATTCATACAATTAATGCTGTGTGCTGTTATTACAAAAAATTAACTAGAACATTTTTTTTCATGTTCTAACGGTACCCTTTTCAATCAGTTAAATCATTAATTGATAAGACATTTTGAAAGTTGTTACAATTAACTTTTTAACTGGAGTATATTTAGTTAAAAAATAATAGTATTTGTAAACGTTTTTTGCTATATTTACGCAATATTTCTTTCTGTGTAATGTATTTGTATGGTTTGGGTATCTGCTATGCCACTTGCAGAGTTGTTTGGCTCGGTAGAAAGAGTGTAGGGTTATTAATCAATGGGTCATGGGATCGATCCTCACGGTGGATAACTAATTTTTTTTGTTTTTTTTGATGAGAATGCGTTTGTGCTGTTGTTTGTACATGCTTTCGTTTGTTTTTGCATAGTGCGAAGGAAACATTAACAATTGCCCACAAGTGCGTTGAAATAACAATGACTGTAAAATGTAATAAAATCAATAAAATAATGGGATATGTAATAAAATATACAGGTGTGAATATTAACTTGTTTTTTTACTTTATTTAATGTTGTTTTAAATTTTTGAGTTTAAGTTATTTAAAAAAAAAGAAAACTATTAAATTATCAAATCTATGAAACTGTGAAAAAGTTTCACTTCTCTAGTGTCTCCAACGACGCACCTGTGTTTTTACTCTCTGAGGTTTGTGATTGTCTGCAGAGAGGTGACATCTCAGTTCCTACTATATAATAAAGTTACAAAAATGCAAAAAAAAAAAATTGAAGATGAGGGAAAATCATTAAACCATGGGAACAAATGAAAATTATAAAACTGATTGTTAACATGGATCCATTCGATTTTATCCAAAGAGCTTAGGCTTTCTATTTTTTATTAAGTTGCCAATTCTTTTCGCGAATCGAGCTGGCTGTTGCGGTCGCAACTATCTAGCTTCGCGAAAATGTACCCCAAATAATTTTCGTCAGTAACCTCTGTACTGCTGCTGCTGTAGCTGTGCACAATCTGAACATAACGCTCGGTGTTTTGCGAGTGACAAGGATAATCTGTCGGAAATATATCATGAAATATATGATTTGGAATGTGAAGTTAAAACTGTATCGATTAATTAATGCGTATTGCAGTGCCTACCTGGAATTTTAATCAATTGGTCAGAATATTGCATATCAGACAGTTGGTCTTAGGTGTAAATTTGAATTAATGACGGTTCAGTGAACTCAAATTGTGTCCAATCTATCATTTCTGTGTATGTACAAGTCGTTCATTTGGAAGTTCATTTTGTTGAAATGAAGTGCACAATGTACGCGAATGAAAACTCGATATAAATTACTATTATAAGAGATAATAAGGTCTTGACAGTTCGAGTAAAGGCGAAAGAGCATTTTCTCTTAAGTGCTACAACCAGTGCTGTTACATCAAATTTGTCCGAATACATGAACATATAGTTAGTATACATGATTGAATAGTATAAACATATTATATCGTACAGTAAATTTTACTGTTCTTGCAGTAAAATTACTGTACTTTTTAATAAAAAAGTCATATTTACAAAAACAAAAATATTTCAATACAGTTAAAAAGTTAAGTAACAAAAACAGTTATTGTGTAAAAAATTATTCAACGTATTAAACATTTTTTTTATATAAGTATGAACATATTATATGTTCACATATTTATGCTTGTAACATACATACAGTGTTTAACACAATCGAGCAAATAAACATAGTTTTATAAGAGCTTAATTGTTATTATTTTTACATGCTGCCGATTTGCAAAATTTCTTGAAACGAGGCTAGAGAGAAATCAGAAAAAATTTCGACAAAATTTTTCTTACAATTTTATGTTTTCTTAATGCTTGCGTTAATTACAACAGGAAAATTAAATACTTTAATATAACAAATATTAAAAATATTTCTTTGCCCCTGTGGGGATTTGAACTCGGATCCAATTGATCACGAGTTCTATACGCTATGCACCAGGCAGTTTGATATGGTTGCTATGTTTGAAATGGTTGCTGATTCAATGTTAAGTATAAGAGAAGCTATGCTGCAGTAGATCGTTACAATCTATCAAGAGATAGAGGATTATGTATTGGCTTATGCCAATAATATGTCACTAGCATCGGTGTTTTATTTTTCCTTAATGTGAACGCGCAAAGGAAAACACCGATGCTGGTGACACCTTGTAGCAAGTAGAAGCAAATTTGTTGTAAAAACGAAAACAAAATTCCAATAAGAAGTACATTGAGTTTTTAGACAGCGATCATGCAGCGGAATTTTTTTCGCTAGGTAGTACGCTGTTGAAGGACAAAATTTGTTCAGTGCAGCCAAGTTCACAACCATGTGCGGAGAGTTAAAATGGAGAGTTGCTAGCATTATATGCCCGTATATCTAATTGGCTTGGAAATTTGATTTTCAAGCTTAGTATGCTGTAGGAACGAAAATTTTTGGGCATATAATTCTACACACGAAATTTTGGTGTAGAGTCAAAATTTTTTGTGTGGACAAAAGGCACTTAATAATCTAAATAAATTTGTTTAATAACAAATTCAACACCAACACATACTTACTGCTTGTTTTTATTGTTGAATGTCAAATTTCCGCGGCAATTAAATGCACGGGCATATTAATGCCAGCGAAATTCTGACATTTTATCTTTCCACACATGGTTGTAAACTTGACTACACTTAACAAATTTTTTCCTTTAACAGCGTACTACCTAGCGAAAAAAAATCCGCTCCCTGTTCGCTGTCAAAAAGCTCAATGTACTTCTTATGGGAATTTTGTTTTCGATTCTACAGCATACTGAGCTTCAACAATAAAAAAATAAGCAGGAGTATGTTTTGTGTATGTATGCAATTTATTTAATGTTATTTTAAATTTTTTAATTTAAAAGTTACTTTATTTAAAAAGAAAAAATTATTAAGCTATCAAATCTATGTAACTGCGAAAAAGTCCTCTTCTCTTGTATGTCCAACGACGCACCTGTGTTTTCATTTAGTCAAGTAAAGACTATCTTTTCCGTGTTACTATGACTAATGATTAATGACTTAACTTGATATATATTTGACATAAGAAGTTTTGACCATGTATCTGTAAAAAGGGGGGGAATATTAGGCTGTAGCTTAATAAGGTATTTAAATGCAAGAAACTACATATATATGCACAAGTTGATAGTAAGTAAGACTCCATCTTACCTCTTTGAAAAACTTCGTTTCAGGGCATCAAACAGAACTTTCAACTTAATATTACCTAGATTCACTTGCTTAGAGTCTGAGCGTCTGTAAACGTAATTTTTTTTTTGAACGTTATTAAGCTCTGGAACTCGCATTCCTTCAAACATTAAAAGTATTGGCACGAACAAATTTAAGCTTTCGATCCTAACCTATTTCTCTAACCTTTAATTTTGTTCTTCTTTCTCTTCTATACTGCTTCAATTACTTCCTCTTCATCATCTTTTGCTTATTAAGGCTCTAAGTCGGTTCATGAAAAAAAAGTTAGATTTGTTATTTATTTTAAGCGTTCATATAACATCTTAAGATCGTAGAAAAAAATTTATAAATATATCTTAAATAAGAAAGTTATAGCGCCTTATAGCTAAGAAAATAAGTGTACCGTATAAGCATTATTTTTGGATTATTTAGCACGCTCCTTGTTTACTATTATATTATTATTTCAGCTGCTCAAACTGATTTTTTCGAGTAGGGATACAATCAAAAATATGCATTACTAACAGGCCACAGTTGTCCGCGGCTTCGAACTTTTTTTTGGCTAACTAACTTGTAAGTATAAAAAATTTCATATTTTTCGTCCGTTTAAAATTTAAACGCGATTATCTCAAACCTACTTTTTCAAAAAGCGCGTACAATCTCATTTCAAAGCTACTTAACCAATTGGTCTAAAATTTTGGTATTAATTCAGGATTTATTAATACACTCATTGTTTGCAATATGAGTGAAATAATTTTTCAAAGTACTTTTTTAAAAGCCGTTTATTTAAAAAAAAAAAAAATAAAAAAACATGCCAAAAAACAAATGAATTTTTTTTTTTTTTTCTCATTCATAACATATTTTTTTTTCAATTCTGCTACGTTCATATCATTGAAAAATAATTAAAAACTATTTTTTTTTACTTTTGCTAGGATTCAGATAGATGTAGCAGACGCAATCTTGTACTCGGTCAAAAATAAAGCCTAAATTGAGGATGTCAGAAAATACGCCATTGTGAAAAAATATCAAATAAAAATAATTTTAACCTGTATATCTAATAGACAAATATATGCTCAAATTTCAAAACTCTAAGTTTTCTTTTTTTACCTTAAATTTAATCATAAAACATAAATAATTTTTTTTTCGATGAAGCGACTTAGGGCCTTAAGCTTAGTTAAGTTCTTTAGTTTAAATGTTAATTTTTTGAAATTATTTTATTTTGCAAAATTTTTAAGTTTAAGCTTTAAGCTTTTTTCTTTTTTAGTTGATTATATGTAGTGTTTTTTATATAATGTGGCCGCCGTGGCGCAGTGAGTAGAGTGTGTGGCCCATACGCCAGATAACCCTGGTTCGAATCCCACCTGACACAGAAAGTTTTTTCAATTGAATTAATTTTTCTGTTTGGCCGTCACCTCTCTGCAGACAATGGCAAACCTCAGGGAGTTAAAACTGCCATGAAAAGCTTCTTGAGAACATACACCATTCGGAGTCGGCGTAAAACTTGTAGGTCCAGTTCTTGATCATTTGTGTGCAAACATTTTCACATCACACGCAACACAATTGATCATAAGAAGCTCGGTCAAAGTCCTTTCAAGGGCTGAGATGGCCATTACGTTTTGTTTTTTTTTATATAAAAATCAATTGCTGTGCGTTAGTATCGCTAAAACTCAAAAATGGCTCGACCGATTTGGCTGGGATTTATTTTTATTTTGTTGGTAATTGTTCAGGGATGGTTCAAATAAAGAGAAAAATTGGAAAACTTCAGTGGAAAGTTTGGAGAATCAAGAAGACAAAAATAGGCGTTTTTGTATTTTTAATGGAGATTTTCACACATCACAAGAAGTTCTTCACCGTTTTATTTGAAATTTAGCAGAAAGGTAAACTATCACTCAGGTCAGGTTTAGAGATATATTTTATTTTTCATGCCCATTCAAACTGCCTACTAACGGCATTGCAACAGTTCACTATATGAAGGAAAACGTATTTGAGTTTATAATTCAGGATTAAAACTCGAAATCGACTGGGCTGATTGAGCTCAAATTTTAGTAAATTGTTTTGTGTACGAGATGGTTTAATGTATCTATTATCTATTTAGTAGTATTAGATAATTGGTCGTGGCACCTCCCATACAAGTCCAAAACCTCAAACGTGATATCTTGGCCTTACATATATATATGTAAAGTGTGGTTAAATTTTAAGGGCCGATGTTGAATGTTAACCACACCTAAACGTCGTTTTTCTGCATTTCATTTGACATTTCTCAATGTCAGACTAACTCAATTTGAACCATGGAAAGATACACAATCGAGCAACGCCTTAAAGTTATTCAGGCTTATGATGAAAATGGGAGTTCAAATCAAAATGCATATCGTGCACTTCGTGATTTGTTTGGTTAATTTAATAGTCCAAATGTGCGTACAATCGGAAAAATCGTGCAAAAATTTAAGCAAACCGGGTCTGAAGGAGATGTGAAAACATCAGTGCATGCTCTTACTGCTCGTACTGCAGAAAATATTGCTGGCGGCATCATCCGGCCGTATTTTTTCCAAAATGAGGCCGGTCAGGCAGTTACTGTGAATGGTGTCCGCTATCGTGAGATGATAACGAACTTTTTATGGCCCGAATTGGAAGATATGAATGTGGACGATATGTGGTTTCAACAGGACGGTGCCACTTGCCACACAGCTAACGAAACAATGGCTCTTTTGCGCGACAAATTCAATGGCCGTGTTATCTCACGTGGTGGCGATGTCTATTGCCCGCCAAGATCATGTGATTTGACACCATTGGACTTCTTTCTTTGGGGTTATTTGAAAGAAAAGGTGTACGTCGATAAGCCAGCAACAATTCAAGAGCTAAAGGATGAGATAATTCGGCACATTAACGGCATAGAACCTCACTTATGCCTCAGCATCATCGAAAATTTAGACCATCGAATGGAGGTGTGCCGCCAAGGTCGCGGCGGCCATTTGGCCGATATTTTGTTCCATACATAATTGAACTATAGCAGTATTATCATAATAAAAAGAAATGACAATAATTTCTTGAATAATTTGTGCTTTATTCAAAATCAACATCGGCCTTTAAAATTTAACCACCCTTTATATAGGGGTCTTAGGATACGGTAAGTGTTTAAGGGCTATATATTATGATCTAGTACAAACTGTGTTGAAATACACTAAAACCTCGTAAACCGCTCATTCGATTAGCATAAAATCTTGTGGAACAAGTCTAGTTTAATGAATCCGCTTGAATTTCAGAAAGTTGTTTGGTACAAGGCATGGCGGAATTATAATTGTATCATTCGTAAAAGGTAGCATTCTTTTTGTTGATTATAATGGTATTGACAAAAAAGACCACTACTCCACCTGTAGCCCTTTAACCCCCCTGTAACCCTTTGAAATTCAGTGGGTTCATTAAAGTAGACTTAAGCCAAATTTGAATATAGTAGTTTTAGGGTACGGCGTGCATTACGGGCGCTATTTCTTTTACTTTACTTTGAACATTACAGGGCTCTGTAGTATAAATATTTTCAAAATAAGCGAAAAACTTCTAAAGCGTACATATGTAAGGATTTTCGGAAAGGCCGAGTTGTTTGAACATGATAAAATTTATTTCAATGCGTTTGACAACGCGTGCACTCCAAGAGCTGCCAATCGAAGATCGAACAAACCTGGCAAACGAAAAAAAACTACACGAAGCCTCATCACAAAAAAAAAATTTAAATCGCAATAAAAAGCACCTAGAACAGAAAATAAGTATATAAAGTATATAATGCAAAAAGAAAAACTACTGAATATTTTCTCAAATTTCTTTTTTTATTTGAATGTGCAATCCTTCCGGTTAATAATGGAAAATAATTTCATTTAAATGGCTGCCTCGGCTGGCCATGCAGTAGCCTACACGATCGGTCCAATTTTTAAGCACATTATCGATTGTGTGCAGCTGTATTTCATCAATGTCTTCACGCATATTTTCCTTTAAAGCGTCAATTGTCTCTGGCTTGTCGGCGTAATACTCATCTTTGAGAGCACCCCACAAATAATAGTCCAACGGTGTCAAATCGCAGCTCCGAGGTGGCCAAACGAGTTCTGCGGCTGATAAGGCGATCTTCAAAAACAGGGCGCAAAACATCGAGTGTAGCTTCGGCTGTGTGGCACGTAGCGCCGTCCTGTTGAAACCAAATGTTGCCAATATCCTCCTCTTAAATTTTTGTGAATAAAAATTTTTTCAACATTGCCCGATAACGATGGCCATTGACTGTAACGGCTACTCCTTGCTCATTTTAGAAGAAAAACGGCCCAATTATGCCTCTGGACCAAAATCCGCACCAAACAGTGATTCGTTTTGGGTGCATCGGCCTTTCAATGTATGGGCGCGGGTTTTCTGTGCCCCAAATGCGACAATTTTGCTTGTTTACATACCCGCCATGATCAAAATGAGCTTCATCTGAAAAGATGCTTTTTTTTGGCAAAATCGGCATCTTCTCTAAGTCCCATTTCCCAGCGTTGTTCAAGCGTATACACAACCATATTCGTTCTGCGGAAGGATAAAACTAATTATCTGTCAAATCAGACATGTGCTAAGTGTTACCATTCACGAAATAAGCACTAGTTGAAAAAAAAAAGTTAGATGGCGGACCCTGTATTTTAGCATACATAAATAGTGGGTGGTGAAAATAGTTGATGTTCCACATTGAAGTGTGAAATCTGTCCATCTTAATTGACCCATCAGAAGGGTTACAGGAAATAGAATTGAACGGGTTACAGGATTTTTTTCGAAATTGCTCATTCTATTTGCATTAAAATTTGTGTATAGCGGATTTCGGGAACGGTGACTGTTAATGACTTATCGGTATATATATGGATTTAATGATATTGGCAAGTGTTTTGGCGCTATCTATTTTTTAGTATCTCGAAAGTCAGAGAGCGCTGTTGTATTTATTTGTTGAAATTTACTGTCAAAATTCATGTAAATTTTTGTCGAATTTTCTGTTGTTGGCTAAAATTAATACTTTTTTGCCTCATTTTATAAAAAAAAAAGCAGTAATAGTTTAATTTTTTACAAAAAGTTATGCAAAATGTAAATATATGTTAAAAAAAGATGAACACAAGGTATGTGAAAATTTCAAATAATACAGACAGAAATTTAACTTTTAAACAAAAAATTATGCAGAAATAAAATATAAACAAAAGGTGTTTATTTAACACGAAAATGTAAAGTGTGAGTAAAAAATGCATTGGCTTTTGTTTTTGTTCATACTAATATTTATCGTCCGAGTATCGGTGCGTGCTTAGTTAAGTTTAAACGTTTAATAAGGCTCTTCTAGGTAGTATAGAGAGTTCTACAACAAGTTCAATTCTCTTCCTCGAAGCAGTGCGTAAACAACAGCTAAGCCAACAATTTGCGCTTTGTTGAAGCTATGGAAGCGTATCAACAATTACTAGCTTTGGAACCCTGCTTAATACGCGTGATTCATAATATCGGCGTGTGTTGCAAGAACCTCATGCCTTAGAGGATGTGGTGGATCATCTCTTGGCTATCCTCAATATGAAGGAAAATTTGACGTCATTGCATGAACTGTCCGATGAAGCATTCGCTGCTGCTGTGGTAAACGGTAGATAGTTTCTTCTGCTTTGGGGAGGATATTCTAATAGTAGTACCATAAGTGTGCATAGTTGGTTGTATCACGATCTAAACATTTTACACACCCTGAATGGTACATACCTCCCAGGCGACGCCGGGTATTCCAGCTAGTAAGTTTTTAAATATTATTTCTACATCTGAATCTAAAGTGTGTCCCAAAAGTTACTGACATTTTAACTTAATAAAACGTATTGTTTTATGGCAATGTATATTTTTTTTTTATTATAAAAAACAGCCATGGAGGTTATTGACGAAAAATAACATCGATCAAATGGCCGCCATGAAATTGCTTGAACACTTGAACCCTTTTCTTGAAATTTTCTGACATAATTCTGGATCAATTGCCTGCAATGGCCTGTTGGATTTCCTATTGTTGGGTTATCATCAACACTAACCGCTGTCATGGTTATATTTTCCACCGAATGGGCGGAACGGGGACGATTACTCCTTTTCGCGTTCAAAACAGTATGTAAAAAAATCTGGAGAATCTCTTCAGAAGTTTTTTCTCACTCCAAATATGAACATTTTTCTTATTTATGTGCCCGTTAAGCCAGAAATGTGCCTCATCTCTTAAGATGATTTGATGGTAAAAATGCTGTTCAACTCCAAATTGATTAGCAGCTCATTAAAAACAAAAAAAAGGTTTACAATCAGGAAATTCTAACAGTTAAATATCCAAATTAATGCTTGGTTTTGACGTTACATTAAATACATTTTTGCCGAAGAAAGTATAGAGATATACTTGATACGTTTCGAGTTGTGACATAAAATCTTGTAAAAATTCGGTTGGAAAATTCATTTTTTTTTTTGCATTTCATCCCAATAAGCCATCAAGAGGTTATTTGAATGTATCAAAATGCTCAAGGCAATTCTTAAACAAACATTTTTCTACATTTCGTCCAAAGAAAGTATACTAAAATTTTAAACCGTTTGCAAGTTATGCGTCTATAACCATATATGAAAAATCGAAAAAAATCTTAGGGTGACCATTCTAAATGAACCAAATTTAAAATGCGTATTAAAAGAAAACAGAGGCTAACTTTTCGAAACCCTTTGGCAAATCATCTTTATTTGAAGTATACTTTCACCCTGTTTTGGATGTTTCTGCGATCCCGAGGTGTGTTCACTGTGTAATTAAGGAAATTTTAAATTTCGATTCGTAGATTCTATTCCTAGCTTTATGTTTTTCTCAAAATTTTTCAGCACTCAAAATTTTGCCGCCCCTAAAATATTGCCGTCCTAGGTCCAAGCATCATGGACCTAGGACTAAATTCACTACAATGATTATCCAAGAATATTTTCTAGTTATTAAAGAAGATATTTCCAATATTAGAGTTACAACACAATACTTATATTTATAAAAGTCTAACTACAAAACTAAAACAAAGTAGTTACGCAGATATATTCAAGTTAAGTTATTTGTAAAATGTTGGTAGGTATTATCAATACATTAATTCTTAACTATTAAAACTTTTTTTACATAGTTTAAAAAAAAAAAAACTATTTTAGAAAATTTTTTTATATACTTGTTTTAGATTATTAATTAATTTTTGCAGCTCCTAAGATTATGCCGCCCGGGTGCAGTTGACTACCCTTGCTCCCTGCTTAATACGACTCAGTCCACACTACTCTCTTCTACTCAGAAACATGAAAATTTTCTAACCAAAAAAGTTAAAAACGGCATCCATGATCTTAAGAAATTTTCTCTCTTAACATATTTGCTGGATTCTCTGACTTTGGTTGAAATGTTGTGTAACATCAATGATGCAAAATTTATGGTCGTTCTTCGTGCTGAGAGGCAAGATTTTTGGGAGTTGACAAAAGTAAGACATCAATCATACTTGCCTCATTTTAGAATTTACGTGGTAATACAGTTTTTCTGCACATAAAAAACTCATAGACAGGTGCTAATTGAAATACTTTTCATTCCCACTTGCGTGTCAAATCATTTTCGAACTAATACGGAATTTGTAAAATGTTAGGAGCTATACATGAAAATTTTGGATCAATGTTCAAAAAACCGAAACATAAAAACATGGCACGCTCTGAAATTCTACTATCCTGAAAACTGGTATACATTTTATTGCAGAATTGTCTTTATTCTGCTTATGCATTACTTATTTTGAGGTGTAACAGACTATTCTGAAACGACTTTGGTTTTACCTGATATTAAACATAAATAATTATGTCTCTTGTTAAGAAGGAATGCGTATTTTTGCAATTTTAGAGTGGCACTTTTTGTTCTATAGTATGACTCAAGTGATTAATATTAAACGAATTTTTTCCAAAGATACATAAGTTTGTCTCTTTAAACTTGCTCTTTTTTAATTCACAGTCATCAAATATAGTCAAAATCATTGTCATCATCATGAGACATGTACTCACACATATACACACATCCACACTACGCATAGGCAATTGCACACGTACAGAGCCTCATGCAAATTTATACAACTAATTCAACAGCATGAGTAACGATGTTACCAAGATTGATAATAATTGCCAACGAACAATGTCAGCTGGTAAGATTCCATTTCAATTTTTTTTTTATTTATTGCGTCTGAGGAGCTTACCAGTAGTTCCGTTCTTAAAGAAATCGTAAGAGAGTTATGCATGATTCGGCCATACATTTCATTGACGAAAATCTCATATAAATGTTCCAATATTCGTGCAAGAATGCACTACAGAAACATAGAGATTTTTCGTGCGCGAATACAGCACCGAATCGTTGGGGAAATTTCGTTAACGAACAATATACAGAAATGTGAAGAAAAAAATATTTTTTTTTTCTCTTTTCGTTTTTTTAATTTATTTATATTTTATTGTAAATGTTTTTAAATGATTGCATTATCTACAATCTGTAATCTTTGATATATCAGTCATCCAGTCCATTATTATACCACGTTTACAAAATTATATATATTTCAACATTTAACGAAAACATTACCCCGAAATATAAGCAAAATTAAGCACAAGACAGACGCGTGAAAGAATTTTCGAGAGAAATAGAAGAGAGAAGAGTTATCGCGTGTTCTACTGTTTTCGTTTTTACTGTGTTCTTTTTGTGTTTTTTATTGTTGAACCCAATGCAGATGAGTTAAAGAATATTCTGCAAGTCTGTTATTGACGAATACAAGACATATACGTCAAAGAAAATGCTGTCTGGCTTATGCAGCAAGTTTCTTTAAGAAATCACCAAAGAGCAATTCATCCATGATGCCCGAGACTGCTGGGTTTGTGTGCAGGCTTGTGTGTGTGAGTAGGATTTGAATTTAGTTTGCATGAGTGAAACATGAAGCGTGCCTGTCTGTTAGCAGTGTTAAAAGAACATATTTGATTACATGAAGCAATAAAAGTTTCAGAGAAATTCTGATTGGGTATGTTTTCTTCCTTTTTCTTTGCTGTTTTGCTGTAATTGAATTTGATTGCAATGGAGCTGAAAATGCTTGTCAATTGAATTGCTTTGATGAATTTGCTTTAAGACAGAAATGCTGTCAAAGAATCTTTGCATTATTTATTTAGTTCTAAGATTTGTTTCGCGAAAGAAGATGTTTAAAAAAGTAATAAATGTAAATAATTTTTTTCTCCTTTTTTTTAGTGCCAATATTTAAAAGATAATAAAAAAAGCTTTTCCTCAATTCATTTAAAGTAGAAAATAGCACTGAACGAAAAAAACATACGTAATTTTAGTAATTTTATCTTAGCCAGCTTAGTTCGAAAATTTTATAAGTGAACTAAGTACTCTTAATAATTCAAAAAAGCACTCATTCAATTTGCGACTAATGAGAACTGGACAAAAAATAATATAAACTTACCTAAGAAAAAACAATATCAAAGAATGTTAAGTTAAAATAGTTAAAAAAAACGAAAAATAAAAGCAGAGAAAACTATTTTTTTTGTTGATTTTCGATTATTTTATAACTTAAACAAGGCAACATTTTGAGAAAATCATATATACACTTAAAAACTTGTCTATCTAAATGTATTTTTCAAATTTTTTTTTTTAAATTGGTAACTAAAAGTTTTTAATTTTTTTTAAAAACAAATTTTTTTAAAAGATTTAAGAATTTTTTTATGAATGCCCCGAATATTACTCAAATTTCGAGTCAATCGAATTTTTTCGCATGCTATGTCAGCCGTCAAAATACAGCTTCACGGCTTAAGTTTGAAGATGGTTGTGAAAAAATACAATTCGGTCCTCTGGTGGGAAAAAACGAAATTACTTTTCGAACAACCCAATATAAGCCGACTTGTATCACAAGCAAATGTGTTGAATCACGAACATATTTTTTTAAATTTATTATTTTTAAACAAAATTTTAGCTATATATCGGTGATTCCAAACACCCACCCAAAGCACTCACGTTTCTGACACCACTATTTTTGAAAATTTTGAAACTCATTTTTTACAGTGTATATCTTAAAAAACAAGTTGTTTTCGCAAAAACAAAAAACACAGTTTAAGTGTTTTTTGCTCAAAAATAGTCGAATGGAATCATCGATATGAATGTATATATTTATAAAAGGGTAAGACAGTTAAAAAAATTATAATAACTGAATTCATCGACCTTTAAATTATGTTTTTTAATTATTGTAGGCCTTAGCCGTTCAAAAATTACACCCCATTTTTAATTTAATTTGGTTTAGTTTTAAACTTTTAGCGAAAATAGCTCTTTTAAACAAGTACTACATTTTTGTTAAGTGTTATTGGTCCTGATGATGACTAACAAATTTAGTCGAAATATCGATAAATAAAAACAAAATTCAATTAAAAATTGAGTTTGATTTTAAGCGGCCAAGGCCAACAATAATTAAAAAACATAAAAAAATTGAACATAAAATATAATTTTCGTAAAACTATCCTATACAACTCGTTTGCGAACAAACAAGGTATTTTTTAGAAGGAAAAAAGATAATATTTGATTATTTTGTGAACTCAAATACGAACAAATAATGATTCGTTTTTCACAGACATTTATGTTCAGTGATTGAATCATAAAGCTGAATTCGAATGATTCGTATCATTTTTTCGTAGATTATAATGGTATTGAAAAAAAGAGGCTCCTATCCCCCCTGTGGTCCAAGCAACCCCTTGAAACTCCAAAGGTTCATTAAATTAGACTTCAGGTATCATTACAGTTTCGGATGGGGAAGAAGTAAGCAATTTTCTAAAGTTAATAACTTGGGTCCTTTATTAGATGTTAACATACATTAAAAAAAAATTATACATCCTTGAAGGTTGAAAAAAAAAACTAAAAGAAAATAATTTTCATAATTTGTATGAGTTATAGATGACACCAAAGTGAAGTGCTCAAAAATCCGGTGTCCATATGGCGGACAGTTAATCTCTAGAATGGGCGTCTGAAACAAAAAAATAAAAAATATTCTTAAAGAGGGATGCTGTCCGCCCGGCAATCTACCATAATATTTGAAAATATTATTTGGCTGGGCAATATTATTAAAAAAAAAAAATCGACTACATTTTGGAATATTTTACCTTTGATAAATTATTTTTTTAGAAAATATGTTTAAAAAAAAAAACGAAATGGCCATTTCAGCCCTTGAAAGGACTTTGACCGAGCTTCTTGATCAACTGTGTTGTGAAATATTTGAACACAAGTGATCGAGAACAGGACCTACATGTTTTATGCCGACTCCGAACGGTTTATGTTCTCAAGAGGCTTTTCATAACAGTTTTACTCTCTGGGGCTTGCCATTGTCTGCAGAGAGGTGACGGGCCGAATAGAAAAATTAATTCAATTGAAAAAACTTTCTGTGTCAGGTGGGATTCGAACCGGGGTTCTTTGATGTAGTGGCCACACACTTTACCCACTGCGCCACGGCGCCACCGGCGGGAACATGTTAATAAAGAAAAGAGAATATGAAGAGAATATGTTAATAAAGAAAATAAAACAAGGCTTTTCAAAATTGGCTTAGACCAGCCTGAGATTAACTGTCCGTCATATGGACACCGGATTTTTGAGCACTTCACTTTGGCGCCATTTTTAACTCATTTAATTTATGAAAAGTATTTTTTTTGTTTTTTTTTCCAATATTCAAGGATGTACAAATTTTTAAAATAAAAATGTATGTTAATATCTAATAAAGGACCCAAGTTATTAACTTTAGAATAATGCTTACTTTTCCATTAACCAAAACTGAAATGATTCTTTAAGCCAATTTCCTCTCAGTACTGTAGTAAAGAAGCGCATTTTCTCTCTTTTTGGAGTTTACTGCTTTAGAAACAATTTTATATAAAGCGAGTTTAATCAAGCGTTACGTTTTCTGTTAGTCGTCTTGTGACAGTTGTGGTGCTCGGCTCTCTGCCGCGCGACTATGCGCAGCAAAATACCAACACGATACACACAGCAGCAATCTGCTATTATATAAAATTGAATTGCATATTTTTGTAAAACTCTAAAAGTACTGGGCCGATTTTTATGAAATAAGTTTTAGAATATTATATTTGAGCTACAGCGCATTTTCCTTTCGAAATTTTAACAGTAAGTATATTTAATTAAAATGTAAGGTTTTGTATGAAATCATCTCCGATACCACGCATTGCTTGGTTGTTTTCTTTTTTTTATTTATTTCAAGTCAATGAACAAAAGTTCTTACAGACTATAATAATTAATACAGTTATCTATAAGTTATTCAATAATAGTAAACATAAAATAATTCAAATAATTTAATAATAGTTATACAGCACAATCTTTAAAGATTCTTTGAAATTGGAAAAATCAATATTACAGAAAAGCATACAGTTATCGAACTCCAACATCGTTCTATACATTGGTGAGTTAATAGCATAATTGTTTCTGTATTTTCCTAGATAAAACACATCAAAATGACATAAAGTTCATCAAGGAACATTAAAATTTATAAATTCAAGTAGCTTAGGGCAATCAATTGCTCCAGCTACAATAGCAAAAATAAAAAACAGAGATAAAATGGTCCTTCTATTCTGAAGAGTTTTCAAATGAATACCACTACAACGATCATTATAAGAAGGAACAGGATTTTTTGGATAATTTATTTTAAAGACAAATCTAGTAAAAGTTTTCTGAGCCAGTTCTAGACGTTAAGTATGAGTCTCATAGAAAGGATTCCATATAAATGAAGCATATTCCAACTTCGATCGAACAATTGCAGTATACTGTACTTTTAATGTGAAAGGATCCTTAAAATTAGAACCATTTCGCCGTACTAAAGCAAGAAGTGAATAAGCCTTTGGAATAATATAATTTAAGTGGAAATGAATTTTCACTAGCTTGTGTTTGCGAGAGTTTCAACAAACTCCAGCTAGCCACAGCCAGTGTTGCCAATTAACCATTTTCAGGTTTAATTTAGCCATTTAAAAAAACGTTTAGTTAGAAAATTTTGAAAATACTATTAGCTAGAAATTTAGCCACTTTTGCAAAATATATGCCTATTTTTTTAGCCTTTTTTAACTCTTTTTCTTAATATATGTTATGAATTTTTTAAAGTGTGAAAAAAACTCAACACCACTTATATGTGTTTATATGGTAGCAACATCATGTCAGACGATTATTCGATTATTACAACCGTGTAGTACCGTGTACAACGCAACTACAAACTTCAATGGTTAATGGAATCTTACATATAAGGTGGGAATTATATATGTTTTAATTTCCTTCAAAATATAATAATACCTTTATTTTTTCTAGGTATGGACTGTGGAGACACAATAAATGTTGTCACAACTATGAATTTCCGCAACCTTATATTATAAAAATTGGTACAAATGCAATATATAAAAACAGCAACAAAGACTGGATAGATATATAAAAAAGCAAATATGTTCTGTTTACTTTACTTAAAAATCATACTATACAAATATTTGCTTGTTACATATTCAAGTACAGACTAATATTAATATCATAATACTAAATTTAGCTATTTTCAGCCATTTTTATGGAAATTTTTAAGCCAATATTTTTCATTGTGGGCTGGCAACCGTGGCCATAGCACAACAAAAACATTGTGTGCGTTTGAATGTGGGCACATTCGCATCGTAGCCGTTACTCATACGAGTAGTTTGTATTAAAGTGCGCTTTTATTTTAATTGATAATAATATAAAAGCTTAGTTAATTCTAAATCCAACAAATTTTATTTCATTAAAATAAGTTAAAAATTCGACGAGTTATTTCAATTTTAAGCATTAATCTTTTTACAACAGCACAAAATCGTTGTTTTTCGAGCTGTTTTGCCTGAACTGAGTTTTGGAAACTGAATGTTGGAGTTTCTTCATGTCTGCATCATTAAGCATTAAATATCGTCGCAAATGCAACATAAAATACAATGCAAGTCGTGTAACGTAAGACGCAAAATAAACCTAACACAGTATGCGCGGTAGCATAAGGTCAGAGCCTTTGAAGCTCTAAACTAAACGAAGCGAAGGCTTAGTGGTCCTAACTGCGGTTGAAATTTTGTGCCTTTTTTAATTAAAACTATTTACAATTATACAAGCAGTTTTTTTTTAGAAAAATTGCAAATAAATTATATAAATAAAGCCCAAAGTATATAATCGATTGATGATTGTTTTGGATAAACAATAAATTCTTCTTGGCATCAATCCTATGGAATAAATTGGAAGATGTATACTTTTAGGTTTATTCGTATTTTGTTCGCTTTGATGCAAGGGAGGCAATGGTGCGATGGTAGCACGTTCCCCTTGCAGTCGAATTGTGCGCGGTTCGATGCGAGTACGGAAAGAGAAAAGTGCATTATTCCCGACACAGGTTTTTCGATAAATTTTTTCTTTTTAATATTTATAAATAAAAATATAACTAACAAAAACATAAAACAGAAAGATCTGCAGTCTGTGCTATGAGGATTGAGCACTACTTAAGTGAAACAGTTAAAATAATAAATCCTATTGATAACCAATTGTGTAACGAAAGTAAAAATTCAGTAACTGCCCATAATCAAAAGGGACAACTGATATTTCCCATGATATCGCCATACTAAAATTACTAGTTGGCTTTATGAAAAAATACAGTTCTTGAACTACTACTGGTATGAAGGCAGACTGCTTTTTAACCATTTGGCTGCGCTGTAGGAGGGAATGTTACAAGAAATAAATAAGCAATCTTCCTAAAATTCCATTTTTGGGTAAAAGTTTCACTTCTACCGTGCGTGGCGGCCACACACATCAATGCGTTAATAAAATTTCAGTATAATTTAATGAATTCCGTTCCAAATTCTATACTTGCAACACTTCTTCGTTTTGTTTTCCTCATCCTTTCTGTTATTCCATAAGTTGGTTTTCGCTCGTTGAAAACTTTTTTCAAATGATAAATGCAGTGTTCCTAGTTACGCTAGAAATTGTCTGCAAGATTTTAGTCAGTACTTGATTTCTGTAGCTTTTCTTGACTAGATCGAAAATCGATCTGCGTCTTTTCTACGTCATTTTGACTACTAAATCAATTACAGAAATATTAGAATTCAGCATAATAAAATAAAAGGAATTTAATCAATTTTATATCTAGTCGAAAAATCTGCAGAAATAAAGTGCTGACAGAAATCAGGCAGAAAAACTCTTGCATTTAACTCGCACTTAATATTTGCCTTTTTTTCTGAAATAAATAAATAACGAAAGCCATTACTAAATTTTAAAATGTTTGATAATTGAAAAAATTTCATTAATAATCGGCTACGGTATTCGATCAAATATTTCCACTTGGCCGAACATTCGGCTTCTGCCAAAATTTCACATTCGGTCGGACACTAAAATATATAATATTTGTGGACCAAAAGATGCCAGGAAACTTATAACACTTGGCATAATCTGAATTCATACTATTTTTTCCAGAATAACTTGTGTATCCACTAGAGAATCCAATCTCTGGATCCTTGACTTTTTCCAGTCTCTACAATACCGGGACCTTAGTATAAAATGTTTGTAGCCATTGTTCCTCGTGTCAGCTGCAATAGAATATAATACCTATAGTTTTGACAAAATGAACTGCTTTAAAATTGTTTTACTTATTAATTTGTTAAAAAAAAGTGTGCGTGTCAGCTCCGACGCGCGACTGGAGTTTCCTTCTCTTGATCGATTACCTTGGAGTTTGAGATGCATATAAAAGGCAAAGGGCGGGTAAATAAGACGTATCTTATGTTACTGAAAGTATTGTGTACTTTTTAAATTGTAAAATATATAACTTACATATAGATATTACAGCAATTCATTATATGGTCATTATATGGTAACGTCATTATTTAATACTGTAACAATAGGTTTGTGTAACTAAAATATGATAAATGAACATCGAAAGTTAGAAGATTTACGAATCGTGAACATATCGCATTAATGGTTGTGCCACATCTAGTCGTTGCAGTGTTCTACCAGAAACTAAATCTAAAATAACCTCTTCTTTCAAAAATTGTATCAAGGGCAATCCATCATCTGCATGATGAAACAATTAAAAATTTCCTTGAATTTTTAATATTTTTTCTCTTTGAGATGAATTTGTGGACATATTTTGTATTAAATGTCCCATTATGTCATAACAATAAAAAATCTAGCTAATTTTAAGTTCACCAAGTTAAATTTAATTGAAATCAGTTGAAAATTTGTCGAGTTATTCAATTTAAAGTATTTTTACTTCACTGCCAAATCATCAAATCAACTGCTCTTATGTTTTGCTTGTTCTTACTTGCGAAAAACTCGGTTCAGGCAAAACAGCATGAAAAAACGATGTTGTGCGACTTTAAACCGAAGTATTTTCGCTTAAAATTTAGAATTAAATAACCATGATTAAATAACTGATTTCAATGAAATAAATCTTGTTGGATTTATAATTAACCAAGCTTTTATATTATTATCAGTTATAATAGAAGCGTACATAAATACAAGCTATGAACAATGGCTACGATGCGAATGCGCACATATTCTTATATACAACATTTTTTTGTTGCGCTGTGCTGTGCTGTGCTGTGCTGTGCTAGCTGAGCATAAAAAGAGAAGAGCAGTGATTAACACGGTGTTTATTGAAATTCTCGCAACACAAACTCGTAAAAAGAAAACGACCAAGCAATGCTTGGCATCGGCGATGATTTTATACAAATCTTTACATTTTAGTTAAATATACTTACTATTCAAACTTTGAAAGGAAGATATCCTATACTGTGCTGTAGCACAAATATAATATTCTGAAACTTATTTCATTAAAAATGGCCCAGTACTTTTGGAGTTTTACAAAAATTTGCACTTAAATTTTTTATAATAGCAAATCTTACTGCTGTGTGTATTTTGTTGGTATTTCTTCGTTGTTGGTATTTTGTTATATAATTATGCTGTATAATTTTAATATAATTTTTATACCCCAACGCGTACTGCGTAAGTTCAAATATAAGAAATTCAAAATATAAGTTTATTTTTAAAAAAGGAAGATCAAGTTCGAAAATGGGCCAAATCGTATGAAAACCACGCCTACCTCCCATATAAAGCGACTTTATATTAACCGTAAAATGTCTTTAAAATCCACAAAAATTAAAGAACTGCCTTGAAATTTGGCAGGTGAGCTTTCCTCTTTAGTCTTAATCGTAGCTATGAAAAAAATCGGATGAAAACCATGCCTACCTCCCATACAAAGTGTCTTTATTTTAAAAGTTAAATCTCTTAAAAATCTGCTCAAATTAAAGAAATGTCTTGAAATTTTGCATATAGGCTTTGATACATAACATACACCACCACTATGCTATTTGGCAAAATCGAATGAAAACCACGCCTACCTCCCATACAAATTGGCTTTATTTTAAACGTCAAAATTAAAATTAAAAAAAACGACAAAATTCACAAAAATTAATGAAATGTCTTGAATTTTCATATATAATATATAAAGCACATTAGCTTTGATATATAATATGAAGCATCTCTATGATATATGGCAAAATCGGATCAAAACCACGCCTACCTCCCATGCAAAGTGACGTCATCAGAATAGGAAAACTTTCGTTAATATATAAAACTGAATGTCATCGTGTATGTCGTGGCTACAGACTTCGAATATACTTCAATATGGCCGCGGGGGGGTATTTTGGCTTCGTTATCCTGCCGAAGCTCCATCCTTACTAGTTTATTAAAATTTTGCTATATAATAATGAAATATAATTTTCATACCGCGGGCTATATATGAAATCTATTTTAGATGAGTAAACTTAAAAAAAAAAGCTCAATTATTATTGTTTTCTACTTTAACAGATTTCTTCGGTGCTCGTCTTAGTGCTATACTTTGCTTAAAGGAAAATCAGTGGAAAAAAAGTCGGTTCAGTTTGACTTAGTTTAGTCCCAAAATTGAAAGTTATGTAAAAAAAAATTGTAAATAATTATTATTATTAAAATATTTGTAACTGAAAGAAACTTTAGAACTGAAGAAAATAGAATCAATATATTTTTACCTGTATTTTTTTAATAAGAAAAAAAAAAATTAAATCGATTTGAAATTTATAAGTGATTGCTAAGACCGAGGCCTATCTTTCAATTATAAAAATTATTTAAAACTTTTATCATAACTAATTTGAGACCCGGGATTCAAAATTCCAGTCCCGAAAAATGTCTCAAAATTGGGATTCGTAGTATAAACAAATGGCAGAAAGTATAATGTGGCAACATATTACTTAGAAATTTCGAAATAAGTATATTTTTTGTATTTTGTTTTTGAACATGTTTCAGTTTTTTATCTTGAGCATGTTCCTAAATCATTTTGATATGGTTAAAACAGATACGTATCGTGATAATTTTGTTCACACTTTCAAACGACGAAGATTTTTTAAAATAATTTCTAAACTATATACCTAATGGTGGTTAAGAAATATGCTTAATTCGAAATATAGTGATTTAGACATGAAAGGTGAATGTTGGGATTGATATTGTGAAATTTTTAAATATGCGAAATTTTTAAATACCAATGATATATTTGCCTGTATTACACTATGACTTCTTAAAATTTTTAACATTAGGTGCATTACAAATATAATTGTGTTCTTATAATCAGTTATATTCCTTGTAAATTAGATCATTTTAGTATAAAAGTTGCAAAAGTTTGTGGTAAAGAGTTGTCTTTTACTTCCTCTACATATTCATGCGACTCTTAATTCCAAGAATCATGAGTTCCTCAAAACTTAAAATTTTAACTATGAATTTAAAATTCATTCAAATATAGTCACTGAAAGTTGTCCAATAATTAAAAATAACGGTTTTTCAAAGTTTGATCAACTAGGTTATGTTAGATGAGATTATAATTAAGAAACTTATATCTAAAAACATACATTTTTTTTTTTAAATATATTACTGCAAATTTTCTCTACTGATAGAAATGAATTTTGTGCAGAATAAATAACAATTTTAAAATGTGCAAAATTTTAAAAGAAAACAAGGCGAATGAGAAATGTTTTATATATATTATTATAGCTTTTTATTGATAGTAGATTTTGTTAGACAGATAGAAGCATTAGTCGTAGATGACACACATAGCGATAGTTTGTGAAGGAAAAACGCTACAAATACAAAATACGCTGTTTTTTGCGCTAAAAATCCGGAAGCAGGGCTGTTTACTTTCGGCGCTTAGTAGGCAATACAAGTCCATAAATCGATGTTGTTGTTATAAATGACATAAATTTCTGGCCAACAATACATGTCTTTTCGTTTCCTTGTTTAACCTTTTCGTTTTAAGTATTTTTATATCCGTTAGCTTTTTCTTCTTTCTTTATACTTTAAAATAATGCAAGAAATTTAGAGTCATTGTTTGCTTCCGATGTTCACATTCAGAATAGAGCAAGACAGTGTTGTCAACATCGCAGAGCAATCAATGATGCAGCTGAATTGGTTGCATATATTTAGATAATTATTAATTTGGGAGTTTCACTTCGTACAGTTTTTTGTGGATTTTGTATTTGTTGGTTTGCGTTTTGTGAGAAAAAAGGTAGTAAAACTTTAGCTGCGTAGTATTTGTTAGCAAAAGTCTGATAGTTGAAGAAAATATTTATTAAAATTTTGAAAGAATTTTTACTTTGAAAATAAATTTGATAGTTTACGGACACACACACACACATCTATTTATACATATATATATTAAAATCGTAGAAAGTTAGAGCAGTTTTAGGAAAATGTTGCTTAAGCGTAGAGTACGCAAAAAAGGGCAGTTATTATGTTGTGCATTGGTAACAATGTGCAACTTACTTGTGAAATCGTCCAACTCCTCCTGCTCAGCTTCTGCGGCCAACTCTTCGGGAGTTTTCTTTTTCCGCATCAGAGGATTTGGTTCTTCCTGCGGCATGGCTTCAACAATTTCTTCCTTTTTCTTGATATTATACTATAAAGAGGATGAAAAATATAAAGTGGAATATAAAAGCTTGTTGATTTTGTGAGAAAATTGTATAAAGCATTATTTAATATTCTTTTTTTTTTCCAAACCACTTGAAAAATATTTGTATTCTTGAGTAAACATAAAAAAACCGAACAGTCGTTAGCATGCCATTAAGTGGTGGTGCTTTTAACTGTTCTAAAAGGAGCTGACTGTTAAAAAAAAAGCGCAGTGATACTTCAACTTTGAAGATTTGTTGTTGTGGCAACTTTATGATTTACGGGCTTATTGGATGTTAAATAAACGGTTTGCTTTTATTTGTGATTTTCTGAGATTATTTACGAATATTCAATCGCTTGTGACCTTGGCAATACCTCAAGTGATTCCAGAAGTAGTATGAAATAATTCTTATTCAAGAATAATTTTATTTGATTTGGTTTGATTAGGTTATAAGTGGAAAATGATTGTAAATGTGCTCATAGCAACTTCACTATTGGCTGCAGCAGAAAAAAAACGAGCCAGTTCGATGATTTAAGCATTTTTTATTTAACAGTATTTTGTGGTTTTACTTTCAATGATTATCCTGTTTAAGGAACCATAAATGTTGAGTAAGCTCCGCTGATTAAATATCATTTGTGGAATTTTTAATTAAAACTTATGGATTTCAAGGACCAATCAAACAACTTAGGCATTGCACAGCGATATTCTGGTCCATACTTAAAGTAGGAATTTGTTCGAAAACGACATTTGTCAACACTCCTTCTGAGTTAAAAATAAAAAAATTATTGTTATTTTTCTTCTTGAAAATAAATTCTTTAATAAAAATTTTGTGGAGCGGAAACCAAATTCGAAATACAAACATTTTTTGTTGTTATCCCAAAAGTAAGTGTCATGCCTGATCGAAAACATAAGACGCCTGGCCGATGGTTTTAAAACCGGGACCTCTTCTTGTAAGGATGAAAACGAAAATCTAGTGACAGATATCCAGAGTACATTGACGTTATGGAGGAAACACTTTTCTAGTCTTCTGAATGACGATGATGACAACAATTCCGCCAATAGAGATGATATCCCGGAAACCCCAATTATGGATGACAGCGTTGAAGTTCCGCTGCCCGACTATAATGATGTCTTGACAGCCATAACACGGTTTAAGAACAACAAAGCCGTGGTGCCGTTGATTTATCCGCTGAGCTGTTTAAGCACTTAGGCGAAGCTTTATTTAAATGCATTCACGAGCTTCTCTGCAGAATATGGTAGGAAGAATGCATTACCAACGATTGGAACCTCAGTGTACTCTGCCCAATCCACAATAGAGGCGATACCACTATTTGTGCCAACTACCGTGGGTTAAGATTTCTAAATATCGCATATAAGGTCCTGTCGAGCGTATTTTGTGAAAGACTGAAGCCCATCGTAAACCAACTGATTGGACCTTATCAGTGTGGCTTCAGACCCAGAAAATCTACCACCGACCAGATATTCACGCTACGACAAATTTTGAAAATGACCCTAGAGAAACAAATCGACACCTACCATCTTTTTGTCGACTACAAAGCCGCCTTCGACAGTCCAATAAGGAATAACCTATACTCCACCATGTCTGAATTTGGTATACCTGCAAAATTAATCCGTCTATGCAGGATGACACTGAGCAACACCAGCAGCGCAGTTAAAATCGGGAAGGACCTCTCCCCACCATTTGTTACCAAACGAGGTTTCAGACAAGGTGATTCTTTGTCGTGCGACGTTTTTAATTTAATTATGGAGAAGATCATTCGAGCTGCTGATCTGAGGCAAAGCGGCACCATATTCTATACGAGTGTTATACTGCTAGCGTATGCTGATGATATTGATATCATTGGCTTTAATACACGCGAAGTCAGTGCAGCATTCCCCAAATTAGAAAAAGAGTCGAGTCGCATGGGTCTTGCAGTAAACGCAGATAAGATGAAATATCTGGAGTCAACAAACAACACACCCAGGGTATTGGCACCCACGCCACTTTTGACAACACTTCCTTCGAAGTTGTGAAGGACTTCTTTTACCTCGGATCCGGCATGAACTCCACGAATGATATCAGTAGAGAGATAAAACGAAGGATAACTCTTGCCAACAGGTGTTACTTTGGGCTCAGTAGGCAATTGAGAAGCAGAGCCCTCTCTCGATGAAAAAAAGTCACGCTCTTTAAATCACTTATCATGCCCGTCCTGTTTTATGCAGCACAAACCTGGACGTTGAGCAGCTCTGATGAAAAGACCTTCGCAAGATCGACGGACCAATCTGCGGCAATGGCGAGTACCGAATACGATGAGCTATACGCCGACATCGACATAGTAAAGCGCATAAAAATCGAGCGGCTTTGCTGGCTACGTCATGTTGATCGGATGGAAGACGACGCTCTAGCGAAGAAAATATTCGATTCGACACCCAGCGGCAGTCAGCGCAGAAGAGAGGGACCGCATTTCCGTTGGAAGAACCAAGTAGAGGACAACCTGACGAAACTTGGAGCTTCCAGCTAGCGCCAGCAAGTGCAAAATAAAAATGGCTGGCGGAAATTCTTACACCAGGCGAAAACCGACTTAAAGCTGTAAGCGCCACCTAATTAAGTAAGTAAGTGATCAGGCAAGAGTTTAGGCCTGACAGGCATGACCGAGGCCTGAGTTTTGAAAACAGCCCTGATTTTTTCATACAAGTGTCCGCCTCTTCAAACCTGAAGTTTGGTATTACTTTTTTAAAATGTTCATCTATGATTTCTTGTCTAAATATAAATATTTATTGCAAATCCAGATATGAAATCTGGTCTGAAATTAAAGAGGATTGATTTTTTTTTAATTTCGGGTTAGAATACAGGTCTGTAAAAAGGAAGCCTGAATTATATCTTAATTTCAGCCTTGAAATCGGAACTTAATAATGGAGGCATGATTATGTTAAGAATTCAGTCCTCAGCTGCAGTCTAACTATTAGATGCCTAAGCAAGTTTTCAGCTAGGTATGGTTTACAAGACCAAAAAAAAAAAAATATTAGAGAAGAGATTTTGTTGTTTCAAAAATATAATCTTATAATGAAACAATATGAATTGGCTATTTCAGCCCTTGAAATAAATCATTTTGTTGAGTGTTGATTGTGTTAATAAACTTTTTATGTCGACTCCGAATGGCTCCTGAAGTTCTGAAGAAGCTTTTTCTGCTATTTTTTACTCTCTGAAGCTTGTCCAATGTCTGCAGAGAGGGGAAAATTAATTTAAAATTAATATTAATTTCAATTGAAAAAACATTCAGTGTCAGATGGGATTTCAGCCAGGGTCTACCGTGGTTCTTTGGCATACGGGCAACGAACTTAACAGTTCAGTCAAAGCTTTGTATAAGTTCAAATCGGCTATGTTTATTTTTTATCGAACTGTTGTTGGTGAAACTATTACGTAAGTTACTATAACTCAGCAATGTAAAGAATAATTTATGACCAAGTTGAAAACAAAAATAAGAATTTGAATTAAATATCTTTTTGTTTTCGACACAAATAGTACAAATAGTACAAATAGTAAATTATTACTATACTAGCTGAATACCCGGTGTTACTCGGGGGTTGGTATAAGTATTTTTGAACTCATTTGTCGTTTTGAAAATACTTTTCACAAATCGCATAGAAGGCCCTTTGCTGTCCTTTGTAAATTCCAAACAATGGCAGGTGCCTTGCGAGTATGAGAATCGCATAGAAGACCCTTGAAAAAAATAAAACATTTTGAAATTTTGATTTTTTTACACTTTTTTCGATTTTTTTTTCTTTTTTTTTTTTTAAACCCCGAACTGAAAAAATACCTTTCCAACAAAGTATAAATCATCAAAATCGGTTCGGCCGATCTCGAGTTATGGGATTACATCGCATTCGGACACTTTCTTTTATATATATAGATTCAATGAATATAACATTAGCATAAAATATAATTAAGGGGCGAGGGGGTGGGGTAAGACTAATTCGGCCTAAAAATTACCCATATATACGAAATTTTTGACGCGCTACTGTTAGTGAAAGTAATTTGAATTGATGTAGTTATAATAACACAACATTTGAAGAATATCTAGTAAAAATTATATTGAATGCCAAGAAATATCAAAATATCGGATATTTTCCGGAAGCACCTCCAAAAAAAAAAAAAAATGGTTTTGCGGTGAACAGCATAGCCCATCAGCGGATCAACTATAATCAAAAAATGAAGATATTTTGAGAAGCTAATAAGATTCTCAAGGTAACGCTATCAAGTTTTTTATTTTTTTAGACCAAAAAAACGACATTTTGCTTACTGTTAAATGAAAAATATGTAAAGAAAAAATAAAAACTTGAAAGCGTTACCTTATAAATTAAGTTGTGAATGAGTGTACCAAATTTCAAAACGATGGGTTCAGCCGTTTTGTTTGGAATTTTACTTATAAATTCGTATCTCCGTTAGTTTTACTCGGAGCAACTTCAATTTGGACACAATATCCTTGAGATGTTGTACATTCGTATAAAAAATAAAAAAAAAGGTAAAAAAAAACCATGGTAGAGGCACTGAAAATGGACTTTAAGAATACTAATGTGATCCTTGTTTCATTAACTCTTCAAATATATAAAGATTTGTATTTCTTCTTCTTCTACTTTCCTTCTTGAAGCCAAGCTTTTAACGCCTCGTTCTGTGATTTGCTTGAGTGAAATTTTGAAAACAACACTTTTTTCGACAGCGTTTTTCTAAGAAATTGATGTTTCATTGTTCCTTGCATCTATTATAACAAAAAAATGTAATTTAAAATTAAATTACATTAATTTAATTTAATGTTACATTTAATATTAAAAATATTTCTTTGATCCAACGCGGGGAATCGAACTCGTAAAGTGGCGATTGGGAGTTCAATACACTATCTACTGATCCATAAGCCTCTATTAAGTACAGTTGCAGCTATGTTGCAGCATATCACAATAATCTAATGATAGATAGAGGATTGTGTATTGGCTATTCTACATATAAATACAGTCCACATTTAAATACATTCCACAATACATAAAATACTTGCCACAAGATGTTTCTACTTGCTGCTACTTGCTACAAGATCTCCCCAGCATCGGTGTTTTAATAAAGTACAATTCAAACTATGTTGCAGCAGATCGAAAAATCTATATATTAAAAGGCTATTCTACATATCCAACATATTTTGCAGCTATCTAAATATAACAAAAATGTTGGTTCTGCTTGCTATACACAAGATGTTATCAGCATCGGAAAAAATTAACAATTGCCCACAAGTGCCTTGAAATAACAATTAATGAATAGAAAGTAATAAAATAGTAGATCTCGAGTCAAGATTGCTATTGACGACTTCCCCATAGGAAAATTCTGGCAGTAACAGCTGTAAGACTAGTTTCTTTCTAGTTTTAATAGGTACGAACGCTGCAGTCATTCGAAGATTTCTGAGGACATAGTAAATTTTACTAACGCACGAGCTTACATGGTCTTCACAGAACAAAGACGAGTTTATTTGGTAACCCAGATTTGTGGCTTTGCTTACAAATTTCAGCTCAATGTCATTGAGAAAAATTCGGGGAGCATCGTGATTACAATAAGGTGTTTTCGATATTGGTAAGACATATGGTTTTAGAGGGTTCAATTTCAGCATGTTATATTTGGCCCAATTAGCTACTATATTTAAATCTTCATTAATTCTGGCACACAAGTCTTCAGATAGACTAGAAGGTCTGGTCATATACAACTGCAGGTCATCAGCATAGGCGTGCATGGTTACATGTTTGCATTTACTAAATATATCATTTATGAACATGGTAAATGACCCATTGGGTCCAGAACTGAGCCTTGTGGAACCCCACTTGTGGTACCTTTATAAGATGAGAAATAATTTATTGACTCTTTGAGACCTGCCATTTAAGTAGGTAAACATGAAACGAACTGCTGCATTGGAAAAACCAAAGTTAGCTATGAGTTTTTACACAGCAAGGAATGGTCTACGGTATCAAACGCTTTAGTAAAGTCTAACAGACAGAGCAAGCTCAGATCGCCTTTATCATATGGCACTCTAATGTCATCCAATATTTTTACCAAAGCAGAGGAACAGCTATATCCGGAAACCGGACAAAAGGTCAAACGTGTTTATGTGGTGGACGATTTGTTCTGCCATGAGGTGTTCGCATATTTTGGACAACGAGAAAAATTGGCTTATTAGGCAGAAATCGGATGTTTCGAAAGCATTTGATTTTTTTGCGATAGGAATGACAGTTGCTACATACATAACTCAGCATATCTGGAAGTGGTAAAACAGTTGTTTATAATATGAACAAGTGGGCTTAGTACATACGGCAAAATATATATAATAGAGATGCCATCAACACCAGTGGCATTAGATTTAATTTTTTAATGCAACGTGCTATGTCCACTTCAATTACAGTTCTTAATTGAAACTCATTTGTTGACAAGGGGATCGCAACTGAGGAATTTGCCACAAAATAATCATTCAAACAATCTGGATTTATTTGACACGTTTCGGTTTCTTTATTACGTACATTTATTAAGTACACCGAGACTCTGCAGGTTTTTCCACAGCTGTCTAGATCGTAAATTAGAATTTAATTTTGATATGAAAAACTATTTTTTAGAAAACGTAATGGAACTAGTAGTTTTATTCCTGGCTTGTCTATATTCCTCTTAGTTCAGAGAAATCGGATGGCGTTTCCACTTGCTGTAAGCTCGATTTCGTTTTATCAGTGCCAGTTTAACAGATTTAGTAAACCAAGGGCAGTTTTTATTGGTAACTTAACGTGTGCGCAAAGGAACATACATATCGAACAAGTTACTAATATTGCTTATAAAAAAATTTTGCATTTCATCGACGGATTGAAAAAACCAACATTCTGACCAGTTTATTTGAGATAAGTCATTAGACAGTGATGAGAAAACAATTGACCTGTAGTCACTATGTTGAAAAGAGGTTTCAGAAACAGTCCTTGATAAATGTAACAGAATGCAGAAAATTAGATCATAATCCGGAGCAAATGAGATTTGATCAAAGAGCATAACAAGTGAGGAATCAGACAATAAAAATATCTATTTTGTTAAAAAAAAAACATTAAATTATCAAATCTATGAAACTGCAAAAACACTTCGCTACTCTCATGTGTCCAACGACGCACCAGTTTTTTTTTCTTCTCATTTTTCTTCATCTTCTTGTTCTCTTCTTCATACTGAGCTCCTAACATTTTTGCTTTTTCTTTTTTGTTTTTCCACCTTTCTTTAATTATTTAATTAAATATTAGGGTAAGTCAACCGGTTGGGGGCACCCCTGTATAACTTTTGACAGTGAACAGATGCAGCTGATCTGATAATTGTCCTTTGTGCGCACTGTCAGCACGATGTTTTAGTGCTGACACTGAAGCGAACAGATAAAAATGGGTAGTAGCTACAGTCGATAATATCTTTTCATGTGTGATAATCAACAGTGATCTAATTGTTTATTGTGTTCAAAGTGATATAAATTGAAGGGAATTTTTGCAAAAAGGTTAGTATAATGTATATTTCTGAAGGAAATTCAATATATTTTGTGATTTCATATCGTTTCGATCAAAATGTTCGCACCGAAAAATATACTGCTCATTTTTTGACAGCTATGAATTTCACAGTTGTAGGCGCCAACATTTTACCGGTTGTGTGTGTACCTAATTTTTTGGGCTGAAAGGGTGTGTTTGGCTAACAAACTGTCCAATATCGATGTTTATGTTAACAACGACTTATCATAACCAGATAGAAAGAGGCTGCCAACGAATTGTGTTGCATGATCCAGATTTTGGGCATGTTGGGAAAGTGGCCACCACACCAGGACCATCGACATCGAGATTTATTTCGATTAGCCTCTTGATTTTAGATGCAGTAGGTCCTTTGCAAGGAGCTACACAGCGGAAGCCTTCAAATCGTGGTCGGAAACCCATGCGAAGTACCGTTCTCACTTCGTCGCCAGTGCTCGCTGAATTAAAACAGAAAGCCGCAAAGCGAGCAGTCAACCACGCAGCTAAGACAACTAAGGCGACACCATCCAAGCTGGCTTCATCATCATCTGATGCATGCCAGCTATTACACCTGCAAACATTGCAATTCTGATGCGGACGATGAATAATTTAATTTTAATATTTTTTCATTTTCGATTTATTGAATTTATTTTGCTCTAAAGTCTTTTACGCTATTTTTTGTTGCTCTTAGTGCCATTAAAGGCTTTAAAATTGAATACATATCCTTTTATTCATATTTAGTGGCGTTTTATTTCATATTTTCAGGGTATTTTCCAGGGGTGCCTGCAACCGGTTAAAAAATGTTTTCTTCAAAATTTATTACTCCATACAAAGTGTGATAATTTTGTTCTTTTTGATGGAATCAAATGAATTCTCTCACCTGTAGTTACCTAAGGTCTCTACCATTCCATTGATATAAAGGGTCCGCCATCTAACGTTTTTTTTTCAACTAGTGCTTATTTCGTGAATGGTAACACTTAGCACATGTCTGATTTGACAGATAATTAGTTTTATCCTTTCGCTGAACGAATATTGATGTGTATATGATTGAACAACGCTGGGAAATATTGCGACATTACTTTGAAAATCATGGTAATGTTGCAGAATGTGTGCGAAAATTGCGTATGGATTTTGGAAGAACAGAAGCACCGTCAGCTCCGTATGTTCGTTACCTTGTGAAAAAAATGAAAGAAACTGGCATCCTCATCGATAAACCAAAGCGTGAAAAGCCAAAAACAGTGCGTACACTCGAGAATATTGCTGCTGTGGCAGAAAGTGTGCGTGAAGCGGCATCAACATCAATTCACCGTCGTTCTCAACGATTGAACATTTCGGAGACATCATTGAGACGAATTTTGCATAAAGACCTTGGTATGACGCCATACAAAGTCCAAATGGTTCAGGAGTTGAAGCCAACTGACCATCCAATGCGTTTTCGCTTCGCTGAGTGGGCCTGCGATCGACTTACAGAAGATGCCGATTTTGCCAAAAAATCATCTTTTCAGAGCAAGCAAGCAAAATTGTCGCATTTGGGGCACAGAAAACCCGCACGCATACATTGAAAAGCCGATGCACCCAAAATGAGTCACTGTTTGGTGCGGATTTTATGTCCAGAGGCATAATTGGGCCATTTTTCTTCGAAAATGAGCAAGGAGTGGCCGTTACAGTCAATGGCCATCGTTATCGGGCCATGTTGAACAAATTTTTGTTCACAAAAATTGAAGAGGAGGATATTGGCAACATTTGGTTTCAACAGGACGGCGCTACGTGCCACACAGTCGAAGCTACACTCGATGTTTTGCGCCCTGTTTTTGAAGATCGCATTATCAGCCGCAGAACTGATGTCGTTTGGCCACCTCGGAGCTGCGATTTGACACCGTTGGACTATTATTTGTGGGATGCCCTCAAAGACAAGTGTTACGCCGACAAGCCAGAGACAATTGACGCTTTAAAGGACAATATTCGTGAACCCATTGGTGAAATACAGCTGCACACAATCGATAATGTGCTTAAAAATTGGACCGATCGTGTAGGCTACTGCATGGCCAGCCGAGGCAGCCATTTGAATGAAATTATTTTCCATTATAAACCGGAAGGATTGTACATTCAAATAAAAAAAGAAATTTGAGAAAATATTCAGTAGTTTTTTTTTGCATTTTCAAAAAAAAAAAAAGTAATTTGGCGGACCCTTTGTATAACATATGTCTGCATAAATATTAACTTGGTCAAAAGTTATCGCTGAAATAGCTAAATGTGCCCACAATCGGATAAGCTCCCCTATTATATAAAATGGAAATATTATAATATAAAGTGAAAAAGAAGTAAATAATGAGCGCAACAGCAAATCTTTGCAAAATGAATGTAGTCAATTTGTCAACCTTTGCTTTGTGTAAAATAGTAGAAAAACATTGCTTTGTAAATCTAAACATATAATTCCGCTTTGGTTTAATTAAAGTAATGTCTATTAGATTTTCGAAGTTAATGGACTGCAGAAGCCACAGAAGATTACTTATGATTTGGTGCAGCGACCAACGAAACAGCTGTCTAGTCTGCTGGTGGTGTGTTCTGTAAAGAAACTTGATGTTGTATCGACCTGTTACTTCATGAATAATTTGGCGTAAAGCTCATAAATGTTATTCTTTAAAATTTATATTGTTAAGAATTAAAAAAAATAAACATTAAATAAAAAAATTCAGCAATTTATTTTTCATGTAAAAATCGTTTCTTGTTCTTACGGTTTGCTAACATAAATCTTACCGTATATATAAATACATACGAGTAAATATATAATATTTATGCTAAATATTTATTTAGTTTATATTAATTCATTATATATTTTAAAAAAAAGTAAAATATTGCCTATTGTTCGATTTCTATACACAACATTCGACAGCTATTCTCCTCAATTCCGGATTGAATGGCTTGTAGTTGTAATGCATCAACTGCATACCGATGACATCAAACATAATAGAACAGAGTAGATATTTAATAATATCAATTATCATCATCTTAGCCACCTAAACACTGGGCAGCATCAACTGACCACGTCGATGATTGGCAAGCTTTGAGGCCGTATTCAAATAATGCCACTCAAAATTTGGCTTGAAGTGTTTGTAATGCAATTAGCTTAATTTGGCCAGATTGTCACCATCACCTCACGACTAACTTGGTTGCACTGTATGTGCACTTGAAGTGTGTGTGTTAAATTGAAGTCAATAGTTCTGTGAAACAGCTTGAGGTTTGATTATACGGAAACAATTAACTGCCCAAATTTGCATATACACTGTGATATAAATTTAAATTCTATGAAATTAAAAAAAAAAAAATAGGTAAACAAAAAGGAGATTTTCTGTATGCATTTTGAGACAAACATAGACAAACTTATTATTAGAAATTGTATGTCACGGACAAATAGTATTTTCTCGATAACAATAACAACAATTAAACGTAGTCATTGCTCTAATTAAGAATGAACACATAAACCTTACATGGTGTGCCGTAAGCTTAACAAATAATTGATTTTATAGGCTACTCGGTTGTGTAGTCAAGCAAGACAAACGTTTTCTCGATGATATTTCTTGATAATACGCTTTGTTTTTATTTCGGCACGGTTACTTCTTGTTGTTGTCTGACCTTTATTACATAATCTCTGCTCAATGCTTGGCACCTTAGTGTTATGCGGTTTATTTTCTTGAGCTCATTTATTAATTTTCTTAATGGAGTAATAAATTTGAAATGGTTTTGAAGAGAATAACGGATAATTAAGTAAACTTAGTGGTGGGGGCTTAATTTAGGGCTTATTTATATGAGACTAGTAATTAAAAACACGTAACATCAGGTTATTTTTACATTTACCGTTATCGTTATCGACCATTAGAATAGAGTTAATTTATATGAAATTAATACGTTGATTTGTAGTAAATTGTCTTCACTGTGTTGTTTTTCCTTAAAAGAATTCAATCTGACTCCGTTAGGGAGTCGCTCAATTAAAAGGACTCCCTACTAGAGTCAATTTGAGCTCCGTCAGGAAATGTCTTTTTGTTTTCACTTTATATTTTAGTTTTATTCACTTTTTCACTTAACATTGTTACGAAATTGTGTATAAGAAATATATCACTTTACAAATCTATACATTTGTGTTATCGCTATGATTTAAAACGTTTTTGTCAATACAGCTGAATTCTAAACTATTTAAATATCAAACTTATTAGTTTTGTAACGGGTTTTTTTAGAGTTTCTTTAAATTTATTTTGATTCATTGTAACGAGGTTATTTTTTAAAAGCCGAACCTGCGACATATATCCGACCTTAGACATGGCTAAATATTCATTCATTAAGTCAAAAGATCAGCATGTTCTATAACCGATGTTGTTGTTGTGTAACTGCAATTATTTGATATTTATATTGAGATTAAAATTATTTCTGCTCCACTAAAAGTGGGATACAATTTTAAAAGGACAGTTTAACACTTTTTTCAAGATAATGTAGGACAATAATTATTCTATTCATATCGGTGGGATGACATAATATCAAATGCACTAATATCATTATTTTACATTAATAACGCTGGCTTACAGCCAATATGAATTTCTCATGTAAAATAGCTCGCTATTGCCGAATATATAATATTTTTTTCTGTCACTCCGTTATCGAGATATTGCCCACATCATAAAGTTCTATTCTTGAGATATCAAGGTCTCTTCCTAAAATGCAAATATTTTGGTAATCTGCAAAAACTAGCAGCTTAATTTTTGTATGAACAATCTATTAGACAGAAACTTAATAAAAAATGCATTTCGTATGCATACATATGCATACAACCTTTATGGCAGTCCATGTTAAGTTAAAAAACAATTTATCTTTTCTTATTTATGCTACAATTTTTATCGCTAATTTAAAAAAACCTAGAATTATTAAGCGACTTATTTTATTGTGAATTAATCTGCATATTTTCACAAAAGTTTTCCATTGCAGAAAAAGTTTTAAAGTTAACAATTTTAATCAGCGCACTTCATACAAAAACTGCTATCTTAACGCTTAGAAATAATTCTGAAAAACACAAAAAGCACCATTTTACGACTGCCGTTTTAAATACATGATGTCTTTCTGTATGTTCTAGCTTTATTTCCAAGAAAAATAAAACCCATTTTTTGGAAGTTTTTTTTACTTTTGTCCTCGTAGATTGATAAAACGCACACAGTGTAACGTTTAGCTCCGAAGCTATTTGTTATTTTAAAAAATTTGAATTGTAGGGGTGGTGCCACGCCTTGTCGTCTAACGATTGCTCAATTTTATCATTTTAAGGACACGACTAAATAGTTCGTACCGAGTTTCATTGATTTTTGACTTATACACTCAGAAAAAAACCAATTTTAAAATCAAAACTCTCAAGTTCCGAGATATGAATTTTCAAATTTTTAGTGTAAAAAAATAGACAATATTTTTGAAAAAAATTTTACCCCATGGAATAAGTTCCCGATCGATTATACTTTGTATGAAGTAGTACGTCAAATTAAAATTGTATATATTTCTACAAAGTATCTACAAGTATCAGCAATTTGTTTAAACAAATTGTATTTCTTGAAAAGGACCTACTCCAATAAAATGGTAACTTGAATAGTTTTTGAGATATGATCAAAAATGTTCAATCGCCCCGACTCTGAGATCACTGCCCACTGCAAGCGTCTGACCACTATACGCGCTTTGACCCATATACATGTATCTTAGAGTGTCCCTTAGAAATTGAAGTTGTTTTTTTAGGTTGAATATTGGCATCTTAACGCAAAAGTCACCAAAAGTCCAAAATACTCTTATTTTTTAGCACTTATGCACTAATTTGACTCATTTGTCCCTAAAACATACGAAAACTAAATTTCTGCTCATTTGTGCAAGTGGCTTCTACGTAACTTGTATGAACATGTTTTGGTTAATATCGGTGCAGGTTGTCGTGCTTCAAATCAGTAGAAATTTAGTTTTTTTTTTTTGTATTTTAAAGAAAAATAAGTGAAATTAGTGATAAGTGTTAAAAAATAAGAGCATTTTCGACTTTTGGTGGCTTTTTCGTTAAAATACCTAAATTCGACTTAGTAAAAATCCGTATGGAAAAAACGGTATGTTGGCACACCTGGAATTCGAAAATCGACCAAAAATTAGAAATATTTTGTTAGAATTATTGAAGGGCTCCAAGTGAGAAGTTTGTTTTTTCGATTTTTTATAATTCTTCTTTTGTGATCAAAATGCTAGAAATGGGCACTTTAAGTATTTTGAAACAAAAACTCAAGTTTCAAAAGGTATAACTTTTTTCACGAATTTTGGTTTTTTCAATTTCGTTCAGAAAATAGATCAAGACTATGCTTAAATTATTTGTATTGTTTTTTTCTAAATTTTGCATTTATGGATTTTTGGGATTTTTTTTTTTATATACTGAAACTCGAAATTTTCTAAAAGGTACACTTCTAGCAAAAAAATTTATAATAACCAAGTTATTTAACAGAACTTCACAATTTTTTGCATCTGCATTAAATATAGCTTGAGAGAAGATTTCATTTCGATTTCTTCAAATTTGGATTTTTGAGGTTTTTCCCAATGCAACAAGAACACAAGAGTTTTTTTGAAGCGAAGCTTTTTTCTCCTCGTTTTGTGATTTGCTTAGAGTGAAATCTGAAAAATTTTCGAAAGATTTTTTCTTGGAAATTTTATGGTTCTTTGTTGCTAGCGCTAATTACAACAAGAAAATTTAATGCTTTAATATTAAATACCAAAAACAGGTTTCGGTTCCAGTGGGGATCGAACCCGTGTCCTTTTAAATGATAGTCTAACACACTATCCACCAGGCCACAAAGACTTGTAAGAAACAGTTGTTAATTCAATGTTAGTTATAACAGAGGCTGCAGCTGCAGTAGATCCTCACCATCTATCGATAGATAGAGGATTTTGTATTTGTTATGCTACAACTTACAAAAATTTGCTTTTATTTGCCACAAGGTGTCTCCAGCATTGGTGTGCTTGTATTGTAAAGTGCGGTGACAAGTGCGTTTTTAAGTGCCAAAAAAATATCAATATATATCAATATATAATAAAAGTATCAAAATATCAGTAAATACGGAATTAACAAACGCATGCGTGACATCGGCAAGGTATCTAAAATGTTTGTTAAATTTTGTTTCGTGTGCGGTCTTTAATATATATTTTTATCCTCGTTCTGTCATTTGCTTGGAGTGAAATCTGAAAAATTTTCGACAAATTTTTTCGCTAGGTAGTACGCTGTTGAAGGAAAAATTTGTTCAGTGCAACCAAGTTCACAACCATGTGTAGAGAGTTAAAATGGAGAGTCGCTGGCATTATATGCCCGTATATGTAATTGGCGTGGAAATTTGACATTCAACAATAAAAAAATAAGCAGTAAATATGTTTTCTGTATATATGTAATTTATTTTATGTTATTTTAAATTTTTGTGCTTAAAAGTTAATTTATTAAAAATAAAAAAATTATTAAGCTATCAAATCTATGTAACTGCGAAAAAGCTTCGCCACTCTAGTGTGTCCAACGACGCACCTGTGTTTTTTTTTAAGGTTTACTGGAGGTTTTCGTCCAATTTTCATGTTTGATAGCTTATTTCAAAGAAAAATTAATTACAAAACGAAGTGCGAACCGGTTTATTTTTTTTTTAATTCAAAATTTTACAAAAGTTATTTGGGGTTTATTAAAAAATTAGCACTTTTTTTCAAATATAACCAATTACTGATATATACTGATGCCTGTCGGCACGGGTTCCCGTGGTCCTAGGTACACCAATTTTTTCTTACATTTCTTTTAACATCATACAAAGAAATTAAGGGGGGAGCCCAAAAAACAAAACACCTTCAATTTTTAAGGGACACTGTAATGTATATATATACACATATCAGAGGAGGGCTATAAAGATTTAAAGATTAAGATAAAAGGCTTAAGAAATCCACAATTTCTTAAGAAATGTTTACTACAGCGCCCTCTGGTGTTCAAGATAGAACAGAGAAGATAAGTCAATTTTCATGCAAATCGGATAAATGATTTCGGAGATAAACTTCCGTTCGCCTCGCCCGATCACACTTTTCCTTTACACATTCGATCACACTTTTTCTAACGCATTCACCAGCTTACTCCCGAAGTGAAGCGTCCCTAAAGAAGTTTTGCTTCAAGAACGAAATGGCCATTTCAGCCCTTGAAAAAACTTTGACCGAGCTTCTTATGATCAATTGTGTGGTGCGTGTTAAGAAATGTTTGCATTTTGAAATAACATGGTTCACCAACAAATTTTTTTACACGAATTTTTCGGTCTTACACGGTTAAAAAAAAATATTTTTCACCAACAATTTTCATAAATTATGAAGAAGTCTAATCCCTTGGATCCAACTCGACAGATGTACAGTAGCATTTTGAATGAAATTTGTAACAAACGTGCACGCCTGTGAAAAGTTGTCAAATTGATTTGTATTCCTCATTTTGATTAAAATTTTTGTTGTACACTAACTTTATTTTTGAAGTTGCACTCTTATATCCTTTTTGTTTTGTTTTTGTTTTTTAATAAAAATTAATGGTTTTTGTTTAATATAATTGTATGTTTTATTGAACTCATTACTTTTGTGCATGGTTTTCGGGACAAACATTTAAAAGCTTTCAAACTTACACGATTTTTCGAAGTTTTCGAACAGATCTCTATATTTACCATATGTCGCTTGTATTTTTTACACGAATTTTTTTTACACGTTTTGCTTAGGAACGTATCTACCGTGAAAAAAGAGAGTTGAGTGTAGCTACTTTAGTTATTGATTCTTTGCATGCTAGTCGACAACAGTTCTATAGAGTGTTGCCAGTTTAGCGATTTTGTAGCTAGTTTTAGCTTCTTTTTTTCTCACTTACCTACAAATATTTTGTGTTAGCTCCTAGCTACTTTTTTTAGCTATTTTTTATTTTCCTTAGCTTTTTATATCTACAAAATATTTATTTGAATTAAACATATTGCATTTAATTTTTGTAAATTATATTTCACCCTGTGAAAGCTTCGATGTAAATGTGGAAGTAAAACCTAAAAGCATTTAATAAATGTTGTTATGATTTTATTATAACTGAAGATCTCATTAAATTCATGAATAATTGTGATATTTACAAACATATAAACGAAGACTCACCTAGTGATGAAGAAAGAGAAGTTGAATGTGCATTAATTGTTCTTCTAATTTAATAGTAGGTATTTATATATACAAATACAAAAATATTTTTTATTTTTTAAGTTATACTTTAATTTGTTTTTTGTTCTGTTTGTTGAAATGAATTTATTGTTTTATGTTTTATGAATTTTGTTTTTGTTTTTAAATGAAGTTTTGTTTTTTAATTCAAAATTCCTATTATACTCTTATTACAATTTAAAACATGTACCTATGTATTATATACCTAGTAAATAAAAGTTTGAATAACTTATATGTTATCATAAAAAAATTAACTCTTTTTCTTGATTACAATGCTACAATAAACATTTTTAGCTTTTTTTTATCTACTTTTTTTTATTATTTTTAGCTTTTTCTAGCTCCTTTTTTTTATCAGTTTAAGCTACAACCTTAAAAAATTTCTGGCAAGACTGGTTCTATAGCCTACAGCATAGGACGTTAGACCTTCGAGATTGTCGGTCGTGAGTTCGAACATCGAGGTGGCAAAACTTTTTTTTTTTCAGCTAGTTTTTTTTTTTGTAATGGAACGAAAACAACCTCTTACTCGTCGATTTTATGAGCGGTGGCAAAATAATTGTTTTTGCAAATGTATGTGCATGTTATTGAATGTTACAACAAACGCTCTGTCAACGTATTTTTTACGCCACGTTTGATAGCAACTGAGCTGATGCAAAGGAAAATCGACAGACTGGCACGCCAGCGACCTAAGTTCAATTCCCGCGGTGGTAGCTTTCAAATTGAATATAAATAATAATAATCAATCATATTAAACTCCTTGTTACCACAACTATGTCAACTTTACAGAAACTTGCTTGAATGAAATTTTTTGATAATTTAAGAGTTTTAAGAAATTGAATTTGACTTTGACATATAAAAATTTAAAAAAATTTTTTTTTTCCGCTAAAACAAATAAAATTTTCTTTAAAATTTAGTTCTCTAATATTTTCTTTGATTTTATGATGTTTTTTCCGAGTGCATTTCGAAGGTTATACCAAATATTTTGGATGCTGAAAAAGTGCCACACTCAATGTCCTACGTTCATAAAACGTGACCAGTGGAACGGCACGTATAAATGGAAGTCGAATACCGAGGCTGTGTGACCTATAGTTCCTAAGCTATTCGATATCGCAAAATCGCAAATTTGTGTTGTAAGTGAGGTACTATGTCCCCTTGTTTTTATATATAGAAGGGCTATAACAGTGGGCGTGGCAACATTTATAAACATAGTGACCACCACTTGGACTCATAGCACCTACACACCAAGTTTCACTATCAACACATGTACAACTCAGGAATAATAATGATTTCTGAAAAGTGGGCGCAGATATACTTCGACCATGTCATAAAATAAGTACGTTTAAGTGTGCGTGGTAGCATACGGGTAGAGCTGCCGATCACGAAGCGAAGGTCTGGTAGTCGCATTGCGGTTGAAATTTCGTTTTTTTTTAATGAAATATTTTCATAATTACGTCGGCATTTTTTGTTTTTGTTAAAAAAAAAAAAATTTTAGAAAATTAATAAATAAATTGGCTCCAGTTAGAATCGATTTATGATAAGTATTTTGAATAAAATATATATTTTTTTAGTGATCAATTCTTTGCAATAACGACGTCACTATTTACATTTTCAGCTTTGTTCGAATCTTGTTTGTTTTTACACAAGAGAGGCAATGGTGCGATGGTAGCACGGGAAAAGGCCTTGATTCCTGACAAATTTGAAAATTTTTTATCTTCAATATAAAAAAAAAAAGACTGATCTTGAAGTAGTACTGGTATGCAGACTGGTTTTAAGCTAGTTGGTTACACTGCTGGAGAGAACGTTAATTAAATAAATTTGCAATCCCAGATTTTCCATTTTTGGGTAGAAGTTTCACTTTTACTGTTCATTCCGGCCACACACATTCTCTTTTTTATGATAAAAAGTGATTTAGTTGAGATATTTGTAAAGTTCTAATTATTGAATAATGGAAAGTTAACGTTTTATTGAGATTTTACTTCCACCAAAGCCATTGCTCGCGTTAAAAATTGGAGAAAAATGTACCCATTCACCAAAATTACCTTTTTTGATTTAGTTTATGAATCTTTTTGGGTAGAAACGTTCATTTTTGTCACTCATTTGTATCATTCGTTGGACTTAAATGCCTTTAAAAAATTAACCGTATTTTGTTCGGAAATAAGTTTAAAAATGAACTAGTTTAAATTGAAAGAAAAAGACGTGTTTGTTTTCCAATTTGACAAACTTTCAAATTGTGTTTGAAATATTAAAATAGTAAAGTTATTCATTGGGAAAGTTATTTGATTACTTTCTTGCATTGAATGTTGTCGTGGTTTTCATTCTATTTGGGCTTGATCATAATTTTTGATAGAAAAGTTATGACAGACTTGTTGATAGATGAAAAGGGAAAATAGTTATTCATACGTATAGTAGCATATCCATCTCCTTTTTTATGGCAAGAATCAATTCGCACTGGTTAAAAAGTTCATATGACGTTGGTATGAAGGTTAACGTTTTAATTTACTATTATAAAAATATCAAAAAAGGTTCAAATTCTTAATTTTTTAACTCATTTTAGAACATAAAAAGTAACATTGTTGATTTATTTAAAAACTCATTTATGAACAAAAAATTGTTTGTTTATGAGAAATTTCTTCCAACTGATATGATAAAAAAATTATTCTCTTTTGAACTCATTTAAGAATGCAAAAAGAAACATTTATGATTCATTTATGTACTCATATATGAACCCGAAATGGTTCACTTACGAGGAATTTTTATCTAATAAAATGATAAAACAATTATTCTTTTTTCACTCAAAATAAGTTATTTTATGAATTTTGAAAGATATGTACAATATTTATTTTTGGAAAAAGTTTTCAAGAATTTAATCTTCTATAGCAAGCACTTTTAAGCGACAAAACACTTTTATATGACATTGGTCCAATTATTTTTCTGATAATTCAGTACAATTCTGAAATTACTGGAACAAAGTGTAATGTTTACATGATATTTTAATTGCTTTTTGAAGTTTGTTGGTATATTTTCTGTAAAGATTTTTTCCTCTTTCCCATTCCTAATTTCAAGCCTTAGAGTCAGCCGAAATTAACTGATCCAACACCAACATTACAAAATTATTACATTTTTCTGTTCAAAACCTGATATTTTGCAATTTTAAAATTTTTTTTTTTTGATATTATAGAAAGCAGTTAGTTGCAGTCATAAATTATTTTCAAGGGTACATTTTAACTAGTTGCTTGCACATAAATATTTTTAACATTCTGGCTGATCAAGTTTTTGTTTACAGCCACTTAAAAATTTAAATTTTGTGAATTTTGCTGACTTTGGGGTCAAATATCTCTGGTAGGCACAGCTTAAAAAATTTGAAATTTATTCGCAATAAAATACATTATAGAGTTTTTTTGCAGCTAAAATTCTATGTTCGATATTAAAAAAAGATACAGCCCTTCAAACTTCGTGAAAATTCACCTCATAGTATGTTCATTAGAATAGTCAATATATGTTTTTTTTCGAAATTCAATGATGGATGGTTGTTGATCGGCTCCAAGTTCCAAAAAACTACTCTGAATTTTTTTTTAAGTTTTGAAATTACGCCCTTAGTCTCTCTATTTGCCTATTTGTTTGTCTCCATACAAAATATATTCATAAATAGGAATAATAGTCGTTAAGGAATTTTGATTCAAATTTAATCTGAGATTCAAATATATTGGACAACTTTTAATAAAAATATCAACTTTTTTTTAAATGATCGAGCAACCAACTTTCATTTCTTTCGGATCAGTTTATTTGGATGGACTTCTTTTGAGATATTGACTTAATAGAAGAAACATCAAGAACTCTTGGCTCAAAAAAGATGAAAGTAAAAACCTTTGATTGGTTGGAAGCTTAAAGCTTTGTTGTCTTCCGTTTTTGTGAAACAGGAACTGGAACTGTGCTTTGGGGTGTGACGAGTAACAAGATGTTCGAGATTAGGGTAGTATAGCTTGAAATAACTTTTATATTATGAAGTCGTTCTTTTATGAAATCCAAATTCTTATTTCCTTCTTCGAGAAAAAAGCAATAATGAGATCATCTAAGTCAGCTTGGGTAAAGAAAATTTTATGGAAATTATAAGCTTATGCTTATTCTCCCAAAGACTTTAATGCATTGCTTTAAAATCACATACTTTGGTACCTTGCCAATAAAAAATTGTTTGAGTCATCCAAGCCAATTATATAACATATTAACCAATATTGTAGGTAAATCACCGAAAATTTTAACACCTTATGAAATTGGTATGAACACAAATTTTCATTGAAGCATTTGCGTTATTACACATAGATTGTTCATGATTTATTATATGAAATTACTGTATGAATAAATATACAAGACAAACCGTGCAGGGCCGGCCCTGGGGAATGGCAAATCGGGCGCCATCTATCGTCCCCTTCATGCCAAAAATGCAAAGAATATTCCCACAAAAACAAGAAAATTCAATTCAGTTTAGAAAAAATCATAAAATTTCATGCTAAACCCACCTATGTGATTTTATGATTTTTTTTTTAATGACAAAAACGCCAATATGCATATTTTTTCACATTAAAAATTACCAACATTAATAAACATAGTTCTTTAAAGTTTTTCTTTTGAGAATACGTTCAGAATAATTTTTTCCATCAAATGTGAAAAAAGTTAGCGGATTGTAGCGGCTAATAATTAACTTTTCTATAAAAAGTGGTACATTTTCAGGGTTTAAAAAATTCCCTATTAAGATGGACACTGCCAATTTGTAAGAATACATTGCGCTTATTCTTCTTCCAAAATAGAAAAAAGAATCACTGATCTATCTCATATGTAGCGGGTACAAGCTCACTCTAAGTGAAAAATGTGCACATTGGCGTCTTTGGCATAAAAAAAATTAACGATTATGAAATTTTGTGCTTACGACTCTGTAAAATCTTTGATAATGAAGATAATTCCAAAATTCATTTTGCAGTTCGATTGTCAAGGCGTTGTCAATGTCTTAATTAATAATTTGAGAAATAGACCGACTGAACTGGGAGTTATATGGATAGAACTGAATGCACTAACAGAAAAACGTAATTTTTGAGATTGGTAAAAAGCACAAAAATCGATATGGAAGATTTACTAAATTCACTGTTAGTCGGTTAAATTTCTAATTATCTTAGAGCTTCTACAAAAATGCATGTGGATTTGAGAAAGTATTTTACATTATTGATTGCTTAAAGAGGGAGTAAGAGTGTCCATTGGACCTTGTGGTGTGTGGACTTCGGCGATCGGATGTGTACGCTCCTTCTGATGACTGATTATCAAAGTTTGCAAATGAGTCCTTGTCGATTTGTGCTGCTCCTAGTTTTGTGATTTTCACCGTGTCTACTCGGATTTTTCAAAGGCGTTTAATGTACGTTTATATTATCCGTACTTAATGGCGAGTGGATTAACCAAACTCGAATCTGTTTATTTTTATTTGCTTACTTATCCTTGATTTTTTTTTTTTTGTTTTTTTTTAAGAAGAGTGGAAGCAATGTATTATGATAAAAAAAATGGCAAGAAGTTCCCATTTTGATTTTTGTGTTTATATTTTCAATTTTATTTTCAATACCGTTTTTCGCATAGTATTCAGTGTTTTCCGTATAAGTCAGAAAGTCAATTTCTGAAATTATTTATTATTTATATAGCTTTGACAAATAAACTATCATAAGAATTTTGCAATTATCTTCATTACTAAAGATTTTACAGAGTTACATGCACAAAATTTATAGAATTGCTAATTTATTTCATGCCAAAAGCGCACATGTGCATATTTTTTTATTAAAAGTGAGCTCAACAATAAAACGGATGAGACATATGAAAATATTATATTAATATTAATAATATTATATAGTTTATTTGTCATCAAATTGCTGTTATCCTCATACTGAAATTATGAAACTATTTGCTAGAAAATAATTTAAGCAAAAAATTCTAAAAAATCTAAAAATTTTGGTATTTTAAAATAAATACCAATTTATTTACCAAAATTTGGTAAATTTTAAAATAAAATTATTCATAATTTAAATTGAATAAAATAAAATAAAAGTTATTAGTATTAGTTATTCTTTTTTTGCCGGTATAAAAATATGGGGAGAAAGATAGACCTTTGGCCTAGGGTACCATAAATGCTCGGGCCGGCTCTGAAACCGAGAAAATATTTTTCTGCATAAAAGAGCTTACATTACAAAGTTTTTATATAGGTTCTACATGCATATAGGCATTATATACGTATTATATAGGTTCTACATAAAAAAGCTTATGTAATAGAACCTAGCTATATTAAAAAAGTCATTGCGTTTTAAATTCTGTGTGTAGATAGGTCAACAACGTTTCAGTGTCAAGAAAATTTAATAGGATTTTGACGTATTAAAAAAAAAAAAATTTGAATTTCAAATATTTGAAAGACGGAAATGAATTCTGCTTGCCAAAAAATTTTAGTTCAGTAAACTTATATAGGTTTACTATTCTTGTCGACGAGAGCAGTGATATTGAATAAAAACTTGAAACAAAACATGGTATTTGCCTTCCAAACAGAACATGCATGCATCCTCTAACTATTATTGTCGGAGATCAATTTAAAATAATACATTTTTATGTTCCATTATATAATATCTGATAGCTGATCTAGATAGAATTTTATTTACAATTTTGTACGTGCTTAATTAAGAATACTCCTGTGAGTGTAACTAAGAGAGAATATTTTTTTAGTATTAATTAAAAGCAACAATATTCAACTATTGCCACATTTACAAGCGATCTATACCAAGTCATTCTATACCCATAAATTCTAATTTCAATAAATATGAATAATTTTTGTTTTTTAATTACGCTATTAAATTTTCCGTCCACTTTTTTCAGTAGTACTATCTTAATGCTTGGTAATTTGGGTACAATAGCAATAAAAACAATTTTACCCAAGCATATTCATACTTTGTCTTTGGATAATTGTGTACATAAGCAATACTCAGTACTTAACCTAAGTACATGTATATTTTATACTTTTCCTTGCGTAATTTTGTACGCAAGCAATATAGTTGACCTAAGTAGATGTATATTGCATACTTCTCACTGCATATTGGGTTATCTGCTTAGTTTTGGTAGTTCAACAAACTTTTTGTTGAAAACTTGAATATGCTAGGAAGATTAAGCAAGTACGCTTATATATGTAAACTGTCGAAACCATAAAGTATAAAGTACAAAAAATTTATTTAATTTATCGCCTAAAGCTCAGTATGCTGTAGAAACGAAAACAAAATTCCCATACATTGAGTTTTTTGACAGCGAACAGGAAGCGGACTTTTTTTTCGCTAGGTAGTACGCTGTTGACGGAAAAAATTTAATTGACGGAAGCGTAACCAAGTTCACAACCATGTGTGGAGAGTTAAGATGTCAGAATTTCGCTGGCATTTATATGCCCGTACATTTGATTGACGCGGAATTTTGACATTCAACAATAAAAAAAGCAATAAGTATGTGTTAGTGTTGAATTTGTTACTAAATAAATTTATTTAGTATATTAAGTGCTTTTCTCCACACAAAAAGTTTTGACTCTACACCAAAATTTCGCGTGTAGAATTATGTGCCCAAAAATTTTCGTTCCTACAGCATACTAAGCTTAAAGCAAAATCGGCAAGTTAATTTTTAATGTAAAACATAGGTACTTCGATTAATATCTTGGGAGACTGAAATTCATCTTAGAAATAATACTTGGTTTCTTGCTAATTTTACCTAAGCTTTTCTCTCGGTGTACATAATAAAAGTTTCCTTGCGTAACACTCACCTTATCACGTATGTCTTGTCTCATCTTTTCGCGTTCCTCTTCCATCTTACGATGCTTCTCCTTTCGTCGTTCTTCGGCCTCACGTATGGCCTCCTGACGCTCCCTCTCCTCCTCCTCTGCCTTTTCCTTGTCGTCGGCATCATCACCGCCATCACCACCTACGGCGCCTATTTAAGTGATACAAGAAATAAATTGAAATTATAGAACAAATTAGTTACAGAGTCATAGACATTAAAAGATCATTAAATAAAAACTGTATAAATGCATTTATGGTAAAAAAGTTTTACTTAAGTTCTTAAAATGTGTTTGTCGGCAGTTGTTGATGGATAACATGTGCTGCATAAAAACTAATTAAAACTTTTGCTCTTGCAATAACAACAAAAACAACATGCTGGACACATGTATTTTGGTTGCTTTGTTATAACAATTTATCATGTTGTTTTTAAATGAGTTTCAAACTACTTTTATATAAAAACCGAACTGTTATCTCTGGCTGTATGTATGACACAGAATTACTTTGTAGACTGCATTCAGTATTCAAGAGAAATGCATATATATTTTACTTTGAGCTGAAGTTTAATTAAAATATTCGGCAAAAGATAAAATACATGTATGAAAGACAAACCTTTGTGTCATTTATTTCTTTATTGAGCTGAACCTTTAAATTTTTATTTGTTTTTTATTACAGTCCTAAAACACAAGGGTAAAATAATTTTCTATAAAGAAACATATACATACTTGTATGTGACAGATGCTCATGACATTGTTGCCTTAAGCGTATTCATATTTTTGAAGGTTTGAGAATAAAAAAGAAGATTTTACAAGGCAAATTTAACATATAATGTGCAAGGTTCATATAACAAGATTAACTATGCTTAAACCTATTCACATTTATACATATGTTTTTTGAACTCAAATGTAGATAAGAAATTATCGTTCAATAGAACTATGTACATCCATGCTAAGTTATTATTTCTGTGTTGGCCATAATCTAGTACAATCCATACTGTGGTGGTTACATTTTTCCCACATTGACTTGATTTGGACCACTTTTATCCATATAGATTAAACGGGGTAATAGTATATATAAAAAGTGCAAAAAAAAAGCGAAAAAGTTGTTGTAGCTTATTATTGTAGATTTTAACAAAAAAAAAAAAAAAAACAAATAGTTTTAAAACTTTTGCAATAAATTTAACATCATTAATTTATTGTATAATTTATTATATTATATTATTATATAATTTATTAAATTTTACATCATTTAATCTATGCAGCTGGTAGAATTTGAGCAAGTGTCAACAACTGGTAAGCTTTTGCAATTAAAAGCATTGTAAAAAAAGTTCTAATATATGGACATTTTTGACATTTCTTAAAATATGAATGAATAAGGCAAAACTCAATTTACTCTGTTCGTCATTGGCACAAATGTTTTCATATAAAGTTAATTATGAAATTTCTAATCTGGCGTTTTAGCATAAGTTAAAAAAAATATAAAAAATTTCATATTGCCGATACAAAAGCAAACAAACGAACCATCTAAATATACATTTTTTTCATTTTCTATCGCACCTTATTGCTTAAGGGCGTGTTCTTCTTACTACTGATCTTCGCAAATTGCTATTACAAAGTTCAAACTCGAATATTTATATAAATTTTTCCAATGCAGCAAATCGATTGTTACATATTCGATACTTAACGAGGGCAATTTGAGGAGCTAGTGACTTTTTGAATAAAAGTTGTTTTGAAAAAAGTTGAGTAAAATAAGTGTTTTTTGTTCTATTGGAAGGTATTGATTTTCATATTTGTTAGTTTTATACAAAATATCGATGATATGTTAAATAGAAAAATAATTAATCAACATTCAAGGTTTTTTCGGGTCAGATGGTTAATAAAACAAATGAAATTTCCTATGCTGAATTTCTTTTTGTGGTCTTAAGGCATTCGATTTTACAAGGTATACAACCCTATTAGTATTGGGTGAAATTTCGAACACAAAGTATTGAAATGAGTCTTTCGGATTCACATGCAATTTATGTGAAGAAAAGCGACAATAACATATACAATTTTTTATCGAAAGATTAAAATACAAGAAACCTCATTTCTTTAAACACGATTTTTTCGCAAGGAAAACAGCGCAAAGTCAAAATGAGCCTCAAAGACTGATAGCAGTATTAATAAGGTTAAGCTATTCTCAGTCAGTATTAACTCTATGTTGCATGGCATTGCACGTATGCAATGTTAAGTTCGCGTGCATCTGGGATTTTATTAAGCTAGTTATCTCTTTTATGTCCACTCTTTCAATTGTTAGCGCAATTTGGCGTAGGTTATTGCGTAGTTTACACTGAAATGAACTAAAATGACTTATGTGCTGTTTTATTGCATATGTTATATTGTTATATTGTTATATTGTTATATTGTTATATTGTTATATTGTTATATTGTTATATTGTTACATTGTTATATTGTTATATTGTTATATTGTTATATTGTTATATTGTTATATTGTTATATTGTTATATTGTTATATTGTTATATTGTTATATTGTTATATTGTTATATTGTTATATTGTTCTATTTTTATATTGTTCTATTTTTATATTGTAATATTGTTATATTGTTATATTGTTATATTGTTATATTGTTATATTGTTATATTGTTATATTGTTATATTATTATATTGTTATATTGTTATATTGTTATATTGTTATATTGTTATATTGTTATATTGTTATATTGTTATATTGTTATATTGTTATATTGTTATATTGTTATATTGTTATATTGTTATATTGTTATATTGTTATATTGTTATATTGTTATATTGTTATATTGTTATATTGTTATATTGTTATATTGTTATATTGTTATATTGTTATATTGTTGTATTGTTATATTATTATATTATTATATTATTATATTGTTATATTGTTATATTGTTATATTGTTATATTGTTATATTGTTATATTGTTATATTGTTATATTGTTATATTGTTATATTGTTATATTGTTATATTGTTATATTGTTATATTGTTATATTGTTATATTGTTATATTGTTATATTGTTATATTGTTATATTGTTATATTGTTATATTGTTATATTGTTATATTGTTATATTGTTATATTGTTATATTGTTATATTGTTATATTGCTATATTGTTATATTGTTATATTGTTATATTGTTATATTGTTATATTGTTATATTGTTATATTGTTATATTGTTATATTGTTATATTGTTATATTGTTATATTGTTATATTGTTATATTGTTATATTGTTGTATTGTTATATTGTTATATTGTTATATTGTTATATTGTTATATTGTTATATTGTTATATTGTTATATTGTTATATTGTTATATTGTTATATTGTTATATTGTTATATTGTTATATTGTTATATTGTTATATTGTTATATTGTTATATTGTTATATTGTTATATTGTTATATTGTTATATTGTTATATTGTTATTTTGTTATATTGTTAAATTGTTATATTGTTATATTTTTATATTGTTATATTGTTAAATTGTTATATTGTTATATTGTTATATTGTTATATTGTTATATTGTTATATTGTTATATTGTTATATTGTTATATTGTTATATTGTTATATTGTTATATTGTTATATTGTTATATTGTTATATTGTTATATTGTTATATTGTTATATTGTTATATTGTTATATTGTTATATTGTTATATTGTTATATTGTTATATTGTTATATTGTTATATTGTTATATTGTTATATTGTTATATTGTTATATTGTTATATTGTTATATTGTTATATTGTTATATTGTTATATTGTTATATTTTTATATTGTTATATTGTTATATTGTTATATTGTTATATTGTTATATTGTTATATTGTTATATTGTTATATTGTTATATTGTTATATTGTTATATTGTTATATTGTTATATTGTTATATTGTTATATTGTTATATTGTTATAAGGCATATGTGTTTTTTTTTTTGTTTTTTTTTTGTTAGGACACTTAACCCTCAAACCGCGAAATCGTTAAAAGTGAAAATTTAATAATAAATATATTTTTTTTAGCAAAATTATAGCTGAACGACCTTAAAAATATCTTCCAAAGTAATTTTAACTTTTTCGTTTTGTTTTTATACAAAGAAAAAGAAAGGATGCCTCAGGGCACTCATATCGGTTAAAGCAAAAAAAAAACCACTGGTATAAAATTGGTTCATGAACATATTTTTATTGAAGAAGTAAAATTATATAAATGTTAAAGAAAGCAATTAGTTCTTTTTTATGATGGTAATCATAAAAACAGGTTTTGCTGCTTGAACAGCAAAGGTGAATATTACATTTTTGACAAAAACACTGCGTTTGAGATGTTTTGCATGCTTTACATTTACTTTTTCCGCCATCGTTGCTCAACCAAATCGGAAAGTGATCTATTTCATCAAATTGAACGTCGTCAACTGGGTGTTTCGCTTTCAGACCAAGACTAATAGTTGCTGGCTTCGAGTTTGATGGCAGTGATGTGGATGTACAAGATGCTGGTTTTCGGAAAGATGCTCGTTTTCGCGTATATGTAACCAGACCGGAAGCAATCTCTTCGCGAAACTCGGGCAGCTGAAATAATTTTTCCTCCTCAACTGAGTTGTAGTTTGAATCACTGAGTTTTTCATTGTGTATACGGTGTTATAGTATATATGAATTCGGTATTGCCATATCAATAAAGTGATAGAATAGTCGAGTCATTGCGTCTCGTGTTTTAGCGCGAATATAAAAGAGACCCATTAATCCATCCATCTTATCGACACCTCCCATATTATATTCCTCAATTATTTGGGGACAGACGACATTCACATATTTTTTGGGTTTGCGATCATACCGTGTGTCCTTTTTTGCTTGAATATTGGGATTTGCTCGTGAAAAAGGTTCTATTCCAACATAAGTTGATGCAAATCGAACTGACTTGTTATATTTCCACAAAACGTTGCTTATGTTGACTCCATAGGCTGAACCTACAAATTCTGCAGAGAAACCTTTTGGCTTGTCCTTTATAGTGCTATCGCATGGGAGCTTACAATTGGCCATTCGATTTGCCCGGATTGTTCCTAGGCCGTAAATGCCTCGCGCACGTAAGTAAACTAGCAATGGCAATGTTGTGTAAAAATTATCGAAATAAATAATATGATGCACAAAATTTGTAACAGTTTGTGATAAGCGGACAACAACATTTGCAGTACTTCCAAGATCTGGATTTTCTGGTAAAATTATGATATCACCAGCGCCTTTATAAATTTAGAAGCGATATGCAAATCCATATAAATCACACAACACAAATAATTTGATGCCCCATTTGTGCGGCTGGTTTGGCATATATTGCCGAAGGTGGTGCTTCATTTTTGTACTGCACATCTGCTCATTTGCACATGGGATTGAGTCAAAACTTTTGTTGAGCTGATCGGCCAAAACTCTTATCAGAAACAGAGGATCTTAGCCTGAATGTCCTTTTTTGACCCTCTCACTTTTATCCCGGAACGACAAATACTTTTTTATTTCCTCAAATCGCTTAAAGGTCATTGCATTTTGAATTGGTTTGAAAGAGTTTTTCCCCAGTCTCTCCAAGTTGGGATAACGGTAAATGGACATGTATATTAAAATACCAATATACTTATAGAGTTCATGAATGTCTAATGTAAATTTGTTGTTTATGTCTACATAAAGCATTGCTCGATTTGTTTCACTGGAAATCATTGACATTATTTCTTTGTTGAAGAAATAACAAAATATTTCCATTGGTGTTCGAAGATCTTTGACATCACTCGGCAGCGAGGCGTCTCCTCTAAAAGCTACCTCATTAACATGTAATTTTAATGACCGTTGGCGCCATATAATTCTTGAAAATTCTTGTGAATTCTTAGATATTGATCCGATGCCAGAAAGAAAGACTATAAGTATGAACAAAATTTGGAGGAAACGAATTTTACACCCAATACTTACTTTCACCAGTAAATCCACTAACAGAAGGCATAACTGACGAATTCTTTTCTTTGGATTTATTGTAACCGAATTTGAGGCAACCACTTCAAGTTCTGTGCTTTTTTCTCTGCCTACCAGTGCATTTCTATTCAACGATATATTTAACACATCATCAATAAAGATATTACTTTCGTCTATATCTCTACTGCTCTGTGATACAATATGATCGTCTTCTGCGTCTATTCCTTCTGGCATATATTCTGGGTCAGCTATATCGTCGTCGGAACTGAACTCGTTTTCTTCATCAGATTCTATTGAATCCATTATTTCCTGCAACTGCTCCTCATTCAAATCGGATAACTTTATCCGCGACGATCGTTTATTTACAGTGTCCGCCATATCTAGCAATATCTTTGAAAATAAAGGGGAAAAAATAAAAAAACCACAACTGAGTAAATATCGGCTGAAATCTTGAAGTACTTTTTTTTACACCAGAACCGATATAGATGCCCTGAGGCATCCTTTACTTTTTTAGTCATAACACACTTATTTGGATTTATTTACAGACATAAAATATGCAAACATATATTATAATATCGTACCTTCTCAACATAAATTGTTTCGAATCACTAACACTTTTTTTTGTAAAAATTTTTTAATAATAAAAGCAAAGAAATCACTGCACGAGAATATTGTCTCATAAAACTCACTGCTCACACGCGACTGACCATAAAAGCAAAACGGAGCTTTTGAGAGCTTTCAGAGCTTCTAAGCAAAGAATGCCAAATTTCTGATGAAACTAATGGCAGTTATTTTAAACAAAAACCAAATGCCCTGTAGAGAAAATGACATTTTAGTAATAGATGCCCTGAGGCACTCTTACCGGTTAGAGGGTTAATGATAATGAAATTGTACAAATAATTGAAAGTTGGGACGAGAGCGAAGTTCACTTTTTTAATGTTGAGGATGATAACCCTGTAGGAAAATCAACTAATTTAAAAGTAATTGATAAAGTAGTTTTTTGTCAACCACAACTAGTTGAAATTCTGACTTTTTTCCATAGAACGAACTAACTTATTTTGTATGGCGATGTCCGCTAAATAAGTCAATTGACTTTCGCCTGCATATATTTTGAACTACTTGTTAAATTAGTTACTTTTAAACTATTTTTTTAATTGCTTTAAAATAACCAATTGAAAACTGGCCTAAAGTTAATATTTGATTAAATAACATGGTTAAATATATATAAACTTGTAATCTAATAAAAATTTGCAATTAAAACATGTCAAAATCAGAGTAGTTGCCGCCTTAATATAATTCAAAGTAGTTCAAATACTGGTTTATTTTAAACTAGTTTTTTAATTAGTTGTTTTTAAAAACAAGTTAGTTTGTTCCTATAGGGAATATCATTGAATTATACATACGTCGACGAGATTAAATGGAAGAGAAAGCGAATCCAGGATAAGAGATAAATGCAAGAGAAGAGACTTATGATGAAAAAGAGGATAACGCAGATGAGAGCAATAATGCTGTTGATAAAGAGTCTTTAAAACAAAAATATCAAAGAATTGTTTGGAAGCAAAAATAACTTGAAATTTACCTAAGCACTTATTTTAAGCACAGCGAAAATCATCCAAAACATTTTTTGAAATTAAATGTCGTAATGTGTATGTGTTAATGTGCAGTTATTTTACATAGTTTTTTTCGGTCGATCTTATGGAGTCTATTGTTCACCAGTCTGATTAAAACACTTGCCAGAAAAATCCAGAATATCAGTAATCACACACCAGGGAAATGAAAATAATCCGTACACAGAGAAAACAAAATCAGTGAAAACTGCACGTATATGCAGCTTTTCTACACGTTTTGACCAGGATTTTGCCCCCATCACGTTTGAGTAGCTTTTCTGCACGTAAGTTTAGAAAGTGTAGATCTAGACGCGGTATGCAGGTTTTTTATATGCGCATGTAGCTTTAGGGTTTCTACATCAATATTTAGCTTTTCTACACGCACGTTGTAGACCTCTACCTTACCAAAAAAATATAAAAATTAATGAAAATTCATTGTCCCGTAAAAAAGTAAATCACTAGTATTTATACATTCATCCATGATCCAAGGCGTGCGCCTTATATAACCAATGTTTTGTCTTGATCAAAACGGAAAGACAGAAGCGAATTATAAACGAAGAGTTCATGGAAAACCATATGTGAATTATAGTTTTAATTTGGAATAATGTGAACAGAAGAACTTTGCAGGAACACATACACATATACAGTCAAACAGCTAAATTTGTATACCACATAAAGCCTCATATTTTGTGCAACTTTTCAACACGGGCATGTAGTTTGTGATTTTTTTTTAAAATACAGTGAAGAAAACATAAATATTTCGTGTAGCTTTGGGATTTCATTACGCAGAATGTTAACATCGTATTTTTTGTTTAACACCAGCTGAAAGCTGCACATTTCGTGCAACTTCTCTATACGACCATGTAGCTTATGATTTTCTAGAATAAAATTATATTGTTGATAATATCGTTAATATGGAATTATATGCAACGTACAATTTCTGTAATATAAGTGTTAAAGCGTATTTATTTTCGTATTTATTTTCGCCCCTTTTTCATTAAATTTAAAATATGAACTGTCAATGAGTAACCTTCACTAAAGTACCATTTACATATGTAAATATCCCACTTTTAAGTTTTATACATAAGTTTAGAAAAGAATGCAATCCTTTCAATAATATAATCGATGCCTTTATTCACCACCTTTCTCTTTATACAGGGTGTCCCGCAATTAAGTGCAACTATATACGGAGGTGAAAGGTTTTGTTAAGCTTTGAAAAAAATCGTAAGGGAGGAGAGCGGGGGGGGGGGGGGGTTTTCACATTCTTAGAAGCTACAGGATTAATTAACATTTCACGACTTTGATTCACGTTATTGTTTCTAGCAGAAAAAATAACTTTCAGAAAACTTTATTTTTCTCTTTCTCTTTCTGAAAACTTTGCTCCTTGCAAAGACAATAAATTACCTTTTCAACGGTATATCAACAAAGCCCACCGAGTTAACTGTTACCGAGCTATGCTCATGTGAAGAAGAAATCAATCGGTTGAAACTACCAAATTTCAACTTTGTGCGGAAATTTCTCAGAATTTCGCGAAATAAATGAAACTTTTTTTATCATTAATTTTGCAATTTACTCAATATTTTTCAATGACACGAAAAACATAAACATATCTCTAAAAATAAAAAATTTGGATCTACTAAAAAAAGTATACTTATAAGAAAACAATCACCAATGAAATTAGCAGAACTAAATGTAATGTCATTATTTACAATAATTTTCTAATAAGTCCATTTTCAAAAATTTTTTTAAATAGAATACCACGAAGAAAGTTGATATCATATATTAATTTTAGAAATGGCTTTACCAAAATTACCATCAATTTCCTTTCACCCTCACCCCTAACTTTGGTATGGGTGCTTGAAAAATACCTTGCTGATAGACCTTTCCTTCTTTCAAATTATGTTGAAATTATATAATTAAAACAAATGAAAAGCGTAATGATGAAATTTTATAGCAAAATAACTAGACTATATATTGCAATAAAAAAAATCCCTACCTGGCAATCTCTGGATAACACAGGCATGAGTCAAAGTAAGTGTTCGATTAATCGAACATTGGCGCTTATCCCATGCAATAAAAACCCACACAAATTAAAGACATCGTAGTATAAGTGAATAGACACGATTTTTTCAGTAAAAAAAGAATTCTTTATTGAATTTTGTGATTTCGGATCATTTCAAGAATTGTAGTGAGATAACTTAAATTAATAATTATTAGTTATTATACTATATAATATTATATATTATACTAGCTTATACCCGGCGCGCTTCGCTTCGCTCCACGCTTATACCCTAAAAAGTGGGCGTAAGTTGCCAACAGTAACCATACGTACTAATGTACGAAAAGTTAAGTAGAATAAAAAGGGGTTTTTATTTTCATTCAATGTTTTTTTTTTATAAAGCAAGATTCCACCATATCTACAAAAGACACAACTCAAAGATTACAAATATTGACTTTTTAATGTTAAACACCTCGTAGATATCATCCTCCTAAATGTAAAAAAAAAGTCGATTCAACTCTGGTTTTATATGGAGTCCCTTGAAAAACAAAGTAGTTTTTTGCCACACCTAGAAAAACTTTCAGTTGTGCCCCTTTTGTAGATAAGCTGCTGTATGTCCTAAATTTGGTGGCCTTATGCATTACCATTCTTGAGTTCTTAAGCAACATGAGTGCGCACAAATGATTTTATATACAAAGCTCTAATCCGGTGCACTTCGCTATAACCATCGGAACGAAAAAAATATAAGTAGTTGTTGTATAAAAAAGGAAATGTACCAGGCAGTGGCGTAGATAGCTTTTGGTTGGGGGGAATCCATAAAAAAATTAATAACCTCAAAAAAAATTTTTTTTAAACACCTGATTGCCTGAGTGTTTTGTGACACCGAATGTCATGTTTCACAGCCTTACATTGTTTAAACTTCAAATATGTATTTATGTTTACGAATATATATTAAGTTGCCTTGAAAAAAAAGTTTCATTTCTACCCATCTAGAAATGGACCTTGATGTGTGCTATGACGATTCCCAAAATATTTTGGCAATAACGAAAGCCTCCAGTGAGCTTAATTATTTTGCAAAAAACTCCAAAAATCATGTTTTTCGTATATATGTTGGATAGTGAAATAATTGTAAAAAAAAAAATATGGTCTCAAATTATTGGCCTGAAAAAGTTCTTCCAATCTGCATCAAAAACTTTTAAAAATTTGCTATCGGATTAGAGATAATACTATTTTTCATGCATTTTTTCACCTTTTTTTGAAGCGGAACTTCTTTGGCGGCGCTTCGAAGAAATTTGGACGAGAATTGAGGAATGAAATTTAAAGGTCGCACTGCAGTTCATTTCGTTACATAAACAACAAAATTACATCAAGAAAACATTACAACAAAATATGTTCTAAAAAGGATTTCATATAAATTATCTTTTTTCAATCGAGAAATTTGGTCGTTTTCCTAGCTTTTTGTTTGAATTTAAGTGAATATAATATAAAAACTACTAAAGAATGGAGCTTCGACAGGGTACCAAAGCTAAAATTCCCCACCGCGACTGTGTTGAAGTATATTCGAAGTCTTTAGCCACGACAGAAACGATGACATTCAGTTTTATATATTTACGAATTTTTCCTATTTTGATGACTTCACTTTGTACTGGAGGTAGGCGTGGTTTTCATCCGATTTTGCCAAATATCATAGCGATGGTTCGTATTATATATCAAAGCTCATATGCGAAATTTCAACACTTACTGTAAAAATAAAGTGACTCTGTATGGGAGGTAGGCAAGGTTTTCATCCGATTGACTCATTTTGGAACTTGATCTTCCTTTTTTAAAAAAAAGTTTATGTTTTGAATTTCATCGCGATAGTCTTAAAATTACGACAGTAATCGTGTCGACAGACAGACAGACAGACGGACAGACAGACAAACGGACAGATGGACAGACAGACGGACACACGGAAATCGACTCAGGTGGTGATGCTGATCAAAAATATCAGAAGAACGAAAATCATGATTTTTGGAGGTTTTTGCAAAATGGTTTAGCTCACTGGAGGCTTTCGTTATTGCCAAAATATTTTGGGAATCGTCATAATATACATTAAGATTCATTTTAAGGGGGGTACAAATGGAATTTTTTTTCCCCGCATACAAGTCGAGGCACCTTAATATATATGTATATCTATATACATATACCTATATATTTCGGTCGTAGTTGGAAAAAAACAAAAATTATTTTCAGTATGTCATATGTTAAGTTATGTATGTTAAGTATGTATACAACGCCTGCTTTCGGCTTTGTTCATATTTTGTTCGCTTTAAAACAAGAGAGGCAGTGGTGCGAGTACGGAGCGGGAATAGACAATTCATTCTTGACAGGTTTTTCATAATTTATTTTTTTAAATATTTTTAAATAAAAAAAATATAAATAACAATGAAATAAAACTCACAAGTACAACTCAAATCATCAAATTAATATAATAAAGCTTCTCAATAATCAACTGACCACGAAAGTAAAAAAATTTGAGATCTTACATTGCGATATTGAGTATACCAGTTGGCTTTATAAAAAAAAAACAGACTTTGAACATGTACTGGTATGTAGGTAGACTGCTTTTAAACTATTTTGTTGCACTGTGGGGTTAATGTTAATAAAACAAATTAGCAATCCACCCCGAAATTCCATTTTTGGGTAAAAGTTTCATTTCTACTGCGCATATTTTGTTTTTAAATCAACCTTTTTGTTAGAATTGCTATTATAGCTTCGAAATTTAAAAAAAAAGATGACTGTAGTTTTATCTTATATAAGACTCTGCATAAGTTTTAAGTTAACTAACATTCAGGAGATGACCCTTATAAATGCGAAAGCATTTTATTGATTTAGTTTAGTAGACAGTTTAGTATACAGTTAGTTGGAGGTTAGAAAGATGGATTAGTGTCGGTAAATTACTTTCGATATTATTTTGCCAATTTTTTTCTAATCACAAAAATCCGTCGATAATCGCAATACAAAATTGCTTATGCATAGGTTTTTAAGAATTGCTTTTTTGACATGGAGTTTTACATAAGATGAGTAATATTCCAAAAGTGTCCGAGCTCAAAACAAATACTGTTATTTGATGGATTTTTCTTGGAGTCTCACGTTTGATTATTTAAAGAATATTAAAATTAGTTTTAAATCAGCTTGGTCAAGCGTTTCATATGTAAAATTTACCGCCGAATCCGATGCTCTCAGTAGAATTAGCGAAAACTTAATTCTTTTGTTTCCAGAGCTATGCAAAGCCATTATATTTTTTTTTTTTTTGCAATTTTTATTTTCTCCGCATCCAACGAACTAAATGCATTTAATAAAGTGAAACGGAAATAAATTAGGGTTTTAACAAAGTTTATGTAGATAGTTTTAAAAAAAAAATTTCCCATTTAACGAGTTTTGGATAAAAAAAATCATTAAAATATTTTAATTAATAATAATGATTCATAAACTTATCAATAAGTAAGTGAACATTTTTTTTGCAATAAAATGGTTGATCAAGTTTATTTAAAACAATATTAATCAACCTTTACATAATTAAACGTGAGACTCTAAAAAATCGCACAAAACAAAGATTTTTCTTTGAGCTGTCTCAGTTTTTGAGATAATAAACTGAAATTTTGTGATTCTCCATTCTCTTATAATCACCTTTCATAATTTCTACCAAGTGCATGACTCAGAAACACTTTTGGATTTAACGACAAAATTTAACATATCTACTTTACAGGTCACTATCTATATCTATAGTTATTGTTGGCCAATTTAGAAAATAAACAGAAAAGAAACATAACAGAATCAGTTAGCAATAAAGTGAAATATTTGGTGATGTTTTCATGGCTCTGGGGGGGAGGGGAGGTCCATACCCGCGGATGCCCCCATATCTACGCGCCTGGTGTCAGGAAAAAATAAGGAGGAATTTTAAACAGAAAATTAGTTTTATTAATACAGAGTTACTTGGTTATGAACATCGAAAATGAAAGTTTCACTGAGAACTGAATGCGTTTTAAGTGGAACGGCAAATCGGTTGAAGTCAATAAAATTCGCGGAAGTAGGCATTCTCTTCCTTGAACAGCCTTTCAAAATCCTTGCCACTATCAGATTGTTCATTAGATTCATCTATTCAGTCGGGTTCCAATGTACAGTTTCGGGGCATGAAGGTTTCGTAGCATAACGATGACAGGTCCAAGTTTAAGACGCATGATGAGGTGGCATGGAAGTCAAAACCGAAGAATTTATAAATTCCATTGGAATATTGATGACTTCGTCTTCGTTTTCAACGCGATCGATCGATTTATATGAACGCAATTCTCCCGGAATTTGATTTTGAACTATCCAATGCAAGTCATTGACATTTATATTTTTCGCTGTTAAAATTGCGCGTGCGCTCAACCAATCGTAGTTACGATAGTTTTGACCAATGTTCGGATAAACATCAGTGATGAGTTTATGTTTTTTATAACATTTAAAATCTGTACACTGCACCAAGGAAATTTACGAAAACTTTCGAGTTAAACTGAAAAACGAAATGTGCGTCAACAGCGCCATCTGTTGAGAATTTTTCAACTTTTATTTTTTCCTAAACATTCGCATAGCAATAACACACAAGCCCACAAAAGGGTTGTGCTAAACATTTTAAAGTGTTTAACTTAATTTTGCAGTCGAAGGCCACAACTAAATAGTAAGTTAGTACCAAGTTTCATTGATGTGTGACTTAAGTATTTGATAGTTATATCGAAGAATATGGCTGCTGAAAAAATAACCCGCCCCTCGTCCAACGCCCATAAAATATTACCAGTGAAAAGGAACGTTTAAATTGAGTTCGACTACCGAATTTCAAGGCTGTGCGACCTATAATACCAAAGATATTCGATATCGCAAATTTTTGTTGGATGGCAGGTGCCACGCGCCCGTACTGTAAATAATTGTACTTTGCCTATAACCTTCGCATCAGTGCCAGTTTTTCTAAACTATACCGTGCTCGAATAAAATTTTAGACAAAAATTTCAAGTTAATCGTCACAGCAGTCAATTTTAATGATTTCTGAAAAGTGGACATGGTTATAATTCGACCACACCCATTTTTTGTTCAGTTACCGGCAATAACAATATGAACTAAATTACAAAACTTGAGTTTCGTCTTGAGTTTCAGTCAAAAATCGTCTGAAATATACTATTTTCATTGATTTGTGGGCGGTAAAAGGGGGTGTGACAACTCATTTTTAGTACAGACGCGTTTTTCTCAAAACTACTTTTACTTTTTTCTAATCAACCAAATAACTTAAAATTTGATGTGGGCAATTTCTATATATCCCTCTATAACCCGTACTAGAATTATGTAAAAATGTTGTTTTTAATATTTTTAAAAAAATTCAAAATTTTGGAAAAAATGCCAAAAAAATTACTTATTTTTTCAAACAATCGCCATTTCGCGGAAAAAGTTTATTTTTCTTTAACTAGTCCGGGATATTCTTACATTCTTACTAACTAACTTACTAGAAGAAGAGTTGAAATCGTGTCAAGATTGACGCACCCGTTTTTTGTACCACCCACCCTACCTGTAATTTTTATTTTTCTTTTTTTGGTTTTCAATTTTGTTTTTGTGTATTATTGAAATACTAATAAAGATATAATAAAAAAATTTATGGCAAAAATATTTTGTTTTTTTTTATAGAATTTTAAAAAAAAAAACCCAAAATTGTTCCATTTCCAAAACACCCCTTTCACATTGGTCAAGAATTGAATTCAATTTTCAGAGCTTGTGGGCAATTCGCCGCAAATCGGAAGCGACGAAAGGGAGAAAAATTGACGGTACCAATGTCTTTGTACCGTCAATTTTTTCGTGTTTCCTTTTGTTCTCACTTTCATTGCTTTCAAGTCTTGACCAATGTAAAAGTGGTCAAAGAAAAAGTTTTAGACATGAAAAATCTGTGCGCAAAATGAGTGTCAAAATAACTCAAAGACTGAAGGGCTATTAATTGGCTGCAAAGAAGGCGTCAGATTTTTTGGAAGGCGCGTTGGATCATTTTTAATAATTTGCTTGAAAAAGAAATACAACAAACGCCGAGCTTTACGCGAATTTGTGTGTTTAAGAGATGAAATCAAGAAAAAACTGCCGCATTTGGTCAACAGAGCATTCTTTGTTTTATCAAGAACTGTAAAATTAACGATGTGCAGCTATAAGTGATATTTTATTTATCAATGAGAATCTCTAAAAAGATTTGGACCGCCATTTCTCATGAAAATTATACCGTAATAATACTTTTAGATCAAAGATACTTTAACTGATAGCTCATAGAAATTTATTGGAAACATTGTTCCAAACTATTCCTTTTTCCAAACGACTCCGTAATTTTTCCGTGCGTCTTTATTAGGCCTTTAAATTTTTAGTGGCAAGTCTAAAAGATGCTGAATTGCTTAACGAAGCTTTATGGAAGTGTTATGAATGTTTTTCGATTAAAGTGATTTATTGATCAATAAATATGCCTAAATATAATCTTCAACTGAAAAATATCATGAAGATCTTTTCGAAAAGAACAAGAACATTATTCTACGCAGAAAGGGTGCCAATGACACATAATAAGATTTGAAAGACATAACACTCTGTACAAGTAATACTCTGGAGAATTCTCAATTTTAAATCTTAATTTGAAAATTTCTCATTTGCAATGAGCAAAGCATTGAATTCAATGAATAAAAATAGAAACTATTTCTTGACATACTCGTACAAGATACAAAAAAATACAACACAAAAGCAAAGTAAAAATTGGTTCTTTGTCTTTGAAACTAACGTAAACCTTCCATGATGAAACTAACGTAAACCTTCCATGCATATATATATATTTCAAGAAAAACAGAAAAGTTTCTTAGCGATATAAAAAAATGTTGAATAGAAAAAGTAGTCATCTACGAGATACATACATATGTAAATATGTGCCCATGAGAAATCCTAATAATCGATTTTTATTTAATTTTATAGAAAAAAATAAGCTAAAATACATTCATGAGAACACGAAAAGGAAACAAACACGAGAACTATAGTATAGTAAAGAAAAATCGATAGAAATACCTTAAATCTTGGCTAATAAATTCAGGGCAACTTTTAAAGCATTAAAAGCGGAAGAGGAACTAGGTTGCGAACATACGTTTGTACTGGCATAAACTGACTTAAACACGCTGTCAAGCACATGTAATGAGAAGGGTGGCGGTGGTGTAGTGCAAATAAGTGTAGAAAATGCTGGCAAGTCATGTGAAAGCGAGGCACGAAATAATTTTCATTGCTTCTGTTTTCTTTGAACTCCACAGCGTGTACGTTTCTTTCTACATTTTCTTCAACGTAACGTTTCTTTTCATGAATATTTAAATGGTTTCGAATGCTTCAAAGCATGAAAGAGCATTGCCAGAGCATACACAAAAGCAAGAAAATAAAATAAAATAAAATATTTTTTATTTTTCATTATAGGGCAGGAAAATAATGAAACCCAAGCAAAATAGTCGCAACTTGCCCTGCATGGTGAAACAAATGAAATTTTTACATTTTTTTCATTTTAATTAGCAATTAAAAAGCTGATTATAACTACAAATAAACTTAATTATGCGTGGCATAGCCAACAGAGGGCGGTATAAAAAAATCCTCTTGTTTTCTTCGTTGCAATCTTTTTAGATAGTTATTCAATAGAAGCATTATAAATAAAATAAAATTAAATGAAAATAAAAATCAGCGCTTGTTGTTGCTGCCAATATCCTTGATAAAAAATTTGTCTGCCTCTTTTTCCTTCCTTGCTTCCTTCCTGCTTTCCGGTAAAACAATTTTTATAATTTTTTTTTTTGCATAAAATAGAAAAATACAAATATAAAAGAAGCTCCAAGCAAACGAAGAAAATAGAATTTATGAAGACAACAAATTTTCATTGAATGTAAAATTAAATGAAGTCGCAGAAAACAGTGATGGAAGCAGAAACCGCAGAATAAAAATTGACACATAGAACTGAAAACGTTGTCAGAACTATGTAGATTTTGATTTTTTTTTTTTTGTTTGCAAAACTTTTCCGGCGTTCTTCATTTTCCATTTCCTCTTTAACTTCATACCCTTGTCTATCATGCGGTTTGCAAAATGTTTTCTAAAGAAAATTCAAGACAAGCTGGATTTTTTATTCGAATGCACCACCTCATTCTACATCATCAACTAGCTTGTATCCTTCCTCTTCCCAGTGTTCTTTCTTCTGCACAAAGTATCTGAGTAACGTAACGCCTGAGTTAAAGTTCGTGTTGGCTGCGGCTACATGGTAGAAACCATCGTTAATGTCGTTGCCCTTACTATACTCTATAAACAGCCGTACAGGTTTGTTGTCTGTCTATATTAAGACTGAATTTGTTGTTGTTTTTCGTCAAAACCAGATAATTACTATTTATAACGCTTGCCACGAAAACATGAAGTAAGTAGAAAAGCAACACTAGACAGAGACACACAGTGTTGTGTCAGAGAGTGTGCAAAACTCTATTTAGTAAGGGGTGGGGAGACAAAAATTCAAAAAGGCTTACATGAATTTCAGATTTTACTGGCAGCTGGGCAAAGCTTGTTTTGCTGGGTATTTGTACAATGTGCTCTGAAGCTTTTCAAACTTCTTGATGTTGGCATAAATTGTGGGCAAATTTTTTCCTTGTTGTTCATCATAACTCGATTGGTTCGAGGCTGTATTTTTTATTTCTGTGTTAAAGCGAAAAAGTTCCAGCTCGGATGTAAAGGAAAAGTTAATAATTCAAAACACACAGTGTTGTGTCAGAGAGTGTGCAAAACTCTCGTACTTGAAGTAGACTTCAAAATTGAGATATCTTGCATAAATTTAAGCAGCTAAACTAAAAAAGACAATTTGTTGATTGTTAAATTATGTGAAAAGCTAAAGTTGACTTTGTAACAAATTCGTTATACTGACAATGTTCTTTTCTGAACGTTTTTCATAATATATGAACATTTTATTTTAAATATTATAGTAAATATTTAGCCTTTAATAAGTGCAAAAAGTTAACTTAATGCTGTTTCGTTACCATTCTCAATAAACAAAATCTCGTGAATCCAAAATCTCGTATTTGTTTCGAATTTGAAAGCAGTCCGCAGAAATGCAAGTAGCGAATGGGAGAATTTTTCGGGTAGACCTTCTCATATGAAAACCTTAATAAAATTATGCGTAAGAATTATTGACATAAAAAACAAACATGAAACACCTAACAATAAACATGAAATAATATAATAGAAGAAAACAATACTTTTCAAAATTTTTAATTTAATGAAATAATACAAGATTTTTTTATATAAAATTTATGAAAACAAAGTATTTACTCAAATGACGTATCAAGAATAGCCAATTTACTTTTTTCAAAAAATTCTTCATATTAAAAGCGACTTCATCATGCATTCGAAACGAATTCGAGAAAATGCAAATAAGAGAACCAAAGCATTTTTAACTAACTTCAAAAAAGAGGAGGTTCCCAAGTTCGTCGATTTCTCTGTTTTTTTTTTTTTTAATGTATGTACATCGATAACTCCAAAAACATATGCCTGATTGCCATAATTTTTGGTGATTAGACAGATATCATAAACACGAAGGTGCTCATCTAAAAAAGTAAACGATATCCGAGAAAGGGGCGTGACAATAGGAGAAAAACACTCTATTTCGAATAATATTGACACTAGGATACTGCAATTTAGGAAATCTTATTATTTAATTTTTTTTTTAATATGTTTTATTATCATAAATATATTAATTTCTTTATGAATACAAAAACTTTGAAGTTGGCGCTTCTGATTAAAAGTTAATTTTTAATTTTTTTAAAGTTAGTTTTCTTAGCGCCGACCTTAAAAGCCTTATATTCATTCGTAGCTTAATATATTTATGATAATAAAACAAATTAGAAAAAAATTGAAGTAATAAGATTTCCAATGTTATAATATGTTTAAATAAATTATCAAATTGACCAAGAAAAAGGAAAAGTTTTTACTTTGTAGTAATTTTGTAGTCGGTTTTTTTTTTAAAAAAAAATTTCGGGTAGTCTTTTCCATATGAAAATCTTGAAAAAGTGTGCGTGAAAATTATTGGTATAAAAAGATATAAGAACCAGTTATTAAAAACAAATGTCCTGAAAAGTTTGTTTGAAAATTCTCGGATAAGCTAATTTGTATTTTTTCGAAATTGTTTCGAATGCATGACGCAGCCGACTATACAATAGCAAAAATTGCTTCAAAAAAATTCGATTTTTTTAAACGGCTTTTGCTTATGCGTTATTTAAGTGGATAATTATTCTTCAAACATTTTATATGGGAAAACTTTCATTTTTATTTTTATTAATTTTTATATGGAAAAATATTTGTGAAAATTTTTACCTTCTTTTGTATTATTTCATGTTAGTTTGTTTACATCAATAATTTACATGCATAATATTTTCAAGATTTTCGTATGAAAAAGTCAACCCGAAAAATTGTCGGATTCGGTATTTTGCATTTTCTCGAATATGTTTCGAACGCATAATTAAGACGACTTTTTAATATAAAAACATTTCTCAAAAAGAGTATGTTTCATTAACTAGCAATTAATACGTCATTTAACTGAATATTTTTATATAAATTTTATATGAAAAAATACTTATGTTCTTATCATTAATTCTTATTCTTATATATAAATTATAAAATAATTTCATGCTTGTTTTTGTATCAATAATTTTCATCAGGGCCATAGCTAGAGAAATTTTGCTTGCAGAACTAAAAATTGTTTCCAAAATTAGAAAACCGTAAAATAATAAGGGAATTCAAGTCACTGCGTATGGGCTGTGTAACCGCGTATCTCGTACAAATTTGATGCGTATTGCGCAACCCTTCCCTTCTTTTCAAACAGCTTTTTGAACTGACATTTCGGTGGTATTTTTTAATTAAAAAATTAGATTTATTTTAAGACTGAGAGCAATGAATTAAATAAAAGTGACCTATTATGTTCAAGAATTTTTAAGCTACGCAAGTAATTTTACGCAAAATTTGATGGCGTGCTCATGTCAATTAAATGTACGCAAAGTACGCAATACGCAATGCGCAAACCTACGTAGTATTTGAAGTAGACTTGAATAAAGTTAATAATAAAAATTAAAATTTGTGCGGGGGAGGTAAAATAAATAATTTCGACGATATTATTGCTTCAAATAGACAACTTATTGGTAAACTGGCTTTCCCAAATGTCTACAAATTTTTTTTATGATTTTACGATGATCTTAAAAGACAAAATTTTTGTTGAATGATTACAAAAATAATTAAAAAAAAATTCAGTTCAAAAGACCGCCTTAAAGTCCGTTTTTATTATTATTTTAGTGTTTTCTAATTTTGAAAAAATTGTTAGTCCTGCGACCAATATTTCGCTAGCTACGGCCCTGATTTTCACAAATTAATATTTCAAGATTTTTATATGAATCTTGAATTTCTCGGGTTCGCCAATTAACACTTCTGCGAATACGTTTCAAATTCAGAATGAGTCTGCGATTGCGATTTCGATTTTCCGTTTCGGATGCGAATCCGTTTCGAATGCATATCTTAGACGATGTTTTAATATGAAACAGTTTTTTAAGAAGAATTTATGATTATATGGCTCTGTTATTTATATGTAAAAAAAAAACAATCAACATAAAATTAATTTCGAGCTTTTTTTTGTAAAGTCAATTTTTATTTTTTATAAAAAAAAAATAATTTTTTTTTAATAAAATATATAAATAACATAATAAAAACAAGAAGAAAATATAATTTTTTTTTGTGTTCAAGTTAGCAAAATAAAAAAATAAAAAAGTATTCAACAACTTCAGACGAGTGTCTGAGGTGCCGGTCTAGCATTTAGATGAAGTGCTTTCGATTCCTGACATAGTTTATAGACATAATTTATACTTAATAGTTATAATATCCATCAGTACAAAAATGTATAACTTCTCATAGGCTTTTACAAACCTAAAAATTTAATTTTTTTTTTTTGATATTGCTTTCATAAAAAAAAAATTAATTTAGATTTTGTACTATAGTTCAACAAACATGAGAATTGTCAAGTATTGGCAAGTATCTCATATTTTAGCGAATTAAGAAATATTTTTTTTTATATTTACGATTCGTTAATGATTCAATAATTTTTTTTTTTTTATTTGCGATTCATTAGTAATTAGTTATTTTTTTTTTAATTAGGTTTTCATTAACGATTCGTTTTTTTTAATAAACTATTCGTTAAAGAATCGTCTTTTTTAAAGTAACTATTTTTTAACGAATTGTAACTTTCTCCTGATAGCGAATCCGAAACCGAATTGCTTACGAAATTAATAAACAAATAAATTGTCCGAGAATGCGGATTTTATTGAAAATTCGAAATGATTGCGTTTTGGTTTTTGTGCTAATGAAAATATTAACTCAAAAGTTTGTTTATGGTGTGTGCGTTTTGACTAAGAGTATTTCTTTATGTTTCTTATTAATTCATATCAATTTTGTGGGTCAGTTCGGCTTGTGTTTTCTATCAATTTTTGATGCAATTAAGCAATTTTTTCTACTAAATATGTAAACAAAATTCACGTCTCATTTCTGTTCCAACTAATCGTAACCCTTTTCTAGCACAGCACTCCAATCTAGTTGTATGTTTTTTTTCGTTATAAGGCTTTGCCTCTTCAACTTTTCTTATCTGATACGCCTGTAGTCATATAACAAATTTGTTTAATATAGTATTTCTTCCTTATCAGCTTTAAATATAAGTAGAAAATAATTGCTTTTTATGTTGGTCAAGATCGCTACAGCTCAACATTATTTGTGTTGCTGCTCAAGTCAGTATTTCTAAATGAAGGGCTCTTATTACCTAAGAATTTGAAATATTATGACATAACCAAGGTTAATGAGACAGCTAATAAAGATATTGGCAACGACTGAAGTTTCTATATTGATTTTATTATTGAGACAACTTTTTCAACTGATGAATGTCAAATATGAATTGTAGAAAATTATTGATAAATGTTTTTAAACAAGGTCTTTGATTGTCTTGTAAAGGCTTTATAAGCTGTCATCTCTAAGATTATCAGTTTGAACCTTATCATGGTACTTCTTTGTTTGAAAATTTCTTAAGAATTATAAACCGGAACCAACACCTCACTCTTCCCAGAAGACAGTCCTGAGTTTTTGAAGCGAAGCTTTTTACGCCCCGTTCTGTGATTTGCTAGGAGTGAAATCTGAAAAATTTTCGACAGATTTTTTCTTAGAATTTTATATGGTTTCTTTGTTTCTGTGTTTTTTACAACAAGACAATTTAATATAACAAATATAAAAAAACATTTCTTCACTTGCCGTGGGGACCCGAACTCACAGACCATTGGTTGGGAGTTTTACACCCCATCCACTGAGACAAGCACCCACGTTATATAGAAGCATTGATTTAGTAATAAGTGCAACTGAAGCTATGTTGCATCACATCCAATAACCTATTAATGTATTTGTGTGGTTTGGGTAGCTGCTTAGCCACTTGCTACAAGAGTTGATTAATAGATTTTTATGGTTTGGGTAGCTGCTAAACCACTTGCTATCATCAGTATTTCCACTTTTCCACAATTGTGGTAAGTCTAGCACTATTTTAGTTGCTATCACTTTTATCACCCACTTTTTCCATTTTTACAAAATCTATCACTTCTTGATATATTTATATAAAAATTATTGCATTATAATTAAAATTTTAGAAATTTTATTGCATATATTTTATTTATTATTACATTTAATATTGTATTTTAGTACTGTCTTAAGAACATTATATGGGAATTATTTGCAATAAAACTAATTCAGCGAGAAAAAACGTACTGTATGGTATACTTCTTATGATTTGTTTTTCTGTAGGACTTCAGTCGAATTTTTCCTTAAGAAGAACAATATATTCCAGTTTTTTAAAATTCACCACTCATTTTAGACTCAACCTACTACTATATAAAATTTGCAAGTGACAACACTGGTCATCATTCTCAGTTTGTTAGTGCCATCTGTAAACAACTGTTAACGTAGCTGCAGTTATATATTTAATATTAAATCAACGTCAAAATCTAACAGAGCTTTTTGGATCGGTGGAAAGAGTGCAGGTTTATTAATCAACGGGTTATAAAATCGATCCTCACTGTGGGCAAAGTGATATATTTTTTTTTTATGTGAGTTCGTTTATGCTGTGGTGGTATCGGCTAAAGTGATAATTGACAATCAAAATCGTCGCTTTTGCTCCATGTAAGGTGATTATCAAATTGACAATCACTTTTTTCCCTTTTGATTTCATGCGATAGGTATTTAGGTGTCGTTTTCAAAAACGACAATCAAAACAGCGACTGTCTTTTTTAAATTTTTTAAATTTTTAAATTTTTTTAAATTTTTAAATTTTTTTGAATTTAAGTTATTTAAAAAAAAAAAATTAAATTATCATATCTATGGAACTGTAAAAAAGCTTCGCTTCTCTCGTGTGTCCAACGACGCACCTGTGTTTTTTTGTACTAGGGTCCGCCTTGACAGAATTGCTGTTTAATATTACTTATTCCAATTACAACAAATGTCTAATTTCTGATATGAACTCCGGTTGGAAATTACACACCCTTTGAAAACAGCATTGAATTTATCATACGAGTGTACGCCTCTTACAAGCGTGAAGTAGTGAAGTAGAAATCTAAATAATATTTGCATTTTAGCTGCGAAAAAAAAATGCACTGAAAAAAGCCGACTGTTTTTCTTTAACTCTCAGGTTTAAGAAAGCATATTTTAATTTCAGGTTTAAAAATACAAACGAAAGTAATTTAATTATTTTTAAAAAATCAGGTTTGAGTTTCGGCCTGAGTATGAGAGGTCTGATTGAGTGCTGGAAAGATATTCTACGTGATCGTTCTATTTTTGAATCATGGCAAAATTCATTGGGATATTGATAACTGTTTGCACATTTAGAGATTTGTTTTTAAAACTTGCTTAATGAATTTTAAAATAATACCCCGTTAAGGGGCCACGAACCACGCTAGTACCAGACGCCGCCCAAGAGCAAAATTGTTTCTTAAAAAAAAAAGTTGAACAATTAAAAACCGGGTTTTCTTATTTGTACTTACAATAGACAAAAAGTATTAAAAAGTTAATATTAATTTTTCTTTTATTAAAAGATCAATCAATAGTTTCTGACCAATTCGTTTATCTTTAAAAGTTCAGCTTCAATGTTTAATAATGAAAGTGCAAACAATTTTTCATAATTCAATTAAGATCTTAAGCAAATTTGAACCCTTCTTAGAACGAAAAAAATCATACTTGCATTTCATGGTGCAAAATATCGTGAACGCATATTAATTAATAATTGATATTTGGTTAATATTTGGAAATGATCTTAAAAGTGGAGAATCGTTTAAGCATTTCAACATATTCAAATATGTTGAATTTTCTTGTTTAGAAAAAGATTACAATAAATAATAAATTTAGTTTTTTTCTGAGTTGAGTTCTTTCTGAGCTGAGTTTTTTGCTTCGGGACTACAAACCACTATAAGTCTGCCATTTTGAGCACGTAATCAAAGAATTGTTCTCTACAATATTTAAGATCTATTCTAAGACCAGTAAATTTTTCAAGCAATGCTTGCTCCATGTCTCATCCCGTATTCCCGACAGAAGATATAACACAAAGAACGTATTCAACAGGTCTTCCTTCATTTGTAATAATCTGACTGTGACTGTGAGTTGATCTTGCGTTGTGATGACTTGAGTCGAGTTTATAATTATAAAAAAATATTTTCTGTTTTTGATATCAAATGGGACGTGTTCCAAAGCGATAGTGCTCATTAAAGCTTTAAATTCGTCACAAATCGAAGAAGACAACTTTGATACATTTTCTCTGCTTTTTATGCCATATTATGGGTATTCAGAATGTCTAGTATATGCCGTTACCCGGTGCAATAATAAGAAAAGCGCACCGATTGCAATGGACATATACAAGATATAGGAATACCTCTATTTTGTAATATCTGCAGCAAGAAACGAAACGTGCTTAGATATTAATTCCAAACATCAGTGATAGTTGCCATTTAGTTTTTAGCCAAATTAACCCTAGAGTACTAAACTATGTAAAATTTACCCACTTTTAATGAGTAATTTAACGTATAGTGAACGTAAGGTTAGTATTCTAAGGTTAAGGGCAAACCTTTTGATGCTAACGATGAAATGGTTGCAATTATTTGCTTTAAGACATTTTTCCAGTAACATAATTGGTTTTCAATTTCATTTCTTAATTGGCTGTCAATTCATGACTGCCCTTTTCATTGTTTTTTCTCAGTTCATTGTTTCATTTATTTCAAATACTAATTGTAAGGACTAGTCCTTAGTAATAACACCATGCCATTATATATAACTAGCAGGACTCAGTTGTCAGCGGATTCGCCACGGACGTTTTCTTTTATCAATGAATACGAAACCAGAGCTGGCGAAAGAAGTGTAATATTAGTACATGCACTACTCTTATGTCTTCCGTACAATATGGATTTGTACAACTATTAATGAACAGTCTAAAATATTCTACTATTAGATAAATTTGAAGATTGACTCGGATTTAGTTTTATGCTTAATTTTACGTACACACCTTTTTCTCTTGCAAACAGAACAACTTTCTTGAGCATACTCAGAAATACTGTTTTCACTTTTGCCGCCGTTTGACCTTGCCGTTTTTGAGTTTTACTGTCCGCAGCAAAAAAAAAAAAAAAATAAATATAACATGTCAAAAAAAGTCTGTTTTGTTAGTTCAAAACGTTTCTACGTTAATACGTTGATATATTAGACCGTCTTTTTAACCCAATTTGTTCACTCAATTTTAAATGGTCAAAAAATTTGAAATGCCAAAATTTTTCACATTTATTTGTCATCCAAAACAGACTGAAGAAATTGGCGATTTTTCTTCCGAAAAAAGTCTGAGATATATGTAAAAATTTGTACAGATTTTATTTCTTACCAATTACACTTTACAAGAATTTCCCGGTCAATGTCTCAGGATGGAATGATTAAAGCACCCAGCTAAAGTAGACGTATCCTGGTACTCAAATCCACTAAAGATTTAGTGAAGTAAGCTAAATATTATTTTTATAGGCATTCAAAATTTTTGAGGTTCAAGTAAAACTATTCATATTTTTTTGAGGTTCTTTTATTTTTGTAGTGGTTGTTACTGATTCATACTTCCTTCGGCACATTAGTTGTAATTGACTTGCTCTACAACTTTGCTGAGCATACTTTACAAATAAGGTTTTGAACTTATTTAGAATTTTTATATTATTTTTTAACACATGAAAAACACTTCTAGCGTTAACACTGGAACGTGTAACATCTTGTCCCCGTTTTGGACTACTGCTTTTTAATTATTTGACGTAAGTGAAAATTTTACTACTATTACTGACGTAAGTGAAAATTTACTACTCAAAAATCCGAAATTGTACTACAAAAAAAAAAAAAAAGTAAAAATCATGCTGATTTAAGTAAATAAAGTATATTAAAAAAATTAATATCTCGTACATTATTTTTTTTTATTTTTTATTTTTTTTTTTATACAAAGCTATGATATAGAAAAAATGGACCATAAGTTTGGTAATAATTCAACAATGGCGCCACCGTTCGCACAATTTTTTGCAAAGGTAGTTGCCTTACCTTTAATATATATTTCAAATTTGAGCCAAATAGGACTATAAATAAGAATTTTGTAAACATAGCTATCTTATCCTTGACAATATATATTTCGAATATGAGCCAAATCGGACTATAAGCACGATTTTGGTAATAGCTTGACTCGAGCGCCATCTAGTGGGTGAATTTTTTCGTAAAAGTCCTGGTAACTACAAAATATCACAAAAAAATGAACCTAATCGGCTTTGCCGTTCTGAATTGATGCGGCAACATACTTGAGGCAATTGATTTTTAAATACATTGATAGATTGATATATATAGATAAATGGGCGGTAAAAGTAGGCGTTGCAACATTTATGTAGGGGAGAGTGCCCTCCTACTGGCACTACCCAACTACTGGGACCCATCAGTTCTGACTTCTCTGGCGATGACAGCGACTTTGTGCTTAGTGTCAAAGTACCATCTTAAAAAGCGTTAACATTTCATAAATCATTGAGTTGTATGTACGTGTTGCTATAGTCGCACGGTCGTCAAAACGTAAAAATATCTAATATCGATTATTTTTGTTGAGTGAATTTTCAAGTATTTTGCATCAATATAAAATGTTAAAAATTAGTGGAATTCTTAGTTTGTTCTTAATTCATCAACATTCCACGAGCCATCGAACATTATTGTGAAATGGAAAAAAAATATTTCACGTCGTGTCAGAATAGCGTCAGAATAGCCCACCTACTGGTACCCTTGACGGAACATCGTGAAAGCTTACGATTGTCATGTTTTGATAGCGAATGGTGTTCTAAATGATTTTAAATTTTTTATTTGTCGTTTAACTGTGATTTTTGTCCACTTTCAGTTACGTTTTTCAGCGAAACATAATTTTCACCCATTTTCAATTCATTTTTTTTATTTAATTTGCTAATAAAACCTTCCAAATAATTTTTTCAGTTCAAATGGTCAGTATAGACCACTGAAAGAATAAATAACACATTAAACATTAATAAACTAGTGTTGTTTATGCTTCATTTTTAATATATCACAGGGAAGTGTAAATGGCTGACATCACCTTTTTTGGAGGGTCGATTTTCGAGGCTTTTGCAAAATCGACTGCCAAAATGGTACATTTAGAAATTTTTAAGTTCTGCTTAAAATTTTTGTTAGTTATTGAACTCAGCTTTCAAATGAAATTGAGAATTCCGGCCAATTATGGTTCACACGAAAGCTATGGTCTCAAGACCTTACGGTGCCAGTTAGTGGGCACTCTCCCCTACATATTAACTGCCATTTGGACCCATAGCACCTCCATACCAAGTTTAACTATGAAAACATGTACAATTAAGGAATTATAATGATTTCGTTAAAGTGGACGTATATATAGTCAAACCACGCCCATTTTAGTACAGTTACCGACAATAAGCAAACGAACTAAATTACCAAATCTAATACGACTGAAACTGTGTGAAATATATAACTTTTATTGATTTATCTGCGATTAAAGTAGGCCTGGAAAATCTAACATAGCCTATCATGATTTCGCTGAAGTTACAAATCGGTTGGTACCTTTATGGTCTACATCAGTTCTCGCGTGATTGTGGATCATCCGTTTAGTGTCACAACGCTTTTATATAATAGTATAGATAGTTTTGATAACTTATATATAACTAAGAAAGCTTTATCAAAATGAAAGGTTTTTATTCTACAATATAAAGGCTCTAAAATTTTGCTGCCCCTTGTTAAGGGGAAGCACAAACTCACTCTAAGAAAAAGAATGCAGAAACAAAACAGGATGGCAACATCCATATAAATGGTGTTAGAAAAGGGTTATATAACGAAAAGCTCATTTAATTCATTAATTAAATAATTAATAATGTATCGAAAATTCTTTATGTTACAGTATTGCCAGATTTCTTTTCAAATAAAAAGGGACAAAAGCAACATTTTAATGGAAAAAACGGTATTTTTAAAAACTTTATGAGACAATTAAAATAAGGGTTCTGTTATTAAAAAAAAATTATTTATTAAATAAAAAATATCTCACAAGTATGAACAAGTTTTATATTCAAGTCAATTAAGTTCATCACCTCATACACGTATATTAAAAAAAAAAAACAATTTTGTATGAAGTAAAATAGTGTCGGTTTTTGTCATGATTTTATGCATAGTAAAATAGGCTTTAAAGGCATCAAATTTAATTCAAGCTAAAATTAAATTAAATATTAGAAATAATTCTGTTATATGTAAAGAACCAAACTATTTCTGCTATTATTTATTTATTTTTATATTTATTTATTTATTATCAGTAAATTTCAGTCCAAGTCAGTGGAAATAATGCAATACTGCTTGACTTGAATTGAATAATTCTTTAAAGACCCTGACTTCATTTGAATTTATTGATAACCCGTGCATATGGAAAGTAGTTCTTTTCAAATTAGAGAACGTTGACTACGAAGATTTAGCTCAAATATGCAATTTTTGCTACTTTGAATAAAAAATATACAAAATTAAGTTTTAGGAAAATGACTAAATTGAATCACTGCAAAACTAGATGCGTATTCTAATAGCTGTAATCCCAACAACTTTTTATGGGTTACAAATGAACCTTGTTTTGGGGTTTATCTGGCTTGTTTCGAGTGAACTGTAAAAATATTTGGAAAACTTAAGGAAATTTTGTTTTAAATTCCATTGTATTTTATATACCAAAATCAGTCAAATACTAAAATTAAAATTTAAATGTTTAGTGACTAAAATAGTATTTTAAAAAGTAATTCAAATAATCTGGTGAATTCAAAAAAAAAGGTTCTCTTATCACACTTTTAAGCCAAGGAAATCAAATTGCATGAAAATAAATTATCATCAGAAGTCGTGTTCGTATACTTACACCGAAAAAATCTACATGTTTTAAATTAATCACAATGTTATCATTTTCAAATTGTATTTTCAATATAAAATTTTTTAACTTTTTAAATATTCAAATATAAATTGATAACATTATGTTTTTATTTTGACGAAATTTGTTTTAAGCTATTTTTTGATCACAAAGTTTACAATTTAAAAACAATTTGTTCTTACAAATAATTATAACTAGTTCCTTAAAAATAAAACTTTATTTATTTAAAAGGTTATTGATTCAAATTAAATAAAAATACATACCAACAATATATTACAGCTACTTCAGCTGATCGCTACGCAGCCCTATACATGATTGGTCGAGATCTCGACCACTTGGATAATAAGGGCTTTAGATAATATATATGTCAAAATTTGTTTGTTTAAATTTTTGACATTCCTCCAAATTCATGATTTATACTGAATAGTTGTGTTTTCATTCTGTTGTATTTAAAGTACAAATGAAATTTTGGAAATAATTTGAGAATAAGAGTGATGATATCGATAGTGAAAAATAATTGGATAATTTAACCAACGTTTTGTGCTATCCTCCGCCTTACCTTCCAAAAAAATTTAAAATATTTTTTTTTTATTCACTTTTATAAATTCAATAAATCAAAAGAAAAAAAAATAACAACTAAATCATCGATTACTTTATTTACCTGTAAAATTAGCTCGCATATTAACTTATCATAATTAATCCTTTTCCACACTCAACTTTATTTACCATAAATTATATTATATTCTTAAGTATTTTTGAAAAAAAAGTCAAGTTTCAACAGGTATAATTTTTTTTTCCGAATTTCGGTTTTTTCAATTTCTTGCAGAAAATAGCTCAAGCCTATGTTTAAACTATCCGTACAGTTTTTTCAAATTTTTGTATTTTTGATTTTTGGAAACTTTTTTGTAAAAAAATTTAAAAAAAAAAAACAATCAACTACAAAATCACTACAAAGTAAAAAATAATTTTAAAAATACTTTTCCTCTTAATTTCTTGGTCATATTTGATAATTTATTTAAACATATTATTATTTATGAAATCTTATTATCTTAATTTTTTTCTAATTTGTTTTATTATCATAAATATATTAATTTCTTAATGAATACAAAAGCTTTAAAGGTCGGCGCTAATATAATCAGACTTTTAATCAGAAGCGCCAACTTCTGTTCCCCAAAAATTATGGCAATCAGGCATATGGTTTAGGAGTTATCGATGTACATACATTTAAAAAAAAAAAAAAAAAAAAACAGAAACCGACGAACTTGAGAACCTCCTCCTTTTTGAAGTCGGTTAAAAATACTCAAACTCGAAAATTTCATAAAGGAACTCTTCTAGCAAAAACATTTATAACGACCATGTTATTCGACATAATGACACAATTTTTTGCATATCTATTTAGTATAGTTTAAAAAAATATGTCCACAAGATATCGTTGAAATTTTTTAAAATTTGGATTTTTTTTTAATACAACAAGAACAAAAAGGAAATTTTTCGAAAATTAAAAAATCACAAATCTGGAGGTTTTCGACTAATTTTCATGGTTGATAGCTTATTTTAAAGAAAAATTATGTAGAAAAGGAGTTGCGAACCAGCTCTTGCAAAATGTACACTTATATAAAATTTATTAGGGTTTTTTGAAAAATTTAGCACTTTTTTTCCCATGTAACCAAGTACTGGCATGTACCGATGCAAGTCGGCACGAATTCCCGTGGTCCCACAAAATTTTTCTTACATTTCTTACACATAAAAAATAAACAACTTCGACTTTTTTGGGACACCCTAATGTACGTTTTTTTGTTTTTGCATAACACAAAGTTCATGTTAAAAAAAAAAATTTGTTTGGCGGTTGACGCTGGCTAGCTGTGTTGTTGTTTTTTGTATGCGGTTTTGCTTCTGCGTAAGTGCAAAGACAAAGCTCATGATAAAAAAAATTTGTATGGCGGGCAGTGCGGGCCAGATGGGCTACTTGATGAGCATTAGGGTGGTCCTTATTTTTCGACTTTTGAATTATGCCTCTCACAAGAAAACGTCCCTCGGTGTCATTCGCAGATTTGAATGAGCTTCGGATGTGATAGAGGACAAAAATCTAAGGTACACGTATTTTTTTATGGGTGCGGAAACTCAGTTTTAAAGGTTCAAAATGGCGTCCGAAAATTTTACATAATTGCGTTTTTGGTTATATAAGTCATATTAGAGCCGCCATTTTGAATTTTGAATTTTTTACCCCAGGTTCGTGTTTATCGACCCGAAAAACTTATAGGTTCTTGATTTCATGTTAATACGAGGTAGTGTTCTAGTTATGACCACTTTTTCCTGCCATTTGTACCAATATGCACTGGTAGTGACTCCTAAATATCATTTAAAAATTAAAAAAAAAATTACTAGCTTCTATTGGTATATATTGAAATAATGTGTTGCCTCGTAAAATTAAAAGAAAAAAATTATTATTCTTAGGAAAAAGGACCACCCGAATGAGCATGTTTGATATAGATTATAGCTTAATGAGTTGAAAAATGCAGTTAATTCATTTTCGTCAAAATAGTACTTATCACTTTTGTGCGCTTAACCATCAATATTTTATAGTGAGCTTAATAAACAATATCTTTCTATTAATTTCCTAAGTATAAAATCATTAAATTTTATTGCATATATTTTATTAAATTTTAATGCCAAACAAAATTAAAAAAAAAAAATATTTTTTACTTTCGGTCACTATAGGAGACAAAGAACGCTTAAAGAAAATATACAGCATTTATAAATAACTACTGTAAGTCTAATTTGAAGCTAATTTGAACATTACTTGTGATTCAAATATAAATATATTTTTAAATATTTGAATGAAAATTAAAATATATATTTTAATAATAATTTTTACATATATTTTGCAGAAACTAACAAACATGAACTAATAATCCGGACTGTAGCTGACCTCAGGTCGATTGTTATCATGACCAAAAGCTTAAGACTTGGAGCGAAAGATAGACTCACAATAACAAATTTCAAAACAAGTTCGCGTAAAGATGAAATATGTCGAACAAACAAAGGCATAAAATACATAGAAGAAGAGGTGGCAAAAGCAAAGTAGAAGTAAACCAAGCTAAAATGAAATCCATCAAAATAATCGCTAAAATATTCGAGTATAGATGAAAACAACACAAGACATAAAAAATTTCCCGTTTTTTTGGATTAAGAGCGAATCCATGTCAGACAACAAATTCTGCAGCTTTAGTACGTCGTTTGACAAGCGCGCAAGCGAAGGTGACGGAAAGTCGAACCGTGTTACATTTATAGAATACCCGGAAGTTTGTGTAGTTTTCCTTTTTGTACGTTATTGAAAAATAATTTTTCACATGTTTCGCATGTCAAATATTTAAGCTGCATTGTAAAAGAATTTTCATTAGTTGGTTCAAAGCAGCTGCGAGCGAAAGTTTTGGAAAGCAAGCAAGCAATTTTTGCAAAAAAAAAAAAAGAAAGAAAATCCTTAAAAACTTCCCAAGCGCTGAAACTATGTGTCAATAGTGAAAGTTTTAAAATTTAAATATTTGCAAGCTAAGCAAAAATCCTTTGACAATGTCATTTATTTGCTGTCACTGCAAACTGTCAGCAGCGTCCCTGCTGTTTCTGCTCTTGGTCGCTGCAGGTACAACCAACGATATCGAAAACGATGTCGTAAATTTCTCCTATCAGCTTGAACTCTGGTTGGACACGGGCAAACGTCCTTGTGACGATTTTCACGGCTTTGTCTGCGGTCGCACACAAAATGCGACGCAACAACAGCTAGTGGACCGAAAGCAACAGCAGCAGGCAAAATTCGACAAATTTATGGCAATGGATGAGGCACTAGACGATCAGCTGATGGATTCCGAGTTAAAGTTAAAGCAGTTCTATGTCGCATGTAAAACCGCGCGCACCGTGGATGATCTAAAGTCATCGCACCTGTATCGCATGAGCAGCGGATGGCCGGCTATCGATGACAGTGCTGCGATGTTACGTAAACGACGCAATACTACTTGGCTCAATGTTTTGGGCACATTTCACGATGTCGGCCTGGAGTACTTTTTCCGACATCGCGTTGAGATGAAGTCCAACAAGCGCGTCGTGCAGTTGGAACCGGATGATAACAAGCGCTATACGCTGCGAAAGTTTGAGCAGCTGGCCACAGATGTGATGCAGGAGTACGCGGTTGAGGAGGGTCGTGCACGTCTGGTAGCGCTGGAGACATTAAGTTTTGAGCGTTCACGGCGCGAAATCGTCAAGACATTGGTGGAGGATGGTGACTTTGAAGGCACATATGCAGACATCAAAAGTCGACTGTTTGGCAGTGAGCTGACGCTGGACTGGGATGGCTACTTTAAGAAGCTGCTTGGCAAGCCGTTGAAGGAAAGTGACATGGTGCTGGTGCTTCAGTTGCCAAAGTTAAAGCAGCTGTTTGAGCTGCTAGAGAAGACTTCTATAACGCGTCTGCTGAATTGGCTGTGGATTGATTATCTCATGGGTAGATCTTGAGTTAATTTTATTATAAGGATAATTTGAATTTTTTTTTTTTTACAGACAAAAGCTCTAGCGAGTGTCAGTCGCTGGCTTCTGCCTACTTTGAGCCTGTCTATCAGCATATCGTTCAACGGTCCGCCCTTGACAAAGTGCAAATGGCTAAATTGTACGCCAGTCTGGGTCGCTCGTACGACCAGCTGCTGCCAGCCACACCTTGGATTGACGAAATGACACAACAAAACTCCAAGCAGTTTCTGGGACGCATCATTCATCTCACGCTTAACGGCGATGCCAAGCTGGACGCTGACTATGCCGCACTCACCATAACCAAGCGCAATTTTTATCGTAATCTAGAGAAGTGCCAACGTTTTCTTACGCACCGACAAACGCGTACCGTGCCTGCGAAAGCATCCAGCCTGCGGACCGCTAACGCTGCAGCAGAGTTCATGAAAGTCTTCTTGAATATCAACGCATTGCCTAGGGATCACAACTTAACGACACCGCTGAACTATATGCTAGTGGGCGAAAGTTTCGCTGAACACATGATAGCTGGTGGCAACACAGGCAGTACTCCAGGTGCCTGGCGCAGCATGGATTCTGAGCGTGAGTTTGACATATTTCAACAGTGCATCAAGCAGCAGCAGTCTAGAGGCACGACCAGCTCGACACTCAGTTACAACGTAAACGACTTGGTGCTAAAGATGTTGGCACAGACTCAGACACTTCATTCGTTCAGTGACTGGCAGAAGCAGCAGGATGCGAGTTCTTTGCAACGTATTGAGAGCCGGCTTGCAGGTAACAGGCTGCAGTTGTCGTTACGGAAAATGTACTTTATCGGAAGCGTGTTGACAGATTGTCAGCGGCATGTGGGCGGCATCAATCAGCGGGAGTTTGTGAATATTTATTTGCGAAATTCGCCGGAATTTACTCGTGCTTTTAGCTGTCGCAGTGGCGAAGCTTTGCATGCGCGCAACGTTTGCAAGGTGATGTAGACCAGAAGGGGTATTATAACAAGCGCTGTTTGAGAAGGAAGCGTAACATGCTGCCATATAGGGTATAAAATTGTTCCATATTTTAAGGTAATGAAGTTTTTTTTTTTTGAAAATAAATGAATACATTTAACAGAGTTTCAATTTTTTTTTGTTTTCAAGCTTGAAAAAGGTTTTATCGGAGATTTTTTATTAATAGCATAATTTTATAAGGTAATTCCTGAGGTTACCACTTATATCGAAATGATCGAAGAGAATAAAATGTGTTCAAATTTTCGGAAAATATATGTTAATTATCGTAGTATGTCAAAAAAAAAAAAAAAAAAAATGTATTCTCAATCAACCCCTTTAAAATTCTCATCAATTTAAATATTATTGTTTTATTATCTTCATATGATGATAGTTTAGTGCATTGTCTTAATACAAAAGTTGAATATTCAGTTTGAGTTTGAGTTTAATCGATCAACCAATGGGACAGTTGTAATATAACTATAAAGGTATTCCGATGAGATCATATACTCCAAAGATTATAGAGATTTTTTATTTTATTACACTGAACCTGCTATATCGATTCTGCTTTTTAGAGTTTTTACGAAGTTCGGCAACTATAATGGAGAAATAAATCATAAATCCAGTCATAAGAAAAAAATTAAAATTCTACCGACAAACAATGGGTAAATAATTTTAAATAAAATCTTGCAAGAAAATAGATAAGTCAAGTATACTGAACTTAAAAAAATAATAGGAAATGCTAGTAGCAATCGAATCTAAAGGAGATACGAATTTTAAAGGACTCATAATTAAATGTTAAGATTTTTAAAGTTCATTCAAAGCATGACTAGGTTATTTAACTTTTACCTTACTCTTGAGAAACCAGTTTTAATAGAAATAGATTAACCTTGGAAAATTCTGTAATTTTAATAACTACAACAGAAATTATCTTAAACGCAATACTTCTGGTTCTCATTGTAGAAGGTATCGGTTTTAACTTTCTGTAACTTAACTTAACGCTCTGTTATTAAATTTTAAGAAATCAGCTATAATAATTATAAAAAATAATTATAAATAATAAAAGAAAAGTGTTGATTCACAAACCGGATGTGCTAAGCATGCTGTAATTTTTTTCCAGCACTTCATTATTAGTGGTATTCGCTCTTTTGTGTATTTATGAATACACTAGTGTACTTTTGTCAAAAAATTACACTAAATACACATGCAACAACAAATACCATAGCTTTTGAAGTTACACTTTATGTGTTTCTTTACAACATCAAAAGATGATTGTAATGTAGTTGTATGTGTTAATTGTATCATTTTGACATTACTTGGCAGCATTCTTGGTACCATTTCTTTTCCTTTGTTCGCCATAATTTTTCGCGCTAGCTCGTCACATCATATCGTTTTCTAATTAGAACTGTTTAAAATCCATCTGTAATGGAATCTGTAATGGAAAATGTTAAAATAAGGAAAAAACGTTCAATTGCCACCAGTGTAGCCAATAGTAGATACACTGCTGTGGAAGAAGTCACTCACTCTTTCCCTTGTATTTACCGGTACAATTACAATCAGTACATCTAATACACGAAAGAGCGAATACCATTATTTTTTGTTTTTTGTCAACGATTTGAAAATGAATAACCAATGTTTTGTTCCGAAAGGCATTTTATTTTTTTTACCATTATAAACTTGTCGCAAAGATAAATTTAAAGACCAGTTCACTAAAAGAGGTTAATATTTAAAAAAAAGAAAGATTCGTTTGATGGTTTTTCATGATTTTTTATTGAACTAGATTGATTGCAAATACACTTCGGAATAATTGAACAATTCGGTTGAATCGGCAACTATAATGGAGAAATAAATGTTGCAATGCAGTCGTTAGAGATGCGATAAAATCAATATGAAGTGCTCTCATGACTTTAACTTTGCAGAAAAGACCCGCACCCTCTAAGACCCTAACACGTTCCCGGCGTGATTTAGATACAAACAGTTCTGACTTCATCGGTGAAAGCTCCAAGTCTCCAAGTCTCGATACAATTTATTTATGAATGGTTGCCTTAACCCTTCTCTTACCTTTAGGTAACTTTGAGGCTTAAAAAAGAAGTTATAATTTTCGTTCATGATATACTTCAAGTTGCTGCTGTCTACAAACAAGGGAACTCGGCGTTTAGACTCCCACGTTTCATCCGGCAGCTATAACTTTGAAGTAGTCAAGGAGTTCGCTTACCTTGGCACCGCCATTAATACCAAAAACGAAATCAGCCTGGAGATAAAGCGAAGAACAATAATTACTAATAGGTGCTACTACGGGCTCAGTAAGCAACTAAGTTCCAGAGCCCTCTCTCGATCGACAAAACTAACACTCTACAAGACGCTCGTTCTACCTGTGCTGCTTTATGGCGCTGAGGCATGGGTAGTTTCGCAAACTGACGCAGCCGCTCTGGGGGTGTTCGAGAGAAAAGTTCGCAAAATCTTCGGTCCTGTTCGAGTCGGCGATGACTATCGCATCCGAATGAACCACGAGCTGTATGAGCTCTACGATGACATTGACGTAGTTCGGCGTACAACTGTGCAGCGACTACGCTGGCTGGGTCATGTCCATCGTATGAACGACGAAGCTCCAGCGAAAAAGGTGCTCGAGGCGAGGGTCGCTTGTCAATGACGACGAGGGGGACCATGCCCCCGATGGATGGACCAGGCTGAGGAAGCCCTAACCGCACTTGGTGTATCCGATTGGAGAAGGCGCGCGCAAAGAAGAGGCGCCTGGCGAGAGCTGATGAGGTCGGTTGAAACCCGGACACGGGTTGTTACGACCAACTAAGTAAGTAAGTAAGATATACTTCAAGTTTTTAATTCACTTCTTGAAACAACAAAAAGAAATTTCAACATTTTTAGATAGGTAGCAACTCTAACTCATACGTCTACACACCTTTCGTGTCTCATCGTCGAAAAATTATACGTACACTTTTTTAATATTTATTTTAGAATAAGGGCAAAAAAAAGGTATATCTTTCAAAAGGTACTGCACCATAGATGTGCCGAATCATGTTAGATTTAAAATTAATGACCTTTGACTCGAAATATTAACCTTAAAAGTTTATAAGTGATCTGAGGATTAGGAAGAGGTAGGATGGTGAATGAGGTATCGGATGAAAGGTCTGGCTGCACTATATGATTTGATTTTAGATTGGTGGTCTTTGATCAGAAATATGCACTTATTAAATAAAACCTAAACTGTCAGAGGCAGAACGAACATAATGTAAGAGAGAATTTTAGACATTGAATACTTGAGACATTTTTCACCATCTCTTGCGGTTACCCTACAATAAGCATTTTTTTATGTCACAAGTGTGAATATATATTGTGATCAGGGGCGGATACAGGAAAATATTTCGGGGGGAGCTTTTAAAACGTAATCTCACCATTTTTTGTATCTGTATTAGGTATAGTTTCAAAAAATATTTCCATGGCATTTCACTGAATTTTTTTAAAATTCAGATTATTGCAATTTTTTTAATACAACAAGAAAACAAATGAGATTTTTTTCCACAATTAAAAAAATCATAATTCTGGCAGTTTAAGTCCGATTTGCATGTTTGATAAGTCATTTTAAAGAAAAATGAAATGAAAAATGAAGTGCGTACCAGTTTATAGAACATTTGAGCTTCAAGAAATGTAATTGGGGGTTTTTTTTTCGAAAACCAGGCCTATTTTTCCATATATAGTAAATGAAATTTTTATTATAGACTTTGCTACAGGCACGTTTAAGTAGCAATATTTTTTCTAAAATTTTCAGATATTACTTTTGCATCATAAAGAAACACATGTCAAACATAAAAAAAATAAAAACAAAATAAGGGACACTCTTATATGCATAGTATATTTATTAAATTAGTAATCAGTAGATCAAGTTAACTGTGTTTTAGACTATTAAATAATATTAATTTCTATTGCCTTTTTCGACATAATTTCGATTACATTTCGAACGACACTTCAACGTCGCAATACGTTTCGCAGTTTAAAAACGAATTAAGGGTTGCGCAAATTTGTAGGAGCCGATGTATAAATGGGTAGAATTGCTGTTGCAGTTGTTGAGAGCATCAATAAATGATTTCGCTCGTTTTTCTTTTGGAATTTTCGAACAGTGTCTGCAAAAATACGGAGTACATATGAACTGCATTTTGCAGTATTTGGATATATTTGATCTGAAAAATGCCGTGCTTTGTGATTTTTGGTTGCGCTTGTACGATATGTATGATTGTGTACAGCTAAAGGCGCGATATCGAAAAAAACATAAAAAACAGGAACAGGGGCCCTATTCTCTAACTGCGGAAAAAGCGGTGTACATTAAACATTGTGTACACAACAGTATCCGATTCACTAGCTTTGAAAATGAGTTTTTAACTTTTAAAAAGTGTACGCAATCAACAAATTTTATGCACTTAGATTTTTTCTGTGAAAATTTTAATTTTTGTTGTAAAATTATTGTTGTGATATACCCGGCGTAGTTTGGAATTGTATTTTTAAAAATTTTGTCATCAGTAAAGGAATAACTTATTTTCTTCATACAAACAAATAATATTTTTCTATGGTAATGTTTATTTATATATATAATTGAATTATTTTTTCCAAAAATTTAAATTTTTTCATCACTATTTTGGAATTGACAGCCACAAATTTTTATTCAGCAACTTAATTTTTTATTCAGCATGTCAGTGTACATTTCAGTTTAAAGAATCACTTAAATTTAAAAAGTGTGCACTTGAAGTGAATATAAAATTTTTAATTTTGTGTACACAAATTTTGTGCACAATTACGGAATAGAGCCCCGGAACTCAGTGCATTAGAAATAGAAACATCTACAGACGTTTGCAGCATAGGGGTATGAATATTTAAAATAAATTTTGAAATATCAATGTTTTTTTTTTTATATACACATATAATACAATATATACAAGTATATCACATTAAAATGCAGGTTCTCTAAAAATTTCGGGGATGGTTTTCAACCCCCAAAATCCCCCTGAATCCACGCCTGTTTATGATGGCTAAACTGCTTACAAATAGTAAATTTTGAAAAAATTTGCGCTATTTTGACATCAAAATTATTGTGATACCTCGAAAACTACAGATGTTCTCAATACAACGATTTTTGCATGAAATTCCGTTGGTTGAGAATAATAACGGTATACGAAAACTTTTTTAATAATATTTTCCAATAAAATCTCCCATTATTGCGACCAAAGTATTGCGCGAGCATAATATTTTCATTTGTTCGTTCGTAGAAAACATTCTGAAAACGAACAAAATTTTAATTTCGATTTTCTACAAACAAACGAACGAAAAACTATTTTCTACGAACGAACGAACGAACAACTATTTTCCACGAACGAACAATTATTTTCTAGGAACGAACGAACGAACATCTATTTTCTGCGAACGAACGAACGAACATCTATTTTTGACAAACAGACGAATGAACAACTATTTTCTGCGAATGAACATCTATTTTCTACGAAGGAACGAACGCACATCCAGGCAAAAAAGTATCCATACAATACTTCCCGCAAATGCTGTTTTTTTCGTCAATTTTCGAAGTTTTCCATGAGGGTAAAAAACTTACGCGCACAGAATGTTACCAAATTATCTTTGTGGCTTTGACAGCTGACCAACGGTACTTTAAAATGACATATATGTCATTGGAGTATTACAGCGCCTGAGTTAGCCAAGCCATCTGTTTTAAAAGTTCAGATTTCAATGCATACACCCAATAAAATCAAAGAAAATTTACTAAATTTTAAAGAAAATTGTTTCTTGTCTTAGCAACAAAGAAAAATTTCATAGCGCATGGAAGTAAAATTTTTCTTTAAAAGAAAAAACAAAAATCTTTTTAAACAAAATGGAGTATTTAAATTGAATATATCAAAATCAAGTCATAATCATTCCAGCTATTGGTATTGTGTTTCTGTAAATTTCACATATTTGTTGATATTAACTTAAAAATAGTTTAATATAATTAATATTACTGATATTAAATTTCAAAGTTACCACATCGGAAATTGAACCTGGGCCGCTAGCGTGCTAGTCTATCGACTTTCCTACGCACTATAAGCATTTGAGTGTACATTTAGGCATTTAAATTATAAAACTTTAAGATTTTGCAATTTTCTTCACTGTCTAAAATGAAAACTCAACTCTTTAACCCATTCAGAATTTTTTCAGATGTCAATTAGTATGTTTCATTATTTAAATTTCTTCAATTTGATATCCAAAATGATTTCACTAAATTTTAATAAATTTTATTTTTTATTTTAAATTTTTGACTTTTGAAGTAATTTTTTTCAATCAATTAGAATATGCACCAACCTTCCATAAGTTTTTTAAATTCTCGCAACACCTTCGAATTGTGCTGCAGTTACTAACAATTTCAAATGCTGAAAAGAACTAAATAAGAACCGTTCGAAAAGTACGAGTTTTATACCGAGTCTTTCCTTGCACGTCCAGTTAAATCAACTTAATTACACTGTAAAAACTTAACGATGACAACCACAGAACAACTGTACAAAAACAACCGTAAATAATTCATGATAAGAAAAAAAAAATTGAGCAACGGTACTTACAACAAATATTCGGCTTTATTACAGGCAACTATTTAATAAAAACAACAACAACAACTTGTCAATAGTAATCGATTATTTTTTTTTTTTTTGAAATAAATTGAAGAAAATGTTCACAATTTTGTTATTAAAATACGATTAAAAGTGCCTGCTCTATCTGCTGCCTATCAATGTTTTATTTGGCCCATATAGTAGCCCATTATTTTGTCATGTTAAAGGACGGCTTGTTAGTGTGTAAATGTTTGCGTGTGTGTGGTTTAAGCATATCGAACACATGGTTGAGAGCCTAATTCGAACAATTGTCAATAAAGCTGATAAGTGGTCGGTGTTTGATTGAAAGTAACGATTGCCACAAATTTTGATATGCTAGCTAGTTTCCTTAAGAAATAGCAATTTCTATATTTAATTTTGTTTTTTAAAAACTGCTGCAATTAATGGTTTATTCTCTTATTTTTTATTGTAGCAATTTTATAAAATGTAAAATTTTGAAAAGGATATCAGTTCAATTTTAATTCTTGCTATTATAAGATGTTCGAATAAAAATCGCGGCTTAACTAAACATTTGCAAATGAAATGTGAAATAAATAACACGTAGTGACGCCACATGTAAAAAGCTTTGTGAATATGTGAAGTTAAAAACAAACAATTACCCTGCAATTAAGACTTAAACTTGTAATAAAACATTTCTATAGGAATAACATGCGTAAGTTTTAAAAATCAATATTACATTTTCAAAATTTTGTCATTTGAACATTTTAATTTGTAGTATATTACCGTTTGTGTGGATTTAAGTCTCTAAATTCATTAGTTTAGAATATAGAAATTTGTTATGGCTTTCTTTGCCACAAGAAGTGAATGTTAAGGGGCAGTCGCTTTCAGAATTTGAAAAAAAGACACTTGCTCAGAACTATTTTATAAAAAATCTATTATTCGTATTAAAAAAATATATTTTGTACATTATTAGGTTGAAGTGGGGTGATATGTAACACATTTATCGATAGGCTTCAATAAAAGGCCTATCCCTTGCAGAAAAACCAATTCGAAGTGAGTGTTTTCATGGCTGTTGAATATTTTGTGGCTTTTGGCTTTTCTGGTCGTTTTCAAATCAGTGGGGTGATGTGTAACACCAACAAAATGTTGGTTAAACTAACAGGAACTTTAATTTTTTATGCTTATTTTGACTTTTAATGTTTAGTAAAAGTATTATGGTAAGAACCTTATGAAATACTAGCAATATCTCGTAAATCTGTCTGATTTTAAATGCAAACACACACACAAACGTTGAAATTAAAAAAAGCTGATTGTAAACTTTAATAGAATATATAAATGGTTTTATTAATTGTAAAAAGGAAATATACATTCCATATGTAAAAAAATTATTATTTGTCGAAAATATCCATATCGGAGTGACAATTCTCACGAGCAAAATGGCTCACAAAAGTTAAAAGAGTCGCTTGCATTTATTGCAATCAAGTAATTTTTTGTGATTCAAATATTTTTGCAAAAAATCACAAGAAATCATGCAAAAATTTCGATCTTCTTCGGATGACGACGAGCGCCGGTTTCGCGGCCGAGCACCTGCAGCTTCTTTGTTGCTTGTTTAGTTTTCTTTTCCATATTTTTGTTTCTTTTTTGTCACCTCCTGCAACTGCATTGACTTCCTACCACGATTGGATTTTTGTCTGGGCTGAATAGTATGAACTGGGCCGATCTCTTTTAATGCCGTTGATATGATTGCATTTCAGAGAATGACGTTGTTGCTACTGTAATGGCAATTATAGTTTGTTAGATGTGTTACACATCACCCCATCGTGCGTGTTAAGCATCATCCCAATGTAAGTCACTTTTTTCTCATTGATGTTATTTCACCACAACGTGAAAAAATGCAAAATCTGTTGTCATATCTAATGTTTTTAAACAATACAGCATTTGACATCTACTCACTTTAAATATTTGAAGAAAATTTTATCCAAAACGCTTTTTCGTGTACTTAATTAAAAAAAAAAACTTTTAACATGAATTTTTCAAGCTTTTTAGTCAAGACCTTACCAAGTATGTATTTTATAACAAAAAGCAAAAAAATAATAATTTTATTTTCACTTTTAAAATTTTGAGCAAAATATAATTATTATTTCTGCTTTTTAATTTTTTAATGCAAAAATAAAAAAGCAAAATCTGACCGATATTATTTGAGCACAAAATAACTGGTAAGTTTTGATTTTTATTCATCAAGACAAAAAAAAAAAAAAAATGCAAAATTTGCCCGATATTTTTTTGAGCATAAAATAACTTTTAGATTTTGATATTTATTTATTAAGGCAAAAATAAAAAGCAAAATGAGTATTTAAGGTAACGTTTGAACCAAAGTTAAACAATTATAATAAGGCGAATCATATCATTTCCTAAATGTTTCGTAAGCTCTTACCGTATCCATAGCCTGTGAAGTGCATATTGAAACCAGCAACATTTTTATTTTAACTCAAAATTATTACTTAATTACATAAACTCGTTATCAAATTAAGTTAGCATTTATTTTAACAATTAAGATGGACTAAAATGTAGCGGAAACTGTTTTAAGTTGTTATTGATTTCAATAAGAACTATATAAAGAGTATTTCAATAGAAGGAATATATTTTAGTTTTTCTAGTTGGTTCAACCGTAAACATAGATCCACGTTTTGCTTTTTATTTTTGCCTAAAAAATAAATATTAAAATCTACCAGTTATGTTATGCTCAAAAAAATATCGGAAAAAATTTTTCTTTTTATTTTTGCCTTAAAAAAATAAAAATCAAAACAAACTAGTTATTAAGTGGTCAAAAAAATATCGGGCAAATTTTGCTTTTTATTTTTGCCTAAAAAAAAAAAGCTGAAATAATTATTATTTATTGCTCGATATTTCAAAAGTCGAAATCTTAAAAGTCAATATGAAAACTAGTTGTACAATGTGAGAGGAGTCTAATGGTACCTTCAAAACGCCGATACAACAATTTTTCTCACTGATTTTTAGGTTTCAAAATCTAAAAATAATTATCATTTACAGTCTCTGTTTTTAAGAACTCGAATGAAATGTATGTATCTTATGAAAAATTAGATGCTGTCGAAAGAAACATATCACAATTGTTCATTCACTCAGAAAAAAGAAAAAAGACTTAGAAAAGACAAAAATCAAAGAAAATTTACTAAATTTTAAGGAATATTTTACTTGTTTTAGCGCCAACGAAATTTTTTTTTCTTATATTACAGTAACATTTTTCTTTGAAAGAAAAACTAAAATTATTTTTGAAATAAAAAGGAGTATTTTAGAATCAAATCAAATTATTTTTTAAAAACTGAATATATTTCAAAAAATTTCATTCAAGTTAGTGGTATTGTTTCCTGTAAATTTGGCATATTTGTTGATATTTAGTAGCAAGGAGTTTATTATAATTATAATTACACTACTCCACAAAATTACGACAACTTTCACCACAACGAATTGCGATAACATTTTCTATAGTGAAATTTTCCACAGAATCCGAATATTGTAACGATTTTTTTCGATTGGCCCCAATTTTTTTTTAATGGCAAAATTTAAAAAATCCACTGTCGAGAGCACATACTTCACATAAATGCTTGTAAAAACTTAAATTTTCAGCGAATGAATTTTAATTTAAATGCATGAAGTAGAGAAAATTCAGATGAATATTTTAAGTTATAATGCGTGCCAATAGCATCAGCAATAGGGTATTGTGATTGAAAATAGGTAAAAAAAAATAATTTTTTTTTCGTTTTTTTATAAACATATTTCAAGTATGAAGGCGTATATCTCAAAATAATTATATCGGTGACAAAAAGTTAGCCCTCTTATCTGATAGAAAATTTTCTTACAAACATTTTTGTGTATATATTTGCCTAAATAAAAGTCATAATTTACTAAATATAGCATTTTTTAACATCAATGCAAAAACCATGTTTTGCTAAAAAACTATTTTATTGCAGTTAAATAAAAGAATGCATACACACAATGATTTTTTAACTTGAATTAAACTTTAATTTTTTATTTAACGTTAATTTTGATTGTTGTTGATAGCATTTTGTTCATATTTTTTCATAGTTTTAAGAGAGACATTGTAAATAATACATATACATTAGAGTGTCCCTTAAAAATTTAAGTTGTGTTTTTTATGACTTACCCCCTTAATTTCTTTGTATGACGTTAAAAGAAATGTAAATCAAATTTGGTGTACCACGGGAACCAAAGCTGACAAGCATAGGTATATGTCTGTGATTGATTACATGGGAAAAAAGAACTCATTTTTTTTGTTTTAAAAGAAACTCAAATAACTTTTGTATAATTGTAAAATTTAAGAAAACTGGTTCGCAGTTCGTTTTCTTTAGAATAAGTTATTTGGTTTCATTTAATTGAAAATATTGGAAAAACGCCCGTATCTACATCATTTTTCGCATCTATAAAGAAGATAGTTTGCTTATTATTACATAAAATATCTTTGAGACCATCTCACCAATGTAAAGGATCGGTATTATTAGAGTTAAAGTGAAGATATAAAAAGATATGTATAATCAATAATTGAAAAAAGTTCATATGACTCAAATTCTATATTATATGACTGGAAAAAAAGTCACAGTTTCGATAATATCGTAATTGTGGAAGTAGAATTTTTTATTTGATATATTTGGTAATGTATTTGTTGTTCTTGTTCATTTTTATGTTGGTTAAAAATTAATGTAATTCAATCTCATGTTTAATGAATGGAAATAAATATTTCGGAATAATATGAAATTATTATTTTTTCTGCAGTAAAGAACTTCAGTCAAGTAAAAGAAGCTACAATCAGTTATGTTATTTCTCTTATAAAATGTTTCAGTCATAAATTCTTTTATTTTTCATGGTTTGTTGTTGGACTAAAAAAAAACAATAATTATGTTTTTTTTGTATATAAGAAAATGTGACCTTTTCGAAAAAAATTATAAATTTTTGATTAAAAGAAAGGTTAAAAAATAAAATCAAATTTTTACGCCCTTGCCCCCATTTAAAATTCTTTAATATTTTTATAGAAAAGCTGAGAAAATTCTATATAGATTGCGTTAATTTTCGAGATGGGTTCTCTGTAAACACAGCCACAATAAATTAAGAATAAATAAAACACAGTAAATGTAGCGCTTTTTCTTGTGTTGCGCTATGCTTTGGTTGTTGTCCTTGCTATTACCGAAACATCAAATTTTGGCTTTATATTATATGCAATTGTGTAAAATTTATAGAAGTTAGAGAGATCAAACATGAATTTTTCTCCTAGTAAGGATCAACTAAACCAACCAGTGCTTTCATCAATATTGTACGATCAGTACTTTAAGCACACCAAAGGCTCAAAGTGTGACATAAAAACGATTTCTGATTGCAATCAACCACCCTACTAACCTCCGAGAATGACGTAATTCTACGTCAAAAATTGTGTCTATGAAAAAAAAAATAAAAAACAAAGGCAAAATGCGGCATCTACGTGTAGATACTGCATTTTTGACTCTGTGTAGATACTGCGTTTTATTTTGGAATGATTCCTAAATTTTGCGCAGATACGGCAATTACGGTAAAAATATATAGACATGGGATCAAAAATGCGGAATTTAAATTTTATAATCTTAAAGAGGATGGATGACATATAAGGAAAATACAATGAAATGCATTTTGATTTTTATGCTAGATACCGCACTCTTCCTTATGACGGCAGTATGTGACGTCTTTGATCTATCTTAAACCTTTTTTAATTAGTTAAATTTAGTGTTATGATGTAAAATAATAGTTATATAATATATTACTAATACATATTACTTTTTCCCTAATTCGGTCATAAAACTTATTACTGACAGCGTAAGTAATAACATCCAGTATATTATACTATTTTGCTATTTACTTATGACATATTATTTTGTTTTAATTTTTTAATCAATTGAATCTTAAAATTTATCTTTTGTATCTCATGATAACGTTATACTGTTCAAAGTATATTCTGTTTCGTTTATGATTTAGCTTTTTTATCACTCTTGGATCATATGGAAAAAAAAAACAAAGAAATTAACTTTCGCAGCTGATGCTCTGTACATTTCATGTTGTTCGTAATCGAAGAAATAAATTGAGTGATGGCTTGTTTGAAAATCTGCTACTTTTGAGATATAATAACATATCGTTAATTAAACTAACCCCTTCATTTTGTATTACGAAAAAGCACACTGAAAATGAGCAAGACACAAGCAGCAATAAATTTTTCTATGGAAAAGAGTATCGCTTATCGTATCTTGCCTATCGTTGGTGTGTTTTTTAGTGACACAAAATGAAGCAGTTAGTCTTCAAAAATGTCTATTTGAAAATGTAAAAATGTTTACAAAAACATACGATTTTATGAAATATTTAATAAAAAGTTTTATATAGCTATATGTAATTGTATATGCATAAAAAAAATTGTTGGGTTTTTGTGCTCTGTCTTTCATTTCTTTTAATTCTTAGTAAACAAGTAATATACGTATAGCAGTAAGTAGCTAATTATTCCAATATTGAAGTTATAAGTAATTAAATATAATTTCTTTAAAAAGTATATAATATGTAATAAGTAACATATTACTACAAATTATTCATTGAAATGTTAAAAATTACTATAAATTTAGCGACTTTAGTAATTTTTTTTTTTAATAATAATGATATGTTCCAGTTTAGAATAACTTTTTGGTTAAAAACTTTTTTAACCGTTATCATATCTAGCTTCACAATTATCATCATCGTCATTATCCCTAACATCTTCACCCGAATCATCTGTCGTTGATTTTTTTCATACTATAAGATCAAGCGCATCTCTCTAGAAACTTGCAGCTTATTCTTTTATAGTTTATTTTTGCTTGCTATTACAGGATTTAAACTGTTTAAGAGCCTGTTGAGAAGATTTTCATTATTTTTCGCCTTGCAATATTGATATTCTTTGACGTTTTTGAAACTTTTATTTCGGTTTGGTTGCAAAGTATGTGATATTATCCCCAGTAGCGTTAGTATTAATATTTCTGTAGCGCAGAGCTGTGAAAGATTGCTATCATTTGGAGCTGCATTCTTTGAAGTCGCAATCAATGAGAACAATTTTTGATTGTAGTAATTATTTCATTTTGTAAATAAGACTAAAGACAAATTGAATTACCAATTTTGAATGATTGTTATTTATAAATCATTTTGTGCAATCATGACTTGATTATGACTTATGATTATCATTATCCACATTCCCAATCAATTGTGATTTGACTTTGAACGCATTCAAGTAACACGCATTTAAAAGTTTTTACGCAATATACTTAAGCAAAATTTTGTGCTGATTCTGAATTCAGTTTCCGTTTCATTCCAACACGCTCAGGTTTGCAGAACTTTGTAAAAGTTTGTTAGTTGTTCAATAAAAGTTTTTTATACTTAATCTTAATGAGTTCCATACGTAAGAAGCATGTTAATTCATTATATAAATTTGTTGTATTATATTGAATTTTTACTGAACTGGAAATTATACAAAAAACCACACATGCAAAACATTATCAACAATGAATTAAAAAAAAAATTTCAATCAAGGGATTTGAAGTCCCACATAAATGAATGCAAGACTGCAATCAAATTATGGCAAATGATTGCTAATTTCAAATGTTGAAGTTAGAGGTACTAAAAAATAATTATGTATTGCAAGCAATTTGAACAAAATCAAAAGACTTGAAACGTGATATGATGAGCTCTGATGGTGAGTTGTATGCAGGTAGTACCAGAAATAATTTAAGCAAATTATCTAGCTGGTATATTTTGGTGACTGTTACTTTAAGATGTAGCAAGCCCAATATGGTACCTCATAAAGTAAATCACGTCAACATAGGCTTGCGCGCCACTGACTCAAGAGGTCTCTTTCCTATTTGTTATAATTATAAAAAAAGATTGTTTTTACATTAGAGTATGGCTGAACTATAAGGTAGGGCAGACTCGGAGAAGAATGAAGTAGAAAGCAGAAAAGCGGGCTAGTTGCCAAATCAGTTGTTCATCTCGAAATTCTTTATGCTCACGTTTCGCAGTTGTTTCAAGTTTGAAATTCCTACAGCTTTTTTTGAAATTTTAAAACTTCTAAGACATTTTATAGTTTTTATTACACTGTTTTTATAAAATTACTAAAATAATAAATTATAAGTTTTATTAAAATTATCACAAATTTAACACACGCGACCACATAGCTTACAACTCGGAAATGTTATATATTTACTTCATTTGCAATTTCTACGAAATTCGTTGTTTTGACAATTAGCTAGCATTTTCATTGTGCACTCTTCGTTGACGAGTGACGACACTAAGCAAATCGGCCCTACCTTATAATTCTGCCATGCATTAGCGTATAAATAATTAATAGTATCTCAGAGTTTTATTAAAGCATTCTCTCGCCGACTCGTTGGCAGGTTGAAGAATATATGTTATGTTATGTAATTGGTGCTATTTTTTTTTTTTTATTCATTAACGTTCTCAAAAAAAAAAACCGACTCTTTAATTTTTATGGTGAAGAGAGTTTTTCTCTATGTGTGGTCCCTTTTTTTTAATACACCCGGAGATGGCGAAGGCAGACTCTTAAAAAAATTTGAGATACTCTTCATTATTTGGCTGCATTTTCAGTGCGTCTTGGCAACAGTTAGCATTGAATTGTGACTGTTCAAACAATGCGAATTTTGTAGCATAAACGTACTCACAACGTTTTGGTGTACGTGCGATTATTATGTTGAATCTTTAAAAAAATTTATAAAATAGACGTTCCATGTAATCACACTTTTAATACCAGTAGTTATTGGTTATTAAGGCCTTCTGAAACATGGCAAAAAACTACAGGAGAAAGGATAGTGGAAACCAATCATTAAAAAAAAAAAAAAAAAAATTAAAATTTGGTTTATCATACTTTTGCATACCATTTATTTTTTTAAGAATAACGGAACAACATATACTAATTATTTATAAGTCATTCAACAATTTCCTCCTCGTTTTCTATGTTTGTTAATTTTACATGCTAAAACCTGTTTTTTTTTTAAATAAGAGTCATTTCATATAAAGTTATTTGATTCGCAAAGTCAATTTTTGATTTTTCTACTTTGAGGGGCTGTTCCCTTAGGTTGCGAACATAGTGAACGCTTATTGCTGAGCCGAGCCGAAAAACTCATTGGAGCAATAAGGAAACCAAGTCATGCATCTCTTTTGCTCCAATGTGTTTTTCGGCTCGGCTCAGCAACAAGCGTTCACTATGTTCGCAACCTTAGATCCTAAGTAACAAAAGTTACGCCTATTTAATTTTTATATGCGCGAATTTCCGCCTATCCAAGTTTATACTTTCAATAAATGTAATTTTTAGGCATTATAAATTTTAGCAGTAAAAATTTTAGTATTCAAGAGATCTTTATTTTTCTTGTGCTTAAAAGAAGTTTGCTAAGATAATAGCTATCATTAATGGCAGGGTGCTGAAAATACGTGTTTTTTTTTATTTTTGCCTAATCTTACTCAGAAAGTAAGTGTACATATCATAGAAGAAATAAAGCAGTGACATAAATTGGGTGGGGCAGGGGGGGATTAGGAATTTCCTCTCTCCCCCTAATTTTGAAAAATTTTTCTTAAATTGAATTAATAATAAAAATAATTTTGAAATATAAATTCAACTAAGTTTTGCAATCATTGGAGCCTGAAGGCTTTTATTTAAATCGGGGTCAAGCAAAATAATGCATACGTATTTTCACACTTTTACTTGCATTGATATGCCGCTTCTATGACGTTGGCCTTATATTAAAGGGGCATCACTATCCACCTTCAGTACCTTAGCTATTTGACTTGATTAAGGGCGCCTTAAAACTAAATTACACAAAAATTCTAAGAGATATCGACTTTTTTTTATTAAATAGAACTTAACTTAATTAAAAAATTATTATTGTTGTGTTTTGTTGTTGTAGTTGTTGCTGTTGTATATCATTTGAAAGTAAAAAAAAAAAAAAAAAAAAAAAAAAGATACCGCTGGTTGTTATCGAAAAATTTTGTGCATCATCTGAAACTAAAAATCAAAACGGTTATATGTTCAGAGGGTCGGTCAAAAAATATCGGAATAGTAGCATCCAAACATCAAAATTAAAAAAAAAATTATTTTTTAGGACTTAAAATATATCTAACTCCGTTACTTTTCGAGCTACCCTCATGTTTCTTTTATCAACAAGAATGACTGGTATTTACAGTATGTGATGCAAATATCACATGTGATGCAAATAAGTCGAACAATTTTTTCCATAAGCTTTTATTGCAACCAATCGCGAAAAAGTGGTTTCAGGTCAAGGGGTTTTAAGTTATGGTAAGTGTGTATTGAAGCTCCTCATAAAAAAAAAATTGTTTGGGTCAGTTCCTAAAAATATTTCTTGGTTTATGTTATGATGAAATGATCCAGCCATCCCTGAGCTGGAATAGTTTGAAATAACCTCTATATAATGCATGAAAACCAGCATTATCTTTGGTCCCAGGGCAAAAATTTCAAATTTGTGGATTCAGATTGGAAGAACTTTTTCATTGCTATTATTTCTGGCCGTTTGTTTTTTAACCTTGGATCACTAACCTATTGCTGAGTTGCGTCACAACTAACTCTGGGTGTTTTTCACCCACATAAGAAATTCTCAGTTATAAGGATGCTATTGCTTAAACCTAAGAAGAGTTTTGGTTTTAAATAAATTTAAGACCATTTGTACCATTTTAAAATGTATTTTTTTTTAAAAGAATTGATTTGTTCTATGTTAAAAAAAAAATTAATAAATAGTTCATGTTTAAATTAAAAAAAGACAGAGTATGGATAGCATTCAAAATCTTGTATAGAAACTGTGACTGGGTAGATTCCACCTTAAGGTTAGTGATGGAGGTACAAACTCGTCTTTTAGAGGTATTTTCAGACCATTCCAGCTCATGTATAAAATTTATCTATCACTAGAGTCGAAATATTTGGGGAATAATCATAACATAAACTTAGGACTATTTTGAGGACCCGACCCGAACAACTTTCTATGGAGCGTGAGACGCCTTAGTTTGCATATGACGTGATTTCGTGCCTGACTAGCCAACATTTTCACAGTATGTTCCTAATACTATGTAAGCTCATATAGTATAAGCGAAAAAATTTCCAAAGCTAAAAGGTGGCCTTCAAATAATTTAAATTGTTTTCCTAAACGTTCTTAACGGAATTTCCAAAATTAAGTTTCATGAATTGCTTACCCCCTAGCAACACGCGTCAGTTCGAAGACAGTAACAGTTCGAAAAACTTAAAACACTCTCACTTTTGACTAACACACTCACACCTTGACATCACTTGCAGTTTACTGGCAAAAACTTTTACAGAGACAGTGAATTTTGACAACCGCGGCCAGTGCGAAATCGAAGTAAGGAAAACAGTGTTGTGTTTTCTCCCTAAAATATTCCAACTTTAAATATGCACTTTTCTTTCATGTCTTGTAGTAAAAATCATTATCGTTCACTCAGTTCTTAATGATTTTGGTCGTATAAAGCAAAAACGATATCCATTGTACTAGCTGTTCTTTATACATAACTATTAATAAATGATCTTTTCTGTAATAAAATATGATATCTTATTTTTAATATATTATTTCGTGCTTTAATTATTATTTGTTTTTCTGCTCCTCCCCCCCTGTTAAGAAATGAAGTTGCGTCTCTGAAATAAAGCGCAAAATCGACATAAGCATCCTCTTTATATACAAATTCTTTGCTTGATATTTTGAAGTTTCTAATAATCCAGTTATTCAAGTTATAAAATTAACATGTTGACTGCGAGATAAAAATATGAAATTGACAGGATCTTCAGTTCTCACCTTTAACTTCAAGCGCCTGCAGAGTTTGTTTTGTTATTTTCATTCTTAGTATTTATGTAGAAAGGTTTTTTTTAAGTAATAATGAACCTTAGTTTTTATGTTATAATTCAGTAATGTTATCTAAGATTGATAAATTTTCTCGGTAAAATATGTCACAAATCACATATTACCTTCCCAAGTTTAAAATTTTTCGTTTGTTGCACTGTTGTACCATTTCACCTAAAAAGACACTTTTCAACACTAATTTTTGCTAATTTATTAATTATTAATTAATTAATTTATTAATTTATTAATTAATTATATCTATCATACCGTCATCGCACAGTGGCTACATTTCTAAAAAAGGGTTGCGAAAATAAATTTTGGTGTGGTAGAAATGCACAAATCTATGTGCAAAATCGCGAATGTAAAATTTTAACTTGTATAAAGAAATGGTTCGCTTAGTAGAGCTGGTGAAAGTTGATGGTTTTTTCGATATTTTTAATTTTATTTTTCTTTTTTTTTAATTCAAGATAAGGTTAAAACGGTATGACATAAACGGTATTTGTACTTTCAACATACATAAAAAAAATAAATTTTTTAATGTAGGAGGTGACTGTACAAAAAAAGTTCTCAAAAGTTTGAGTTCCAACTGCAAAAATTAAATTTTTTGAACAATTGCAAGTACAGTGCAAAAAATTTTATTGTCTGGAAATTTTGGTAAAATAACGATTTTTATCAGGAAACCTGTGACTATTTTTTACGCTCTTGCAGTTGAACTTGCATTTCGCGCGTTCTGGCATTTTTGATGATATTGTCGGATTTCGCTCAAACTTAAAACGTGTATTACTTGCGTCCTATTTTAGGTTTTTGCATACTTTGATTTAACCATGCCCCTTTTACCGCCCACAAATCAATTAAAAATGCAATATATGCGACTGTTTCGATTGTATGAGACTAAAATTTGGTAATTTAGTTTGTATGTTTAGTTTTTTACTTTCGGAAATTGTACTAAAAATGGGCTTCCACGACCTCTTTTACGACCCACAAATCAATAAAAATTCTATATTTCAGACAGTTTTAGTCGTATAAAACTGAAATTTGGTATTTAAATTTGTTACTTACCGTCGGAAACTGTACGTTTATTTTAAGAAATCATTAGAACTCCAATACATGACACAGCTTTGTGCGTAATAAGGAATTCAAACCAATTTTTAATAAAAGTGTTGCACCAACAAAACAAATAAAAAGTGTAGCATTAGGATTTAGAAACCACTTTTTTGCTATGTATTTTTTATAAAGGTAAATTATTAAGCTTTCAAACATCACGGCTTAAAATGTTTGCTCTTAAAGAATGAGGGGAGGGGGGGACACACGAAAATACATTAAAATCTATTTTGCATTTTATACTAGATGCTTCACTTTTCCTAATAACGGCAGAATAGTAATGTCTTCACAAAATTTTGTATTTCTTGAGACATGGGCTTGATTTGGCTGTTGACTAAAAATACCTTTCGAATTTTATGCTAAAATAAATACACGATTATGTGGTTTACTTTTATACAAATGATTGCTATATCAAAACTTAAGGCCACATTACTAAACTTGTAAGAATTATGTTAACAATATATGTGATATGAATGTTCTAACTGAAACTCTTCTTTCTTGTATACTTTTGCTAATTTTAAGAAGCTTTAACTGTTTTTGTTTTTTTATGCTTTGATTTCAAGTTGAAAAAAGAAAAATAAAAACATATTATAAATAATAGAAAAAATACACAATAAATTCTTTTCATGTCAGTATAAAATAATGACTTACAGCCCACACGACAAAATTTGACGTAAGAACTTTTAGTTTTGTTAAAAGCCCTGTTAGACAAATACAACATTTCAGCTTCATGCTGCTGCTTCTTATAAATACCAATCATTGCTAGAGATATTTGTAAAGTAACTGACAACAGACACGCACTGAATCATTATTGAACACAAAAAGAGGGAAAAGAAACATACACCACACCGTAAGCTACACAAACGAAACGCAAGCATAAAATAAGGATGCTCATGTTACAGGGAATTTAGACAGGCACAGTGCAGAAAATGGCAAGTACCTACGACAGTCAAGTAAAATAAAGAACATGAAGTAGACGCTCCAACATGATATATCAAAATTTAAATGAACACGAGGTGAACGGTGTGTAGTGAAATAACTGTGACTGCCAACTGCCAATTTCCAACTTCAGTAGCACACTTGGTTTGTTGGTCTGTTAGACTTAATGCCATTGTCGTTGTTGTTGGCTCTTAACGAATGAACGTCTATGTGCGTCTTTATATTTCTTTAAAGCAACAATGTGCCAACCAATTTTTTTTCTGTTTTTTCTCTTCATCATGTTAGCTTCTTACTTTTGCTTGCTAACTTCTCTGTAGTCTTAAAATAAATCCGCTTAGTTTGCTAACATAGCTGGTAAGATCTAAGTCGTCATCAATGAAAGAGCAGGAGTAAAAATAAAAAAATAAAAAAAGAGAATGGTGTGCATCCATAGGATGCTGTTTATGATATAGACTTGTGCTAAGGAAGCAACTGAAAGTTTTTTATGATTTTAATTTACTTCCTTTGCTTTCAGTTGATTAATAGTATATATTTGCCATGGTACATCATAGCGTATGCGTGATATTTAATTCGTGCCGAGGCAGCAAACTTAGTTAAGACTGCCTTAAGAAGATTTATCTGGAGTAGCAAAGGCATCAGTTCATTTAAAATTAGTGCAATTTTTATACTGCGCTCATAATTGTTCAATTGACTTGAGTCTCGATTTAGGTAAACTATTTGGGTTGGTGCAGTAAAAGATACATTTGGGTGCTCAAGGTTCTTATATTGAATCCTTTTTTAAATAAAACATTACTTGTTGGTTTAGCTTAGGATTATTTTTAAAAAAGAACTTTATTTGAACAAATTTATTCCATCGAAAGTTTATAAAATCTCTTGTCGTCAGAACTAAAAACAAAACAATTAGTTGTCTTTTATATAAAAGTCACTCATACGACACGATGACATGCCTTATAATCATTTTAAAACTTATTACTTCATCAACTTTTTATTGAAATTATTTTGCCTTAATTTCCATTAAAATCTATAAGCTGACTCGACTGAAAGCTTTACAAGTTAAGTAGAAGCAGCTTAATTACAATGAATGTTTTTGTTATGTTTACACCTTGATGAATTTTAAAGTAAATTTTAATTGATACTCGATGGATACATTCTACTCCATTCAACTAAAAATATAACGAGTTTATAATGTTTTTATTATTATATATATTTGCTTTATTTTTTTTCTGGCAGCTGCTTGATGTATTATATTTATTCAACAAATTAAGTGTAGTCATTAAATTAAAAAGCTGATGAATGGCAAGAAGAAAGGAAGAAAGGAAATATTTGCATCATTTTAAAAAGCATCAAATGATTTACTTTAATCGTATTGTTGTTAAGCTCAACATAAAAAATTTATTTATTTCCATAAATACACTTTCATTCAAATGCACATTAATATTAATGAACTATTTAATATCTTTTTTTCCGAGTGCAGATAAAATGAAAATATTATTTTAATTGAAAAGAACCTTTTTGTAACAAGTTTTTTTTAATAAAAGATAATACAAATAAAGACATATGTCAGCAAAAAACTTTAAGTTATTTATCTTCTATCTTTTTTGAGATTTTTTTAAAAGTCAAACGGCCGACTGAAGTTGAAGTCATGAAAAAGTCACGAACTGAATTCTTATTAAAGAGACGCATAGCAAAATAATTTGATTTGCTCAAGTATGAAAAGTACAAAATGAAAATTGGAAAAAATAAGATTGCGAATAAAACAAATAAGAGCAGAAAAGTTGCTTTATATTTTATGAATTACAAAACTTTCTTATTTGGGGCATTTCATGTGAAGCGGACAACAAAAAAATTTTTATTTTGAAATTCGTTTATATTCGGCCTAATTGTACTTCTGGAAGGTGTGAATGTAACCAAACAAGTTTTTTTTATGAGCTTTAGTTGTCAAGTTATTGGCTTCATCAGAATTGACGAATGTTTAATACGAACTTTTTTAAGCATTTTTTGGAATAAAAAAATTAAAAAAAGAAATATTTGGGGTAGGGATTAATTTTTGAAATTAAATTTTTTTTTTTTATAGAAGACCGGAAGTAAAGATTACAAATTCAAGTTTTACTAATTCAGTCAATTTTTTATTCATTTCAATTTTAAAATATATGTTAGTATACACATAATGCACAAACAATTTTATAGTGAGCTATTCAGACCTTTAAGAGATATATATTTATTTATATACTGTCAGCGGTAAAAGTGTGTAAGCACACAAAAACAAAAATTTAATTTGTCTTCACTACATAAATAATAAGTGCAACCAATGAAATGTTATAACTGTTAATCAATCTTTATTCCATTGTTAATGATTTCAACAACAATTATTTGCTTGGCATCAAGCAATAGCAAGAATAATCGAATGACTAATATTAGTCGAGTATTTCTTTTCAATAATCGATTTAACTATCCCGAATATTCTATTCCGATAAATCGAGTAATTAGTCAATTAATTGCAATTGATAAATTTCGAAATTACTTTTGTTTAACACATGATTACACAAACAATCTTCGGAAATTGAATTTGACTTATGGTCGCTTCACTAATCTTTAGTTCATATCAAAAGACAAAAGATGAATGATGATACATTTCCTCGAGGCGAGCTGAGCTTTTATTTTAATTGTCAAGTTTAAGACTTGAAACGCAACATCGTTGAAGTATGGTAAGAAATGAAGGCCGCTTATCCGAATTTTTTCTTGCTGTCTAACAAATATTCGCATTTGATTGGTACATCAGTACCCGCGGAACGTCTATTTTTTAAAGCTGGTGCAATAGCTTCGGAAAGCCGAATCAGACTGACAACCAAAACGCTTTCTAAATTTCTTTATCTACACACTCATTTAAACAAAAAATGTTAACTGAATTTATATACTGTATGCAAAATCAATAAATCATAAACATTGGAAACAATTTGTTTTGTCTTTTTAACCGACTTCAAAAAGGAGGCGGTTCTCAAGTTCGTCGGTTTCTCTGTTTTTTTATATTTTGTTTTCTTTTTTTTTTTTTAAATGTATGTACATCGATAACTCCTAAACCTATATATGCCTGATTGCCATACTTTTTGGGGAACAGATAGATATCATAAGCATGGAGGTGCCCGTAAAAAAGTGGGCGGTATTCGAGAACTGGGCGTGTAAATACTAGATCTCGCAATACTAGATACTACTGTATCTCGAATAATATTGGCACTAGGGTACTGCAATTTAGTATAGGGGTAGGCATTGTTATTACAAATTATGGTCAATTAAGTGGGCATTATTCGACAAATGGGCGGGGCAATATTATAAAAACACTGTATCTGGAATAATGTTGACACTAATGTACTGCAATTTTGTGTATGGGTAGACACAGTTAATACAAGTTATGGTCAAGAAAATGGGCGTTATTTGACAAATAGGCGTGGCAATATAAGAAAAAGAGTATATCTCGCATAATATTGATACTATGGTACTGCAATTTGGTATAGAGGTAGGCATCATTAGTATAAATTACGGTCAAGAAAGTGGGCGGAATTCGACTACTGGTCGTGGCAATATAAGAAAAACAGTGTATCTCGAATAATATTGACACTAGGGCACTGAAATTTATTGTAGTACAGGGGTAGGCAGAATTATTAAAAATAACGGTCAATAAAGTTAGCGTTATTTGACAAATGGGAGTGGCAATACTAGATAGACACTATGTCAGTTAATATTGACGCTGGGGTACTGAAATAAAGTACAGGGGTAGGCACAACTATTGGGAATAACGCTCAAGAAAGTGGGCGCTTATTTAAAAAAGGGGCGTGGAAATATTAGAAAAACACTATGTCTCGAATTATATTGACACCAGGATAATAAAACTCGTTACACGAATAGGTATAATAATTTCAAACCACGTGCCATCTAGATTTGAATTTAAGAGGCAGATATTTGAAATAAATATAAATAAAATAATTAATTGAACTCAAGATTGTTCTAGAATAAAGCCATGCCGGTTGTTCTAGAATAAAGCCATTTCGGAAATTAGGAAGGAGAATCGCTTTTATTTCATTTAAAGTACAAAAATTGCAATCTTTCTTTTTGGATACCCATTTTATTTACTGAAGAGAGCAAATTTTAAATTTTTCGTTCCAAAAAGTTAGTAAAATATGACGGGAAATAAATAAGCCGTTTGCTGAACGTTTTATCTAAGGCACCGGCAAATTATGCGGAGGCTCCGTAATACCGTTTATGCCATTGTTTTCCAGCTGCAGGAATAGGAAATTTCAGTTCAATCAAAGCAAAATAAAGAAAAAAGATTTGAACAACGTAATCTACAGTTCAGTCTTGAAAAATTAGGTTTGCCTGATCGTTGTATCTTTCGACAAAACAACGGTCCATTGTATGAAACACCAACAAAACCTGACCTTCCTTTGCAATCACCTGATCTGAATCCCATATACCATTTATTGGATAACCTTACTGAAAAAAAACCGGCATTGACGCATTGAACACAATGCTTTAATTTTTAACGTGTGGTTTTCATGTCAAATTTTAGAATTTTTAAATATTAGCTTATGTCTTGAATACAATATGATATTACATTTACGAAAATTTCTTTCAAGTAATTTCTTCAAAACAAGTTGTTATCAAATATAAATAGCTTAAAACAAATTTTGCCAAACAACAATTTGTAAACAATACATATCGTCGGTACAAATGTAAATTTGCGAATCCTAAAATGGATACTTTTTTGGAGAGATAAAAACAACATTTTACTCAACAGCAACTCGGTGCGGCCATCATTATTGTTCTTGTCAAAATAATTACGTAGTCTTTTTCTTACATAACCTTTTCTGAATTGATTATGGTTTTAACATTTATGCCAATATTCGTTGCTGATAAATCATATTCGTTACTTTTAAATCGAGGAAATTCCGCATTTTTTTTTCTTTTTTTCCAATTGTAAAGTAACGAATATGACACATTCGATACTTGGGTGTGCATTATTAGTATTTTATTTTCTTTCGTTTTTATGTTGTTTTGTTTTATTTAATCGTTAATGTTTATTAATAAACACAAAAAAAATGTATGTGGTTAACAAAATGAAATCTTCCTCTTTTAATTATTATCAATATTAACATTTCCCATAGAAAACCGCTAAAAATAACTTAAGCTCACGAAAATATTTGACAAATTCGATAGTGTGCCTATGTAGAAATTTCTTTTTTATACAAAAATAAGTATTATAATAATACTTATTTTTGTATATACTTATTATATATTTATCAAAAATGCAAATAATAATTTGCAAGAAGTACAAACTTGCAAATTTGGCACAGCATATAGCTTCACTTAAGCAATAGGATGCAGTGTTAAAAAAAATTTAGTTTTTCAGATTCGCAACTTTACATTTGTAACGACGATATGTCCATATTTTAAAAATTCTAAAATCTATATGTATATAAAAATCAATAGCTGTGCGTTAGTCGCACTAAATGGAAAGTCGTCAGTCAGAAATGGCTCGACCGATTTGTCTGGCACTTTTTTTTATTTTTATTTTGTTGGTACTTGTCCATGGATGGTTTATAAAAAGAAAAATTGGACAACTTTGATGGAATATTTGGAAAATCGCAAAAATCAGAATATTTTTAATGGGAAAATATCACACATTTTCGGAAGTTCTTTACAGATTTCATTGAAAATTGGCAGAGAGGTAAACTATAACTCAGATCAAGTTTAAAGATATATTTTTTGTCCCGCTTCCATTCAGACCACATACTAAAGATGTTGCAACAGCTTCACTATATGGAGAAAAACGTATTTGAGTTTATCACTCAGAATTAAAACTCGAAAACGACTGCGCCGATAGAGCTCAAATTTTGGCAGCAAATATGTTTCGTGAGCAAAATGGCTTAGAAATAATTAAAGGCAGTATAAGATAATTCGGGGTCCGATACAAATCCAACACCGCAAACGTGATATATAGGCCGATATCTGGCCGATTTGCGTAAAATTTTGTATATAGGGGACTTAGGATACGTTAAGTGTTTAAGACCTATATATTCTGCTCTATCCCAAGCACCAAATGGCACTGTAGTAAAAACTGTTTTGAAATACTCCTAAATACTCCTCAACCGCTCATCCGATCAGGATAAATAGTTGTATGTGGTGGTTTTAAGGTGCGGCGAGTATTATGGCGCTATATCTTTTACTTAATGCGAATTATCCCAACGGCTCCAATGGAGGCACAAAATATACTCGTGAAGTTCATTTACATTTTTTATCAGGCGAATATTATTGCATTATACTAAAGATGTTTAATACTTCTAAAAATATTGTTTTTTAAGATTTAGTAATTTTTGTGTCCCTAGGTTGCATAACTTTGTCAGCAGGCTCTTCATAAAACCCATTAAAAAAAAAAAAAATCCTCAGAAAATAGCAGCTTTTACTTTGCCGGTCCCATATGGATCCGCTGAGAGCAACTGGGTATTTGACTCTCAGGAAATGATATATGCAGTTGTTCCCAGCGGTTCCATATGGTAACGCAATAGTAAATTACTTAAAACTGACACAGCTTTAGCAAGAGTTACAAGCCTTTGTCAAGTTAAAACTACAAGAACATTTTTTTTTTTATTTTATATAGCCATTTGCATTTTTAAGCAATGCTTTCTTAACATTCGCCTTAAATTTGGTTTGTGGAAACTAACAAACTCAAAAGTTATGGGCAGTTTTTTAGAGCATGTTTTTGCCAAAATGCAAATAAAAAAAGGGACGCATTTTTAATATTTAAATGGAATCTTTTTAACATTTTAAAAAATGAAGAAGTTACAGGTAATTTTCTCATGTGTTAGATTCAGAGTGAAAAACAAAGGTTTTTTTTTTTTAAATCGTAATAATTATCTAAAATAATAATAATTATTTAAAATGCGTACAAAATTTTATTGATCTGGGATAATTGTTTTCTGATAAATGAGGTACGCGTATTAGTCGGCCGATTTGGTTTATCTTAACACCAAAAATTTCTTTCTGTAAAATAATTATGCATACGAATTTTAATTTATCTGGGATCATTTTTGCGAAAATATACAGAATACCCATTTCAGTTGTTTTGGTGCTAAGCATGACATTCGTCCGATTTGAACAAGATTTTGTCAGAACAATTGCGTTATCATAAAACTCATTCTCGCAAAATTTCATGACTCTAAAGCAATTCCTTCTATTTTTGTACCATCGCTATATGGGCTTGTCACACTGTGTGGCGTTGCTCCGGAAGCCCCTGGTCCAAGCGGAAATGAAAAGCTAACAATAATCCAGAAAATACATTACGTTATGACGGCCTAAGTCATTAGTTGACACCATCAGCTATAAGAAGAAGGTGCAATGCAGATTGTTGCACATCCCGAAGCAGAACTGAGTGTAATGTTGGTTTGTGCATTCCTTCGAAAAATACCACACATTAAAATTATTTAATAACCACACATTATAATTATAACACTATTAGATATAAATTCAAAGCCTTTATTATTTATTTTTTTTTTGTACAAAAAATTTCCTTAAAAAGTTTTCTTTTCATTTGATTTTATTAAAAAATATTAAAATATCCAAAACTTACTCTGTGTCCTCTTTGAAAAGTGAAAACCTGAGTTGTGCCCAGCGCACAGTGCGATTTTTCAATTCTAGCGTGCCAAAAGTCATATCTCAAAAAGTATTTTGGTAGACACATGAAATTTGGCTCGTAACTTAATAAGGCAAAAAAATAAATAGTTCCTACAAAAATGGGCGTAATCGGCAAATTGCCACGACTACCTCCCATACAACTGGAGCATGTATAACGACCTAACTTGGGTTGTATGCATGCTATGACAAGAAATTTTTTTTTTTTTTTGCCATTTAAAACTGTTTGTCAAAAAATGGCCGTAATCGGTCAACTTCCGCGCCTACCTCCCATACAACTGGAACATATATAACGACCTTACTTTGGTTGTATACATGCTATGACCAATTTGGTTTTTTCATTTGTTTTGCCACTTTCAACCGTTTTCCAAAAAATGGGCGTAATCGGTAAACTGCCCCGACTACCTCCCATACAACTGGAGCATGTATAATGACATTACTTGGGTTGTATACATGCTATGACAATAAAATTCGATTTGTTAATTTTTGTTACAACGAAAAAGAATTTGACACAGTATGGACACACAATACATTTATTTGTTTTAAAAAAAATATTTTTTAATATACACAAACGAAAAATCAGCAACTGTTTCCACCCTTCAATATAATTATAAAAATTAAGTTCTTGAGAAGACATACTTTGGAAGAATATGTTTTCCTATACTTTTGTCTTGTTCATGATATATTCTTATTCATTAGGTAAAAATTTTACTATAAAATTTAATTTATGTTAATAATAATATTTTACATATTTGTGGTGCATTTTTAGTGCTAAACGGCTTATATATTACATTTGTTTAATGGTAAGGGTAAACTTTCATCATACCTGAAAATGAATAAAAAACATATATAATGAACTTTAACTTTAGATTTCAAATTTTTTGATAATACTTCATATTCATACTTCAGCTTCTAAGAGTCTTATAGAGCCGACTGTTGTTTGCTTGTTTGTTTGAGTTACTTATTTCTTATGTACGTTTTGTTGTTGTTAAAGATTTAAGAACGATCAAATTAGTCAGAGATAAATAATTTTATATCTTAAAAAGCATTTATGATAGAATTATGAAATTTAAAACGCCGATAGATTATATTGTCATAATAATATGTGTATGAAATGATTTACTTTTGTTTACTAGCTTGTCCGTCATAGAGAAAAGTAGATTTACACCATAAAATCGGGATAGATATGACTCATCCAAATGAATACTTAAAAATTGTATCTAACTTGTGAAATTTACGATATCTAATTTCTACAAAAAATAAACTCATTACTATTTCATTAACACAATTTTTTCTGAATACGTGTTAAAAGTCCTTAACATTTTATATGAATTTGAGCATTTTTGGAGTAATTGTAAAATGAAAATTTTTTTCGTCTTCGCAACTACTCGCAAGATATTGTTTCATAAAAATTTAGTACAAATATTTAAATTTCTTGTAGTTTTAATCATAGCGTTGGACATCATTAGATACATAATTTTTTTTTACTGAAAATCGCATTTAAAAATTTTTGCTTCAATTTTTAAATTTTTTTTTTCTTGTTAGACTACGAATTAAATTAACATTAAATAAAATATAAAAAAAAATATATTGCAAAATCTTTGTTAAGTCCTGTGTTATCTTTGGTTCCACCAAGTCGACATACAAAAAGTGCATTTAATGAAATTTTTTATTGTTTGCTTAAAGTTCTGACTTTGACTAATTTTGGAAAAATATACAAACACTTTTTTGGAATTAAGTAATAGTTTTTTCCTTTTTATCAAATTCAGACTTAAATTTTACGCTACAATTGAAAATACTGCACTGTGCAGCGGTCCCATATGGGACCATGCCTTTCCAAAAAAACCCAAGAATAGAAAATTGAAAACGATTACATATTTATGCTTTCTATAGACAATTGATATTAATTTATGCAAAAGAACCAAAAAATTAAAAAAAAATATTTGTGGGAGAAACAGGGCTAACCTTAAAGAGCGCTCTAGAACAAATATTTTCAAAATACGCGAAAAGCCCCTAAAGCGTATGTATGTAAGGATTTTCGGGAAGGCCGTATCCTTTGGACATGTTAAACTTTATTTAAATGCGTTTGGCAACGCGTGCACTGCAACAGCTGTGAATTGAAGCACGAACAAGCCTGACAAACGAAAAAAAAACTGTAAAGCGTCATTAAAAAAAAAAATTGAAAACGTGATATATTGCAACTTAAACAAAAAATAAGTCTATGCTTAAGCATACACAAATAGTGGCAGGTGAAAATAGTTGATGTTCCACATTCAATTGTGAAGTCTGTCCATTTTAATCGATCCGCTAAGATCGAGTCACAGGTATTTTTTTCGAAACTGCTCATCCAATTAGCATGAATATTTGTATATAGGGGTGTTCGGGTACGTCAAGTGTTGTTAATTAACGATTTTGTGATATTTTGTGTACAGATATTATAAAAAAAACACAAAAACTCCTTAGCCGCTCATTCGAAATGCATGAAAATTTATATGTGGAGGTTTTCGAATACGGTGAGCATTTTAGATTTATCTTTTCTGACCTATGTATTTTGAACACCATAGGGTGCTATAGTATAAATCTCTTAAAAAATCGTGAGAAACTCCAAACCGCTCATTCTTTTGCAAGTCGGTATATAGGGATTTCGAGTAAGAAAAGTGTTTTGGCACTATCTTTTTTGCACTATTTCAAAAGCCAGAGAAAGCCAGAAAAAATTCTAACTATTTCGATTAGGGGCGATTCATTTTTGTTTAAGTTCTTTACCTCAGTCGATGCACTTTAGTTTTAAAACTTTATCTTGGCAAATATATGCAGTATGGTATTGATATTTGCCATAGGGGTGAGCAGGTTATTTCCCAAGTACCCTGCAAAAAGTGTAGGTTTTTGCCAAAATATATCAGGTTTAAAATTCATAAGTCGACATAATTTGCAAATTAATTTAAATTTCAACCGCAAATATAATATATATATTTATATTTATTTCAAATATAAATTTAGTTGTTCGCAGGTTCTCAAAAGTAAATATAATTTTCCTTTTTTTTCCAACTTTTCTCAATTTTTCAGGCTAAAATCAAAAAAATGCCAATGCTCAAGATTTATGTACCATCAAGGAAAATTTCTCAAGAAATCCTAAAAGCTAAGAATATGTCTTTTTAGTCTTATAACGCCTTCAATGTTAAACTTCGTGGTAGCTATCTTTTTCTTTCACTTTACTTATCAACTATAATTCACTGCTCAAATGTTGGTCCTGTCAAAATGTCCAGAGATTACTTTTTTTTTTTTTAAATATACTAAAAGAGTTTTGTGTTTGGATTCCGTCTAAACTGTCAGCATCACTTTTTATTTTTCTTTTATTTAACGTGTTTTCATTTATTTCATGCAAACTGAAATGATGTCAAAAACAAACACATACAGCACAATAAAACATATAACGAGTTAAAAAAGAACACAAACAAATAAATAAAGTCTCTGATTTCTGATTTTAAGCCATACGAGTATGGAGCATATTTTGTTGTACGATTTTTTAACAAGGCACATCAGCCACTCAATGTCGCACAGCATACACACTCTATACAAATGCATAAATTTTGGTTTTAGCGTTGTTAAGCTTTTCAATTGAATTTCACCAAAAGTTTTTTTGGCTTTAAGTGATTTACATAAAAGCTTTTGTTTTTGACACTTGTTTATATATGAGTTGTAATGTGTTGCATTGAAGTACTTTTTCAATTTGAAAAGTTCGGTTTATTCAAATTTTTTCAAGTATCTGAGGGAGTTATATTTTGAGGCCTAAGCCCTTTTAGACACAAAAATAGCCTTAACATGCAATAACAATAGAGTTCAGCTTCTAAAGCTTCTTGCACTTCCTCAGCATTAAGCCATCAGACCCTCAGCAAGACCCAGAGAACGTTGAAAAATGTTAATGTTATGGATACCAGTGATCCCAAAAAAGTTAATGTTTAAAAAAAAGTTACCCACCAAAGAATACCTTGAGCTGTTCACACAAAAAAAAAAAAAAAAAATTCTTGGAAAAACCCAAGACGTAAGAAGTTTGTTTTTAATCTATCAGGTAGTTTCATACCAAATGTCGGATTTTCTGTCATTCTTTAATGTGCTTTCATCATGAACAAATGTGTTTGGTAAAATTCAAAATAAGTTTCGTGTTTGTAAATGGGGCTTACATTAAAAAACCCTTTGTTTTAGTGCCTAATTTATTACCCGTGTGGTTTACTTCATCTGTTCTTTTCGGTTTTACAGATATATTTGCAACAAGAGATATCGTGTCCTTTACCTGTTTATGCTTAAAAAAATACAAAATGCTACGGTGACTGAAATTAATCAGGTTTTGGCACCAGATACTTGCATCGACCGCACAGTGCGACGATGGTTTTGCCAATTTCCGAGAAGGCAATTTTTGCTTGAACAATGAACCACTTGGTCAACAAAGTAGCAGTGTTGATGAGGACGATCTACGAGCAGAAATTGAGCGGAATACATCGACAACTTTACATGCCTTGCTGAGACCTTCAATGTACATATCAAAACCACTAGTAGCCGTCTCAAAGCAATTGGAAAGGGAAAAAGTTTGGAAATCGATGGGTTCCACATGAGCCAACCGAAATAAACAAAATTTTCAGACTTCAGGTAGCCTCTTTATTGCTGATGCGACATAAGGTGGAACCGTTTTTGAAGAGAATTGTCACTTGTGACGAAAAATGGATCCAATATGATAATTGGAAATGTTCTAGACAATGGTGGGGCTTACCGAGAAGCTTCAAGCCAACAGGCAAAAGCGGGACTGCACTCTCAAAGCACAAATATTTAAGCACGTACAACATAATTAATCATAAACACATCGATAAAATTATTTTATAGGCCTCAAATGGTTAGTTCGTATTTTTATTGGAAGTATTTTTATCGATCTTTTGAAAGTAGACTGTCATGTGACTTACTGTAAGATAGAGTCGTACTTGAGAATTAGTGTGACTAAAAACCATTAGATTTAACATGAGCATTTAGGCTTCAGGAAGATTTGTTCCCGTTGGATATCCCATAATTTGACGTTTGCTGAAGAAAAGGCGCGTGCAGATTGGTGTAAGGCAATGCTTAAAAAATAACATCAAGGTTGGTTCGAAACACGTCTACGACATCGTAGCAGGTAACGAGTGAGCAGCAATCCACTGTTTGGATCTTTGAAAGTGAGCTGAACCACTTAATACTGAATGGTAAACAATCGTTTTTCGAGAATTGAGGAAACTCAACCGCCAAAGGAAGATCATCCTCCATCACAACAATGCGAGCTTCCATACATTAGTACTTTAAATTAGATCTTCAAAAATTTTGATTTGGAGGTACCAGCTTCAGAGTGGCAAAATTGTCACGAAAATTTGTTCAAACAAATCCAAAAGTGACCATCTTAGGAATATTTTGAAAAAAAATAAATGCAATTTCATTGATAAATCACTGTTTTTTCATTGTTAGGCACACTGTTTGCATACTGTTCCCACTTATGCAAAGCTTTGATCGAATAAATGTCATTTTAGTTATATCAATTTTCCAAATAAAAGAGGATTAATAAGATTGCTACTTAATAACTACAGCTATTCTCATTTTCACGAAACATTTATATGCTAATTTTAATTTTCAAATTGAAATTTGTGCGGAAAAACTATAATTGATTTAAAATGTGCAACAACCTTTAATTACGCATATCAAAAACCAACAGCTATTATTTGTTATATTTACATAGAGCAGGCATTAAAAGTTTATTCAAATGAAAACAAACAACCGCAATGCAGCACTTAACTTTGCACAGAGCACAAAATTGCGTACGAGTAATATATGATTCGCCACTGAATTTTAATTGAATGGTACTTACTGTGTATCTTTGTCCTTATTCTCACAGTGTATAAAGGTTTTCAGCTTAGCTGTTATTTTATATTAGAACCTGCGATAAGCCTTTGAAAATTGGCACATTCACCTTGTTCTCTTAAAGTGATTAAGAGGAGCAACTGCAATTTCTGTGCAAACGTAAATGCATATGTGTTCTGGATTGAATATAAAATACTTAAGTAGAGCAAGGTTGCAACAAACAGCAGTGAACTTAAGAACACACACACATAGATTACTAACACAAAATCAGTAGAAGGCATGCCCAAATTTTCTTGACTGCATTATAAATCGTTGCATATTTTCTGGATGCTTGCCAACTGTTCTAAAAATTTAAATACGGTTCAAGCTACACGACTTGTCTGCGCAAAGATGCAAATTTTTTAACGTTTGTGCGTTCATTTAACATAAAATATGTAAGCCTGAAAATATGCTTTAAGAATTCAAGCACGTTTTTTAAGCTAATTTTCCCCAAAGACAAAAAAAAAAAACGTCGCATAGCATTCCGCTTTAGGTGCGTGAGTACTTAACTTGAAAAATAAAAAAACAAAAAAAAAAAAAAAGAATACCTTCAACATGTCAGCCAGCACAAATAAAACTCTGCAGATTTTCCGTCTCACTCTGAATGACATCATTTACATCTGCTATCGACTACATGAACATGCTGATGGCTGTTTGCTGGTTTTCTTTATGCTGTTTCGTGCCTTGTATATTTATTTGTAAAAGCAAAAAAACAAAGTGGTTTGAATTTGGCAGCTTTGCTCTTCGCAGCAGCTGTAGCTACAGCTACAGCAGTAGCAGCAGCAGCAGAGAAAATCAATATGTACAAGTATTACGTGCTCACAGCACCAACGTTGAAATGGCTTTTAAGCTGACCAGCTTAAAGACTTGCAGCAAGTTTTTTTGTAAATAATACCGATAAAATTGCCTCCACACTACATATATGCTTTTTCATCTGTATCGAACTTATAATTTTACAAATGAAAAAGAGATGTTAAAATAAAAGCCCCTAATTTGAATATTGTTTGTAATTGCATACACATTATTTCTCTTTTTATTCCTCTTTAATGTTTGGGTTTTCATTTGTATTGAAACATATAGTGCGGAAGCTTTTTAATGCGTGAATTATTTCATAAAGTGCTTTTTATACCGAATATAAGTAAAATTCTTCTGTATGTTGTTGACATCATCTTAAACGACTTGACCGATTTTGATGAAATTTTAGATTCACAATTGAGCCCGGTATGTGGCGCTGCGATCAGGTTACACGAAACTTTTTTTCGAAATCGATCATCATATTTGTATTAAAATTAGTTTATAGAGATTTTCGAATATGGTGAGTGTTTATATTTTATATAGTCTGTTCTGTCTCGAACACCAGAGGGAGCTGTAGTAGAAATATTTAAAGAAAAAAAATCAAAAACGTCTAGACGCCTTATCAAATTTGGAGCAATTCATCTGATTAGAATGGTTTATATAAATGATTTTCGGGGATGGTGAGTCTTTAGGCGCTATCTGTTTGGACTAGCAAACAAGAGGAACAGTGACAAAAAAGGTTTAAACTGTTTTTCTTTAAGTAGATGTATAACTTTCTATACATTATACACACCTTGAATGCTACACCAGAGCCGGGCAGCGACAGGTTTCAGCTAGTATTGAATAGATTTCTGAACAATTTTACATATATGGCAATGGTTTTAAGCTTGTTTTTCTTTTGCATATTCAAGGCTTATTTTATTTCGAAAAATAAAGTCATAATTATTTATTACACTCGAATAGTTGACATGTTTTTTAAATATATTATCATCGCCTATAACGAATTGGTTCTTGAATTATAATAGATCATGTTTGGTGTGCTGAAAATTTTGATTGGAAAAACGTATGATAGTTAAATGATATAAAATAAAGTTGAAAAAATAAGCTTGGGAAGCTTAATTAAATAAAATTGTTAATTTGTGTATTGATTAAAAGGGTTGCAATTTTCTTTTTTCTTGTTAAGTTGCTATTTTGATTTTATTTCACATTGAGAATGTTCGGAATGACGAAATGAAGTTACACATAATTTTCAGTAAAGCCATATATTTGAAAAAAAAATGCATTCCGAAAAGTAGGAATATATTGAATATACTGCTCCCAAATTACCCATTTAAATCAATAATTGAGTGGAGAACCGTTTTCTAGACGGATATAATAAACATTATATGATTGTCTAGATGTATATGTGAATAAAAAAAGGTTTCTCTGTCAACCCTGAGGTCTATCGCTATAATAATTGTGTTGGTTGATTCTCGATTTTTGTAATAGGATGCACCAGTCAAAGATACATGTAATATGGTAACTTAAACAATATAAATACACCGAGAAAAAAGCAATAGTTAAATCACCTAAGTTGGCTTGGGTAAAGAGAATTGTATGGTAATTATAAACTTATGCTTATACACCCAAGCAATTAATTGTTAAATATATTGCTTTGAAAGCACTTACTTCGATACCCTGGAAAAACAGTGTTTATTTAAAAAAAAACAGTAGCATGGATGGTTTAAGCATTGTTTTAAGCTATTTTCTGCTATTTATATGAGCTATTTATTTTATTACATGGTACATTCAGGGTTATTTCAACGCACTCGTTAATTTTTCCTTCGCACTATACAAAAACAAAACAAAAGCATGTAGAAACAACAACACAAACGCGTTGTGTTTCTATTACCAAAAAGAAAAGAAAAAAAGAAAAAATTTTCTTTGCCTGCCGTGGGAATCGAAAGTGGAAGTTTCTATGCACAGCCAGCTCTCTACCCACTGATCCAAACAGCTGTGCTACTCTTTGCTGATATAACTGCAGCTATGTTAACAGATGCTATATTAATAGATGCAGTATGTCACAGTAATCTGTTGATAGCCATACAACAAAAATCTGTTAATAGATTATTGTGTTGTGCTGCAGCAAAGCTTCAGTTGAAATTAATATTGAATCAATGGCTCTGCGTATCTTAGGAGTTTGGCTCGATGCGTAGTGTAGTGAACTCTTAATCGGTGGCTGTTGGTTCAAATGTCCACGACGGAAAAAGGAAAAATTTTTATATTTGGTATTTAGTTTAATGTTCTTGTTATAATAAACGCAAGCATCAAGGAAGCCATAATATTTCTAAGAAAAACGGTGTCGAAAAAAACAAGTTTTAGTGCCGATTTCAGTCAAGCAAATCTCAGAACGAGGATTAAAAAGCCATTTTGGGGACTATGACCACCCTGCAAGTGGTCATAATACCCATTGGGGCTTATGTCCGTTTTCCAAGAAATACCTTATAATTTTTCATGAACAAAATGTCTCCATTTTATTTGTACGGGTTCTTAATTCGACATTACGTTACAAATTGTTTGAATCTTATAACGTCTTGCAGGTATGGCCATAATCCTCAAAATTGTTTTTGGTGTTATGGCCGAAAATGAGGGGATTATGTCACGGCGCCTCAAAAGTGACTTTAGGTGTGAAAACAACGTATTCTTTTGCATTGTTTTTTTTTAACTTATCATGCAAGAGTCCGAGCAAGAATCTGTAACATCACTTAAAATTGTTTTCGGCAAGCGTCATCCTTGCAATATGATCACGCCCAAGAAAAGCTTAAGATCAGGATTAGAAGAAGATTCTTCTTCCAAACATAATTATGCAGTTCAGCTACTTAAATGGTTTTCAACATAATGCTTTAATTATTCTCAAGGTTTCGTTAGATGAAATGTTTTTTTTTTTAACCTTATTTTAAGATTTCTAATTTTAATAAAAGAAAAAACATTTTACTTCCGAAAAGACGATGCAGTAAATTTTTTTTTTTTTTAATCATTGACATAGTTTTTATCTCTAGAATAATAAAAATTCGTCGATTTGATAACATTAAAATTATTTTATGACAGAAATATATTGGCTGTTTTATAGTTCTTGTTCTAAATAGAATCAAAAGAAGATGATTTTATGCTTTTATTACATGGATATTTCAGAAGAAGCAAAACCCACTTTTGTATTAAAAAGCAACGTTCGCCGATACTTATATTTTATGTATATCTTTGCTCTAAATGAGCTTAAATTTTGGAAAATATTTTTTTTTTCTTTTTTTTTTATATAATACAAAATCATGAGAGAATCTGTTGTACATTCAGCAAAATATCAAAATTCGAATCAAAATATAGCTCCAAAATAGCTTCTTGAAGTCAAGTTATAGCTAAAGTTATATAGCTAAAAATAAACCAAAGTTCTGAGTTGGTTTATTAAAATGAGGATGAACTAAAGACAGGTAGGGAATATGGTAAGGATTTAACCCCATAGACGTCAATACTACTGCCTTAGCCGGCTATAATTTTCACAAATTCAAATAGTCTTGTGAACTCAAAAAACTCTTTTTTACTAAAAACAAGACAATTTTGAAAAATTTGAAGAAACGTAGTCTTCGTAAGATTATTTCATAGTGTGTCATTCCTATTACCAATATAACTTAAAACAAGTGCAAGGTATAATAGTTATTGCTGGCTTTGATAACACTAAAAGTAATAATTTTTGATCTGCGGTTGTTTAATTATTCTCAAATTTAGTTTCAACTTGCATCTAACTTTCTATCTTAATGTAGTGTATTTCACTTGGTTAAATTATAAATATTTTCTTGTTACCGAAAAAAATTTCCAACTTATTTCTGTAATGTTATTTAGAATTTAAAGTTTTATCAAACAACTAAACATTTTTTATTAGCGAGTTTAAGTAAAATATAAGAAAATATTTTTCACTAAGATTTAAGTCAGAATATTTTAATGGTATATTTTTTAAGAAAATACGACCAAATAAATGCAGAGGCTTAAGCGCCGCTTTGAAGAACAAAGTTAAAAACAAGCACTTGTAGATTTCTTCCTTTTTTATATTTAAACTGAAACCTTTTCGGGAGCAATCATAATATAAAACCCGTAACGTGCATTAATCTGTTAATATTTTTTCCTAAATCATAAAATTAATTAACTCCATGTTCTTTTTAGAGATAGAGACTAGTTAAGTCTTATGTTGCGTATCTGACTTTAAGTAATTTATATTGAATCCATTTTTTTCTTAAAACAACCTTGCATATCCCATTTAAATTCTATAAAAGCTTTGTATATTTTTTTGAGTGATGCTGTGACAATCCCTAAAAGTGAAATATTTTGTCATATTTAAGCTTCATATCGTTCCAAATAAGCCCTATGAGATTGAGGACATGAAGATGAGTTTGCGTCAATAAATTTCAGAATAAAACCAGACTTCATATTTTGCGATGAGCTCTTAGGATCTTATTCAAATTTTGGCTAACACTCTAGGCTCATAAATACCAGCCAAAAATGCTCATAAAAACTTTGCCATTTTATATGATTAAATTTTTTTAAATTTCGACTATACTTCGTATTTTCAAAAACTAGTAATTTAAGCACATTATCTCTTACGAACTTAATCCGAGCGGAAATTTTTGATAGAGTCAAGAGTGATTTTATACAGGTTTTACGAAAGTAACCATAACAACTTTTTGAAACCACACTCAACGCTTTGTTCGAAACGACTTTTATTAGCGGAAGTTAAAAGGATCAATAAATTTTTTTACAATGGCATCTCACACCAGTTAGAGCAAACTTCTCATTTTTTTGATGATATTGTCCGTTATTTAAAAATTAATGTGGATTCGGGTCAGAAACTCATTTTTTACAACACATATGAAACAATTTTTGAGTAACCCGACGGTAAGTTAAATGCAAATTTATTTGAATAATAATGGGAAAACTCAATCGATAAGATATGTGGCTTTAAAGGATTAATAATGTCTTGTGTACGCCAGTGGTCGAAATTCCACAACTTCGCCATACCACCTCTTACCGACGCCGTGCCTTCCAGCTAGCATTTTTCTTTAAAAACTATTCAGTGCACTCCTTCTCCCTACTCTGATTCATTTTTCTAGCATTTTAATTTAAAAATTCATCGGTGCTTCTCCCGACTTTGATTCATTTAAAAAAAAAATCATAAGAATCGGTTGAGAAACACAAGAGAAAATTTATACATAGATAATGTAGTAAGTTACTTTTTATCGTGGCAAAATTTCCAACATACGAGTATGAATATTTACGCTCATAATAATAAGCCTGTTATATTTATAATAGTTAATTTTGGTGCAGTTATTTTTTATCGAAGCAGCTGTTTGAAATAAAAATTGTTGTTTGCTACTTCTTTTCCATAGCATGATAATTATGTGCTTCGATATTGAAATTTAATATGTAAGTGCTTAAAATCAAAGCCAACCACTTAAGGGGCATTAATTATCTCGAGAAATATATAACTGTTGGCAACCTTTCAAAACACTTAGAGTGGACAGAATAGGGCTTCTATACAAAACTGCTTTATAAAACATCGCGATAAGCTGAATGGTACCCACCATTGCCAGGCTTTTGTTAAGTTATCAAAAGCTAAAAAATTCAGTTTTTAAGTAATTTTTTTTTCAAGCTAACTTTTGACTTTACATATTTCAGCTTTGGGCAAAACAAAAAACATTGTGTTTAAAACAGCATTTCAAAAATGATTTAGTTTGCTTAAACAATTTCCAGTTCAATATTTCTGAGTATGTAAAATCAACCATTTCCAAAGCTATAGTTACATGGTAAACTTTAGTTATAAAGAGCAAGCTAGTTTGAGGATAGATGTAAGGTTTTATTTTTTGACTTTCTTTCTTTCGTATAAAACTTGTTTTTTCACTCTAGGGATTCTTCAAACTTGCCATTAACTTAAAGCTGGCAACCTTTTGATTGACTTTGTTTGCTTATTGCCTTACGTAATGCCTAAAAGCATGCTGCGTTTGTTATAACAAAACACACACCAGCTCACAAAAGCAAAGTGTAACTAGCACACATACTCACACTCACATACACACAAACACACACACACACACACAGGAAATAATGGCGGTGTAAATTTTTTTTCCGTTTTTATTCCGTTTTTATTCCGTTTTAAGCACTTTGTTAAACTTTTCATGTTTTATATAACTTGCTCAATACACACGTACAAACAAATTTTACACACAAATGTCAGCTTATTTTCAGTCTATAAACACATTTTAAGAACTTAACATATGTTGGCCTTCATTGCTTACTCTAGGATTTTGTATAAAGTAGAAATGAATCTGTTAAAATTGTTCAAACTTACAGCATTACATGAATAACGGTAGAGCACAACATCCAGTTAAGAACAACAACAAGAACAGAAACGATTTTTTTGCCAAGTGAAAGAAAGAAACATTCCAAAGTCAGAAAGATAGCGTCGAGTAGTGAAAGTTAAATTGGCATATTAAAATTACTTTTAATTGAAATTAAAAAAAAACAGCAAAATTCTCAAACTTAAATTTAAAAAAAAAAACATTTACAATTTCTTTAAAACACAACATCAATTCAAACAGAAATTTCGTTTTTATTTTTTGTGTGAAAATTTTAATCATACCAATGAAATTCATATTTCCTTGGCGCTTTCACTGAATACTAGCTCGCCAATGAGTCCGTTTTGTTTGCTGGTCTTTTAGGCGCTTAACGTTATCGAATTTGTTTAAACAAATCGCCACAAGCACAGACTCTGACCAGGTTAGCTGAAGTGTTCAAAGCAGCAGCACACGTAAAACTAAGCAATAACTTAGATATGCCAAAAAACGTAGCAGAACCAGCAGGAAGAGCAGTATTGGTTGTGGTAGAATAAGTAGTAGCAGTAGTAGTTGCAGCAGTAGTAGTAGTAGTAGAAGTTCTAGTTGTAGTGTGGAAAATAGTGGTGACGACAGCTGTTGCCGTGACTGTGTACAACTTGCACTGACGCACTCTTTGCACTGAACTGAAGGCTGCCATGACGAGCGTTTTCAACTGCAAAGAACGAAGAATTGCCAACGACTGCCTGCTCGACAAGCTAGTGAAGTCTGTACGAAGCTTCGACAGGCTTTACTCGACAAGACGAAGTTATGTCGATGAAGTGGGCACGATTGTTAACTAACGAGTGTGAATTCAGGATATTAAGACAAGCGCAGGACTTGACTCGAGCTGCCGTAGCAGCAGCAGCATCGACAGCGGCAGCATCCTCCTAGCAATAAAGACACACTGATGCTCAGCTTCGAGTCGGTCAGGATGGCAGCTTGTAAATTAAATACCAAAAACGAGAAAATAAACATCACGAACTTTGGTTAAAACTTGGCTACGCGGAGAGACGGACGGTTCCGTGTTGAGTGCGGAAGCTTACGTATGAGAGTAGGAGTTGTGATGCTGCTTCCTAAGGCTTTTATGCGGATACGAAGTACCGAAGCATCAACGCAGCTCCGATGCTATGCAGCAATGAGCGTTGAATATATGTTGGGGATGCTTTGGGGGGATGAGGGAGCAGACTAGTAGCGGTAACTGCGCAGTTTTTGAGTTGCTGTTACTTGGTCACATGGTGCCGTTAGTGTTGCGGCATTTTGTTGTTGTTGGTCTGCTCCACTTACAACAAGCGGACCAAAGTGGGCCGCGAGTCACATGGTCTACTAGACACATGTGCAGCAAATGAGCGGAGAAGTGTAGAAGAGTTCAAGCAACTCTCAGCTCTTAGAGAGCATACTTTTTGGCGCAGGTGGAAATTCATTTAGTTGCTCATCAAGAGTGGAAACCCCAGAGCGCAGTCGTCATTCTTCCGGAACTGAGCACAAGCAATAAGTATTCCACTGAATGAGTGCATATTATGAGGGGTAAAATCAAAGATTCATTCCGTCATTCGTTCATTAATTTTTTTGCGTTTCCCCTAAAACAACGTTTGACTTTGAGTTACAAGAAATGCACGCAGAATCCTTTGGACGGAAAATTAAGTCAATTTCTTGTTCCTACTCAATTTGTTGGAGTGCGTTTTGTGTTTATGAAAGTAGCTGCATGAACATCAATGAACTACTATGAGTTTAATCTTAAATTCAATTGCTCTTTATTAAATTTCTTTTTTTTTTCTCATTTTTCAAACTGATTTCAAATTGAATTTATTAAGAACTCTCAAAGTATTTTTTTTTCTTTTGAAAATCGACAAAATTGTAGTGGTTAACAAGTTTTTTTTTTTGTTTTTTTGTAAATGTATTGGTATATATTTTTAGATTTTTTTTTTCAAAATGTATTTAAATGTTTTTGTGGTTTAAGCATCTAAAACGTAATTTAAATTCAAAATCGAACATATTTTTTTTAATTCTAATTTTTTAATTTAATTTTATTTTAATTTTTTTAATTTAATGTGAAATTCCACTTAATTTCCATACAAAAAATTATAGCAATGAAACAAACGAGAATATTTTCGTAACATATTAAACAGAGTAGTCCACTGTACCGCTGCGTGAAATGCTCGCAGCATGCTATTGTGTAAAATTTTGTCACGCCAAGTAAATTGAACTATATATTTATTTTGTTGTTGCGGCCGTGGTGTAGTGGTTAGAGTGTGTGCCTCTTACGCCAGAGAACCCAGGTTCGAATCCTCCATCTGACACAGAAAATTTTTTCAATTGAATTCATTTTTCTGTTCGGCCGTCACCTCTCTGCAGACAATGGCAAACCTCAGAGAGTAAAAACTGCTATGAAAAGCTTCTTGAGAACATAAGCCGTTCGGAGTCGGCGTAAAACATGTTGGTCCAGTTCTCGATCATTTCAACACAATTGATCAACACAATTGATCATAAGAAGCTCGGTCAAAGTCCTTTTAAGGGCTGAAATGGTCATTTCGTTTATTTTTTTTGTTATATATTTATTTTATTTATTTGTTTATTATGATAATAAATAAATATATTTATTTATTGATTTATTTATTTATAATGTTGGCAAATAAGATATGTACATCTTTTGAGAGCCCGAAATATACAAATATATAACAACAATCAATTAAAAGTTATTAAACAATAATTATGTAATATTGAAATAAATATCCAAAAAGAATATGACAGTATGAAAATAGAACAGAATAGAGTGAAAAAGGTATTGAGATAGAAAATAGAGAAAATAGTTACGAAAGGTATATAAGAATTAAATGCTTAAAGATGCTATTATTAGAAACGATTTTGATATTCAACGGAAGTGAATTCAAAATTGGAATCCAAATGTTCTTACTTCTACTAGATATACAGAACTGAAGCTTTTCGAATAAATATCGTGGAGTACGCGAGTAAATGACTTTGTGTAAAAAACTACAGTTTCTTGATTCTAGATATCTTAGTAAACCAATACCCAGGATTTAGTTGCTATATAATGAGATATGGTTGAATCTTTTAATATCGTAAACAGAGCGAGCAGCATTATTAAATGCAACTAACAGCTTGTGGGAAGACCTCGAGTCGACTTTGCTATAGACAACTTCAGAGTAAGTTATTATTGGTAAAATCAATTGTAATACCAGATTCTCCTGGTTCCAATGAAAACGAAGGAGGCTGTCATGCGAAGATTTCTTAATACATAATAAACTTTACTTACGCAGGAGTTAATGTGATACTCACAAGACAGGGATGAATTAACTATGTATTCGAGATTGGTTACCCTGTTGACGGTTTTCAAATCAACGCCGTTTACAAGCACAGGATGGGAATTTGCATTCTGAAAGGTTGTTTTTGAGATTGGCAGTACGAACGATTTTAGGGGGTTAAGCTTGAGCATATTTGATCTGGGCCTCTCTGCAACTATTTTAAGATCTTCATTAATTTTCGAATATAAATCATCAACGAGGCTGATAGGCCTGGAAAGGTCGTCAGCATAGGCATGCTTTCAGCGGCATGTTTGCACCTACCAAATATGTCATTAATAAACATAGTGAACAAAAGTGAGCCGAGAACAGAGCCTTGTGGTACTCCACTCGTGGTGCTTCTGAACAGAGAATAACTGTTGCCAACCCTGACCCTTTGAGACCTTTTAACTAGATAACTACGGGCAAACTTAACAGCAAAGTCAGAGAAACCAAAAAAGGACTTATGTTTTTTGTAGAGAAATAAATGGTTTACTGTGTCAAATGCCTTAGAGAAGTCAAATAAACACAACAAAGTCAAATGGCCCAAATCATAAGGCACTCTGATATGCTGGCAACATATAGATTTTAATTAATTGAAATACTAGTTAGGTTTTGCAGCTGACCCTGCATTATTGTTGTTTCTTTCGTTGCAGCCTAATAAACAAAAAATTTCCCTTAAAAATAAATTCATATTAAATTGAAACATTATTAGCTTGCAACTTTTGAAACAAACAAATAAAACAATTTAATAAACATTAGAATAATCATTTCACCTTCCAATTGCAAGGAATATTTTTTTGTCATATTCTTTAACAACCTCTGCTTGTATGTATTTCTTACGTTAGCAAAGGGTACATTTCAGATGGTAATGTTTAAATTGCTGCAAAAGAATTAGCAACAGCTCCAAAAATTGGGCGTTTAATGAATGGGGCGTAATAGTACTGATCATGCTTTCTTTCACAGTGTCAGAATTGTCAAAACCAATGCAATAATTTTCCGTCACTTGGCAAACTGAGTCTCCGTTCAGTGTTGTTTTACGTTTTTTGTTTGACAGTTCTGACACTCGTCTCTAAGCCATGCATCTACCCCTTTTATTGTACCATGCTTCGAAGCGTGAGTTGACGAAGAGCATGCTAAGACTCAATTTAATCATGAATGAAAGAAAAGAAGAGCTGATTGTTGATTTAAAATGAGTATAAGCTATTCTATCAGATATGCTAGTGAGTTTAATCCTCAGGGAGAGCAGAAAAATTACAACTTTTAAATAGAAATCTTTTTCGTTTTTATACAACTAGCGCGGCGAATTGCTGTGTTGTTGTTTTCATAAGAACCATTTCGTTACGCGGCTATAAAAGTTTCACTTAAAAAAAAAATCATCGAAATCGCTTAAAAAAACACAGGAGCAAATGGTGCTGAACTGTTTTGCCTTCGCCTATTTATACAAAGGCTTGGCGTAAGAAAATAACTTTATGGTATGAACTCTTTTATGAATTTTTTTGTCTTCCTGTAGGACTTGAATCGAATTTTTTTGTAAGGAGAAAAAAATCTACCACCATTTTTCTAAATCTTCTACTCACTTAAGACTCAATCTAGTACTATTTAAAATTTTCAAGTGACAACACTGTACACAATTAGGAATACATTTTTTCATATCAAAAAGTATTGTTGGTCGTTTCTTTCATGAATGAGAGTGCTCATTTCGGATTACATGAGCATGCGGTTAGTTTAGTTATGATTATCATGTTTATCAGATAAACAATAAGATAGACAAAAATGCGATTGAGGAAAATTTTGGAAAGACTTTTTCCTATGCGAGTTTATAATATATTAGTGACATTTTAATTAAAGTATTTGCTTTAAGTATTAATAAAAATCACATCAAAATTCTTTTTGGAGATTTGTTATAAAAAATGTAATTTTATATTTTAGTTTTGCAATGATCTGATGCAATAACAAAACTTTCCACTGTTAATAATATTACGCATTAAAAAGATGCTTTTCAAATTTAATATCTATTTGATTTGGAAATAAAAGCAAAATAATTTTATATTTTAAGCCTGTTGGACCTGATCTTAGTCGAAAAAAGAAAAGAAAAGAAAGATTCAAAATTAAATGTTAGTAAAATGTAAATGTCAGTTGTGATAATCAGTTATCTATCAAGCTAAGCGAGTGGTTGGTTGCATGTTTCCATGTTCAGTTAGCAGAAGTATATAATTTGGTTACGATAACTTATAGTTAGTTCTAACAACATCAAATTCTTTCTAGGCAATGAAAAAATATGTTCAAAAATCAAGAAATTTAAGGTTTCTGCAACTTAAAAAATGTGGTTGGGAATTTTTTTTTTTTTTTTTGTATGTGTTTGCATGTGTCAAATTCCAGTATTGCGTTGAGTAGGACATCTAAATCTAAATCATATTCATGATGCTACGTCCTTTAAAAAAAAAAATATATATATATATATATATAATTTATAGTCGCAGTTGTAATAGGTGAAATTATTGGGCAATATCATCAAAAACCTTTCCATCCATATTGAATATTTAGTTTATGGTCTCATCCAACAATTTGGTAAATTAAGTTTAATTTATAATATTAAAAGCCTTTGATCTGGATTTCTTTTAAATATTTATTTAATCAAAAAACTTTCAAGCAAACTTAAGCCTGGATTTAAAAATATATTTTTTACTCAACGTAGAATTAATTACGCTCAAAAGAATGCTCTAAAGTTTTCAATCTTACTTACATTTATGAAAGAAAAATCTAAACAGTTTAAGACAAAAACTGTGTAAATAAAATCAGATTATCTTTATTTTTGTTTTACGAATAAATTGAAGAGTGAAGTTAGAAAAAACGTAAAGCTCACGTTAATCTACTCGAATAAATAATGGAAATTTGTACTTTGTTAACCATGAGTTGTCATCTAAACAAATCCTACCTACGCTAATATCGTTCAACTTATAATCCTCTTAACAAGAGCACAAGTTCAAAATGGCAATTCTGTGCATTCAACATATTTTCTACTGCTATTGCTGCCGCTATATCGCAAAATGATCCGCTTACATTGGTTAAATGATTTTTATAATTTAGCTACCGTTTAATTAAATTGACCTGAGAGAAAAGATTGTCGTCCATTCATTAAACAAAACCAGCTAGCCAGATTATTGAGAAACAAAAACTAAATTCACTATCTTGCACTTTTTTTTTTTTTTGTTCTTTTGCAATATAGCCAGGTATATTTTTTTCCACTTATCCTCTTGAGAAGAAACCCACTTTGGCTAAGTTGTATTCTGCTGCGTGCAGCAGCTATGATGAGGTTACTTAATGTCTTACTTCATTTTTATTACAATTTCTTGGCAATTCTTTTTCATTTCGAATACATTAGTTTTACTTCCTTCCACTGCTATCAACGAGTGATGCTTCCTCTACTCAGTCAAGTTGATCCTTAATCCTTGGCGAAAGATAGAATGTGCTTCTGACAGCTAAATCTAAAAAATGCGCATTAGTGTCCTTTTTTGAAAATTATTTTCGACAAAGTTTTTTTGCTAGTAAGCAAGCATGCTTTGGCGCGAGGCGTGGCATGTGGCTGGCATACTTGGGTAAGAAAGTGCGTGCGTATGTGTACGTGTGTTGGTGAGAGGGGTAGGAAGGAGTGGGAGGGGTGGGGGAATAAGCTCTGGCATATTTTCTAGCATTTCACGCCTTTAAGTAGGCAAAGTAAAAGTCACACAAAGGCACGAACTGCAAATTATTTTGTGTGTCTAGTTCTCAGAGTCGCTGCCAGCGCCGAATGCTTTTAACCGAAGTCGTCTACTTTTCTGCCTAATGGCAGCAATGCATGCCTTGGGAATAGTAATTATATTTTAACTATACAAAACAACACATACTCTAGCACATTTTTCACATGTATGTGTATGCATGTGCTTCTTTGAATGGCGACAATTATGCTTGTGTCTTAGATTCTTTTATATTTTTTGAGTTTTATTTCTTTTCTTTTAATTTTTGGTACGTTTTATTGTGGCAGAATAAGAGTCTGCCACATGGTGTTGGCATAGTTCTTTATTTACAATGATTTGAATTACAGCCAAGTATGTCAGCTTCTTTTGGGAAATGCATGATTTTGTGAGTGGGTGAGCGAGTGTATGTGTCGATGTATGTGTGTTTGTCTATAGACATAAATGTCTGTCTGACACTCGAACTCTGTATAGGGCTGAGCAATTAGGAATGTGACGCGGCTTTGTATAACTTCATTACACGACTTGATACCGACTTTTATTAAATTAGTGCTCATGATGTTTGAGGCTTAATTTAATTTGCAAAACACGCTTACGTCCATATCCAGAGCTTAGTTTGAATTTGACATGTGTTGTGTGTTAGCTTGTTACTACCTCTTTGTTATAAGGAATTCCTATTTAGCTTTCATAAAAAGATGATAATGAAGAATGAAGAAATAACAAGAAGTAATTAATTCTTTATTTTAAAGTTTTATGTATAAATTTTGCTTAAACATTTTTTTACCTCCACAACCAAAACTGTTTACTGTATAAGAATTAAATATTGTCAATAAGTCAAATCAATTTCTTTTATATGTACGCTGAAGATTTGCTCTGTGTACCATATTTTGCTCCATGTTCTCTAAAGATCCATGAATTATGTGTTTCGATTGAATTATAAAGAACGCAATTGCTAAGATAACAATTGCTTAAATAAGCCATCATGTTCTACAATAAATAGATTGAATTTACTACGTTAAGAATCTAGTAATAATGTACTTGATCTTAAAGTAACCTCAAAAATAAATTACTTCTTCTTATAACATGGGAGCCCGCAGGAGTTTTCCTAGGGTAGGAAAAAGGTGGAAAGATTGCGTATTTGGAATTCATTGTGGAATGCTCATTAAAAAAAGATGGTGAACGACGTCGCAATTTACACAATTTCTACTTTTCTACTATGTGAAACTTGACCGCACCATCAGGACAAAATTCAAAATTTTTTTAAGATGATTTCTTTGTTCATTCTTAAAAAAAATGTTCAGAAGTTCGGGTGTATCTGATATATCCACTTTAATGCAGGGTGTTCTTAAAATTCGCTATTCTAAACAATACAATCTTAAATATTTCATAAAATTTTCGACCTTGAAACACAAAATTATATTTCAAAATCATGAGGTATTATCATTTTATAGGACATCCTAGAATTGCATCCTAGAAATGCAATGCAAATATTCTTAAAGTTGCAAAAAAATGCAGCTTAATGTTTGAATATACTATCTACGGGACTCAAACTTAATAAAAAATACAATCTAAATGCAAACATATGCTGTTAAATTTTATGACAGTATGACACAATGTAACCTATATTATCCATTTTTTGCTCAAATTCCAATTGATTATCTATATATCTATCTATGTCTATATCTTCTAAACACGGTTAGAAATTTTTAAATACATTTTAATACAAATTCCTAACCATGTATATATATACAAGTGCCGTTTGATAATTCAGTGAAAAATGGAACAAGGAATGATTTTTACGGCAATATAGTCATTTTCTAAAAGTCATTTTAGCTAGATACACTTCGTCGAACGTTCTTTCAATTTTTCGATCCCATCCGAAAAATACGTTTTCGGAAGGTCCTCAAAATAGGCCTCTGTTTCGGTGATGAGCTCCACTCTGGTGGTGAATCTTTTTCCCCCGAGCCATTTCTTTAGGTTTGGAAACAGAAAATAGTCGTTGGGGGCCAAATCTGGAGAATTTGCTGAATGAGGAAGCAATTCATGCTTCAATTCATGGAATTTTGTAAATGCGCGCATTGTCCTGATGGAAGAGCACTTTTTTCCTTGATAAATGGGGACGTTTCTTTTTCAAAGCGTCGCACAGTGTAATAATTGCGGCCAAAACTAACTTGTATATTTTTTTTTTTTTTTTTTAATGTTATGACTTATTATATATCAATCGACAGATAATTCTTCAACTAAGAGAATTCTGCAAAAATTTTGAGAATACGTGAAGATTTGGACACACAGCATGACCTGAAAATTGATTACTTTTTCTGTGAATTTACCAATTTTCGTCTTTGCATATACTTTCCACAGATAAAATATCATAACTCTCGAACGAGATATTCAAAGTATATAAAATTGTATATTTTTTAAAGATATAGAATCTAATGCTTTTGATAGTATTACTTTTTTAAGAAATCCTTCAATAAGATTAGATATAAAATTAGTTTAAATTATTATTAAAAAATCTGAAAATTTCAGCAGTGAAGAGGAAAAAAAAATATTTTTTGATTTTGCTTAAACTTGCAAAAAGTGATCTTTTATTTATTAAAAACTGAGGAATAACAGATAGAGGTGCGATTTTGCGTTTTATGTCTTTAATTCAATTATATCCCAACCAACAATTATTATCTTTATTTTATCCTAAAGACTTCTTGAAGAGAAACTATTAAGATTGATACACTTACGATTAACTCTAAACGATATCTGTAAGATACTTGTAAAACTCTTCTAAGCTCATTTTGGCACTATATAAGTGTGAGTTGCAATTTCAGAACGCCCTTATATCGGCTCTCTTAGAGCTCTGAAACAAGATCAACACTCTATAAAACATTGTCATAGACAAGACTTACAGATCTCTTGCAGATATATACTTTTAAGAGAATTATATGTATATATACAATACTAACAACACTATTTTAATATAACAAAATTTGGTGAACCATTTTTTATTATGTTTGTAGGAAATTATTATATCTATAATATTGTATATGCGTGGTGTAATATTTTATCATATAAACGAATAAATTTCATTGCGGTGGAAACTTTATCGTAAAAATCTCATATTGCACCTCGGTTAGAAGCTGTCCCCTTTCGCAAAAACCAATATTAAAAGTTTTATTTAATTAACAAATTATACTATACTCTTAATACATGCACTAAAAGGCAGTTTTAAGAATTGATGTCTCCATACAAGAGTACAGCTCTTACTACAAATGTAATATACTTAAGTAAGTCACATAGATGATTTGTATACTCTACGAGATGAGTGAAAGCGAAAATTTGTAGGGCCACCATTTTTAAAAAGCATTAATTTATGCAAAGAAGAATTAACCCTTTCATTACATTATTGCAAGGTTTACCGAACTAATTTCATTACTTTGCGTTGAGAGTTATCAATAAATTTGCGCTATAAAGAATATGAAAAATCTTCCTGTAACAAAATAACATAGTTGTGTCTCGGGTTTGACTGTATGTCTACTCGAATTAGAATTCTAGTGGGCTAAGCTCGCCCAAGAATTCCTAGTAAAATTTATAAATTTCCCATATAAATTTTTATTTTATTTATCCATTTATAAAATTCGTCAATGACCATCGCATTTATCAAGAATTATAGTATTTCTAAACTTCCCGCATTACATTCACAAACAAGAAATTAAACTCTTTGTATTGTAAATAAAATCTCTTCTACTCCCAGATTAAGCTTACTTGATATAAGTACATGAGTAAAAACAACAACAATTTTCAAATGCACAATTCTGAAGACACAGAGCCACTCAATTTGAACAATACACTATCCTATTTGTATGAATTTTACATCACAGGCTGTGCCAACTTGAAATTAGTCAATGAGAACAAATTCCATGACTTATTTCTTATTAGACTATTCTAAATATGTCACAGGGCATGAACAATTTCAGTGATGTAGATGAACAAATTGTTTGAGTGCGTACGTGTATTCTAAACACATATTCTTAATGGGATTGGTAATTTTTTACCATGAAAATTTAGCACATTTTCTTCCTGGAAAGTATAACATCTTATGAATGGAAGTGAATACGTAAATTGCAGTTAGAAATTGTTGTGTTCTTTCGGAATATTTTTCTTATGAATGAACCAAATTCATTGAACATAATTTGTACATAATTCTGTTCGCTTACTATATAGGTACCCTGAAATTAAAGCTTATTAAATAATAACCCATTTCTTTTGAAATGATACATTTACAAGAAAGGGTTAATAATATGAATACAGTTAAATCTTTTGTTTAGGGCAATTTCCCGATTATAAGAACCAACATCTTATTATCAGAGTAACACTCTTCTAGTCAGACTGTTTCTCTTATAATCTCCTCTTATTTGTTTTACTGACAGATTAGATGATTTAAGTTCATTCGCGTTTTAGTAATTTAACTCAGATTCTCTTGGAACAGCAAGTTGGCTTCTTTAGATTTAAACTTTAGGGCTCTGGAGAATTCGAGTTAAAGTAAACCTGAAATATTTTATCTATAGTTAATTACATAAATTCAAGAGAGCCAGTACCAGTAAAGGCATGGGGAATATATCAGACAAACAAAATACTCCTACTTTTAGAAAATCTGAAACCAAAGGAGGTAGAAAACCAGTGAATTTCGAAGAAGCATCCAGTCGAACAAAGCGCCGAAAAGTTCAGCAATTGGTCAATGAGAAATCACCAAAAGAAATTGAAAGTGCCGCGAGTTTATTAGCCAAAATAAAACTTATTGAGTCGAAAACTCAATGTCTGACACCATTTCAAGCACTTGGCCTATATTATGACTTGAAGTTATCGGCAAGGCGTGATAGAATATTGCGTTCGGTTGTAAACAGTCTTCATCCTAAATGTTTTCCTGATTACAAAATAATTGAAACACACAAAAACGATCTTATACTGATATACCTTATAATATCAACTAAAGAAAGAATGCAGGACTGGCTTAATCAAACTGCTTCAAGTTTTTTAAAAATAATTGGAATAAATAATAATAATGACAATATGACTGATGAATTCTTGTTTATTGTTGCAATGGTTCCTCTGAAAATGACTAATATTGATAGCCAGATAAGTATGGTTGAACAAACCCCCTCATCTGTGCTATTTTGCAGACCTATTAAATTTATTTTTATGCAAGAAAAACCTTCATTAATTCATAATGTAGAAATGGATTTAATGGAGCAAATAGAAAAACTTCTGCTATTTAAAACAGAAGTATTAATTTTAACGTTGAAATTAGTTAATTAATTGTATTTAACATTGGTTGATGGTGCAGTTCAAACGTTTTGGCACATAATCGGGCATCAATGAATTGTTATCTACACTGAGAAAAAAAACATACTTTAAAATTAAACAAAAAATTTTAAAATATAAATTAAACGCGTTTGTTGGTTGCACTTACAAAATTTGAATGTAAAATGAAATAAAAACTAATTAATTATATTTATATCTTAAACATTTCAATATTTTAAGCCGCAATAAAACAAACAAACTTAATTTAATGGACTTTACATTTAGTATTCGAGGGGTTCCAGGGGTCGCTGATCTCGAATCTGACGTCACAAACGCCAATTTTTAATTTTATTTTGAAATAAATGTTTTTAAACTGAAAATGTTAACTTTAAAAGTATATTTCAACACATTGTTTTGAAAACAAAAGCTTTTGTTTTAAATTTTCCTTTACAACCATTTGTGTTTAACTTAAATGAAATTGTTTAAAGCTCTATTTCAAAAACATATTAGTTTAACATGAACACAATTTCATTTAATTTCAACACATATTTTCCCCCGTGTATGTGAAGCGACTCCTTCTGTAATGAATTCTTTTCATTGCATGCAAATAACTATAGACGAAAGACATCTACAATATGAATTACCTGCATTGCATGCATGGATTACAACTTTTGAATGCCTAATTCACATTGCATACAGGATGCCTTTCAAATGCTGGCAGGTACGCAGCGAAGAAAACAAACGAATTTTTTTAGAGCAAAAAATAAAAGTACAAAAAGAGTTTAGAGATAAAATGGGTCTTATATGGGATATGGCACTTCAAACGATGGTAATACTGCCAGAAGGTTTTTTCAAATATTCAAATGGTGTATGAAATAACAAACATAAATATTTGTTTACTAAAAAATTTCAGTTTGATTCTGAGAACACTGTCAAGCGGCAATACACTTTTCACTTGTCAGTACACTTTTAAAGGATACTTTTAAAATATATGTGGATAATTATCCCTGGTGTAATATGCCAATAACTGTCCACAAAATATTGATTCATGGATGTGAACTAATTAAAAATATTAATTTACCAATTGGACTTTTATCTGAAGACGCATTAGAATCTAGTCATAAGGAATCTAGACAATATCGATTGGGTCATACTAGGAAAAATTCAAGGGAAAATTTCAATCGAGATCTTATGGCTGCATTACTGATAAATTCGGATCCTCTCATTTCTTCGAACAGACATATTGCCAAAACAAAAGGAAATGATTATAAAGATTTATTGCCATATATTTATTATAGAAGAAAGTACAGATGCCGATGTTCATAATAGCTTCATTTCTGATATAAATTTTGAAGATTTTGTTTCAAGTGACACTTCGGATGAAACAGATTAACTTCAGATATTCTTTTCTGAACTGTTGACGTAATTTTTTCGGCCGATAGCACCGTCTTCAACTTCTTCAGAGCACGTTCGGTCGGTGAAGTCCACTGTTTTGACTGTTCCTTCGTCTCCGGTGTGAAGTGATGGATCCATGTTTCGTCCACGGTTACTAATCGATCGGAAAAATCCTTTTTATCTTTGCTTAATACCGCCAAACACGCCTTTGAGAGTCCCCAACGATTTTTTTGTGCAAAAAATAATGCTTGATGAGCACAAAAAATTCACTTTTTTCCATTTTCGCCAAAATTCACAAGATCGTCTGCTGTCAATGGCTGCCAAACACAATGTCGCAGCGAGCTCAAATTTTGACAGTAGTCTACTAACAGACGGTAATTGACAGGATCTATGTTGCACTTAAGGCTACGATGCGGGAAGTTTCATTTTCCACTTAATTATCAAACGGCGCTCGTAAAATTAAAAAAAAAAATCTATACATGAAATATTTTTTTGAAATTCTTTTTGCGTTGGACATTTTGGCTTAAGTCTACTTTAATGATCCTGCTGAATTTCAAGGTGTTGGGACAGGGGGGATAGTGGCCATTTTTTCAATACCATTATAATCTACGAAAACATTCTACCTTGTACACATGATGCAATTATAATTCTGCCATGCCTTGTACTAAGTAACTTTTTGAAATTTAAGCGGATTCATTAAACTCGACTTGTTCTCATATGAGATACTTTTTATTCAGCTAAATAGGTTGGACCCGGTGGGTGGTGCTGCGATCTGGGTCCAGGCCTATTTTTTTTTAGTTTACCTCCGAAACCGTTTATCCGCTTTGCTTAAAAAGTTGTGCATAGAGATATTCGGATACGGTAAGTTTTTATGACTTATCTACTCTGTTCTATCTTGAACACCAGAGGGCGCTGTAGTACACATATTTTGAATAATGACGGAAAACTCCTAAGCCACTTATCCGATTTGCATGAAAATTGATATATCGTTTTTCTGATACGGGAGTCATTTGGTTTTATCTGTTTTGCGCTATCTTGAACACCAGAGGGCGCTGTAGTAGAAATCTCTTAAGAAATTGTCACAAACTCCAAAACCGCTCATCCTATTTGGATGAAAATTCTTATAAAAGAATTTTCATGTACGGCAAGGGTTCTGGCACTATCTCTTTTGCTCTGACTCTGTTGAACAATAGATTTTTCTGTAAGTGTGTATGTTATTAAACTGTTAATAAATAGCTGCACCGATTTTGATTAAATTTTTTGTATGTGTTTGAGTGCGTCCCTGGATGGTTCAGATCGCCTCAAAGCGCGAAGGATGATAGATAAAAATATATATTCAACTTTCTTTTTTTGAATATCAGAATAGATGATGCCGAGTTCTGTGGTATTTGAATACGCATCAACACATGTACAAGTCAGTTGCTTCGTACGTTGGCGTTGTTTTGACAGTTCAATTCCTATTTTCCGTGCTTATTAAATTTTTATCCAGTAAAAAAGGACTTACAAAATAATGCTTTAATCGCAAAATATTGAGAAGAAAAATTGTGAAAAACATGGTAAAAGTTTTTTCTTTCTTGGCACGGTTCTTTTAATGGGAGTTTTTTAACTCTCTGAGGTTTGCTATTGACTGCAGAGAGATGACGGCCGAACAGAAAAATTAATTCAATTGAAAAAACTTTCTACACTAGGTGGGAAATGAACTAGGGTTCTCTCTGCACTCTACCCAATACGCCACGACCGCCACATCTGCAAATATGACCTAAGCTAATATTGGCAATCTCAAACGAACAGCCTACAACAGCATTTTTCTATTTAATATATGTAAATATATACTCAATTTTTCAAAATTTCTTAAGGTTAATTAATAAAAAAAATTTACCGTTAATCACTCATAGCATTAATTTCAAAATAATAGAAATTCAAAACTACATTTTTTACTCCCTTTCATATAAATCATATTACCTGGATTGGCAAAAGTTCTCTCACTTTAACAAAAAAAAAAAAAAAATAGGTTTTTCTATCCACATTAATAAAACACAGTTTCTATTTAAAATTGGCTGAGTTCCTAAATGCATTTATGCAAAGCATCGGTGACTTTTCTTTTAAATTGGTGCTTAGTAGAATCACCAAAACTGTGCAACTAAAACGTGCTTAGAAATAATAATCTAGTTGCGCAGTTTCGGTGAATCAATTCAAAGAAAAAGTCACTGATGCTTTGCGTAGGTGCATTAAGGAACTCAGCCATTCTCTAGTTCGAGCACCCGCCTATCTAATGTGAACATCTTTGTGTCCATAAGTTCTTTCAACTATGTTTTTGATTTAAGCAAGTTTTGATTTATTCTTATGAATTTCTTAGAATCCTCATATTTTTTTTTTATATATTCATTTCTTTAAGTTTCACAACACACAAGGATTACGCCAACATTAAAAACATATGAACTGTTCACAAGTTTAGTAGCTTCCACACATTGGACTCTACGGTAACATTACGACACGAGGTCAAAAGAGCTCATTTATGTATGAGAAACTTTACACAATTGCTTACCAAAAATTCGTTTTTCAAAATGTCCAATCTATCGAATCGCTGTAAGCTATCGGCAGCACTCACAAATCACGATTTTCCTAACTTTATCTCAAAATCTTCAGATGTTGAAGCTACATTTTATCTCATTTCGCGAAAGTTACCTGTTTGAAAGATGCGTACAAAATTCGTTTTGTAGTTTTTCAAATTAACGAATGAGTTAAAAAATTATTTATATCAACTCCCGAGTAAAACCAGGTGTTCAGCTAGTTTTAATATAAATTTGGTTTATTAAGCTACTTATTTTATTGAATACTAGCAGGACCCAGTGGTCCGCGGCCTTGTCACGGACGTTCCAGCAACCATACTTTTTTATTTGTTGACGGTGAAAGGGGGGTGTGACAAACATTTTTTCCCGTTAACCATCTCCTGCTCGAAAGCAATCTACTGCCAAAATTTCAGCGCAATCGGCCCAGACTTTTTGTAGTCTTAATGTTTTCTTAAAAGTGGGCGTAATTATAGTGCCACCTCGCCCATATTTAGTACAGTTGCCGACGGCAAGCATACAAACTCGATTAACAAATTTCAGTTTTACACGACCAAAATCGTTTCAAATATAATAGCATTTTCATTTATTTGTGGGCAATAAAAGAGGGCGTGTCAACTCATTTTTGGTACAATTGTCGTAAGTAACCATACAAATTAAATTACCAAGTTTTAGTCTCATACAATCGAAAGAGTTGGAAACATTGAATTTTTATTGATTTGTGGGCTATAAAATAGGGCGTGGTTAAAACTAAGTATGCAATAACCCAATCTAGGACGCAAGTAATACACGTTTTAAGTTTAAGCAAAATCCGTTTAGCCGTTTAGACTTGTATAAAAGTCAAACAAACAAACAAACAAACAGAAAATTATTTTTATTCAAATAAAATAGATGGAAGATAGATAGATAGATTAATATACATGCCTTCGCATGATCAGCACATTTTATACAAAAACTGCTAACTTGAGGCTGAGAAATTATTTAAAAAAACACAAAGACAGTTTTTCGATAACTATTCTAAATATAACGGGTCAACCAATCAATCTGGATTTTTGGTATGACTTTGAATGTTTATTTGAAAAATTTATATGAAAATAAAAAATTATGTTTTTTATTTTGACCCGTTAGATTGGGATGTGCATTTCACTCTGTGCATTCGACACATGCTCGCAGTCATAAAAAAATTCATTATTTCTATTATTTAGAGATGGGCTCAAAAGAGAAAAACCAAACCCAGTTAGAATATCCCAGTTTTCTTGTATCTGTTCAGAAATATTTTTCAATTTCATTTCGATTTCTTGCTATATAATGCATTTTAATAATTGTTTGCAAAAACAAAGAATACTATATAAAAAGTTACACATTTATGTATTTCACTTAATGAAAAGATTAAGTTAGTTGCTTAAATAGCATACTGCTTGAGGCTTTTTTCATTTCATCTGGAATCTACTTGCACAATGAAACTGGCAAAGTTTTTTGGAAGCTATCTTTCAATAATGGTCAAAACTATATGGTCCAGTAAGGTGAGATAAGACTTGAAAGCAAAATTTTAAAGCCATAAAAAGTTTCTTTAAAAACACAACAACTTTGAATTGATTACAGTAATATTCACTGATTATTAGAGTAAAAAATAGTCCATGTACACAAAATTAAAGGAAAACATTTCACAACTATAAGAAATGTTTTCTATGATCTCGATATGTTTAGTTTTTTCGTGTAGTCTGAGCATGTAGATTTTTTACTAAAAATTCTACAAATGATTTACTGCATCTTTTTGACCTTAAATGATAATTTGCGAATTCTTATTTGCGAAAAGATGACTAAAGTTAATACAAACTAATAACCACAAAATATTTAAGAACGCAATCTTCATAAGATTTCATAGAATTTAAGTTTATTTATTTCGAAAACTATTTTGAATAAGAACAAAACATATTACTGTAGTCTCAAAAATTATTTGGCTTTTTTGCACAAAAAATGTATCTGATAAAAGCAGCTGTCAAAATGTGCAAAACTTTTCATTTACTCTGCAATTGAAATGAAATTAAATATAAGCTTTCAGAAGATGTTTGTGATGTTTTCCAATTAGATTTGTGTCCAATGAAGTGTTGGCAATCAAGCATTCAATGCCTTTTAAAACCTTCTTACACATAAAATCATTTGAATTTTAATTTAAAAATATTTTAAGAATTAAGTTATTTTTTGACTTATATTAAATTTTAATAAATTGCCTTAGTTGTCAAATTTACTTAAGCTCTCCATTAAATCATTTATTCTGTTGATATTTGTACACATAAGCCGCAAGATTTTCATTATTGCACTTGATGTCAAAATTAGACAATCGCATAAATCAGATTATAAAACCAAAAATCATTTGTATGCCACACAGATACCGACCACGAAATTCCAAGTTTCGCACACAGAAGACATCCACCACTGACCGGAAAAAGTCACGTTTCGATATAATGCATAAAATATTTGAACGTGATGGCGTTCAAAATAGCAAATGAGAAGAAAGCAGCGCAGACGAAGTTAAAATAAAAAGGGCAAACAGACAACTATCTTCTATTAGAAAGGGAAAAATGATTATGTTAGTGAAATACTAAAAATTGATGCAAATATGTAGAAAATTTTAACTTATAATCTTGATCTCGGTCTCACTAAGTTATCTCACTATTAAGGGAATAAATGTTATAAATTATTCAATTTTAATGCTTGTTGTGAAGTGATACTCTTGATACTTGTATTAGTTGAAGCCGTTTGTACTAATAAAAACTGATTTATTTGGTAAATATTCATATGATATATATTCCTTTTGCGATACATACTTCATGGTTCTCTATCTAACATTAATTAGATTGAAAAAGGATTCAACAGTTCATGTTTTGATTGGGTTAGCATTGAGTTTGCGACTGACTCACTAATCAAGACTGACATAATAAATAGAAGTGGAATAATAAGATTATAAAAACTGTCTTGTAGAGATATAGATAACAAAAATTCAGTTATGTTAATTATGAGTAGGAATGTGTTTCATAAGGGATCAAAAACAGGAGTAATAAAAACTGGTGCTGTATACAAATGGTTTCTTTTGAAATTTATTGAAAAATCAAACGAATTTTAATTGGAATTATCGAAGCTTTGCGAAATAGACAAATTGAAGAAATTACAAAATTGGAGTTACTTCAGCTGTACGGATTAATGTATCAAATATTAATACACGTACAGAGTGACAAATTTTATAAAAACTTTTTGAATTGGTAGTTATTTATAACTTATTTCTGAAATAGTTATAGTTACCATTTAAAATTATAAAATCATGTCAAAGAAAACGTGTAAGGAAGCGCAAATTCCAAATATTTAAAAAATTAAAATATTGTGTTTTAGGATTATTTTCTGGTTTCGATTGTCACTAACATTTTCCTAAGATAAAAATAAGGTGTTGGTACTGAGCAGATAACCGTAAAACACTTACTTTGTTGAACATATAAAAATACTTTTTCACTAAATTTCGCCCCAGTATTTAGTTGAAATAATAGTTTTAAATGTACATTGTTCCTTTTCTTATATTACAGAGCGTGTTTGTTTTTTAATTATAAAATTAAAAAAAAAAAACTGAAATATTTCTCATAAGATTACTAAGATTACAAAAGTAACTACAAGACTAACTTTAATCTTAGTTGTTTTATCATTTTTTGACAAAGATTTCTATTAATTTCTATACATCTAAAATGCCGTTAGATTCAGTCCTTAAAATTAGCTCTAATAATCTGTTAAAAATTTATTGAAGGTGCTGAACTCACAATCTTTAAATTTTTGAACATTGGACAAAACACACACGTAGCCCTTTTGAGCACATGTAAATATTCGAGGAACCCATTTTGCTGATTTCTTCGTGTATCCAAGATGTTCCCTTAATATTCGCCATACAGTCATATATGGGCGTAGCCAGGGTATGATTGTATTGGTATGTATATAAATTTTAATTTTTCTGCAAAACAATTTACGCTTCCCACCAATAAACTTATGTGATCACTTAAGTGATGGCGAAGTTAGTGACGGCAAACTGTGTTGCTTGTAATTCGACCAATCCTTAGATGGCAATATATTTATCAGTCTGATAAGGCGATTCACGCTATTAACGTTGCGGATTGGGGCTGACACGTGCACTTCTTTTTTTTTATCTAATGTTTATTTTTTGAAATTCTTAAATTCATAATTCATGAAGTAACAGGTCGCTACAAGAACAAGATTATTTACAGAACAAACCACCAGCAGACTAGACAGCTGCTTCGTTGGTCGCTACACCAACTCACCAACAATTTTCTGTGGCTTCTGAAGTCCATTAACTTTCAAAATCTAATAGACGCAGCTTCTGCTAAACCAAAGCAAAGTTGCAGTTATGTGCTTTTCGATTTAAAAAGCAATGTTTTTCACTTTTTGCACAAAGTGAAGGTTCGAAAAATTGACTACATTAATTCTGTAAAGGTTTGTATACACTTTTTAACGATAGGAAATTTCCTTATTCCCACAGTGCCATAAATTAAATACCACCAAAATTACAATGGTAAAGGTAAAAGAATTTCCACCACAGTTCAAAAATAATACAAAAAAATCCCACAATCATTAAAAACTACCACAAAAATACCACCAAAAACCCAATATGCCTTTGAAAATCCCAAAAAAAAAATCCCATACGCATTTAAAAATACCACAATAAATCCCATAATAGACCATAGATAGAAAACGTTATAACAAAGGTCTTAACCTTAGTTGCCAACTTTGTGTGAAAAATACCTTTTTTGGCATTTTCATATGCGCCTTTTACGGAATGAATAATTTGTTATTTATTTGATACATGGGAAAAATAATGCCAAAAATTACACTGGTCAACAATTTTCAACTTTATGAAATTTTCCTAAGCAACTGATTTGTTTTAATATATATTGGTGTGGTGAGTTCATAAATCAAACTAATTTTTTCTAACACGTCTAGTTTATGAGATAACCTAAAAGTTTAAAAAGCACTGTTTTTGCCTATATTTGAGGTTATGTAGCACAGCGGTTTTTTTTTTTTTTCTTAAGATAATATATATGGTATCTAAAAGTACAAGTCTTTCCTTTTCAAATGCCGTTGAGGTTGCTCAAATATCTGGTTTTTCGCTGAGATATCGCGTTTTTTAAACTTTTTTGAACATTTCAAACTGCGATACCTCATCAAAAAAAAAGATATTTGAGCAAACTCAACTGCATTTGAGAGGAAAAGACGTGTTGTCTTATATGTCATATTAACTTTTTAAAAATAAAAAATTCACGGTAACACTTAACCTCAAGTATAGGAAAAAACTGTGTTTTTCCAATATTTTTGATAAGGATATCTCAAAAACTAGAGCTGTTAGAAAAAAGCTTGTCTTGTTTTCGTAATTAGCACCCTTTATTTAATCAAAAACAATTAACGAAAGTTTAGAAAATGTTTCAGTGTTGACCAGTGTTATCAATTTTTACAAAATGTTATGCTTTGTGTCATCACAAAATGTTAAGCCGTGTCTATGACAAGGCTGCCAAATATCAGCGTCTCTCGTTGACATTTGGTAAAGTGACCGTGGTTTGTTCACAACAACTTTTTTCGTATCTTCGATTTTTACGATTTAAGAAAAAATTGAGCAAGGAGTTTGTATCAAATTTTGTGTGAAAAATGGTTTCAACTGCGCCGATAGGCGTAAAATGTTGGTGACATGTTACGGTGACTCTGCTCTATCGTATCTGAAGGCAAACAAGTGGTTTAGCCCATTTGTGAGTGACCAAGACGAAGTAGAAGACGACCCTCGTACCGGGCGGCCATCGTGTTCGGCTACCGAAGAAACGTTGAAAAGATCAAAGAAATCTTGGTCAAAGAAATGAGGACGTCTGCATTTTAATTGGATCCGTTCAAAATATTTTGAAGAATTATTTGGGCTTGAGACGTGTCGCTGCGAGAGAGACAACGCGAAAGAACTCTATTTCATGCAAGAAAGTGACCGAGTTGCTATCGCGAAAGACATACTGGAAATGGTCGAAACCGACGAATCATTCATCGAATCCATCATTACTGGTGATGACACATGGGAATACGAGTATGACACGTAAACCAGGCATCAGGCGAGTGAATCAGGCTCAATTTTTTCTTCCATCGTAAAAATCGAAGACACGAAAAAAGTTGTTGTAAACAAAACACTCTCACTTTACCAAATGTCAACGAGAGACGCTAATATTTGGCAGCCTTGTCATAAACACATGTGGCAACCTAATAAAAACAAAATTTTTGAATCGGACAGTTAAGTCCGGTTCACAGTGTGAATGAAGCTTTCGTTTTGAACAAGGGGTATTTCATTGCATTTGGTCATTATTTCATATCAGTAGTTTGGGGGTTATTTCATATTCGTTTTGGACTATTTCATTGGGTGTTATTTCATTATTTTTTTTTTGCCATTATCCAACTGGCGGAAGCTCTCAAAACAATAAAATCTGACATTACCGCCATCCAGGAAATGCGATGGAAAAGGCAAGGCTGCTCTAAACAAGCACACTGCGATATCTACTACAGCTGTCATGCGGAGAAGCGCGAATTCGGATGTGGATTCGTCGTTAGCCGGAAACTACGCCACCTTGTTTTTCCGGTTCACACCATTGAACGAAAGATTGGCCACTATCCGCATCAAGGCAAAATTTTTCTACATCAGCCTTATTTGCGCGCACGCCCCGACGGAGGAAAAGGACGAAGCCGTCAAGGACGCTTTCTACGCTAGTCTTGAGGACGTATACGACGAGGACGTGAAAATAGTCCTCAGCGATTTTAATGCGAAAGTCGGAAGGGAAGGCATCTTTGGCCCCACTGTCGGTCAGTTCAGTCTTCACGAGACCTCCACGAACAACGGTCTAAGACTGATCGATTTCGCCGCGGCACGAAACATGGTAGTTAATTGCACCAGATATAAGCACCTCGACATCCACAAGGCCTGTCTCCGCCTCTAGTGTTCTAGATGTGCGTAAATTTCGGGGGGTCAACATTGACTCCGACCATTATCTTGTTGCAGACAAGATCCGCATGCGATTATGCAATGCGAAGAACATACGCACAGGAATGCAACGAAAGCTAGATGTCGCTAAGCTGCAATTACAACGGACTGCCAAAGCCTACTCCGCTCAACTCTCGGTTAAGCTCAACCAACCAACCTCTGGACTCGACGACGCCGGCGGACTTTGGGCGCATATATCCCACTCCATGCGCGCTGCCGCTGAAGAAGTCATTGGTTTCTGGCGCCCGCAACGCGAGCCGTGCGAGAAAACTACCGCGAAAAGAGGAAGGAAGAGAGGCTCCTTTTCAGACGCAAGAAAAGAGAGCGGGAAAAGCGTGAGCGTGAGAAACTAGAGGTATACCAGGGCAAGAAAGATGCACGAAGGTTTCAAGCCCGGAGCATCCACTTGCAGAGAAGAAAATGGAGATCTGAATACGGATACACAGTGTGTGCTTAGATTGTGGAGACAGCACTTCTCCAATTTACTTACTGGTGACGATTCCACCAATGCCGCCCATCGAGAGCGCAGTGCAGTGCCACCAAGCGACGATGACGGAGTGGAAGTATCACCACCTAGCCATGAAGAGGTTCGAGTTGCTATCCAATGACTCAAAAACAATAAAGCAGCGGGTGCTGACGGCCTGTCAGCTGAATTGTTTAAAACCGGCGGCGATGAATTGATAAGGCGCATGCATCAGCTCATCAGCATAATATGGCTAGCAGAAAGCATGCCCGTCGATTAGAACCTCAGCATACTGTGCCCTATACTTAAGAAAGGAGGCTCAACAATCTGCGCTAGTTATAGAGGTATCAGTCTTATTTCCATCGCATATAAGGTTCTCTCAACCGTACTGTGTGAAAGATTCAAGCCGATTACAAAAACATTGATTGGACCTTATCAGTGTGGCTTTCGACCTGGTAAGTCCACCATAGACCAGATTTTCCCGCCCACGAAAATCAAATTGCCACACACCATCTCTTTGTCGATTTTAAAGCTGCGTTCGATAGCCCGAGAAGGGATAGCCTATACGCAACAATGTCTGAGTTCGGTATACCTGCAAAGTTGATTAGACTTTGCAGAATGACGTTGAGCAACACACGCAGCTCCGTCAAGGTAGGAAATGACCTCTCCGAAACCTTCAATACCGAAAGAGGTTTCAGGCAAGACGATTCACTGTTTTGCGATCTCTTCAACATCATCATGGAGGGGATCGTACGAAAGGCCGGTGTGCATCGTAATGGCACCATTTGCTATAAAGGTGTCCAGCTCCTTGCGTTCGCTGATGATATTGATATTGTCGGCAGAACCAAGAGAGATGTTACCGCTGCTTTCGCCGCTATCGAAAAGGAATCAGCAAAAGTGGGTTTGACGATAAATGATGGTAAAACAAAGTATATGCTGTCTACAAACAAGGGAGCGCGTCGTTTAGACTCCCACGTTTCATCCGGCAGCTATAACTTTGAAGTAGTCAAGGAGTTCGTATACATTGGCACCGCCATTAATACCAACAACGAAATCAGCCTGGAGATCAGGCGAAGAACAATAATTGCTAATAGGTGCTTGTACGGGCTAAGTAAGCAACTAAGTTCCAGAGCCCTCTCTCGATCGACAAAACCAACACTTTACAAGACGCTCGTTCTACCTGTGCTGCTTTATGGCGCTGAGGCATGGGTAGTTTCGCAAGCTGACGCAGCCGCTCTAGGGGTGTTCGAGAGAAAAGTTCTTCGCAAAATCTTCGGTCCTATTCGAGTCGGCGATGACTATCGCATCCGAATGAGCCACGAGCTGTATGAGCTCTACTAAGACATTGACGTAGTTCGGCGTATAACTGTGCAGCGATTACGATGGCTGGGACATATCCATCGTATGGACGACGAAGCTCCAGCGAAAAAGGTGCTCGAGGCGAGGGTCGTTGGTCAACGACGACGAGGGAGACCATGCCTCCGATGGATGGACCAGGCTGAGGAAGCCCTAACCGCACTTGGTGTATCCGATTGGAGAAGGCGCGCTCAAAGCAGAGGCGCCTGGCGAGAGCTGATGAGGTCGGTCGAAACCCGGACACGGGTTGTTACGGCCACTTAAGTAAGTAAATAAGTTATTTCAATAGCGGTTATTCCATTTGGATGTTATTTCGTGAAGCCAAAAGCCCTTACAAAGTGTGACTGTGTGTTATATATATATCGGTAGCTCTGTCAAATACCGAAAGCTCACCTGATTGAAATTAAGCTTTTTTTTCTTGCTTCTGGCGGTCTTGCTTGTTACCGCCTTATGATAAGGTTACAATATTCAATGTTAATACCTATTTGCAGAATATCAAAAGGGTATAAAAGTTGCCAAAAGTTGAATTTCTTCTGTAATACGATTAACTTTACCGCGACAGAATCGATCTGTGAATATAACAAACATTCTAATTGTTTATTTTACTAGCATTTTATATAATCACTGATAAATAAAATAAAGGTATTCATTACATTTGTTAAGTCCTATCAAAATTTTGTATGCGTATAGACTTGACAATGAGTTAGCAAGTTAACAGGCTGAGCACCGTGTTTTGGCTTAGCAGGGATTTGCTAAGTCCATTTGTTAAACCGGAAATGCACATATTTTAAATATAAAGTAATGCACAACTATTGAATTGTGTACCTTCATATGGAGAAATATATTTTATTTGATATAACAATATAGAAAGTACCAAATTATCAAAATAAAATGGCAACGGGCTAAGGATAGATATGCGAGCTCTTAGCAGGTGCGTTCACACCAAACCACGCTAAGTTCAGCAATTTATCAACTCAACTCAATTTAGCAACTCATAACCAAAAAAAGAAATGAGTACTCTTAATATTAAGAGCACTTATTTTAAATAAGGGCTAGCTTATACTTTTTTCAAGTTCGATACAAATTTCCGAACGTACCACTTTATAAAAAGCAATTAGAAGTAATTGAAATTTTGAATGTCGATTCGATTGCAACGTTTAACTATGTTTTTGTGTGCTTGAAAGTTTCTTAAAATACTAATTATTATTTTTTAATGACTGTGGGATTTTTTGTGGTATTTTCTTATTGCTGGTATTTTTTAATTCAAAATATACCATGGGAGTTTCTGTGATCATTTTTAATTATTTATGTGGAAAAAAGGTATTTTATGTGGTAAAATTGGTTGCCTGCTATGGTCTTAACGCTTCGGTTACTCTAAATCTTTATAGCTAAAAACCAAAGATATAACAGTGGTATTCAATGAACGCCATATGTGTGAGGTTAATAGCATAAGATCGATATATTTACATAAGCGTATTTTGCATCATCAAAAATTTAAGGAATTTTACATACGTAACTTACGACATAAAACCGTTGTGTAAACGGAGCGTTTAATGCGTATAATAGCAATGTTTTTTTTGCTATTTTTTTTTTTAAATTATAAAGAAACCAAATAGTAGAACCATTTTGAGATCAGGACTTGAAACCCGGATATTCTTCTTGTCAAAGTCTTGAAGATTAAACGCTCTAGCAATTTACACTTGAAATGATTTAATATGAAAAACTGCAATTTTTTTTAAAGTTTAATACATATAATGATTTCTTTTATGATATCATGAGTTTATATTCAGCTGTCCTTGCTTGCATAAAATAGTTTATCTTTTATTTAATATTCTTATTCAGGCAATCGCCAGCAAAATAAAAACTAATAAATCAGCCTGTTGACTATGACTGTGCACTAAGGCACACTTGAGCAGACACGTTAGCAAGCAAGTGTGTGTGTGTGCTAAAATAATAACTATGTCATTTTTGTACGAGTTGCATTTTATAGCTTCGCCTCGGCAATTCAGCAAAAAACCTAGTAAAACTCTAGTCGCCAAAGAGAACGCCGTTCGGCGAAGCTACAAATTTATTTGCTGCGACGTGATTGGAATATTTCTCAGATACTATATTTGTCTTTAAGTACTTCGACCAAGATATAACAGTCAGCAGTAGTAACATTATTCCCCGGATACCAGTGAAATCGCCCACGTCATTCAGGCAACTATCTCCAACAAGCCGCTGTTCCATTACCCTTCGGCCTCTAATAGTTATAAACGCAAGTTGCAAGAACTTTAAAATATGACATTAAACATACTCATACGCCATAAGAGACAGATGAACGTACATATTCACTAAAATAGAAAGCGTAAATATAAAAGGATTTCGCTGTTTTTATATATGTCTTGCATTATATTTCATGACTTATTTTTCGATATTCCGCTCTTGTTGGCTGCCAAATCTGACAAGTGATGTTAAGTGGTCTCGTACACATACACACATACACGCACGCAAAATTGACACACGCAGTTAGTAAAACAAACGCATAAAATAGACCACGCTGTAATAAAACAAGGTGAAAGCGTATTTTTCACATCTTTCATAAAAATTGTCCCCGCATCTATCAAAAACAGCTGAAGTAAAAGGCTACGTTCAGCAGGTACACCCATGATTCAATCATTATAAGGCTATCAAGATATTGAACATACCCTTATTTTATGTAAACAAAAGACACAGTTTCGATAGTGTCGTAGACGAAGAATTTTTTTGTTTGATATATTTGGTTATGAATTTGTTGTTCTTATTAATTTTTATGTAGGTTAAAAAAAATTTAATTCAATCTTATGCTTAATAAATGGATATAAATATTTCGGAAAAATATGAATTTATTATTTTTCCGGAGTAAAGAACTTATATATATTTTAAATTTAATTGAAAATTTTAATTTTAACAAACAAAACATATTTTTAATACGTAATAAATATAGAATTAATTCAATAAATAATTCGAATTGCGCCGAATGCGCCGAATGCGCCGTCTCTGTAAATGTAAACCTGCTACTACTACGCATACAATTTTTTGTAGCTACCCTGTAGGAAAATCAACTAATTTAAAAGTAGTTGATAAAGTATTTTTTTGTCAACCACAACTAGTTGAAATTCTGACTTTTTTCCATAGAACGAACCAACATATTTTGCATGGTGATGCCCTCTAAATAAGTCAATTGACTATCAGCTGCATATATTTTCAACTAATTGTTAAACTTATTAGATTTAAATAATTTTTTTAATTATTTTAAAGTAACCAATTGAAAAGTATTTAATATTCCACTTACTGAAGATGAATTTAAAAGCATAAAAATTTAAATTTCTATACATCAAAGAGATCATTTATTTGACTGTTTTGAAAAATACATAAATACATAAATCATGAAGTAATGAGGTGTTTGCTGAATGGTTAAGCAATGCATCAATTTCCGCACAAAGTCCAAATTGTGCAATGTTTGCTAAACACTACCAGTTTGTAATTTGAATATCTTAAATAATAAAGAATTTTTAATCGTTTCACAGGGTTTTGAGGCAGTTTATCAGTTTTAAAGTGTGTTTACCACGTCTGTCTTGCATTTCAATGTTCCTACAACTAACAAAATGTTAGTGAAGCCTAAAGTTTGATGAAATAACATGGTTAAATATATATAAACTTGTAATCTTATAAAAATTTGCAATCCAAACATATCAAAATCAGAATAGTTGCCGCCTTAATATAATTCAAAGTAGTTTATCAACCACTTGTTTTTAAGTAGTATTTCAACTACTTCATATATAGTGCAATAAAAACTATTTAGAATTGAAGTGGATGCCGCCTTAATAGAATTCAAAGTAGTTCATATACAAGTTTATTTTAAATTAGTTCTTTAATTAGTTGTTCTTAAAAACAAGTTACTTTTTTAATTAGTTGTTCTTAAAAACAAGTTAGTTTGTTCCTATAGGGTACATACTGGTTCTGCAGCACATTTCTGTAATACTGTATTATTCTGTATTATTTATTGTATTTATCACGCTGAAAATAAAAAAAAAATCAATAACAAACGACAAAAATGAAAGCAACTGATAGGCACACGATTTAAAATCTTATTTTAAATTTTATTAAATCCTGTACTGTATATATGACAACACCGAAATTGTATTTAAATTTAAACCCTGCCAAATACTAAAACTAAGTTTTATTCCCGCAGATTTAAATTGCGGGTTTAAATTGCAATACCCGATGTGGATTACAAACCTTATTACAAGTTGTATTTATATTTAAATTGTAAAATTACTCCAAGATTTTTAACCGTGTGTTTTGTGTTTATCTTTGGTTTGATATTTGTCAAGCAAAGCGTTCAATTTTCTACCGATGCTCTTTTTCCGTATAATTTCATCATAAAGCGTACTCCAAATTTCAAACAATTTCAGCCAAGCAAAAATAATATCGTAATCCTGTTTAGTTGGCAGATTAAGACCACTCATATCACAAGACACACCAAAAGCAGCAATATCGTGAGAAGGCGTATGTTGCAAACTACTTTCTGAACTTGTCGTGTCTTGCGATATAGACGGCACTGGATCCACTGTAGAATTTCACTAAACTATTAAAAGTAATACTATAATTAGAAGGGGAAGGTAATTATTTAGTTCGCTAGCCAATTTTGATTGAGTTGACTTTTGTTTTTAATCTTATATCACTACGTTATGTGCACTTACTTAGATTGCGTAGTTACTCTGCCGAGTTCTACGAAAAGTTTTCTCTCAATAAGTTAAACTTTTAACAATAATCAGTGGTCTAGCCACTTTGAAGAAAAAAGTTATTTAAGAAGTTCACTTTAGGAGAAAGTCCACTTCTCCACTAAATTTTAATAGGAGAATTTCCCCTTTATTTTAAAAGTTTCCTGTATTCAGTATAGGAGACGCTTAATGCTTTTTTATTTTTACAATAGTTTATTTCTTTGTGGTTAATTAATTTGATTTCATATTACTTTAAATCGACTTTGAAATCGACATCGTGTATCAACATTTTGGACTATTTGAAATTTGGAATTGCAAAATGGGAAATACAAGAATTTAGCAATTTTCCCAACATATTCGGCAATTTTCTCCAAAAAGAATCTTATCACTTATTTTAAGCAAAGATAGTAGCAAAGCGCCCACTGGCGGCTCTCATATATAAAACTAAATGTTAAAAATGAGTTCCTTGACCCCAAAAATCCCCATACATACACATAAAAAATTTTTTTTTTGCATTTTTAATGCAATTTTTTAGCCAAATCTTAAATATTTTGAAAAATTTTTTTTTTTTTTTGAAAAGTGGGAGGCTCCGATTTCAAGATATAAATATACCTTCTTGGCCAGTTTCTTAAAATCCACCATAGAACACCGCTAGGGTGAAGCCAACATCAAAAAAGTTTTGACCCACTCTAATATACGTATATACGCAAAAATTTTTGATAAATTATTAAAAAAAAAATTTAGCAAAACATCAAATTTATAAAAGTGAACTGTATTTTTACACAGTTTTAACTCAAAATGTCCCTTGAGTACTTGTTCGTGACAATCTATGTTATTGTGTTTAAAAAATCACATTGGAAAATAGTTTTGAAAGGCTTGGGTTTGGCGTGAAAAATGTCACATATCGATGTTTCATATTTTGCATCAATAGCTGAATATTTTTGATGACCAAATTCGTTGCCACTCTATGGAAAATCCAGGCTATGGGCATGAGCAGAGTTGTTGATAAAGGACATTGATGTAAGCGTAAGACTAACAAGAAGTCCAAAGAATACCGATCTGACAAAAGACATAAATTTTCGTGTGAAATTTAAAGTAAGAAATTTAAAGTTTTTATGAAAAAATGGCTGATTAGCTTTCATTCATTATTCGAAAGAATAATGACATACTTAAAAAATTCTATTCGGCCGATAAATTTAGAAATTTGGCAAAACAACTACTCTGAAGTTCAGGAAATGGTCCATAATTTCTTTCATACTCACATATCGCACACTAAATAAAGGGTGGTTAAATTTTAAGGGCCGATGTTGAATGTGTACCACGCCTAAACGTCAAGTTTTTTCTGCATTTCATTTGACATTTATCAATCTCAACCTAACTCAAATCCATGGAAAGATACTCAACCGAGCGACGTGTTAAAGTTATTCAGGCTTATTATGAAAATGGGCGTTCAAATCAAAATGCATATCGTGCACTTCGTGATTTTTTTTGGTCAATTTAATCGTCCAAATGTGCGTACAATCGGAAAAATCGTTTCAAAATTTGAGCAAACCGGGTCTGTAGGAGATGTGAAAACACCAGTGCATGCTCGTACAGCTCGTACTACAAAAAATATTGCTGCTGCTCGCGATAGTGTGGCTGAAGAGCCGTCCATCTCAACTCGTCGTCGTGCCCAACAATTGCATCACTCACGCTCGTCGTTGATGAACATTATGCATTAAGACTTGCATTTACACGCTTACAAGGTGCAGTTGACTCAAGAACTAAAGCCTCTTGACCATTTCAAGCGTCGTCAATGGTCAGAATGGCAGCAAGAAATGGCAACAGTGGATGATCAATTTACGAAGAAAGTCATCGTCAGTGATGAGGCACATTTTCACCTCAGTGGATTCGTCAATAAGCAGAATTGCCGCATTTGGGCGAATGATAATCCAAGAGTTATTGTCGAAAAACCAATGCACTCACAAAGAGTGACTGTTTGGTTCGGTTTATGGGCTGGCGGCATCATCCGGTCAGGCAGTTACTGTGAATGGTGTTCGCTATCGTGAGATGATAACGAACTTTTTATGGGCCGAATTGGAAGATATGAATGTGGACGATATGTGGTTTCAACAGAACAGTGCCACTTGCCACACAGCTAACGAAACAATGTCTCACGTGGTGGCGATGTCAATTGGCCGCCAAAATCACGTGATTTGACACCGTTGGACTTCTTTCTTTGGGGCTATTTGAAAAAAAAGGTGTACGTCGATAAGCCAGCAACAATTCTAAAGGATGAGATAATTCGGCACACAAACGGCAAAGAACCTCACTTATGCCTCAGCGTCATCGAAAATTTGGACCATCGGATGGAGGCCGATATTTTGTTCCATACATAATTGAACCATACCAATATTATCATAATAAAAATAAATGACAATAATTTCCTAAATAGTTTGTGTTTTATTCAAAATCGACATCGGCCCTTAAAATTTAACCACCCTTTAAAAAACAGTCACAACGCAAAATTTTTAAATTTCTAGGAGATGCAAAACCTATTTTGTTATTTGAAGGAACTCCACACAATTTTTTTTTTATATTATAGAAAAGAAAGATGTTTACAAAATTTTGACAGTCAAAGAAATCATCTCCTTTTTAAAACTACGAATAGTTTTACATAAAAAAGTAATAATTTGGGAGTTTTGAGTTGTGACTGTTTTGTATTCAGTATGCGATATGTTTAAATTGTAAAGCACTTTGTTATAATTGTCATATTTTTACGATTTTAAGTTGGGATGATATAGCACCATTAATTCGGCATTTTTCGCTGTATTCAAAACTGCATTTGACAAACTTGAAAACTTAAGTTAAAAAATTTACTAGAAAAACCAATGACCCTGAAAACACAAGAAAAACTTTTTTCACAAAAGTTGTTCAACTTAACCCGAATCGTCCCAGCGGCTCCATATGCCACAAAATATACTCGTGAAGTTTATTTAGGTTTTAATCAGGAGAATGTTATTTCATTCTAACAAAGACGTCTATTACTTCTTAAAACATTGTTTTTTAAATGGTAGTAATTTTTGTGTCTCTAGGTTGCATAGCTTTTCCAACAGACTCTTGATAAAAGCCATTAAAAAAAAAATCACAGAAAAGAAAATCGCAAGATTGTTTGACAATGATACGTATATATATGTATTTAAAATAAAAAAAACCATATGCTTTTCCAAAATAATCTTTTTTGATACTTTTTACTTTTAGTGCAAGCAATTCAGTGATTTTCTTTGCCGGGCCCATATGGAGCCGCTGGGCGCAACTGAGTATTTGACTTTCAGAATATTTAATAAGCAGGTTTGCCCAGCGGCTCCACATGGCACCGAAAAAGTAGATTCCTTAAAGCTGAAACAGCTTTTGCAAAGGTTACAAAGCTTTTTAAGGTCAAAACTAAAAGGAAATTGTTTTTATAGTATATAATTCGTTTGCATTTGTAAGCAATGCTTGCTTAACATTCTCCTTAAATTTGGTTTGTGGAAACTTACAAACACAGAAGCTATGGGCAATTTTTTCGAGAGCATGTTTTTGAAAAATGTAAAAATTTGTATGGTAAAAAATGCAATAATTCCAAATAATTCCAAAAGTTTTACGTGCAAATAAAAAAAAAACGCATTTTCAATATTTTTTTTTTTAATTTCAATATGATTTCAAAGATGGAAAGATGGAAGCTTTCTTAACATTTTCCCGAAAATTCTGTCTGCGGCAGCTAAACAATTAAGAAGTTATATGTATGTAGCTCATTTTCTGGAGCATGTTTTGGCTGAAATGCAAAACAGATTTAGAGTGAATAATAAGGGGTTTTTTAAACCGCCGAACTCATAGTCATTTATTTTTTTTTTCAAGTATGAAACTATTTTTGGCTATAGTATATTTATTCGTGCCAATTTTTAATTTTATTGATCTGGGATAATTTTTTCGGGATATATACTGTACTATCGATTTGGTTTATTTTACACCAAAAATTTCTTTCTGTAAAATAATTATGCGTACGAATTTTTATTGATCTAGGATAATTTTTCTGCGGAAATATACCAGATTACCCATTTCAGTTGTATGGAAGCTGAGCGTGTCATTCATCCGACTTGAACAAGATTGTGAGAACAATTCCGTTATCATAAAACTCATTCTCGCAAAATTTCATGATTCTAAAGCAACTCCTTCTATTTTTGTCCCATCACTTTATGGGCTCGTCACACAGTGCGGCGTTGCTCCGGAATACCCTGGTCCAAGCCGGAAACGAAAAACTAACGATAATCTAGAAAATACGTTACGTTTTAACGGCCTGAATCATTGGCTGACACCATCAGCTATTAGTAGAAGATGGGTTGCAGATTGTTGCACATCCCGAAGCAGAACTGAATGAAAAAAAAATTAATGTTGGTTTGTGCATTCCTTGCTTCGAAAAAAAAAACACACCAAAGGAAATACTATTGAATATAAATTCAAAACATTTATTTCTAATGTATTTTTCTTTGTATAAGAAATATCTATTAAATATTTTTTTCTAATTGATTTTATTAAAAAATACTAAAATACCCAAAACTCATTCTGTTTTCCTTTTTGAAAAGTGAAAACCTCAGTTGTGCCCAGCGACCCCATATGTGACCACGCTTTTCCAAAAAATCCAAAAATAGAAAATTGAAAACGATCACTGATTTATGCTTTCTATAGCCAATTGATCTTAATTTTTGAAAAAAACCAAAAAATTAAAAAAAAATATTTGTGGGACAAATAGGGTTAAAAACGACAACTTGTTTTGACAACTTGTTTTGACATTAGCGACCAAGTTGAAATACTTTTCAATTAAAAATTAATTTGACGAAACAATTTGTATGATATGAGCTAATTTTTTCTATTTCAAAAATACATTAAGCATTTTATTTTTTTCGATTTTCTTAAGAAACATATTTGGATGGAAATTATTAATTAAGAAATGCATGTTTAATGTTCGTGCAAAATATCAAACTAAAAAATTTTATTCGTTATCCACACAAAACATTTTGTGATGCACTATAACTGTTTGATTGCTCTTCTGAGAAAGAAAATGTTTTGTCAAGTCTGCACTGAGTTAAACATACGTATATTTTTTTATTTAGCGCGTTGATATATTGTTTTAATTTTGCATAAATTGAACTTTTCATATATAGAACTAACTTCTTATTGTTAGCCAGTAGCTCTTAAGGGACATTTTAACTAAAGTTTTTTTTTTTTGAGAACCGAATTTTATTTATTTTATAAATCAGTTCATATATGTCTCAAGAATATAGAAAAAAACCTTTTTTTTCAAAATTCTTCCTCTTACTATACTATTTAGCATGTTTTGCGCGCGCCGTCAACAGTGTTTTTTTCTAAAATGGAACAGATGGCTTTATTATTCTTGCGCCCCTCTCCTAGCTATTTATTTTTTATTATGTATTATATTATAATATTGATGTATTATATTATTGATTTTGTACACGAATAAATATCGCCAAACGTCGCAATACTGAATTGGCCAAAAAAAAAGAAAATCGGACCAGCAAAAAGAAAAAGGTCCGATGTGAGCTGAATATGAGCAAGCAGAAGGCTTACTTGGGAAACAGGAGGCGAACCTTCACATGGCAACATGTCTGACCGCCTCAACCTGGCGAGGCCTGCATTATCCTTGTCGAAATCGTCTCAAGTCGACTCAAACCTCAAGGTGGTGTTCCCTGGGCAACGGCAAACTGGCATCCGTCAGTTTGACGGCTAATTTGAGCGGCGGGTCGATCCATAGACCTTAAACATGGAATGTGCGCAGGGTTTGGGTCCCGCCACAATACTACTGCCCAATGAAAACGAAACCAGCCTCGGATAAGAACCCCAATTACGGTGACGACCACAGCAAACGAAAAACGGACAATGATTTACGGATATGCACCTGGAATGTCCGGACCCTTTATAGGGAAGGTGCCATTATCGAACTGGCGGAAGCCCTCAAAACAATAAAATCTGACATCTAAACAAGCACACTGCGATATCTACTACAGCTGGCATGCGGAGAAGCGCGAATTCGGATGTAGATTCGTCGTTAGCCGGAAACTATGCCACCTTGTTTTTCCGGTTCACACCAGCGAACGAAAGATTGGCCACTATCCGCATCAAGGCAAAATTTTTCTACATCAGCCTTATTTGCGCGCACGCCCCGACGGAGGAAAAGGACGAAGCCGTCAAGGACGCTTTCTACGCTAGTCTTGAGGACGTATACGACGAGGACGTGAAAATAGTCCTCAGCGATTTTAATGCGAAAGTCGGAAGGGAAGGCATCTTTGGCCCCACTGTCGGTCAGTTCAGTCTTCACGAGACCTCCACGAACAACGGTCTAAGACTGATCGATTTCGCCGCGGCACGAAACATGGTAGTTAATTGCACCAGATATAAGCACCTCGACATCCACAAGGCCTGTCTCCGCCTCTAGTGTTCTAGATGTGCGTAAATTTCGGGGGGTCAACATTGACTCCGACCATTATCTTGTTGCAGACAAGATCCGCATGCGATTATGCAATGCGAAGAACATACGCACAGGAATGCAACGAAAGCTAGATGTCGCTAAGCTGCAATTACAACGGACTGCCAAAGCCTACTCCGCTCAACTCTCGGTTAAGCTCAACCAACCAACCTCTGGACTCGACGACGCCGGCGGACTTTGGGCGCATATATCCCACTCCATGCGCGCTGCCGCTGAAGAAGTCATTGGTTTCTGGCGCCCGCAACGCGAGCCGTGCGAGAAAACTACCGCGAAAAGAGGAAGGAAGAGAGGCGCCTTTTCAGACGCAAGAAAAGAGAGCGGGAAAAGCGTGAGCGTGAGAAACTAGAGGTATACCAGGGCAAGAAAGATGCACGAAGGTTTCAAGCCCGGAGCATCCACTTGCAGAGACGAAAATGGAGATCTGAATACGGATACACAGTGTGTGCTTAGATTGTGGAGACAGCACTTCTCCAATTTACTTACTGGTGACGATTCCACCAATGCCGCCCATCGAGAGCGCAGTGCAGTGCCACCAAGCGACGATGACGGAGTGGAAGTATCACCACCTAGCCATGAAGAGGTTCGAGTTGCTATCCAATGACTCAAAAACAATAAAGCAGCGGGTGCTGACGGCCTGTCAGCTGAATTGTTTAAAACCGGCGGCGATGAATTGATAAGGCGCATGCATCAGCTCATCAGCATAATATGGCTAGAAGAAAGCATGCCCGACGATTGGAACCTCAGCGTACTGTGCCCTATACTTAAGAAAGGAGACCTAACAATCTGCACAAGTTATAGAGGTATCAGTCTTATTTCCATCGCATATAAGGTTCTCTCAAGCGTACTATGTGAAAGATTAAAGCCGATTACAAAAACATTGATTGGACCTTATCAGTGTGGCTTTCGACCTGGTAAGTCCACCATAGACCAGATTTTCACGCTACGAAAAATCCTGGAGAAAACCCACGAAAATCAAATTGACACACACCATCTCTTTGTCGATTTTAAAGCTGCGTTCGATAGCCCGAGAAGGGATTGCCTATACGCAACAATGTCAGAGTTCGGTATACCTGCAAAGTTGATTAGACTTTGCAGAATGACGTTGAGCAACACACGCAGCTCCGTCAAGGTAGGAAATGACCTCTCCGAAACCTTCAATACCGAAAGAGGTTTCAGGCAAGGCGATCCACTGTCTTGCGATCTCTTTAACATCATCATGGAGGGGATCGTACGAAAGGCCGGTGTGCATCGTAATGGCACCATATTCTATAAAGGTGTCCAGCTCCTTGCATACGCTGATGATATTGATATTGTTGGCAGAACCAAGAGAGATGTTACCGCTGCTTTCGCCGCTATCGAAAAGGAATCAGCCAAAGTGGGTTTGAAGATAAATGAGGGTAAAACAAAGTAGATGCTGTCTACAAACAAGGGAGCGCGACGTTTAGACTCCCACGTTTCATCCGGCAGCTATAACTTTGAAGTAGTCAAGGAGTTTGTATACCTTGGCACCGCCATTAATACTAACAACGAAATCAGCCTGGAGATAAAGCGAAGAACAATAATTTTTAATAGGTGCTACTACGGGCTCAGTAAGCAACTAAGTTCCAGAGCCCTCTCTCGATCGACAAAACTAACACTCTACAAGACGCTCGTTCTACCTGTGCTGCTTTATGGCGCTGAGGCATGGGTAGTTTCGCAAACTGACGCAGCCGCTCTGGGGGTGTTCGAGAGAAAAGTTCTTCGCAAAATCTTCGGTCCTGTTCGAGTCGGCGATGACTATCGCATCCGAATGAACCACGAGCTGTATGAGCTCTACGAAGACATTAATGTAGTTCGGCGTATAACTGTGCAGCGACTACGCTGGCTGGATCATGTCCATCGTATGGACGTATGGAGCTCCAGCGAAAAAGGTGCTCGAGGCGAGGGTCGCTTGTCAATGACGACGAGGGGGACCATGCCTCCGATGGATGGACCAGGCTGAGGAAGCCCTAACCGCACTTGGTGTATCCGATTGGAGAAGGCACGCGCCATTTATGTGTTAAAAAAATGTTTTATTAAAAATTTCTGTGGATATGGAAAATATAGTTTGAAAAATAGTTTATTGAGGGTAATAGTAAAATAGTTTGTTGAGGGAAGTTCCCAATTAGGCGCTCAGGATATTTTTTATAAACATAAATTTGACATGTTAGAGAATGTTAGAGAGAAGTTAAAATATTGAACTTTGCTGAGTTATGTAGTCATAAAGTTAAAGATCTATTTCATCGTCAACATATCAGTTCATATTTTTAGCATACTACTCATCTACTTCAAATTTTGCTTAGTTTTAGAAGAAATCAAGCATAACTTAGCTATTTTAATTTTCAATAACTAAGCCAATTATTGCAAAAATTAAATAAAATTGTGATGTTTAAATTTTGAAATATATGAGGAGTGATTCTAATTTAGGAGACTTTTTCTAGCATCGCACCGTGATTGAGCCAACATTTACAGATTTGTGATCTAGCAAAACAATTGCTTAATTTTAGCAAAATAATTGTCTCCGTGTATGAACTTATTTATGAAAGAACGCAGTGGACAATTATGGGAGTTCTCCAATAAACCAACAACCTAGAAAGCTACACCTATGTCAATTGTTGCCAACATCAATTGTGGTTAAAAAAGTTTTCGTTTTTCATTAATGTAAACACAAACAGGTTTTAAGCATATCTCACATTTTTTTTTTAACCTTGCCGACGCGTTGTCTTCGTTTTACATTCATCAAAAAAGAGGAAATATTCTCATCCCAAGAAAAAAAAAAATTTTTTTTTAAATAATCTCAATATTCTCTATGTGCAATCAGCAGTGTTGAACCTTTGCTGGTTTCCTACATTATATTTCCAACGTTTTGTACACTATCTGCATTCATTCATTCTCCAGCTTAGTTTTATCTCAATTTCGTTCTTTTTTAATTAAGTTTCACTTTGTTTTATTTCAAATGCAGTTCTTTTTTTGTTTGTTGTTTTATCTGTCAACTTTTTGGTCGCACAAGCTGTCAAAGTAAAAGTTGCTGCTGATGACACTGCTTCTATGATTTTGAACACGTTTTTCCCCCCACTTTTTTCCTTTTAGTCCTTACATTAAAGAAAGCTTGAATAGAGATCCTGAAAACTTTTGGCATATTTTTTGATATAAATATAAATAAAATACAGTCTCAACACCGGATGTGCTAGTGCTGGGTACTTAAAAATAAAAACATAGTTTGTGCTATGTTTTTTTTTTCTAACTGTCAGAGGCATCGTTTACCAGCATGACCAGCCTGCCTTAAGACTGTCTTTATCACCCGCCTAATGTGATGATCATCACAGTTAGCTGCGATAGCGTTGTTATTGTCACAAACGGTTATTTATTTAAAAATCAGACCTTATCTCTTTTCCCGTTGGAGAAACTATTGTGTTCTATGAGCAAACAAGTTTTTTAAGTAAGCAGGGAAGTTAATGGACAATATCCGACGTTGTCCTTTAAATATGAGTTACAAGGATACTTTGATAACAATGAGGTTTTTTCATTCTTATGAGCATGACTATATTTTGTATACATTAATAATTTGCTCATGTTTGTGTGAGTATGTTGTAAAAACTTTTCTTATCGAAGGAGCACCACCATTTGTGTACGAAAAAAGAAAAAACAAATATAACAAGAACACTATAATGGTTGGCATAAGTTATTATTATTATGTCAAAGTAACGTAAAAATTATTATTTATAGAGGTTCTTAGTGAGAAAAAAGGAAGACTTATCTGAGCTGTCTTAAAGGCATTTTAACAAAACTATCAAATAAACGGCATAAATCTAGATTTTTATCACTATGATGATCATATAATATATTTCTATATTAAACGAAATTTTATTTTTCACATAAAAACTTACGAAATTTTGTTACTTATTATAGTTTTATTTCAGCTTACCTGTAAGAAAAGAAAAAAGAAAAATACACTATTAGCTTATGGTGTAAATTATTTTCTATTGACATATTACTATTTATATAATGTGTGTATTGATATGTTATAATATACACAATAAAATTTTGACTGCTAGTGGAATATATCCCAACAGAAAAATTATAATTTTATAACATACAATTTTTTTTTTTTAATTATTTATGCATGCTTTGCTAAGCACATAAATCAATTATTAATATTGACCTCACATAACTTTGTACAATTGAGTAAAAATAGCATTTTAGTGCTAAGTTTTCAATATGCTTTAATTGCTTTATAAATAATGCACACCACACTTAAAAGAGGAGAGGGGATGTGTTAAAACAAAAAAATAAAAACAAATATAAATGCACAACTTGACCACATTGTATCTCATAAAATTTTCAGATATCATAAACACGGAGGTGCCCATCTAAAAAAGTGGTTCGTATTCGAGAAAGGGGCGTGGCAATACTAGAAAAATAGTGTATCTCGAATAATATTGACACTAGGGTACTGACATTTAGTAAAGCGGTAGGCAGAGTTATTAAAAATTACGGCCAATAAAGTGCGCGCTTATACATACAACACATGGGCGTGACAATATTAAAAAACACTATATTTCGAATAATATTGACACTAGGGTAATAAAATTCGTTAAAAAAATGGCTATTAATATTACAAAACACGTGAAGATATAAATATAAATTTAAGAGAGAGATAATTGCAATAACCAACAAACTTTCCATAACCAAAAAAGGAAAATTTTTTTTTTAAAAAAATCGACAACAAAATCACTACAAAGTAAAAATAATTTTAAAATAACTTTTCCCTTTAATTTCTTGGTCATATTTGATAATTTATTTAAATATATTACTTTGAAAATCTTATTATTTTAATTTTTTTGTTATTTGTTTTATTATCACAAATATATTAGTTTTCTTATGAATACAAAAGCTTTGAAGTTACCGCTTCTAATTATAAGTCTGATTAGCGCCGACCTTAAAATTTTTATATTCATAAAGAAATTAATATATTTATGATAATAAAACAAATTAGAAAAAAATTAAAATATAAGATTTCCAATGCAATATGTTTAAAAAAATTATCAAATATGACCAAGAAATTAAAAGGAAAGTTATTTTAAAATTATTTTTTACTTTGTAGTAATTTTGTAGTCGGTTTTTTTTTATATTCGGTACTCACATAGTTAAATACACTAACTCCGCAAGGTTAGCATCATTAATTCGGGCCTACCTGTCCAAGGCCAGGATACAGGAGGATGGTTATGGATAAGATGCATAAAGGCGAAATTGAATTGAATTTTAAAATGACCTACACTCAGAAAAAAATCACTTTTAAAATCAAAAATTTTTTTTTGAAATTTAAAGCTATAATTTAAGTTATATATAAAACAAAAATATTTAAAATCTTTTCATTCAAATTTTCTTTAAAAGTATGTTTTTCGAGTAAGAGAGAAATGAAAGTTTGACTTTTTGACTTATTCTTTGCTTGCTTGTCGACAACAGTTATATAGCCTACAGTATAGGACGTGAGACTCTCGACATTGTCGGTTGTGAGCTGAAACCTCGAGGTGGTAAAATTATTTTTTTTTGGCTATTTTTTTTTTTTTTTTTGCAATGCTATGCGTGGTCGTAATATCCCAATAGGCAATAAGGCTAGGCCTCTTCGAATGAAGGCAAGAATTTGTTGCTACTTTTGGCGGCAGGACACATGCATCCTCGCTGCTCCGGCAACTGCTTTTATAAGATCTAATTTTTGCTAAGCAAGGCAGTGTACATCTTTAATTTTCCTATAAAAACAGGTTCTACTTCCCAGTAGGCATTGGCAGGTGTTTGAAGCGCTACTAGCAGACCTTGATGGATGTCGGAGGCCTATCCTACTCGTAGCCAAGCCCATTTACTTTTTTATATGAAATGGGAAAATTTTTCATGCCTGGAACAAACTCATTTAGTGCAATTTCCACCAATTCACTTTTGAGTTAAGCGTTTTGGCTACTACAGAAGTAAGTATCGTTTCTGGATTCTCTTATGAGTAGGTTTATTTTTCTCTCTAACGGGTTTCTCTCTCTAAGAATGATGAGAGACTAATAGTCATGTAATATTTTGGTGCAGAGTGTATTGATTTCTTTGCTTGGTGAATGAAAACTACTCTCACTTCTCGCTAGAACGACACTCTTCTAAGGTTGCATATAAGCGACAGCTACATTATATCATGGTGTAAGAAAACCAGGTGCTAGCGAGTTTTTCACCATTCTATAAATTTCTCCAGGCGTGTCAAAAAATTCTGACATAGAGAGATCAACTGTAGATTAGTGTCGAATCATTATTTATTATGTTTGCTTTATGCATGGATTATCATTAATAAGTCCTAACAAATTGAGTTTATGATATTTTGATAATAAAATGTTATGTTCTTTAACCACAGCGACATGATATGGACAACTTGCTGGAAAGGTATATTTATGAAACTATCCGCCCATTCACCTAGTTGGTCATTCAATAGGTGCGCCATTGCAGTGCACATAACACAGTGCACAGAGTGTCATCAGTTTGTTATTGTTTTTCATGGTTTATGCACTTTTATATAATTATAACATTATTAAAAATTTACAAAAGCAAAACTTTCACAAACTTTGTCTTTCCCATGAGTTTTACTTAAAATTTACGATCAGCAAAATTTGACAGATCTAAGGAAAATTTTTGTTAGAGGTGAAAAATACGCTACCACCAAATTTCGAACACCATGGATTATATCACTTCACTCAACAATATCGTGGTGAAAATGTTTGAATTCACAACAACGAAACAGCTGATGCATCAACCTACCACATATTCGCTGTGCAGCCAAGCCAGGGTGTCTTAGGGCCCAAAGAAGTGCCACATGGGAAATCTGTTTAATGGGATTTGCGTCTCTAGTTACGCACAACATAACAACGTATGGCAATGCTCAGATAAAAACAGAAACAAAACATCTCTGAAAACATAAATAAACACAGAAGTTCTATTTCATTATGATTTTTGTGCACGCTTTATCTTTTTGACAATTGATGTTCAAAAACTCGCTGCTGGAAATTGAGAAGTCAGTTTTTGCGGAATTGTGAAAATAACGTTGGAGGCTGTTAAAGTGTTTAACACCAAGTGCTATAGTTTATTATGTTTTGTATAATCAGCATTTACTTTGCTATGTATTAGACACTTATCTACGTTGCACTGATTGGAGCATTAGACAACAAGTAATTTAAATTTATTCTTCCGCCAGAAGCCAACTTGGGAAGTCATCATAAACTTCTTAACTCCTTATCCATTTCCTTGTGGCGACCGTGGCGTAGTGGGTAGAATGTGTGGCTCATACGCCAAAGAACCCTGGTTCGATTCCCACCTGACACAGAAAGTTTTTTTAACTGAATTAATTTTTATTTCTTTTAGGCCGTCACCTCTCTGCAGACAATGCCAAACTTCAGAGAGTAGAAAGCTTTTTGTAAAGAATATAAGTCGTTCGGAGTCGGCATAAGACTTGTAGGTCCAGTTCTTGATCATTTGTATTCAAACATTTCACAACACGCACAGCACAATTGATTATAGGAAGCTTGGTCAAAGTCCTTTCAAGTGCTTAAATGGCCATTTCGTTTTTTTTTTTAATCATTTTCTCTAGCGTTGTGCCGTAGTGTCAAGAGTGATATGCTTCATAAATTTTACTCTCGCGTTGTGCCGTTGTGACCAGAGCACCATGCCGTAGTGACTGACGTGCCTTTTTAATCCTGAATTCTTACCACGCATCGCCAGAAGGCTCTCACCATTTCACTCACTCTGTTAGACGGGTAGCACAGAAGCCACAAGAAATCAACGCTCACGCAGGATATCGGACGCATAAGTAGATATTATATTTTTTTAGCTTCCAACTCAGTTAAATAAATTTTTGTGTTGAAGCTCTGGACACCAGCGAGTAATACGCCTGAGAAGGTTTGTCACAAACGTAAGTACCAAAAAGACATCACCAATTTTATTGTAGACAAAACAAAACACACCGTTTATAGAAATCTCTTTGAAAATAAATTTCAAAATAGACTACGAGTACTTGCATCACAACACTTGGAAGTAAAATTTTATTAGTAAAATGATGCCTTTTTAATATATTTAATCCCATAGTAATAATTAATTTTGTATTTTATTACTTTAGATTTATTTCAATTTCCAAATATAAATCAATCAATGTTGGTTTATTATCAGAAAGGTAAATTGAATCAGTAAAAAAAATTCTATATAATTATTATCTCATAAACATTTTTCATCAAATAATGAAGCGGATAACATCTGTCCTAACTGTGAAAACTATTGGGAGTATTCATAATTTTTTGCTAAAATGGGGGCTTTATTGTGAACAATTGGTACAATTTATTTTATTCAAAGCATTGTCCATCGCTAGCTACTACTATGTCTTATCCCTCTGGTAATTAACCGAGTCCATTTCGAAAAATGGACACTTCTTTTGAAGCTATCCACGAATCGATACATTTTTTGGCATCTTCATAAGAGCAGGAGTGCTGCTCAGCCAGGTTGTGCGTCATAGACCAAAACAAGTAGTAGTCAGAAGGGGCAATGTCTGATTAGTACGGTGGGTGTGGAAGAACATCCCTTTTCGGCGAATCCAAGTATGTTTTGACTGGCCTTGCAACGTGTGGTCTTTGTTGCAATTGCGGCTGTTTTTTCTTCAATGCTCGCCTCAAGCGCTTCAATTGTAGTCAGTAGCGATTTCTTGTGATTGTTTCGTTAGGTTGGCAAAGCTCATAATAAAAAACACCTTGCTGATCCTATCAAATACAGAGCATAAGCTTGGAGCCATGGATATTCGTCCTAGCCGTCAATGCAGAGGCATAACGCGGGTCACGCTTTTAATTATCGTAATGGATCCACGTTTCATCGTCATTCGTCAGAAAAATCGTATTTTGGCGTCTGTCGGCATCAGATCGTACGGCACCCAATTTCCTTGCTTTCGGAGCATTCCCAATGCTTTCAGTTGCTTGATCAACTCCCTATAAATCTGCAAGTTCTTGTTGGATTAAATACGGCTTTTCTTCGATTTATTACTCCAAATCCTTATTTTCGAACTTTTTCAGCTGGCCTGGGCGTTCTTTGCCATCGATATCAAAACCACCACTTTTGAAACGCACAAACCACTCCTGGCAAGATCTAATCGACGTAACATATTCAGGGTATGCTTTGAGGAGCTAACGATGTTCTTCGGATACATCTTTGTTTAAATTAAACCAATTAACCCTCAAACAGCTGCCTGTTTCTGTTTCCTATTTCGGCGAACTGGCTTACATTTGTAAACACATTTATAATTCCCATTCACGGCATGCGCATACATGAAGGATGGCACTACATGAGCTAAAAATTCACTGCCCAATACCCGAACACGACTGCACAATATCGTATAAGAAAATGGTAACTATTCGATACTTCAATATCATTATCTCGATTTTTCTCTATTCTCCATTCTAATTTTTTTTTAATTTTATTTTTGTCTTTGGTAGGTCGCCTATATGCAAACTCGTCATAACGCATTTCACTGATGTCATGAAAAATTTAATCCTTCGGTATACGAACAAAAAGACGCATGCACTACAAGCGATTTGGAGCGCCAAGTGTCCAAATAAACTAGCTTGGAAGTAGAAAGAAGTTGATGTTGTTGAGGTTGATGCCTTCTTGGTCTTGTTGATAACCGCTGGCACGATCATATAAATAGCACGATCAAATAATAGAAGGGTCCAGTACCTCTTCTATCACAATGTCAGCAATGATTGGTGAGATAGGCGAACCCATTGGCATTCCTTTAAGATGACTGTAAATTTTATTGTCAAACGTGAAATAATTGTTTTCTGTGATGCAGAATCTGAGGATGTCTAAGAACAGTTTCATTAGAATTTCTGTTTGCATTTCTATTTTGCTCCATCGTTTTTCAATGGTTTTGATTGCAAACTCCACCGGTATGCTGGGGAACAAAGAAACTACATCAAAGCAAACCATTACTTCGTTATCAAAAATGTGTGTGTCATTGATCTTGTTCTTGAAGTCTAAGGCGTCTTTTATATTGTATTGTAATGGACAGGTTTATGGAACACTCGGGCGATAAACCACGATTACTAACTAAATACGTAGACAACAGTTTTGTGATAATTAAAACAGACAGATGACACACACAAAATATTAAACAAATGCAACGGCCGTATCTTGATGCTGTCATTATACGTAATAACAACAAAATGAAAACGGACTGGTATCATAAACCAACATCATCAGGAAGATAAATAAATTTCTTCTCTAAACATCCTAAAAAAACCATCCTCAACACGGCGAAAAATTTTATAAGCAGAGTCTACGGTATCAGCGATGAAATTGTTCATAAAAACAACACAACGCGAATCACACAAGTACTCATGAACAACGATTTTCCACACTACACTATTTCACGATTAATAAAAGAATATAAAAACAACAACATTCCAAAAAACACAGATACTACAGAGCCAAAAATATACAAAGGAATCACCTATATTCCGGGCTTGACTGAAAAAATTAAAAAATCTGACATTTACAACAAAACAATTTTTTATTAGCTCCAAAAACAAATAATCAACTAGGGCAGTTTCATCCAGTGCAAAGTGGATGCTATGGACAAATGCAATCTCGTCTATAAAATTAATTGCAAAGGTGACGGGTCCAAAGTATGCAATAAAGTATACGTTGGGACAACAAAATCAAAGGTGAAAACTAGACTTGCAGGTCACAAATCAGATCTCAAAGCAAAACACGACCACAAAACAGCGCTCGTGGCCCACTGTATCCAGCATAAACACTCTCCGGACTCTCCGGAGAAGATACACGATAGAAATGTTGCACATAATAAATACTCCAACAAACATAAGGCTAAACTATAAAACGGACAGTGATAATTTCGCGCATATTTACAAACACATAATAAGACAAAAGCACAGTTGACGATGAAACCGCCGAACAGCTGGACGCAGCTTTTCGCAATGGTGAATATTTTTTGTGTTTTTGTGTAAAAATTAAATTTGTGTAAATGTTTCTATTTTTCTAGTCCCCGTAAAAGGCTTAAAATTTAAGCCGAAATATCGGACAAAATAAATATAAAAAATCAAGAAAATTCAATTTGTTTTTTTTCTTATTCACGGCGAAAGCCCAAAAAACAAAATCATTAAACATACAAGGCCGACTAATTTCAACATTTAAATCAAATCTTCACCGACACTATTCCATCTTTCCACCCTCCAACTAACTATCACCCGTCTTCCGAATCAACACAATGATTTCGCATTTATTGGAGGCATCCCCTGAGTGTTGGTTAAGTCTAAAAAAAAAGAGGCTATGTATACTGTGGTCGCCAGCCTGGTCAACCGATGGCCACTAATATTGACACTAATGTAGTGCAAGAACTCGTCAAACCATATTGGAGCTCTGGTCGAAACATCACTGTGGATAATATTTTTACCGGGTTGGATTTGACTGATCAGTTGGTAGACAAAAAGTTAAGCGCTGTATTCGCCGGGAAATGCATAGAACTCGTGGCAGAAAAATGGGTGAATCTGTGTTCGTCTTTCACTAAGATGGCACATTGGTCGCTTACTGCCCAAAGCCAAAAAAAGTGTTTATATTTTGTCCTCGATGCAATCCAGCAACTCCATTGATGTAGAAACTGGTAAGCCGGACATATTAATGGAATACAATAGCACGAAAACTGGCACCATGAACCATGAATACTTGGCAATTATACATGCAAGGGGAAAACGCGTCGGTGGTAAGCTATGTTTTTCAACATGATGGACTTGTCGGCATTGGCTGCATACGTGCTGTATTCTGAAGCGTTCTCATTGCATTGGCGAACGACAAATTTTTATCATTTTTTTTCTAACTATGTCTATTTACTTTTTTATGTATAGTTTCCTTCTAATTGAATTTCGAATTCTGAATAAAATTTGAACTTAATTGAAATAAACAATTAAGTTGTTTCTATTTAATACGATTTCCAAACGTTATATATGTGTATACAAATGTTAATCAGTCTGCCGTTTAGCAGGGAGTCTTGAAAAACTCGTAAGATGATGCACAAAAAAATGTTTCTACTCTTCTATTTTCTTGTATTCGATTTAGAAATCCATTTGTAGTTCTCTTATGAAGTTTCAAGGATTTCGTACAATTTCAATTAAAATAAATCACTTCGAAGTTGGAAAGTTTACATTTGTAATCTGTCAGTTGTTTGAGGGTTCAGTAAAACTTCCCGCAAATGCTGTTTTGTTGGCACGTAATTCGACATTTACAACGAGACAAAAACTTGTGGATATGGACAAATATCAAGTTTTACGGATCGAATTAAATGTATTTTTAGGCGCACATTAAGATGCAATAACAGTCACTGTCAAAAAGGATGACAGGTATAATAAACTTGAAGTTGGTTTCGAATACGCGGTTTTTAATGCATACTCCCAATAATAAAAACTATTGTCTTTATTATAAGAATCAGTCAATTATAAAATGCATTTTGCATCTTTATTACAGGTATAGAGGCCAGTGCAGAAGTCACAAAATAATCCAACTTTTAATAATTCTTGAAAGAAAATTGAAAAAAAGTTTTGTTTAAAACACAAAATGTCCCACAGGCTTGCATATGTTGGAAGTTGCAAGTATTCATTTTTTAATACTATAAATTTTCCAAAATACACCTGAGTGTAGATGCCAAAGACTTACAAACATAGTTAGCGCATGCAAAAAGTAGATTTTGGCCCTATGTAAGAATTTTGGACAGCGTTTTTGTTGTACACTTGCGCCAGTTGGAAATTCCAAGCGATATTAAGGCCAGCAATACATGAACAATTTTTTGACGGTCGACAATTTGAAATATTGATAAATTATTTCAGAAACATCTTGAAAATATTCTGTTAAGATTTTTAAGCGAAATTCGAAGCCGTTTGAAAGTTACAGCCGTCGAACGGTTGATAGCGCACCGGAGGTTTTTGGAGTGAAATTTTTATAGCCAGTAAACAACAATACAGCGAGCTAGATGGGGGGTAAAACAAATGTAACGAAATGGCTCTTATGAAAACAACAACACAGTAATTCGCCGCACTAGTTGTATACAAACGAAAAAATTACTATTAACATTTTTCATATTTTTGCTTCCACTGAGGATTGAACACAATAAGATGTGATCCATAGTCGGCTGTTCTTACCACTCGGCCACGTAGACATATTTAGTTGAGTAGCTCATACTTATGTTAAATCAACAATCAGTAGTTCTCTTTCTTTTATGATGGAATTGAGTCTTTCGTTCAATACTCTGAAAGTACAGTACGGCCTAAAAATTTTAATCTGAACATAACTTTTTTTCAGAATATTAGCATACTTTTAAACATTTCTCAAATTGAGTATCGATTCCGATTGATTGCATTGATTGATTTGGAAACAGTACAAGCTGCAATATTAACGAATGCAACTTTGAATCTAAAATTTGTGTAATTCTCAGATCTGTGAATTTCCATATAAATATCGTTTATTTCATATAATTCAAATGTAGTTTTTAACTCACATTTATATCGAAATAAAAAATATTCGCGTACTGCGGTATTTAAACTCACAAAATTCTGGTTACAAATTTTTCCATTTCCAACTGAGCTGTCAGATTGCGTACGATATGTTAGTCGAAACTAAAACATAAGAATTATATGTTACTAAAATATTGTGCCAAAAATTAAAACTTGTCAATGCATATGTAACCCACCCGTCGAAAGTTCGTTTGCAATGAACTTTAATCGAAGAAAAATTTCGTATTTTTTCCTAATTGGCTATCAAAAATCGAAAGTTATTTCATACCAGTGTTATCGCGTCAGTAATAATAAAAGTAATTCTAAAAGTGCCAAAAAAGTTATCCGAAAGTATCCACCTTACAGTAAAACAGTAGAAAATATAATTATCTTCGCATTTGTGTTGAAGAACTAATCGCTTTAGAATTGTAAATAAATAATTTTTTGTAACATAAGCGAACATTCGTTTACGAAGTAACCGTTACGTCCGCCTAACGTATCTTTTTCGAATCGTAATCGATATCGAATTTAATTGTTATCATCGCGAACTATTCGTAAATTTTTAAATTTTCGATTTCGAAGTCGGATTTTGTGCCGTGTGGGAAAAAGCACAATTTTTGTGATAATGTTGGAGTTTCTTCTATACATATACATGTCTGCATCACTAAGCATTAAATATCGTCGCAAATGCAACATGAAATACGATGCAAATCTTGTAACGAAAAACGCGTCAACATGTTTAACTGTGCAGGCACAGTAAAATAAACCCAAACAAGTATGCGCGGTGGCATAAGGTCAAAGCTTCTAACCACGAAGCAAAGGCTCAGTGGTCCTAACTGCGGTTAAAATTTTGTGCTTTTTTAAATAAAAAATATTTACGATTACACAGGCAGTTTTTGATGTTTTTAAGAAAACTTTAAAATAAATTATATAAATAAAGCCCACATTATATAATCGATTGATGATTATTTTGGATAAACAATAAATTCTTTTTGGCATCAATCCTATGGAATAAATTGGAAGATGTATGTTGTATTATGCTTGTTCGTATTTTGTTCGCTTTGATGCAAGGGAGGCAATGTTGCAATGGTAGCACGTTCAACTTGCAGTCGAATTGTACGCGGTTCGATGCGAGTATGGAAAGGGAAAAGTGCATTATTCCCGACACAGGTTTTTCGGCAAATTTTTTTTTTTTTGTTAATTATATTTATAAATAATAATATATTAAACAAAAAAATAAAACAGCATGATCTGTCGTCTGTGCTATGTGGATCGAGCCTGGAATAACTAAAGTCATCAAATTAAAATAAAAAGTTCTCTTGATTTGTGACGCCTACTGTGTCACGAAAGTAAAGAAAACTGCGATCTAATTCTGTACGTAAATATTGAACTTTTCAGTAACTGTCTATAAACAAAAGGGACAATTGATATTTTCCATAATATCGCCAGGTTGAAAATACTAGTTGGCTTTATGAAAAAAAGACAGTCCTTGAACTACTACTGGTATGAAGGCAGACTGCTTTTTGACCTTTTGGTTGCACTGAAGGAGGGAATGTTAATAAAATAAATTAGCAATCTTCCCAGAAACTTCATTTTTGGGTAAAAGTTTCACTTCTACCGTGCGTGGCGGGCACAAACATATTTTTTACACTTACTTTCGTATACACCTTCTTTCTCTCTAGATGTTTAATTAATCTATTGCTATGTATGTACACACCGAGAAAACTGATCGCCCTGATATTAGAAAACTGTAACCAAAATACCTTTACCACAATGAAAAAATTGTTGCAATAATGATTTATCCTTTAGTTATGCAAGTGCTGAAACATTGAAACAAAAGGCTGAAGTTCTTTGAAGCTAAATCAATGAAACAATCTTTTCCATGAATATAAAATATTTACTATAACGATTTACTTCTATGTTAACAAGGAATTGATAAAAGTATGCATAATCAACACTTTTTCTTTGTTTTGTTGAGAGTAAGATTCATTGTTTCAAAGACAAAGTCTGTTACTTTAAATAAAGAAGAATAAAAAAATCGTGTGCGAGTGCCAACATTGTAAAAAAACAAACGTTAATATTCGCACCAGTATATTTTATTACATATCCTCAACAAAAAGAAAAGAAAAAAAGAAAAAAAATGTCTTTGTCCGACGTGCGGAATTGAATCGGAATTTTTGGTGCTAGTCTATCGCTCTACCCACTGATCCAAACAGCGTTGCTACTGTTTGCTGACATAACTGCAGTTCTGTTAACAGATGCTGTATTAACAGATTTAGTATGTCACAGTATTCTCTTGATAGCCATACAACAAAAATCTATTAATAGATTATTGTGTTATGCTGCAGCAAAGCTTCAGTTGTAATTAATATTGAACCAATCATCAATCTCTTCGTAACGAAGGAGTTTGGCTCGCACACAGAGAATTATATCCACTGTCGCAACCGAATTGGTGCCCTACCGACTTAGTCGATTGTTGATAACTTTTAAAAAGTAATCAACACAACTACGTAGTTTCCCATAGCCTTGACTGTGGCATTCCGTTGTAAGCACTGCGCTCACGGTTTTCTGAAAGAACCCCTTCATCCTTTCAACTTCCATTCAGTTAAATGAACGATATTGTTAATTGTTTTAACCTTAACTCAATTGTGTGAAAGGAGAAGTAAGTCATTTTAACCTACATTCGATTGTATGAATGGACATGTTATCCGTTTTGACTCCCACTCGGTTGTATGAACCGACTTGCCAATTATTTTGACTAAAATTTGGTTATTTTGACTAACCCATTGATCGTTTCGACCTACACATGATTATTGACTGTATATCATTTTGTAGGTTAAGCAATCTACACACAGTATTTCACAGTAATCATTTTTCTAAAAATAAAATCAGACTAAAATAAAACAATGATGCAATAATATATGCGTTTATGAAGTCAACCATATACACAAGCAAATTAATTATTACCCAGGGCGCAGACGTGACTATCCTCATTTTTGAATTTTAAGATAGTGCCTCAGACATATAAAAAAATTAATAGTCCCAAACAGCGAATGTATTGCCATTAAAACATAAGGAAATATTTTAAGTGTGAAAATAGTTAATGGTTTAAACATTAAGAACTAAAAAGGTTTAAACTTTTTTTATTCGATTAGCAAAAAAATGAGTATCAAAGAATGAAGTCTCCAGTAATTGATAACAAATTAAATACTGTGCGCCAGAAGTTACTATATGTTGTACTAAACCAAACATCGGTTCGTCATTGTCATATAAAACAACCATAAACCATAAAATCCATGCATTACTTTTGAAGATATAACTGTTTTTCAACTCACAACGCGCAAATTTTTTATAGAAATTTTTCATGTTTCAGTTATTTCGTAAAAGAGTAAACCATCAAGTGTACATTATACGTAAAATGCATAGTATGTAAAATAAAAATTGAGCGGTTTTTTATAAAAATTTTTCGTGTTTTGGTTATTTCGTAAAAGGGTGAACCGTCAAGTGTGCCTTATATGTAATATGAGTTATCTTCAAAAGTAATGCACAGAATTTTATGGTTAATAACACTTTTTATGGTTGATAAAACAAACACTTTCAAATTGCGGTGCCCAGGAAATTGTAATCGTGCCGAGTTCCTGAATGCATTTATGCAAAGCATCAGTGATCTTTTTCTTTGAATTCGTGCTTAGCAGATTCACCGAAACTGCGAAACTAAAACGTGCTTAAAAATAATAACCTTGTTGCGCAGTTTTGGTGAATCAACTAAGCACCAATTAATAGAAAGTCAATAAATCTTTGCATAAATGCATTAAGGAACTCAGCCTTTTTTATGCATATGTAGATAGAAAGCAATTTTATTTAACTTACCTAATGATTGTTCCTCTTACAAGTTATTCAAAAAAACGACACTACAAAAACTCCATCCGGACACGTTAACAACTTTGAGAAATGAAATGCAAGCGTCTTGGGATTAAGGTCGGCTTACACAACTTCGTGTTTGTGAACGTATGTCTGTTTCACTCTTTAAGTCGGATGGTTTGACAAACTTGCAGATGCAAGGTTGGCTGTTGAGATTGACGCAACTAAAGAGTGCGATTGATTTAATAAAATTCAAAACTAGATTGAAGCGTAAAAATAATGCTATTGACATAACTTACAATGTGGTTGTTACAATGACTAGTATTGTTCGCTTGTCTGCAATAGCTTCAGTTAGTTATATCAGACACATTACGTTCCTTGTAGTGGCAAGGAGAGTTGAAATAAATACATTTACGCGGTTCAAGCAACTAACATGCCATATTTTCATTTCAACTGAACAAACATTTGGAAATGAGCGGGTTGCGAAGGAACGATCATTCGCGCCAACTAACAATCAATTGTGCTTATATCATTCGAGTTACATTAACCAAATATCAGTTGTAGCAATTTTCTTCCGATTACCGCAAATAATATTCATTTCCCACAACTTTATGCCTATAAATTAATTTTCTGAGTGCGGTACGTATTGTAGTGACTTCTTAATTGGTGGTATCGGTGGGTGTGGGTTCAAATCCCCACTGCAGTGAAGGTAAGATTTTTAATTTGATATATAATTTAATTTAAATTTATTCAATTTTCTTGTAATAATAAACGCGAGCAGCAAAGAGAAGCCGAGAGAAGCCAATTAAAATCATGAAGCCATGTACTTAAAATCAAGGACCCAAGTCTTTGGTTAAAAGTATATTTCTTTGGGAATCTAACATTCTGCATCTTTGCCGTAACGAATTAAAGTCTTTGTGACAAAGTACATTTTCTTTACTTTTAAAACTTTTCCATGTTTTTTAAAGACGTACGTCTTTGCCACAAGAATTTAAGTTTTGGATTCAAAGTACATTGTTTTTGGGAATCTAACAATCTCCGTGTCTTTGCCGTGACGATGTTTTGTCTTTGGGCACAATCTAACCAATAAATTAATCATAATCATAACTCACACAAATTTTAACCAATCCATTCGAAATTTTGCACACATATACTTGACAAAATTGCCAAAAATATGCCAGAGCGTGATTTTTGAATACAAAAAAATTTTATGAAAAAAATGTTTAGTTGTGTTTTCAGAAATGTTAAGATTCTATTTTTTTTTATAGCCATTTTTGAATTTTTTTTTTCAAAAATCAGGTTCTGACCTATTCAAGAGAATGTAACGAAAATATAAAAAAAAAATGTTTGCTTTGTTTCATATGAATAACGTTGACGCTAGGATGCACGCCAATTCTGAGTGTTTACACTTTACATTATAACTAATATATATATATATATACACTCTTTTCTGTTAAAAAATTTTTTGTATTCTTAAAACATGCCTCATAATACCCTTAAACCATTATTTGATTCTTCCAATGGTGATATGGATATCCTCTTCGGCGTTGAACGCTGCAAGGTACCGAATCAAAAATTTTCTTCGCTGGAGTGCCGTCATTCATTCGCCCAACATGACCTTCCAGGCTTGTGCTGCAGGCTTGTGCAGGCATGTTTAGCGACTCAAAGGTTAAGCGTTTCACCTGCTCGTCGAAAGAGGGCTCTGCTTCTCAACTGCCTACTGAGCAAGAAGTAACACCTGTGTGCAACAGTTATCCTTCGTTTGATCTCAATACTGATATCATTGGTAGAGTGGATGTTGGATCGAAGGTATACAAAGTCCTTCACAACCTTGAAGAGATATTGCCTATTTGCATTCACTGCATACCCATGCAACTTGACTCTTTGTAATTTGGAGAATGCTGTTCTGACTAAGTGTGTATTATGGCCAATGATATCGGTAACATCAAGATACACTAGTTTTAAATAACTTTATATAATCTCTCTATTATAAGGTTGAAAAAGTCGCACGATAAGTAATCACCTTGCCTAAAAACTCACTTGTTATCAAATGAAGGGAGAAGATACTTCCTTATTTTAATGCTATCGTACATAAACGTATTAGTCTTGGAAATTCAAATGTTAGAGTATTTGTGATTTCTTTTTGGTCTGTCTAATAATTGGTAATTGTCTTGTAATTGATAAAAAAAGTGGTTGGTGTCAATCTGTTTTCATAGGGTCTTCTACAAGATTTTTCGTAGCGTAACGATGTGGTCGGTGGTAGGAGACACACTTATATGGTCCAATCTGTTGATTTACGATGGACTTAAGTCATTTTTATAACACGTTCGATGGGAACATTGACGATTTGGCATCAATTATGACGTGACGATTTAATTTCGTTTTGATGCAATAAATGACGATTTTAAGTTGACTCGTTTTTTTTCTTTACTATGTTTTGGAAATTAGCTCATCTTTTTTAGTAATTTAGATTAAGTGGAAATTGAATATTTCTGGAAAACAGTTTCTTCTACCAGAAAGAGGGACAATATTAAGCAATTCCCCTTTTGGGAAAATACATTTTTTTTAATTTTTTAAAAAATTAAAACGTTGGACGCACATTATCTCAACTAATTTGAGCAAAACATAAATCAGAAACCGTTTGTATATTATATAAAAGATATGCCAAAGATTATTTGAGAATGGACAATTTGTAATGTTTTGATTAAGAAATAAGAAAAAAAATAATAAAAATTATAAAAATATATACAAATAGAAATTAATGTATTAATGTATTACTTTAGCTTTTATTTAAATTATTTTGACCAAAATCACTAACTGAATCTAATCATTTTATACCTTTAAGTTTTCTGCAATAACGCCAGATCTTAAAGGATATGATTTTTCAGAAGAAGCATTTTTAGTTTTAAACAAACATAGGCGTTTTCTCCACTAATTTTAATATATAACTTTTACACCAAATATGTTCCTATATTTTAAATATTTTGGTCTTAACAAACTGACACACACAATTAAAACTTACGATTTTGCATCACTAATGTGGAAAAATTAAATAAATATTGAGCTTAATTAATTACATATTCTGCTCTTACGCGAAAAGTAAGGCAGATATCGTCACCAAAATTACACACAGTATTAACCTTGATATTATACAAGTTTCTGCGTAGTTAACTTAAGTTTTACTTTTTTTGGATTGTGACGTTTTTGGAAAAAGCTTAAGGATATTATTTAATTTTTTTATTTAAACCTATGTATATTTATGTATATAAATAAATATGCTTTTGAATGAAGAAAAATTTATTGTATTGTATTATAATGATTTGCAGTGAATGACGATTTTGATGATTTTTATAGTGGGAAAATGACGATTTTTTTATTTTTTCATCCCATTACTGCTTATATGCGATATAAAGATGGCTTATCCCACGGTAGCTCCTTAAAACACATCTTATTAAAAATGGTCGTCGAAGTTTACAGCATAAGTTCAGTTAATTTGATTTTGGAACAAAAAAAAAAAAAAAAAAAAAATTGATCTACTCGTAAATAGATAGAGAATATTCATTTTTTAAAAAATTCCAAATTTTAAGAAAATACATTTGAATTCCGATGTAAAAATGGATAGAACATATTAATAATTTTAACACTTAACACAATATTTTGTAAAGTCTGCGCGTATCCATAACCGAATACAGAAGCTGTAGTTAAAATTTTAATTCAGTTGAATGATAATCGTCGATTTGAAAGATATGTGTTGTGGAAGCTGTCCTATGGTGCTATTTTGTAAAATTTTTGTACTGACAAATTAATATTTGTAGCATAAGATATTCTTATTCGTAAATAAACATTTTTTACAAATCAAAAAAATTATTGAAGAGTTTTGTTTCATATTGAGGTTTTTCTACACTATGTAGCATAAGGTGGATTTCCGCACTTAAAATATCCGTGCCACAACCTCGCAATAAGAAGTCTCTAAAAATATTATATCACAATTGTGATGGTATGCGTGGCGAATTAAATAAACTATTTATGGGCGAAAAACATTCATATATAATGTATTAGTTTTTGCTAAAACGTGATTAAACGCTTCCTTCAAAAATGAAGAAATTCTCGACAGCAATTGGACAGTCTACCAAAATGATCGAGATTATTCCCACACAGGTCACTCCCGTGGAGGTGGTATTTTAATAGCAACACATAACTTCCTATCAAGTCAGAATGTCGAAATCATCTCTCACAAACTCTATAACACCAAATAATCAGAGTATGTTTACTTAATAATCAATATATTTATATTGGTGTTATTTGTATTACTCCTAATTCTATCGAAAGATGCAAACATTGAATAATGTGAGAGATTCTCATCAATAACTTCGACCTTGAATGAATAAGATACATTTATTATTTGTGGCGACTTTAACCGTACAAATATTTTCTTTGTCATTGATGAAAATGACAACTATCGTCTTCTGGTAAACCTATCTGACTCGATTTACCTTTATTTATTAGTACCTTTCATAGCAACGATTTACATCAAGTAAATTGGACTCCAAGCCAGAATGGCAGATGGTTGGACTTAGTCTTTACTTATGGTTATGATGTTATTAATGTTGGTCCAACTAATGAAGCCGAACACCTTTTTTAACCGACTTCAAAAAGGAGGAGGTTCTCAAGTTCTTCGGTTTCTCTGTTTTTTTTTTTTATTTTATTTTTTTTTTTTTTTAATGTATGTACATCGATAACTCCTAAACCATATTCCTGATTGCCATAACTTTTGGTGAACAGATAGATATTATAAGCGCGGAGGTGCTCGTAAAAAAGTGGGCGGTATTCGAGAACTGGGCGTGGCAATACTAGATCTCGCAATACTAGATACTACTGTGTCTCGGATAATATTGCCACTAGGGTACTGCAATTTAGTGTAGGGGTAGGCACAATTATTTCAAATTACCGGCAAGAAAATGGGCGTAATTCGACAAATGGGCGAGGCAATATTAGAAAAACAGTGTATCTTGAATAATTTTGAGACTAGAGTACTGCAATTTAGTATAGGGGTAGGCATTATTATTACAAACTATGGTCAATAAAGTGGGCGTTATTCGACAAATGGGCGTGGCAATATTAGAAAAACACTGTATCTCGAATAATATTGGCACTAGGGCACTGAAATTTATTTAAGTGCAGGGGTAGCAAAATTATTAAAAATTACGGTCAATAAAGAAGGAGTTGTTCGACAAATGGGCCTGGCAATACAAGATAAACACTATCTCAGTTATTATTGACGCTGGGGTACTGAAATAAAGTAAAGGGGTAGGCAAAATTATTACAAATAACGCTCAAGAAAGTGGGCGCTTATATAACAAGGGGGCGTGGCAATATTAGAAAACACTATACGTGTTGACAAAAAACACGTGACACCTGATTTAAATTTAAAGGACAGATATTTGAAATAACCAACAAACTTCAAAATGCAATAGAACAATTTTTTTAAGAACAATTGTATTTATGTAGTTTATACACTTTTTTCGAAAATTTATCATATTCTCTAAAAAAGCTTTGAAGTTGGCGCTTCTGATTAAAAGTCTGATTATATTAGCGCCGACCTTAAAAGCTTCTGTATTTATAAAGAAATTAATATTTTTATGATAGTAAAACAAATTAGAAAAAAATTTAAGTAATAAGTTTTCCAATGTAATAATATGCTTAAATAAATTGTCAAAAATCACCAAGAAATTAAAAGGAAAATTTTAAAATTATTTCCAAAATAGAACGAGTTGTTACAGAATCACGAAATTTTGTGAGAATGAGTTTTACGATAAAGGAGTTACTATCACAAAATTTCGTTCAAATTTAATTAATAGCACGCCCTCCTCCCATATAACCGAAATCGATAGTCTCACACAGAAAATTATCCTACATCAATACAATTTGGTACACATAGTTTCTTTATACTTAGCTATATGTAAATAAGAAGTGTAAAAATTAACCAAATCCGCCGACTGATTAATAAAATTGGTACACATAGTTATTTTGTAACTATTAAAAGTTAAGTTGAAAACTAACTAAATTGGCCGACTAGCACTCCCACCTCCCATATAACCAAAAGCGGTAATATGGTATATTAACCCAAAAAATTATCACAGATCATTAAAATTTGATACTTATAGTAGCTTTTGTAGCTTTAAATAGTTTGTGTAAAAATTAACCAAATCGGCCGACTAGCACGCCCACCTTCCATATAACCGAAATCGGTAATTTTGTACATTTACCCAAAAAATTATGTGAATGATGTTAAAGTCTTTCTTTGTATTTAAGATTTAGACCTTTTTAAATGATAAGGCTGTTTTAACAAATTAATTTTACAATATTTTTAAAACGCATGCCTACTAAAAACAGTTCAATTAAATATTAAATATTGCTATTATTAGAGATAATACACAATAAAAACTAATCACTGAATAAGCTTTCATCACTAGAAAATCCTATATGTGCGATAATTATATTATTGGCCTCCTCTATTTCTCTCTCTCTTTTGGCAATATATATTTTTGTATTTCACTGCCATGCCATGTTTTAATTGATTTTTCTTGCCTATTTTTTTTACACGTTTTTACACTTAGAGGACAATAAAATAAAGCGGGTGATGATTTCTCGTGCTGAGACGAGAAAAAACTTCTATGGGTGGGGTGGTTCCCAAATGCCCCTAAGGGTGCTTGGCTGGAAAAACGGAAAGAGATAGATGCCATTCCGTTTTAATTCAAACCTATCATAACTAAATTGGAAAGTTTTATTACAAAAAATAATTTCTTTTTGTTTTAATGTTTGTTTTAATTTTTTCATGCAAAATTGCTCATTTTCGCTAAAACATGCTTCAGAAAAGTGGACATAAAGTCGTTACTATTGAGTTTCGGCAAACCAAATTTTGGGAAAGCGTTGAGGAAGTGTAGATATGAGACATATTGAAATTTTAGGAAAAGCAAATATACTCTTTTTTTTCGTTTTCAACTTTGTGAAAAAGTTGTTATTTTTCCATATAAAATTGCCAATTTTCGACAAAACATGCTCCAGAAGAGTAGGCGTAAAGTCGTTATTATTAAGTTTTGGCAAACCAAATTTTGGAAATGTGTTGAGGAAGTGTTGATATAAGACGTATTAAAATTTGAAAAAAACATAAGTATTTTGTTTTTTATTCTATCTCAAAGTTTTCTCATTAATTCAGATTTCCTTTTTTAAAAATATGCTATGTCAAATTGTAAAAAAAATGTTTATCATATTTTCAAGTCAACTTTCAATTTACAAGTGGCATGTCCGTAATAGAAAAAAGATTCGCTGTCTTAGCGAACCATCTTGTTCTCTCTCCCTTCATATGTAATTTAAATTATATTAAATTGTAGTTATAAGATTAAATTATGAATTATAAGATTACCTTGCTTGGGTAATAAATAATTAAATAAATAAATAAATAATCTCTTGGTTTTTTATATGCAAATGCGTAGTTTTCTTAACTTATTACAGTGCTTTAAGTGTTGTTTTAAATTTATGTTAATATTAATATGAGCTATACTCAAAGTTGTTTTTAAGCAAAAAAGTTAGTAAGAGCTTTGAAACGCCTACTTAGATACGGAATAAGAAAATATTCCAACTTCTGTTTTTAATTGCTGCTCCTCGAACAATTAAGTTGATTAATAAACGCGCTAAATAATTTCAACTGCCTAATTATTAGCTGATTCTTCTCTATTGCCGCATAAGTCTTAATACTCCTACCAGGAATTCTTAAGTTTAAATTTCCCTAGTGACTGGCTTTGAGGCATAGGCAAACAACAAACATCCTTTGAAAATTTACAAAATTTTGTAATTTTGAATCGCCATACAGTGAAGTAAAATTAATGAAGAAAGCAACATGGGGCTGTTTGTGGAAAAGAGTCCTTTGGCTTGTAACATTAAAACAACAGCAATGCTTGTAACATCATCAGCAGTAGCGGAGAACATTAGAACCACGTCTGCCGCAGTGAAATTAGATGTCTTTGAAGAGAGCAGAGTTTAGTTTTTTCGTGCTTTTGTTTTTGATGATGTCTTAATATTGCTGCCGGACACAAAACGAGCAACATGGACTTTAACAGCAACAAGAAGTCAGGATGCAGTAAAAACAGCACAATGATATCCTACGCAAATACAAAACAATTACAAAGGAAAGGAATAAAAAAAAAATGCAGGGTGTGTACAACACATTATAGGATCAAGGCAAGAGTTGTCAAGTGGCACAATCCTTTGAATTTTTTGTTTTTTTTTCTCTAATAAGAAGAGGTAAAAAGAAGCAATAGAAAAGGTGAGCACAAAACGTAAGAGAAATGCCAAATGCAAAAAAAAAAAAACAATGGTACTGCGGTCATGGCTAAATGAACGTCTATCATTAATTAAGGATTTCGTAAAATTTCCTTAAGCTATCCAAATCTTTCTTTTAAGAATTTTTTTATAAGCCGGCATGAATTTTTACATACTTTTTAATGCAATCCTAGAAAGGTAAAAAAGAAATGCTAATTAAGGCATATAATAAGAAAAACAATTTCCATATTAAAGGGTTTTAAAACGTTTTTGGTATTAAAATGCCCAAAGTAGTGTTCCAATAAGGCATAAAATATTTTACTTTATGCAATAGAACTAGAAATGGGCCACTTTTATTACACTCAAAAAATTATTTATAAAACAAATTATTTGCCCAAAATAAGGTTACGAATGCAAAAATTATCAATAGCTCACACAGACTAAAAGTACATGTCCAACCAATCCATAATCTACTTGAGCATAACCTTCACCATCACGCTGTACTTGTGCCGTCATAAAGCTTATTTCTTTTGATGTAATTAATTATAAGTAATATTGATAAACACCGCAGAAAATGATAAGCGACACCATTACCGTCTTTACCATAAGGGCACACGGGGCCCGTGCTCAGGGCCCCTTCCTCAGAGGGCCCCGAAGACATTTCTCTCACCCATTTATTCTTAAAAAAAAATTACTCTTACACATTACACTTTTTTCACAAAAAAAAGTTAAAGTTCAATATGAAGTATTCAAAATAATTACAAAGCTCTTAGTAGTTGGTTTTGTTTACGGTTGAAAAATTAAAGCGTATAGCGTTGTTTCTCTTTCACGCTCCTTACGTTATTTAAATCCAAAATTTAATATTTTCTTTATTGCAACGAATTTGGATTTGCTCTGGTGTGGAAATGGAAAAATCTTTAAATCATTTATTATTCAATGTTGAGATTATGTGCTGGATGTATAAAAAGTATGCTTTATAGGTAATTCAAACACAAGTCATATACTGCTCCTATTGTACTAATTAATAATATTTCGAACGCATCTCACCTAGTTTACTAAGTACACCATTTAGCTATCATCCATGCAAACCACTCGATTTCAAAGTCAGCACAATCTAAACGAGGCCTAAAATAGATGTCAACATTGTCTGTTAGACATCTGCATGAATACATTTGTTTTCCCTGTACTGTACCCCTGTACTGTACCACATTGCATAGTATCTTCAAACTTGTGTACAGTACTGTCAAATCTAACACAGGCTGAAGCGAGTGGTTAGGGGAATCCCCGGATGATGTATTGAACTTTCAGCTGGACTGAAATCGAGTGATTTAGTTTCGTATAATATATGTCAATTGTGTTAGATAATTGAAGCTTTGATTCGTTTAAACATTATTTCATTACGTCGAAATGAACATATATAAGTGGTTCACAAAAAAAAAAAAAAAGTTAGAGCTCAAAAAGAAATAACGCAAAAATTCCGAAGCTTTCTTTGTTTTTCACGGTTGGAAAAAAAAATTAGCTGAAGGATTCTTCGTTTTCATCACCTGAATTTTCACCTTAAGATAAAAATACTTTTGAATATCACCAGGAAAATGAGGTAACGTGTGAAAAAAATGACAAACACACATCAGATGCTGAACCCCCAACTTGAAGATACTGTGCGTTAATAGCTGCAAGCTTGAATAATGTATCTTTATCTCCTGACCCTGGTACTTACTGTGACGAAATTTTAACGGAAGAAGTTAGAGATATTTGGTTAGAGTTAGAGATATTATTATAAAAAGGCCAGAGTTTTTTTCAAAATAAATGTTGTGACTTCTTCGAAACTTCTACAAAATTTCCAGAATCCAGAAAATATTTTTACCCTTAAATTGACGAATGGTGAGTATTTGGAAAGAAAATGGCTGCTTTATTGACCAGCAAAAAAATCTGTATACTGTTATTGATGCCGTCTATTTAATACCACTACTGGAACTGGATATAATTTAAGTTCTCCAAGTGGATACAAAGATTGGAAGCATATAAGTAACTTATTGATAGAGCATGAGAACAGTTTACAGCACAGGCAATTTATTCTGACTTATGTTGCAAGAACAAAAACTACTTGACGAATTGATATTGAGTTGCTGTCCCAATATAATACATAAATTAACTATTGGAGCAATGTCTTTAGAAGGATAGTTGCAGTAGTGAAATTTTTAGCTTTATGAGGTCTTGCTTTTCGTGGTGATAATGAGGCATTGGAATCGTAAAATAACGGGATCTATTTGGGATGCTTAGAACTGATTAGTGAATTTGATCCTTTTCTTGCTGATCACATTCAAAACTGCGGAAATCGTAGGAAAGGAAGTATATTATATTTATCTGTAAATCTGCGTAATGAAATTATTAATTTAATACGACAGCAAGTTTTAAGAACTATTGTCAAAGAACTTAAATCAGCAAAGTACTTTTCTATTAGTGTATATTCTACGCCACATCTATCCCACGTTGATCAATTCACTTTCATCGTTTGATACGTAAAAGACGGACAGTTTATTGAAGGATTTTCGCAATATTTGCCTATGGATAAACATAATCGCGCAATATATAGCAGATAGCATTTTTAATTTTTTTGATATTCCTATAAAAGATTGTCGTGGGCAGAGTTACAACAATGCATCAAATATTTTATTTTTTTTTTCATTTATTTATTTATAATTTTTATTATTTTGACAACACTAAGAACTAAGTCCTTTTATAGTACAAAGTTTTATCTTACAAGTCAGATACATTTTATGTAAAAAAAAAACATTTAAGATAATATTTATGTGACAAAATATGAAATTTAGGTGACAAAATATAAAATAGCTTAACATGATGATTGTACCTAATAGACAACTTCAGCGTACTTTATCACTGGCATAATAATTTGAATTACTAACTTACGTCTAGTATCAGTGGACGTGTATTGAGCAGACATTCTAAGACTACGGAGGATGAAATAAATTTTACGCACTACACTATTTATATGATCCGTACACGTGAGCGTGCTGTTAATATTAAAAAAAAACCTTTAATATTATTTACAACTGGAAGACTCTTGTTAAATAAAAATAAGGATGGAATATCTTCAAAACGTACTCTATTTTTATATATTGGTAATATATAGGACTTCTGCGCATTCAACTGTAATTTGTTCTTTATGGCCCATTGGCAAATATTATTTCTTAAATCATCATTCAACTCAAACGTCAAATATGCCATTAGATTTTTTCTACCCGGTAAATATACTTGAACGTCATCGGAATAGGCATGAATTAAAGAGTATTTACAGCAGCCAAAAATGCCATTGACAAATATAGAAAAAAGCAGTGGTCCAAGACCAGATTCCTGAGGGACACCACTACTTATAGTCTTACGCTGCAAGAATCTGTTTCCTACCTTTACCCTTTGTACTCCATTCATTAGATTGCTACTAAGTAGTTGGATTGCATTATCACCAAAACCATTATTATGTTTTAATTTATAACATAGAAGTGCATGACTAACAGTGTCGAAAGCCTTTGAAAAATCAAGTAAGCAGAGTAGCGTTAGGTTCCCGTCATCATAGAAGCTTCTTATATCGTCCAATACTTTAAAGTAGCAGTCGTACAGCTCTGGCCAGCACGAAAACCAGATTGAAGTGGAGAAAGAAGCTGATTTAATGTTAGAAAAAAAGTTATTTGATCAGCCATAAGAGCTTCACAAACTTTGGATAGCGACGACAGTATACTTATGGGCCTGAAGTCCGTGGTATCAGATGCTGTTGTCTTTTTCGCAATTGGTATTACTTGTGCACTTTTCCATGATTTTGGAAAGGGAGAAAGTAATACAGTGATTTATAATGTGGGTTAAAAGACTGAGAATATGTACTAATAAAATTTTATAAGTATGCCGTCTTCAGTTTTATTGCCATCACTTTCCTTGCTACATCGTCTTCGGTCACCGTAGAGAATTGAAATAATGCCTGAGGAAAAGGGTCTGAAAGTTCAAGGGAAGGGGTGCCGTGCTATTTGAGAGACGTAAGAGCAAGAGAGAAAAAAGTTATTAAGAATTTCCAGATTTCTATGACTGTCAGTGGCTTGCTTATCACCAATGCCAAACTTTTTGAGATTATTCCACAAAGTTTTTGGTAGAAGAGACGTCTTCAGCTTATTACGGCAATATTTTGTTTTTTATTGTTTTATTAGAAGAATGGAGGCATTCCTGGCGCACCTATAATTATCCCAATTTTCCGATGTAGTGTTGTTTTCCCAGATAGTCCGCAACCTATTTTTTTTTAAAGCAGCTCCGATGCGACTTGTAAACCAAGGACAGGATGCATTCTTGATGGTAACATTCTTAACTAGGACATGCTAAACAAAAAGTGAATTAATTTCATTAGTGAGTAAGGACAATTTATCCTCAGTGCTTGGACAAAACCACAAATCATTCCAGGGAGTTAAGAGTAGATAATATAAAAGAGCTGGTGAATAAATCGACTTAAAATCATAGTAAGAGATTAATTTTGATAATGGTATGTCTGGAAAGTACTCTGGTGTTCACTCAAAAATAAAAGAAGTTTGCAAATTTGCAATTTACGTTCAATGTGTGGCACATTCGCTTAATTTAGTGGGTGTTCAGGCTGTTAAGTGTGTTACTGAAGCAGTGGCATTCTTTCAGTTTGTACAAAAATTATACAATTTTTTCTCAGCTTCGACCAAACGATGGAAAATTTTGACAAATCATGCAAATAGATTCCTGAAGTCTCTTTGGGAAACTAGATGTTCACGTAACAATGCTATTAATGCTTTGCAGAATGGTTATTTAAATATTTCTGAAGCATTGTCCTCAATCGCAAGTGACATCAATCAACGAAGAGGCACTAGAAACGAAGCCCAAAGCCTGGCAATACAGCTGGAAAAATTTGAGACTGCTCTTCTAACGGAAATATGGAATGATCTTTTGGGAATTATGAATAAAACAAGTCTAAGTTTACAGAATAGCACTTTGACCATGGACGTTCTAACAAAACTTTACGAATCTCTTGATCAGTACGATATGGCTGCTAAGGCAAAAAAACAGAAGCTGACTACAAAGATAAATATGAAAGAAAAAGAATTCGCGGCACACGCATCACTTTTTTTTGAAGGATCATCAGAGACTGCACAGTTGAGAAGCGACGAAAAATTTCGTGTAGATACTTTCATTCCCATAATTGACACAACCAAGAAAAAATCCAACGAAAATGCACTTTGCCACAAAAACTTCTATTGGTTAGAATGTGCCCAAAAAAAAAACATCGTTACGGCAAAGACACAAAGATTGTAAGATTCCCAAGAACAATATACTTTAAATCAAAAACTTAAATTCTTGTGACAAAGACTTACGTCTTGAAAAAAAGCATGGAAAAAAGTCGTAAAAGTAAAGACAATGCACTTTGGCACAAAGACTTTTATTCGATACGGCAAAGGCGCAGACTGTTAGATTCCCAAAAAATATACTTTAAACCAAAGACTTAGGTCCTTGATTTTAAGTAGATATATTTTTAATTGTAACATTCAAATTGCTATTAAAATTGTTTACTTAAAAAAACTACGCTGTAAAATTTTAAATGAAACCAAAATAAATTTGAGCATACTTTCTTTATTTTTTTTGTACATCCTTTTTCATTTGAGGTTATGTTTGTTTGCATTTTTCAAAGATCACTGCACCCCCTGCAGTTCTTGGAAATGCTTGTATATAGCACAAAGAAAACACTGCACTTGAAACAACTGACACTTGATTGCACTTAATATATAACTTCTTCACGTAATTCACACTTTAATTCATTTTTTCACAACTAAAAAAAAAACTTATATGTTGGCAGGGACAAAAATAAAGCACTGCTACGGCGGACTATTCAATGTTGGCGCTTGCACTCAATTTTCTTATTTTTCGTTTACAAATATGATTTTAAAGAAAACATCCAATGTTGGCACTAGCACACGATTTTCTTATTCTTCGTATACAAATATGATTTTGATTTGAGAAAACATACTTTAAAGTAACAGACTTTGTCTTTGAAACAAAGAAGCTTACTCTCAAAAAAACAAAGAACAGTTGTTGATTTTACATACTTTTTTCAATTTTTTGTTAACAAAGAATTAAATCGTTATAAGTAAATATTTTGTTTTCACGGCAAAGATTGTTTCATTGATTTAGCTTCAAAGAACGTCAGTCTTTTGTTTCGATGATGCAGCACTTGCATAATTAAAGGATAAATCATTATTGCAACGATCTTTTCCTTGTGGCAAAGATAGTTTGGTTACAGTTTTACTAGAACTTTTATTCTTTGATTTTAATACGTTCAATTTTCTCAGTGCACATTAACTCTTTAACTCCCAAATGTTCTGCTTTTTACATTGGCTTTCAACCTCGTATAATATGATGAAAACAATTTAATACAATTTAAAATTTCAAAAAATTGCAATTTACCGCTAATTTTTGCAGAAATACCCCAAAAAATGCATATTCAAAATAAATCGTGGATTTCTCGATGATACTGGATCTTGAGAGCATTGAATGCACTTATGACGTATTGCCGATGGTTTGACTTCAAAGATATGCAAAGATAGAATTTTTTCATCCCTCAAATTGAAAAAATGACGTCCGAAAGCAAAATATATTTTAATTTCTCATTGCAATATCAATTTTTCAAGTAATGATAAAAAATCAACAGTTAAATCATTATCTACGTTTTTTGTTAATGTTTTTTGTTAATAATATAAAAAAAAAATTTTAAACAAAAAAGTTATTTCCATTACCGTTCACCTCCTCGTGGTGGAAATCGAACAATTTTTTCGACTTAAAGGCAAAGAACGAGTTTATAATAAAAGCTGTGAAAATTTTTTTATAGCAACAAAATTTAATTTTTGATAAATTTATATTTTTTATATATATTATATTTTTTATCATTACTCGAAAAATTTAAAAACAATGAAAAATAAAAAAAAAAAAATTGCTTTCGGACGCCTTTTTTACAATTTGAGGGATGAAAAAATGTTCTCACTTTTTTGAAGTCAAACCATCGGTAACACATTATACGTGCATTTCAATGCACTCAAGATCCGGTATCATGAAGAAAATTGCGATTAAAAAAAAATAAGTTAAGTAAAGTGGTGAGTTGCAATTTTTTTGAAATTTTATGCGCCCCATTCGGAAGAGCTACGTTCAAATAACAAAGTAAGTGGCTTTTTCAATTTGTATAAAATTTTTTTCATCATGTTACACAAGGTTGAAAGCTAAGGGAAAAATCAGAACATTTGGGCGTTAAAGAGTTAACTACACATTTGAAACAACGTTCGGCAGTATACCGAGAAATTGATATTCGGTTTCTTTTTTTTTTTTTTGCCAGCTAACAACAATTGAATCTAGCCAGTGGACAAGAAAAAACATGCAAAGAATTTGCAGAATTTTATCATAGAGACATTCATGCATATGAGCTGAAAACAGAATGTTTACATTTAAGTCAATATTTAAAAAAACATAGCAAAGCGATGAGCGGATTTAAATATCTTAACCTTACATAATATAATAAAGTCAGATAAATTAGATGAAACTTTTTCTAACGTTCAAGTTGCTACAAGAATATTCCTCTGCCTAATGGTTACCAATTGTAGTGGAGAGCGGTCATTTTCGCAGCTTAAGAGAATTAAAAATTAATTGCAACCAACAATGGTACAAAAACGACTCAGTAATTTGTCAATTATGTGCATAGAAACTGATATCCTTACATATGTAGAAACTGATATTGCTCAACAGAAGTCCCGAAAGAAACCATTATCGTAATTGTAACAAAAAAACTAGCAGCATACCAATATTATTAACGACACATTATATTGTATATTTGATTACCCATAATCTATGACCATAGTAGAAAAATGTTAGCATAATTCGCATTCTTTAATTTCCAAAAGGGCCCCAAATTGTTGTGTGCCTAAGGGCCCCCAGCATAGTTTAAGACAGCCTTGAGCGGCTCCAAGCATTTCAGTTCTAGCCGTTGCGGTTAGACAATTGCAAGAGCTGTTTATATCTAAGCTATGTACTAAAAATTAAAAGTTAAACTTACCAAAAAACTTATCAATTGCGCGCGATGGATTTACTGCGTAGAGAAATTTATTCATATTTGAAGAATTTTACTGCTCAAAAGGCACTTATGTATATGTGATACACTTCTTTAGTTTTTAGAGCACTAAAAAATTACTTTAACTTTGCTAAAATTGCGTTCTTATAAATCTTATCGGCAAATTGATTGTTTTGTTTGCTGCTTAAGATAAGCTAATAGTTAAAAAAATTCCACGCTTATTACTCTATAAACGTTATTGACGGTCTATGGAAACCTGGTTCGAGTCCCGATATACCATACATGAAATATAGATACTTAAGATCTTATTTTGCCAAAACTTCATTACGTCTGGATCAGAGCTACTAGAAAGCAGGATTTTTCGATTAAATTAGAGTGGCGGGAAAACAATGATGAAACTATGGAAAATGTAGAGCTAGTTACAAGTAGAGTTTCTTTCCCGGGATGAACAGGGAAAAAATTCGCGGGAAAATTTACATTTTAGTCCGGGAAATTTTATCCAAGATTCCCGGGACTCCCGGAAATCTGAGAAAAAACAATGTATAAAGTTTTAATTTTGTTCTAGCAATTACCTACAAGGTTATCAACATTACAAAAAGTTTTCTAACAATAAGATCAAATCGAACAGTACTTTTGAAAATGCTTTGTCAACAATTAAACCAACATCAATAGAAAGCGAAAGGGTTTTTTCTGTTGCGAGCAATTTTGTTTCAAAAACCCGAATTGGTTCTGACCAAACCATAAATGTGTTGGAGCCTATCATTAAAATATTATTAAAAAAAAAAAATAAAAATGAAACTATTCTTTATTGAACACATTATCTCATTTATAAGACACGATTTGAGGACTTGTGCTTGAGGTGCTAAGGTTCTGTTGAGCAGATAGGTTTTCGTGAACAGTCTATACTTGTGATTGAAAAATTTATTGAAGTATTTTTTATTTGTCGAAATCATTTTCTGTTATTGTTGTCGGCTAGCAAAAGAAAAGATTTCATAAACCAAACATAAAGATGTTGTCAAATTTTTAAATGTACACAGCTGTGTGCAGATTTTTGAGGTACGTGTATTTTGTTTTTGGAAAGTGCCCAAGTCCTCAACTGCACTGGCAAGTGCACTGAATCCTAAATACCCCTATTATATTCTCATTCTTTAATATGTCTTATAAAAAATTAATTTTTGGGTATACATCTTTTGTTCAATATTAAATTTCGTTTATTATTCGTTTATTACTTAAAATATTAATTTGTACAGTAAGATAACATAATATCTTTTAACGTACAACAGAGAGATTATTTATCGTCAACAGAAAACATTAAATAAATAAAAAAAAACAAAAGTAAAGAAAACAAAATTACTTAAGTCTTATTACTAAATGTTATTATAGAAAAATTGAATATTATATAATTTAAAACTTATAACTAATTTAAAACTTATTTAAAACTCATGAAGATAAAATGAGAAAAAGAGCAAGAAAAAAGAGTTGAGAAAAAGTACAAGTAATAGAATAGAAAAGATATTTGATATTAAGAAAAGAAGGATATAACAGAATTCTTAACATTGTTCGTATTGAAGATGGATTTAATATTTTGAGGTAGTGAGTTCCATAACCTAATGGCGCTAATGAAAAAGAGTCGTTTAGAGTGTAAGCAGGAATATATCGGCAAAATTAAGTTAAAAGTTCAATTGGAAACACTGAAGCGTAGTTGTTCAAAAAGGTATGAAGGAGTCTTGTTAATTATTAGCTTGTGTAGAATTTAGCCTTTAATATTTTTAATGGCAATGCAGGATTCCCGAGAAAAGGAAAAAACTCCCGTTCTCCCAGGAATTTAAATTCTCCGGAAATTCAGAAACTCTACCCTATCGGAAATTTCAAAGTGCTTTATTAAAAAGCAAGTAAAAAGGGCTTCACTCTGCCTGTGAATAGTGCTTTTGAAAAATGCTTTGTTCTCGCTACGCATTGAGCTTTAAATAATCGCTTTGCTTTCAAGATTTTCCCTAATTTGACTATTCGTAGTTCGTATATCTTGCCGTTGCTGTCGTACTAGTTCGATATATTTATTTTTCTCATCACTACTTTTCATTATTCATCACTAGTATGCGAGGGAAGTTTAATTCGTGAAAGTGTTTCATCAAAACAGTGAAAGGTAAAAAACGTTATAAACTGTTTTAAAGTAATATTTTTATAAAAAAGTAATAAAATGAGTGGGAATGGTGCGGTTATTCAAAACGCCATTTTAAAAGATTAGTTCGTGCAAACATATACACCATAAAAAAATTAAGTTGCGCTTGCAGGTGCAAACGAAGAAGGTGCAACAGCAGCAGAAAATTGAAGTGGGCATAGCAGGGCAGATTGCATGCAAAGTGCTGTAGAAAATTAAATACCACAAGTTTTACCAGATTTTAGCCATGGCGATGTGGATTCCATACAAAGTGCCAATAGTGAAAATATTGAATGCGAAAGAACAATACAAATTTCGTCAGAAATTGACATTCAAAAAGAAATTCGGGAATGGGTAGTGCAATTTAAAGTTAGGCGAGACGCGAGTGATGGCATTTTGCGAATTCTACAAAGAGTGGGCTTAAAAGTGCACTCTTCAACAAAAACTTTATTTTCAAGGGCGCAAAATAATACCACTATTTGCACGCGTGAAGTCTGTCCGGGAAACTACTTCCGTTATGGACTAGAGAGAAGTATTTGTCAGTATTTAAAGTTGTTGTTAGCAGAAGATATTGAAATTTTAGAAGTAGATATTGGAATAGACGGATTACCCTTATACAAAAGCTCTGCAATAGCCTTGTGGCCTATTTTGGGTTCCATATCAAACTCAGCAATATCAAACCTTTTCTTATTGGAGCGTATCTTGGCAACAGGAAACCTGAAGATATTAATGATTTTCAGCTGAACTTTGTTTTGGAGATGGAGAGTATAATTGAAGTAGGTGTTATCGTCAACAGTAGGAGGGTTTTTATTAAATTGCGTGCATTTGTTTGTGATGCTCCTGCAAGAGCATGGCTGACCAATAGTACTGCAATTGCAGAATTAAGAACAGATTCCGACTTTCATATGCGAAAGATAAAAATATCATTGCAAATGTTTTGTCAATGCCGAATATATTTTGAAAAAAATTCGTATTCAAATGATTACACAGTTCTCTCTAGATGCAATGCATCTCATTCACTTGGGTATAATGAAAAAAATGTTGGGTTTAATTTGAAATGGGGAAATGTGCGTACTTAAAAACACAAAAAAAAGGTAACTTTTAGAATTTTCTCAAATCTAAATGAAAATATAAATGAAAATGAAGCAATTTCGAAAATGCGCTCCTTATGAAATCGACTAAATACTGTTAAAAATGACAACAACAAAATTACAATAAAATTTATTTCTCCAAAATGGATGCCATCATGTGTGGCTTTAAAATACCTTTCGTTTGATACCAAATTTGTATATATTTCTATGGAAAATAGTGAAATTGTGGCAAAAAAACAAAATTTTCACTGATTTTAAAACGTCATTTTGAAACCGTAAACTATCGATTGAGCACGTATAAAAAAATACGTCGACCTTAGATTTTTGTCCTCTATCATATATCTAAAAATTATTTAAATCGGTGAGCGACAATTAAACGTTTTTTAACTTTTTTCGCTTTTTGACATTTTCATCAGAATGCGAAGCGTTTTATTAAATGTCAAATATATTTAATAAGTTAATAGAATAAATTGAAAACTAAGCACTTTTCCACTTATAACGATGTGGTTTTTATATTCACTAAACTTTGCTTGAATACAATAATCCTCTTCAAATATGCTGAGTAGAAATATTTATTTATTCATTTAATCTCACATTTTCCTTTACATTTTGCATCGCAAGACCTTAATTTTAGTTAAATTGTTTATATTAAGGAAATCCAATTTCTTAATCTTTGAATATTTTCAGTAAATTTTTTTTAAATTTACTTACATTTACAGCATTCAAATATATTTTTAAACATTTTGAAGTAGAAAATGTTGCTTTTGATCTCTGACTAGGTGTTGCTTAATAACATTATGCAAAAATCATTTGAAGGAGACTTCCTTTAGATTAAAGATTTTTTTTCTGTTTTGTGGTTTCGTTCCCAAGCTGTCGCCGATTTAATTTCCGTTTGAGCACATTTTTAGAAATATGCATAATTGAAGGGATTTTCAGAGAGATGAAATATTTTCCGGATTGAAATAAATTCAAAGCAAAAGTATGTACATCATTTAATAAAATCTTTTTTGCAACAAAAACGGCTAAAAGCCTACAAATTGAAAAGATATGTTTGATGAGGAGAATTGAGCATCACATAGATTGACAATTTTGTTATGTTTTCTTACATGGTGCAATGTTTACTGCACCCACTTGTTATCTTAGCTTGAAATAAGAATATATTTAACGATCACAGTAACTGTATCAACTTCTAAATTTACCAAAAACTTATAGAATATGGTAGATCTATTCTATAAGTTTTGATATAAAAAATCTATAAGTAGATACTAGTAAAAAATTTAAAGTTCTTTTAAAATCTTCGGTCCTGTTCGAGTTAGCGATGGCTATCGCATCCGAATGAACCACTAGCTGTATGAGCTTTAAGAAAACATTGACGTAGTTTAGCGTATAACTACGCTGGCTGGGTCATGTCCATCGTATAGACGACGAAGCTCCAGCGAAAATGGTGCTCGAGGCTAGGATCGTTGGTCGACGACGACGAGGGAGACACTTACCGCACTTGGTGTATCCGATTGGAGAAGGCGCGCGGAAAGGAGAAGAGCCTGGCGAGAGCTGATGATATCGGCCGAAACCCGAACACGGGTTTTTATGTACACCTAAGTACGTAAGTTGGTAATAATGCGATTAACATTATGCAATCTATAAATAAAATTGCCTTGAAGTATATGAATGTTAAACTTATGTATTTTTTGTTACATTTTCGTATTTTTGTTAAGCCTTTTCTGTAAAATATAAATCATAAATTGGTTTTTTTTTTACCTTTTTACTTTTTTTCCATGGCAGAATTATAAGGTAGGGCCGCTTCGCTTAGTGCCCTCACGCGTCAACGAAGAGTGGATAATGAAAAGGTTGGTAAGTTGTCAAAACAACGAATTTCGTAAAAATTGTAAATGAAGAAAATATTTTATGTTTTCAAGTTGCAAACAGTGCCGTCGCGTGTGTTGAATTTGTGATAATTTGAGTGAAAATATTATAAAAAAAGTGTAATAAAAACTATAAAAGATGAAAGAAGTCTTAAAATTGGCAAAAAAAAACCTGTAACAGCTTTAACCTAAAACAACTGCGAAACGTGAGCATAAAGAAATTTGCGATGATCAGCTGATTTTGACATCTAGCCCGCTTTATTATGCTTTCTACTTCATTCCTTTCCGAGTCGGCCCTACCTTATAATTCTGCCATGCTTTTATTCAACACTTATTTGTACGAAAGCAAAAAGAGATTTAAATGTCATATTAAATATCGAATAGAATTCACTTCCAGTTCAATGTCAGCTGGCGCATTGAAAAAAGTGTAAAATTGCTTGTGACGGAAAACGGAAAGATTTGCGGCCAAATATAGCGTGAAGCCCTAAATATCATATGTCAAGAATTGGTGGATATGATAACAGAATTTTATTTATTTTTTTTAAATTAAGATAGGATATAAAAAAATACTACAACTAAATATAAATGAAAAAAGAGTACTGGTTGCAGATAAGATAAATCGATAAGAATTTATATTGTGTTAATCAGAGTACATTTTTTGAGTCATATATCATATATATATTTTTAATAAGTTTGGTGGCAAATTGGTGTTAAAGAGATCTTGTCTTATGCACGTAATTGACGGACAAACGTTGAGTAGATGATCGACTGATGGGAAATCTCCACAGAGAGGTCATCTTTGTTGTTGATTACCCAAAAGTAAGTGCTAGTATGATAGTTTGATATGCCTGATTCTGAGGCGTACAAAGAGTTTGATTTGTTGGCTTGTAGCTCTATTTGGGTACAACGTTTTGATGCAATTGGGATTAAGGGCGGCGTAGCGGTGGTTAAAAGATGACCCAGCGGATAATTTAATGTTACGTAGATAATTACTTAAATTTTCGTGTAAATCTTTATCTTCATATGCGATAAAAGTTAAATAAGGTGATTTTGCGGCAGTTTGAGCTGCTTCGTTATGAGGTGAGAGCCATTATACCGTTGTAAGCTGGGACCCAGAAGAGCTTGACTTCGTCTTGATACCGAATACAAAGTCTTATCTTACTTATCTTACTTATCTTACTAACAATGTGGTTGCTATTACAGATACTTCTTATGGCATTAATGGTGGCCAAGCTGTCTGTACAGATTACAAACTTCCCCCCGTTGCGTTGTGCATGCGTAAGGGCTTCATATATAGCTAATGCCTCAGCGGTAAATACAGAAGCGTTCAGAGGAAGCCACCCTCTTGAAATCAATGATCATTCTTGATGAACAACGGCGAAAGTGGTGATGGCATTGGTTTTGGATCCATCCGTGAAAAGCAATTTCCAGTTATTTTGACTATATAGGTCTAGTTGCCCAAGAAAGAGCTGTTGCTAGTAGTAGCTTTTTTATGTTCTTTCAATGTTGTGTTGAATGAAGACTCTTTCAGTAACCAATAAGGTTGACCTGATATGGTAGAGCAGAAAGGAGAGGGAACAATGTCCAGTTCTTTACAGTATGTTGCATACCGACGTTAAGTTTGTACCTGCGTTTGTGGCGGCCAGCACTGATGAAATCGTTGTAAAGAATTATCTTGGTTGTATTTATTAGTTTCGGAATTAGTTTCCACGTCGCTTCAGTTTTCCTTTCTTGAACACTGGGTAGTCCTGCTTCAGCTAAAACACATTTTGTTGGTGAAGTGGGAAACGCCTTTATGCTGCGACGAACTGCCGTATGATATGGAGCATTTAACAGTCGGCAGCGCATAATCGATTTTTGCGAGCATAAGAAATGTTGTGAGATTAAGTAAATTATTAGTGTGTATTAAAGAGTTCTTAGAGCATAAGTATCTTATGATGTGTAATCTTTTAATAAAGATTAAAGTAAATTTTGAAAGTACATTTTTTATCGAAAATAGTGCCAAGTATATTTAAGTATTAACACATTCAATACCCATATTGTTAAAATTAAGGTAAGTAAAATTACAATCGTGTTTTTTACATATGTGCAAAGTTTTACACTCAAAAAAATACAGAGAGTGGTACCCGACCATAATTTCTATTCTTTTATATCTTTTATAGCAAAATTTTTAAAAAAGTATCTTTAACAATAGTGGTGTCTTTAATTTTAGTAAATATAATGGCATCATCTGCATAAATAGATAAATTAATATTCTTGTATTTTAATAATATTTTGTTTAATTGCTCGAAAGCGTATACCGTTGTACAGTGGGCGAGATTCCGATAAAACATTAATTTTGACTTGAAGTCTGCGGCCGATCATGAAGGCTTTTATAATATTAAATACCTTATGTCCAAGTCCCCAGCTCTCTACCTGTTTTAAATCTGCACGAACAGTCACCCGTTCGAATGCTGTTTCGAAGTCAGTTACCAAGATCGTTACAAGCTTTTTGGTCGAGAGAGCATCCGCCACGAAATGTTGGAGGTGCAACATACGTCCATCGTGCTATGTTTGCTTTTAAATGCCACTAGAGTAAGGCTTATGCAATTATTTTTTGTGATTGACCACATTAGTCTTTTGGCCAACATTTTTTCAAAAACCTTGAACTGACATGATAGAAGCGATATTAGTCTGTCTGTACCCGTTTATATAGTGATTACATTTTCTTAGGTTTGAGGATAGGTAAAACTATTGCTGTGCAGCAAGTGTGGGGATATGGTCCTTGTTCAAACATGCTGTTTTACAATTCTAAAAGTTTAATTTTTGCAAGACTTGGCAGGTTTTTAAGAATAGAAATCAATTGAATAGTTTGACCTGTTGGATGCAAAAGCTTCAGCTATTGCATCTGAGGACGTTATTAAGTTTGGTTAAGCTTGATGTATTCAATAGGGGTTTGTGGGATCCCAGTGAGGGACTTTATATCGGCCCATACTTTCTTAGGTGTTGAAAGGAGTGAAATTTTTGATGTAAATTCTTCAATGCTTTTGCGTTTTGTGGCTATAATTAATTTTTGAAATAAGCATTGGCTTTTTATATGCTATTAAGTTAGTTAAGGATCCGAAACGCTTCTAGATTTGCAAACACTGTTGTTTTTCTCTACGGAGATTAATTAATTCATGATTTCACCAAATTTTTTTTCATGACATTTGAAACAGAGACCAATCTGCATGATCAGTAAGATATTTTGGGTTTGACTTAGCTCTTTCAAAATTAAAGTTGGTCGTGTTGTAATGTCTGTTTGGATCGGGAAATGCTCGCTTCCATAGAGATTATCAGCAATTTTCCAACAGCACATTGGGCTGAGTTGTGTCGAGACTAGAGTTAAATCGATATGAGTAAATGTGTTGTGGGATGAAAAATGAGTGGGGGGAACCGTTATTGAGTACCATAAGATTCTCTTATAATATAATGTTTTAAATTTTGGTGCCTCTGTTATTTGTTTTTCAGGATCCCACCCATTTCTAATTGTAAATTTATAATTTAAATCAAGTTGCACCGCTAGGTACTGAACAATTGAATTTATGTTAATTGGTCTGTGAGAGATGTATATCTTAATTAAAATACTAATTCCTTGTTTGGAAGTCTGATTGCAGGGTAGTTTCAAAAAATATCCAAAATACAGGGCTTACGTGTGATAATATTCGTAGTTTGATGTGGAATGTGGGTTTCCTGAATGCATATAACATCTGGGGTTTTTTTTTCTTTGATGAGCAATGGTAAGTTGTGCGTAATTATAAATGAAGCCTTTCCATTCAGCTATACTGCTCATGTGGGACTAGTTTAAAACAAGAAAAGCAGACATGAATATTAGGGTGTCGCAAAAAAGTCGAAGTTGTTTTTTTTCATGTGGTACTGCCTCAATTTTTTCGTATGATGTTGAAATAAAAGTTACACAAAATTTGGTGTACCTAGGACCACGGGAATCCGTGCTGACTGGCATCGGTCAGTACATGGTTATATGGGAAAAAAGTGCTTATTTTTTCAAAAAACCCAAATAATTTTTGTATGAGTGTAAATTTTGAAAAAGCTGGTTCGCAGATCGTTTTCTATTTAATTTTCTTTAAAATAAGCTATCAAACATGAAAATTGGACGAAAACCTCCATAGTCGTGATTTTTTACTTTTCGAAAAAACTCCTTTTTGTTCTTGTTGTATTCAAAAAATATCTTAAAAACCCAAATTGAATAAAAAATCAATGAAATCTTAGGGAAATATTTTCTTAAACTATACCAAATGGAGATACAAAAAATTGTGTAATTATGTTTAATAACCTGGTGATTATGAATATTTTTGCTACAAGTGTACCTTTTTGAAAATTTCGAGTATTTTTACAAAAAAAAATTCCCACAAATCCAAAAATGCAAAATTCGAAAAAAATTAGCCTGTATAATTTATACATAGTCTTGAGTTTTTTTCTGCTAAAAAGTGAAAAAACCGAAATTCGGGGAAAAAGTTATACCTGTTGAAACTTGACTTTAAAAAAAAAAAAAACACTTAAAATGCTCTTTTATAGCATTTCGATCATAATAAAATTTATAAAATATCGAAAAACATATATTTCCCACTCGAAGTAACTTAAATAATTTTAGAAAAATATTTCTGATTTTCATTCGAAAACATTTTCAAATTCTATAATTGCCAACAAACGGTTTTTTCCATTCCGTTCTTTTTAGGTTGTATTTAGGTATTTTAACGAAAAAGTCCCCAAAAATTGAAAAAATACTCTCAATTTTTAACACCTGTGCCTTAACTTCATTTATTTATCCCTAAAGAATTCGAAAATTAAATGTCCGCCCATTTCGGAAGGTGGGTTCTATCATATAACCACTTCAAAAACAAAAAACAGATTTTTGAGCAGAACCGGACCGGTTTCGACAATTTTTGAACTTTAAGTAGCTGGAATTATTTCATTCAAAACCATCGCTTACATTTCCGGGGGGCACGCAGTCTAATACAATATAAATATTTATTTATCCAATTTGGCGATACCCCACAACTAGTGATTTAAGAAAATAAGTTTATATCATGAATTTTAGGGGATTTCTCTAGTTTCATTTGGTACATATATGTTTGTATCGTGAAATGAGTCGGAAAGGAGATATTGGCAAAAAACTGCTTTTAGACTCCATTTTGCCAATATGTTGGTGGGAGCAGCAAAGATACAATGTGGCAAAGTTGAAATTCGGAAAGAGCACATCGTAGTCTATAAAAAGTACCCATTTTCAAAACTCCCGTAAAACATTCTAAGTAATCTCGTTTTATTCTTTTTTCCCCCAAATGACTGTACTATAAAGAAATATATACAAAAATTAAGTTATGGAAGATACGCTTGCAAATCAAATTTAGTTAACCCATTAAGCCCTATGGGGCTTATATACCCCTCGTACACCTTTGCACCGCCATTAATACCAACAACGAAATCTGCCTGGAGATAAAGCGAAAAATAATAATTGCTAATAGGTTCTACTACGGGCTCAGTATGCAACTAAGTTCCAGAGCCCTCTCTCGATCGACAAAACTTACACTCTACAAGACGCTCGTTCTACCTGTGCTGCTTTATGGCGCTGAGGCATGGGTAGTTCCGCAAAATGCAAAATGACGCAGCCGCTCTGGGGGTGTTCGAGAGAAAAGTTCTTCACAAAATCTTCGGTCCTGTTCGAGTCGGCGATGACTATCGCATCCGAATGAACCACGAGCTGTATGAGCTCTACGAAGACATTGACGTAGTTCGGCGTATAACTGTGCAGCGACTACGCTGGCTGGGTCATGTCCATTGTATGGACGACGAAGCTTCAGCGAAAAAGGTGCTCGAGGCGAGGGTCGCTGGTCAACGACGACGAGGGAGACCATGCCTCCGATGGATGGACCAGGCTGAGGAAGCCCTAACCGCACTTGGTGTATCCGGTTGGAGAAGGCGCGCGCAAAGCAGAGGCGCCTGGCGAGAGCTGATGAGGTCCGTCGAAACCCGGACACGGGTTGTTACGGCCACCTAAGTAAGTAATTAAGCCTTACGGGTGCGAAACGCACTACGAAAAGACATTTTTTTAAAAAGTCATATCTTAGATTCAGTAAAAGATATCGGCCATTTTATTTTTGCATTGAGAAGGAGAGAAATTAAATTTTTTTAAAACTCTTATTGATATTTTTTGTCATAAGATGTCGTCTACCAATTCTTACCTGAAGTCAAAAAGTGTGAATTTCCGATTTAAAAAAATAAAAATTTTGTTTTAGTATTTAAAAAATTATATACAAAAAAAAAAGGGGGAAATAGGATCGATACTTATAGTAGATTTCTTTATTCTATAAAAATTTCCGTACGATACCATTGCTTACCACAGGCCACAGGACGCCTTGGTGCGTTTTCGCATCATTAGACTTATTTGAGTTCCCAATTAGATTAAATCTATCCAAAATGTTTTATTCTATCCAACACAATTTTTCGGGCGTGGCAGTGAGTGTTTGCGCACTATGAATGACTTAAGTACTTCACACAAAAAAGATTTAAGCTCCTGCGCCCACCGGCTTGAAAGGCGGACTTAATGGGTTAATTTTAAAAGTAAAAATTAAAAGGTTCACAAAATTATAAAAAGCATCCCACTTTGAAATAAATTAAAAAGTGTTTACAGATTATTAATCGGTTAAATTAAATTTCTGTAAAATTATTTTTTAGAAGTAATAACATCAATAAATAATTAGTTGTTTTACTATCCAGCATTCAACCATTACCCGCTCATGTTTAAAGCGCTCTAATATAGTATGTAAATTGTACAGAATACCTGCTGCAGCAAACTTATCAAAAAAAAAAAAAAATGTCATCACGAGCTCCACCACAAAAGATGCAATAAAACCATAAACAGCTGCAAAATATGCCAAAATTGTTCCAAATTTTCTAAAAAGAAAAAACAGCAAATACGGAGAAGAGAAGGGAAATATTCTAATTTACAAAACGAGCAAGAAACTGAATTTTGGAATATTCCTAGAATTTACGAAGAATGTTTCAGCTTATTTGAATGTGAGAACCACACGAAAGCATGACATAAACCATAAATTTAGTGCGTTGGTCGCGCTAAAATTCCACCAACAAGAATTTATGCAATGAAATAGCAAACAAACGAATACAGGAAAAAACGAACATAGTGTATTCTAAGAAGGTTGCATAGTAGAATATTTTGTATATGAGAATCTCTTCACCAGGTCATGAATATAAATCATACTTCCTGTGTATGCAAAATGCAGCAGGACATGCAAGAATATTCAGAACTGAAGTGATGCATGTTAGCGGAGTAAGTTGCCTAACGCATTACGAACTGATGAATGGGCAAGAAAAGCAATAAAAAACCTTGAGTAAGCTATATCTGGAAGTTTCTTGGAAGTTGAGCATATTTTGTTGGCTGCCTTACATAAACAAGCATATTTCCTATGCCAGGATGTACACTTGAAGGGATTTGATAAGACCAGGGCCAAATATGGAATACATTATAAAGTCAAATATGCACAAACAATATCAACGAATGTCAGAATGTGTGCAACTACAATGGAAGCATACATATGTCATTCGCAGTCATGGACAATCAGCCAAGGGCCGATAGTCGAGCCAGTGATAGAACAAACTAAACGTTCTCTCTAATCTTCAAAATATGATATCGAAACGCATTTATTAACATACAACATGTGTACAAAAAACACACACCCACTCAGACACACAGGACAAACTCAACAGGATTTCTTGAGAAAAAATTTTTAAAGCGAATGAAATATATATATGTAATAAATTTATTCATGTGCTTTTTGGCAGCTGGATCTTATGGAAATTCTATGCATTTTTCCAAAGTAAAGAAATTTCAACGAGCACTATCATCACAACATCATCAACATAATCGTTGGTGGATAGCCATGGGGTTGACAGCAACCGCAGTATATCGCTCTGGGGTAACTCTTTGACGCCATACGTTCGTTCGTTTTCTTGTTCATTACCACTGAAGTGTCGCCGCCTTATTGGAGACGCTTAATATTTACGACCTCATCTCATATCTCGGCGTCAGAGTGACGCTGTAGTTGATGTGGTTCTTGCTCTCAACTCAACAGCATCAGCTATCCTTTGTTCATGTATTTCAAAAATGTCTTAATTAATTTCCTGCAAGCCAAATAGTTTCAAGCGGAAAATTTTACTTTGCATAAACATGCAAAGAATTTTTGTTTTCTAAAGTGTAGACAAAATTTTCTACTGGGAGGAAAGTGAAGCTGGGTATCAGAAATTCTGATATCTGATATTTAATTATAGTGTGTTAATTTAAGTTAAGAATGTAGCGGGATGAATCTTAAACAGTTTTGTCCAATAGTGTTATTCCCCGAAAACCAGGCCCATTTTAAAACTTTAAATTGCATCTAATGAGTATTTGCTATAATACTATGATAGATAATTTGTATGATGCTTTATTTATAAGCCTCACCATGATAAAATTTAAGATCATTGAAATAATAATTTTTTTTTTTGTTTGTTGTAACTTTCAATTACATTCGCCGCGGCAATTTATAAATTTAGGATACACACAAAGCTTCTATGATTGAATTTGTTCAATTCATTGTAAGTTTTGTGTTTGTATGCAAAAACTCAACATTAATCCATACTTATATGTGTAATATTAAATTAATCAAAAAGCCTAAAATTATATTATTTTGAATATATTTGAGCGTGTCAATGAGATTAGTTACTATATTTATACAAATATTCAGATAATCCTATTAGAAATTGCAGTCTGTATATTAGCAGACAAGTAATTAATTCAAAGTGTTTCACTGTGAATATCGATAAGCTGCAAAAATAAGAACATTGTAAATAAATAACAATGCAGACATATTTAAAAAAAATATTTATTTTAAGTTTGGGTATGTAATACAAAGAGTGGTCAAAACTATTTTAAGTTAGTTGGTGCTGAGTTAGTCCTTTACTAATGTCTCTTCTTTGAACGAACGGTGATAAAAAATTAGTTTCCAGGGCTGTGAAAAATTATGACCTTAATAAATTTCATGTTAAATTGAAATCCTTCAAGTAACATCAGTTACCTATAGCTCCATGTAAGGACGAAAGAGTGATCTTTAAGTTTTCATCCATTTCCGGTCAAAAAAATGCAATTAGCTTCCCGTTAAGTGGCGTCAAATTCTGATTTTACCTGTTATCCCAGACAACAATTTCACCTAAATATTTGAAGTTATTCATGCTCAACTTGAGGGTACCCCTTGATAGCAAACTGAACTGGAGCGAGCATGTAACATAGAAGATAGAATTCAAAGAGCCAAAAGAGTCCTGTTTCAGTGTAGACGCGTTTGTGGTCTCAAATAGCGGCTAAACCCAGAGGCTATGAAATGGGTCTACACTATGCTGGTTAGACTTGTCATCACGTATGCTTCGGTGATTTGGTGGACAAAAGTCAGCCAGAAAACCATTAAGAAGAGACTGAACAGAGTCCAACGGCTGGTGTGTGTTAGAATAACAGGTGCAATACGCACCACTCCAATAAGCGCATTGGAAGTTCTGTTAGGTATGCTGCCGTTGGGCTTAGAAATAAAGAAAACGGCGGCGCTAACAGCCCTCAGGATGTTGCGAAATGCTACGTGGCATGGTCCAACGGTTCTACGTGCAGTGGCGGTCCGCCCCTGGTGCTAAAATCAATGTGCTAAAATCAAGCCCAAATCGTTCGTCCATTAAATTTCTAGAACTGACCTCAATATAACTCAAAATCATCCTAAAATATTTTAATCACGTTCGCAGTCTATGCCAAAAATTGGGCATGATAAATTTTTTGATAAGCACGTCAAATTGTGCTTAATGAGTGCAATTGTGTAATTGTTTATAAAAATATACAATATAATTCTACAAAACAACAACAATGTTGCAGAACAACAATACTTCTTTTCGTCAGTTTTTCTCCTCCTTAGTTTTGTTGTACGTGCCGTTCCGCTTTTGTTAATAATATCGTTTTTTTATTGTTTTAATAGCCGAGTATTGTTTTTGTCATTCTTTTTTTCATAAAAATGAAAGACGATTTTCTTAAAAAGAATAAATATTTTATTCAATGAAATATTGTCCAGTCTGATCCAATACCCTTTGCCATCTTTCTAGCAGTAGCATGATTCCACGCTCATAAAAATTCCGTTCTTTGCAGGCATAAAACTGATAACCGTGATTTTTGACCTCCTTTCTTTAATTAAACTTTTTAGTGCCTAAGAAATTCTGTAGAGACCGAAACAAATGTTAATCGGAAGATGCTAAGTCTGGAGAGTATGGTGGGTGTGGCAGAACATTCTATCCAAGCTCTAAAAGCTTTTGCCGAGTAGTCAAAATTTTATATGGTTTCGCATTATCCTGTTGGAACACTATTCCCTTTCTATTGACCAATTCTGGCCGTTTTACTTTAAGTGAATCATTCAATTTGTCCAACTGATGACAGTAAACTTCAGAATAAATCGTTGTGTTGTCGATAAAAGCTCAAAATAAACGACTCCTTCAAAATTGCTCCAATCAGATGGGATAACATTTAATTTTATGAATATTGGCTTGCGAAGTACATTGAGCCGATCCATCTTTTCTACTCCAGGATATTTTGCACTCAACATTATTGTAGACAATAGAGCCCTACATGATTATGCTTTTTCGCATACCTGAATATATTCGCTTGCTATCGAATAAAAAAGTTTCCTCTATCGCTTTTCTACTTTGCTCATACTTGCTCTTTCACTCTCTGTTTTATTCAGATATAAGAAACGAAGAGAATAAGAGCACGATGCTTTACTAACACCAACATTTAGCAAATAAAGCAATAAAATATTACAAAAATATCACACCCTGAATATTAAGCGAATATTTTTATTATTCGTTCGTAGAACATAGTCATTTTTTGTATGGGGACCCAAAGAAGGGTGGTAGATAGGGGGTAGGTGTGTTCTGTTGAATGTTGAAGGGCAAAAATATTAGGACCAACTCATATAATTGACCAACCCTAGGAGTCCAGCTACGGCTACGGTTTTTGTGTTTTTTGTAAGGAGGGTAGCGAATAAAGTAACAAAAAATAGCACAAATAGAAGTGTGCATACTCTGAATATTTTGCGAATATTTTTGTTATTTTCATTTGTTAGTTTTATTTTTTGTATTTAAACTTGTGTATGGTGTTTACCCAAGTTAGATGTTGAAGAAGACTTATTACTATATTTTAAAATTTTCTTGCAATATTTGCAGCGGTTTACTAATTTAGAAAAAACTTCCCAAACTTTACTCTTTTTTTAACGTCTTTCAATACGAAATCGCCATTGGACAATTTTGTAGCCACTAAATTGTTGCCTAATTCAATATAAGTTACAGTTGGTTCATTTAAAGACTAAAGTTTTTTTAAATAATAAAGGATTTAAAATTTTATAACGCCTTAAACTGTTTTTAATGCTACTTATTATATCAATAACCATTTAGAATGAAATTTTTTTTAATATTATTGTATTTTTATCTTAAATAAATGCATGTGACTGCACTTCTATCCAACATCAAAATTACTATGTATTAAGAATAACATAAAGCTTATTGCGGGGAAAAACCAACATATTAACTCTTATTCAGGTCACTGCAGCAGATTCCTGAGTTATTAAATTACTTACTTACTTAGGTGGCCGTAACAACCCGTGTCCGGATTTCGACCGACCTCATCAGCTCTCGCCAGGCGCCTCTGCTTTGCGCGCGCCTTCTCCAATCGGATACACCAAGCGCGGTTAGGGCTTCCTCAACCTGGTCCATCCATCGGAGGCATGGTCTCCCTCGTCGTCGTTGACCAGCGACCCTCGCCTCGAGCACCTTTTTCGCTGGAGCTTCGTCGTCCATACGATGGACATGACCCAGCCAGCGTAGTCGCTGCACAGTTATACGCCGAACTACGTCAATGTCTCCGTAGAGCTCATACAGCTCGTGGTTCATTCGGATGCGATAGTCATCGCCGACTCGAACAGGACCGAAGATTTTGCGAAGAACTTTTCTCTCGAACACCCCCAGAGCGGCTGCGTCAGTTTGCGAAACTACCCATGCCTCAGCGCCATAAAGCAGCACAGGTAGAACGAGCGTCTTGTAGAGTGTTAGTTTTGTCGATCGAGAGAGGGCTCTGGAACTTAGTTGCTTACTGAGCCCATAGTAGCACATATTAGCAATTATTGTTCTTCGCTTTATCTCCAGGCTGATTTCGTTGTTAGTGTTAATGGCGGTGCCAAGGTAAACGAACTCCTTGACTACTTCAAAGTTATAGCTGCCGGATGAAACGTGGGAGTCTAAACGCCGCGCTCCCTTGTTTGTAGACAGCATATACTTTGTTTTACCCTCATTTATCGTCAAACCCACTTTGGCTGATTCCTTTTCGATAGCGGTGAAAGCAGCGGTAACATCTCTCTTGGTTCTGCCAACAATATCAATATCATCAGCGTACGCAAGGAGCTGGACACCTTTATAGAAAATGGTGCCATTACGATGCACACCGGCCTTTCGTACGATCCCCTCCATGATGATGTTGAAGAGATCGCAAGACAGTGGATCGCCTTGCCTGAAACCTCTTTCGGTATTGAAGGTTTCGGAGAGGTCATTTCCTACCTTGACGGAGCTGCGTGTGTTGCTCAACGTCATTCTGCAAAGTCTAATCAACTTTGCAGGTATACCGAACTCAGACATTGTTGCGTATAGGCAATCCCTTCTCGGGCTATCGAACGCAGCTTTAAAATCGACAAAGAGATGGTGTGTGTCAATTTTATTTTCGTGGGTTTTCTCCAGGATTTGTCGTAGCGTGAAAATCTGGTCTATGGTGGACTTACCAGGTCGAAAGCCACACTGATAAGGTCCAATCAGTGTTTTTGTAATCGGCTTTAATCTTTCACACAGTACGCTTGAGAGAACCTTATATGCGATGGAAATAAGACTGATACCTCTATAACTAGCGCAGATTGTAGGGTCTCCTTTCTTAAGTATAGGGCACAGTACACTGAGGTTCCAATCGTCGGGCATGCTTTCTTCTAGCCATATTTTGCTGATGAGCTGATGCATGCGCCTTATCAATTCATCGCCGCCGGTTTTAAACAATTCAGCTGACAGGCCGTCAGCACCCGCTGCTTTATTGTTTTTGAGTCGTTGGATAGCAACTCGAACCTCTTCATGGCTAGGTGGTGATACTTCCACTCCGTCATCGTCGATTGGTGGCACTGCACTGCGCTCTCCATGGGCGGCATTGGTGGAATCGTCGCCAGTAAGTAAATTGGAGAAGTGCTGTCTCCACAATCTAAGCACACACTGTGTATCCGTATTCAGATCTGCATTTTCGTCTCTGCAAGTGGATGCTCCGGGCTTGAAACCTTGGGTTAGACGCTTAACCTGTTGATAGAATTTTCGTGCATCCTTCTTGCCCTGGTATACCTCTAGTTCCTCACGCTCACGCTTTACCCGCTCTCTTTTCTTGCGTCTGAAAAGGCGCCTCTCTTCCTTCCTCTTTTCGCGGTAGTTTTCTCGCACGGCTCGCGTTGCAGCTGACTGCAGCGTTTTTCTGTATGCGGCGTTTCTTACTGCAGTCGCGATGCGACACTCCTGATCGTACCATTGGTCCCGAGGTTGCGGGCGCCGGAAACCAATGACTTCTTCAGCGGCAGCGCGCATGGAGTGGGATATATGCGCCCAAAGTCTGCCGGCGTCGTCGAGTCGAGAGGTTGGTTAGTTGAGCTTAACCGAGAGTTGAGCGGAGTAGGCTTCGGCAGTCCGTTGTAATTGCAGCTTAGCGACATCTAGCTTTCGTTGCATTCCTGTGCGTATGTTCTTCGCATTGCATAATCGCATGCGGATCTTGGCTGCAACAAGATAATGGTCGGAGTCAATGTTGACCCTCCGAAAAGTACGTACATCTTGAACACTAGAGGCATGCCTTCCGTCGATTACTGCATGATCAATTTGGTTTCGCGTTTTTTGATCCGGGGACAGCCAGGTGGCCTTGTGGATGTCGAGGTGCTTCAATTTGGTGCTACTAACTACCATGTTTCGTGCCTCGGCGAAGTCGATCAGTCTTAGACCGTTGTTCGTGGAGGTCTCGTGAAGACTTAACTGACCGACAGTGGGGCCAAAGATGCCTTCCCTTCCGACTTTCGCATTAAAATCGCCGAGGTCTATTTTCACGTCATGGACCGGAAGGTGGTCATATACGTCCTCAAGACTTGCGTAGAAAGCGTCCTTGACGGCTTCGTCCTTTTCCTCCGTCGGGGCGTGCGCGCAAATAAGGCTAATATAGAAAAATTTTGCCTTGATGCGGATCGTGGCCAATCTTTCGTTCACAGGTGTGAGCCGGGAAACAAGGTGGCGTAGTTTCCGGCTAACGACGAACCCATATCCGAATTCGCGCTTTTCCGCATGGCAGCTGTAGTAGATATCGCAGTGTGCTTGTGTAGAGCAGCCTTGCCCTTTCCATCGCATTTCCTGAATGGCGGTGATGTCAGATTTTATTGTTTTGAGGGCTTCCGCCAGTTGGATAATGGCACCTTCCCTATAAAGGGTCCCTTCATTCCAGGTGCAATCCCGTAAATCATTGTCCGTTTTTCGTTTGCGGTGGTCGTCAATGTAATTGGGGTTCTTATCCGAAGCTGGTTTAGTTTTCATTGGGCAGTAGTAATGTGGCGGGACCCAAGCCCTGTGCACATTCCATGTTTAAGGTCTATGGATCGACCCGCCGCTCAAATTAGCCGTCAAACTGACGGATGCCAGTTTGCCGTTGCCCATGGAACACCACTTGGAGGTTTGAGTCGATTTGAGACGATGTCGACATGGATAATGCTGGCCTCGCCAGGTTGAGGTGGTCAGACACGTTGCCATGTGAAGGTTCGCCCCCCGTTCCCCAGCAGTTATTAACTGCTAAGAGAAAAACTGAAACAACGTGTAGCTCGCAAGCTCAGCTCAGTGCAAATGTGTATGAAAAGAGAACACAGAACAAATAGTTATTCTCTTGCGCATATTTAACCTGTGCTACACGACCTGTTGTTTACATTTATTCGCTTGCAGCGATTGCTACAGCAGAGAAGCAGGGTATATTCGCTTAGTGAATATATTCATGCTGGGCTCTAGCAGGGATGATAGGCTTTTAGGGCTTTTTTGAACCCTTTTTGATTTCTTAGGCTCTGAAGCCCTTTCGATTCATTTTAAGCCCATTTCAAAAATTCTACTTAAAAAATATCATCTAAATAGTATGTCATCGATGCACAAATTTTAATTTTTTTATAAAATGATTTTAAATCGATCTCAATAAAATAAATTCTGTTGAATTTTTTGAAATTATAGCTTTAGAAAAATAAAATTTTAAACAATTCTCCCCAATTTTTTTTTTTTTAAAAGCTTTGTTTAAGCTTTATAAGCCTGCGCAGGTACGATTTTGGAAGGCTGCAAAAATAAAACACTTGTAAAAATTTATTAAAACTGAAGAAAATTTTTAAAAAACTGACTTTCTTATATTTTGTACCCAACCACCATGTTAGTATTATGCTGAATAACTACTATTTTGTATTATTTATTGACATCTATAGGGAAACTCCTTACAAACATTTGGTATCTACTATAATGGAGGATGTATGAAAATTCCTACACACCCTCGAAAAGAATGTCTAAATTTTGTAACCGATTTCCCTTTTAAAATTATCACAAAGGAATTCAATAGGTTTAAGAATAGAATTTTGAGATGGACAGCTTGAAACATATCTTACATAATTTTTTCATGCATATAGATGAAAAGGCAAACCCGTAAAAAAGGCTCCATCGATGTCTGAAGTAGCCCTAAGCGATTAAGTTTTTAATGTCGTCAATTCTACATGAAATTTTATTCACTTTTTTTATATTATCTGTTCCAAAAATAATTTCCGACTTATGATGATATCCTATATAAAACTTAACACTCTTTCAGATCATGGCTTCAGAATTTATCTTAAGTAAATGCTTAAGAGCTAATAAACAACTGTTTTCAAAAAAATGCGATTTAATACACATAAAAAATGTTTTTATATCTAAAAATGAAATCGGTTTTGTACACACTCATTTCCGAATAGAAAAGAGTTTTCGAGTCACAATTTTTAACAAATATGGGGTTTGGAAAAAATTCAGCACAGCAGTCCCAAAATGGCACCCGAAATGTAAATTTTTCAATTTGAGAATGTTTAAACTCGAAAACTATAAGCTTTTAAAAAAAAAATTATAATTGCGAAAATAGCAATGGAACATATTTTGTCACCTTATTCGATGTGATTTAACTAATTTTGTTGTTCAAGGCACTATATTGCAAAATTGTATAATATTTATAAAATTATTTTTATTAAATTTAGCCATTCCGTAATATGTTTTTTTGGTAGAACTGATTTTATTCTGGTTCATGTCCATTTCGTTCCGCATCATTAATTCGTCTTCTTACAAGTCTTAATGCATCATTATGTATAACCAAAGACTCGAAACCAAAGACCAAAGAAAAAATACTCCTAAGAGTCTTTAACGATGAATATATCGATCCGATTTGCGGTTTTCTGTGGAAATGCTTTGCTATTTTTATTGGTATTATTAACCTATTAAATAAATGGCTTTGTTAAAAAATTTTTGGAGAAACTAACTATATTGTTTATTTTTTGGCATATTTTTAATTTTTGCAATCAATGCACAAGCCTTTTTTCTAAAGTGCAATGGTACCTCTATATATGAAATAAAATCTATTTAAAGGAAAAACTTAAGCTATAACACGTTGAACCACAATTTTTCATTCTGAGAGCTGATCGTTTGAACTAAAGTGTGCTATTTTTGTTATAATGGGTGAAATTTTTGTAAGAAATAAAAATCTTCACTGCTTAGGTTAAAACAGTAAAAAAACACGAAAACATAAATTTCAAATTGTTTTGATTTCCCGAAACAGTCGAAAGCTATTTGGATATTTGTGGTCATGGCAGAATATGCAAATAAGAAAAACAAAATCTGAATGGCCATTTCAGCCCTTGAAAGGATCGAGAACTAGACCTACAAAGTTTTGTGCCGTTTCCGAACGGCTTATATTCTCAAGAAGCTTTTCATTGTTTTTACACTGAGGCTTGTCATTGTCGGCAGAGAGGTGACGGCCGAACAGAAAAATGAATTCAATTGAAAACACTTTTTGTGTCAGGTGAGAATTGAACCAGGGTTTACTGGCATATGGGCCACGCACTCTGCCCACTGCGGCACGGTCGCAACGAATATTCAAATAGAAAGTCTTAAATATTGAATTACCACTAAAGGCCCCATTCATGTCAAAAATGCCCTATTTTTGTATAAATTTTGGCCCTTTTACAGCTATGCCAATATCATCTCTGGGCTCTAGTAGACAACCTATTCTTCGTCCCCTATGATGATACGCATCAAGAAATGGATAATTTTCTTGGCGTTTGAGAAGCAAAGCACAAACATCAATGTGACGACGCAAATTTTCTGCTTTAAGAGGATGAGGAACCCATATCGTCGTCCGGGGATTCATGTGGTCTACGTGCAAAAGACGCATTTTGAGTAAATCGAAGTTAAAGTTCTAAGACATTTTTTTCAAAAACTGTTCGATAAGAATTTCTGAATGATTTACCACAAATTTGCATAAAAATGGCAGTCCCAAAACATATTTCGTAACCCTTGATCTCACGTAAAAAAGAACATTTTCTAGCGGTTCAAAAATCAACTTTAGTCTATACGTCATTTCAAACGTATTTTGGTGCGAACCCATACACTTAGACCAAAGTGACATTAAGAAAATAATTTCACCCATTATATTTTTTCTTCAACAACAGTTTATTTATTCACAGATTAAAATTCATATTCATTAAAAAACAAAAAAAAATATATAAGTATTCTTAAAGATATATAACAAAAATCATAAAAAAAATGTATTCATTTACAAAAAACAAACAAAACTATTAAAAAAAAAATATATATATTAAAAAGAAAGCAAACTAAATTATTTACAAAAAGATAAACATAGCAAAATATTCCTGTACAAAATATAAATAATAATAATTAAAAACTAGTGAGGAATCGATCTTCGGCAGGGTACCGAAGCTAAAATACCCCCCCGCGGCCGAATTAAAGTATATTCGAAGTCCTTAGACGTCTGTAAAATTTTAATGTATAATCTGCAAAAATATTTGTGTCATACGCTTAATTTAATTGTAGCCTTAGCTGCCACATAGAATAATTTGTAAACAAAGTAAAATGCCGCACCCACTTCTCTAGTATAAAGGTCCCACATTTTACCGCAGAATATATGTTTGGGTTGGATAAACGACGTTCGCGGAACTTGGGTACATACAGACACGATGTCATTCAGTTTTATATATATTTACGAAAGTTTTTGAATTTTGATGACGTCACTTTGTACTAAAGGTAGGCATGGTTTTCATCCGATTTTGCCAAATATCAAAGAGTGGCTTATGTTAAATATCAAAGTTTGCATGCAAAATTTCAAGACATTTCTGTAATTTTTGCAGATTTTTAAGCGATTTAAAGTTTTCAATAAAGCCACTTTCTATGGGAGGTAGGCGTGGTTTTCATCCGATTTGGCCAAATGTTATAGTGATAGCATGTATTATATATAAAAGCCTATGTGCAAAATTCCAAGACATTTCTGCAATTTGAGCAGATTTTTAAGGGATTTTACGGTTAATATAAAGCTTCTTTGTATGGGAGGTATGCGCGGGTTTCATCCGATTTTTCCAAATTTCATTGCTCTGATTTATATTGAAGATCAAACCTAACATGCAAAACTTCAAGGCATTTCATTAATGTTTGTGGATTTTGAAGAGATTTTTCGGTTAAAATAAAGTCACTTTGTATGGGAGGTAGGCGTGGTTTTGATCCGATTTTGTCAAATATCATAGATATGGTTTGTATTATATATCAAAGCTAATGTGCAAAATGTGCAAGACATTTCTTTAATTTTTGTGGATTTTTAACGGATTTTACTTTTAAAATAAAGCCACTTTGTATGGGAAGTGGGCGTGGTTGTCATCCGATCTTGTCATATATCATAGAGATGGCTTGTATTAAATTTTTTTCAAATTTTGTAAAGTTTATGTGCAAAATTTTAAGACATTTCTTTAATTTTTGTGGATTTTAAAAAGATTTTACGTTTAAATTAAAGACACTTTGTATGGGAGGTAGGCGTGGTTTTCATTCGATTTTTCTAAATTTCATAGCCAGTAGTTATATTGAAAATCAAAGCTTACGAGTCAAATTTCAAGGCATTTCTTTAAATTTTGTGAATTTTAAAAACATTTTACGGTTAAAATAAAGTCTCTCTGTATGGGAGGTAGGCGTGATTTTCATCCTATTTTGCCTATATTCGAATATGGTCTTCCTTTTTTAAAAAGAAACTTATATTTTGAATTTCATCGCGATAGCTTTAAAATTGCGGCTGTAATCGTGTCGACAGACGAACACACGGACAGAGAGGCGGACACACGGAAATCGACTCAGGAGGTGATGCTGATCAAAAATATATATACTTTTCTATACCTGCCACGCCTCCTTCTTGGCGTTACAAACGGAATGACAAAATTAATATAAGTCCTACGCAGTACGCGTTGGGGTATAAATATGGCTTGGTTAATTTTTTGCCCGGAAAAAATCAATTAATTTTAGTTCCATAATAATTTTGGTCACTTACTGGTAAGAAGATGCATATGAATTGTAAATCAATAATTTTATTTTTTTGTATTTTTTTTTTTTATTATTTACTTTCAATCCCTTTTCAAAAATTGTTTTTGCTGTAGGAAATACCTGCCGGGCAGCTTTTTTTATAACGCTTGCTGTTCGAAAAGAGGGATGCACAATGCAGTTTTAAAATTTTAATATTTATAAAATGTTTGCAAGATACTGCAAGATTTTTATTTTTGTATATGAAATAATGGAAAAATTTAGATGGAACTTAATTAAAAATTATTTAAATAATTCACATGCGACAAAATGCTGTGTAAATCTAAATGTTTTAAATATTTGTCTGTGAACACAATCGATTTCCTGTGTTCTTGGGAAATGTCTTGGCTCAGAGAATTTTTGGGTGATACTATTCACTTCTTGCTTATCTGATAAAAATTTCAATATTGCTGTGGACATCATTTGATTTTTGTTTTGAGCCACGCATGAATCACTCCATATAACTATTTTTTGAGTTTTTGGATATTCTGACATGGATATTCTTGGATATTCTAACATAGATATATACTAATCTATGTTAGTTAAACGCACGTAGACCAAAGTGCTTTTTGTTTATTCAGTACAAAATTTTGTACTTAATTTTGGTCTAAACACAATTGAATGGTGTATTAAGCTATAGGTCACTAAAAATTTCTGTTTAAGGGGATATAGACCAAAATCGACACGAAATATCTCAGTTTCTGGTAGAGATAGCTAAAAACGGATTGCAGATTTGAAAAATTTGGGATCAAAAACACGGAAAAGTACCATTAACTCAAAATTAACAAATGGCGTATGGACCACATGAATCCCCGGAAGACGATATGTCGAGCTTTGAGGTTAAGACTAGCAGATTCAAATGATCATGAACGTTTGAATTCAATAAATTTGATCTTTCAGCTGATGAGTTCTGATAAGTTCTTATTCGCCGGCTTGCATCAATTAATGCCTTTGTTGTGTCTTTAATCAGCTTTAATCAGCTTTGTTGTGTCTTTGTTCAGCTGGCCTTCTAGAACGTGGTGCAACTTTGAGATCTAAATTGCCGGCCCGAAATTTTGCAAACCAGTTTTGACACTTGCACACTAAACACATCTTCTCTCTTCACATCGGATAAGTTTTTTTTGTCCTTGAAAAGCATATTTGCCTTTTCTATAGTTAGAAAGTAATATATGCCGAAAATTATGTTTATTATGTCCATATTTTAAAGGCTGGCTATCAACCAAAAACTACTGAGCAGAATTAATCGAATTTTTTGACAAGCAAGCCTTCGTCATCTGTCAAAATAATTTTGATTATGCGGCTAAATGTGAAGTTGGTTGTGAAAAAATGCAATATAGTCTTCTGTTGGAAAAAAATAAAATTATTTCAATAACAACCCAATTATTCTCGCAGAAGTCGGTTGTGAATAAAAATAAAATCGTAAAGTGATTGCAAAAATTTTTTAAAAAATTATATTTCCATTTCCTAAATAAGCATAAATAAACATTTTTTAATAAATAAGCAAAGCATTATTTTTCGCATTTTATCAAGATCTCGACGGTTTTTGTTCCTGACAAAACAATAGACAAAAATCTATGACGAATTTTCTGCAGAGGACATTATCGTGGAGATTTTTTGACTGCAGCGCCACTTGGAAGCTGCCAGTATTTATTTCAAAGCAGCTGTCAAGTGCACTACCTTCGAGCTTCTACGATTCAATGTTTCGAGTGTAGAGCTGGGCATAAGGTTTTTTTAACTATTTGTGTTTGAGTGGCTTCGTGTGAAAGAAGCTTTTCAAAATTGATGTTGATAAAATCATACTTAAGATCCACTAACTCCGCCAGGGTTGCGCCTGCCTGTCCCAAGCCAGGATAAAGGAGGAGGGTTGCTTGTAGGATATGTCCTGCAAAAATAAAAATAAAATCATAAAAACTGATAGGGCCAACCAAGAGCTCGGGGTGGCGCCCATCTTGGTAGCAGGTCATATTCGGTATATCGATATGAAACAAGCCTGCGAAGGTATAGCAATTGACCTTAAAACTTGTTAGTACGGGGACAGTCTTTACCCGTCAGATGGGGTAGACCCTATCTATCCACCGCATGGAGACCTTAATTCGGCTGGAAATACTGGATGTGAAGTGTTAGCATGCGTGCGTCAAAGTGTCAACTCTTCGGCTTTCCGAAGTGTTGCTTGTCAAGAGTTTGACTCGCACCCTCAAACTGGCACGGCAGTCACTGAGGGAAGTGTTGACGTTGGTTGTTTAAACTAAGGGTTCTCATACTGAGCACGGCAGTCCCTGAGAACAATGGCCAATACTCTATGCCTGGATGTTGTAATCCGAACGGCCAGAGTAAGAGTGGCAATTGCAAAGGTCCTCCAAAGTAGGAACCGGTCATGCGCAATAATTTTCCAGTTGAGTGCTCATTGAGCACAGTCATTCATAAGAATGCACATTTTCATAATTGCATTTGTGTATTCTTGGTCTTTTTGCGGGGATGTTGTGGATCCTCATCTGTCGGAATCGAGTTGCCCAGATGACTGTCGTGGGATGGCCCTTCGGGGAGTCTCATACTGGTTGTGGTTGTGTGAATGCTACACAGGTCTAGATTGACCGGCGGGGTCGCGCAATGGTACGACCGGGCTGGCATATCTGTCTTAATATGCAAAAGATTGGGTAGGTCTCGTCTCCACCAGTAGATGGATGGAAGTACGTCGCTACGGAAGTCTAAACTGGTACTGCTATTACGGGCAGTATGTAATTATTCATAATGCTCCTAATCAGCAGGGCACTGGGTGATGCTTTGTGTGTGTGAAACGGCTTCCATGTTCGTGTTGCCACACCGAATGCCCCGTATGTTTTACTTGTTAAAACGTAAACGGGTCCGTGTTGTGGTTCAACACAAAGTTCATGGTTGTCTGTTTCATGAACTATTACCCTAGGTTTTAGATAACCCAAGTTGCTTAAGCCTAACGGCAGGCGCACTTGCTAATCTTAAACTCAATTAAGATCCACAATGAACCTAGCGCGGCTAACCAATCTAGCGCTATTTTGTCTATTGAAATTTCATAATGTGATCGAATATTTAAGCAAAATAAAGTTACTTAAATACGTTTAGTATTAGCTGTTATATTTTGGAGGTGCTCAATAGAAAATCGTCCCGGGTGCCAACTCACGTTACGCAGCCACTGCCTACATGGTCAAATGCGCATCCTTGATATTGTACAAAGAGATGTCAGGGAGACTTATATGCCTATGGACGTAGAGAGTAAGAATAACAGAAAAATATTATAAGACTCTTTTAACAGATAACGCCGTTTGCGAAGAAATAACGATATCAGTATATTCACAGACGGCTCTCAGATGAATGGCAGAGCCGGGCAGGCGTTTACTCAGAAGAGTTGAGCCTGTCCTGTGTACTGAGGTTAGGAAGGTTTGTGTCTGTATAACAAGCGGAAATGCTTGGTGTAGTGCATGGACTGGACCACCTGATAGATGGCCGTGTTAAAGGCAAGAAAATTGTCATTGCCCTTGACAATCAGTCGCCGATTAGGTGCATGCAATGGACAGACACCACTTCTAGGTTGGCCATAGGATGTCTTACCAAACTCAATATGTGCGCTCAGACAAATGAGCTCACACTTATGTAGATGAGAGGACATCTCAACAGTATGAAAATGCTGATTCTTTAGCAAGTGAAGGATAAGCAGAAGAATTCTGTGGACCAGAACCATGTATTGCCATAGGCGACAACATGGTGGCAGGCTTTATTAAACGATGGACGGACTTGGAACACCGTACAAGGTAGGAAGAAGCTGTTAATTGCAGGCAATCAAGGGCGGCCGTGAAGTGGTCTTGTAGTTAGGCAGGAAAAGTTATCCGATACATTCGAAGGACTTTAAGCTGGCATACTGCACTGGTCACAGAACACGGTCCCTACACGTTCCATCTCAGGAAGATGACTCTGATCGAACGTTATGCCTAGAGGAGCCGGAAACAGCAGCACACATTCTGTGCCAGTGTCCGGAGGTGGCAAGCATTAGATTGACCATTCAGGGACGTGCATTTATTGGCGTAGCCAAGATTGGTCAACTAACCTACAAGGATATGCTTGAGGTGACAAAGGATGCTTATAAAGAGACCATGCTCACGTATGAGTGATCCGAGCAGTAGCATCCTTTGTTCAATAGGGGACAAAAAGGGAACCACTGTGGTCCGCTTCAGCTAGTCCCCGATTTATTATATATATGCTCAACTTAAAAAGGTTTTATATAAAAGTTATTATTCATACTTTGCTGGAAATAAACTTGTAAAAGTCTTGAAAATCACGGCCGATAAAATATAACCTTTAGTAATTGAAAAATTATTGGAGTTATATAAACACATAACTTAAAACTTATGAAATAAGGTCGTAATTAATTTACAAATAAGTTCTATGGCAGAGTCCGGCCGTTGAAAATATGATTATTTGTGTGTGTTTACACACAATAAAATTAAATATCTAAGTTTTCAAAAGAAACAAATCTTCATGTCTTCATAGTTTAATATCAGCTAACTGCTGAAGCTAAGATCGACTGTGAAATAGAAGAGCAACAACAACTAGCACAACAATATCTTTGAGTATTTAGAAAAGCTTTGATCTATCTTCGAATAATAGAACATACTTTCCCTGAAAGTATGCTTCACAAATTAGAAGAACTTTAAGCTGCTTTCATATCATTTGTATTCTCGTACCGCAATTCAGGGTAATTTACTAATTGCATTCGTGAAGCAAGTAGAAAATTAAGAGCTTAGTGGATCACAGCAAGAATCACGAAAAGGCTACTGATGAGTTATTGTAGCGGCCAACGAAACAGCTGTTTAGTCTGCTATGTGATTGATACTCTATATAGAGTATTATTGTTGTTAGTTGTTTTTCCTTCAGTTGTTTTCTTCGGAAAGCAACATTGACCTTGAGCTCGATAAAATATAATCTTTAATAATTGAAAAATTATTGGAGTTATATAAACACATAACTTATTATTATTATTATTATTATTATCATCATCATCATCATCATCATCATTATTATTATTATTATTATTATTATTATTATTATTATTATTATTATTATTATTATTATTATTATTATTATTATTATTATTATTATTATTATTATTATTATTATTATTATTATTATTATTATTATTATTATTATTATTATTATTATTATTATTATTATTATTATTATTATTATAATTATTATTCATCATCATTATTATTATTATTATTATTATTATTATTATTATTATTATTATTATTATTATTATTATTATTATTATTATTATTATTATTATTATTATTATTATTATTATTATTATTATTATTATTATTATTATTATTATTATTATATATTATTATTATTATTATTATTATTATTATTATTATTATTATTATTATTATTATTATTATTATTATTATTATTATTATTATTATTATTATTATTATTATTATTATTATTATTATTATTATTATTATTATTATTATAATTATTATTTTTATTATTTTTTTTTTGTGTTATTTTTATAACTGTAATATTTTTTCAATTATTAAGAGTTATATTTTTGAGCTCAAGGTCTATGTTGCTTTCAGAAGAAAACAACCAACAACAACAACAACAACAATACCCTTTGTATAGAGTGGCAATCATACAGCAGACTAGACAGCTGTTTCGTTGGCCGCTACACCAACTCATCAGTAGCCTATATATGATAGCGATGATAAATTTAACCGTTCATGTCTATTTGTTTTCGTCAATGTTAGAGAAAATTACTCTGAATTACATTGTACACACAAATCCGGGCGCGTCTGTCTCAGAGTGAGCGGCTTCCTGGTCTGCGTATGACCCCAGAGGGGCGGCAGTTCTCAAAACTCGCTCTGTGGTTACCCTTCTATGCCTAAAAGTAAGTACCCACAGTGGGACTGGCATCTCATAGAACTACTGCTATACTAAATTTTTCGAACTGACGACACGAGCTGACGGTTTTAGCATTCTATGACCTCAGTACACAAGGGTGACACCTTGTGGAAATGGCTCTTAGGATAATGTTACAATTGCTTCCGTCCCGTTAAAACTGTGGCTTCGAGTACGTTCTGAAGAAGTCACCATTAAGTTGGTGGTTCGGGTACAGTTAAGGGCGACTCCTGTTTTTACGCTTAGATCCTGGCACTGAACATAGGCTCCCATAAGGACCTATGTCAACCCTTGCGTGGCCTCCCTGTTTGCAAAGATAACCACGGGGATTAATTGAAGCGACTGGACATCCTTGGGAAGATAGCGGCTCGAAGCGGGGATTAAAAAAGAATGGACACAAATAAAAAACAAATAAAACAAATAAACAAACAAAAAAACCAACAACAACAAGATGATGTATGCATAGATATTTTCGGCGGGAGCAATAAGACTGCTCAATCTCCGGAAAAAGGCACCACTGCAGAAATGGCACAAGAAGATAGTCAACCGCAGCCGGCAAATGTAAGCACCACGACTCCATTCAACCGAGTGGAAGCCCTGGCTGAAAACATTACGCCCTCCTCTAAGCCAACGCCAACAATAAATAGCTCAGCGCAGCAGGAGTTCATCCTGAAAATGAGAGCCTCGGAAGAAGAGTCTTTGCAGAAGTGCAGGAAAGTGCTCAGAAAGATGAAGCAGGCTACGTTAAAGCAAAAAAATGTCAACATGGACATAAAGAGCGGAGTATAAGAGCTGAACGAATTATTCGATGTGATGGATAGCTATCGACGAAGTTGGACAGCAGCAGAAAAGGAAGCAAAGCTCGCTAAAGTTGCTCAACACCAACGACGACGAAGAATAAACGACCAGCTTCAAGCCCGGTAGCACCAACGACTGGAAAGAAGCAAAAAGAAAAGGAAGTAGACAAGGAAGGAAACAATAAAAAACAAGAAGAAACTGGAAAATTTAAGACAGTTACCCATAAAAAAAATAAAGCGAAAGCGTCTCGTAAACGAAATGACAAGGAGGAAAAGGAGGAAAACAAAAACAGAGAACGAAAACAGAGTAAAGTGCGCCACCGAGAAAAATCAGAAGCAGTTCTAATTAAACCAACAGACGGTAATAGCTACGCCGACGTTTTAAAGAATCTTCGACACCGGGTAAAACCTGGAGCCGCAGACATTTAAAGGGCGCAGAATTGTGGACATGGCAGCTAGACGCGGGCTCTTAATTGCAAACACTGGGAGCGTGCCAACTTTTCGAAGACCCGGATGCAAAGACACTATTCCGGATATCACCTTGATCTCCGAAGAAATTTCTACTAAACTAAAAAACTGGAATGTTTTTGAAGATTATACTGGAAGCGATCATCAATACATACTTTTTCAGATGGCGACCGAAACAAACCCAAGAACAGCACCAACGAGATTCACTATCAGTACCCGGAAATGGAATGTATCTAAACTTAATACAGCTGCGCTATTAGCAGAACTAGATAGAAACGCTCCCACAGTTGACGATACAATCAATGCGAACGTAGGTGCCACACGAACTATACGTGCGATTTCGAATGCCTGCAACGCGTCTGTGCCTAGGATCACCCCAAACGGCAGGAAAAGAAAAAAAGTGTACTGGTGGAGCAACGAAATATCGGAGATAAGGCGGTCATGCCTCCGATGTAGGCGAACATTAACAAGAGCAAAACGAAGAGTCGACGCGATTACGGAAGGCATCGAATACAATCAAGCAAAAAAAGCTTTAAAAACAGCTATCTGCGCTAGCAAGAAAGAGAAGTGGGAAGAGTTGCGCAGGGATATAAACAATGACCCCTGGGGGCAAGGCTACAAAATCGTCATGCAAAAACTTGGAGCAAGGGCAACTAAGCATATGCTGGATGAAGAAGTAATGGAGAACATTGTTAGCACACTGTTCCCAACGCATAGTACTAGACACGACCTGAGATCTAACAGAGTTACAGATGAAGAAATCGAACTATTCACAGAACATGAGCTTGTCACAGCAGCGAGAAGCCTAAAGAATAAAAAAGCCCCCGGACCGGATGGAATCCCCGCTGGAGTCTTGAAAGTAATAGCTCTAAACAGGCCTCAAATGTTGCTCAACATTTACAATGCATGCCTCAGAGAAGGCACGTTCCCCCACATCTGGAAACGCCAACGCCTTGTTCTTATCAGCAAGGGAAAAGGAAACTTAGAAAGTCCGTCAGCCTACAGACCCCTCTGTTTGCTTGATACCGCAGGCAAACTATATGAAAAAATGATTAAGCTCCGCCTCAATTTAGCAGTTCAAGCGTCGGGTGGACAACATGGCAACATGGTTTCAGATCTGGTAGATCTACAGTTGGAGCGATTAACGAAGTTATAAAAGTGGTGGAAGCAACGCACCGAGGGAATCACTACTCCAGGCCGGTGGTTCTTCTTGCTACACTAGACGTAAAAAATGCGTTTAACAGCCTTAGATGGATAGATGTCATCGAATCTGTGGAAAACCATTTTCAGGTGCCTGAATACATAGCAAGAGTTATTCGGAACTACTTGAGTGACCAGAAACTAATATACGAAACCAGAAGCGGAATCAGAACAAAAGATGTTACAGCAGGAGCAGCACAAGAATCCATCCTAGGACCAAACCTATGGAACACCAGATATGATGAGATTCTTCGAATAGATATGCCAGATGAAACTTTTTTGGTAGGGTACGCGGACGACATTGCAGCAGTCATCACCGCTCGCGACACTGTAGAAGCGCAGCGAAAGCTTACACAAGTAATGCTCAAAATACAGGCGTGGCTCAGCGATCATGGACTCCAGCTAGCAACACACAAGACAGAGTTAATTCTATTCACGAGGATGCATTCACCTCGGGAAATAGAAATGCAGATAAACGGAGAGACCTTAAGGACGCAGAGTGTAGTCAACCATCTCGGTGTCAGGCTCGATGTAAAGCTCATATTCTGGGCGCAGCTACAACATGCAGCGGAAAAAACAGCAAAAGCCACAGCCTCTCTAAGCCGTTTAATGGCAAATGTTTGCGGCCCGATTGCCAGCAAGAGGAAATTGTTAATGGCAACGAACAACGCCATTCTACTTTATGGTAGCGAAATATGGGCAGAAAATCTAAAAATTGTCCAACGAAAACAGCTGATAGCAGTACAGAGAACTGGAGCTTTGCGTACAGCATCAGCATACCGAACCGTCTCAGCAGAAACACATAGCAGGTGTAATTCCCATCGATCTTCTCTCTGAAGAATGAAGGCGACTATGGGAGTTAAGAAGGAACGATATAAACATGGATCAAGCGGCATCGAATATAAGGCAGCATACCATCTCAATTTGGCAGGAACGATGGATAAACAGCAGCGCCGGTAGATGGACAACTAGACTAATCCCAAACATTTCAACGTGGATAAGTCTTGAGTTTGGAGACACAAACTACTACATTACGCAGATGCTAACCGGGCACGGATATTTCAACAAATACCTGCACCGAATCCAGAAAGTTGCAGAGACAAACTGAGTGTACGGCGACGATGACTGTGATGATGTAGAACACACCTTCATCCGATGTATAAAATGGCATTATCTAAGAGAAGAACTCCAGAGGGAAATTGGGGAAATAACTCCAGAAAACATAGCTATGAAAATGGTCGTAAGTAATAATAACTGGCGTCTTATCAGAAAGTTCTGTGAGAAAATACTGAAGACGAAGAAGATAGACCTGGAAGCTGCGGAAAGAGCAAGCAGATAAAGCAGCAAAAGTGCGACCTGGAAGCAGGTATTAAATGAGATCGCATAGAGCGACATTGAAACCCCGCACTGAAGTAATGGCAAATCAGCTTCGTACCAGGGTGGAATCAGGATATACTAGAGAAGGAGGACTTGTTTCAGTCGGTTTCAGTCGGTAATTATTATTATATTATTATTATTATTATTATTATTATTATTATTATTATTATTATTATTATTATTATTATTATTATTATTATTATTATTATTATTATTATTATTATTATTATTATTATTATTATTATTATTATTATTATTATTATTATTATTATTATTATTATTATTATTATTATTATTATTATTATTATTATTATTATTATTATTATTATTATTATTATTATTATTATTATTATTATTATTATTATTATTATTATTATTATTATTATTATTATTATTATTATTATTATTATTATTATTATTATTATTATTATTATTATTATTATTATTATTATTATTATTATTATTATTATTATTATTATTATTATTATTATTATTATTATTATTATTATTATTATTATTATTATTATTATTATTATTATTATTATTATTATTATTATTATTATTATTATTATTATTATTATTATTATTATTATTATTATTATTATTATTATTATTATTATTATTATTATTATTATTATTATTATTATTATTATTATTATAATTATTTTTATTATTATTATTATTATTATCATTATTATTATTATTATTATTATTATTATTTTTATTATTATTATTATTATTATTATTATTATTATTATTATTATTATTATTATTATTATTATTATTATTATTATTATTATTATTATTATTATTATTATTATTATTATTATTATTATTATTATTATTATTATTATTATTATTATTATTATTATTATTATTATTATTATTATTATTATTATTATTACTATTATTATTATTATTATTATTATTATTATTATTATTATAATAATTATTATTATTATTATTATTATTATAATTATTATTATTATTATTTATTACTATCATTATTATTTTTATTATTATTATTAATATTATTATTATTATTATTATTATTATTATTATTATTATTATTATTATTATTATTATTATTATTATTATTATTATTGTTATTATTATTATTATTATTATTATTATTATTATTATTATTATTATTATTATTATTATTATTATTATTATTATTATTATTATTATTATTATTATTATTATTATTATTATTATTATTATTATTATTATTATTATTATTATTATTATTATTATTATTATTATTATAATTATTATTATTATTATTATTATTATTATTATTATTATTATTATTATTATTATTATTATTATTATTATTATTATTATTATTATTATTTTTATTATTATTATTATTATTACGATTATTAATATTATTATTATTGCTATTATTTTTATTATTACTATTATTAATATTATTATTATTATTATTATTTTTATTATTACTATAATTATTTATTGGAATTCTAAGCTCTTATGGTTTAATAGCAATTAATAGTAGACAAAATTAACACAATTTATTTATGTACAATTAAATTTTTATAAAAATGTAAGACTGTCAGGCTTTTCGGTACATACAGATGTATTCCGGATAGCTTCGTAGCAGTAAATATAGCTTCTTCGTAGATTGATTGGAGCGGTACTCACATATGTCAGGCTAGGTGGACGGGGTCGAGCACATACATGTGCTAGGCTTGCTTTGGATAACCAAAATCTATCTATAACATGTATGTCTACATAAATTTGGATTAGTGCACAGCTCACATATGCAAAGCTAAACGTACGGCGTCAAGCACCGACATATGCCAGGCGATACGGACGTGGTTTCGCTCTGGATAATTATATTAAACTGCACAGTTTGATTGTATAAGGTGTTGCTAAACTTCACAGGAAAATTAGATTATCGTTGGAAAGCATGGTCCAGATTAGTGGCGGTATAGTAGAAAATCTAATATATTATGTTTAATTGAGTAAACGGATTGATTTCAAGAAATTGCACCCGAATTAAAATGAATGTTTAAAAAAGCGCTTCTGAGTGGTTCGTTTTGCAAGTAGTTAGTTCTACAAAATTCCATGTAAAGTAACTCAAAAGAGCTTCTTGGTCGGAGAGGAATATTAAATTAAATTTTTCTCAGTAGATATTGACTGTCTACATATCCATGTAAAAGTTTGAAAATTCAAGTAGCATTTAGCATAATTCTCCGATTACTTAAAGTAGGGAGATTTTAAAGTTGCAGCCGATATTCATAAGTTAGTAGGTGATAATTAAAATTGCAGAAAAGATGGCTTTAGCAGAACAAAAGAAACTTTTTTAAACTGATTCAATGTCGTCATTGTCACTGCTATATCGAGGGCACAAAACAATTGAAGCATTTTCTAAAATTGGTCGCACTATAGAGGTGAATAAGGTTTTTGTTACATAGGGATCATTAAACTCTTTTGACCATCGTTTAATCAAACCTAAAGTACTATTTGCTCGATTTATAATTTTATTTATATGAATATAGAAGCGAAGTTTAGTATCCAAAGTTACTCGAAGATCATGAAAGATATCTAAAGGCTCTAATATATGGTCACAAATTTTATATATATATATGTGACAGGAGATTTCCAGTAGAGGGCATGTGCATGCATTTCTTCATGTAAGATCCATACAATTCACGTTGCACCAGCCATAAATATGGTATATGCCAGTTTGCAAGAGAACGGCATCATTAGCATTTTTAAAAGGAAGAAATAGTTTCACGTCGTCTGCGTACACTAAAATACTCAAATGCTTTATGACAGATGGCAAATAATTTATAAATAGTAAAAAGAGAAGAGGCCTGAGATGTGATTTCACAAGTTTAAAAAGAACACGTTGTTTTCTATTGCATAAATAAGATTCAATCCATCTTACAAGTGTTGTGGGAAATCCAGCAAGAGATAACTTTAAGACTAAGAGTTGATGATTAACTACATCAAAAGCTTTGCTTAAATCTGTGTATATAATATTAGTCTGCAAGTCCATTTCACAATTCTCAATGGTTTGGAAGCAAATGCCAGTAGGTTTGTAGCCATAGATTTTCCAGAAACAAATCCACGTTGGAGTGAAGGCAATAAAGATTTAACACTATATGATAATTGTGAAGTAATGATTGAGTCGAAAAGCTTCGGCAAAGCTCTTAACTTTGCAATTCCACGATAATTATCGACTTGTGCAACGGAATAATAATAGACGATATTCAGGCAACTGGAAAATAGCAAGATTTTAATGAAAAAGAAAAAAATAAAGTGATAAGAGTTACTAATTGATCACAGCTGTAATTTAATATATATGATGATATATTGTCCGGACCACTTTTATATGACGTTTTAAGAGCTTTTAAGTATTGGGAAACAAATATCCCCTGATTGAACACTAAATGGATAGCTTAGATTATCACAGGATAAAGATGAATAGGTCGCTTTAAAAAAGTCAGTGAAAAAATGACAAATGGTATTCTCGCTATCCTACTCAACAGTTTTATATTTCATAAAAGAAGGATAGAAATCAATCTTGAGTTTTGTGTTGACAAAATTCTAGAATTATTTAGCATCAGACTTGATGTTTAATTTTACTTTTATTAAATAAATATCGTAGAATTGCTTGCATAATTGACGATACTTGTACTTAATTGAGGCATAAGAACCAAAATCTGTAATGCTATGAGTTTTTTGAAATTTTTTGTAATGCATGGATTTTAAGTTTCTTAATTTTCTCAGTTCATCAGTAAACCATACAGGACCACATGTTAAATGGGCTCTTCTCTGAGGTACTGATGATAGAAACAATCATTGACAGTTGTATTAAAAGCAGAGACAGACAAATCAAGGTTTTCTGACGATGTTTTTGTATTAATGATATTAAGTAAGGATGTCCAGTTAATATTAGATATATTGTTTTTTAACAAAACATTATTGGTTCTTTTAAAATTTAACTCAGTAAGAGGTTGAGCAATACGATTCTTTACAGATTGCTTAGGAAAATTAAGAGCAATTTCTAAAGTTGGATGGTACGGATCTTCAGGGAGCACGAGTGGATCTGTCCTTGAAACTGAAATAATATTGGTGTCGTCAAAATATAAAAGATCTAACAAACGGCTATTCTTGTTACAGTGGCTGTTTAATTCAAAAAGTCTTTGACTTGAAAGCTGATTTAAAAATGAATTAGCAGATGAGCATTCAGACGAAGGCAATAATATTGCAGGGTTTTCAGTGCAGCAGTTTCAAGCGACACTTGGAAGATTAAAGTCACCCCTTGTTAGAATGTGATTATGAGGCGGAAGTTTTAACTACACTTTATTTATTGAAATTAAATGTTTCATATAAACCCCTACGTTGGAAACAGAAGGAGCATATGAACATGTTATATAAAGAATTAACTCACCATACTTTACAACAACACAACAAAATTCAATATTAAATGCCTCAGGAATTATTATTTCTTTTGAGAAATAAGAAGATATAACGACAATTAGAAGCCATTAAAAGAATTACCGGCAATAGCGTTTCTATATTTGCGGCAAATATTAAAATTATTAGATAGTATTTCAGTATTTAGGGTATTAGGTTAAAGCCAAGTTTCACTGAAAACATGTGTCAAATGTAGGTTGTGGATTAAAATGGGAGAATATTTTAACTTTGTATTTAATCCTCGAATATTTTGGTATAAAATAAGGAATGCAAAGCAACAATCTAGTTTTTTTGTTTAGTAGTACGAACAGGTAAAGTAGCCAGTGTAGTTTTAGGTTGTGATCTAGGAATATATTCCTGAAACAACGCATTTTCAGGCCAAAAAGCTTGATGTATTACCGTATTAAAGAGATCTCCGGGTAAAATTATTTTAAATGAAGATACAATACGTTCATATGAAAACTTAATTTTGTAAACCGAAATATTCTTGTTAACAAGGTTTAATTTAGAGTTTATAAGATATAAAACGTCTTCTTCAGATGTATCAAGAAAAAAAGATACAAATATAGATCTAGAAGGCTGGACAACCACAAGTTCTTGACAAGACGGCAGATTAATGCTTTTTTTCAATATTTGTTTTGGTATAGCACCAGTTAAAACCGAGCTCATAGCGGAAGTTGAAGGAGTAGTAATGGCAGCAGCACAGGCTTCGACATAAGTTTTTTTTCTTACCACAATTACCCGGAAAATCATCACTTCGATTGCGCTTCGGAAGGTGAGTTCAAAACTAGTGAAAGTGAAATTAAATTATTATTATTATTATTATTAACAGACGGAGGTATGGATATAGCAGCAGGTTTAGCAGATTTAGTAGAACTTCTAAGTTTCACTGGTGGTTGTTTAGGTTTATGGGAAACAAAACAATTCTTCAAAATCAGCCAATTTGGCTTGAGACGCTACCAAGTCCTTAGAAACCTCTAAAAAGCCTCTTCCAGATTGCCTTATAAGCTTTAAAAGCTTCAGTAGATCCGCAGTCTATACAAGACCAACGAAGTCCTTTTCTTTCATTGAGTGCATCAAAAATTCTCGCATTCAATGCTGCACACTTTATGTGAAAAAATACATCACATAACCAGCTGGTCAGATTCACCTTTTAGCTACAGAGCTGCCATAGCTATCAATTTTAAACTAGTTCAGGCAATGTGCAAATTAATGTTAAAAGAAAAGTTTCTATGTTAAATATTTAATGAAGAGGTCTAAACATGTACTATTACTCAATATTATATTTAGTGACTCATTACCAGTAAAAATTTCTCATAAAACCATTAAGTTCGGGAAGAGCATAATTTTCATAGGATGTTTGAGACTTATTAGGTCTGTTCGCGTACCCAAAAGATTTTAACAATTTGTACAAATTTTACGAATTGTTACAAGAAATCCGTTCGTTTACCCAAAAAACTTGCAAGTGAGAAAGAAAATAAGACAGTAAGATTTTTCTCTTCAGTCCAGTTTTGAAAAGTTTTTACTGGCTGATTTTCAACTGCAAGAATTTTCATGAAATAAAAAAAAAACAAATGTCTAAAACAGATGTTTTAAATGTACAAAATGAATATAAAATTGGTAAGCAAATAAAATTATTACTTTTTTAAATATTTTTAACATATACACCATGAACATATGTTGAATTTGTTTAAAAATTAGCTATTATCTGAAATTCGTATTTTTTTATTTTTTTTTTTTTTTTGTTATTTTCTTTTCAGCTTTCTGACAGTTCGACATGCATTGTAAATCTTAACAAATTTTCTATTCGGGTACTTTTTTAGATTTTCATTGTATTGCGAAAGAATTTTTTCTTACTCTCAAAAAATTGTTACTGGCAAGTTTTTACTGTATAAGTACGCGAACAGACCCAGTGGGCAATTGAAGGAGTCCAAAGGCCTTTTATCGTGCCTGCGTTAAAATTTGTTAGACCTTCCACATTCCTTGCAAACACCCTTTTATTGATTGTATGGAATGGCAAAATTTTTCAGTACTTCCGCACTCCCTGCTTTAAAGAGGCCTGCTATAAGCACTCCTTTAGAATGGCTTAAAGAAGTGGTTAACCAAAACAATTAAAAAATATTTTTTTTTTTATTTCTTTTTATGTTTACCTACTTGTTTATTCTGTGATTTTATTTTATTTTACATATTTTTGCCAGATAAGAATATTTCTAAGTCATGACGTTGATTATTATTGAGTATATTTGAACTAATATATATTTTAACTTTTAACGAAAAAGTAACCCTGAAATATAAGCAGAACCAGTTTTTGTAGGAAAAATTTAATTGTTGTACTGCCCTGGGTAGCAGTTACATCACAGAGAAATAACGAAAACTTCTTGCCTTCCTTTTAACAGGCAGGCCTTATAGAAGCCCTCACCGATGCAGTGATGTTGTTAAGTGTGTTGACGCCAAAAAAAGCAGTTAATGCATGCCTTTTTTTCAAGAGGCCTGACTGAATTGCCCACTGGGGACCTATTTTCTAAAATATTGAAATTAAAAACTCCAAACATACCTAATTTACTACTTTTGAGGTAGCACTTTCGATTGGTGCAGTCGATTTTTTGCGATTATTTTTTTTTTTTTGTGAATCTTTTCCGCATCAACAATGTTATTGAATCGATACCAAACCACAACCAAGAGTGCACAAAATATCTAAGCTATAACTAGGAATATTTTTTGTTTTGCTTGAATATAACCACAAATTCGTAAGCAGTGCCCTCAAAAACCTCCCTTTACATATTTTTTCATAACTTCGAAATATTTTTTAAATTTGGTCAGCCATATTGGATCCGCCATCTCGAATTTTAAAATCTAACTTATTCCTAGTTAAAGTTTAGATATTTTGTGCACTTTTGGTTGTGGTTTGGTATCGATTCAGTATCCATATTGATGCGGAAAAGACTAAAAACGGAATAAATTTTATAAATTTTTTTAATTAAAATGAGCCATATTGGTTTTTAAAGTCATTACTATGCAAATCTGACTGAACCAATCGAACGAACAACCTCAAAAATAGTAAAATGTTTGGAAATAGGTATGTTTGGAAATTTTAATTAAAATTTTTTATTGCAGAAAATAAGTCTCAAACATTGTATTAAAATTGTTCATTTCCCGGACTAAATGGGTGAGTTTTGTATGTGTAAAAATGTAATCGTCATCAGCAACATTGAAAATCGTGATTTTTGAATTTTTATAGAATTTAAGTGGTTTTTAAGGCACTAAAGGGTCATCAAATAATGAGATATGAGGTCATCAAGAATGAATTGTGAATCATTGGAATAGCCTTTGTCAAATTCTCATTCACTCAACGTGTATTAGTTTTTGGTGTTATCTTGATGATGATCTCAAAAACTTTATCTTATTAAGATATACAAAAAAAAACCATCTATCTTCAAAGTAATATACGAATACATCTGTACAAGTAAAACTAAGAACTATTAAAGTGTTCCATTTGTTACTTTAGGAACAAAATTTTTTTGAAAAAAAGGAAAAAATACTAAATCGGACAATATAAATAAATGGTCTTTCTTAAAATCTCATTTTCGCTGTCAGAGCATAAAATATAACTGCAAAGGATGTGTTTAAGACGAACAAAAAACATACAAAAAAACAAAAATGAAAGGAAGATATGAAAAACCCCAACCGCAGAAAAAAAAACAAAAAAGACAAACGCATACACATACAAAAGTATAGAACTGCAAATAAAAGTTTCGAAAATTGTTGAAGATTAGGAAAGTGTTCAGTTGTGTTTTATAGCCAATATGAACTGCGTTTAAGCGCATTAAAATGTGTGCAATATTTACAACAATTTACGCACATTTTTTTATTCACATCTCTTAACAAACAAAGTTGGTTGGGGATATGAAGGAGGTGGTGGTAACAGTGGTGCTTTCTTTAAGAAAGATAAAAGCGAGAATGAGGCAAAGGTTGGCTTATATAACAAATAAATTTCTATGAAAAAGTTGTTCATGGCTTAGGTACTAGTATAATTTCAATTTCAAATTCAATAAAATTTATTGGGGTATTTAATCCAAACAGTAAGAGACGAAGGGTTCTTTATAGCTAAGGTAGCTGTAATAACTGACACAGTAGCTTGGTTAAGCTAGGGATAATTTTATTAGGTTTGGTGTGTTTTGGTGTGAGTACACTTTAAATTTAAAATATAAACGATATTTTATTCCACATAAAGCAAGTATAAAAATAATTTCTCACATTAACCTAAATATTTATAGCTCAAACATTTTACGTTTGAGTTTGGGTATTTATCACTTATGAGATATTTAGCACTTATAAGTAATTCAAAGTAGTTTTGTTTTTTTAATTTTTAATGTTGTTGTATTTTAATAATATAGAAAAAAAACATATACTTTACCTCATTGTGAATGCGTTGTTATTGTTGTATTTTGTATATTGTTCCACATTTATGTATACAGAAGTTGTTGTTGTTGTTGTTGTAGTAGAAGAAGTAGTAGTAGTAGTAGTAGTAGTAGAAGTAGTAGTAGAAGAAGCATTTCAACAAAATTGGCAAAAAGCAAAAGAAGAAATTAAAAGAAAAAGGAAAGAATGTTTAAACATTTAAAATTTGATAGAGTTTTGTTTTGTTTTTCTTTTGATTGAAGAGAAAATTCAATGAATAAATCCACTAAATACACGATGATAACAATGAATCAATACAAACCAAAAAAATAATTAATAGAAAATAACAGATTAAGTGAGAGTCTATGGTTGTGAGAGATATCCATTGTATGAGATAGATTATTTGTGAGAAAAAGATAGACAAGTTCAACAAAAAGAGTGATTGAAATAACTATAAAACATTTTAAGTACTTCAAAGCAAATAAATGTTATTTAGTTCATTGCGAATCATCATAGAAGGAAGTAAGTAAGAATAAAATATAGCAAAAGTAAAATAAAGCTTAAGTAAAGAAGAGAACAAGTAAAGATAACTAGTAAAAATAAATTATAAGAAAGCCAATGTTGCCAATTTAACTAAAATTTCATTAAGCTTAGCTCTAAAGAAGTGCAAGAAGTTCCCTTATGTACAGTGAACAAAAGAAATATTAAGTTTTTTTACTGTGTTCAAATGTCAATCGAGTGTCACATGACACTCAACCGAGTGTGAGTAAATATGTGTGAGTAAGAATAAAAGTAAATAGTATTAATTTTTTGTAAGATATGCGGGCTCAGGCTCAGTTGCTCATAGACAAATTTGAAATGCAAAAAAGGTCAAGGCTTAAAAATACTGCAATAATTTTTTTTCCGAATATTTTTCGCTATAATTGTGCTCAAATGGTTTAAGAAATTCATTAAATTTTCATCGAATTGAATTGTGCTTATTTTAAATGCTTTTAATCAATATTTTCGCATTGAGTAAAAAAAATAAGGCTCAAAGTGCTTTAAATGCAAAGATATAATTAGTTTCTTTTTGTTAGGAATACATTCTGAGGCTTAAAAAGAGAAAAAATGTATTCTTAAACAGATATAACTGGCATTAACTATTTTGAATGTTGATCGTTAATAATAATCGATTTTTTAAAAAAATCTTCATTTTCTACATTGTATGTATAATAACACTAATCTACAAATTCAGGAAAATTTTTTTATTCAGACACCTCTCATACTTTTCTAGAAAGAATTTTTTACGCTGATTATACGTCTATACTCAGTTTTCGAAATTTTGAGATACAGGGTGATTTGCATTGTTTAGACTTTGATCCAGTTTTTCCATTCTAGAGACTGAACTCTTTCATATAAAGCAATCGGTTGTATGTCATCTTACAGATAATTAAATAAGCCATCCAATACTGTATTAACCATATGTCATGTTTCTTCACAAATATGAGATATTTAAGTCTAAAGTTTTAATTTTAAGTCTTTGTTAAAAATTTTTAACTTTGACCGTCTTTCCCATAATGTTTTAAACCATTTTTCAAAGATGTTTTAATATGATAATTTTTTTTTTATATAATTTCTATATTAATATGCCAATAATAATATGACAGAGTTAGGTAAAAAATGAAAAAAAAAATTAATATAAGTTTCAAAGCCATTTTGCTCAAACAATATATCAGAACATATTGTTTGTAAGAAAGGCAAACTCTTAATACGTACTTCAAAAATTTGTTTATTTTTTCAAACAAAATATTCTTTGTGGTTCCATATATTGATTGAGAAACTTGGCCTTAAAAATAGTTTTAATTTTTTTTAATTCTTTTCCTTAGTCTGTCATATTGTTATTGACATATTAATGAAGGAAATTAAATAAAAAAATTATCATATCAAAAAATCTTTGAAAAATAGTTTAAAGCACTGGAAAATATGGTCAAAGTTCAAAATTTTAAGCCAAAAACTTAAAATTTTGACTTTAGACTTCAATATCTCAGAGAAGAAACATGGAATACAAATTTTTAATACAGTATTGAATAGCTTATTTAATTATCTGACAGATGACATACAAATGATTGCTTTACATGCAACAGTTTAGTTTCTAGAGTAGATAAACTGCATCAAAGTCTAAAAAATTCAAATCACCCTGTATATCAAAAATTCGACCTATTAGGGGAAAACTGAGTATAGCCGTAGAATCAGAGTAAAAAGCTCTTCTAGAAAATTCTTTCAAGTCTCTCGATAAAGGACCTTGTAGACTAGTGTAATCGAACATTCACAAAAGTTAATGACTAAAATTATTTTTCTGTTCTGAATATAATATAGCTATTTGTTTAATAAAATTATGGATAAATATTGTGCATCTTAATTTATTGAAAAGTATCTTGGATATATGACTCAAAATGACTTAATTTGATATCAAATGTGTTTGGAGTTTAAAGTATACATTACAATAAAATAAACAAGAATGAAGATTATGTAAAAATTGATAAATAAATCTGAAAGTTTTAATGCAAGTTAAAGTAAATTTTCACAATAATTTACCGCCTGCAGCATCTGTTTAGCGTGTGTAGAAAATAGAGAATTATTAGTATATAGTTTAATATATTTTGAAATCTGTTGTACAAAGAATAAAAAGGTATTAATGTATGTTTTCGGTTTCTTCTATATTAAACATATTGTTTTTTCTTAAATAGAATGATATGATGGATGAACAGCCGGCCTTCAGTTAAGTGAGAGCCTTTATTGACTAAAAATGTGGGGTGGGTAAGGTGCGAACTTGAACGTTTATAGCGAATAAGATACGTGATTGGCAACACTTTAATTGCATTCATGTGATTGACACTTAAGTACATGTATGGTATATGCATGTGTGGTGTGTGGGACGGTGTGAGTGGGCTGATTTGAGATAAAGCATGTTTTAGTTTTGGTTATTTTAACAATTGCAATCCCAGCACAATTAACATTTTTTTTTTTCTAGTTACAACCAATAATATTTAACTGCAAATATAGTTTTTTCTTTTTCATAATCTTACTCGGTTTTCAAGAAAAAATTTGTTGGAAACTAATGCTGCACTCAGGCATTTGGGCTTTTTTCATATTTCTTTGAATTTTGCTGCAGTCGCTTGCATAATGGTATTAAATTCTCATATTTTAAAAGCTGAATTAAATCCTACCGTTTGTATTTACCATAAACTTGCATTCAGAAAAAAACATCCTAATCAAAGAAAATTTACTAAATTTTTTTATATTACAAAGAACTTTTTTTATATTAAAATGAAATTTTTCTTTGAAAGAAAAAACAAAATTATTTTTGAAATAAAAAAAGAGTATTTTAGAATAAAAAAATTTCTTAAAAACTGAATATGGTATACAAAAATTTCATTCAATCTAGTGGGTGCTTCCGTAAATTTGACATATTTGTTAATATTTGGTAACAAAGAGTTTATTATAATTATTATTATATGCAATTTGAATGTTACCATCGCGGGAATTGAACCTGGATCGCTCGGGTGCCTGTCGATTTTCGTACGCACCAGCTCAGCTTTTATCGAATAGTAGGGTAATTTACTTTAAAAAAAAACTACGTCAACAGAGCGTTTGTTCTAACATTCAATAACATGCGAATACACATGCAAAACAATTATTTTGCTGCCGCTCACACCATCGACGAATAAGGGGTAGTTTTTTTGTTTTCATTAAAATTAAAAAAAACCGCCCAAAAATGTAGAAAAAAGAATCTGTTGCCATGAGGTTTCGAACCCACTTGCGACAATGTCTAGGGTCTAACGCTCTATGCTGTAGGCTATTGAACTGTTGTCGACAAGCAAGCAAAGAATAAATAAGTCAAACTAGCTATTTAGCTATTTTTCTTTTACTCAAAAATCATATATTACTAGGCCACGCTTTTATAGTATGTTCGTACCGAGTGGTCGCCGTGGCATACTGGTTCAGGTGCGTTAATTGTATGAGATAGAACCCAGGTTCAAATCCCATCTGACAAAGAATGTTTTTTCAATTGATTTAAGGTGACCTTTACTTTCTAAATCATAAAAAATTAAGCTTTTTAAATATAATATTGTGAAAAAAGTATTATAATTATTCATAATATAATAACAATCACAAAATTATAATTCTTATTAATTTCCGTGCATTTTTAAGTAAGTATCAAATATTAAAACATAAATAAATTTGGCCACTTTTGGTTCCACTTGGCGTCAAAAGTGGGCGTTTTTCAAGAGTTAATTTTTAGGCCATCCATGATTTTTCAGAAAAACTGAAAATGATAAAGCGAAATTTCAAAATGAGATCACTTCATTAGAAACCTGGGCTCCGACGGAACCTAAAAAATTAGAGTTTTTTGATTATTTTAATTTTTTTTTTAATATATTCGAAAATGTTCGCTTTTTTCCGCTTTTTTTGACAAAATGGCGTCTGTGCAAAAAAAAAAAATCAAAGTGCATGTTTTTAGAGGTTCGGTCGGTGCCCAGGCCGTTAATGAAGTGATGCCATTTTGAAATTTTTCTTTATCATTTTCAGTTTTTCCGGAAAATCATGGGTAACATAAAAATCATTTAAGAAAACGCCCTCTTGTGACACCAGGGGGCACCAGAAGTGATCAAAATTTTTTTTTTTTATTTAACATTTGATACTTACTTTAAAATGTACAGAAAAACTTTTTTTAATAAATATAATACTGTTTTTCAGAATATTAAATTTATAAAGCCTTAATGTTTTTTATGATTTAGAAAGTAAAGATCACCTTAATTTTTCTGTTCGGCCATACCTCTCTACACACCATGGCAAACCTCACAGAGTAAAAACTGCCATGAAAAGCTTCTTGAGAGCATAAGCCGTTTAGAGTCGGCACAAAGCTTGTAGGTCCAGTTCTCGATCTATTGTGTTCAAACATTTCACAACACGCACAACACAATTGATCATAAGAAGCTCGGTCAAAGTCCTTTCACGGTCTGAAATGGCCATTTTGTTTTTGATTTTTTTTCCCATTCCAGCTCTCGGATGGCTATCGCTAGAGTCCAAACATTCGGGGAATCATCATAACATAAACAAAGAATTATTTTAGGGAAGCAACCCTTACATCTTTTTTTTTTAGTAAGGAGCTTAAGCATACATACATACATTTTTTACAGATAATAGATGAGCAAAAAATGTAGGCTTGGCAGCATTTATATTTATACATATATAGTGACCGCCACTAGGTCCCATTGCACTTACATACTCGTACCAAGCTTAACTATCAAAACGTGTACAGCTCAGAAATTATAATGATTTCTGAAAAAAGGGCGTAGAGAAAGTGCGACACGCCTATTTTTCAACAGTTTCTGGCAGTAACCATATGAACTAAAAAACCGTCTGATATATATATTTTTTGCGGATTTGTGGGCGGTAAAAGTGGGCGTGGCAGCATTTATATATAAGGTGACCACCACTTTGATCCATAGCCCCTACATACCATGTTTTACTATCAGAACGTTCCCACTTCAGGAATTAAAAATTATTTCTGAAAAGTGGGCGCAGGCATAGTGCTAATATGCCCATAATTACCAAATTTTAGTATTAAACGATGAAAATCGTCTGATTTATTGAAGTTCTATTGATTTGTGGGAAGTAAAAGTGGGCGTGGAAAGCTTTATTTATATATATATTGACCGCCACTTAGAGCATCTGCATATGAAGTTTTACTATCAAAACTTGTATAACTCAAGAATAACATGATTTCAAAAAATTAGGTGTAGATATGGTGCGACCACGCTCATCTTTTTGAACAGTTGCCAACATTAACCAAATGAACAAATTATCAAATATTAGTCTCCTACGGTAAAAGTCGTCTGATATAAAGCATTTTTACTGATTTTTGGGTGGTAAAAGTGGGCGTGACAACATTTATATATACATAGTGACTGCCAGTTGGATCCATAGCACCTGCGAACCAAGATTCACTATCTAACCGTGAACATCTCTGGAATTAAAATAATTTCTGAAAAGTGGGCATAGATATAGTATGACCACGCCCATTTTTTACAGTCGAGCCAATTGGATTGTAAGGGAGGTACCACGCCCCCTTGTCCAATCAACACCGAACTTCAAAGGAACCAATTTATAAAGATTGGGACAGCGGTTTTGGAGTCTAAACGTGATATACACACATAAAAACATACCCACATACATACATCCGTTTTTATATACAATAGAAAAAACAAAAATTTACTTTGCAGTGTAATGTTTTTGTTGTAAAATTTTCTGTTGATTTTAAAACTAACGCGACTATTATAGTAAACAACAATAAAAGAGAGTTGAATGCCGATATTATAATTACCGTTTTAAATAGTAAATTTGAATTTTCAGAAAATTTTTACAACAAAAACATTACACTGCAAAGTAAATTTTTGTTTTTTCTATTGTTTACATATCAATGTAAGCTTTTGTAATTTACATAGGTATTTTAAGCACAAATTAAAACTCAAAAAAAAGGTGACCTGTTGACCTGAGGTAAAAACTTTGTATTCGGAAGTTTTAGAGAACATTTAAGAGAACATAAATACGTAATAAACTGAATTTTTTTTTTAAATAAACTTTAGAGAAAATCGCATTCGTACTAATTTTTTTCGTGAAAAAAATTATTTTTTGAGTTTGGTCAGCTTAATTGTTTTTACCAAACGAGTTAACTTTAATTTGTTTATTTTTTTATTAGACCTGTTAAATTGTGTTTCCAAAACTGCACTTAAATCTTACGAAACTATCATACTTTCAAAGTTATTGCGCTAAAAGTGATATTACCTTAAAATTCGACTTTTTTACATTATTTTACTCCTATCTCGGAGGGGGGTAAAAATATACCCCCCCTCCCATACAATTTTTTTCTTGTATTGACCCAAGGAACCTCCGGTTTTCGGATTGACCTCTCTAACAGACTCACCCTGTATATAGAACATAAAGAAAATTTGATTTTTAAATTAAAATTCTTAGGATCTTAAAACAAATGCCAATATTTTTTTTTTAAATATAAACTTACTTATAACTAAGGACATTTTAAATTTTCAAAACAAAAACTGGTGGTTTTTAATTTAAAAATAAGTTTTTTTCTGAGTGTAGTTAAGCTATTTAATAAGACTGGTTTGGAAAATTGTACAATATTTTACTTCCTTAGGAACTTTGGAAAATTTATAAACAGAGCATTCATTAGACTTCAACTCAGTTTTCAATTTTGTTGCATTAGGTTTATGTTTTGAGATACAGTTAGGCAATTCACAAGATGTTGTAAAGATGTATGTTTATTATTTATTTATTTATTTATTTATTTATAAATTTATTACAGCTTCTATTTAAGCTTAGTTTGAAATTACATTAATATGAATTTATAAAAAAGAAAAAGTTTACATTATTTATCTTATAGCTAACGTTTTACAATAAGTTTTTAATTTTGACTTAAATAAGTTTATATTTTCACAATTCTTAATATCATCTGGTAGTTCGTTAAAACATTTTAAACCATTATAACATAAATTTCTTTTATCTGCTTCAGTTCTGAACCTTGGCAATCTAAAATCGTTTCCGTTTCTTGTTTCTACTGAATGGACTTCATTAACATATGTAAAATTGTTCCTTAAGTAATCTGGTAACCGTCCATGTTTTATATTAAAAATGAATTTCATTGTATGATAAAAAATTGTTTGCTTTATACTAAGCCAGTCCAATAAATTTAACATTTCACTCGTATGAGCTCCTCTACGTTTCCTAAGTATGAATCTCATTACTCTATTTTGAAGTTTTTGTAGCTTATCAATTTGACTATCAACTATAATAAATAATACTGATGGACAATAAATAAAATGAGGTTCTATAATTGACTTATACACTTGTATCTTAAGATCTTTTCTTATATATTTACATGTTCTTTGCATAAAATCGCTTTTTTTTGATATTTTATTTGCAATATATGTTATATGTTCATTAAATTTTAATTTGTTATCAATTTGTATGCCTAAGTACTTTATAATATTTACTTCCTCTATCTCCTCGTTATTTATCTTTAATTTTACTCCTTCATCGCTTATACAGTTTCTAGTTATAATCATATATTTAGTTTTTTGTACATTAAGTTTAAGTTTATTACCACACAGCCATATATATAAACTATCTAGGTCTTCTTGTTTTTTATCTAACGCTACATTTTTATTACAATCACTAACAGTTAACAAAGCATCATCGGCAAACAATTTAATACTGCAGTGGTCAATTGCGCTTATAATATCATTTATATAAATAATAAATAAAATGGGGGCAAGCACAGAGCCCTGGGGTACACCTATGTTCACATCTATTACATCCGAAACTTCATCTTCGATAACAGTACGCTGAGTTCGGTTTGTGAGAAAACTGCGAAACCACATTAGTTCCGTATTTCTAACACCAATTTTGTGCAACTTTTTCAGAAGAATGTTTCTATCTAATGTTTCAAATGCTCGTTTCAAATCGAGGAACACCGATACTATCACCTTTTTTTTGTTGAGCTCATCTTTCCAATCACTTATAACCATGTTCAATGCTGTTTCACAGGAGTGTTTTTTTCTAAATCCTGATTGCTGTTGTATAATTATTTTCTTATCTTCTAGGTATTGCACAAGTTGATTTTTTATCACAGTTTCTAATATTTTTTCATCACAGGGTAGCGTATTTATCGGTCTTATTTCTTCAGGTTTTAATGTATTTTTAATCTTTTCTGTAGGAATTATTGTCGATAATTTCCATGTACTTGGAATTTCACCACTTTGCAAACTATTATTTATAATCTTTGCATAAAAATAACCGGTATATTCAATTGAGTTTTTTATCACACCTTCAGATAATAGTTTCTTTCCACCTGTTTTATTTCTGAACACTTTTACTATTTCAATTATATCATTTGTTGAAATTTGATGAAATTTTTATATATTATTAGTATTTAAGTCTCTAGTCGTATGTGGTTCAACTTGTTCAATGCTTTCATTTATTTCTTGTATGCTTTCTATAAAAAATTTGTTTAAGCCATTTGCGATTTCTGTTTTATTTTCTAATATTAAACCATTTATTTTTACTTTTGATATTGAATTGTTTTCTTGTGTCATATTAATAGCTTGTTTTAAACGTTTCCACATTTGCCTGCTATCATTTTTGTTTGTAATGACTTTGTTTTCCATGTATTTTATTTTTTTAATTTTTATGAGTTTTTTATATTGTTTTTTTACACTCTCATATTCATTCCACACATCAATACGTGTAGTTAATTTATAAAGCTCGTTTTTGTATTTATTTAGATTTGCTAGTTCATGATCGTACCATTTATTCATTAATTTTACATGTATTGTCTTTTCAAATGTCAAATTATTCATTATTTCTAACAAGACATTGTTAAGAAAATCAAATTATTTCATGTTATTAGTAGGGAGATGTTGAAATTTTGGTAGTATTTTTTGTTTACAAATAACAAAGTGATTAAAAAACAAAGTTATGTACAAAATATGTCTCTGTATAGGAGATGGTCGTTGTTCTGGCCTGGCCACGCCCATTTTATACGAGGGCCGTTTGATAATTCAGTGAAAAATTAAATTTCCCGCGTAATAACTTTAAATGCAACACTGATCCTGTGAACTACCATCAGTTAATAGACTACTGTCAAAATTTCAGCCTGCTGCGACGCTTAGTTTGTGTTTGGCAGCCATTGACAGCAGACAATCTTGTGAATCTTGGCAAAAAGCATTATTTTTTGAGCGAAAAAAAAACACCGAAAAAAAACACACATAAATACTTTGGAGACTCTACACCTTCAATTTCAATGGTTAAAAACCGGTTTACTGAATTCCAACGCTGTCGTACAAGCACAAGTGACGCTGAACGTTCTGGACTCCCAAATGAGCTCACCACGCCAGAAATGGTCACTAAATTTACTCTATCGTATTGACCTATTGCAGAGTTAAAGTGCGCGAGATTGTTGAGGCCGTAGGCATCTATGACGAACGGGTGTGGAACATTTTGCGAAATCATTTGGATATGAAAAAATTATGCGCAAGATGATTTTGCTCACTGTCGACCATAAACGCGATCGTGTGACTAATTCAAAGGCGTATTTGGCGATGTTGAACAAAGATAAGAAGGGTTTTTCCCGTCCATTAGTAACCGTGAGGGAAAGATGGATCCATAACTACATGCCAGAGACAAAGGAACAGTCGAAACAGTGGGCTTCATCGACCGAATGTGTTCCGAAGAAGGTGAAGACGGTGCTATCGGCCGAATAGGCTATGGCGACAGTATTTTGAGATGAAAGTGGTATAATCGACCTTCCACCGAAAAGAACAATCAATTGCGAATACTATTCAGCCGAATTGGACCGTTTCAATGACGCTTTGAAAGACAAATACCCCATTTTACAAAGAAAAAAGTGCTCTTTCATCAATACAATGCTCGCGTTCAAAAAATTCCATGAATTGAAGTACGGATTGCTTCTTCATTCAGCATATTCTCCAGATTTGGCTCCCAGCGACTATTTTCTGCTTCCAAACCTGAAGAATTGTCTCAGAGGAAAGAGATTCACAACCAGAGAGGAGCTCATAATCGAAACAAAGGCCTATTTTGAGGACCTTCCGAAACCGTATTTATCGGATGGTATCAAAAAATTGGAGGAACATTGGACGAAGTGTATCGAGCTCAAAGGAACTATATTGAGAAAGAAAACTTTTTTGCCCATCATGCCCTCGTACACATCATGCAACCACTATAAGCAAGGCTACAAACAAATTTTCAACAACTTCTCCTTAATACACTGAGGAAATAATGTTAAGTTTATCCAAAATCTTAGTTATTTAGTTTTAAGTTCATTGAAAAATCAGGTCGTTTTTGAACTATTTACGCATTTGCATAAATCAAATACGTAAATAAGGTGCGTTTCACAATTATAAGGTCACTAAAAAATTTACTGCATTTTCAAAGCGGCCGATACTATAAGGTAACACATTGTTCTGGAAGAGTGATTAAGAAAATTAGACAAGCAAAATAACTCCATATGAGTTCTTATGGAGCTCTAACGATTAATCGAAGGGATCGATTATTACTTGCTTACTACTAAGGTGGCGCCTACAAGCGTAAGTTGGTTTTGCCTGGCGTAAAAAATTGCGCCAACCATTTCTGTTTTGCGCTTGCTGGCACCAGTTGGAAGCTTCAAGTTTCGTCAGGTTGTCCTCTACTTTGGTCCTTCCAACGGAGATGCGGTCATCTTCTTCTGTGTTGACCGCCGCTGGGTACCGAATCTAATATTTTCTTCGCTGGTGCTTCGTCTTTCATCCGCTCAACATGACCTAGTCAGCGAAGCTGCTAGATTTTTATGGTCTTTACTATGTCGATGTCGGCGTATAGCTCATACAGATCATCGTTCCATCGTATTCGATACTCGCCATTGACGCAGATTGGATGATGTTAGGAGTAATTTGTATTAAAACGCCCAGTTTCGTTTCCATTTCATTCGCCAAAAAAATTAAAAGTTTAAATTAGAAAAAGGAAAACAAAATTTTGTAATGAAGATCTTTTTTATATAATCTAAAATCTTTGTCTTTATACTGTGCTCAAGTTTTTTACAATTTATTTAACTGTGTTTTTTTCAATCCATAAAAAATTTACTTTAAATGATTTTCGCAAAAATAAAAAACTGGTGCTTCAAAATTTACTTTTTTTTTTTTTGTTTGATATACAGTCAAATCTCTTTAATAATGAAAAAAAGCTTTTTGAAGTTTCACTTCGATTTTTTCCAAAAAATTATAAAAACTCCTCATTCATGTATTTGCTTTGCGAAAAAAAAAGTTGTAGTTATTTTTAAGAAATAATAATTTGTATGGAGCAATTCATTGGCATTGTACTTACAATGAGTATGAAAATACTATATTTAAATTTAATTTTAAAAAACAATTCATTTCTTTAATTTTTTAATACGATTTAAAACAAAAACGTATTTTTATCATAAAAAGTAAGCAAAAATATTTTGTTTCCACATTAAGAATACATTAACAAAAATTTTTATTTTTTAATACGATTAATGCATGGAATCGGATTTTGTTCATGTAAGTTCGATGATAGAAAAAATTTTTAACTAAGATTAAAAAAAAAAAAAATATTAAAGCAAAATTCACACTAAGATTAATTTAAATGTCTCAAAAAATTTTGAGAAAAGTCACACGTATTGTTTGATTAATTTTTTGTAGTTTTTGTTGTAAATTGTGTTTAAATTTAAAATTTGTTCAGTCCTTGAACTTTATAATAAGAAAATTAATACACATTAAACATTATTTGTTTAAAATGGAATTAAGGAACAATAGCTTTGAAAGGCGTTTTGTAGTTAATCAATTCCGTGTTTCCGTATCACTTGCCCCAGCTTTGAAAAAACCGTTCTGATGGTACAGAATATCCAATTAAAAAGCATAGTTTTTTGGGAGAGAGAGTATAGCTCTCTCCCAAGCTTCAACCACATTTCGTTTCAATTCGAGCACCGGAGCATTGAGAAAGAAGTTCAGTTCATCTAGAGGATGTGCCAAGTCATTATCTTTTCTTCTTTGTTTGTGGACCAAATTCTTGTGGTGCTCCCATAAATCAAAACCATTAACACCAGTCGAAGAAGCTCAAACCAACAAGTAAATTGAAAAATTGTGAAATTGCACCATTTTGTAGTGATGGTTTTCATTCGATTATTTTGTCATTTTTACTATTAATTTTTCAGTTAATCGAATGAAAAAATACGATAAAATTAAATCGTTAATCGAAAGAAAATAACCTATTAACATAACTTTTCGGTTAATCGTTGCATCACTAGTCTTTAATGGTTTTTTAAGCTCATTTTTATCTATCAACTCAACGAAATGCTTGTGAGAACTCATTCTAAAGCTAATTTATTAATTCATTTGTATTTTTATGCTATATTGGTGATTCCATGTCAAATCTGACATTTTTCGATACTCACATATTTGTAAAAATTAAGTACTTTGCACGTCGATAGTACTTAAGAAAATGGATATATTTGCAAACCTTTTTTTATACAATTTTTTTTTTTTTGTTGAAAATGTTTCATTCGGACATGTAGTAACAACAACTATAAACAACTATAAACAACTATAAACAACTATAAACAAACAACTATATCTTCCTAAGTCCAACAAAAAAATGCTAAAATCCTCTTTGTGGTGAAACGTTTTACCAAAATTCTTATATGAAAAATTTTATTTTTTTTTTGGCCACTAAAAAATTAATTCACATTTTTCATGGTAAGCACCACTATTTTTTTGGCGTTTTGTCGTATTGAGTGCACACTCATTCGTAATGCATTCTCAAAATTTCATGTTGGAGAATTAATGCTTACTATTTAAAAAGAATACAAAATACTTTTATTCATCAAAAATATAATTTTTAGTATTTTTGTATTATGGCATTTTATAATTTTCAAGGTAGTAATATACCCTCAGCAGATTTTCGTTATGCATCATTCGTTCTTTCATAACAAGTTTGTTACTAACTTGTTATAAAATTAATTAGCTATCTCTAGTATACTCATCTTCGTGCACATAATTTTAAAGGAGTATATACAAAACCAAAATATACTAAATAAAAAATATTTAAATAAACTCGGTCCTTTACCAAATTTAATTGACTAAGCTACTTACCGAGACTACGAGTTAATTCGGTAAATATTTCAGCTAAGAAATCTTGGTATAACGTACACGTACCCCTGGGTGTATTCCAAGTACAATGCAAAAAGCAAACGGGGCTAATGTTTAATAAGACTGACACAGCTCCCAGTTTCATATTAAGGATTTCGTTTTTTTTCAAGCTTGTAGTTTTCCAATGCAAAAGATTAAAATATCATTTGGGCAACTTGTAGTCAATTGCGTTTTCTTAAGAATCCAATGAATAAACTGGAAAGTATTAAGGCTTTATGAGTGAATGGAGGTTTTTGTACCCAAAAAGCTTTCTTTTTTTGTTTCTATGAATTTTATTGGAAACGATAAAGGTTTCTGTGAAAAAAATATTACTAGAAGTATTAAGTTTTTCAAGTGCCACTGATGCAACTGGCATCTGAGCAAATCTTATTGGAATCTTTTGTTTACAGATAAATTCATTTTTGCTTTAAAACTCCATACAACGCCTAGCAAAAAAAAAAAAACGAATTTGCCATTTCAGCCCTTGAAAGGACTTTGACCGAGCTCCTTATGATCAATTGTGTTGTACGTGTTGTGAAATGTTTGAACACAAATGATCGAGATCTGGACCTACAAGCTTTATGCCGACTCCGAATGGCTTATGTTTTCAAGAAGTTTTTCGTGGCAGTTTTTACTCTCTGAAGTCTGCAGAGAGGAGACGGCCGATAATATACTTAATAAAAATAAAGAATTTCGGAAAAAAACCATAGTATATTACTTGGAAAACCACTTTCTGCCATTAGTGTATAAATATCACTTGGAGCATATGGACCCAACGGCTAGTTTGAAAAAAGTGCTATCTGGATGTCAAACTATCGACGAATTTGTTAGACTCCAAGTCGTCTGCTTAAGTTGTTAATTCGAAAAACAGACCCCTAAAAGAAACACCATTTAAATGTCGAAACTATAAAAAGGCTCTTCAAGCTGGAATCCATAAGATGCCAAGTTAATTATCCAGTCTATTTATTTTGATTAACCAAACCAATTGCGAGCAAGAATATGCTGTGAAATTGGCTGACGCTGGTAAAAAGTGTTGTTAACTTGAAAAACAAACTTCTAAAAAAACATTTGTTATTGAGAACTCCCTTACAAATTCACTACCTTTAAGAGATTCCTGATTAAAAGTTTAAAATTAGTTTGAGTCCAATAGTTTTTGGAAAACTTAATTTTATTTTAATTAAATTAGTTATTAATTATTATATATGCTTAATTTTAGCATATATTGCTTAATCCGAAAAAAGTGTAGATTAGAAAAAATTAGCCCATTTTGTTCCCGGTTCGGCCTTCGATTCAACATTAAAAGGGTTTGTTTATGGTAATGAGTAGCGAAGGCAAAATATACAAATGATATGCAGAATAATCGAAACTAACTTTGTCCCTCATGGCTGAGATGCTTAGAAACTCACCGACAACTATTTTCATATAAAACCCATTATTGAAATATTAAAGGACAGAAAATGTGAACCCATTCGTTTGTCAAAATAAATTTTTCGTGTAAAATGCATTATTGTAGTGATTTGATGTAAATTAAATCTATATTTTCCATAATTCATCCCTTCATGACCAAGTAAAAGGTTTATGGCTACTGTCTGGCCTGAAAGTGGTCTAGTTTAGCCTGAAAAATCCTTAAAACTATAAAACCTAAGTTTTTATATAAAAATAATTAATTTTTCGTTATTAAGGCAGTATTTCAGTGTAGAATTTTGAAAAAATCATTTATTTTTTTTTTTGGAGATTAGACCTTCAGCAATATATCCTAAAAGGAACTCTTAAAATTTCAACTATTAACGGAGTTACAGCTATTTTCGTGACGCAACTAGAAAACCGGTTCTGTCGAAGCGAATCGAACAATAGGCGGCTGACGTTTTCTGACTACCGTTTTCTGAATAATTCCCAGAAACTCCTTTATATTTTACAAACCATGATGAATTTTGAAAAATTTATGAGGTCAAAAAACTAAACCGAAGAATTGTAACAACAATGAGACTTCTAGGAGTCAGAAGACAAAGTATAAATATATTCTGCAGTATTATGGATATTTGTCGAGGTCTAGCTACCAATACATATTAAAGTTGCCTTGAAAATTTACATTAGCTGCATCAGCAGTTTATAACCAAATAATTTCAAAATCTGTTGAAGAAGAAAAATAATTAACATCTGTCTTTAATATCTTCTGATCCCAACGATAATCCTACATATATGACAGTTTCTAGAGATGGTACTTGAAAAAAAGAGGACACAATTCACTTTTTGGAGTTACTGTGCATGTGGCCAAAAATTGCAAGAAAGTTGTTGATACAGTGGTGAAATCTAGTTTTTGACAAGCTTGTAATAAATGGAGAAAAAAAAACATATCAAAGCGTACGAATTTTTTTATGAAAAACACGGAGACACTTGCACAATAAACGACACGGGAAGTGCCGAACAAATGTAGGTTGACGCTGTGTTAAAATGTTTATCGGAAGAAATGCATGGAGTCAAATATGTAAAATATATTGATGATTCAAAGACATTTAAAGGCATTATTTACATAAGTCCATATGATGATGACCCTGTAGTGGAAAAGAAGAGTGTGTAGCACAAGTGCAGAAACGAATGGGCTCAAGGTTATGTAAACTTAAAAAAAGATAGTAAAGGTTTTGATTGTAAACGCAGTGGCCAATTACCAAATAAAGTTGTTAATGAACTATCATTATTATATGGTTTGGCATACAGATTCAATCGAGAACATCAAGCATGAAATTATTACCATAAAATTTCAAATAATGATCAAAAACCACAACACATGTACTGCCCACCTGGTTCATCAAGCTGGTGTAAATGGAAAAAAGCAGAGCCTGAGGGTACATTAGATGATTTGGTTCATGAAAACCTCGCTCTAAATGATAGCGTATTAGAAGCAATCAAGTCAATACATGAAAGTTTGTCTGAAGATACTTTGTTACACCGTTATCTGGGCTCGGAAACCCAAATTAATAATGAATCGCTGAATTCACTAACCCATTATGGACTGACCCATGTTCCCATTGAGCTTGAATGATGAAACTTTCCAAAAATATTTAGTTTGGTATAACTTAGAAAAAAAAAATGAAAAAATTTAAAAAAAAAATAAAAAAATGTAAAATCGAGTTGCCACCTCGAGATTTTTAATATTCAAATTGAACGATATGGAACGATATTCTACAAGCAAAGTCGAGTGTTTTGCGCCAATATTGACCACAAGAATTTCCACAAAACAACAAAAAAATATATAAAAACGTATTTCGTTAAAGACCAGCGTTGTGTCAACTCGCGTCAGTCAAACTTCATAAAAATTCACAAAAGTAAAACATAAAGAATTATAAAGAAAAAAAAACACAGGTGCGTGGTTGGACACACGAGAGAAGCGAAACTTTTTCGCAGTTACATAGATTTGATAGCTTTATAATATTTTCTTTTTAATATATGAACATATTTACTGCTTATTTTTTTATGGTTGAATGCCAAATTTCTACGCCAATTACATATACGGGCATATAATGCCAGCGACTCTCCATTTTAACTCTCCACACATGGTTGTGAACTTGGCTGCACTGAACCAATTTTTTCCTTCAACAGCGTACTACCTAGCGAAAAAATCTGTCGAAAATTTTTCAGATTTCACTCCAAGCAAATCACAGAACGAGGAGTAAAAAGCTACGCTTTAAAAATATATATTAAAGAACGCACATGAAACAAAATTTAACAAACATTTTAGATACCTTGCCGATGTCATGCATGCGTATGCAATTCCATATTTATTGATATCATCTATTTTTTTGACACTTAGAAACGCACTTGTCAACGCACTTGTGGGCATTGCTAATTTTCCTCGTACCAACAACACCACAAACGCATTCACAATACAAACACACCGATGCTGGAGACACCTTGTGGCAAATAAAAGCAAATTTTTGTTGTAGCATAGCAAATACACAATTCTCTATCTATTGATAGATGGTGACGATCTACTGCAGCAAAGCTTCTGTTATTATTAATATTGAATTAACAACTGTTTCTAACAAATTTTGTGGCCTGATGGATAGTGTATTGGACTCTCATTTAAGAGGACGCGGGTTTGATCCCCACGGGCGGGCCGAGAAATATTTTTAGTATTTAATATTAAAGTATAAAATTTTCTTGTTGTAATAAGCGCTAGCAACAAAGAATCCATCAAATTTCCAAGAAAAAATTTGCCGAAATTTTTCAGATTTCACTCCAAGCAAATCACAGAACGAGGAGTAAAAAGCTTCGCTTCAAAAAAGCTCGTATAATAATCATATATTACCTTATTTTTTTTTTAGATTTTTTTAAGGTTTAAAATTAAAGATAAAAAAAATGGAATATTCCTAAATTGCTCAAGCTTGGAAATGTAAGTAAACGCAATTGTTCAGCCTTGAGCGAAAACAGGTCGATTAGATAAATTCTTAAAATTTTATAGCCTTTTTGGAGATCATAGAAATCTATCACAGTCTGACCTTCAGGTTAAGAAAAATATGCCGTTGTGTTAAATCCACGCTGGACCAAAATGGGTTAATCTAGGCTTTTGCACAAAAACATTTTCATTTTGGGGAGAAGCCAATTAAAATTTCAAACTATTTAGGTGCTTACATTTTCCATGAAGGCTTTTTACCAGTTTCAAAAATTATGAACGTCATGGGAATCACAATTGGTCCATATGGTTGTTGGTTTATATGACGCTGACTGCCTGTAACTTCGCTCAAATCATTAAACGCTTTTTTCTCGGAACTACTTTTTCCAACACATTTGACATGATATCTCAAGTTCTAATGAACCAATTACCTTTAAATTTAGTGTGGGACTTTTTTATATATCCCTCTATGACCCGAACAAGAAGTATGAAAAAGTTTTGTCTCTTAATATTTTTAAAAAATTCTTAACTTTGAAAGATGCAAAAAACTACTTCTTTTTTCAAACAGTCGTCATTTCGCGAAAAAGATTTATTTTTGTTTCCCTAGTCCGGGATAAAGCGACATTCTTATTAAGGGCCTTCGAATTTTTCGAAGAAAAAAGGCACCTATTTAAAATTTTTTTTTTAACCGACTTCCAAAAGGAGGAGGTTCTCAAGTTCGTCGGTTTCTCTGTTTTTTTTTTGTTTTTTTTTAAATGTATGTACACCGATAACTCCTTAACCATATGCCTGATCGCATAATTTTGGGCTAGCAGATATATATCATAATAACATGGAGGTGCCCATCTAAAAAAGTATGTGATACTCGAGAAAGGGGCGTGGCAAGACTAGAAAAACACTGTATCTCGAATAATATTGACACTAGGGTACTGCAATTTAATGCAGAGGTAGGCACAATTATTCCAAATTACGGTCGAAAAAATTGGCGTTATTTGACAAATGGGTAGGGCAATATTAGAAAAACAGTGTAACTTGAATAATTTTGAGACTAGAGTACTGCAATTTAGTATAGAGGTTGGCATTATTATTACAAATAACTGTCAAAAAAGTGGGCGCTTATACAACAAAGGTGCCTGGCAATATTAGAAAAACAGTGTATCTCGAATAATATTGATACTATCTTACTGTAATTTAGTATAGGGGTAGGCATTATTATAACAAATAACGGTCAAGAAAGTGGGTGCTTTTACAACAAAGGTGCGTGGCAGTATTTGAAAAACACTATATCAATAATATTGACACTAGGGTAGTAAAGTTCATTACAAAAATGGGTATAATTATTACAAAACACGTGACATCTAATATAAATTTAAGAGACAGATATTGGCAATAACCAACAAACTTTCAGAATTTAATACAACAAATTTTTTAGAATAATTGTACTTATGTAGTCCATATACTTCTTTCGGAATTTATCATATTCTCTTAGAAGGAAGAAATAAAAACTTTAAAAAAAAAAACCTACTACAAAATCACTACAAGTAAAAAATAATTTTAAAATAACTTTTCCTTTTAATTTCTTGGTCATATTAGATAATTTATGTAAACATATTAATACATTTCTTTATGAATACAATAAAACATATAAAACATATAATTCTGATATATGTTCTGATTAAAAATCTGATTATATTAGCGCCGACCTTAAAAGCTTTAGTATTCATAAAGAATTTGATATACCATATTTATAATTTTGTGAAAAAATTAAAATAATAAGATTTCCAATGTAATAATATGTTTAAATAAATGATCAAAAATGACCAAGAAATTAAAAGGAAAAGTTATTTTAGAATTATTTTTTACTTTGTAGTAATTTTGTATTCGGTTTTTTTTTTTTAAAAAGTTCAATAAGAAGCTGTTTTTTACTTTAGACCAGCGGTGTCGTGGCAGTGAGCTGGAATACAAAATTAAAAAAAAAACGAAAAAAAACTTGGAACTTCAATGGCGACGAAAAAAGTAAAAAAGCAAAAACAAAATACACACAGCAATAATAACCTTACATTTTTCGACGCAAGTAAACAACAACATTGCATGCATATTTTTTTCTTGCTGTCACGCCGACGAAGTCAATTCTTCGAATTACAACACACACGAAAATATTGAAGTTGTTGTAAGTGAGCTCAAAGAGCTAATTGAGCTATGAGATTTACAACTCTGCTTTAGACCAACATTTTTTTAAATTATTGAAGTATAACTATTGGAGATTTATCCCTGAAATTTTAGCTCAAAAATATTAGTCGATAAGGTAGCATAGAGAAATGCCGCGTAAGACCTTAAAATCTTCGGTGAGCAAGATATCTGAAAAAAATCGGGCATTTAATCGTTCGCTTATAACCTAAAACGACCTCAATTTTGTTAACAAAAAATTAACATTTTCTTTTTACGCCCGCCATTTTGTCAAAAATTAATCTTTTTCAAAAATCAACGATTAAACGTCCGAAAACTCTTAAATAAGCCGAAAAAACTTTTTTTTTATGTCAACCAGTCTCCAGATATCTTGCTAACCGCAAATTTAAGGTTTTTCGCGGCACTACAGTTTTCTACCTTATCGACGAATATTTTTGGACAAAAATTTCTGGTATAAGTTTTCAATAGATATACTTTAATAATGCAAAAAAAAAATTGGTCTAAAATAAAATAGAGCTTAGAGAAAAATTTGTAAAATGGTGTCTTTTTTTCTTCAAAAAACTCCCGGAGGCCCTTAGTTAAGAAGATCTTTTTATTGCAAATGACTAGAAGAGTTAAAATTGTGTTAAGATGGAGGTACTTTTTTTTTTTTGCGTCCCCGTCCCCCACTCTACCACCACTGTAATTTTTTCAATTTATCTTTTTGTGACTTTTTTTTTGTATTATTGAAATATTAATAAACAATTAATAAAAAATGAATGGTAAAAATATATGTTTTTTTTATTGAATTTTAAAAAAGCCCAAAATTTTTCCCTCTAGACTACAATACTGCCCTAAAGTAGAACTTACAACCATTAAGACTGTCGAAAAATAATATTGTTAAAGAATAAACAAGTTTTCAATGAGTATGTGAGTAAACTTACACCCAGTGAATTGTCAAATCTTAAATATTGTCCTATAACATCAATGTTGAACTTATTTTGTTTTCAAAACTCACTGTTTAACTTACAAATGATTCAGAAGGCAACGTTTAACTCTTTTAGTTTAAATATCGTTTTCGCATTCATTCTCCGACTTTAACTAATCAAATCTATTATCTATTATCAAAAACTAATCAAAATATAATTTAATAGATTTTATTTTTTATATTATTAATTCATTAAAGGGGTTAAGGTAAAAACTTATTCGTTAAACTAGTAAAACTGAAAAAAAATTAATATTTTTGTTTTGTTTCTACTATACAGCAGTTTTGGGGAGCATGTTTTCCGATTTATCGAGCATATTTAAGAATTTTTTTTAGGCTTGTTAAGGCGCTTAAATCGATTTTTCTGCTGCAAATATTTTTAACTTGTTTAGTTTTGTGTATCAAAAGTGTAGGTATTTAAGTTAGCTGACTTCAAAAAAGAAATCAAAAAATTTTTATTTAACTAAGCGCATTAACGAAGAGAGACAAAAGTGAGCAATAATTGAGATAAAGTTTTTTATTCTAAATCAAAGCTATGAACAATATGTATATCTGGCTGAGTCTATTTTTTGGTATTTTGATATCAAATGTAAACTAACACTTCGTTATCAAAATTGGAAACGTTTAACTCTTTGTTGCACAATGGCACCTATAGTCTTGCTGTGTTACGTATATGTGTATTATTTCTTATGATACTGTAAGCCTATTTTATGAGTCAGATTTGTCATAAAATGATCACAATATTTGTTCAAAAAACATAAAATGTTTAATTCTTAAAATTTTTTCTTTCAATAAAAAATTTGAACCATATATTTTGTTTTAGGTTTTTGAATTTAAGTTCTCTCGAAATTTTCGCATTGCTTATAATTTTTTTTTTATATGGTTTCCATTTTACATACTTGTATCAAAATGCATTTAAAGTAAACATATTTGTGGTTCATATTATTCCTTCGGGTTGATTCAAGTTTAGTAGCTATATGTTTTTTCTTACAATAGTACTTAGTCATTATCTATTATCAATAAGTGTGTTAGTTAGCCGTTAGTTGGTGATCGGCAAACACATGAATTCAATATTTGTCCAAGCCACAATTAAAACAAGAAAATATATATATGAAAATGCGTTCAGCAAAGAGTTAACTATAGTCTAGTTAAGAGATGTTTAAATGTATTCACCACAATAACAATTAATAAAAATTATATTCAACCTTTTAACATGGTATCTATCTAAACATGATTCAAATAATAAAGTCGTACTTAGAAACTTAGCCTGGAAGCGCATGACAAAGAAATTATTAATTTATAATTCGTGCTGCAGTTTTAACATTGTATATAGTTCGGAGCTTCTTACAAAGTTTCATTACGCAGATATAATTTATTTAATCTCTTATTTGAATAAAAATGTAAGTCATAAATTCAGACAATTCCAGCATTGCTGCAACCAATGAGTTTCCAGGCAAATCTGGGGCAAAGTAAAATAGATGTTTAAACGACAGTATGAACATCATTCATAATTTTAAGCACGCTCGTGCATTTATGAGAAAGTATGAGGGGACAATGGAACAAATGCATAAAAAACCAAACACAAATTGTATTTATATCGCATTGTGAGAATGTGTCTGCATGTGCGTGTATGTTTGCCATAATCCTGAGGAGGAATCCGATGAAATGATAGTTGATGATCAAATCATTGCTTTTTAGTCCGAAAGGCGAGCGACAAAAAATATCAACCATTTTCTATAGGATGATTTTTTGATATTGCGTAACATTTGTGGTGCAGAGAAAAAGCCTGCCGTCGGTCAACCGGTTTTATTTGGCGCGGAGAGCTTTCATTTTGAAAAAAAACTCAATACCTCACAATAACTTTCCAAAACTTGAAAATTAATTTGCACAGAGTATATATATTAGAAATATGTTTTAGTCACACGATAAAGTTGTAAAAAATCGGTCCATCGTGCAAGACTTTCTAAAATCTGGAATGTAGTATGCAGGTGCATAATATTATTATAATTACAAAAAAATAATCAGTCAATACATTTCTAAAAGAGATCGTCGACCCGCAATAATTTTGCCGTACATCCATTGTGTTGTAATATGATATACGGCAGTATAATTGCGGAGCGACGAAATGCCGTCTGTCGCCGACAAAAGGTTGCGCTACAAATTTGACATAATAAAATAAAACACCCTTTGGAAAATGGTTGCAATTTTTCTTCGCTCGCCACCCCGACTATTTGTTCTATGTAAGGTGTGATTATCAAAATGAAAATGGCTGTTTTTTATTGATTTCATGCCACAACAATGACGTTTCAAAAACGACAATCAAAATAGCGACTGTTAACTATTACCTTAGCTGATTCCACCACTGTTTATAAATAAGTAAACTTTGTCAGATACTTAAGATTAATATGCGGTTCCGAAGAGAAGGATTTCAGAGGTAGAGGATACTGTGACAGTGGCAATAAAAACAAAATAATGTTTGTACTCGTATGTGTGTCAGGTACAATAATACAAAAATCACAAGTATGAGTATGCGTGCGATAGTGATATGTGTGAATTTGGATGTTATATGTTATGTATGACTGTTCTTTAACTTGTATTTTATATATTTTATTTTGCAACAAACTGTCATTTTGAGTGCAACAAATTTTATTAAAGTTTTTACTGCAAATGTTTTTTGATGCTTCTTTGCGTGGGGACTTGTTTTTGAAACATTTGAAATTGTGAAACTTTTGGTTGCTTGAGGATTATTTTGAAGTTTTTATTGTGCAATGATAACTTGACAATACTTTTATTGCAAAAAAACATCGTTCATGGACGTTTTTCCTTTCAGTTTTCTCTGTTTTTATTTAAATAAAATAGAGTTGATAATTTTTTTGAATCATTTTAGATGCGATGGTTCTACCCAAGGTACTTTTTTTCATTTTGAATAATGAATTCATTATCGGTTACGCAGAATGTACGAGTACACAATATTTACTAGCATACTTTCTTTTTTAAATTATGCTGAGTTTTTTGGAAAAGGTCTAAATAATGAAGCTAACTTTTGAAAAAACTGAAGGGAACAACATATAAATAATTAATATTGTAAAAACTTTTAAAGCCAATTAACATTGAAATATACGTAAAATATACGAAATTACAATATTGATTTCGTCGAGCGGCATAATTATAATTGTTTTGAGAACACTCGATGACTTACTCCTTTAGCTCCAAAATATTTAGTTCAACATAAATGGATCCCAATGGAAGCTTACCTGTAATGAAATAAAAGGAATATTTATAAAAAGTGTTTTATCGGATATTGACTTTAATGAATACCCTATTTATCATGCGAATTTCGCAATAACTGCAAAACTCACGCTGTGGTCTGGGAATGCAAAATGACAATTTTAATTAAGGGACATTTTATCTAATTTTATTGGATAAAAATCAAATTATACTTTTAGCCCGTTTTGTGCGCTCCGTCAAGCGTATTTTTTTTTTTCTAACATTGAACAAATGGCTTAATTACACACTGTGACAAAAAAAAAAAATCAAAACAAAACTTCTAGGATGGGACATGGCATAGGTTGTAGGTATATTTAAATAGATTTTTGTGGAATACTAGAATTTTTTTGGTGCACATCGAAATTTTTAATAAAAATTTAACGGTAAAAAAACGGTTTTTTCGGACATGCGCTCACTTATACGCCCCTTACTTCGTCAAATATCCACTGATTTTAATTTTTTTACCGGTTTTGAAAAGAAAAAATTTAGGCCTTTAAATATGCTATACACCACTTATCAGGTTTCATTTTCTATATTGTAATATTTGCTAAGTAAACCATTTTTTGTTGTTTATTTTTTTTTTGTAATATTTTGACTTTGGTCATGTTCTTGAACACTATTGTATTTGAAACCCCTTAAAATTGTTTTATTATTTAAAAAGATAATATTTTCATAAGTAAAACGTGTGTCTTTTTTATAAAATCGGTCAATAATATATAATAATATAGTATATATTACTGAAAATCATTTTCTGTTTGTTCATTTGTATTTTTGTTTGTTTGACTTTTATACAAATCTAAACGGATTCGCTCAAACTTAAAATGGGTCGTACTTAAGTCCTACATTAGGTTTTTGCATACTAGTATTAACCACGCCCCTTATTACTGCCCAAAAATCAATAAAATACGATATTTCCTATAGTTTCGATTGTTTGAAGCTAAAATTTGGAAATTTAGTTTGTATGGCTACTTTCGGCAATTATATCAAAAATGGGTTTCCACACGCCCTTTTATCTCCCACGAATCAATGAAAATGTTATATTCAAGACGGTTTTAGTAGTATAAGACTGAAATTTGGTAATTCAGTTTGTGTGCTTACTATCGGCAACTGTATTAAAAATGGGCGTGGTGAAACAATAATTACGCCTACTTTAGAGAAATCATTAAGATTCAAAAACTTCTGGGCCGATTGCACTGAAATTTTGGCAATAGATTGTTTTCGAGTACGAGATGGTTTGCGGGATAAAATGTTTGCCATACCTTTGTTTGCCGTTTCACCGCCCACAAATAAAAGAGTATGATTGCTCCAACGTCCGTGGCGTAGCCGTAGACTACTGGGTCCTACTAGTATTTAATATAATATTGCTGAGCAGTTTATAGTAAATTTTTAAAGAATTTTGTTTCTTAGAATAAGAATGTCTCTAATTACTGCAAAATGAAATAAAACATATCAAGCTACTTCAATTTATTTATATAATTGTTCAGCATGTTTTGTGGCAGCTTAAAGGCATTTGTTGAACTTCTGGTACACCGTTTTTGGAAATGCTTCTCAAAAATGTTTACTCGATCTCTTTCTTTTTAACTGATCATTATCGGTTTCTCGTTTAAGTGATCAGCAGTAATTTGTCATCATATTGATTTTATTTTTTACATCAAAGCGCTTTCTATAGTAGGGATTTCTTGGTGAAACCGTTCTAATTCCACTCGTGTTCGGTATTCTATTTACAGAATGTTTGTTTTATTGTTAGTAACAAATTCAAACAAAACTGCCAAATTGAACTTACGCAGAGGTTAATACACATCATGAATCTAAATTTTCGGCAAATGGCATTTTTCATAAAAAGTTGAATATTTCAATCAAATATTACTCGGAGTTACAAATGTTTTTGAACTGCATACCAAAAGTACATAGTTTTATACAAATTTGACTTATTAATTTTCGTTCAAAGTACGGTGCAGTCCCAAAAAACATATAAAATCGATATATTTTTACATGTAGCTCCCTTAATGCAATGTAATACAAACTATTGTAGAATGCATAGTAGAGTTGGTCAAAAAAAGAAGTTTGAAAAGTGCACCCCTTATTTTAAAGATGACCCCAAGGCAACTTCAGAGCTTTTGAACTTCTGAAGTTATATTCAACTGGTACGCCCTATTACCTCGTTTTACCCCCCTCCCTTTGAATACAATTTTATTAATCATAAAATTAAACTTCTTTAAAATTTGTTCACATCTTTTCCAAAAAGTACTTTCTTTTGCCTTGAAAAAAAATGTTGTAGCATATCCAAATTGTAGTTCCAAAACAAACCTCATTGTGCTCATTCCCTCACTTTCACTACACGAATTATGTATGAATAAAAGAAACAACAATAAAAAACTATTAATTTTAAGAAATTTTATAAAGAAACATTGTATACAATTTGGAACTGACAAAAAATTTTTGTTTCAATGCCAAATAAAGTACTTTTTGGACAAGATGAGAACAAATTTTTAAGAAGTCTAATTTTATGATAAAAAATTATTGGTTCAGGAGGGGGTAAACCGAGGTAACAGGGCTTACCAGTTGAATATAATTTCAGAAGTCCAAAAGCTCTTAAAGGAAAATATAGTACAGATACCTTTTAACGATATCATTTTCTAAAATCGGACATAAAATGCATAAGATATGGGAAAAAGACCATTTGGCGGTTTTTCCGGGGGTCCATAATAAAATTTTTGGTTTTTGAAGTTGCCTCGCGGTCATCTCTAAAATAAGGTGTGCACTTTTCAAACTTTTTTTTTTGTATGGAGACCGACCAACTCTAATGCATAGTTTAAGACATAAAGGGTGATTTTTTAAGAGCTTGATAACTTTTTTTTAAAAAAAAACGCATAAAATTTGCAAAATCTCATCGGTTCTTTATTTGAAACGTAAGATTGGTCCATGACATTTACTTTTTGAAGATAATTTCATTTAAATGTTGACCGCGGCTGCGTCTTAGGTGGTCCATTCGGAAAGTCCCATTTTGGGCAACTTTTTCGAGCATTTCGGCCGGAATAGCCCGAATTTCTTCGGAAATGTTGTCTTCCAAAGCTGGAATAGTTGCTGGCTTATTTCTGTAGACTTTAGACTTGACGTAGCCCCACAAAAAATAGTCTAAAGGCGTCAAATCGCATGATCTTGGTGGCCAACTTACCGGTCCATTTCTTGAGATTAATTGTTCTCCGAAGTTTTCCCTCAAAATGGCCATAGAATCGCGAGCTGTGTGGCATGTAGCGCCATCTTGTTGAAACCACATGTCAACCAAGTTCAGTTCTTCCATTTTTGGCAACAAAAAGTTTGTTAGCATCGAACGATAGCGATCGCCATTCACCGTAACGTTGCGTCCAACAGCATCTTTGAAAAAATACGGTCCAATGATTCCACCAGCGTACAAACCACACCAAACAGTGCATTTTTCGGGATGCATGGCCAGTTCTTGAACGGCTTCTGGTTGCTCTTCACTCCAAATGCGGCAATTTTGCTTATTTACGTAGCCATTCAACCAGAAATGAGCCTCATCGCTGAACAAAATTTGTCGATAAAAAAGCGGATTTTCTGCCAACTTTTCTAGGGCCCATTCACTGAAAATTCGACGTTGTGGCAGATCGTTCGGCTTCAGTTCTTGCACGAGCTGTATTTTATACGGTTTTACACCAAGATCTTTGCGTAAAACCTTCCATGTGGTCGAATAACACAAACCCAATTGCTGCGAACGGCGACGAATCGACATTTCACGGTCTTCAGCAACACTCTCAGAAACAGACGCAATATTCTCTTCTGTACGCACTGTACGCATTCGTGTGGTTGGTTTAATGTCCAATAAAGTAAACTGAGTGCGAAACTTGGTCACAATCGCATTAATTGTTTGCTCACTTGGTCGATTATGTAGACCATAAATCGGACGTAAAGCGCGAAACACATTTCGAACCGAACACTGATTTTGGTAATAAAATTCAATGATTTGCAAGCGTTGCTCGTTAGTAAGTCTATTCATGATGAAATGTCAAAGCATACTGAGCATCTTTCTCTTTGACACCATGTCTGAAATCCCACGTGATCTGTCAAATACTAATGCATGAAAATCATAACCTCAAAAAAATCACCCTTTATGATTTTTTAACTCCATCTACCTCGAAAAGACGTTTTTTTAACCGTTATTCAAAAAATTTGTAGTATGCCACAGTCTTACATTTAACTATATCTACAACCTACACTATGCCGCATCCGAGAAGTTTTTTGACTGATACACTATGTTATTCTCGCGCCTCTCTCGTAGCTCTTTCAAATAATTTACACAGTATTTATTATGTTACTTACTTACATAGGTAAGTAACAACCCGTGTCCGGGTTTCGGCCGACCTCATCAGCTCTCGCCAGGCGCCTCTGCTTTGCGCGCGCCTTCTCCAATCAAATACACCAAGTGCGGTTAGGGCTTCCTCAGCCTGGTCCATCCATCGGAGGCATGGTCCACCTCGTCGTCATTGACAAGCGACCCTCGCCTCGAGCACCTTTTTCGCTGGAGCTCCATACGTCCGTACGATGGACATGATCCAGCCAGCGTAGTCGCTGCACAGTTATACGCCGAACTACATCAATGTCTTCGTAGAGCTCATACAGCTCGTGGTTCATTCGGATGCGATAGTCATCGCCGACTCGAACAGGACCGAAGATTTTGCGAAGAACTTTTCTCTCGAACAACCCCAGAGCGGCTGCGTCAGTTTGCGAAACTACTCATGCCTCAGCGCCATAAAGCAGCACAGGTAGAGCGAGCGAACCAAGGTGTACGAACTCCTTGACTACTTCAAAGTTATAGCTGCCGGATGAAACGTGGTAGTCTAGACGCCGCGATCCCTTGTTTGTAGACAGCATATACTTTGTTTTACCCTCATTTATCGTCAAACCCACTTTGGCTGATTCCTTTTCGATAGCGGTGAAAGCAGAAGAAACATGTCTCTTGGTTCTGCCGACAATATCAATATCATCAGCCTACGCAAGGAATTGGACACCTTTATAGAAGATGGTGCCATTACGATGCACACCGGCCTTTCGTACGATACCCTCCATGATGATGTTGAAGAGATCGCAAGACAGTGGATCGCCTTGCCTGAAACCTCTTTCGGTATTGAAGGTTTCGGAGAGGTCATTTTCTACATAGACGGAGCTGCGTATGTTGCTCAACGTCATTCTGCAAAGTCTATTCAACTTTGCAGGTATACCGAACTCAGGCATTGTTGCATATAGGCAATCCCTTCTCGGGCTATCGAACGCAGCTTTAAAATCGACAAAGAGATAATGTGTGTCAATTTGATTTTCGTGGGCTTTCTAGAGGACTTGTCGTAGAGTGAAAATCTGATCTGTGGTGTACTTTCCAGGTCGAAAGAAACACCTATAAGGTCCAATTAGTGTTTTTGTAATCGGCTTTAATATTTCACACAGTTCGCTTGACAGAATCTTATATGCGATGGAAATAAGACTGATACCTCTATAACTTGCGCAGATTGTTGGTTCTCCTTTCTTAAGTATAGGGCACAGTACGCTGAGGTTCCAATCGTCGGGCATGCTTTCTGCTAGCCATATTTTGCTGATGAGCTGATGCATGCGCCTTATCAATTCATCGCCGCCGGTTTTAAACAATTCAGCTGACAGGCCGTCAGCACCCGCTGCTTTATTGTTTTTGAGTCGTTGGATAGCAACTCGAACCTCTTCATGGCTATGTGGTGATACTTCCACTCCGTCATCGTCGATTGGTGGCACTGCACTGCGCTCTCTATGGGCGGCATTGGTGGAATCGTCACCAGTGAGTAAATTGGAGAAGTTCTGTCTCCACAATCTAAGCACACACTGTGTATCCGTATTCAGATCTCCATTTTCGTCTCTGCAAGTGGATGCTCCGGGCTTGAAACCTTGGGTTAGACGCTTAACCTGTTGATTGAATTTTCGTGCATCCTTCTTGCCCTGGTATAGCTCTAGTTCCTCACGCTCACGCTTTACCCGCTCTCTTTTCTTGCGTCTGAAAAGGCGCCTCTCTTCCTTCCTCTTTTCGCGGTAGTTTTCTCGCACGGCTCGCGTTGCAGCTGACTGCAGCGTTTTTCTGTATGCGGCGTTTCTTACTGCTGTCGCGATGCGACACTCCTGATCGCACCATTGGTTCCGAGGTTGCGGGCGCCGGAAACCAATGGCTTCTTCAGCGGCAGCGCGCATGGAGTGGGATATATGCGCCCAAAGTCCGCAGGCGTCGTCGGGTCCAGAGGTTGGTTGGTTGAGCTTAACCGAGAGTTGAGCGGAGTAGGCTTCGGCAGTCCGTTGTAATTGCAGCTTAGCGACATCTAGCTTTCGTTGCATTCCTGTGCGTATGTTCGTCGGATTGCATAATCGCATGCGTATCTTGACTGCAACAAGATAATGGTCGGAGTCAATGTTGACCACCCGAAATGTACGCACATATAGAACACTAGAGGCATACCTTCCGTCGATTACAACATAATCAATTTGGTTTCGCGTTTTTTGATCCGGGGACAGCCAGGTGGCCTTGTGGATGTCGAGGTGCTTATATCTGGTGCTACTAACTACCATGTTTCGCGCCAAGGTGAAGTCGATCAGTCTTAGACCGTTGTTCGTGGAGGTCTCACGAAGACTGAACTGAACGACAGTGGGGCTAAAGATGCCTTCCCTTCCGACTTTCGCATTAAAATCGCCGAGGACTATTCTCACGTCATGGACCGGAAGGTGGTCGTATACGTCCTCAAGACTAGCGTAGAAAGCGTACTTGACGGCTTCGTCTTTTTCCTCCGTCGGGGCGTGCGCGCAAATAAGGCTGATGAAGAAAAATTTTGCCTTGATGCAGATCGTGGCCAATCTTTCGTTCACAGGTGTGAACCGGGAAACAAGGTTGCGTAGTTTACGGCTAACGACGAATCCACATTCAAATTCTCGCCTCTCCGCATTGCAGCTGTAGTAGATATCACAGTGTGCTTATTTAGAGCAGCCTTGCCCTTCCATCGCATTTCCTGGATGGCGGTGATGTCAGATTTTATTGTTTTGAGGGCTTCCGCCAGTTGGATAATGGCACTTTCCTTATAAAGGGTCCGAACATTCCAAGTGCATATCCGTAAACCATTGTTCGTTTTTCGTTTTGCGGTGGTCGTCAACGTGATTGGGGTTCTTATTCGAGGCTGGTTTAGTTTTCATTGGGCAGGAGTAATGTGGCGGGACCCAAACCCTGCGGACATTCCATGTTTAAGGTCTATGGAGCGACCCGCCGCTCAAATTAGCCGTCAAACTGACGTATGCCAGTTTGCCGTTGCCCAGGGAACACCACGAGGAGGTTTGAGTCGACTTGAGAGGCTTCAAAAAAACAGTCTAGCAAAAAAACTCGCATCAACATTTCATTTCAATGGCCTACTGCGGAACTACTCTACAGAGGTGTGAAGAGAGAGAGAATTGCATTTTTTCAAAAGGAACTGTCACAATTCACATTAAAGAAATAAAAATAAATAAAAAAAAGAAGAGTATTTGAAAACTTCATCTACTGAACAGCGTTTAATCTTTTATATTTTTTTTATTCCTAATTTTTATAGTCTACTTTGAGCTCCTTACTTATTTTAATATGTAAGCAACTAACTTTGTATAGTGTATGTGAGTGTTTTGGTGTGTATGTGACTGCCAAACACTCATCGTAATGCATGAGCTCAGCAAAGACATTGATAGCGTAGTTGTGTGAGTGATAAATGAAAATGACGGAAAGAACATTTATTATATTCAACTTGACAGCGTCTGTCAGGTTCAATTGACTTGGTAGCAAATATTAAGGGCGGTCTGCATAGTTTTTTTTTTCTATGAGATATTTGATGGTCCACAAGAGATTAAAATAACTTTTACGAGGGCTTAATTCAGAAATGGATTTTATTAATGCTCTCTTAGAAACTTTTTTTGAAAACTTTATAGTTCACGGTAATTGTTTCAAAACTTAAAGGGATAAGTTTTAGCTTTTTTAGGGGTATAATATATTTTAATTTCTTTGAAAATTTGTCTAAATTAAGAAATTTTTCTATTGTGAATGTGTGTATAAATGTATATATATTTTAAATTGCATTTTTTAAAGAATTTCATGCTGCAAGTGGCACTTGGTATAGGATGGAAGGATATTAATTTTACGTCAGTGTTTTAACTTTTTGTTGCTTTTCTTATTGTAGTCACTCTGCGTGCATTAAGAATGATTGATGTTCTGGCAAATGAGCTGAAAGTGAGTTGCAGATATTTTTGTTAAAATGAATGAATTTTATAACTCGGATTAGAGATCGTTTTTTCTTTTTCTCTCTTGTAAGTTTTTGAAGTAAGCAATAAGCGAATTTTAGTCTGAGTGGTTTTTTTTTTGTTTTGTTTTCGTTGTTAATATGATGGATTTCAAATGCATTAGTAGATCCATTAGAACTTTGCGAAATGTGGACGACTTTGTATAAATTCTTAGTACTGAGATTTTCCCAGATGATTATTGCTAACATGTAGCTCTATGTGATTGATTGATGTACAACTCATACATAAGAATTACCATAGGAAGGAAAACGACATAATTTTAAGGCTTTGCAAATTTTGTAAAAAAGAAAACACAATAAAAACTTTTTAAGTTGTTTCCGTTGTATTTGTATTTGCACTAAAGTGTAATTCAACACTTTTTTTAAATTAAAAAAAAAACCGCTAATGTTTTTACTTTTTTTTTATTTATATTAAAAGTAATGCGCTGCTCGGATAATGTGACATCTCAACTTTTTTCTGCTATAACAAAAACATTGTCTGATGATGCAAGAACACCGTTCATAGTCCCCAAGTACCGAGGGTAAACATTTTTTTAGGGCATTTTTTTTCATTTTAGCCATTTCTGTTTAGGTCTTTTTCCATAGTTTAAGATCTTTTGTTGAGTCATTTTGTTAGATTTTTACATGCTTTTTATTATTTTTAGTGATCTTAGCGATTAGTATGGGTAGCAAATATATCGTAAAATATTATATATATGAAAATAATAATATAAAAATATAAAATATAAGCCTTAAGGACAAAGAAGTTGAAGAAGCTCAAACAGTGTTTTCTAACAATTAAAAAAGTTGGTAATTTTCAATCTATACCACGAGCCATAGAAACTTGCCAATGCTCGTGAGAATGTTATTAAGAATGTATTTAGAAAGTTTCATCAATTATTAAATTAAGATTCCTAGTATGAAGTTGAAGTATTAAGTGAACAAAATGGAGATATGCATCACGGTGTTCTACAGCAATTTTAAATAAAAAGTCTTGGCATCCTGAGAATTTTTGCTCAGATACGTTTCTAATAACATATATAATCAAAAGCAATTTAAACTTAAATCGCAAATGATACACTTTTTTAAAAAATCAAAAAAAGTATGACTTTTTGAAAATTTCGAGTTTGAGTATTTTTACGAAAAAGATCCCAAAAACCCAAAAATACAAATTTTGAAAAAAGCAAAAAGAAATGAACTAAAAATAATTTTGAGCTAATTTGTGCATACAAATAAAAAAACCGAAAATCAGTTAAAAGAGTTAAAAAAGTTAAAAGCTGTTGAAATTTGAGTTATTTTTTAAAAATCCTAAAGTGCCCCTTTTTAGCATATCGAACACAAGAAAACATCAATAATCAGAAAACATAGATTTTTTTTAATTTCATTGACTTCAATAATTCTTAAAAATATATTTGATTTTTTCGAAAAAATTTTGGAGTTCCAGTTCTTATCCAAGATATAGATAAGAAAATTGGGTTGCCCTGGCTTATGTTATAAAAACACCAACAATTGTCATTATTAATTATAATAATTATAATTGTAAATAATTATTAATAGAAGAAAATATCCAGACCAAAATCGCAACACATTATCTCAGAATGACGACTAAAGTCAAATATTAAATGCAATTATTTTAAATATTTGTGATTTTGAAGCGTTTTGAAATTGCTCGCATTTAAAAATGTAGCAAAAATAAAAAACAAACAAAACAGTAATTGCATTTTTATGTTTGACTTCGCCATTAACTTTTTTTTTTACCAATAAAAAGCGTTAACATGTATTTGTTACTCTTTAAATAAGTGTGGAATTAGATAAAGCTAAAAACTTCATATAAAAAATTTTAAACACACTGAAGGTGATCAGTAAATAGACTTTCGTTCAAAAACGTTCGTCCGCTCTCAATCTCACTGTTTTTTACAGTTTTCAATGAAAGCAACAACATAAATCTTTGATCGCCGTTTTTTATGTGTGCTTTGCTAGCAGAGCAGAAAAAGAAAAGAGCAGCATGGAGTTTATTGAAACTCTAACAACTAAAACGCGTGGAAAAAAACGATCAAGCAATTTATGGCATCGAGGATTATTTCTTAAAAAACTGAACACTTTCATTAAACATACTGATTATAAAAATTTCGAAATAAAAATATCCCTGTACTGTTCTGTAGCACAAATATGACATTTTAAAACTTATTTAATAAAAATCCGCGGGTTACTTTTTGAGTTCAAGTGGAAATAAAAATGTGCACTTCAATTTTATATAATAGTATAGGTATAAAATATTTCAATACATTGCAGAGAGAATTTGTAAGTTGCTGAAAAAGTGAAATTGGAGGCATTTTAATTATTTTTTACTTTTTAACCGATTTTTGGTTTTTTTAATTTATTTGCGCAAAAAAACTAAAAATTATTTTAAGTTCATTTCTTTTCTGCTTTTTTCAAAATTTGTTTTTTGGGTTTTTGGTAATGTTTTTCGTAAAAATACTCAAACTCGAAATTTTCAAAGAGGCATACACAGGATTTTTTTTTTTTTTTGGATTTTTCTAAAAAAGTGTATCATTTGCGATTTTAGTTGAAATTGCTTTTGATTATATATGATATTAGAAACGCTGATATTAGTCTGAGCAAAAATCAGCAGAATGCCAAGACTTTTTATTTAAAACTGCTTCGGAACACCGTGGCATCTAAAAAGACATTCGGATATTAATGATATTTCATCTTTTAAACATCCGCTCTTGGTTGTGCTGAAGTTGAAAGAAGTTTTTCGATACGGAAGACAGTTTATGCCGAAAATAGATGTTTGTTTTATTTTGTTAATTTTAAGAGAAATATTGCAATTTATTGCAACGTAATGCAGTTACAAATATTTTAATCAAAAACAACTAAAAAATAAATATTGAAATTGGCCCAAATAATCAAAGAAGTATACACATATTTATTTATTTAAATTTTTAGTTCCAAACATTTTAATTTAAAATAATTTAAAATATTTTCATTAATTTTGCTTTTTAAGACATTTTTATGAGGTTTTATTTGTAATTTGTAATTTATTGATACATGGTATAAGTACATTAAGAACTATGTTCTTTTAAAGTACAAAGGCTTAATAACAGAGCAATTACATTATATAAATAAATAAGAAACAATATATATATTCAAAAGTTGTAAATCAAAAATAATTGTAAGTTAAATCACATGAAAAATTGACATTTGAAATTAAAGAAAAGGAAAATCAAAGGATTTATTATTATAAGTAAAAATTTTGGAGAATTAAATTAGAAAGAATGAGTTTTGCAAAAAGGAAAAAAAAAATTAAGAAGACAAAATTAAGAGAGAATTGAAGAAAGGTATTATTATAGAGATAGATATAGAGGCAAATAAACTGATAATTTACAATATGCTCTGTGAGAAATGTGCAATTGTGGCATTCTTAAAGCGTTCATATCCGACAATTGATTTCAAGTTTGTTGGTAACGCATTCCATAGCCTGACAGCGTTAATAAAAAATAGCCTTGTAGAGTTTAAGAAGTTAAAATTCGGCAAATTGAGCATATGACTTCTGCGCGACTGACTAAACTGTAATTTATCATATAGGTATGATGGTTTTTTTAATTTGATTAATTTGTGAAGAAAGATGCAATGTCTGGCATTAAGATAACTAATTATATCACAACCAAGTATACTATTCCTGAATTGAGCCAAGTGATCGAATTTCCGTAGTCCATAAACATAACGGGTAGCATGATTAAATGCAATTTCTAATTTAAGCCGAGACCGTGAGTCCAGCTTGCTATATACATGTTCAGAGTACGTGATCACGGGAAGAACTAGTTGAATAACCAGTTTTCTCCTTGTATCAACAGGTGTATACTCAGCCGACATCCTTAGATTACGCAAGATATAATATACTTTACGAACAACGCTGTTTATGTGGTCAGTACATGTGAGAGTACAATTAATGTTAAAACCTAGGTTACACACACTTCTAACTAGTTTTATGTTCATGTCACCTATAAATAGTTTAGGGATATCCTCAAAGCAAATTTCATTTTTGCAAATGGGCAACACATAAGATTTTAGTGCATTTAACTGGAGACCATTTCTCTGAGCCCATTGGTTTATACAAAGCAAATCCTCATTCATTCTGCATACCAAGTCTTCTAAAAGACTAGTCCTACTAGATAAGTAAAGTTGTACATCATCAGCATATGCGTGCATTCTGGAATACTTGCAATTAAGAAAAATGTCATTTATGAACACAGAAAATAGAAGAGGGCCAAGAACAGACCCCTGGGGGACCCCACTGCCAATACACTTATACTGTGAGAATCTATTGTTCACCTTAACCCTTTGAGATCTGTTGGTCAAGTAACTTTTTAACAAATTAACAGCACTTTCACAAAATCCATAAATATGTTTAAGTTTACGACAAAGTTTTAGTGCATTTTAAATGCTTTTTTGGAGATTAAGTCATTTTTCTCAGGTCATTTTTTTATGAATCCGAATCCGAGCACTGGTAATAAGAAAACAATTGAGTTAGGAATTTTCTTAAAAATATTTTTAAAGAAAATCATATTATTGCAGAGAAAGTCTTCATGGCTCGGGTGTTATTTCAGAAAATAAAACGGAATCGAACCTTAACCACTGTAAGTATCGTACTATATGCTAGAAGTAATATCAAATAATGGGAATTTAATTGCGGTGTATAATGTGAATGAACACAAGGAAATTTATAAAGGATTAACAAATTGAATGAATTGAAATTTAAAAAAAAAAAAAATTAAATAGCGCCAGTTTTTATTATTTTATTTCTATATTTCTTGAAAAACACATTTACTAAGAATTATATCGCACTCCATCTACAAAACAGACACAACTCAAAATTTAGAAATTTTTACTTTTAATGTTAAACTAATCGTAGTGATAACCTCCATCAACTATCAGAATTGTTCACACCTCTTCTTACTCTTTAATTAAAAAAAAAAATCATTTGTCTTTGTTTTGTATGGAGTCCGTTGAAAAAAAAAATTGGTTTTTGCTTTTCCTGAAAATTTTAAAATTTTGAGTTGTGTCTCTTCTGAAGATAGTGTGCGATATGTTTAAGCTGTATGCCAAATATATTCATTAAATAATAGATTGCTATAACAACAAATTTCTTTGCAAAACAACCCAGCACCGTACTGGTCGTCTGTTTCGTTGGCCACTACACAAACTCATCAGTAATTTTCTGCGGATTATACAGACCACCAACATTGAAAAGCTAACTTCTATACAGGCCTGGGCAATTTGCACTAAATTTACATTACCTTTAAAGTAATGAAAATTTATTTTAGTGTTAAAATTATTTCATTACCATTAACTATATGGATTTAGCGCATTAATTTTTATATTCCACTAATTTCTTATCAAAGTAATGCATTAATATTTAACTATCACTAAAGTGCATGATAAACTAGCATATACCCGACGCGCTTAGCTGCGCTCCTCGCTAATCCCTTGAAAAGTGGGCGTATAGTGAGGCCACGCCCTTATCCAATTATTTCCCACTATGGTTGCGTGTCTGTTTGTTTGATGGTAATATCATAAGTGTCCATATTTGTATATACAGTGACTGTTTGTACATACATTGAATCAATACGTACAATTCTGCCATTTTTTGTAAACTTTCTTTTTAAAAAAAATTTCCAAATTTTATACTTATACTCAGCCAACATTTGGAAGATAAATTGTTCGCCTTTCGTCGGAGCGAAGCGAAAGCGATACTTTTGAAAGATATTAAGACGAGATTCCCTTTGCGCGAAAAGAAAGCGATTCATTATCGTTATTTCTGGGTGATACATTTTTTTTTTTTTCAAAATCAAAACACAACAGCATCGCAATTTTCTTCGTCTACGTAAAAAAAGCGATATCATTGAGGCATTTCAAAAATTTCTGCTCATAGGAAAACTCATTTTCTGTTCCTCAGTAAGAATCATTTTCTGCTCTTCTAGAAGATTTCGTCACAATGGACTTTATTCTCCCACGAGAGAGCAGAAAGCAATAAAATAGCGAGCTCGCCGGCGAAAAATTTTTCTTGAAGAGATTCGATTTCAGCTCTTCCGCGATACAAAATGCTGGCTGGGTATGGTCAAAATCATCAGATATGTGTATTGAAGTTTTTTTTTTACTAATTTTTTTTTTGTTTGCACCCAAAACAAACAACTTTTATCTGACTCTTCGTTTGAGACCACACTCATTGTTCAATGCCCATCTCCCGGTAGCAGGACACCCCCAAATAGTGAGAAACTCCATTCTGAGATTCAATGTTCTGTGATTATTAACTCCAAAGCTATTTGATACCAAAAATTTGGCTTATTTGGGTAGAGCCACACTCCTCTGTCCAATACCCGTCCAAGTTTTCTATAAGAAATACATCACCAAGTGTTGATTCTATTTTGAGCTTCAATGTTCTGTGACTTTTACTTCCAAAGCTTTTCGATATCAAATTTTTGTCTTATATGGGCGGAGCCACATTCCTTTGACTAATTCCCGTCCAATTTTTCTATTAGAAAGATATCACCAAGTGGTAACTGAATTCTGAGTTTCAATATTCTGTGCCTTTTACTTAATGAATCCAATCTCAACCATACATTTTTTTCGTCGGTAATAATATATTTAATTTTTGAACTCAAGCTACAGTCTTTAGAAAAGAGAGCATTTTAATCAGATGCAAATTTTAATGGCCAAATTATTTGCGATTTAAATTTTAAATAATTTTTAAAACTGATATAACGCTAGGTCCTTGGAAAAAACCTACTCACCTCTATGTCAAATAGCAATACCATGGCGTTAATAATTACTGAGATAAAGTACTAAAACTAAAGTGAATCGCGCCCGAATTGAAAAAGTTAGAGTTTTTTGCAGTGATTGTACAACAGCATCTTCTGGCTTTCGAGATAGTGTCAAAGAAATAGTGACAAAACACTTGCCGTACTCGAAGAACCCCATATACCGATTTGCATCTAAAAAGAAAGGCAGTTTTGGAGTTTCTCACGATTTCTTAAGAGATTTGTACTACGGCACCCTCATAAATAAATCTAAAATATTCATCGTATCCGAAAACTCCCATATACAAATTTTCCTGCCATTCGAATGAGCGGTTTGGGATTTTTCAAGGTTTTTTAAAAATATTTATACTACAGCGCCCTCTGGTCTTTAAAGAGGAACAAAATAGAAAAGTCATCAACATTCACCGTATCCGAAAACCCCTATATAGAAATTTTCATGCAAATTAGATGAGCAATTTCGAAAAAAATTTCCTGTAACTCGATTGCAGCGCCAACTACCGAGTCCATTATAATGGACAGATTTCACACTTGAATGTGGAATATCAACTTTTTGTACCTGCCACTATTTATGTATATGAAAATATTGGCATTTTTTTCTGTTTTAGCTGCCTTTTGTCACGTTTTCGATTTTTTTTTTTTTTTTTTTTTTGTAATGACATTGTAGTGTACAGCTTTTCTTTCGTTTGCCAGTTTTGTTCCTCCTTCGATTGGCAGCTCTTGGATGTGCACGCGTTGTCAAACGTATTGAAATAAAGTTTAACATGTTTAAAGAATTCGGCCTTCCCGAAAATCCTAACCTACGTATGCTTTTGGAGTTTTCGCGTTTTTCGAAAATATTTGCACTACAGCGCTCTCTGATGTTCAAGGTTAAGAGATTAAATAGCTCTATAGTACTCGCCGTACTCTTAAACTACTACTCGTATATACAAATTTTTATGCTAATCGGATGAGCGGCTTAGGAGATTTTAGCGTATTTAACACAATTTGTACAACAGTGCTATCTGCTGTTAGAGATAAAGCATAATATACTGCTCTTAAATATTCACCGTATCCTAAAACCACTATATACATAATTTTACGCAAGTCGGCCAGATATTGGCCATGATATCACGTTTGAGGTGCTGGATTTTTATCGCCGTATTACCTAATACTGGCTTTCATTTCGTACACAAAACATATTTTTTGCTAAAATTTGAGCTCAATCGGTCCAGTCGTTTTCGATTTTTAATTCTGAGTTATTTCATATACTCTCCATATGCTGAAACTTTGGCAATGCCCTTAGAAGGCGGTCTGAATGGGCGACAAAAATAAAATTTATCTTTAAACCTGATCTAAGTGATAGTTTACCTCTCTGCCATATTTCAAAGAAATCGGGGAAGAACTTCCAGAGATGTGTGACTTTTTCCGTTCAATATTTCCATACAAAAACGCCAATTTTGGTATTCGTGATTTTCAAAATTTTCGAACAAAGTTATTTATTTTTTCTCTTCTTTTAAACCATCCCTGAACAATTACCAACAACATAAAAAAAAATCCCAGCCAAATCGATCTACCCATTTTTGAGTTTTAGCGGGACTAGCGCACAGCAATTTAATTTTTATATATGTATAGATGTAAGTAGGTTATGCTTTTTAAATTATTAATTACTAAATTGTTAAATTGTCAGTTGTTAAAAAATTTAATTTCAGTATAAATGAGTTTCGGTCGAATATTACGTAAAGTTCCGAATTTCGATTTCAGTTTCGGCTTCGGCCGGACTCTAATTATAAACAATGGATTATAAAGACGATGGAGTTTTATGGAGTTTCATATTACTATCCAAGAATTTCACAAAGCATACTTTCGAAAACCACTTTTACATAGAAAAAGCCAACGCTGCACAGTGATTCCATTCCATACAAAGTTTAAAAAAAAATAGAAGGAGTCGTCGCAAATCGATGAAATATGCCACATAAGTTGGAATTACCTCTTTTAGAAGTTATTAAAAAAAATGTTGAAATCCGCACACAACCACGCCTACCTCCCATATCACAAAAAATTTGAAAACGCTGAATTTTTTCCGTATTGAAGTTATATCAAAACAACTCCCTCACGAATCTGAAATATATATGTAGATTAAAAAAAAAATGCCAAGCCCACCTCCCATACTTTTTATACGATAGCACAAACAAGGAGTAGTCATATACAAATAAAATTTGGTATATAGTTGAAATGGACTATATAAGATTACTTACGAAAAATTTTGAAAATCCGCCTACAACCACGTCTACCACCCATATAACACAAAAATTTAAGCCACAATAATTTCTTTCTTATTGAAGTTATATTAAAACAACTCACAGAAGAATCTATATATATGTGTTAATTGAAAAATATGACACACCCATCGCCCAATATCACCTTAAGTTCCAAAAATTTTAATCTTACTTTATCAGAATGAATGTAAACATTAAATTGCTAAAAACGTGTTATTTTATTTTGAGATTCAACAAAAAAAAGTTTCTTCTTAAGTAAAAATTATAAACAATAATATGTATATGTAACTGTTCCGAGTAGGTTTCGTACCCAGGACTCTCCGATCGTGAAGCTGGAGCACTTTTATTGAGCTAACCAAGCGATGAAAAACTAGTAGCCCAAGCCAAGTAATTTTACTTACGGCTTAGCCATTTCATTTCTTCATAGAAACCGCTGTTTATTTCTTGATGCGTTTTGCCACTTAGTTTTAAACTTTCCATCTTCCATCTTTAAACATCTTTTATTATAAGCGCTATTTCTGCATTTGAAAAGAGTTCATAATTTTCTTTAAAGTATTTATGAAGTTTTCCAATACTTTTTCTATTGTTGTAATACTTGCACAAAATTCGATTTAAAACGATAAACTCTTGCATCTTTAAACATAATAGTTTATTTGATTTGTTATCGACTGAATTTCTTTTATGAAATACGAGATAAAAACATGAGGCTCTGATGTGGAGAAATAAGGAGCAATTATATGCCCTTTTAGGCATAGCTCACTATGCAACTGTAATAAAATTTAACAATTATTATACATAAAATAGACGGCAGTAGTTGAAATACAGTATTTATGCATAACAATAAAATATGCTGTATAATAAAAGAACGATTTTTACACGCAACTTTTAAAGAAATTATCCCACTTTAAAACAAATTTCATTAGGCTCAATTTTAATTAATGTAAATTAATATCTGTTAATATTATTGTAAAACATGGAAAGCAAAAAGAATGATGACAATACACAATGCATTATCTAACTTTGTATACTTTGAGGGTTAGTTTTTGCGTTTAGTTATTGCTGAAAGAAGTTATTTAAAACATTGCATGCTTACTGGCTTGCATTTAAAAATGCATATCTTCAGAGGAAAACATATAAAATTTTGGTGAAATGAGTTTAATTATAGGGATCGCAGTTTTGAGCAGTTACATTTTGTAGAAATTGAAAGTGGACAGTTCCACCATAATGTTGGAACTTATTAGCATGGATCGATAAAAAGCGATAACAAAGAAAACTTCTATCAACGATTGATTCTAGTCTCCATTTTTAATGTGTTAATTGATCTTTAATAAAAAATGAACTGCACATATTTTCTTACATATTTATAAAAACAGATATAATTTATAATTTTTTTTATATCTAAATATGTTTTAAGTAACATTGTCAAACTTAAGGGTTTAATTAAGATAATCGCCAAACTTTATGAATTTTTACTATAAAGCTACTTTAAAAAATATAGCACAAGTTTCGTGATTTTAATAAAAAACTCGTTATTTTTTTCAATTAAATGTTTACAGATTTTTCTTATCTGGTTATCTGACTATAATATAGTTTGCTTATATAAGGGAAACAGGATATTTAAAAATATGATTTATTGCCCCAAAAAAACCACTGTGCTCTGTCTTGAACTCCGATATTTAACAAAACATTTTCTTGGCAGTCTTGGGTTTGTACTATCAATAATCTCTTTTACAATAAGAAAACCTTTAAAGAGAGTAATTCGTAATGAACAAATATCAAGAAAACTACATTTGTTCATTGGTGTAGATTTAAATAGTGGACTGAGCTTACCAAAAAGTATTAAAATTGTACAAAGCAGCATCGACAAAAAAAAAAAACGTATGTAAGATGTTAGCCATTTTTTAATGTAAGTACCTAATATAGTAATTTTTATAGTTCGTAGGCTCATGTGCACCGCGAATCACAGAATGCATTTTGAATGTCGCTTTTTAATTGTCTATACTAAAACTTTTATTACTTATCATAGCATTACAAAAAAAATCTATCACATAGTTTTAGGCATCACAAAGAAAGTTGTTTTTTTCATAGAAAATTGTTTCAGCATTTTTTAAAAAATACTCAATATTTAAGAAAAATAAGACCTTATTGCACATCTACAGAGCAAGACCTTACATTTGATAACCTATTTATGAAAATCGCGTCTACAGTATAGATTATGTAGTATCACAAAAAATGCGCTTACGTAATAATAATAAAGATAGAATAGATATATAGATTATTTTAGTGGCACAGATACTTTCATATTTCCAGATACAAATTTTTTTTCAAAAAAGCAGTCCTTGTCTTATCTACAGACGGTTTGGAGCTAACATGAGATCGGGGTGCTCCTTTTATGGTAAGGAAGTCTGTCCTTTTGTTGTCTTTAAAAAGTAAATATGTGTCATGCTACACACAATAATTTCATATTTTTTTTTAAAGCCCTTAATTGACTGTCTGACAGTACATAGTTAAGTGTCTACATAGCTTTCTATGAATACATTACCGGATACATATGTACTACTATGAAATAAATTGCCACTTGGAATATGATTGAATAACAGCAAATTGTAATGGATTCCTTAAAGTTGGTACTTATATCCTTGCTCCTGATTTCAGTATAGCATAACTATGAGTCGATATTAGCTACTAGTTTATAGTATCTTTACACTTTCCCAAGAGATATTAATTCTCTGTAGTGCTTCGGAATTGATTGTTTTATCAACATTCGGGATTTTTAAAAAGGGGTCACTGTCAAGGATTGTAGGTATCCTCCTGTCTTCCGCAGCATTTCCTGATCTGTAATGACTTTATTCCTTCATCATGAGCACACTCTAGCGAGGATCAGTGACTTCAAATATGGAATTATTTTGGCTAAATGGGAATCGAAAAATTTAAAACTACTGAATGAATGTGAGTAATATTTGAAAGATTAAGTAGTTCTCCAGGAACACCGTCAGCATATCACAGGATATCATCATTGATGCGAGCCTGCCTGTTTAAAGCCAGGATTCAAAATTCTCATAATGGAGTTTGGTGATTTTAGGCACTCCTAGTTTTCGGTGGTGGATTTATATATCCTAACCTGATAGTTAGGCAGAGTGTCAGCCATGCACTATTTAATGTATAAACTGTACATGGACAGTTATAAAAGTTCATATTCGAACTTTTCGGCTCTTTGTAGGTGCTGTTGAAGAGCCTCATCTGGCGGGACACTTGCCCAGCATGTCTATTATGAGCGGTTCTTCGGGAAGTCTCGTGCTAGCTGTGGTTTGTGTAAAGACGCTTGCATAGGTCTTGATTTACCGGCGGTAGTGGCGATTTATACGTCTGGGCTAGTATATCCCTTAATATATACACTGCAGACAATGGCAAACTTCAGAGAGTAAATCTGCTACGTAAAGCTTCTTAAGAACATGAGCCGTTCGGAGCCAGCATAAAGCTTGTGTTGGTCCACTTCTCGATCATTTGTCTTCAAACATTTCACAGCACGCACAACACAATTGATCCTAAGAAGCTCGGTCAAAGTCCTTTCAATTGCTGAAATGGCCGTTTCGTTTTTTTGATGTGCTAAATATGTTGAATATGTAGGAAAGCCAATACACAATGCCCTATTTATTAAAACATTATTGTGATCTGCTGCAATATTGGCTTATAGCAACAATTAAACTTAATATTGAATCACTGAGCCTCCGTAACAAACGTGTTTGGATCAGTTGGTAGTGTATTGAACTAATAAACGATAAGGTATGGGTTCGATACTCACCGGGGGGTCAAGTAAAATTTTTAATATTTTTAATATTACATTTTCTTGTTATAATGAACGCAAGCAAAAAAGATGCATAGATTCTAAGAAAAACGCCGTCGGAAAATAAAGTGTTGTTTTTGAGATTTCACTCAAGCAAATCACAGAACGAGGCGTAAAAACTTCTTTTCAAAAAAATAGATTTCATTTCCTTGCTACTATTTCCATTTATATATTTTATAATATGTGAATAATAAGTATAGTTAGATTGAATTTTTTAACACCTTTATAAATATGTTACGATGTGACATAAATTGTTGTTGATCTTTGTATTTTCAAACACCGCTGTATATATCACTGTTTGCTCTAGAGCATAGTAAACTTACAACGCAGGAAACATGATGCTGCAACAAATCTTTATTAACTTTGCAAACAACAACTCATTCTCCACTTCACGTTAATTTGTTTGTTTTCCAAAATTTAGTTTATACATTTTGGCAATCAACACCCTTTACGTTGGCATAATTAAATGCGATACTCAAGCCCAACATTATCCTCCGTTCTTCTTCCTCTTACTCTCACCATAGGGCATAAATACCTTTACAAAGCCAACAACTTTCGTTAGCAACATTTATTTACTTTGCAAACGAATAAATTTCTGTCATAATATTTATGCAAAATCATGCACAGTAGAACCAGTAAAAGTAGAAAAGGAAACTGTGCCATCTTGCTATTAATTCGCGAGTATTACCGCTTTCGCTGACTTCTGCACCCTTTACACTCTGCATCGAGCATCTAATTGAGCGCACATTCGGTAAAATAATTTTTCTTACATCTAGAAGTTTTGTTGTTGCTGCTGCGGTGCTATAGTTATGGAAATTGTCAGTGTTTTCGCTGATGTTCTTGCAGTTACTACTAATGAGTTTTGCTAAATATTTTCTCTAAAATAAAAACATATTTTGTTATATGCTGGCAACACTAACCACTTCTTTTGCACACATCCTTGTGTGCATTCCTTTATAATTATTTTTCCAAACTTAAACTCATTTGTGAAAATGTTCCGCTTCATTTTAAGCACACATTCACGTATTTACTTACACATCTGCGTACATACAAAGTGCTACACATATGAGTCTTGCACACATTGAAGCAGAAATGCAAATTTTAAGCAATGTTTTGTTTCCTTGGAAGCATGATACCTTGGTAGTACTTTAATTTTTTTTTTTTTTTTGTTTTGTTTTGAATTTTTTGCTAAAATTAATTATCTCTTTTTATTAAAAGCACCATTATGCAAGCATTTCAAGAACGTGTAATTATTTCATTCCGAAATCTTAATGAAGGCCTTCTCTGTAAAATTCCTTTGGAGGTAAAATTTCAGTGAAATACTTTCAGACTGTCCTTTATATGTGTTTTTACCTAAAATATTTAGGATATTTTTATATAATTATTTCAAAGTCCTTTTGACAATTTGGTTAATTTTTGCGTGGTTTCTACTGTTCACCTACTGGTCGTTTTTTGTACAAAAAAAAAATTTTCCAACAATTGGTCTCCTCAGAGTAAGTTATTGAGGGAGAGTAAAATTTATCAGACTTATTCCACTAAAAAGGATCTTTGACAAGGTTAAGCTAAAATACTGCTCCGCGCCGTATTGAAGGGTATTCAAAGTCTTTATCCGTCTTTAAAATGTTTATGTAAGTTAAGAACAAATAAATTGCAACTTAGATCCAAAATTCCATTCCCACCAAATAGAATGCTGACGCAGTGTCTGCAGTTTCCACAGTCACGTACTCGAAAACAACAACAACGAAAAAGCATAAAAACTTCATATGGAATATGATCCGCGCGTCCGGCAGAGCAGTTAGTAAATTTGGCTTGCATTTATTTAATTATCTTAAAATAAGTTCAGTTGTCAATTAATAGTGAAACAATAAAGTTGGCTTCGGCCTTTTTTTAAAACCAACTCAAAGTCGTAAAAAACTTAACTGGCGCCCGAGCAGGGACCCAAATGTAGAGTTCGGGATATATTAAATCTTTGGAGCAGCAATTTAGGGCCAAAAAAACCCAACAGTGAAGTTCTGGATAAAATCGATCTTTGGACAACCGTTGGCGGATTTTCAACAATAAAGCCAAGGAATAAAGTAACTACGAGGTGCCTCAGTACGAACGGAAAGGGAGAACACCAAGAGCTCAACCTCCTCTGACACAGCTGGAATGATATTCGTAAGACTAGTTTTAAGACATTTTAAGAGAAAGAAAAAAAATATCGAAAAAAGGAAAATTGATAATAATTTTAAGTGAAGAAATTTTTTAATTCAAAAGCGAAAATAAAAAAAGAATAAATCTTAAGTGCAGAAAATTTGTCTGAAAAATTAAAAGAAAAATTAATAATAATCTTAAACTAAAGAAAAATAATAGTTCTAAAGTGAATAATAATTTTAAACTAAGAAATTGGAAAAAAAAAAAATTCTAAAGTGAAAAAATTTTTAAGAAAAATTAATTGAAAGAAATAATTAATTACTCAACTTAGAAAATATATAACTTTATTTATATCTAAATTTAATATTTGGATATTGTCTGATTCCACTGAAAACAACACATTATTATTAATTCCAAATTCAAACCATAGTAAATTAAGAAAACTTATAAAGATACTTTTTTTACAAACAAAAAAATAAAGTAAAAATCGCATTCGTGAGAAATGACTAACGTAACTGCTGACGAATTAGCAGTACAATTAAACAGACTGAATTTTAATAATACGATACCCAGCAACTCAAATCAACCATTAAAAATGGACAAAACACTGCAACAACAAATAACTGACTTAGTAACCTCAACGATACAAAATTTAAATAATCCTTTCCTAAATGAAGATAACACGGACTGCCAAGTAGAATTGACTAGGGAAAATATTAATGAGCTAGATAGAGTCCCAGACATAGTGAAATGTCTTAGGGAATTTTCAGGGGCTCCGGGAGAATTTAACTCCTGGAGAAGAACCACAGATCGCATATTTTCAGTATATGATAACCTAAAAGGAACTCCAAAGTATTATGCGATACTCCATACGGTTAGGCATAAAATTGTAGGAGAAGCGGATACCTCGTTGGAATCCTATAAAACTCCACTAAATTGGGTGAAAATTAAACAGTGCTTAATGATGCACTACTCTGATAAGAGGGACATTGGTACCTTGGAGTACCAACTCACCACGTTAGCGCAACGAAATAATTCAATTCAAGAATTCTATCAGAAAGTGTATCAGCACTTATCATTAATACTAGACAAAATTTCCTGCCTTGACATAAGTGAAGACTCACTGCAAGCTATGACCAACTGCTATAGAGACAAGGCATTGGATACATTTATTCGAGGACTCAACGGAGACTTACCCCGTTTACTTAGCATAAGAGAACCTACGTCCCTTCCGCAGGCTCTTAATGTATATCAAAAGCTTGACAACATGACTTTCCGTATGAATTACGCACAGAACAGTTCAAACAATTACAAAATGATACCACCTAGACCACCAACAAAATTTAATTTTCCCACAAATAGAAATAATTGAATTAGTTCATTGGTCATCTGCCGGAAATACCAATCCCTTCATTCAAAATAGAACAAACCCATTCCTAAATAACACTTGGAGAACCCAAAATCACCAGGGAACAAATCCTTTTATTCAAACCGGTAACCCATTTAGACAAAATAATACATTTCAGACAAACTTCCAATTTCCAAAACCAAACCAAACATTTAATTCCAGACCGAACATGCCTCCCAAACCACCACAGCCTATGGAGATAGACCATTCGATACAAACGAGAAACGTAAATTACCAGAATAGGCCTAATTTTCAGCACAGTAACAATGGACAAAAACTACCAATGACCTTCCAAACACTCCCTCCAAACAAGGTTCAAAGAAATTTCTTTGTCAGCACAGACCTTCATAATTGTCACGAAGTTCAACATCCATATTCAAGTAACGAAACTTACAATTATGACATATATCAGCCTAGTCCCTACGATTTTGAAACTGGATATCAATATCCAGACCATGACGCAAATGCTTATGCCGAGTTTCAGCAAAATTATTTCCAGGAAACTTTACAATCACCGGCTTACAACGACCCTAATGACATATTTTCACCACACATGGGTGAAGCAAATCAAACATCTTCTGATATTCTACAAGGAAGCCATAGTGCTGGTTCAATTTTAGAAGAAAAATATTTTAATTCCATTCCTAAACAACTAGACAATATTAATTTTTTAGAGTAAGATCGTCTTCACTTCCTTATTTTGAATATATCACTAGAAGTGGAGACACCCTCAATTTTCTAATAGACACGGGATCGAATAAAAACTATGTATATTCAATCTACAAAAATATCAAATCCTATAAAAAACCAAGAATCATTTTTCGTCAATTCAGTAGCGGGAAAAATTGAAGTTAATTACCATACATTTGCAACCATTTTTGGACCACAGACACCACAATTAAAATTTTTTATTTTATCTGGACTCCAATCCTTCCATGATATAATAGGTAACGATACGCTTAAACAGATAGGAGCTGTAATACACACCGATAAGAATGTCATGACAATCCTACAAAATTTAGTGATTCCTTTAAAACAGCAAGCTGCACAGGATGTGAATAATATTGATTTACGCGTTTCACATTTAACAGAGAGTCAAAAAGAAAAATAACTAATTTAATTAAAAATTGTCCACATCTGTTTTCTGACCCAAATAGGAGTTTGACATATACTTCAATAGTTAAAGGAGAAATTCGAACAACCAACGATACCCCAATTTACTCTAGGTCCTACCCTTACCCCTTAGCCTTGAAAGAGGAAGTAGAGAGACAGGTCGAGGAACTTTTGGGCGATGGTATTATACGACCATCACGCTCACCATACAACTCGCCAGTATGGGTAGTCCCGAAGAAGATGGATGCATCGGGAGTGAAAAAACACCGGATGGTTATTGACTATCGTAAGCTCAATGAGGTGACTATCCCTGATAGGTACCCGATTCCGGAAATTCAAGAAGTACTTTCCAATCTCGGAAAGAACCAATTTTTTTCAATTATTGACTTAAAAAGCGGGTTTCATCAAATCATTTCGAAAAAACCGCATTTTCCGTGAATAATGGAAAATATGAGTTTCTCAGATTGCCGTTCGTATTAAAAAATGCCCCGGCAATTTTCCAGAGAACATTGGACGACATACTTCGACAGCACATCGGTAAAAGATGTTATGTCTATATCGATGATATAATCATCTTTGGAAAGGATCTAGAGGAACACCTCGAAAATCTGAGAATTATTATGAAAACACTTGAAGCCGCAAACATGAAAGTGCAGCTGGACAAGTGTGAGTTTCTAAGGAAAGACGTAGAATTCTTAGGGTACGTAGTAGGAATAAATGGAATTAAAACGAATCCAAGCAAGGTAGAAGCGATAAACAAAATGCCAGAACCAAAAACATTAAAAGAACTCCGTTCATTCTTAGGAATATCCGGTTATTACAGGCGATTTATTAGGGATTACGCAAAAATTGCAAATCCCTTAACAAATCTTTTACGAGGGGAAGATGGACGAGTGTCCAAACATGCTTCCAAAAGTAAATCGATTGTTCTTGATAAAGATGCAGTTGAATCTTTTAATAAGATAAAAAATGCATTAATATCGAAAGAAGTAATTCTCTCACATCCAAATTTCGAGAACGAATTTGAATTGACCACAGATGCCTCGAATTATGCGATAGGAGCAGTGCTCTCGCAAAATGATAAGCCGATAACATTTATTTCAAGATCGCTATCAAAAACAGAGGAAAATTATGCCACAAATGAAAAAGAATTGTTGGCAATAATATTGTCACTGAATTCACTCAGAAACTACTTGTACGGTTCCAAAAAAATTAAAATCTACACAGACCACCAACCACTCACCTATGCCTTGAGTTCGAAAAATGCTAACAGCAAGATGAAAAGATGGAAAGCCATCTTAGAAGAATACAATTACCAGCTCATTTACAAACCTGGTAAGGCAAACGTGGTGGCTGATACTTTATTAAGAATACCGGCCCAAATAAATTCACTAACTGCTACAGTTCATAGCGACGAAAGCTCTAGTCATAATTTGATACCTTGCGCTGAAACCCCAATAAATGTTTTCAGAAACCAAGTTATTCTTAAAATCGATCAGACCTCCACCTATCAATTTAAAATAGTTTTCCCAGGAATACATAGACACATAATTACAGAGCAACAATATACAGAAGAAAAACTTGTACAACTTTTTAAAAGATATTTGAATCCCTCGGTTATAAATGGTATCCTTACAGAAGAAAGGATTATGGGAATGATACAAAAAATTTACCCCCTTAATTTTTCAAACTACAAAGCACGCTATACTCAAAAAATGGTTGAAGACATAACTAATGAACAAGTACAAGAAAATATAATTCTCGAAAGCCATAACCGCGCTCATCGAAACGCCCTTGAAAATAAATCTCAGATTCTCGAAAAGTACTACTTTCCCTCAATGATAAACAAAATTAAAAACATAACAAAAATTTGTCAGATATGTAAAGAAAACAAGTACGAAAGGCATCCCAATCAAATTAAATTAGGAGAAACACCCATACCGTCCTTTCCAGGACATACAGTTCACATAGATTTATTCCTGACTGAAAATAAAGTTGTTATGACAGCTCTGGACAAATTTACGAAATATGCCATAACAAAAATTCTTAAAAGTAGATCAATAGAAGACATAAGGCGACCACTTAGGGATATAATATTTGCATTTGGAGTTCCAAAATCTATTATCATCGATAATGAACCATCCCTTAACTCAGCCTCGATGAAATTCATGATGAAGGATGAATTAGGTATTGATATTTATACATCGCCACCATACCGAAGTCAGGCTAATGGACAGGTTGAACGTTTCCATTCAACTTTGGTAGAAATTATGCGATGTCTCAAAGAGAATGGAACTCAAAGGAGTTTTGAAGAACTTCTGGAACGCGCTGTTTCCGAATATAACCATTCAGTTCACTCAGTTACAGGAAAAAAACCTGTCGATTTATTTTTTGGTAGAAATGTGGGTTTTACACCTGACGATTATGAAAGAGTTCGAAATTCAAACATTGAGACCCTACAGAAAAAACAACAGAAAGATTTAGAATACCACAACAAAAACAAGCAAGACCCTAAACAATATCTACCAGGACAAATAATTTTTGTCAAAAGAAATAGGCGATTAGGGACAAAACTCTCGAAGCCGTTTGTCAAGGAAATAGTCAGGGAAAACCGAAATAGCACAGTAGTAACCAATACTGACAGAATAGTACACAAAAGCTTGATAAGAAATTAATAATTTTTTTTTCTCTCTCCTTTATTTTTTTTTTAAAGTTAATAATTTGTCTTTTTGCATTATGCAAAGCCAACGTTCAAATATTAGATTATTCAAACTCGCAACTGGTGACAATAGAGACTGGATTAGCTAAACTACAAACAGGAACATTCAGAATAATTCACATCATAGACTTAAAGAAATACGAAGATTCAATCAATAACCTTGAAACAATATTTAGAACCAAAATGAGTACGGACCACTCGTTACACCCATTTATTTCAGATGAGATTGAGAAAATTAAAACCCATTTAAACAGACTCAGTACAAACAGAAGGACCAAACGATCACTCGACTTCATCGGCAGTGCATGGAAGTGGATAGCCGGAAACCCGGACCACTCTGATCAAATAATTTTGACGGAAAAAATTAATAACGCTCTCGAAAATAACAATAAACAACTCATCATTAATAGAATGACAATAGACAAAATTAATGAAATAACTAATAAAACGAACACAATTTAAAAGGTGATTCAATCAGACAGGAATAGTGATGATAAATCTTTGATTCAATTAAAATATAAACTTGACCTCATGAAAGAGGAAATAATAAATATAGAGTATGCCATTCATTGGGCAAAGGCTAACGTAATTAATTCTTATATTTTATCAAATACCGAAATAAATATTGCTAAAGAAATTTTCAATAAAGAAAACATACCATACATTAACATCGATGAATTGTTAGAATTTGCAGAAATAAAAATAGCCACGAATGATGAGACTATTATTTATATCATAAGTTTACCAGAAACCAATACTGAATATTGTAAAAAAATAGTTGTAAAACCAGTTAAATTAACAACAAAAATTAACAAAATTAATTATAATTCAATATTGCAATGCAAGAATAAGTTTTATGGAATCAAAAACAATTGTAAGACACATAACAAATTATCCATTTGTTTAAATAAAAATGTAATAGACCTAAGAAATTCAACATGCATCCCAAATTTACTCGCAAGCAAAAAGTCTTCCTGCCAATTAACTAACAACCAACACATACCAGAAATAGAAGAAATTTCAACAGGGCTGATTTTCTTAAATCAATTTAATGGATCCATAATTATAAATAACGAGACAAGCATTCTAGAAGGGACATTCTTAATAAAATACCACAATGAAACCATAAATATCAGGAACATAACATATACTTCAAATGAAACCGTCGTCTATGCACCATTTTACTACAACCGAAAATCTTTCCAATAGATGCAGAAGAGGTACTTTCATTAGAAATGTTGAAAGAGCTGAATGTGAAAAACACTGAGTTTATCAAATCTTTAGATGTACGCAACAAAATATCATTAACATCTGGCACCGTAGAAGCTATACTTATCGTACTATTTGGGATAATTATGACAGTAAGTCACATACGCAGAAGAATGAAAGGTCAACCAACAGACACAATAAGCCTAAAGAAACGACACCCTCAACTTTCGGTATCGGCCATAGAAAAGCTTAATCAAATCTTTAACGGGTCAACCAAGGACGGTCGAAATCAGGAGGGGAAGAGTTAAGAACAAATACATTGCAACTTAGATCCATAATTCCATTCCCACAAAATAGAATGCTGACGCAGTGTCTGCAGTTTCCACAGTCACGTACTCGAAAACAACAACAACGAAAAAGCATAAAAACTTCATATGGAATATGATCCGCGCGTCCGGCAGAGCAGTTAGTAAATTTGGCTTGCATTTATTTAATTATCTTAAAATAAGTTCAGTTGTCAATTAATAGTGAAACAATAAGGTTGGCTTCGGCCTTTTTTTAAAAACAACTCAAAGTCGTAAAAAACTTAACTTGTATAATCAGCGAAAGTATTTTGTCATACGCTTATATAATTAATCATTTTGTGCAGTATGGAATTATACGCTACCCATTGTCAAATCGTATATAAAAAAAAGAAGTGTGCTTGTCAGCTCCGACGCGCGACTGGGACTTACTCCACTAGATCGATAACCATGGAATTTGAGATGTATATAAAAGGAAAAAAGGGGGGAGGGGAGGGTAAATTAGGCGTCTCTTATATTACTGAAAGCATTGCATACTTTTTAATTTTTAAAATATATAACTAACAAAATATATTACTAAGATTCAAGGGGATTTTGGGGGTTGAAACCTCTCCCCCAAAATTCTCGGAGAACCTGCATTTAAATGTGATATACTTGTGTTTATTATGCGTACCAAATATAAAAACATTGATTTTCTCATAATTTATTTTAAATACTCAAACCCCTATGCTGCAAACGTTTGTGGCTGTTTCTATTTCTAATGCACTGAGTTCTGGGGCTCTATTCCGTAACTGTGCACAAAATTTGTGTACACAAAATTATAAATTTCATATTCACTTCAAGTGCACACTTTTTAATTTTAAATGATTCTATAAACTGAAATGTGCACATGCTGAATAAAAAATTTAAAAATAGTGATGAACAAATTTGAACTTTTGAAATAAATAATTCAATCGTAAATATAAATAAACATCACTATGGAAAAATAATTTTTGAGTGAAAGAAGAAAATAAGTTATTTCTTGACTGATGACAAAATTTTTAAAAAATCAAATATTCACTGAAACTAGTAAGGAATGGAGCTTCGGCAGGGTACCGAAGCTAGAATACCCCCGCGGCCGTATTGAAGTATATTCAAAGTCTTTAGCCGTCTTTCAAATTTTTATATATAATCTACGCTTAATTTTATTTTACCCTTAGCTGCCACATAGAGTAATTTGTAGACTGCTCATTATATTAAAGAGTATATGTGCAAAAATAGATTGGTAGTATGTGCAAATTCATACCAACGTTGTAAATTAATGTCGTTTAATATTAAAGTGCCACGCCCCCCCTTCAATGCCGCAAAAATTTATTGACTACTGACTGCTGATTATTCCAAAGGATATGGAAAATTTGGAAGAGGACAGACAAAGGCTATAGAAGGAGTTCGATTAAAATTAAAGTGGCACGCCCTTGTCTAATTCCGCCCAATTTTTTAGACTAATTCCAAAGAATATATTTGCGAAATTTGGTTGAGGCCACAAAAACGGTGTATAAGGAGTTCGATTAGAATTAAACTGACATGTCCCTTGTCCAATCCTGCTCATTTTTGTATGGTTAAAACTTCTAATTATACTAAAGAATATATGTGCGAAATTTGGTTAAAATAGGAAAAACGGTGTAGATGGAAATTTACAAAAAAATAAAGTGCCTCAAGTGCCTAAAGTGCCTTGTGCCAAATAATATGTGAGCAAAATTTGTTTTAAGTCGGACAAACGGTGTCCGACTTAGGGAATTCGATTATAATTAAATTGATACGCCCCTTGTCCAATCCCACCCACTTTTGTTGTCTTAAAACTTCTCATTATACTAAAGAATATATGAAAGAAATTTGGTTGAAATCGCACTAACGGTGTAGATAGAGCTTGTGTAAAAATAAAATGTCACGCCCCCTGTCTATTACCGCCCAATTTTTTAAACTTAAGATTGCTCAAAATACCAAGAATTATGTGTGAAAAATTTGGTTGAAGTTTGGTTTGAAATTTGGTTACACACACGGTGTAACAGAAGTTCGATCAAAAGTAAAATGCCACAACCACTTTTCTAATGTAAAGACTCCATAATATACCGAAGAATATATGTATGGGTTGGATAAGCGATAGGGGTGGAATTTGGTTACATACAGACACAATGTCATTCAATTTTATACATTTACGAAAGTTTTTATATCTTGATAACGTCATTTTGTATGGGAGGTAGGCGTGGTTTTCATCCGATTTTGGAAAATATCATAGATATATTTCATGTTATGTATCAAAGTTTATGTGCAAAATTTCAAGATATTTCTTTCATTGTTGTGGATTTTTAAGAGATTGTACGATTTGGATAAAGCCACTTTGTATAGGAAGTAGGCACGGTTTTCATGCGGTTTTGTCAAATAGCAAAGAGATGATTTATATTATATATCAAAGCCTATGTGCAAAATTTCAAGGCATTTCATTAGTTTTTGTGGATTTTTAAGAGATTTTACTGTTAAAATAAAGTAACTTTTTATGAGAGGTCGGCGTGGTTTTCTTTCGATTTGGCTCATTTTCGAACTTGATCTCCATTTTTTAAAAAGAAGGTAATATTTTGAATTTTAGCGCGATAATTTTAAAATTACGGCTGTAATTGTGATCACAGACGGACACACGGAAATCGACTCAGGAGGTGATGCTGATCAAAAAAATATATACTTTTCTATACCTGCCACGCCTCCTTGTAGGCGTTACAAACGGAATGGCAAAGTTAATATACCTCTAACGCAGTACACTAAGACAATATGTCATTGAGTTTTATATTTTAACGAAAGTTTTTAAATTTTGATGACGTCACTTTGTATTGAAGGTAGGCGTGGTTTTTATCCGATTTTGCCATATATCAAAGAGTGACTTATGTTAAATATCAAAGTTTGTATGCAAAATTTCAAGACATTTCTGTAATTTTTGCAGAGTTTTAAGCGATTTAAAGTTTTCAATAATTCCACTTTGTATGGGAGATAGGCGTGGTTTTCATCCGATTTGGCTAAATATCATAGTAATAGTCAATATTATATATAAAAGCCTAAGTGGAAAATTCCAAGAAATTTCTGCAATTGAGCAGATTTTTAAGGGATTTTACGGTCAATATAAAGCTACTTTGTATGGGAGGTAGGCGTGGTTTTTATCCGATTTTTCAAATTTCATTGCTATGATTTATATTGAAGATCAAACTTTACATGCAAAATTTCAATGCATTTCAATAATTTTTGTGGATTTTGAAGAGATTTTACTGTTAAAATAAAGTCACTTTGTGTGGGAGGTAGGCGTGGTTTTCATCCGATTGTTCCAAATTTCATAGTGAGAATTTATATTGAATGCGTGTTAAATTTCATAGCATTTCATTAATGTTTGTGGATTTTGAAGGGATTTTACGGTTAAAATAAAGCCACTTTGTATGGGAGGTAGGCGTGGTTTTCATCCGATTTGGCTCATTCTCGAACTTAATTCTCCTTTTTAAAAAAGAAGCTCATATTTTGAATTTCATTGCGATAGCTTTTAAATTACAGATGTAATCGTGCCGACAGACGGACAGACAGACGGACACACGGAAATCGACTCAGGAGGTGATGCTGATCAAAAATATATATACTTTTCTATACCTGCCACGCCTCCTTATTGGCGTTACAAACGGAATGACAAAGTTAATATAATCTATCATAAACTCAGGTAATTTCAGCCCGAATTTCATATTTGGTACTGGTACGAAGTCCGTACCAGTTTTTAGAAAATTTGATCTAAAAAAAATCTAACTAGGATTTTTTTGGAAAAATAACTTTTCAATAAAGAGGTCGCTACAGGCACGTTTAAATAGCAATCTTTTTTCCAGAAATTTACTTTTTATATGTTAAAATACAATCAAGGCCCATTCACATTTTGAACTTGTTAAAAAAAAAAAATTTGTTCCATGCAGGTAAGGGCCACTGTAATTCATATATACATAAAATACATTCACATTTTTAAAACTCCCCCCGAAATATTTTCCTGGATCCGCCCTTGCATAAACTCAAAATTTTTTTGTTGTGCGCTGGTAGCTGAGCATTAAAAGACACGAGCAGAGAACAACATGGAGTTTATTGAAGTTCTCGCAAAACAAATTCGTGAATAGAAAACGACCAAGCAATGCTTGGCATCGGCGATGATTTCATACAAATCTTTACATTTTAATTGAGTGTGCTTACTATTGAAATTTCGAAAGGAAAATGCTCGTCTACTGATCTGTAGCACAAATATAATATTCTTAAACTGAATCCATAAAAATCGACCCAGTACTTTTGGAGTTTTACAAAAATGTTCACTTAAATTTTATATAATAGTAAAGATTACTTCTGTGTGTATTTTGTTGGTATTTCTTCGTTGTTGGTATTTTGCTGCGCATAGTCGCGCTGCTGAGAGCTGACTATCAAACTATCAAAACCACAACTATCAAAACGAAATTTCTACCATTGAGTGAAGAGTCACTAGACCAACAACAGAAAACGTAACGCTTGAGTTTTTGTTCAACGCTTGATTTCACTCACTATATAATTTTCATACCGCGGACTATATATGAAATCGATTCTAAAGGAGTTGACTCCAAAAATTTTTTCTGAGCCCGAAACCGATCCGCGGATTTCTCGACTGATAAACTGTCTCCTTGGAGCGCACTTCTGCCCAGGCAATTTATGGCTCACAAATTAGGTACTTGTATGAAAATATCGCAGTTATGGCCGGCAACACATTCAGAGGAGAGTAAAAAAGAGTTATATTGAGGTTATGGTTTTTATTAGAAGAAATTTGTTTAGAGTTTTAAAATTTTCAAATTTGGTTAAATATATAGATTTATGTATAAAAAAAATTTATTTTTGACTTTTTCGTTGTCGTTTTTTGCAGCAATTGTCTCCCATAATGTTTTCATTGTTTCTGCAAGCGCTCTGCCTGTCGACACGACAACGACTTGATTCTGATCGGACAGTGATTTTTTTTGTGATCGAAATGCTAGAATAGGGCACTTTAAGTAT